>JANBPO010001714.1:15683959-17007017 GCA_024336825.1 Amorphophallus titanum
CAGACCCGGCGCATGCGCATCGTCCAGGAGCAGATCGGCCCGGGCGAGATCAAGTGGCGGCTGATCCCAGATCGCCAATCCGCGTACACCTCCAACGTCACCGGCGTGCCGGTCCCGGCTCCGACACCGCCGCAGCCATCGATCCCCGGCCAGACGGTCTACGAGTTCATGGATCTGCCGGCCCTGACCGATAGCAACGACAGCCTGATCTGGTACGAGGCGGCGTCTGGGCAGACCTCGGCGTGGTATGGCGCGCTGACGCAGCGCAAGATCGCGCCCGCCACTGAGTTCGAGGACTCGGCCACCTTCTCGATGAACACCATCATGGGGTCGCTGCTTTCGGACGTGACCGCGGCGAGCGAGCACTACACCGACACCACCAACGTCGTGCGCGTCCAGCTCTACACCGATGACGCCATCGACGCGCTGACCGATGCACAGTTCCTGAGCGAACTCGGCGGCTTCGCGCTCAAGAATGCGGACGGCACCTGGGAGATCCTCAAGTACCGCGATGTCTCCGACGAAGGGGGCGGCGTGTTCACGCTGTCCCATCTCGCCCGCGGCCGTCTCCCTCTCTAGCACTCTCTTTCTCTTTCTAGAATTTTCTCTCTATTTCATGAAATGATGAAGATATGTCAACTATTTCACATTATATTTGATATAGAACTATGTTAGAACAGTATTTTTGAAAGTATTTTTTGAATTTGTTTGGACATGTCTATCTCTAGACGAGTTTGCTGGCCTGACTCGGCCGGATCGGCCGATCCCACTGATTTGGATCGTTTTGGGATCGGCTGATCCGATCCCGATCCTCGATTCTACCTTCCTTGGTTTGATCAAAAGAGATGCAGAGAAAATGTACACACATGAATGTACATGCATGCACGCATGTACCTCCACAGAAAACGATCCCTTTCATGGTCATCAATCATTTTCAGTAATGATTATTTGTCATTGATTGATAATTGTGAAACCAAGGGAAGGTCGCCTTTTATATCATCTTGACACCTTCAAGGGGTGGCTTGTATCTTTTTCTTGTATATACTGCATGTTACTCCTCGCATTCAATGTTGATAATGGTGGTGACCCTTCAACCCCCAAAATCTCCAAGCGATTTATTTCCAGGTCTGACACATGTTTCTTCATTTCTGTGTCCTATTATTAGCTGTTACATGCATACCCCGCACATACCCTAAACCCTGCTGCACTTTGGTAGCTAGCAAAAATCACAATGTTCCATTTTTGGAAACCAAAAGCATTAAAGGCCATAATAAATTGCGTTCTGCTTCTTCTAGCAATTTGCATATCTGGGCTGAAGATTATGAGAAATATTTGTCCATTTATGAACATTCATACATTCATGACATGTCTTGCTCATTCTGTAACTTCCGTGGCATTGCTTTTTAATCCTCTCAACCAGCTCAAGGAGGAGTTTTCAGTCTCTGGCAGTGAAGAATCTGAGGATCCGCATGACATCCATGGTGATGAAGATCTTAGAGATGCTGTCAATAAGAGAACTGATGAAGAGGTAGGGAAGCACATGCATAGACTTGCTTTGACTGGTCTGTTTGTTTATAGCAGAAGGCACTGAAGGGTCAGAAACTAAATCTTTGCATTTTTCCATTTGAATCAATGTTTATTGTTTTTCTAGATGGAAGGTTCTGTTGATGAGGATTCAACTAACTCTGATGAGGAATATGAGGACCTTGCCAGGCAAGACAAGATACGAAATGGGTATTCATCTGATGATGATGAACCGAGTGGTGACAAGCGGGAAACAGAAGACAATGCGAGCACCAGTGGAGATGAACGGAAAAAATAAATATCACATTCTCGAGAAGTGTCAAAGAGGTGAGGCTAGGTATCTGAACAACTACCATGTCCTTATTCCACTCTTCTATCTGGAGATCGACCTGACACGAGGGAAGGAGGCATTCACATGGTGACTCGTCAGAATTGTACAGCCGGCCACACAGCATTGTAAATATGGATAGCACGGTGTTGAACAAAAAAAAAAAAACAGAAACAAAATAACAAAATAAAAGAAAACGGAGAGGAGAATTGGATGGCGAAAGAGCACTGATGTCAGGCTCTGTCAAGGATCCCCAGGTTCGCCAATTGTGGCCAGCCTCATGAGCAGTGGCGTAGATCATCGGCACCTCATCAACCACTCCCCCTCAAGCCCTAACCGACGGAGGAGGTAGCGCGTCTCTCTCCCGGCGCCGTCCTCTTCAACCACGCAGACTTTGGCTTTGGGGTGAAGATTGGCCATCGGATTGCACAACCGATCGTGACGCCAAAGGTGGCGGAGATCGAGGATTTAGATGCCACGAGCTGGGGTGTTGGGAGGGTTGAGACTGGCTGCAGAGGGCCACGCTCCCTCTCACCTCTCTCCTCTCGTCTCTCTCAAACCCAACCTGATGGGGAAGAGGGATCAGCCCTTCCTCTCAACTCCCCCCATTCCATCTCCGCATCCAACCCAGATCAGTGGGACTCTCCCTTGGTTCCCTTCTCCCCCTCACACCCTAATCGGGGGAAGCCCCCTTGGTTTCCACCTCCACCCTCACGTCTAACCAGGGAAACCTCTCTTGGGTCGACATTGCCAATAGCGATTTTGCAGCCGGCAAGCTCAACTTTACCGCTGGCGCCACCGTCGGCAACATCGTCAACCAGGGCAATATCGTCACCCCCTCGGGCGGGCAGATCTATTTGATCGCACCGCAAGTGCAAAACAGCGGCATCATCAGTTCGCCGCAGGGCGAAGTGCTGCTGGCAGCCGGCCATAGCGTGCAATTGGTTGATGGTGGCGATCCGAATATCCAGGTGGTGGTCAGCGCACCGGCCGACCAGGCACTGAACCTGGGCAGCGTGGTGGCGCAAGGCGGCAAGATCGGTATCTACGGCGCCCTGGTCAACCAGGCAGGCGTGGTGAGTGCCGATAGTGCCGTGATGGGCCAGGACGGCAAGATCGTCTTCAAGTCGAGCCAGACCACGACCTTGTCGGGCGACAGCGTGACGTCGGCCAATGGCGCGGGTAAAGGGGGCACGGTCTATGTGCTCGGCCCGCAAGTGACCTTGACGGACAATGCCAGCGTGTCGGCCGACGGGCAGACCGGCGGCGGTACGGTATATGTCGGCGGCGCTTTCCACGGCGCCGACACCAGCGTGGTCAATGCCTCGCGCACCTATGTCGGCGACAACGCCTCGATCAGTGCCAATGCCATCCAAAGCGGCACGGGCGGCAACGTTGCCGTCTGGTCCGATGTGGCGACCTACATGTATGGCAGCATCAATGCCAAGGGCGGGGCGCAGGGCGGCGATGGCGGCTACGTGGAAACATCGGGTAAAAACTATCTCGATTTCCGCGGCCTGGTCGACCTGACGGCGCCTAAAGGCAAGACCGGCAGCCTGCTGCTCGATCCCTATACGGTGACCATCAACGACACCAGCTCGGGCGAAATCACGCCCACCGGCACCAATCCCGTCTCGTACACTGCCGGTGCGGATTCGTACGTATCCGCCGCGTCGATCAATTCTCAGTTAAGCACCGCCAACGTGATCGTTGAAGCCGGCGCAGGCGGCGGTGGGGATGTCACGGTCACCAGCAACAACCTCAACTGGAATAACGGCAACACGCTGACCCTGGCCGCATCGGCCAACGTCAACATCAACGGCTCGATTCTCGGGCAATCGGGCGTGCTGCAATTGATTGCCACCAGTGGCAACATCACGCAGACGGCAGCGGTCAACGTCGGATCACTGTCCGCCAAGGCCGGCGGCGACGTCACCTTGACCAGCTCGGGCAACATCGTCGGCACGATCGCCGGTTCGTCCGGCGGCACCAACGGCTTTGCCTTCAGCACCAATGACAACGTCACGGTCGGTTCGGTAACCAGCAATGGCGGCACCGGCAGCGCGAGCACGCTGACCGGCATCACTACCAACGGCCTGGGCGGCGTCACCTTGAGTGCGGGCGGATCGGTCAGCACCGTGTCGGGCGCGACGATCACCAGCCCCGCGCTGACGATCACGTCCGGCAATGGTGTCGGTAACGTCTTCAGTCCGCTCGCGACCCAGGTCGGCACCTTGTCGATCACCAACGGCGCAGCGACCGGCGGTGGCGACATTGTCGTCTCCAACACCGGCGACCTGACGCTGTCGAACATCACGCAACAGAGTTCCGGTTCGCTCGGCCGCATCTACATCAGCACCGACAGCGCGCTGACGGTCGGTTCGGGTGGCATCACGCAGAACAACGGCAACCCCGGCGCGGAAGTCGGCCTGGTCGCCGGCACCGGCATCACAATCAACGGCCCGATCAAAAACGGCGCCTACGCCGTCGGCTTGAAGACTTCAACCGGGAACATCACCTCGGGTTCCGGCGGCTACATCCAGGCGGGTTCGCTCTCCGTCAGCGCACCATCTGGCTATGTGTCGCTGCCCAGTGGGAACAACGCCATCGGCGTGCTCGCGGGCTATTCGAGCGGCGACTTTGTCGTCAACAACAACGTCGGCACTATGGTCGTCGGTACGGTGACATTGGCCAATTCCAGCTTCATCGGCCAGCAGACCGGCATCACCTCGGCTTCCGGCAACGTCGGCTTGCAAAACACCGGCAGCATCTACCTGGCCAACCCGGTTTCGGCCGTCAACGGCAATGTGGGCTTGAGCGCCGGCGGCGGCTATATCCACCAGGCGACCAATGGCACGATCACCGCGCAAGGCTTGTCGGCCTATGCTTACAGTGACGTCAATTTGACAGCCAATAATTCGATTACCACGCTCGCCGGCCAGTCCGGCACGGGGATCGGTGGCGGCACCTTCACCTTCAACAACAGCGGCAGCTTCACCATCGGCTACGTGGCGTCGATCGGCGGCTTGATCTCCAGCCAGAACGGCGTCCGCGCCGGCACCGGCTCCACCAACTATGGCATCTACCTGACGGCGAGAAGTGGCGGCAACATCACCGTTGATGCGCCGATCAATGGCGGCTACGTCTACCTCGGCGCCGGTGGCTCGATTGCACAGGGCCCTTCCGGCAACGGTTCGATCACGGCCACGACGGGCTTGACGCTCTCCGCGACGAACGGCATTGGTATTGCGGGCGCGGCGATGATCACGACGACACCTGCACTGTATGCCACCAACTACGGCGGCTCCGGCAGCGGCGACATCGTGATCGCCAACAGCGGCGCAGTCAATTTGAACGGCATCTACAACGTCAACGCCGGCGGCATCTACATCAGTTCCACCGGAACCATCACGGTTGCGCCGCAGACCGGCTCGCCGAGTTCCCCGACCGTCACGACGTCCAGCGGCGACATCGGGCTGTATTCCTCGGGTGGCGGCATTACGGTCGCCGGTGGCATTAGGACCTCCGGCGGAAACGTCGCCTTGAAGGCCGGCAGCGGCGATATCCAGGAAGTTACCAACACGGTGGTGACGCAGGGTTCCGGCTCGACCGACGTCACCGGCTGGATCATCGCTAGCGGCTTGTCGGCTGTTGCTACTTCGGGCAACGTGACGCTGAACAATCAAACGTCTAGCAACAGCAATACGGTCAACACGGTAGCGGGCTATGCCTCCGGTTCCTTCTCATTCCAAAATAGCACCGGCTTTGCCGTCGGCTATGTGCCTTCGGTCGGCACCAACTTCTACGTTCCTGGCATCACGACCTTGAGGCCGCGTGTGCCGGGCAGCGCCAAGGCGACGACTTTCGCCAGCAGTAGCGGCAGCAGCGACGTTTTCCTGCCCAGCGTATCCGGCATCGCCACCGGTTCGGGTGCCATTAACCTGGGTGCGTACGGCTCGATCGCGGTCAACCAGCCGATCAATGCAGCTTCCGGGGCGGCGTCCGTGTATATGTATGGTGCCTCGTTTACCCAAGGCTCGTCGACGGCGCGGATCACTGGCAGCAAGATCGGCTTCCGTGCTTATGGCGGTACGGTTGGCACCAGTGGCAATCCGATGCTGACGGATACGACCTCCTTGCGCGTGTACGATTCTCAGGGGGCGTTCGTCAACAACAATAACAGCGGCACGCTGAAGATCACCGGCGCTACGGCAAGCGGATCGGGATCGGGCGACATCAACATCGCCACCGCCGGCGGCTTGACCCTGCAAAATGCTTCGGGTTGCAGCGGCAGTTGCGACGTCGTCTATGCCAGCGGCAGCCTGACCTTGGTCGCGGGTGGCAGCGTGCAGCTGCCATCGAGCACCGCCGACGGTATTTACGCGGGCGGCGCCGTCAATATCTATACCGGTTTTACAGAAACGCCGGGCGGATCGCCGACGACGAATTCGGCGGCAACCTCCATGTCGCAGGGTTCGTCGATTCACGGCAGCACCATCGATCTGTACGCCAACGCGTACACCGATTTCACGGGCAGTGGCACGTACAGCACGACGCCGACTTATCATCCGTCTGCGCCAACACCGACTCCGACGCCGACCCCAACCCCAACACCGACGCCGACGCCGACCCCAACGCCGACCCCAACACCGACGCCGACTCCAACACCGACGCCGACTCCAACACCGACGCCGACTCCAACACCGACTCCGACTCCGACGCCGACGCCGACGCCGACTCCGACGCCAACACCAACGCCGTCGCAGCAATCGCTTGATCCGTTAATTCGTTTCGTCATCGTCGATATCGACTACATTGACGACTCGCTGCTTTATGGCGGCATCAAGGGCAGGTCGTTCAGCTGGCATATCCCGGTTGGGCAAGTTATTACCATTTCATTCGACTATCTAGGAGCACAAAACAATGGCTACCTCTATTGCAACTAAAGGGCGTGGCATGAAGTGGCTCGCTGCATTGGCATTTTTCGGCATGCTGCTGGCCGGTAGCGCAGAAGCCGGCCAGGTGGTGGGCACCGTGACCGACGTCAGCGGACCGATGCTGGCGCGCCGCGCCGACGGCACGATCAAGGCCTTGACGGCGCAATCTGCTGTCGAACAAGGCGACACGCTGGTCACCGAAAAAGCCACCTATGCCCGCATCAAGTTCATCGACAACGGCGAAATCACGCTGCGCCCGAACACACAATTCAAGATCGAGAATTTCTCGTATGAAGCAGCCAAGCCGGAATCGGACAGCGCCTTCTTCACGCTCTTGAAGGGTGGCTTGCGCTCGATCACCGGCTTGCTGGGCAAGCGGCCCGGGTTCAAGCGCGCGACGGCGCGTTCCCCGGCACTCCGCCCGATCTGTTCGGCCATTGCTTGTGTCCAAATTTCTTTAGGGGTGTCTGCAACCCCAAATTCCTTCCAAAGTAATTTTCATATTTACACAAGCCATTTTTGAATTCCACCCATAAACTTCTATATGTCTCAAAGCCACTCTCATGTGAGAATGAAAACCTGTCTTGCTTCTTTTCTAGTCATTTTTCCTATGAAATTTACAAAGCCTCCCCCTTCCTCCCTTTCAAATTAATGTCAAGTACAGCAGCTATTTTCAAGTTCCACCTCAGTCCTTGTTTTTGCTTCACAGATCCTCCCATGTGAAAATGCAAATATGTGTTTCTATGTTCCTGTTGTTTTCCTTTGAAATTTATGAACACATGCTTTTGTTCAGTAAATCATTCCTGAGGTTCTTCACTTTACAGGAAATATTTCCTCTGCTCTCCCATTTCCCTAGAAAACCCAAGGCAGCAATCCACCCAGATTTTAGCCTAGTTTATTTCACAAGAATGAGCACTTATTTCTTAAACTGTTTTAGCCTGCACTTAATATGGCCAAACCATTTAAAACAAGATTCACGTACATTGGTTTTGACTGATTAAACATCAAGATTTCCCATACAATGAATATATCTATTTCTGACATTATCCTCTTGAATCTATGTACGATCCACTGCAACATTCTTTTTCTAAATCGTCAACAATCAAAACTATACTCTCATAGACACCAAACAGAAGCTTTATTTATGCCCTAGGCATGTGACAATCACATAGCACAGCATGCTACACACCACTTTTTTCTTCCTATTTTGGTTCTCTTATTATTATGCATAAAAAGTTACCCCATTCTTCTAAAGATGGAATCCATACATTGTCCGATGATCTTTGACATCAAGCTCACATCTCAGATCTTCTATTTTGCTTTGTTTCTTTAATCTAGTATTATCTGCAGACAATACATCTCATGGCATCTTGTACATCTGTGAACAAAGCATCCATCAGAGCAGAAGGTATGAGCTTATATACCCAAATTCTCACATATCTTTTCTCTCCACCTGCTAGTCCGACTGAGTGCCTACTTCCTGAAGGCTAAATGTTCGGAAATAACTTTTATGATACTCTATTGTATACTTCTCCAAGGGCGACTTTGATAACAGAATAAGGGACAAATAAGATGAGTTATTCTGCCTACTCGTCCTTAACCGAGTTTGGTAACAGGGTTAAGTTATATGGGGTCGGTTAGGGTTAAGACCCTTATTCTAGGAACAACTCATTCTACCATTTAACATGGAATGAGTTACTCTCAGGATAAGAATAAGTTATCGAACTTAAAAAGAGAAAACCCAAAGAATAACTCACCCGGATCCACCTCGGATAATTTATCCTAACCTATTATCAAAGTGACTTCAAATAAACAAAATATCAATAGTGTTTTCTCAAACACTTCCTCATCATCCATCCCAATATCATAGTTCTCATCAAGCAAAACCCAAATTGAATTGCATGCGAACATCCTTAACCTCTTTGCTATAGCTTCATGGTGTGAAAAATAAGGTTCCACTGCTATAAGGAGAGCTAGCTTAGATATCCCCATTGTTTTGCAGAAGCTTTAGCAAAATAACCTCTCTCCATCACTCTGCCATGCTTAGACATCTGGATGGCATTGGAGATCTTGGCTATTGTTGAACCTGTTCTTTATCTCGACTAAATTGAGACAAATACATATCAAATTCGTCGAATGACGACCAAGAAATGGTGAGAAGCCGAGACTGTTGTGAGACAGGGTCAAATACAAACCACAGAAAACCAAGCTGAATGCATGGCGTAAAATAAAAAAAAGCTTCTCCTAGTAAGAAAAAAACTTAGAAGAATTTTCGTCACAACCTACAAGGCATCTGGGCTTGGTCGTGAAGAAATCCTTCAAAAGTAGAGCCTCCCCACGCAAACGGCAGAAGGAACCAAGACACAAGTATAAGCCCCAGAGACGTCCCTTTCATCTCCCACTTGCAAGCACAAAGACCAAGTTGAAATAAAAAAATGGGGGACTTTTATAGGGCCCCCCGTTCCATTCCCTTTGAGCTTTGAAGATCATGATTTCTTAGAGCCTTGGAGCTTATCTTATCAACTTCCGGCCTCTAAGTCGACTTTCGGCCCATTTAGGCCCACTTCTATCAAGTATTTGGCTCTCTCTCACTGTGCAGTCTAGAAAGTGGTCCTTTTTCTCTCTCTCTCTCTCCTCCATTAAAAATATGATCTTCACCAAACTTGTTCAATTTTTCAAGATCTACAACTTCTCTTTCTACGCCTTTGGCCAGTTCTACCCTGATTGTGAGCTATTCACATTTTTCTGGTAGGCTATACTGTTCACCTAGGAACCCAACATTTCTCTCTCTTCTAGCCCCATTGTCTCTCTCTTCTAATCATTTTTTCACCATACTCCCTTCATGAAAGTTGTTCCTCTCTCAGTTATCTACAATTTCTCTCTCTATCACTTTTGTTGATTCTGCACCGTTTTGGAGATATGATCCAATTTCTAAAGTCACGCATGAAGGATGTATAACGGACGTGCAAACGACTGTTAATTACTGGTAACAGAGTTACGATAGACCCTTAAGGAAACCGATAGAGTCCCACCTGCACTGGACTTTGCTCTGTTTCTGTGCACCATGGCCCCCTTGCAGAGTCCATAACTTCTTGAATTCTACTCCGAATTACGTGCCGTTTGTTTCTATGATTTCTCCTTGATATTATTTTAAATTTAGTCCATAGAACTCAGATTTTCATTAGCTATATCTCTTATAATCCCGGATGCAAGTTGGGGGTTTATGTAGTTCTAGTTCAACACACTCTGCAGATTAAGCTCCGGGACCTTCTTCCAAGAGCCATAACTTCCCGATCATTCCACTAAAAAGAGTCTCGTCTTCTCCTATGTCCTATCCTGACTGATATCTCGAGATTAATCCATATATCTCAGATTTTGGTGGACTCTAGCCTCTAAAAATATAGGGGAACTTTCTAGATTTTCTGTAGTTTCTATATAAAGAGCCCTGTGCAGACCTTACGACGGGGGCGCGTTTCAGAGGCGACGGCGAAGCCATGTCGAATTGTCTTCATTCTCCTTCGACCCTAGCCTGAAGAGGGAAGTATTAACTTCGTTTTGGTTCTATTTTAGATTCATTTCATCATCGTTTACCCTCTTTTCTTTGCCCCTACGTTTAGCAAATCATCACAGTTTGCTGGTTTTCTGCTACAACTTTACAACGTGGGCATGTTCATCAAGCCTTGGTGGAGTCATGCTTCATCCTCTTTGTCCTCCTTTCACTCCATATTGAAGAGGGGAGTATTAACTTCATGTTGATCATATGTTTACCTTATTTCTTATATCTTTTCCCCCTCTTCAAAGCCCCAACTTTTGAGGTTTCACCACTCTGTTCTGCACTTTTCTGAAACCCAGATTTCTTACGACGGGGGCACATTTGTGTCACCGGAGCAAGGCCATGGTGCACTCCTGATCCATCCTTCCAACTCCAGGCTCTTAAGGGAAGTATAATCTTTGTTTCCCACCGTTCTGGGCTCGTTATGTTGTCATCTTCATGCATATCTTCCTCCATATTTTTTGCACTTTCATTCTGTTTTCATACTTAGTCTCTGTTCTGTCTTGTTCTGCACCCCATTATTTTCTTGTATTTTCCACTCCATTTTTCACTGATGTCTTCCCCGTTTTAAACCCTTATTTTTGCCCACTGTTCACCACAATATTCTCACCTTTTCATAGCATCCTTTCCCTCCCTTTGTGGTGTCTTATTCAGTTAGATATTCATCGTTCTTTGAGTCCATTTTGTGCTCTGTTCTGTATTTTCTGCACTGTCTGTATTTTTCCCCAAATCTCTAACGTCATAACTTTCGTTCCCGAACTCGTTTTGGAGTGATTCTTGTTCCTACGTCTTAAAAACACTCAAGTCTTCTGTCATCCCAATTTTATTCCCATTTAGATGTCATTTATCCTACTATTTGTACCAGTCTTTGCACCCTATTTGCACAGTTTACACAGTTCCTGCACTGTTATTGCATGACTTGCACTTTTGCAGTTTCATACTCTTCCTCCCAATCTTGAGATGCCTCATGGTCCTTAATCATATTCTCATGTGTCCCATGGCTTTTGATGTTCGTTAATGATCACCTTTCTACTAGATCTAGTGTCATGTTATATCTTTCATACTTTACATACTCAAGAACATGATTAATTGGCTAATCACTTATATCCTGCTTGATGAGAGATGTAATTCCTACTGAGCCTTTTATTCACCAGCCTATTTTAACATTTTTCAGGTAATAATGTCGAAGACAATCAATCAGAGGGGGAAGGGCAAGAGTGATAAGTGCTCTGGAGAATCGAGTCAGTGTTTTTATGTGCTTGAGTCTCGTCCTGTCATTGAGTTTTTCCTTTTTATTAAGTATAATACTGAGTCTTTTTCTTCTATTAATGTAAGTTGAGTCAGAGATGTAATATTCACATTTGATTACTAATAAGAATCTTATTTTGTCAACATTGTCCAGCCTTGTATTTGTGTCTTATGGTTTGCTCTGATTATTCATGATTGTTCGCTGCCACATTCCGAGCAATGCGTTCTACTACTATCGGTTCGAGACGTGACATTGGATTTCAAATTGCAGAGCAGCAATGTTAGTCTCATAGCTAACAATTTCATTTTCACAGGAAATTACTTGTTGATGCAAAGCATCATTTAAACTTTTTAGAATTTTAATTTCCTATTTTAATTCAAGTTCATTGTTAGCTTCATTTTCTTTTAGAACACACTTTCCCTTTTCAAAAGCTAACAGTCTCTCTGACATGACAACATTTAAAACCATCAGCTTCTTGTTTTGATCTTTCAGAGTTTTATTTTCATCCATCAAATTATCCTTAGCCATCGAATTCAGCTTTTCATTTAACTCTTCTTCAATCTGTTCAAGTTCTTTCTTTCTGTTTAATAACTCTTCATTCTCTTCCCTAAGAGACACAATCAGATCTTCTTGCCATTTTAGCTCAGATTGAAGACTAGCATTCAGCTTATTTACAGACAAACACTTATCACATGAATTATCAAATTTCTTTATTTCAGCTTTGAGGTGATTATTCTCAGATTGCAAAGAATTTATTTCAGACGACATGTTCTTTTTCAAATTTCTACTTTCAGTTTCGACTCTTTTGTATTTCTCTAGCAACCCATCATACAGTTTCATCAAATCATTAAATGTAAGTTCATCAGATTCAAAACTTACCTGAGATGAGGACTCATCAAGCTGATCACTGCTGTGATCTTTGGCCATTAAGCATTGGTTCCCCTCTTGCCTGTAAATAGAGGTCAGCTCATCCAGCATTTCCTTAGCACTCCTGCATTTACAACACAGAAATTTATTAACATGTATCGCCCTTTTCATCAGCTTCAGGGCTTTCATATTATCAACATTCTTCAACCTGTGTATGACATTCTATTTGGATTCATCCTCAGGAATATCATATGAACCATATGCTATCAAAACCCATAGATTAGAATCAATGGAGTTCACAAAATCTCTGAATCTTCCTAGCCAATTATAAAAACTCAATCCATCAAATTTCGGAGGATTAGCCATTTGAAGCAGATTAAAATAGTAAGCAGAAAACAACGGATGCATCAAACAGCAGGATCAGATCTGTAGATCGTTGGATCTGTTAACACAGACACCTGCTCTGATACCAATTGTTGGGAGAGTTGTCACGTCCCAACGTGAAATATCAAGGCACGACGAGTTGAAACACTCGTGTCGATCAGAGCATGTATAAGTGGAGAACAACCATAAGGAGAGATAAGAAGAAAAGATACTTTTATTTCATCTAAATAAAGTTTTACAACACCATTCATAGGCCTTAAGAGGCATAATGCAACTTCCAAATACATAAGTGAGAACAATACTCATACAACTGAGGTAACTAATATAACGTGATCTCTCATTTCACTCTAGCCCACCCCCATGTGTCTGGGGTTCATTGGCGAAACTGCCTGTACCATTAATCGAAAACGTAGGGTGAGCGAAATGCTCAGTAGGATTTTATATCTCTATACCAGATAATCCCTTCATATGGACGAAGGATTGCAATGAGACTTTCCTAAGTCTTAAAGAACATCTCACCACTGTGCCTGTCTTCGCACTTCTTGTTGAAGGTGGTGGATTTGAAGTTTATACAGATGCATCTGGTATTTGTCTCGAGTGCATCCTTATGCAACATGGCAGAGTGATATGCTATGTTTCAAGGCAATTGAAGCGTCATGAAGAGAACTACCCCGTCCACGATCTGGAATTGACTGCTGTTATATTCGCCCAGAAGATCTGGCGACATTACCTTTATGGGGAGAAATTCATTATATTTTCAGACCATAAAAGTCTGAAATACCTTTTTACCCCAAAGGAGCTAAACATGAGATAGAGAAGATGGCTAGAGTGCCTTAAGGACTTCGATTTCTCTATTTAGTATCATCCAGGCAAAGTAAATGCTGTAGCTGATGCTCTTAGCAGAAGACCAATAGTAACTCTAGTAAGTCTCAGGAAAGGTATGACTTCTCTTTTAGAAGATTTTACTCACTTGAATCTAGATGTGGATGCAGAAGAAGAAAAGGGTATTATTGCAACTATCCGGTCACAACCTACACTAATTGAAGATCTAGTCAAATTACAAGAAAATGACCCCACGTTAATGGAGATCAAGGCTAATATTGATCAAAGGTTGGAGTTTTCTATCTCAACCGATGGAAGGCTATTATTCAAGGATCGAATCTGTGTGTCGGATCACGCCGACACTAAGAAGTTGATTATGGAGGAAGCTCATAAGGTAACATATGTTATTCACCTGGGTGCTACCAAAATGTACCAAGACCTGAAAAGAAATTTTTGGTGGCCCAATATAAAGAGAGAAATAGTAGACTTTGTATCACGTTGTCTCACTTGTCAATGAGTTAAGGAGTGGAAGTGGGAAAGTATAGGGATGGATTTCATCATGGTTTTACCCAAGACAAGAGGTAGACATGATGGTATATGAGTGATCATAGACCGAATGACTAAATCCACACACTTTCTACTTATAAAGAGTCGATGGTCTGTAGACATTTTAGCAACCTTATACATGAAGGAGATTGTCAAGTTACATGGTGTCCCTGTGACTATTATTTCTGATCGAGACCCTCGATTCATATCTCAATTCTTGAAGGATCTATAACACTCAATGGGGACCCGACTAAATTTCAGCATGGCATTCCACCCACAAACTGATGGTCAAACTAAAAGGACAAATCAGGTAGTAGAAGATATGCTTAGGGCAGGTGTCACTGATTTCGGTAGGAGTTGGCACAACCATCTACTTGTAGTGGAATTCACCTACAACAATAGCTACCAGGCTAGCATTCAGATGGCACCATTCGAGACACTATATGGGAGAATCTGCCACTCACCTATCTGTTGAAGCGAAGTTGGAGAAAGACAACTTCTAGGCCCTAAAATAATGAGAGATACTACTAAAAAGGTCAAGCTCATTTAAGAAAGACTCTATATGGCTCAAGATCGACAAAAATCATATGCTGATAATCAAAGACGTGATCTGAAATTCCAAGTGGGAGACCACGTATTCCTCAAGATTTCTCCAGGTCAAGGTATTGGAAGGTTTGGCATAAAAGGCAAGCTCACTCCAAGATTCATCGGCCCCTTTGAAATTCTCGAAGGGGTTGGCGAGGTCGCATATTGTATAACTTTTCCCCCACAACTAGCTGGAGTTTACAATGTATTCCATATCTCAATGCTCAAAAGATACATCCTTGATCCATTCCATGTCATAACTTATGACAACCTGTAGATTGAAAAAGATTTGACATATAAGCAAAAGTCAATCAAAATAATTGAGCTAGAGGTACGTCAACTTCGAAATAAGGCCATTCCCATGGTCAAAGTCGAATGGAGTAAATCTTGGCCACACGAAGCAATATGGGAAATAGAAGAAGCTATGCGCAAAATATTCCCAGATATATTCGAATGTAAGTACACTCTCCCTAAAAATCCCATCCAGTGAATTTGAGGACCAAATTCTTTCTAAGTGGGGGAGGGTGTAATAAACCCGATTCCTTGCATTGGCATAGACCCAATGCCAATGATACGCCTATGACTGGTGCTTGAGTCCCTGTTAGGACCAATCTCCCCAATCCATTGGCCTTGACCTTCCGTCTAAGCCAGATAAATCCAGTCCCTTGCGTTGACAAAAGCCCAATGTCGTTGATACCACCATAATTGATACCTGACTCTCTATAAGACCAATTAATACTACCTTATGGCCTAGACCTTCAGTCTACGGCCAAATACACCTGATTCCTTGCGGTGGCATAAACCCAATGCTAATAAAAGTTATATAACTTATTAAAAAAGAGAAAAGGGGGCTTAAAATTGAGGTGCCCCACCAGACTTGCTCAAACATCCCAATGAGCAAGGGCAATAATGGCCTAAAAGTTGGTCATGGCAAAAATCAGAAAGGGTGCTGCGAGCAATATTGGGTACCCTACCATGTGAAAACCTGACAAGGCATGTGGGCAAAAGCAAGAAGGGGCTGACTCTAGTGAAAACTCGAAACGACGCTTGAGTCAGTAACATGGTTAAAGAAAATGAAAATGATGTCTATAATCATTAGGTCACCCTATGGACCAAACAAAGGAGGGCTACTATCATCGGAGACTCCTTTTCCTATGATGAGTAGATCCTTCAGCCTAGACCTTTTGTCTAAGCCGATGATAAACCATTTGTCTTAACTCGACACTAACCCTCAGTCCCACTGGGGTTCAACCCCAATCCTTCGCTTCAGACCTCCTGTCTAAACCTATACACAAAATCCTTCTTCCTTGCTTCGGCATTGACCCCATGTCGACGATTAAACCCCACTGGGGCTGAATCTCTTGGCCCATGTGCTCACTGCGGTGAAGCGATCCCCTCATCCCTTCACTAAAGGGGTGAGCACTTTCCCATATACTTACACGGTTCGCCCCGTGCCAATTCACCAGCTAAGAATTAGCCCCGATTCGCTCGGCATCATCCCATAAAAGGGGACAACACTAACTCATAAAACGAAGCAACTTGATGAAGAAGTCACCTGCAGGTTCCGCGCACTCATTCCTCACTTGCGCCACCCACAGGTGGGGGGCATTTGTTGGCACCTAAAATATGACGCCGTAACATGGTAAATTCCCCAAAATGATAACAAAAGTTTTGACATGGTGTTTGAAGAAGCACGTTAGGTCTATCTAACACTGCATCTAGAAAGGACAATTGCTTGCGAGTGTGCTCGACACACTCGATGATGCACCAAGGGAAAAGAGTCAACACACTTTTATCGATGGCAATATTCCAAATGTCAAAGTCAACCCAAACCGGCATGCAACTCGCCACGCCAGGATAGTTCAAAGCCTACATCTAGGAGGGATGATGTGAACCTCTAGATTTTGAAACCCACGTTGGATGCCCAACGATACATCTCAGAACAAGGACGACACGCTCCTACTTGATGACGATATGTGAAATATCAAAAATATTTGATCTGACACCATTGAGCACGATAAATGAAGACATTCAGAGCCAAAATAAGTTGGATGTGCCGATTAGAGGTGAACATTATATTCACCGCACCCCATGCTGATTCCAGGCGCCACATGGCGCCGAATCAGGCCAAGGTGCCACTCTACGTCAGATCAAACGCCCTCATTCCTATAAAAAGAGGAAGCAGCTGAAGAAGATAGCGCGGAAGAAGAGAGCAAAAGAGAGACAAACAGAGTAAAAAACAAGAGTCTAGAAAAGAGAGAATGTAAGAAAAAAAAGGCCAGAGAAGAAGGGAGAGAAGAGAGGGAGAGGTAGAAGCTCACTATAGGTGGGTTCCCCACGTTTTGTTTTCTTTTTCTTCTCATGCTAGATGAAGGGCTACAACCTTTGTAATTTCTTGTATCCCAATCAATGAACTAGCTGGCCATTGGTCGTAATCTGGGCATATCTTCGTATCCCGTATGTTTTTATATCATGCTTAGTATCGTGCTCCCAATAGTCATCAACAGAGTGATTCCCATGGCCACAATGACTACAAGTCCTCTCTATACTGATTATTATAGTTTATAGATGAAAATAGAGAAGTTCGTTTACATTTTGAAGAGAGGTTAACTGTTGGAATATTTCGACATTATACTAAACATAAAAAAGTTACTAAATTGGTTTTATTGCGGAGAGTTGAACTCTGAGTTGCTCCACGCTTACACTTGTAAAGGGGCGTCTTCCAGGAGAGGTCGGTGGCCGCAGGACCTCACTTGAGATTGATGCAGATGCAATGCCCGTTGACGTGCACAGCACTGTCAGCGGAAAAGATAAAGAAAATCATAAAAGGCCCAATTTGATTATGGATTAGGATGGGGAGGGGGGGGATAATCTATCCCGGATAATGTGCTCGCCTCCTTTCTTAATCCATCATGGGTTAAGCCATTCCATCTTTTTTATATGGGAATGAAAGAACCCATTTTAATTTTTATCCAACTCTGATTAAAGAAAAACATGTTAAACTGAACAACTCACCCGACCTCAGTTACGTCATACGATCCTAGCGTTATCAAAATGGGCCAAAGGATGGCTGAGAAAATAAGTAACCCCGCAGTGACCTTTTCCAGAGGAGCTTGATCGTACATCTTTCAGGGACAAACAAGAAACACTACTAGCGTCTGTAGTCTTTTATCTTTGGAAGGGTCGGATCGGCTCTGCTAGGTTTTGGACCTGACCGATCAGATCCCGAGATCCACCCGGTCCTGATTCTTGAGTCAGATCAACCCAGATCAGGCTATCTTAATTGATCCAACCCAAATGATTTTCAAATTTTAAACAAGGATTGGCCTGGATCGGACTGACTCGACCAACATAACATCTGATCCCGCCGCCCCAGATTGGATTGGTATTGGCCTGACTTGGCCCAGAGTGGACTGACTTGGCCAAGATTGGACTGGGATTGGCTGATCCCGCCTACCCAGATGGATTTTGGACTGGCTGATCGGGTTCGATCCCCAATCTTTCTTTGGCCTGTATCCCATGTGCATGACATCCTTCTCTGATGCCTTGTCACAACCCCCGGACACCGTCGAGAGGTCAATTTTTTCCGCTCTCCCCCTTGACTTGGTTGTGTGCTGCCAAACCGTGGCCAAGGTTTCTCATTGTTCACCAGTGTCATATTCGGCTTATATACCTACAATTTAAACGTACAGTCTCAACCGATACAAAATGGGTAAGCACGTAAAACATCATTCTGTAGATACTGTTAACTGCAATCCAAGACGACTCTAATTTTAAGCCGTGCTGATTGCTGGGACAATCAGCAATATAATGAAAAGTGAAGCTAATTATTTTTAAGCTGCACTGTTCGAGAAAAAAAAAGAAGAGCCTAAAGACTCGACTGTTTCACAAATTGCACGGAATAAATCCTCCACTCCAAATATACCCAACCTGGAAGTGGATAAAATAATCATCTAGCATGGAACTGCTAGTGCCCCATGATACAGAGATGAGAAATGTTAACAGGAGGAATGAAACAACAGGGAACATCAAGAGAATTAAATTTAGACACCATCACTGGAGACGTTTGAGGCATTTCATCAGGGCGTCCGTGTGCTCAGGCTTCCCCACAGATACACGAACATAACCCCTTAGTTCCTTCTTGTTATAATGGCGGATCATCACACCCATTTGTGCAAGATCTTCCTGAAATCAATGATCAAAATGATGCAATCTCCCAAGAAAAAAATGGCACAGTTCCGTGTTCACATATATCAAATTTTCTTGGTTTCAGAATCCACATATCATAATCTTGTGCAGAAATGATAACTAGAGAAGCTAACATTCAACCATGTACTAAAGAAAAGCTAACAGACGAATGAAGCTGCCTAGGTACCTTGAAACCATGCATGTATAAGTGGCATTCAGTTCCTTTGACACTCGTAAATCTGTTACAACTATTGGTCTATCATGTGGCATTTACATGACTGTTATTAGGAGCATGTACATCACGTTTTGAGAAACAACTTGCCATCCCAGGCCCAGTCATGAGGGATCTGAATAGATATTTCAACTTTTTTTTTATGCGTCAGTCTCTCTTGCTTGGCTTGGGATGATCTTCCTTCAGCAATCTTTGATCTCCAGCTTGAGTATGGATGTAGAGGATGCAACCTTCCTGGTATCAGAAACCCGAAATCTGGGGTATATCAGTGAGGTAAACACCACTTGCTATTGAAAACTCCTTCCTTTATGCCCAATTTCCACGAATTGCGAGGGATGTCAGAGATTTTCGTGGACAGTGGGAGGCAAAGAATGGGGCCATCATTATAGATTGGCGACCATATGTAGGGGCAATCAAGCCTTTGAGTCACCCAATAGAGACTTCTTCGGGGCAGAGTAAAGCCCCAGCAGTACAGAGAGTATATTCGTGGTGGGCGCACTTTCTGTCATATTGTGGCTACCCTCAAGATGCTCCTAAGACCACTGAGCTTCATCCGGACAGATTTACAAATGATCTGTGGCCACAATGGGAGAGACGCTTGATAAGCTTTGTCATCCGCATTGGGCCCTTTGAGTATGCTTCATTTATTGAAAATGGCACCGCGCTGCAAGATCTTTGGGATGGCGTGGCCAAAACAGGAAAGATTGTTGGTCTTCAACCAGAGCAGGTGGTGTTATAGTCCACTTTCTCGCCTGCTCCAGATGGTCTGTAGTCAATAATGTTCTTTTCAGATTATCTGGAATTTGTTTTGCCTTGGTTGATTTTTAATCTTACTGTCTCTGTTGCCTTTTCTTTTTGCCTTTAGTGAGCTTTGTTGCTACGAAAAACATTGCGAGCAGGGGAAAGAAAGCCTCTACCCTCTTAAAAGGTCGAGGTCTGCTAAGGATGAGGGTCCTAGCACCCGGGCTTCCCATTCTCGCACTAGAGGGAGTACCCCGTAGGAGGAGCATGGTAATTTCTGTGTATTCTTGTTTGGCTTCTAGAACAATTTGTTCAATCACTTTGCTGCTTTCCCTGGCTTTCAGGCTCTCCGGTGTTGAAAAAGTGGGTAGTCTCCCCTCCCCCCCCCTTGAATGAAACTACCTCACCGGGGCCAGGGGACACTGTAGAAGAGGGCGAGCTACAAGATGACGACCACAACCCAATATCGGGTACCTCGCCACCATTCTCATGTGGGGAGCGTATTGGTAATGCCTTTCTTGGTATGCTTACTTTTGATGCGCATAATTATGCACACTTCTTCCTTGATTAGCCTTTGAAAATGTGTCTTCCTCTCTTTTTTTTTTTCAGTAAAGTCTTTTGAGGGGAGAGGTGCAGCAACACTTCCTGAACAGGAATTGGGATTAGATGCCAATCTAGCTCCCTCGGGTGAGCTTCCATGTAACTTTGCATATAGAATCTTCTTTCTTTTGGTTGGGAGAGTACTCTGACATTTCTTGCTTTCAGATTTGCTGGATGCGAACCTGACAATTTCTGTAGGAGAGCTCATTGCGCTCCTAAACTCGGGACTAAATGGAGATTTTCCACAGTTTTCAGCCACTCTTCCCACTGACAGAGAGATGGCAACCTGCTATTCGGAAGCCCTTCTGGCTGAAATTTACGCACAGAAGGCCCCAGAGCGAAATTCCCCAGTGGGCAGGGCTGGATGCCCAGTTGCCTCAAGCAGCTTGGTGGTGGCTCAAGTTTTTCACACCACTTGTAAGCATATCCAATCCCCCCCCCTTCGCTCCTTCACTTTGTTGAAATATTTATTCAAGTCTTTGTTGTTTACCTCCCGCCTTGTGTTGCAGTGGATTCACCTGCCACAAGGCTACTTGGTGCCTCAGAAGAAGCTGGTGTAAGTGCTTTGGTGTCAGGGCCAAATGCTGATACTTTAGAAGCTGGCGCCGAGGCTTCTGGGTCAATTCCTGCCCCAGCTAAAGTAATAGAGGACCCTTGTCTTCAAACAGAAAATCCATCTCCAGCCGCTAGGGTGGGATTTGAGGGTAAACATTCAACTTCTCTTTCTTTTCTTCAGAAAATCCGAATAGCATTCATGATGGTGTTTTATGCCCTTTGAGATTGTCCTGTTATCGGAAGTACTGAGCCACCCCCACCAGTAGAGGGGGAAAACATAGAACACGCTCGAGCGGGCTCACTCGCGTAGCGCACACTCGTGCCCGTAGGCAAATCGACGATGGTTCTCTTTCACCATTGTCATCGGTGCCACTGCCACCACCACATTGTCATCAAGCCTCATTCCATCAGTTTGGGTCAACATGTGGTCTAGAGATCTAGTCCCAGAGGTCTGCAATAGAGTTTTCTGAAAAACTCCACTGCAAGCCTTTGATTTGTCATGTTGAGACCTAGCCAAGACTAATTGGAGGGTTAAAAGAAAGGTTACCTATAGGTGTTCAAGATTTTTCTAGCTGATGCTAGTTGGCAGATGGGTCCATAGATGAAATAAGATACAAAGAACAAAAGGCATTAATAAACATAAGAGGAGACCAAAATGGACAGCCGACTGCCATGAGAGATGCCCACCATTGGGGAGGGTAAAATTCTACCAGCTTCATCCCTGCCTCTTACAGAGACGGTCTCGGCTTTGAATCTATGACCTCCACGTCACAATGGAGCAACCTTACCTTTGCACCAAGGCTCCCTCTCAATGAACCAAACTACAATAAGATTAATATGTGTGTGTGTGACCAGATTGAAGGTACAATGTAAATGATTAAATTAACTCCTGCAATGAGGATCTGATTATAAGAAACTGGATCAAGTTAGCTCTTTTCAATTCTCTACCTATAATTCCTCAAAAGAGTCAGACTGTTCACAGGATTAGAGATTTAACGTTTGGCATGTCTTTCTAAACAAACGCTAAATGGCTCAAAGGAGTATGTCATGGTTAATGGTTCTCAGAGAATGTCAAGTATGCTGTAGTCCAGATTGGCTTAACTTTGTCCTGTCAAGCCTGGCCTAACACAGCCATCACTGCATCTGCCAGGAAGAAAGAATGTGTGATTTTTGCTTGTCTTCTGTCTTCGTTGTAGCATTAGAAATACGTCAATTCTAATCTGGACCAATCAATTGAAATCATATTGATCGGTGGGCAACCAGGTTTTCCATCCCATTCAACTGATTCTGAACTATCAAGATCAAATCCTGACAGAAGCTTGATGGGCCAACCATAATCTGGTTTTAGATCATCAAAACCTCGTTGCAAAAGTATTTTACCTCGTCATGATCAATTAACACAAGCCATTGGCAATCAATCCACAAGAAACGCATCTTCTAGCAGTGTACATAAGAAAGCTTTCTAGTGTTACTCCAGAAGCTTTGCCTTCATGCCTTTGGAAATAATTTTTATTGGAGGAAATTTTTCTTTTGTGGGAAGTGGATGGCACTGCAATTTCAGCACTGGACCTGGCACACAGTTTGCTTTTTGCTTCTCAAGTAACTAGATTACCTCCAAATAGATTGCAGTTGCAGATCTCCTATCATCTTTAGAACCAGCCCAGTCTGCATCAACGTATTCTTCAATTTTCCAGTGGTTGGTTTTCTTAAAGAGAATAGATTTTCCTAAACAAGATTTCAAGTACCTTAGAATGCATACCACAACCTTCATATGAGTTGTCCTGGGAGCATGTATGTACTTAGTTACCATACCTACAGCATATGAGAGGTCAAGCTAGGTCAAGGAAAGATACAAAAGCTTGCCAACCAACCCCTGATACAAACCACTTTCTTCTAGAGAGAGACTTTCACCACCTTGTTCTGTCAGATCATGATTAAGTTCAATTGGAGTAGCTACTGGTTTACAACATAATGTTCCTATTTTTGCCAATAAATCAAAAACAAATTTCCGATGACAAACATAGATTCTTTCCTGTGACCTGGCCACTTCTATTCCAAGAAAGTATTTCAAATCCCCTAGGTCAAAGACCTTAAATTCAGCAACTAACCCATCTTTCAAACTTTGAATCTCTACTGTATCATCCCCAATAATGATCATATCATCAACATATATAAGTATGTAATATGACCATTTATTGTTTGAATCTGAACTGGATCATAGCCTATGGAAGCCGATTAAACCATGCTCTGGGGGACAATTTCAATCCATACAAGACCTTTTTAAGTCCACAATCTTTTCTTTTTGTATCAACAGTCACCTGATTTTGAAACATCGCCCACGGGCAATGCCGTGACGCTCGAAGACGAGATGGTCAAGGTGGCGCAGACACAAATGGATTACGAGACGGTCACATCGCTCTACAGCAAGGGCATGGGCCTCATTCGCATCGCGGTTGGCCGCTGATTGAATTCTGAAGGGTGACGTTCATGGATCTTATGAAATCAATGATGGTGGCGGCAGCGGGGCTCAAGGCCCAGAGCGGCCGCATGCGCATCATCGCCGAGAATATTGCCAACGCGGATTCGACCGGCAAGACGCCGGGCGCGGACCCTTATCGCCGCAAGGTGCCGCCAAAAATAAGAACAAAGAAAAGCCTGTGTGAGTTCAAAACAAGCCCCACAGAATTTCATTTGAACAAAGTCAAAGCTTATCTCTTTGGCATGTTTGAAGCCTACCTGATCAGTAATTTTGAACAAATCAGCACCACCATGTGAAGCCAAATCAGGAGCAACATAAAAGAGACATGGTGCTATAAATGTGCCATAGCCAAGCTCCAGCTCCGCAAGGAATCCAGAACTGTTAAGTTTTGGCACCGTTATATCCAAAGGCCTGCCCCCTTCTCGATCAGCCCTAGTGTTGATAGAAGGAAATCAAATAATGGTAACAAGCTAATGGACACAGGAACCTATGGAAATTAACAAGGAATAGGAACATGAAAATATTCTTATATTGCAGGAGATTCAAGTTGCCTTTCAGTTTTGGTTCTTTTCCAGAAGAAACAGTAGTAAGGAGATGACCCTTTTTTTGAAAGTAACAAAGAGATGACCTACAAATGCAACCTGGGATCATATACATAATTTCATTCACCAGGTTTGACATATGAAAAGGATGTGCGCACCGTGTAGGACTTTTTCTTCTTTTTGGTACCCTCATTATTCCATAATGTGCATAGTGAACATGAGCAGGATCCATGAGATTTTCTATTAGAACTTCGTACCTGAAACAGAAAGAAAATCATCTGGATGTATGGCTCTTAAAAGAGACTCACACAAGGATTGTAGATGACAAGTGTGATTCAGCCATATCGCATTCTACACTTCACAGTGACTCCCAAAGTTTTCAGCAACAAAAATGGACACTGTTTACTAGATGAATCAGAAATGAAGCCATTTATTCCAAGAGTGCACAAAAGTTTTCTTCAAGATGAAATACAGAATCCATAAAAATATAAAAAACATTGATGAACAAAGGGGAAAAAACTATATCAGTCTATACACAATAATAAACTGTTAATCAATGGTCCTCAAGCACACAGATTCAGGAAAACCAACCTGCCAACCAAGTAGAAACAATGTTAAACACATTGGATGATAGTGACTACCCTTGAATATCCAATGATTCCTCTCATATAATATCCACCACAGAACAAAACACTGAATCCTCTTCCATACCCTACCAACCAGAGGCTGGTACAACCAATCAGCAAGTTGTCCAATGTCTTCAACATCATTTGGGCCTTAGGTCAACAAGCTAAATGTTTCCCAACTATGCCAACAACTTAGTATGCTCTTGCATCTTATTGTAGCGACCTATTTCTGCAATTTCACCTTGAGGTTGCTCTTCAAAACTATCTCAAACAATTCTTCCCAACAATATATTGTAGAAAGCGACATTTGGATCACTAAAAGGAGTCAAGGTTCGCCAAATCGGATCAGAGCGGCCTGAATTGGCCGATCCGATCGGTTTTCCGGCAAACCGATCCGATCCCGTGTCAAGCTGGCCCGATCGGCCCAGATCGGTCTGGGATCAGCCGGATCAGGTCGGATCGGCCAATCCCAGTCGATTCCGGGCGATGTCGCCCATGGTCTCTATTTGAATTTCAAATAAAAGTGTTTGGGGGAAGGCCAACCAGAGGTCTTTGGTCCTTGGGATTTTTTGACCGAGATTTCACTCTCTCACACACACCCTTTCACTTTCTTCTCTTCTCTTTCACTCTCCTAGACTCATTACTCTCCAAGTCTCCTTCACACCTCTCTCTCTCACACACACATACACACAGCAGCAATTGATGGAGTTACTTGAGAAGGGCTTCATTCGCCCTAGTACTTCCCCTTGGGGAGCCCCTGTGTTATTTGTCCGGAAGAAGGACGGTTCGTTGAGGCTATGCATCGATTATCGGCAACTGAATCAGATAACTGTCAAGAACAAGTACCCATTGCCAAGGATTGATGAGTTATTTGACCAAATAGCTGGAGCTCAATTCTTTTCTAAGATTGATCTTCGATCTGGTTATCACCAATTGCGGATTAAGGATGAAGATATTCATAAAACGGCTTTCCGCAGCAGGTATGGTCATTTCGAATTTGTCGTTATGCCTTTTGGTTTAACGAATGCTCCAGCGGCTTTCATGCAGTTGATGAACAGTGTTTTTCGACCCTATCTGGATCGATGGGTCGTGGTCTTCATTGATGATATCCTGATTTATTCTAAGAGTGAAGAAGAGCATGCCGAACATCTGAGGATGGCACTGCAGATATTGAGAGACCACCAATTGTACGCCAAGTTCAGTAAGTGTGATTTTTGGCTTCGAGAGGTGTCTTTTCTAGGGCATATTATTACCAAAGATGGTATTTCTGTCGACCCTTCGAAGGTGGAAGCAGTGAAGAATTGGGAACAGCCTACCAGCGTGACTGAGATCAGGAGTTTCTTAGGCTTGGCAGGTTATTATCGCCGTTTCATTCAAGACTTCTCCAAGATCGCGGTACCTCTTACCAGATTGACCCGTAAGGAGAACAAGTTTGTCTGGTCGGATGCATGTCAGAAGAGTTTCCAGACGTTGAAGGAATGCCTGACGTCAGCACCTGTATTAGCTTTACCTTCAAGTGAAGGAGGCTTTGTGGTCTACACCGATGCATCAGGTATTGGCTTGGGCTGTGTGCTTATGCAACATGGGAAGGTAATTGCTTATTCTTCCAGGCAGTTAAGGAAGCATGAAGAGAATTATCCTGTTCATGATTTGGAGTTGGCAGCTGTTGTTTTTGCTTTGAAGATTTGGAGACATTACCTGTATGGAGAATCTTTTACGGTGTTTTCTGATCACAAGAGCTTGAAGTATTTATTTTCTCAGAAGGAACTCAATATGCGACAGCGCAGATGGTTGGAGTATTTGAAAGACTTCGACTTCTCTATTGAGTATCATCCTGGCAAAGGTAATGTGGTGGCAGATGCATTAAGTCGGAAGCCTATAGCGAAGTTATCTAGTCTTATGATGCAAGAATGGAAGCTATTGGAGCAGATGGCTAGTCTGGATTTGAATGTCAGTGATGATCGGGTCATTATTGCACAAATGCAACTCAAGTCTGAGTTATTAATGAAGATCAAGTCCTTGCAAGATGATGATCCCGCACTGGTTGAGATCAAGGGAAATCTGAGCGGCAGACCGGATTTCATGATTTCTGATGATGGAAGACTTCTATTTCAAGGACGAACGTGTGTACCTGACGTGGCTGAAATCAAGAACAAAATTCTTGACGAAGCTCATAGATCTAAATACACGATTCATCCTGGAGGCACAAAGATGTTTAAGGATTTGAAAAGATCATTTTGGTGGCCAAATATGAAAAGAGAAGTTGCTGATTTTGTAAGTAAATGCTTGGTATGCCAGCAAGTTAAGGCCGAGCACTTCAGACCAGCAGGAAAATTGAAGCCACTCGATATACCCCAATGGAAATGGGAGAGTATTGGCATGGATTTCATCATGGGACTGCCTAGGACTCGTAGTGGTTTCGATGCTATTTGGGTAATCGTCGACAGATTGACGAAGTCAGCCCATTTCTTGTCCATTAAATCTAAATGGACTGTTGATGTTCTAGCAGCACTGTATATGAAGGAAGTGGTGAGATTGCATGGTATTCCAGTTAATATAGTATCTGATCGAGACCCCAGATTCACTTCTCATTTTTGGAAAGGACTGCAAGAGTCCTTAGGTACTCGTCTGAATTTCAGTACAGCATTTCATCCACAGACAGATGGACAGACAGAGAGAACCAACCAGATAATGGAGGATATGTTGAGGGCATGTATGATTGACTTTGGTGGTAATTGGAATGAGCATTTGGCATTAATTGAATTCGCATATAATAACAGTTATCAGTCTAGTATTCAGATGGCTCCATTTGCAGCTTTGTATGGCAGAAGCTGTCGATCCCCGTTGTGTTGGGATGAGGCAGGTGAGAAGCAATGGCTTGGACCAGATCTTATCTCGGAATCGTCACAGAATATCCGTATTATCCGAGATCGGTTGCAAGTGGCTCAGTCAAGGCAGAAGAGCTATGCCGATAACAGAAGAAGAGCTTTGGAATTTCAAGTCGGTGATCATGTGTTTCTGAAGGTCTCTCCTTCGAGAGGGATTCGTCGATTTGGTATTCATGGCAAGTTGAGCCCGAGGTTTATTGGCCCGTTCGAGGTTCTAGATAGAGTGGGAGAAGTGGCTTACCGATTGGCGTTACCGCCTCAGTTGTCTGGCGTGCACAACGTCTTCCATATTTCTATGCTACGGAAGTACGTGTATGATCCCACTCACGTCATTCAGCATGTGGATTTTGAACTGAAAGAGGATCTGACCTACGAGGAAAAACCGATAAAGATTTTGGACCGGAAGCAGCAGCAACTCCGGAGTCGAGCTATACCTATGGTCAAGGTCCAGTGGAGTCGGCGTGGAGCTGAGGAAGCCACCTGGGAATCCGCGGATGTTATGCGAAAGCGGTATCCCGACCTTTTCTAGGTGAGCTAGTTATTCCTTATAAATTCTATCTTTCGCATAGTAATGCAGTGAATTTGGAGGACCAAATTCTTTAAGTGGGGGAGGGTGTAACACCCCCAATTTTGCTAGAATTTAATTTAATTAGAATATTGAATCTCATTTTTTTATTATTTAATTATGAATAGTACCTTAGTGAATAGTAGTCGTGAATAGTACTTTCCGTAAATAGTAGTAGTGTATTTTGACTATTTCATAAAAATCTAGAAAAATAATAATTTGGTAGAGAATGATTTAAATAGCAACTTTGTCTTCTTGGGTATTAGCAGTAAAAATCTGTAACAAAATCTATCTTCAAATTGGTCAAATTCCATTAATTAATATTTTATTATTTGAAATAGTACAATCAAAAATTTGGCTACATGATAAAAATCCGTAAAAATAATAATTAGGTTTCTGGTAGCATTTGTACCAATTTTGTCTTCTGTGACTAAAATCAATAAAATCTTTAACTTGGCCAAATCAGGGGTTTAAATTTGAAATTTGAATTTAGAATATTTTATTATTCAATGAATAGTGACTAAATTCGTAAACTAATAAAAATCCCAAAAAATAGAAAAGTGATAGAAGACAATTCGCTTAACAATTTAACCTTCTATGACTAAGCCTAATAAAATCATTAACCTAGTCAAATCTAGGGTTTGATCAGATTTTAAAACCCACCAACCCCAATAGTAACTACAATAGTAACCTTCACCTTCAAACACAAAATTCGAGCCCAATTCTTAACTAAATGCGATGAGGTTAGGGGCAAATGAAAGCTTGTTAATGATAGATTAATAACCCCCAACAAATTTCGATCAAGATTAGCTAGGATAAAAGTGGTTAGAAAAGTTTAAGCTAGGTCAACAATTTCGGTGGCGTAACTTGCACGCCTCTTGCAGCTCGAAATTCTCCCTTCCTGGAAGGATCCAGAAGGTGAATTAGGTATTAAATGAAAGCTTGGCCTGTCTAGATTAATTTGGTAGGTCATTTGCTCGAAGAGGAGCTCTGGTTGGGGAGATATCGTTGTTTTGGTGGAGGGTGTTCTTGGCCGTCGACCTCCTCTTCCTCTTCACTTTGGATCTTCAATTCAGGTTAGTACCTCAACCAAAATAGGCTTGTGAGTAGTGGTTTTTGATCATCTCAACGAGATCTATCATCTGGGACTAAAAGCCCCAATTTTTATAGGGTATTAAGAAAGTTATCAGCGGATCTTTGAAGTGGATTATCTTGGTTCGTGGGTGATTTTTCTAGCTCAAGGTTAAGTCGTCCATTGAGGTAGGTTATAACGAGCCAAATATAGATTATTATATACCAAATTAAAACTCTGCATGTTGGCCTTCTTGTGGTGTAAAAAGCCCCTTGATTCATCAATTATGCTTAGAGAATTCTTGATTTGAACACAAGCATGTCATGAATGTAATTGTTGCTAACTAGACTCTACTTAAACCATGAATTCGAAGCATGCAAGTTTAAATTCATAACATGTATCATATATGGATGGAAAGCCCTCTCTGTTAGCTTTCCATTGATATAAAAAGCCCTATGAATCGTTAGGTATACAAAGAGAATTTGATGGTTTAGTAAACACTGTCTAAATTAGGGTTTTGAATGTTCCTGTCAATACAGATTCAAATATTGACATCTAAATATGAAATTGGACTTACCATTAGATAATACTCTGTCTTAGCTTTCCATTGATATATTATAAGCTAAATTTCATTAAGAATTGAAGAAGTTATAGCAGTTTTAATCCCTGGGTATCAAACCAACAAAATCAGGTTTTTCCTGAGTTGGTCGCGGTCCCCAGGGGGACCGTGGACCTGATCGCGGTCGCGCGATAGACCGCGACTCGCGGTCACGGTCTACCAGGCGACCGCGTTCATTGTGTCTTTTTTCTTCTTTAGTTCTTCCCACCCCTCATAGCATTCACAAGCATATGCCCTCTTCCTCTTCCACATTCTCTCTTCCCTGCATCATTTTTAAACCTCCTCCTATCTTTTCCACGCCCCACAGGGGTTTAAAAACCACCACCCCAGGTATCCACCGTTCCTTTTGCATGCACTTTAGCTTCATTGCATTATAGTTACTACGCTTATCATAGGGCTGATTTGGGTTGTTTTTCTTTTCTTCTACACTTTCTTGTAGGTCTACAGGGTTCCTAGCATGAGGCCCAACTCTTTTGGCCGTCCAGGAGAAGTGGAGATTCAAGTCCCAAGTTACTGTTTTGTACGTTTTGGTGACCGTACATTGGATCATTTTCAAGGCTCTGGCGGTTTATCGTAAGACTGTTTGTGGTTCGTTCGCGGCCTAATATTAGATCATTTACGTGCGCAGAGTTCAAGTTTTCATCTCCCGTGGACAGGTGTTTCATCCTCCTCTTTCCAAGGTATTTATCTTAGCTTGGCTAGTTTAATTACCTTGGTGGCATTCACACTCCTTTAGTTTAGGCAGTTGTCTTCTTTTCCTTTCTCATACCTCTCTATTTCTTTGCTTTATTTTAGTTGCTCCACACCCACGGTGTGTGTTTTCTTTTATTCCCTTGCTCCACGCCCCAGCGTGTGTTTTTCCTTTTTCCTTTGCTTATTTCTGCTTAAGATGGCATGCCCATGTGCTTATATTTCCATGTTGACTGCTTGAGTTGGTGTTATACTTGTTCATGATTTATTGCACATCATCCATATTCTTTTGATCGTAATTCACCTTCACCATTAAAGGAATCATTTAAAACCAACAACATCTTCTCAGCAAATTAGGTCTGTTAAATATCGAATGACCGCCCAGTCAAGGCGAAAGCTCCCCAGGTAGTTTTCCACTCCCCGAGAAAGCCGCAAATGCGAGTCAAGCCAAGCCAGTAGCATGTACCGCAGTGCCGAAGGCCGTGTCAGTGGAAAACCTATGTGTCTGGATTGAACATGCATGAGGCTCCGAAAGCAGCCGCCTGGCAGCCTGAAAGCTTTATCAAGACTTCCCACCATGGTCTTATAAGATCGTGGCGAGATGAAGGATCACAGTGACTCTTGGAGCCAGTCCGGGGCCCACTGTCTGGCCCGTGTCCAATGGACATGATGAACGGGGTTAACCCGGTGTAACCCCTAAATCGGTGCGCCCACTTCTCCGGTGCCATCTTTCCCGACGCGTAAAACCAATAGCTCGACTCCTCTTCGGCGTGCCTTCTCCGAGCTGGGCAGAGTCATGCTAATGAGCTGTTATTTAAGCCAATCATCTCCAAAGAAGAGAAGGGGTGGAAGTCGAGGTAGGAAGCAGAAAGAAAGAGAGAAGAGAAAGAGGATTGGGGAAGAAGAAAGGGTTCCTATGAGAGCCTGAGAGCCGCCATCACTGCTAGCTTCCCCTACCTGTGAGAGCCTCCAGAGTCAATACTCTGTTCTTCATCGACGATGACAGAGGTGGGTCTAGAGCGATTCTTTGCCTCCTCTTCTCCTCCCCTCTTTGTAAAATATCCCCCGCAAATGCTGTAATGGTTTGGGCGATGATATGAGCCCGTGAGCCTCTCTCAGCCGCTGCTCCCCCATTCCCTCTGTTTCCTTTATCCCCAGGTTAGGAATCGGTCTCGCGCGACAACGCTGAGCCACCTATGTGTATGAGCTCTGCGTGATATCAATGTATGCGACGAATCATGAAATAAATAATAGTTATGACTTTGGGTTCTTTCTTCCCTCTCTTTGAGTCCATCTTGATCTATTATCGTATGTGCTATCACCAGGTTTCTTCCCCTTTCGCGCCGAATACGCCCTCGGACATCCCCAAAGGGCTATAGTGACACCCCCTCCCCGGGGTTTACTTCCAGTAGGATACTCGTATGAGGCGTTCACTATGCTCATTATGGGGTTTAGGGCCAGAGGCATATGTATGTGACTTTCTAGATGATTCCCCGGACTGGTCTCCTATTCTGTAGTGCCCATTAAACGACTTCTCTTGACACTGTCATAAACCTCCAAATCATTAAGCACCAAAGCTGTGTTTTGGTTATATAGTAGAATGTCTATAGCTGCTGTTGTTGAATATTGACCATTCTCTTTCCCATCATGACACTGCATTTTTTTTCCTTTATTGGTTAAACCTACGAGATTCAATCAGCATGCTTAGGAAAGTGTACTGATAGAAGTATACCTTTCTATTTCTTTTCTTTATGCAGGGACATTGGCTGGATTGCATTCTTGCCATGCCAATCCAACTAATGCTATGCCTTCTGTTTGCAGGGAAGAGACTTATTAGTTTTCAAGAAAGATCTTTGTCCAGTTATGTTGGTTCATTTGCACGCAGAGCGCGGGATGTAGATGGCGCAAATGATTTTCTGCTTAAAGAGCTTTATAGAAGTGATCCTGAAACAGTAATTAGACTGTTTGAGAGTCAGCCTGCTTTGCACTCCAACCCATCAGCCCTCGCTGAATATGTTAAAGCATTGATCAAAGTTGATAGGCTAGATGAAAGTTCTTTGCTCAAAACACTGCAAAGAGGTAAGTTATATCAATAGTACAATATGGTCAGTAAATATTAATACTTTTGCAAGGCCCCCTCTCCACTCATTTTCAACTGCAATGCCTTCGTAATTTATCTCTGCATTCCCGTGGATGGAAATTCATGTGAGTTAGCATGCCTAGTTACATTACATTCTTTCACACACGCACGTGCACACGGTAAAAATGCCTGTTTGATTTGTATCTGCATTCCTGTGGATGGAAAAAGGCATGTGATTTAGCATGTATAATTGCATTACATTCTTCCATATTCTATCTTTTGTATTGATATACTTGTATTTGCATCATGTGATCTTGCATATCGATATTTTTGCATATTTCTTTTGGAGGGTGATGTTCTTGCATATAAACGGAGTATCTGTATTCATCTGTATGAATATAAGCCAACATGGTGCAGTATTCATACCTGGATGATTTTATATTGTTTCCGTTCAGTGTTGAATTCTGCTTGGCATACTTTTATTTTTTTTCTTTAGATATGATTATGTTTAATGTATTAATATTGTTTAGTTTCATTTTTTATGTATCTTTTCATGGCATTCCACTTTAGGTATACTTTTGTGCTGGATGTAATTATAGTTTTTCTGTTGGTCAACCTATTCATTATTTTCCATCAGATATCTTACCTGTCATTTGCTATTTTATGGATTTATTTAGATGCTTAATTATTGTATTTACTCTATTTTCAAAATTCCAATGCATCTAGGAATTGCTAGTTCATCAAAAGAGGAAGAGAGAATAGCTGCTGTTTCCTCCCTGGGGAGTGTAGGTCGATTGACAAAGGAAAGTAGCCTTGGTACTGCCAATGCTCCAATACATGTGGTAACAGCAGATACTGGTCATTTCAAAGATCAGCTGTGGCGAACATTCCGCACCATTGCACTGGCATTTCTTCTCATATCAGGTGTTGGGGCTCTCATTGAAGATAGGGGAATCAGTAAAGGTTTGTCTGACTGTTTCTTGATATTTTGTTTTTTTCTCCCTTTTCAGAGTTGCCTGTGTTCCATTTTAAAGCAACATGGTACTCTGTGTATCATTTCTAGGGCTTGGTCTAAATGAGGAAGTGCAACCAAGCATGGAATCCAGCACCAAATTTAATGATGTGAAGGGTGTCGATGAGGCTAAAGCTGAGTTAGAAGAAATCGTTCATTATCTTCGAGATCCAAAGGTACTCAGAACTATGGATCAGGTTTCATTTGCGTTGGCATGCAACACAAACAAAGCACAAGCTGAACATGCTGCCTCCAGTTCATTTAATTTGCACAGTTGAATCACTTTTGTCGAGAAGATCTGGCCTTGAATTTATTTGTAAGCAAGAATAGTTAATTTTTTAACATTGGTTCTGAGAAATTCAGGACCAGGAACTGCATTTGTACCCTCTGGGACGATTTTCTTCATTCTGCTTTTATATCTTCTAGGATCTATGGTTGTACCACCATCAACTGCATAAAGGCTACAGGGGCATTCATTAGTCCAAAAGGTGTAACAGTAAATTCATAATGCCCATACCTACTCCTGAATGTCATTTTGAAAATATCATCTTCTTTAATCCTCAATTGATGATATCCTGACCTGAGATCAATCTTTGAAAAATATTAGGCTCCCGAAATCTAATCAAATAGTTCATCAACCCTCAGTAGCGGATATTTGTTCTTGATAGTGAGTTGATTTAGCTATCGATAATCTATGCACAACCTTATAGATGCATCCTTCTTCTTAACAAATAGGACAGGTGCTCCCCATGGGGAAGTTCTCGGCCTAATTAATCCCTTCTTCAATAACTCCATTACTTGTTTCTTCAATTCCTTTAGCTCGGTGGGGGACATTCGGCAAGGTGCCTTTGAAATAGGGCCAGCACCAGGGACAAGATCAATTGTGAATGCCACTTCCCTCTCCTGGGGTAAACCAGGCAAATCCTCTGGAAATACATCGGGGAATTCTCTAACCACATAGATATCCTCTAACTTTGATCCCTTAAGTTTCGTTACGGTTACAAGGGCTGGGAAGGCCATACAACCTTTTCTTATAAGTTTACTAGCTCGAAGAGCCGAGATTAGGGGTGACTTATCACAACTCCGGGGACTAGAGTAGATGAGCTTCGGGTAATCGCTAAATGTTACTAGACCCTTCTGGCAATCTATGATAGCCTTATGTGTGGATAGCCAATTTGTGCCTAGAATGACATCATACCCTTCCATATCCATGCATACTTGATCGGGAGGTAAATTCTGACCTGCAACTAAGACTTCACTATCTAGGTAATGGTAATTAATCTCGGATCCGGTTCCAATAGGAGTGGAGATAACTAGATTCGATTCTAATAAAATAGGTTTCACAGATAATGAAGTAGCAAATGTTTGAGAAATAAATGAATGAGTTACGCCAGTATCAAATAGGACATGTGCAGTCTTGGAATAAATATTTAATGTACCTTTCACAATTCCACCTTCACTTTGTTCCGCCTCTTGTATTGCTTGGAGACGGCCTTGTTTCTTCACCGGGTGCTTCTTATTGTTGGCTTGCTCATTCAATAAAGGACATTCGGGGATCCAGTGATCACGGCTCTCATAATAGAGACAAGCTCCTAATCTCCTCTAGCATTCTTCAGCCCTATGCCCTGCCTTGTCGCAGTGCTTGCAGACCTCCTTGGATGGTGTGGTGGCAATGGAAAATTGCTTCTCGTTCTTCTTAGACTTCTTGTCTTTGGAATGATCTCCACCATCATTGGACCTCTTCTTAATAAACGGGACCTTGAACAATTCAGAACTTGTAACATGTTCCTTCTTGTCTCTCCCACAGATCTAGTCAGATAACTCTATGGCGTCCTCCAATAATTGTGCTCGCCTAACCACTTTGGAATAACCTTGCACGTCCATCGGTGCTAATTGCTTAATATATTGAGGCTTTAACCCGTTGTGAAATCTCCGGGACTTCATCTTCTCCGTGCACACCAGATGCAGTGCATAAAAGGATAGTCTCAAGAATTGTGCCTCATATTCTGCCATAGATAGGCTCCGTTGCTTAAGTGCGGCGAACTTCGCGGCCTTTCTCTCTTGGACTCGATTGGAGAAGTACTTATTTTTGAAATATTCCACGAACTCACCCCATGTTATGTGTTCATGTGGCATTGTGGCTTCCACCAATTCCCACCTGAAACCAGCATCGCGCTCTAACTGAAAAGTTGCTAGGAGGACCTTCTCTTCATCTGTGCATTACATTACATGGAAAATATGCTCAATCTTCTTCATCCAATTCTTGGCATCATCAGGATCAGATGAGCTGGTAAACTTTGGCGGGTTCATATAACAAAAGCTCCTATAGAGATCTCCTGCTCCACGGTTCATTCCACCTTGCGTCACTTGTTAAAGCGCTTGTGTAAGACCTTGGATGGTCCTTTGCATATCGTGCCATTGAGCTCTCTCAATGGCCATGATCCTACAAGATTTTTTAAAATAATTAATAATTCATAGGGCATGGATGATAATGGCTCACTTTTAGGCTTGAATGATTTTCGAATTTGTTTTCCTAGGGAGTATGCTTCACAGACTTGGGTGTTCTTTTTGTAGGGCAGTTTGGGCAGGCCTCTAACTGTTCCATGCTTGGCTAACATGTGCAATGTGTTGTAGCTGACATGGCCAAGTCTTCTGTGCCATAGCCACGCATCATTAGGCTGACTGGCAGACAAGCATAGGTTTTCTGAAAAAGAACTGTCAAGGTCTACCATATAAACATTATTTACCTTATAACCTACAAACTTCACCACATCAGAACAAGCGTGACATTTTCAATAAAATTGAAAGAATTCTTACCCACAGTTCCTGCGCCAATGACTCTTCCTTTGTCCTTGCCTCCGAACCTCACTTGGCCTCCTTCTTTCCTCACGAAATGGTTGAATTTCTTTCTGTCCCCCATCATATGCCTGGAGCAACTGTTGTCCAAGTACCATCTATTATGATAGGCTGTCAGGCAATCCTACACAGATGACATTAAGTAGAAGTTTTTGGAACCCAAACAAACTTAGGTTCATAATCATAATTCAAGACATGCAATAAATTCTTTGGAATAGAGATTTGCTTAAAACTTCTAGTTCTTTAACCAGACCAGCACTAGTTGCTGGTGTGTGCAGGTTTATTGCAGATGTGACATGCAGGTTTCATGGATGTTAAGAAGTGTGAGTTAAATTGTGGTCTAAATCTTGGGTCTCCAAAGGTGTTGAATTGAGTATGAAATGTGCCCAAATTTGATTGGCCATTGAACCTTTTGCATGATTGAACCAGTTTTTCTTTTCATAGTAATTAGATGACTTGTGTCGACGTGTACCTCTGATGCGTCGACTTGACTGGCTTTGTTGACCACTTACGCTTCTACCTGATTGGTCACAGCATTGACCTTGGGGCCTAGCTATCTCTAGCTGAAGGGTGTAGCATCGACCAATTTGGGAGATGTGTTGACCTTGCTGTCTGGTAGGTCTTCACTGAGCTTGTGGCCTAGCAAGAGTGCATCGACCCTGTGGATCGGTACATCGACTTGTTTGTGCACCTTTTTGATTTCTGGTGTTTTGTCCTTGGGGTTGAAAGTTTTGTTTTTTGAGGGTTCTGGGCTCAGAGATGCTCTATCTTGTTGGCTCTTCAACAATTAACTTACCCTTCCCTTTTTCAGGAAAAAATGAGATGGTTTTTAATTCAAAAGGTCTCTTCTCAGTGGGATTAAATCCCATCCCTTCCTTCTGAAATTCACCCTGGTACCTAATATAGCATCTAAGTTAGACTTACCTTGGGTCATTTTTTCTAGGGCAGATTGTTTGTCCTTCAGCTCTTTTTCAGCTTTTTCAAGATTATTCTGTAATGCATCCTTGACAATCTTTATTGCTTCATATTTTTCAAAATTGAGTTGATTCTCTTTCTCACATTCTTCACATTTCAAACTAACACAATTCAACTGTGTTCTAAGAGCCTCATTTTCTTCCTTTGAGGTTTCCAGGTCTGAGCAGTTGGTTTCAAACACTTCAACTTGTTTTTTCTATTTTTCATTTTTAGTTCTTATTGTTTCCAGCTCCTTGTTAGCAGGATTATCATGAGCAAGTGTATTGATCTTTTTCTTTAGATGCTTGTTCTCTTTCTTAGAAGCTTCATATCTTTCAAATAGAATAGTGTATGCCTCTTCCCAATCTTCAATAGAAAAGTTGTCAAACGGGTTAGTTACCTGATCTTCTTCTTCATTGGCCATTAGACAGAAATCTCCCTCATCTTCCAGTGCAGAGGAGCTTTCATCTTCCTCCTTGTCGTCGCTCCACTTACACAGCATTGCCTTGGGCTTCTTTCCCTTGGCCTTGGACATTTGTTTGAGCAACTCAGGACACTCTCCTCGCATGTGTCTTCCCTTCTTACACTGGTAGCAAATAACATTGTCCGATTTCTTAACTTGAGCCGATCTGAAGTTGGAGTTCCTACTTACCTGTGGAGTTTTCTTCCTTCTCTGAAATTTGCCATGGAAGGTAGTTTCGGCCGAAACGTTTGGGTTTCAGACCGAAATGAAACGACATCCATAGTATGATTTCGGTGGAAACCAAACTGTCTTTAAAAAATTATATTTTAATTGGTTTCGGACCGAAACCGAAATTGAAACCGAAACGGTTTCGGTTTCGGTCCCGGCCGAAACCGGTACTGTCAACCTTGCCTTGGGGGCCTAATTTTCAGCACAGACAAACTCTGGACAAGGTTTCTCCCACTCTCCCTATTCAGGTGAGAAATTGTGGTTGAGAAGTTATCGTCTTTGCCTATCCCAAGACCATGGCCCATGTGGTTAAGACCATGATCATACTTAATCTGCCTAATTGGCCCATGCGATTCAGACCATGATCATACTTAATCAGCCCAATTGGCCCATGTGGCTTGGACCACATGGGCCACTTGGCTCTCAATGTGGTTCAAACCGGTAGGCCCATCGGCCCAATTAGTTAACATAACTCAGACTGTTAAGTCCAATTAACCTAATTGACTAACATGGCTTGGAGCACCATGTCTACATACTGTAATTGGTCTGAACCACTAAGCCCAATTGGCCCATTGGGTCCAACTGGCACAAAAAGACCCAATTGGGTCGGATCATTAAGTCCATTAAGCCCAATTAGCCCAAATAGACCCAATTGGGTCAGACCACTAAGTCCATTAAGCTCAAGCAGCCCAAATAGGCCCAGTGGACTTATATGGCTTCGGTCATGGAAACATTAGCCCAATTGACTGACTCATTTAATGGTTATGGGTTCAATCAGTGGACCAAATGTATCCATTGAATGTAGTGGGTCAACCCGGCCCAATTATGATGTAATTTTTAGTGATTATGAATAAAGCCATTTTTATTACCACTATTTGTGCATGACTTTGTGTGCATAATATCTGTCAGTCCTTTGAGCAAACTACCCAAAATGCCCTTTAACCCTGTCCAAACCCTAGCCCACCCTTACTTTACCCAATAACCAAAATACCCCTCACATGACAAAAGTCCACAAAAATCATAAAAATTCCGAAAACAATGTAAAACACATCCAAAATACCCCTTAACCCTAGCTAAGCTAAACCCTACCAAAATACCATCCAGATGACAAAACTTAAAAAACAAAATCACCAAAAATGCCCCAAGATGCCAAAAATGAATAATGATTAAAAAAATCTAAACTATGTTAAATTTCAAAAATATCCTCCAAACCCTAATGTCACCAAAATGATTAAAATGCCCCTAAGATGCAAAAAGGCCAAAATGCACTTGAAAACACCTAGGTTTTAAAACAAACCCCCATACCCATAAGATTTGCAAAGTACCAAATACGCCTGTGACCTAACCTAAACCCTTCAAAGCCTATTAAGGACCAGTAATGTGTTCTTTGAGCTCTTATTTGAATGATGAAGCCTGCATTTTGTGGTTTTACATCTATATGGGTATTCGACTGCCCAGTCGATGTAATTAACACTGATCGAGGTTGGTGGGGAAAAGGTCCAACATATGAACCCATCATGTCTGATAAATATATGTGGTGTTCTAAGGATTCACTCCAAGTCCCAGAATAAAACAATGTGCATGTTCAGCCATGCTCCACATCCATATAAATAATCTTTTTCCCTATAATCTTCAAGATGGGATGTAAATTCCATCTCCCACAGGATGCTCCCCAATCTGAATTCTTTCCCAATTAATTTTCAGATTGCATTTAATAACTAAAGACAGCTTCTTCGGTTACTAATATAAGTATTCATAATGTCATATAATTACCTGACAAGGAATGAAAAGCACCCTTTGCATGCTTCGTTGGTATGGAGATAGGTGTGTCTCAGCAAGACTAGCTGTTATATGACGGAAATCACCAACATCGTCCACCAAATTAGCCTTTTCCAGTCTTTGCCCAATTCCATGAACCATGAAAACCAGATGGCCCACTGGCACCTGTTAAAACAGTAAAATATGGGTGAAAATCCTTCCAATGCTTCAAAACAATTTGCTGGCTTTTAGAAATTTATCCGCCAAGCAGATTATGAAATCTATGTTCAAGGGGCAATTGGCCGTATCTTCCATGCTATCAAAGGACATTTGACACATTTTATGCAATCTCCCTCACTTTATTGATATGCTGGCCATGTCAACGCCGTGCATTACTCTCCCTCAGTTCTGTCCTGTTCTTTTGTCAAGAGAGTTGTTCTTCATGCCTAACTACTGAGTGGAATTGTCGAATCCTATGCTACTTGTGCCAAGAGACAAGACTCCGTGGTTCCATGATGTTCAGCATTTTGAGGAGTTATCTATTCAAAAATTTCCACATGATACTATCAGCACAGGGTGTTTAGGGGCAACCGCACCAATGAGGCTGCATGTTCATAGTCGGGCCAGTCCGTCTGCCAGATAGGCCTGTTACTTGAGAAGATATTACAAATTAAGAAGTCCGAAGGTCTGAGTCTATGCCAGGCAGGTTCATTTCCAAGATATCTCTGCCAAGAAGAGATGGCGGTGCAGATATAAAGGCTGTTGGATGTGCACTCAGGGGCCCACTTCTTCTTCCTCTCCTTTCTATTCATCATTTCTTCTACTCAGCTCTCACCCTTGCGTGGTATATTTTTCCTCATTCAATCCTACTTCTGTGAATTTCTCCTCTCTTTCAAGGTCTGTAAACCCCCATTCTTCTTCTTCCCATCCGGATCCTCTGGATTCTCCCTCCTCTCACAATTCTAGGACTCGCTCTAGGCCCTTCTTCCAACCCGATTTTGGGATGTCTTCTGATTCTCCTTCCCCAGGATTTCTGGCAGTTGCTTCTGATTCGTCCCTGACCCTGTCGGATGTTGCCTCTATTTCTTCTTTGACTCTATCGGGTGGTCCTAATTCTTCTTCTCCGACCCTGTCGGATGACTACTATTCTTCTTCTCCGACCACGTCAGATGATTACTCTTCTTCTTCTTCGTCTTCGCAGCAACCTCATCATCTTTCTATTTCTTTTGTTGCACCCTTTCAGAGTTCTTACCATTTTTCTTACTATTTTCGAGGCTTTAGCCCACCTTGATTTTAGTTGATCTGATTTTCCTATGTATTTGGTTCCTTATTATCATGGTCTCTCTGCCTTAACGAGGGAGTTCTAGCCCTCGTCTCTTTTCCTTTGTTTCCCTTCTTCGTCTAGTTTGGTGTCTGTCGCTCCTTCGTGTAGAGAAATCTTTTGATCCCTTGCTATCCTTTCTTTCTCAATCTTGTCAAGCAAGGAAAATAAAGCTCGTTGATCAAGATTGCTTCAGGATACTATTTTCACACTATAGATTTGCAAGGTATCTTTTATTTTATGCAAGAACATGCTATTGTTTCTATTGCTTATACTTCTCATGTGCATGTTATTAATGTTGGTTCCTTAATACGTTTGAGTGGCTTAGATAGGAGTTTCAGTTTAGTTTGGTTAAATGAGTTTGCTTCTGTAGCATCCTTAGGCCGGTGATAGCTCTACGCTGAGAGTCTAAGTTTCTCTCCCCGATTGTTAAGGGTGATTTTTTAATATGGGTTTTTACACACTTCACTGTGAGCCATAGCCGATCTTCTCTAGTGGAACACCATTGCTGCTTTGGCCATACTCTGGGTATGCACAAAGGTCTTTTCTCTTCTCTGCTCGGCCGAGTGCAGGGGCAAGAGATTGATGGATGAGATGACCAACCTAGGTGCTCCCCAATATGAGAGAAGTCTCAAATAGGGGCAGTCTTGACCTTCAAAAAGTGAGCGTTAATGTAATATCTGGCCAATAAGGGCTGTTCAAATGAGTGAAAGTCAAAAATATATCAATCAATGTAAAATTGTGAAAATCAAAGGCATGGCAAGAGTGACAAAGTCCCGCGGGACGTCATGAACCCGGTCGTACGCGTGCCTAAGGGTCCTAAAAAATTAAAGACACAAAGTCCTGGCGTAACAAACTATCTCTTTGAGGGGTGGTGCTCTGGAAGGAACTCGAGTCCTGATGTCTCCCATCCTGCATAAAGCTTATCTCTATTTTCTTCTGTTTCTCCCTATTATGTGGGTTGAGTGCTGGGATTGCACCGACGCAAGGAGTTTGGGTTTTTCTGACTTCAAAGAAAGGTCTAGGTCATACCCCCCTTGGCCCTGGAAGGCCATGGGCACCAAGTTAAGTAGTTCATTGATACAGGGATCACATCGATGCAAAGAGTTTGTGTTTCTCTGACTTCGATGAAAGGTCTAGGTGGTACCCCCTCGGCTAAGACCCCAGAAGGCCATGGGTGCTGAGTTAAGTGATTCATTGATGTTGAGATTGCACTGACGCAAAGAATTTAGGTTTCTGACTTAGACGGAAGGTCTAGGTTGTAACCCTTGGCTAAGACCCTAAAAGGCCATGGGTGCTGAGTTAAGTGGTTCATCGGTACTAGGATTGCAAGGAGTTTGGGTTTCTCTGACTTAGATGAAAGGTCAAGGTCGTACCCATTAGCTAAGACCCCAGAAGGTCATGGGTGCCGAGTTAAGTGGTTATGGGGACTCATTACAAGAGCTATGAGATATAACCTTGTTCATTGTGGGATATCAGTTTCGATTGATCATCGAGCTAAGGAAGCGGCACATGAGATAGCTTCAAGTGTTTCTTATTGAGGGATAGAAATTGAACTTGTCCCCGATGGTTGACGATGACATAAGCACCGCCTTCATAAACTTTCTGAACCACGAAAGGTCCTATCCAATTTTCATTCAATTTGCCTCTGGGACTGGCTACCATTACTTTCTTTCGCTTGACCATGACTAGGTCTCCTTTCTTTAATTCTCCCTCTTTGACCAGCTTATCAAAGGCGTGGGCCATATGGGCTTGATAGACCTGTATTTTTTGCTGGGCCTTAAGCCGTTGTCCTTATAAATTGGAGAGCTCCTCCAGTATTCTTTCTACATTGGTTTGGCCATCTTTGACCAATTTGTGCTGGACTGCAACCTGTAATTAGGGTATCTCTAGCTCTATCAGGATGACTACTTCTGAGCAGTACGCTAGTGAAAATGGTAAGCAACCTGTTGGGGTCTTGTACATAGTGCGGTACGCCTATAGTGCTTCATACATCTTGTCTTCCTAGAGCTGACCATCTTGGCAAGAAGTATGTATAGTATTTTGTTGAAGGCTTCCGCTAACCCGTTTACCAGCGAGTTAGACAAAGTGGATGTCCTCCAATCAATCTTGAACTTATCGGCCAGTTTGTAGACCTTCTGGTTCTGAAAGTTACTTCCGTTATCGGAGACGATTTGATCAGGCACGCCGAATCAGAATATGATGTTTCGACGAATAAATCTTGCCACAATTTCTCCTATCACTAACCTTAGAGCCACAACATCCACCCAACAGGAGAAATAATCTGTCACTGCTAAGATGTATCTGTATCCTGATGAAGATGCAGATAGTGGGCCCATAACATTGGTGCCCCATTGAGCAAAAGGCCAAGCATGCGCCATTGGATGTAATTGTATTAGGGGTCTTCTTGGGACTACAGCATGCTGCTGGCATTTATGATATGACTTAGCATACTTGTAACAGTCATAGAACATAGTTGGCCAATAGTATCCCAGTTTCTTGATTTCAATCTTTACTTTTGGCCTGTCTTAATGGGCACTGGCTGACCCAGCATGAACTTCCTTCATGACCGTCCAAGCCTCCTCCATATACAGACATAAGAGGAGGAGTTTTCTTTTGGCATCCGCCACAATTCGGAACAAGGTTCCGTTCCTAACTTCATAGGAGTCCTTTATTCTAATCAATTTGATCTTTTCTTCTCTCTGCTTAGACAATTGTTGGTGTTTAAATCATCACATCAGAGGTTCCCTCCAGTCAGGAGAGTTGATTACTTCTACTATTGCAGCTTCATATTCTTGTTCACCTGGTTCCTCTATCATGCTAGGAACCTAGCACCTGTTTATGACCTTTATATTAAGAGATTCATCTGGTGGGACTGCCAGTGAGCTTGCTAGTTTTGCCAGTGCATCTGTCTGAGCATTTTGGCTTCCGTCAACATAGCTTGTCTTGATGAAGTAGAATCGCTGCATGAGCTTCTTCGCCTTGTCACAATGGTTTGATGTGCCCCTGAGATACTTCATAATCTACTTCACTGCTTCCCAGTGTTCTTTACCTGGATTAGACAGGTATCTGCTTACCACACCAACTGCATAAGCCAAATCTGGACGTGTACATACCATGGCATACTTGAGACTCCCCACTGCTGAGGCATACGGTACCTTCTCCATGCTCTTCTGCTCATCTACAGAAGATGGACATTACTCACTGCTTAATTAACTTGAAGTGACCTGTAAGTGGAGTACTAACTGGCTTGGCATTTTTCATGCTGAACTTATCGAGCACTTTTTCAGTATATTTTTTTTGTGACAACCACAATTTCTTAGCCTCCCTATCACGAGTGATCTTTATGCCTAGAATTTGTTGTGCTGGTCCCAAGTCCTTCATATCAAAGAACTTGCCCATGTCTTTCTTTAACCTACCAATCATGTGAATATCTTGCCCAATAATCAACATATCATCTACATATAACAGAAGAATAATAAAATTATCTTCAGAAAGATTTCTGATATAAACACAATGATCTGTTGTTGTCCTTGGGTACCCTTGATCCACCATAAATGAATTAAATTTTCGATATCATTGTCTAGGAGCCTGCTTCAGTCCGTACAATCTCTTTTTCAATCTGCAAATCATGTATACTTTTCCAGCAACTTTAAATTCTTCTAGTTGTGTCATGTAGATTTCTTCCTCCAAATCACTATGAAGGAATGCAATCTTGACATCTAGTTGCTCCAGCTCTAAGTCTAGACATGCTACCAATCCCAATATCACCCTTATAGATGGCATTTTTGCTACAGGAGAAAAGACTTCATCAAAATCAAGACCTTTCTTCTGCCTGTAGCCCTTCACCACTAATCTAGCTTTGTATCTCACTTGTCATTGTCCTTCATTCTTTAACTTGTAAACCCACTTGTTTTGCAATACCCTTTTGCCTTTTGGTAACTCTACCAAATCATAGGTGTGATTTTTATATAAGAATCTAACTCTTCTTGTATTGCTTGCATCCACCTATCCTTGTGCATATCACCCTGCATCTCTACAAAACATTCTGGTTCACCACAGTCAGTAAGCATAACATATTCATTGGAAGGATACCTGATAGAAGGATTTCGGATCCTTTTTCCTCTCTCATATTGCTCTTCAGTTGGCTCTGCTTGAGAGGGATACTCCCCCTCTAGATCTTGTCCCTGGTCAACATGATCTTTCATGGGGAAGTCACCTGACTGTTGCTCTTCTACCTCTGAGTCTATTTCCTGAGCTTCTTCATCAGCCTCGTCTTGCTCATCAGGCTGTTCTTGAGGTTTTGTTACTATAGGCATGGGGAAATCACCTGCAGTAACCTTTGGATCCCAGAGTCTGTAACCAAACTATCATTTGCATATCCAAGAAATATAAGTGGCACTACTTTATCATCTAACTTTGATCTTTGCTCTTTAGGCACATGCATAAATGCCTTGCAGCCAAAGACCCTTAGATGATGACATGACGCCTCTTTTCCTGACCAAACTCTCTCTGGAATGCCTCCATCTAGTGGCACTCAAGGAGACCAATTGATTAGATACACTGCAGTACACATTGCCTTACCCCAAAAAGATTTTGGCAATTTGGAACTAGAGAGTATACTCTTGATTCTGTCCACTATAGTCTTGTTCACCCTTTCTGCAACTCTATTTTGTTTTGGAGTATAGGGAACAGTCTTTTCATGCCGAATCACATGCTTCATACAATACTTCTTCAATGACCAAGCCCTGTATTCACCACCATTGTCTATGTGTAGTCTTTTCAAAGACTTTCATGTTTCACGCTCAATAGCAGAATGAAACACTTTGAAAATCTTACTGACTTTACTTTTACTTTTCATTGCAAATGCCCACACTTTTCTTGAAGCATCATCAATGAATGTAACAAAATAAGAAGCACCACCTTTTGATGTTACATTTATCAGACCACAAACGTTGGAATAAACTAACTCCAAAAGGTCAGTTGCTCTTTTTAGGCGATTTCTCTGAAAAGAAACTCTATGCTGCTTGCCTACTAAACAATGGTCACAAGGACTTAGATGCGTACCTTTCAAATTTAGAATGAGATCTTTCTTCACAAGTAGATCCATCCCCTTTTGGCTCATGTGTCCTAATCTTTTATGTCACAAATCTAACAAAGAACCATCTGCCATGGCGTTTATCTCACCTTTGCTTACCCGTGTCTTCATGCCATAAAGAGTACCATACTTGCTACCTCTTGCTAACACAAGTGCACCCTTTGTCAGCTTCCAGCCTGTCTGGCTGAAAGTAGTGGAGTAGCCATCTTCACCTAACTTTCCTGCAGACATCAGATTCATCCTGAGGTCTGGAACATGTCTCACATCTTTGAGAATGAGTCGACACCCTGTGTAAGGCTCAACACAGACATCTCCTATCCCCACAATCTTTGAAGTGTCTGTGTTGTCCATATGGACAACACCAAAATCACATGTTCTATATGATGAGAACAGATGTCGACACGGTGTAGCATGATAGGATGCTCCAGAATCTAAAATCCAGATTATGCCACCCTTCTCCATTGTAAGATAATTTTCACCATTAGAGAGAAGAACTACTATCTCTTCATCAGACACAGTCACTGCAATCTCCTTGTCTTTCCTGTTATCTTCAACCTTTCTCTTTTGATCTTTTTTTTCTTTTCATTTTCTGCAGTCTATCTTCTTGTGGCCAGCAATGCCACAATGATAACACTTGCCGGTGATTCTAGATCTAGATTTTGATCTTGATTTTATTTTTCCATAGGTTTTGTCTCTCTACCTTGTTCTGCCACGATCTTCTGTTGCTAAGATCTGTGAAGTTGAGGCACCCAATAACGACTTTCTTCTTGTCTCCTCATTTAAGAGACTACTGGTCACATGCTTCAGAGTCAGCACACCATCTGGAGCAGAATTACTCAGTGAAACTACAAGGGTCTCCCAACTATCTGGTAGGGAGCTAAGTAGCAATAATACTTGCAACTCATCCTCTAACACCATCTTCATCGCCGATAATTAGTTTATAATGCTTTGCACTTCATTCAAGTGCTCTACAACTGAATTACCCTCCTTCAGCTTGAGATTTACCAATTGTCGGATTAAGAATACTTTATTGCCTGCAGTTTTTCTCTCGTAGAGATCATGTAATTTCTGCCACAGAGATTTTGCAGTCGTCTCACCTGACACGTGGTGGAATACGCTATCATCCAACCACTGTCGTATTATGCCGATTGACTTCCGATCTAGCTGCTTCCACGCGGCTTCTGACATATCTGCTGGCTTGTGCTCAACACCCTCAATGGGTGTATAGAGATCCTTGCAGTAAAGGATGTCCTCCATCTTGGCCTTCCATATCACCCAGTTGCTACCATTGAGTGATATCATCCTGCCGACGGTTGCATCCATCTCGTCTCACGCTGTCAACAATATGATGACCAGGCTCTGATACCACTGTGTAGGGAAAAATGGCCTTTTCCCCTCCACGTGAACGACTGAGGATGAACTCAACAACCACACAAGCACAGAATATAGAATAGAGAAAAAAATAAATTGGACAATTCTAATCCACTATAATAAAACAAAATAATACACTGACTACACTCAGACTAAACTGAGAATTATAACCTCCCCACAAATATGGAGATTACACACCTGAGACCCCGATAACACTTTGGAGTTAATACCAGAGACGAGAACCTCGAGGAAAGAGATACCCGAGGAAGCCCGGAGACGCTGCTGCCCTTCTCCCTTCTTCTTCCTCCTCTTCTCCTCTTTCTTCTCTCTCTCTCTCTCACGGGTGTGTTCAAGAGAAGGTCACTGTCTCTCTCTCTCTCTCTCTCTCTTTTTTTATGTGATGCATGCATCCCTTTTATAGGGACTTAATTTAATATTAACCACACAACACCTTGCGGTGTGTGTGGGGTGGAGAGGTGGTTGTGGAACCACCTCCTCCTTCTCTTCCTATAAGCCTCTCATTAGGCTTGACCACTTCCAACAATCTCCCCCTCCAGTCTTATGAGAGGGACACTTTGTTAGTATCTTGTTTAAATAGTAGTTATTCCTACCGAACTCTTACACATGTTGTGTTTATCTCTTGGTAGGACCTTCGTCATCATATCTGACGAATTCTTCTCTGTGTGGATCTTCTCCAACTGTAACAGCTTCTTCTCGAGAACATCTCGGATCCAGTGACACCGAACATTAATATGCTTTGTTCTGGAATGATAAACTGCATTCTTTGCTAAGTGTATAGCACTTTGGCTATCACAATATAATACATAAGCCTCCTGTGTAAGGCTTATATCTTGGAGAAACTTCTTCATCCACAACATCTCCTTGCATGCCTCTGTAGCTGCAATATATTCTACTTCTGTAGTTGACAGAGCAACACACTTCTGCAACTTGGACTGCCATGACACAGCTCCCTCTGCAAAAGTAAACACATAACTAGATATGGATTTTCTAGAGTCCAAATCTCCTGCCATGTCTGCGTCCACAAATCCTTCTATTTTTGGCTTAGAACCACCAAAACATAAACAATGGTTTGATGTGCCCCTGAGATATCTCATAATCCACTTCACTGCTTCCCAGTGTTCTTTACCTGGCATCTTTGTAGGCAAAGGCTCACAAACATGCGGATGTTAAACCTCATGGTTAGGTTGATAAATGTCCTCACAGAAACTCAAACATTTCAAACGGTCTTGGGAGTATAGCCCCTGTTGGTAACTTGAGAAAGTTTGCTTGAATGTCTGGTGAAGAAGAGCATGTGTCTACTGTCTCCAGTCTAGTTGACTTTCAACTTTTCAGTTGATCAGGTGGACCTCTGTCAAAGAAGATACATGCATACCAAAACACACCTGATATTTATCATAAACTCTCCTCAGAACTGCATATTTCTTTGACGGTGCCCCTTCTTCAAGGAGTTCTTCCGCCCAAAAACTTGAGGGGATACTCGCCACTGTCCTGCGAGGCCCATCAATCGCCAGAGGTTGGTAGGGGTTGTGTGTATACATACCAACATTGTGAAAGTCGGCACCTGAAATTGACGGAGTTGTGAGAGGCTATATCTGGCACTCCCTTCATCCAACCTGCCTCGAAGAATGATGTTCCCCGTACTCGTCGAGAGCCGGCTGATGATCATACGACCGCAACTGCTGTCAAGGACACATCTGAGATCTTTATCCTGTTTCCTTTCCAGTGGTGCATTTCATGGCAGCAGCCCGATTGTTTTAACAGAGAGTGCGGCAAAAAATTCTTACATTTTGAGTAACGTGCACACACAATGGCCATAACACTTGATATGGTACACATAATCATAACGTTCACATGACCAACTAAATACATTACATAATTCTCTTGCTTACATGCCCAGTACCAGAAGACAGCACACTTAACCTACATCCGATATAACAGAGAGAGAGAGAGAGAGAGAGAGACCCTTTTTTTCCTTGTCACAGTTTATTTCGGTTAAGCCGCTAACCCAGCAAGTTACAACCGAAAAAACACATCACCTCACCCAGTAAGAAGAGAAAGGGATACAAGAAAAGGTGAAAACGGGGCCTCCTGCTTCCCCACCATTAATCAGGTTTTTACAAAGAATGTGCTGAGACATGGAAATCTGTCAGACACCCTTTTCCACTCTCACCACATATGTTACAACCACCGCCCGACAAAGTCAAGAGCTGAAAGGATGAGAAAAAGAGAGAGAGATAACCCGTTAGTTCACCCTTCCCTGTCCTACATTTACCCATACTGAGCCAGCCGCTACCTCCCTGAAGAGGAACCCGAGTCCTCGTAGGGTTCCTATAGTGGGGAGTCCACAGAATTTTTTTTTTATTTTTTTAAAAGGATCAGAAAGGCAAGACTCAAAAGGGGAAGTGGGTGCTTCGGTCAAAATTATATTTTTTCCCTAAAATGGGGAGTGTAAGTGAAAACTGAAAATGAATCAGTCCCACGCACTAGCACCACCAGAGTAACCATACCCGCCTCCACCGTAGCCACCCCCATATCCGCCTCCACCACCACCTCCGCCATAATAGTCACCTGCCCCGCCACCCTTCCCATAGGATGGGTGATGGTCTCTACGAAAATCTCTGCCGCCAAAGCGGCCTGCACCTGATCGGCGATTCCTGCCACCACCACCATACGAGGAACGAGCCGCATAGCGAGATAACCATTGTGGCACTTCCTGGTTTGCCTCTGCCATCAGATCAGTAAGTGGCCTTGCCAATGAGATGTTATTCTCATTGAAAAAGGCAGTTGCTAGGCCTGTCTTGCCAGCTCGGCCTGTCCTTCCAATTCTGTGCACATAATCGTCAATATCATTAGGGAGATCAAAATTGACAACATGTGCTACGTGGGGAATGTCGAGCCCACGTGCCGCTACATCAGTAGCCACCAGGATAGGTGTTGCTCCACTCTTAAAGGATCTCAATGCCAGCTCTCTTTCCTGTAGAACATAAAAGTTGTCAAAAATGACTATCAATTGGAAGCTTCCAAAATCCACCAAAGAATAACCATTCCCAGAAATTTTTTCATGTCAATATTACATCAAAATTATTGTTCAAAGTTCATATTATTAACCGACTCCGTGAATTATCAAAATTCCTAAAATGAGAGCAAATCATCGCAACAACAGCTGGCCCAGGGTCACCACCGAGAACCGGTTCGAGATCTTCAAAGCCAAACAACAGCTGCTCCGCTCGATCCCGCAAACGAACAACCCGATGCAGCTCACAGGCAAAGACAAAAAAGCCTTCTAAAATACCAACACAAGCCCCCGCACTCCGGGGGCTTTTTTTTCCTATGAGCATAGCTTCTACCCAATACTGCCTGAGCTTTATCCCAGGCTCGTTTTCGCCCGATGACCTTGTACAGCTGGTGCAACGCGATCTCGGATTCAGCAAAGACCAGATCGCCCCCAGTTCGTCCCCTGAGAGGCTCCGTTTCTCGGAAAATGTCTTCCCGTCCTTTCGCGCTGAGCTTTCAAAAAAAATGGGGTTTGTCCTCGGGGAAGGCGAGAGCTTTGGTGGACCTAGTTTCAGCTTCATGACCCTGGAGGGTAGTACCGCCCAGGAAAATATCTGGTGGCGACTCAAAGGCCAGGCACCGCCGCCGCGAGAGGTGTTCGACGAGCTGTTGTCGCACGCGGGGTTCGTGTTCGCTTATGCGGAGGATGAAGAAGATGCCTATCGCTTTTACCAGTCCTGGCCCGGTTATGCCCCCATCAGCACTTCCGACGATCCCGACCGGAACACCATCGTCAGACACGCTCGTCTCGCCATCGGCTGGAAGATGTGGTTTGGCAAAGAAAGCCAGTCCTGGTTTCCCCGCGAAACCCTGCTTTCCTTTAAGCGGGCCTACAAGATCACCGAGCTGCCAAATGGCGTCATCGAAGTCCAGCTTTTCGAACAGCCCAAAGGCGCCTTCCGCGACGAGTCCCTTCGCAAGGTCCAAAGGGCCTTCCGCAACCACATCGATATGGATAAGGTCATAGAAGAGTGGGGATCCCTGGAAAGATAAAGATCGCCGCTAAAAACTTTTTGGACTACTTTCAATCTATGAAACCGAAGGTTCACAAACACCTTAGAAAATCAATAATGACAGTGCGTAAACCGATGCTCGCCTTCCTCCTCCTTCTCAGCACCCGCCTCTTCGCCGGCCAAACCGACACCATCCTCGTCCACAGCGCCGCCATGAACAAAGACATCAAATGCGTGGTGATCACCCCTGCCACCGCCAAAAGCAATTGGCCCGTCGTCTACCTCCTCCATGGTTATAGCGGCAACTACGCGCAATGGCCCGGCACAGCCCCCCAATTGCAGCAGGAGGCCGACGAATACGGCATCCTCTTCGTCTGCCCGGACGGCGGCTTCGACAGCTGGTATTTCGACAGCCCCGTAGACCCCAGGATCCGCTATGAGACCTTTATCACCAAAGAGCTCATCGCCTACATCGATAGCCATTATCCCACGCAGACGGACCGCGCCCATCGCGCCATCACCGGGCTGAGTATGGGCGGCCATGGCGCCCTCTATCTCGCCATGCACCACAAAGACCTCTTCGGCGCCGCGGGCGCTACCAGCGGCGGGGTGGATTTCACGCCCTTCCCCAATAACTGGGGCATCAAAAAAGATCTCGGTGACTACAGCTCCAATAAAACTGTTTGGGATACGCATACGGTGCTCTACGCCGCCGATAGCCTGCACAATGGCGATCTCAGGCTCATCTTCGACTGTGGCACGGGCGACTTCTTCCTCTCCGTCAACCGCGCCCTGCACCAAAAATTACTGGCGGAAAAGATCGATCACGACTATATCGAACGTCCCGGCGGCCACAGCGGCGCCTACTGGCACAACAGCATCGACTACCAGGTCCTGTTCTTTCATAAATATTTTCAATCGGCGCCCGGTCAGCCGGTCTCCCGAGCGCTCCCCGCCAGCCGATAAGGATGTAGGCAAACCCGGCCGTCACATCGTCAACCGCTTCACCAAAAGGCCGGTAAAGATGGCGACTCCGATGCTCAGGAGCGTCCCGATAAGGATATATTCCGTTTTTGCCTCAGGCCGATCCCTCTCGCTAAAGCGCAGGATACTTTTGGCCGCAATAACCAACCCGATCACGGAATATTGATTCAGCAGGACAAAGATCAGGGCGCGATCTCTTTGAGCCAGAGGTCGAGGTGGGCTCGTTGCTTGGAAACTCCGCGCGGCCAGAGCCGATCGACGAGCACCCGGAGACCGTCGTCGCCGGAGGCATCCTCGTAGATGCGCTTGATGCGAATTGCCACGGTTTCACCCTACGACTGAGCACCACAATGCGCGGTTGTTGACGGGTTGAGGGCTCGGGTTGCGCGTTTACCTTCGTAGGCCACAATGAGACCATGTCCAACAAGATCGACTCGGCACTCAAGGACCTGATCAAGGCGCTCAAGAAGCATGCCGACGTCGCCTCGGACCGTCATCCGTCGCTTAAGCGGTCGCAGCGCGCGACCGCTCGGGTTCACGCGGCCGCCGGAGCATACGCATCCGCGGTCAATGCGCGCAGCGGCCTCAGCAACCCGTTCGCGGATGTCATCGACCCGGCCCTCGACGACGCGACGCTCGCGTCGCTGCAGGCGGAGCGCGACCAGATCAAGCAGTCGCTCACCTCGCCGATCCCGCTCCAGACGCAGGCGAAGTAGAGCCCTGCGCCGGCGAGGCTCCCGCGAACCGCTAGTTGAGCTCCTGGATTGCAGCGCCCGTCGTGTACGCGGTTCCGCCGTAGCCGCCGTTGGATGCCGCGGTTTGCGCGTCGATCGCCGAGACGAGGCCGACGTACGTCGTCGTGCCTGACGGGAAGAGCCCGATCGGATTCACGCAGATCGATCGGGTGCCGTCCTGGGCGGTGACGGTGCCGAGCCATCCGGTGCTGCCCTCGAAACCGTACGCACGGGTCGCCGCGCTCGCGGGACTCGTCAGCACAACCATGCCTGTCGTCGCAACGATGATCGCACCGAGGATGGCGACGACCCGCCGCATCCGCAGCCGAGCGAGCTTTGCCGTTCCGCCTGCCCGGTGCGCCGCAATTCGTCGAGTCATTGTCTGCCCTTCGCGTTTCGTACGTGCGCGGGGCAGGAGGGAGCGTCCGATGTGGATGAGACGACGGTCGAGCGCGCGGCCAGGATTACTCGCACGCGCGCTCGACCAGAGAATGTCGCTTCCGTCTCCCCTTGTACCCCCAGACGGGAAGCGTGCATCCACGTTGTGGCGATTCGACCGGCGTCGATCCGATTGGGAACCGACGCTGTCGCTACGTCACGCGAATGATCTAAGCCACGGCAAAGATTTGTCGCAGAAAGTTGTCCACAGGGTTGTCAGTGGGGTCGGAACGCGAGTCCGATGTGATGCCTCGAGGTCGTGGCGGCACTGAGAGGCGTTGTCGCAGTCCACTTAGCGAGTGGCAGCATTGGGTGCATGCCACGCCGCGCAACATCGACGCAGGAGTGCATCTTTTGCTCCATCGTCGCGCGAGCGGTCCCCGCTCGATTACGACGCCCAGTTGATCAGAGCGGCGATCAGCGGCGACCCGACGACACAAATCTGAGTAGGGGATAACTGCTCACTCGCGCGCATCCGTTCCGATAAGTTGCGTGCATGGTTTCCGGCGCCCTGTTCTGGCTGCTACTTGTAGCGGGCGCGCTGATGACCATCGGCAGCGGCATCATGCTCTACTGGGCAATCAGTCGAGGTCGCGGATGGGGTCGCCGCGGTCTGCTCATCGCGATCCTCGTCGCCTACGCGATCGGCAGCGGAACAGTGCTGTTTACGCTGTTTCCAAGCCACTAATCGCGGCGTCAGGCCGCGATTTCGGGCCAGAAATGTCGGTGGTCGGCCGTATCCTGAGAAAAAGGCGCGACACGCCGAAAACACAATATGTAGTGGAATGACATTCGTGTGATTCCGGTTATATAGTGGGAAATCACTCCGCGACGCGGGGTCACATCCTCACTGGCCGGCACTTCGGTTGCCGAAGAAATGCCAGGGCCGGTGTTCAAGAATTTGGGGAGGTAATCATGGAGAACGAAAGCGACACGGTTGGCGGATACTCCGTGCCCGTCGACCCGATGGATCTTCTGCAGTGCGACAGCTGCCAGTAGGCACTGTCACACCAAAGTCATCCTGAAACCCCCGGCGACCGCCGTAAGGAATGGGATAATGTGGCCGAACACCACAAGCTCACGAAGGTACAGACAGACGCTTACTGGAAAGAAATCCAGGCGGCTAAGGGTTCCGCGCCTGACGGCGACGGAGACGCTAAATAGTGCCATGTTTATTTTGTGAATACAGCGGGCAGCGCTCATGTGTTGCCCGCTTTTTAAAGCGTTCAGAATGGGTACCATTGCAGATATGAAACGAAGGTTCGAGGCTTTAGACCAGTCGGCGGTTGCTGCGAACTCACTGAACGCCACCAGCGAAGACCTGGTTATACTGAACCGTGACCAAATGTATGATGGTAAGCGAAGAGATCAACAAGATATCACCCCATCATACTTCAACGATCCTTACTTCAAGTCCCCTCAGAAAGCGCAGGCTTATAGCGACTGGAAGGACACCATAACACCAAACCCTGAGCGAACTAAAGGAACACCGAACCTTTTTATAGTCGGAACATTTCATGGCACAATCATGATGATAGCAAGTAACGACGCCCTCAGATTCTCTTCAGCATTCCCGGAAGCCGCCAGCATCGAAGCGAAATTTACTGATAAAATTTATGGCATTGGTGGCCCGTACAAAGCGGAATATATTCGCGAATACCTGGAACCAACATTCCTTAAAAACATGAAACATGCAGTCGGGTTGTGATTCCTGCGGACACACGCAGGCAGCAGTAAACAGAGAAAGACAAACAAACAGAGATAACGCTAAAGCCTATGCGAAGGAAAAACAAAAAACAGTTGTCACGATTAGAGAAGGAACCGGATTTAGTTTTATCGAATTCGATTACGCCATCCGTGAACACATCGCCTTCGAGGAAATTATACGGCACGATTGCTGACCTGCCGTTAAGAATATTTATTGCCTGCGTAGTTGATAAAGACTTATCTGCCCTGGCAATATCAGGCGAGTTCAGTGACACCGAACTATCTGAGTGCTGGGCATCATTACTACAAGAATACGCGGATACCATTGGTACTGCTCAACATAAATTATATACATCATTGTGGCGCGGATTATCCGAACTTCAAACATGCTACAATACTGTAGTTACATTTGTTCCGATACTTCGCGAATTTTATGTGAAGGAGTTTTGCAAAGAAATAAATACAGCCCTTCATACATCGTTCCGTTTTGATCCTCGCCAACAAACCCTGTATTACAAAGAGCTTGACAAAGCGCAGAAAATGTGCAAGGGTTTGAAGTTGAAAATAAACCTGAAGTTAGCAGAGATAGAAGCGATGGGAGAAGCAAACGAAGGCAGCAATAAGCCAGCGCCAGTGGTCACCCGTAATCACTTTTTAGCTGTACTGGTTCGCCTGAGCGACCATGCAAAATTCAGGATAGACGAAACGATAAGCACCTACGAGTATTGTAAACGCATTCACGATTATAACGAACACGTAAGACAATGGCAGCAGAAGAAAAAATCACCAGCTATATAGACTTAAAAGCTACCGGTAAAGAAACCAAAGAGATACTGAAGCAGATCAACAGTATCTACGATGCCTTCCAAAAAGTAAAGGAGACAAAGGTTACCATATCCGGTGCCGATACGCTGAAAGGCGTTTCCGATGGTGTGAAAAAAGTTAAGAAGGAACAGGACGAGTTAACTAAAATCACCAATCGTCTTATAGCTGCGCAGGAAAAGCGCGCCGCCCTGGATAGTCAGAATGCGGCTAATCTTGCATTGGAGACAGAGCGCCTGAGAAAGAAAAATGAAGAGGTAAAGAATGAGGCAAAGCTACAGGATGCAACTGCAAACAGCATAGATTTTGCCCGTGCGAAAGTTGCGCAACTAACTAAGGAGCGTAACCGATTAGACCTTGCAAATGAGCAGGGCGTTACCAGGCAGAAAGAATTAAATAGCGAGATCGATAAGTACAACAAGTTCATTAAGGATAACGTAGACGAGTATCAGAAACAGAAGATAAATATAGGCAACTACTCCGGCGCTCTGAAGACTTTGGAAGCGCAGTTGGAATCTGTTCGCAAACAACTCGAAGTGGGGTTTTAAACAAACACATGCATGAGCAGGCATGAACCAAGAAGATCTCCCAAGAGGGAGCAATTCCCATTTCAATGTAAGGAGCAGACATACATCGGGTTACATGAATCACCCAGAAAAAGGAAATGAGGAGGATGGATACATCAGAGGGGGAAGGAAAACGAAAAAAGGGGGCTGCTCATCTCCCTCACCTCTCCTCTCCCTCTCACTCTCTTCACCATTGGGTGCTTATGGACTTTAGGCTTCGAGGCTTCTAGCTTTCAAGTATCCAATTGGCCAACCTGAGAAGAGGAGTTGGGCTTGGGTTTTATAGGGGGTCGGAGCCCCTGTTTCGAAGGAAGAAGCCTCCGCTATTTTTTCTTCTCTTTTTTTTTTACTTTTTTCCTTTGTCAACGCATGCTACCGCCACTGCTACCAAAGCTGCTGCTATCACCGCCGTTGTCGTTGTCTCGTTGGCAGCCTCGAAGGCCACCACGTCGAAGGGGACGTGGGAGAAGTGTGGGAGCAGGGGAGGGAACCCATCTCCCTGCCCGTCGTCGCGGCATGGGCGCCACTGTCGTAAGATAGGGGGGGCTAACCACCCCTCTACGATTCACGTAGACGACAGAGGAAGATGATGTATAGTGGAAATGACGATGAATTGGTGTCCATTATGTCTGTCGCCATTTCTTGAATCGCGTCTGAGCAAACAGTCGCTCATTCTTCAGATTAAAATAATCCAACAATTCTGAATATCACCGAGAATTGGCGTTAAGACAGCATATACTAATTAGTTTGTCACCTCTATAGCACTATTTATCAGCCTTATCAGCCATTTTCACCCTTAGGAGCTATTTTTCACCCTTAAATTGGCATCTTCCTAGGAAGTCGCCATTTCTTCAGGTCAAATAATTCTATGGCCAGAGAAGAATTGGCATCCTTTTACAGGGGTGCCCATTAAAGAAATGGTATTCGTTCAGAGTGTCGCCCATTGCATGGGGTCGACTTGTTGGCAGTTGTTTTGACCTCACAGAATTAGCATCCGCCTTGTTGGCCGCTGATTAAAGAATTGGTGTCCTCTATTCTGAATGTCATTTCTTTCTTCCCTTTTCCTCGTCTTTTATCACCAACAAATGCCCCCCACTTGCAGGCGCTACGAACAAGGGACAAGGGAGCGGGCTCTGTGAGTGTAGCTTGCTTTTGGACAAATGATGGTTGTTATAGAAAATCATCTTCAAATGCTTGGGAAGTTTCCAGCTCAAAGGCCGATGGTTGGGAATCTATCAACCTAGATCCCGATGGTTAAGGATAAGAGAGCGGGCTTTGGCCATGATTGGGAGAATTTGGGAAAGTTGCTTCTGGCTGAAATGGGGGAAGTAGGCTACGAGGGCCCAAAAGTTGAGAGTAGGCTGCTAGAGCCGAATCAGAGAGAGTAGGAGCAGGCCACAAGAGCCAAACTTTGGGGAGCAGGCCGCGAGGGCCAAAAACTAGGAGATACCAGGAGAGCAGGCTGAGCGAGCCAAAATCAGGAGAGCAGGCTATGGGTGCCAAGATTGTGAAGCAGGCTATGAAAGCTAAAATTTGGAAAGCGGGCTACCAAAGCCAATGTCTGGGAGATCAGGCTACGAAGGCCGAAATTAGGGAAGTGGGCAGCGAGAGCCGACACTGGGAGAGTGAGCTATGAGAGCCAAAATTTGGGAGTCAGGCTACGAGAGCCAAAGCTAGCAAAGCGGGCCACAAGAGCTGAGGCTGGGGGAGTGGGCCGCGAAGGCCAAAATTTGGGAAGCAGGCCACGAGAGCCGAAATTGGGGAAGCGGACTATGAGAGCCAAAGTTAGGAAAGCTGGCTATAAGAGCTAAGGTTGGGGGAGTGGGCAGCGAAGGATGAAATCAGGGAAGCGGGCCGTGAGAGCCAAAATTAGGGAAGCGGGCTGCTGGAGCCAAAGTTGGGAAAGTAGGCTACTAAAGTCACTACGAGAGTCAAAATTGGAGAAGCAGGCTATGAGAGTCAAAATTGGAGAAGCAGGCTACGAAAGCTAAAATCACGCTCATCCACGGTCGTTTGGCGTAGTTACGTCCATTTTTAAGTTTTTCCCTAAAATGTGTTAAATTATTATTTTAATCATTTATAGGCATTTTAATTGCGCTTTCTAGCTTCTGTGGGCTTGTATGAATGCGGGGCAAGGCAGGTTTTATGTTTTTTCAAGTTCTGTAAGCAAACCCGTCAATTTCCATCGACCGGGGAATGGCTCGATTTCAAACCGTGCTCGTTCGTCGCCCAGCTCACATGGCGGTCATACTAGAGATAGCCATGAGCTTAACACACCGCCTCTGGCGCGTTATAGTCGCATGGTGGACCACCATCAGTCCGTTATGCTTATGTTTTCCATAGGTAGGTCATTAGTATAACGCCCCCTCGAGCGACCGCTATGGTCAGGGGTTTCCTGTGGATTTTCCACGTTCGGTTGACTTTAACGCACCCCGAGTAGACCGCCATGGTTTCTGAGTAGTTAAACTTCATAAAAATCGTTCGGGTAGTCATAGCGGACTAGTTGAGGTGCGCCATGTTCACATAACACACCTACACTGACCCGCCATGGCCGCCGAGCTCGGGAAAGTAAGCGATGAGAATGACAGACCAAGGGAGGCACGCCATGTTAAGATAACGCACCCCACCTGATCCGTTAAGCGTGGTGACGGTCCAGAACTGATCCGTTATGTACCATAACGGGGTAGCTCTGATCTGTTATGCTTTCTGCTATCCCAAGAGTAATGAACTATTCTTCTAATACATCTTCCGCCCAGTTTAAGTTATTTTATAAATAAAAATACATCTTTTAGTCCCAGTGGAGTTACTTTCTCTTTCCTCGTGATGGAGCCACTAGTCATAGCCTAGCGACCTTAGTGTCGGCCCACCTGGGAGAGGTGGAGGGGTACTTTCCAACTAACAGTTTGTAAGCTAGTTGCCGTGGGCCCCTGCGGTTACCGTAGCGTCCTACGGGGGGGGGACTAGCTAGAGACCCGACCCTAGGCAGGGGTTGGTGTGTGCACACAGGGTCAGAGGCTTGGACTGACGCTGACGAGTGTCACTCTGACTGGTTCTTGTCCGGGTACTATTTACGCCTCTCGCACGTTGTGTCTCTCTGACTTGCGAGTTGCCTGAGACGCAGTGTAAGCCGTCAGTGGACGCTTCTGGTTTCTACCCTCTAGTGAGTTCTCTGTCTCTCATTTCACCTGGATAAGCTGAAGTTTATTCTACTAGTAGATTTAGCCTTTGTCTCTATTGAATTACGTTAATTCGGCATGTAGATAGTTGTCTAAACTGCCTAGATAGGATTTACAGCTTTGTAGCCCATGTGATTTAAACTATGCCAATGTGTGTTTAAATGCATAAATGCATGCTCTAATTGCTTTATATTCGGATGCCTGCTTGTTAGTTGCGAGGTAGGGATCCGCGTGACTCCTACTGAGTCTGGCTGTGACTCGCCCTTCTACTTTTCAGGTGAGCCGTCTCAGCCTTCAACCGCAGCCCCGCGTGCTTTCCCAGACCGAGTCTAGCAGTCAGCTGGAGTCAGTGTTGTCTTTTTGTACTTTTGTCTGGGGTATGCCCCGCGTAGTTGTACATTGGGGCTTGTATATCGTGGACTTGTTCTTTTGGCAGTTCTGGACTAGTGTCTATTCAATAACACTCTGATATATATATAATTATTCCAATTGCTTCCGCATTTCAGTTTATAATAAATGTTTTAATTTAATCTGCGCGTCGTGCAATTCCAATTCCTTATGCACTCCCTTGACAAACTCTCCCAACCCTTTAGGGGCCTCATCAGCCTCTTGGGTGACTTTCCCAGTTCCTAGTAGTGATAATCCGATGCTACATCGGGTTATCGGTATCTGGAGCTCTGGGTCGTTACAGACAAGCCCCAACACGCTGCCACCATAGCACATAGACACACAACATCGGGGAATACACCTCGGACTCTAAAACCACCCGGAGACGCAACTCCGTCCATACACACAATAATATTCAGAGTTTGAAACACTAGAAAGATGAACAATAAACACTCACAAGGCTAGCGGAGACTAACGGAGGTCTCTATGACAAACTCGCTAGTCCAAAGGAACGGAATGTCCAATGGAGAGCTCGTAAGTCACGGAGAGTTGAGGGTACAATCGATAAAACTCCGAGAAACACGGGACTATACTCACGGAATGGAATATAGTGTCAATGGTATATAACCCACATCACCCACAGTGATTAACAAGTTACTGGAAAAACACAAAAATGAGGAACACAGGTAAATAGCGCCTCTCTATAGGTCGTCAATTAATTAAATGGTGTCTGTGACAAGGTCGCTACTCATATAAATGACGCCTTTTAGTACTGTCATCAATACCATATTTTAATAGTTTCTGAACATTTAAATATTTCAACAGTTAATAAATAGTGCCCTAGTAAGGGTCGCTGTTTAGAAAAAAGTTGATAGTTAACTATCATAGATTCACATTTTTTAGAAGACTAGAATTAAAATACTCATTTTCTAGTAATTAACCCCACTAGTCGGGGCGTTAATTTAGAATATAATGCCTTAGTCAAGGGCGTTAACTCAAATTCAACAGGACAAGGCATGAACAGTAGTAATATCTAAAATAGAGTACAATCAGGCTTGCAGGAATATGATCAGGAAGGTAAAATTATGAGGATAACCATGCATAATTTTTATCTATCAAACATTCTAGTTATTAGATTTTACAGACTGATTGAATTAATAAATATGGATATAAATGACGCCTTTAAAAGGGTCATCTGAAAAATGACGCCCGTATAGGTAGGGCGTGAATTTACACAATATCTAACAAGAATAGCAACAAAAATATAGGCGTTTATTAATTAACGTCGTGAAGAGGGTCACGAATCAATAAAATAATGCCTTAAGTAAGGTCATTATTCCTTTAAAAATAGTAATTCCAAAACAGTATAATAGGAACGCTTACTGTCTACGTGTATGCATGATTTATACTTATTAATTTAATCTAGTACTTGAAGTTTAGAATCCCTACCTTTTGGGTGGTTGATCTGGGTGTAGAGGAGAAGAATATGAAGAAATAAACGGCAGGTAGAAGAGCTTCTATTGCAGAGCAACAGCAACAGCAACAGCGAACAGCAGGAAGAAGAAGAAGCAGCAGCAGGGATCAAGCAACAGGAATCTCACGCCAAGGGAATCAATCTCCTTCTTCTGGAGTTCCTGCGTCTCACAGGAAGAAGAGAACATAAGGGAAGGAAAAAGGTACGGGAAGAAGAGAGAGTATTTAAGGAAAACAGCTTACCGTGGCTTGGCTTCAATTGACGAACAGAGATTAACGGTGGAAAAGAAGGGTATTTATAGGCTAAGAGTCCTTTAGAGTTTGATTGGGACTAGGGACTTTTCACCCTAATCCTTTCCTTAACTTATCCTTCCCTATAATCCTGGTTCGAACAGAAAACGGCAAGCAGTCTCCATTTTATGATTCTCAGATGAATAGTGCCTTGATAAGGGGCGCGTTTTTAAATGGCGACTATATGAGGGGCATTGTATCTTCAATTGACGTCTGGAGGGAAACACTCCGTTTTCATAATTGACACCACTGAAGGGGGCGCTATTTACTTGTTTTATTCCAAATAGGATTCTTACCATTTTATGCAGATCAATTAACGCTAGTTTTGAAGGGCATCTATTATTGAATTGATGACTTTCAATAAGTCGCTATTTAATATTTTGTTAAGACTTTTATGTTTCGAAAATTCAAGGTTGCTACAACTGGTCCGCTATGGCTACCCGAGTTATTTTTATTAAACTTAAAGACCTAGAAAGCATAACGGACCGAGGGCGGCCCGTTAAGGCTACCAGAACGTGGAAAATCCATAGTTTTCTTCAACTATAACGGTCATATATGGGGGCGTTATACTAACGACCTATCTAAAGCATGCATGAGTATAACAGACCAGGTGTGGTCCATTACAGAAGCATGACGCGCCAGGTTTAGTGCGTTAAATACATAACGGTCACTGGCGTGACTGCCATGTGAGCTGGGCAGCGAACGGGTTTGGTTTGGGTTACAGGGATATAAAATCCCTTCCTTCCGTGAAGCTAGAGAAGGGGGACAATAGACAAGAGGGAGAACAGATAGAGAAAAAGAGAGAGGAGAAGAGACTTTTTCCCCCACGAGATCTGAGAGAAGAGACCATCCCCTCTCCTCGCACCTGAGATAGGAAGCTGAAGCAGAGAGAAAGCCCGAAGAGACAGAAGCTAAGAGGTGGGCACTGGGGAGGGAGTGGAGTCAATGCTCCGCCCTCCCCTCCGATGTATTTCTTTTGATCTCCGATGTAACTTCCCTCTTATCAGATGATTCTTCCTCTCGGATTCATGTATTGATGTATTGATGCATTTCAGTCTTCTTTTACTGAGGAATGGACTCGGCTTTCGATCCCCACGTGTCTTCTTTGATCTAACCCTTTTTGTTTACTGCAAACGATGCTAGCTGATGGATGCATCGTTCCAATCGTTTCTTTCTGATATCTCTTGGAACGTGAGATAGCTGCCATCAGTAGGTGTATCTATTGTGTGATCGGCTTTCCCTCTAAGACATAGTTCAGGAGCTCCTGATGCAGAAACCAGAGCCGGAGGCAGACCATCTCCTGGTTTCTGGAGCTGCATACAACCGAATATTTATTCAGAGGAGGCTTCTGGTGTACTAAGTTCTCCTCCACGGTAGCAATCCCTGATTTCAGGGACCGTCTGAATCAGCCCAAGAGGTCAGAGACAGCAATCTCTTGATTCTCTGGGTGATAGATGTACAGATTGAGCTAAATTCTCCTAATGAGCTGTGATGATCCAAGTCCCTCCATTACCAATTTCCTTCCATCCCTCACCTGGCTACCTCCATGCTAGATCATGGTTAAATTAGCTCAGTAAGGAATCACCGATCCATGGTTAATACCCTCAAAATCCCCAAACCAAAACCAAGAACAGGGTATCGGAACGACTTCAAGCTTCCCGGCGCCAGAACCTCCCGGCGCGGTGAATAGCTCACGGCGCGGGGGTTCACGCGCCGAGAGCTACCCGCGTCGACATCCCCATATATCCGAGGTCCCCTCCTGCGCCGAGAACCTCCCTATACTCAAGGCCCCCCTGCGCCGAGAACCCTCTACACACCCTGTTCAAGCCTCCTCCAGCCTTGTTAAGACTACTCGGGGATACTCATGAGTCATCACATCGAATCCCAGGAGATAAATTGACGGGGGATGACCTCCCCTACATTTCATTGTCCCAGAGCGGACCCACACATATGCAACCCCTTAAGTTCGAAGGACTCTGCCTCTGCATGTGTCCCGTCGACTTTCAAAGGGGGATATCAAACATCACCCTCAGGTGATTACATCGATTGGGAGCTTAGAGCTCCCTCGTGTTGACTTTCATCCCGGCTGTCCGTGGGTGATGGTCTATCTCTTCTGTGACATGATCCAAATTAAGGGAAGATGCTGTCGGAATCATGGCTCGACAGTGATATGCCCCGATAAGCCAAGGGAACGCTACCAATGCGTACCCCTTTCGGTTATACCTTCCGGGGGAGATTAACAAGAGGAGACACCTCCTCGGGGGCACACGCCGAGGGACAACACCCTTACCACTATTCAGATTCCGTCCCGTCACTGCGTGGACGGTCTCTTATCTTTGCTCGACACAACCCGAAGTCGAGGGGAGATGTCGCCGGATTTGATCCACGCATTTTCGATAAGCTTGTCATTTACCTTCTCATTTACTACACGCACATTAATATTTCAAATGCCCCTCGAGGCCTCCTATTTTGACGTTTAATCAATGGTTGTCCTTCTTATGAAAGACGTAATTAACGCCATAATCTTTATGATATGGTGAACTTTTGGTCCCGACACGATCACCCATAATCGTTTGATTTGTCAGACGAGCGCACAATAAATTTGTCACACATGTGACTGGCACGCCAACCAATAATTAACCAACTAAATAAATAAAAATAACACAGAGATAAAAAGAAAATAAATAAAAAGATTTTTAAGAAAAGATGATAAATCGTGTCAAACACGCGTTCCTCTCGTGGAACCGACCGACAACCGCAACCAGAGGAGAGGAGCCACCACTGCTCCCCCCCGTTCTTCATCCGTCCTTCATGCCCGTGAAGCGCCACGCACGATGAGGAGGACGCTCGATGGCCGAGGAGAGGACGCCGTCGCCGCGACCGGAGGTGGAGCTCGCCGTGGAGGAAGGAGCCCCGGCGGAGGAGACGCCCATGGAGAGAGTGCCCGTGGCCGAGGAAGACCCCACCAGAGGTGCCGAGGCCATTGAGGAGGCGACGCCGGCCGCAGAGGCTACGACGAAGGCCGCCCGGGACCCGGAGGTAGGTGGCCACAACCCTAGCCCTAAATCCATTTTTCTAGGCCATGCATGCTAGTTTAGGATGTTGGGGAGGGTTTCACGGTCCTTGGGGGCCAAGATGGTGGCCGTTGAGCCACCCACGGCGGCGGGATACGCCGTCGGGAAAGACAAGATGAAAATGGTTCCACGGTAATCGTTCAATAAAACCAAACGGTTCACATAGAACCGCCCTATTAAACATGGCCCAGGGGTGGCCGTTTAAAACCAGAGAACCGACTTAACGACATGGTTCTCATAGAACCGTTCAATTCACAGGACGACCTAGGATGGTCCGCCTAGAATATGAAAGGACAACATTGGAACAGTTGACTTCAAACCGTTCAAAATCGGACGGCCCACATTGGACCGTTTAGAATATTAAGGGACAGGTTTGGAACGGTTGACTGAAAATCGTTTCACATAGGATGGCCCACCTTAGACCGTTTGGAATATTAAGGGACAGGTTTGGAACGGTTAATTTCAAACCGTTGAACAGTCAAGCAGTCATGTGGGGACCGTGATAAGGGGAGTGATGCTGAAATTGGACGGTCTCCTTTTGACCGTAGATATTGTAGACGGCCTGCCATAGACCGCTCTATGGGAGTGAGGCAGAGGAAGCTCTGTGAGATGTGGATCAGGCGGTCAGTAACGGACCGCGTAAAACTTAGACAGGGAATATTAGGGTGATTCAGCTATAACCGTTGAGTGACAGGGCGGTTCCTGATGAGCCGTTTAGATAGCAGAGTGTGGAATTTTATTCTTTATTCACTGAGATATGGAATGAATGTAGGGGAAGCGGCGGACCCAGATTTCATGGCTGTAGGTCTGGGCAGTGTATCTGGCACTGTCGGACTTTCAGCGAGAGAGACTGGCGGCGATGGGATTCACCGAACTCCTGAGCATTGAGGTGTGTCGCTTTGACACACCTCTACTTTATGCTTTGCACGATCGCTGGGACCCGGTGAGTCGGCGCTTCCTCTTCCCGTGGGGGCATATGGTCCCCACATTGGAGGATGTGGCCCAGATCACGGGCCTACGCGTGCATGGGTCTCCGGTGGCCGGGAGTACTTATCTCGATTACCGTGACATGGCCCGGGAGTTGCTGGAGTTGGACCTGCTGCATCCTGAGCGACAGTCCACCATGGTGACGAGAGAAGTGCTCTAGGACAGCCTGGGGCTCAGCGGCGCGGGGATAGTGACTGGCGAGCTGCCTGAGCAGCACCTTCAGTGGCTCGTGGTCCGAGCCAGACCGAGAGTTGTGGCGGCGGCGGGAGCAGAGGTAGACAGAGTCCTCTGACGGTTCCTGATACTGCTATTCGGGGGGCTTCTCTTCGCGATGTGGGCAGACGTGATTAGCTGCCGCTTCCTTCCACTCCTCGAGGACCTCTCTCACGTAGGTGACTATGTGTGGGGAGCGGCGGTCCTCGCCTTCCTATTCGACACCTTGGGCTCGACGACCTGGCGGATGATGCTCGGGGCCTTCTCTCCCCTACTCCAGGTACTACTCTGACCTTAGCTTGGTTCCTATGACTTCTAGATGTTTCCTAAATGCTGACTCGCTTATGTGATGTAGGTCTGGGCCTACGTCTGGCTACCCAGGCTCGGGCGAGGGGAGATGGCCTTCCCCAGTGCTACTCCGATCGCGAGACGTTGGATTGCACCCTGAGAGACGGGAGGGCTCAGGAGACAGGTCTGCGCCCTTCAGGACGACCTAGACACCCTACCGTACACCTCGGTATGCTTCTAAACTTAGACTCCTAGCTAAAAATTCTACATGTTTATGATGCTGACTTGACTCGCTACTTGACAGGTGCGATGGACTCCCTACGCCGAGGAGGGACACGAGGGATAGCCCTGGGTGGCTGGGGCCCTTGCCTTCTCTAGCTGGGACGTGTGGCTTTACTGCTTGAATGTAGTGGAGCCACTCTACTCCCGATTGGTGCTGAGGACGATCGGCATCCATCAGCCTGCTGTTGAGTTCCCGGTGGCAGAGAAGCCAGGGGAGCGCGTGGGTCGGCACCCACGGGGAGCAGCTACGGTGACAGACTGGATGGTACGGGCCGCTGACCAATTAGCTGACTGGGCGGCACACAGGCGGGTGGTGACCGCTCGTGCGGAGAGCGACGGCGCGTACTACACAGCGTACGCCCAGCACTACCGGGACCAGGTGTTCCAGGGTGCCCGTCGACCGGTACGACTTCTAAACCCTAAACTCTTCTAATTATAACCTATATGTGATCATGCATTGACAATTATTTTCTAAATGCAGACCGATCCAGCGGGCAGGATAGCGGAGCTCCAGGGGTTGCTCCATTCCACTGTCATGGAGCGGGACGAGGCCCACCAGGCGCTAGCCTTATTGGTAAAACTTAGACTTGACCATGCAATCTTTATTATGCTTATTCTATGACATGACTGACTCCTAACCTTCTGAATATAGCAGGGCGAGGAGACGCAGAGACATGGGGCCGATGCTCCCTCCTCCTCCAGACAGGCTCCGACTGACCGAGCGGAGTAGGATGCTGAGCTACGGAGCATGGTGGAGAGGGCCGAGGTAGCAGAGGCAGCACTCGCCGAGAGGGTACATTCCTAAAACTATTCCTTGGTCAATTCATGATTATTATATGTTGTTTACTGGCCATGGCTACATGTCTACAGGCGATCGAGCTGACGATCCTCTGGGGCGAGCTGGAGGAGAGGAGTCGGGACCTAGAGGAGGCTACGCACCTCATCAGTGAGATGGAGCGCACTCACATGGGAGCCGCCGAGGCAGAGGGACTTTGAGCCCGCGCAGCTGACGCGGACGCCTACCAGGCGGAGCTTGAGAGGACCCATGCGGAGCTGGCACAGACCTGGGAAGAGCTGGCACAGAGCAGAGCCGGTGGCCCGGACATGGAGCGCTACCGTGCGGAGGTAAAGCAGGCCCGTCTCCAGGTTGCCCGCCTAGAAGGCATGGTGGAGGGGCTTCGCGAGGTGAGCCAGAGTTGCAGCCGAGCGACTCAGAGTGGCAGCCACGGCCATGTAGTCTCAGCTAGGACTTACCTCACTGGTTCCTCTGGTCTGCGGAGGAACGAGGAGGAGGAGAGGCACCGTCGCCGGCGAGACGAGGTTACGTCATCGATGCCTCCTCCGAAGAGGCATGAGGGTGAGGGTGAAAGTAGCCGGAGAGAGGGAGAGGGGCAGTCTTGAGTTTTTCATTTGTTGCACCCTCTAGGCAGATCTTGTATAGATTCGACATGGATGTACAGTGAGTTCTCTTTTTTGTTATTTTTCTTGTAAATGCATGAATGGGACGAGAAATGCCAACTAACCGACGACTGACTCGAGAGAGCTACGAGAGACGAGAGTGGACTTAGGGAGGTGAGAAACGCCGACCTGAGCGACGTGGGAGAGACAGAGAGAGGGACGCCATCTTGAGCGACGCGAGAGATGAGAGAGGGACGCCGACTTGAGCGACGCGAGAGATGAGAGAGTGACGCCGACTTGAGTGACGCGAGAGATGAGAGAGGGATGCCAACTTGAGCGACATGGGAGAGACAGAGAGAGTGACGCCGACTTGAGCGACGCGAGAGACGAGAGAGCGACGCCGACTTGAGCGACGCGAGAGATGAGAGGGGGATGTCGACTTGAGTGACGCGAGAGACGAGAGAGGGACGCCGACTTGAGCGATGCGAGAGACGAGAGAGTGACGTCGCTCACCGACTTGAGTGACGTGAGAGACAGAGAGTGACGCCAGCTTGAGTGACGCGGGAGACGAGAGGGGGACGCTGACTTGAGTGACGCGATGAAAGCACCATGAGGTATTGGGCGGTCTACCAAAAGATCGCTTATTTGATAAGAGACGGTCAATGACCGTCTGCTCAGTGTGAAACGGTCCATAACTGGCCGTTCCATTATTGAGCGGTCAATGTAGGATCGTTCAAAAGCAGAGTGGTCTGTCGACAGACTGTGCAATTGCACGCACTGAGAAGCAGAACGGGACTCTCCTTCTAAGAGTCCCAACCCGCGGTGGCTTCGGATAAACTCTATCTAGACTCGACCCGACTCAATCTAATGCTATCCTAACCCAATCCTAAGGGGTTTTAACTTCTAACCACACCCTATAAGTAGGAGGAGGATCCCCAAATTCGGAATTCAGCCTTCTCTCCTTTCTAAACCCTCTAAAACCTTGCTCTCTCTCACCCTTTCATCATGAAAAGAAGCCTAGAAGGAAGCTCCATGGAGGGGACGTCTTTCGAAGGCCCGAGGGCAGCAAGAAAGGAGCGAGAGGTGCTCCAACAGCTGGCCACCATCCCTCGGCATCTATGCTCAAAGGGTTGGGACTCTCAAAAGGAGAGTCCCGGTTGGATTCTCAGTGCGTACAATTGGACGGTCTTACGATAGACCGCCCTATTTTCTGAACGGTCCTACATGGACCGCTCAATGTTTGGACGGTTCCTTCATGACCGTGTCATACTGAGCGGACGGTCATTGACCGTCTATTATCAAGTAAGCGGTCTTTTATAGACCGTCCAATACCCCGTGGTGCCTTCATCTCTGTCTCTCTCGTGTCACTCAAGTCGGCGTCACTCTCTGTCCCTCTCGTGTCACTCAAGTCGGCATCGCTCCCTGTCTCTCTCGCGTCGCTCAAGTCAGCGTCATTCTCTGTCTCTCTCTCGTCGCTCAAGTCGACGTCGCTCTCTATCTCTCTCTCGTCAGGTCGGCGTCTATCCCTCCGTCTCTCGCGTCACTCAGGTTGGCATCTCTCACCTTGCTAAGACCACTCTCGTCTCTCATAGCTCTCGAGTCAGTCGTCGGTAAGTTAGCATTTCTCAGAAAAATAACCAAAAAAAGAGAGAGAGAACTCACTATATATCTGTGTCAAATCTGTACAAGAGGGTGCAACAAAAGGAAAACTCAAGACGGCCCCTCTCCCCCTCTCTGGCTGCTCTCACCCTCGCCCTCATGCCTCTTCGGAGGAGGCATCGATGATGTGGCCTCGTCTCGCTGACGACGGCGCCTCTCCTCCTCCTCGTTCCTCCGTAGACCAGAGGAACCGGTGAGGTACGTCCTAGCTGAGACTCCGTGGCCGTGGCTGCCACTCTGAGTCACTCGGCTGCGGCTCTGGCTCGCCTCGCGAAGCCCCTCCACCATGCCCTCTAGGCGGGCAACCTGAAGACGGGCCTGCTCTGCCTCCGCACGGTAGCGCTCCACGTCTAGGCCGCCGGCTCTGCTCTGTGCCAGCTCTCCTCGGGTCCGTGCCAGCTCTGCGTGGGTCCTCTCGAGCTCCGCCTGGTAGGCATCCGCATCAGCTGTACGGGCACAAAGTACCCCTGCCTCGACGACACCCAGGCGAGTGCGCTCTATCTTGCTGATAAGGCGCGCCGCCTCCTCTAACTCTTGGCTCCTCTCCTCCAACTCGCCCCGGAGGATCGTCAGCTAGATCGTCTGCATGCATGTAGCCATGGTCAGTAAACATCATATAATAATCATTAATTGACCAAAGAAGAGTTTTAGGAGTGTACCCTCTCGGTAAGTGCTGCCTCTGCGGCCTCGGCCCTCTCCACCATGCCTCGTAGCTCGACATCCTGGTCCGCTCGGTCAGCTGGAGCCTATCTAGAAGAAGAAGGAGCCTCGGCCCCCTGCCTCTGTGCCTCCTCACCCCACTGCACTTAGAAGATTAGAAGTCAGTCACGTCATAGAAAAAGCATAATAAAAATTGCATAGTCAAGTCTCAGTTCTTACCAGTAAGGCTAGCACCTGGCGGGCCTCGTCCCGCTCTATGATGGTAGAATGGAGCAACCCCTGGAGCTCCACAATCCTGCCTGCTGGATCGGCCTGTATTTAGAAAGAAAGTGTCAGTGCATGGTCACATATAGGTTATAATTAGGAAAGTTTTAGGGTTTAGGAGTCGTACCGGTCGGCGAGCACCCCAGAGCACCTGGTCCCAATAGTGCTGGGCGTACACTGTGTAGTACGCACTGTCGGTCTCCGCACGAGCAGTCACCAACTGCCCGTGTGACGCCCAGTCAGCTAACTGGTCGACAGCCCGTACTGTCCAGTTTGTCACCGCAGTTGCTCCCCGTGGGTGTCGACCCACGCGCTCCCCTGGCCTCTCTGCCACCGGGAACTCAACGGCAGGCTGATGGACGTCGATCATCCTCAGCACTAATCAGGAGTAGAGGGGCTCCACTACATTCAAGCAGTGAAGCCACACGTCCCGACCGGAGTAGGCAAGGGCCCCAACCACCGAGGGATATCCCTTGTGTCCCTCCTCGGCATAGGGAGTCCACCGTACCTGTCAAATAGCAAAGTCAAGTCAGCATCATAAGCATGGAGAGTTTTTAGCTAGAAGTCTCACATAACACACTCACACCTGCACCAGTGGCTTTCTACTCTTCACCACACCGCAGCCGTTTCTTCTGCACTCTCCCTCCTCACTACATACACACTCACGTACAGCTTACACACACACCACACATCTCCTCTCGCCACTCGCCACTCGCACGCCTGCATGCACGTCGACTCTCGTTGCATGCAGCACCGGTGGCCACATCTTCACGGCACCGCGGTTCCCTTTCAGTCTAGCCACCTCCTCTCTCTCCTCTCCCCCATCCTTTCTGTCCGCAACACCTCCGCTCACCTCGCCGGTGCCGCGCACACACGGTACTCCCCCTCTCACATGGATCTGCCTCGCCCTCTCCCTTTCTCTCTATAGCTCAGTCGCAACAGCCCCAACCGGCCTCCTTGTGCCTCTCTCACCCTTTCTATACTCCCTCTCACACTCCCCACACAGCACCTCACGTAGTCTCTCCCGCACACACAGTGCACTTCTAGCCAACCCACAGGCGGCTTGCTCCATGCTACAAGTCTGCCCCTCCACCAGCTAGCATCTACACCCCGCCCCTGCACCCTTCAACTGCAGTGCCCATGCCCCCGCCCATGCGACCTGCCCCTCGCCATGAACCTGCCACCCCTCTCATGTTCCCGCCACTGCCCTTGCCTTGCGAACCACGACGACGAAGAAGAAGAGATGCTCCGCTTCCTCCAGCTGAGGTGCTCCGGTCGCGGCCTCTTCCTCTCTCCCTCCCCTCCCCACCTTCTCCCTCACAACCCCTCTCCCGTCGCTGCCGCCACCCCGCTCCTCCACCTCGGCACCTTCTGCGCCACTCCCACCGCTTCCTCGACGCCGGTATCTGATGCCGACATGCGCAAGTACCTGGGCTACTTTGCCCTCGCCCTCGGCTGCGGTGCCGCCACGTACTACTCCTTCCCCCTCCCCGACGGTGCCAAGCACAAGAAGGCCCAGATCTTCCGGAACGCCCCTCTGCCGGAGGACTTGCACACCATCACCAACTGGAGTGGTACCCACCAGGTCCACACCCGGGTGTTCTGGCAGTCGGAGCGCGCGGAGGAGCTGGAGGCCGCCGTCAAGGAAGCCCACGAGAAGTGGACCAAGATCCAGCCGGTGGGGTCGGGGCTTTCCCCCAACGGGATCGGGATGCACCGGGCAGGTAGGGTGAACCTGGCGCTCACGGACAAGGTGCTCGAGGTAGACGAGGAGGCACGGCGGGTGCGGGTCCAGGCGGGGCCAGGGTGTCGCAGCTGGTTGACGCCCTCCGGGAGCATGGCCTCACCCTCCAGAACTTTGCCTCCATCCGGGACCAGCAGGTTGGTGGCATTGTTCAGGTCTTGGAGTTGTTGCTGAAGTTACCAGTCAGTGTGTTGAGCGGCATGAACTCGTTGAGCACACTTTTGTGTCTAATATCGAGGAAATCAAGAAGAATCACAAGAAATGGCTGGCAGAAAATAAGCATATAAAATATTTGTGGATTCCCTACACTGACACAGTTGTAGTTGTACGGTGTAACCCTCTTTCGAAGTGGAAAGGTCGATCAAAGCTAGAATCTAAATACGGGGAGGATGAAGCATTGCAGCATTTTCGTGAACTTTACCGTGATTCACTGAAGAAGTATAGGTAAGGTATCTCAGTGTAGTTTAGGAGATGACTTGGGAGTAACTAATGAAAAGATGCAGATTGGTATTGTTTATATTAGGAAGATTACCTGTAAGATTCCTGTGTAACATCAAAGCAGAAGTCAGGGAATATTTTTCCTCTTCCTATTTTCTTCTGTACCTGTGTGTGTGTTCTCAGGTGTCAAAGACTTGGCCATACCTAGTCAAATCATACCAAGTCAGGTCACTGATTGTTGGCTCATCTAGTTCTGACCTGGTCAGACCAACTTTTGAATGGTTTGTAGCAAGTGCCAATTAGCCTAAGATAATTGCTTAGTGGATCCCGAGGTTGGCTGCTTTGAAGTCTGACAGAGTTCTGCTTCGAGCTCATCCCCAACACCTGCCCACCTCTCACCCCCCACCCACCTGGAGTGGCAGGGGAGTTGGACCCACCATTTACCGTTAGTGGAGTTTGCCTACAACAACAGCTATCATTCGAGCATCGGTATGGCTCCTTATGAGGCGTTGTACGGGTGACCTTGTCAGACTCCACTTGATTGGTTCGATGTGGGCGAGTGTGTTCTGACAGGACCAGATTTGGTGCAGCAGTGTGTTAAGGTGGTGCATTAAGTTTGACAGAAGATGTTGGCAGCGCAGAGCCGGCAGAAGAGTTATGCCGATCGGAGGAGGTAGCCTCTCAGCTTTGTGGTGGGAGATCGAGTGTTCTTGTGAGTTTCTCCCATGAAGGGCGTAATGCGCATCGGTAAGCGTGGAAAGCTGAGTCCCCGCTACATTGGTCCTTTTTTCATTGTTGAGCGTATTGGAAAAGTCGCATATCGGTTGCAGTTACCGCTAGAATTATCTGCCGCGCATGATGTGTTTCATGTGTCGATGCTTCGGAAGTATATTGATGTGGGACGACCTATGGGATGCCCTAGGACCTATGAGACAGCAAGCACGATCTGATCCACGAACCTGAGCAATAGCGGACTGACCACACACGTCACTCAGATTTGGGGGTGACTCGATAATGGAAGGGTGGACGGTGACCCACGAGCAGCCTACACAGTCAGAGCCGCTAAGAGTTATATGGGGGAGGACAAACCTAAGGTCTGAAGGTCACCCAACTTAGCCGAGGTAGAGCCAGTGCCCAAGGGCGGGAATGACGACGCTCTCTCACATGACAATGTTCAACACTCAATGTTCGAGAAATTGGGAACGAGCTCTCCTCACCTTCGGTGTGAGCGTGAAAAGATACTAGGAAAGCAATGCCAAGGAGAAAGGGTCAGATCTATACCTTGCCGAGTATGAAAAGACTGGCACCGATCAGAGACGAGGGTGAGCCGGGAGCGTGCGCACCCGGCGGACATGCTGCGTCGGTGATGCTTTCGTTGGACCTCCTAGTACAGTCACATAAACCACTCCACGTAGGGAGGGGGGAGATCAGGGATGGGACACATCATACAACAACTACCCTCACGCAGAAGGGGGGAGCACGGGGGTGGGAAGACTCAAGCAATACTCTGCGCACTATTCTGTAGGACAAAATCAAATAGTTCTGACTGGTACGCAACGCACTGGGATCCAAACGAGATGTCGCTTATGCCAAAACATCACCGGTGAAGTGCAGCAAGGCTCTGTGAAATTCGGTGAAGTTTTGAGGTCGCTGGTGGGCGGGACGGAGCAGACAAGCCGACCTGCGCAGATCTTCCTTATAGGACAGGGTGGCGCAGTTGTAGTGCAGGCAGTGGAACTCTCGTTGTAGACCTCCAAACGAGGTTGGACCAGTGTGGTTGGATGGAGAACTTGGAGTTCTACGTACCATTAAAATTTGAGGACCATCGGAGTATGGGTCGGGCCGTGATCACCTCTGTGGTGAGACTCTATTTTTTGGGCGAGCAAACAGATAGGGGCAGGAAGCTCGGAGTGGTGCACCCAGCACAGAGATCAGAATGTGATCAAACCACTTGGGTTGGTTTCAGGACATCGAGAAGGATGCCTCAGAGAAAAATCTTGACCATAAGATCGACAGGGAAAGCATGACGCGTTCTGCAAGCTCGCTTCATGTCCTGGGCAAATAGATTCACACGGGCCTTGCGTAGTCGTACAAAATGGATGCCACGATCTGTGCTGAGGTCAAAACAATGCGAGACCACTTCTGGAGCAAAGTAGACTCAGATTATAACAAACCCACAGAAGAGGGTTTGGGCTGATTCGCACTGTGGACGTCGATGTGGCCTCTACAATTCAGGCCTCGGAATCTAACTCAGATCTGCAGACAGCAGAAGAATGATTCCGCTATCACCGTGGATGGGAGGCGATGGCGTGGGACTCCAGGGACATCGTAGACGACCTTGGGTGCTGGGGATGTGGGGGATGCAGTGGGAAGGGTGCTGGAAGAGGCTGGGGGTGTGACAGGCTAGGAGGGGCGAGTTGGGGTTAGGGTTTTGCTAGTGCACGAAGGTACACATAGGCCCAAACCTGCATCACATATAGCATGTCAGCATTTAGGAAAGCATGTAGAAGTTGTAAGAATCGAGCTAGGGTCAGAGTCGTACTTGGAGCAAGGGGGAGCAGCCCCCAGCATCGTCCGGCGCACTGTCGAGCTCAGGGAGTCGAACAGGAAGGCTAGAACTACTGCTCCCCACGCGTAGTCGCCGACGTGGTCGAGCTCCTCGAGGAACGGGAGGAAGCGGCAGCTCATCGAGTCCGCGTGAGTAGAGAAAAGAAGGCACCCGAACAGCAGCATCAGGAATCGCCTCAGCACCCAGTCCACCTCCGCTCCTGTCTCTGCCGCTACTCTCGCTCTGGCCAAGTCCACGAGCCGCTGAAGGTACTACTCCAGCTCCTCGCAAATCGCGATGCCCGCCCGTCTCAGCCTGAGGCTGTCCTGAAGACTAGCCCATGGGAGGAGGGTAGACTACCTCTCGGGGTGCCGAAGCTTGAGGCCTAGCAACTCCCGAGCCATCCCCTGGTAGTCGGGAAAAGCTGTCCCGCTAACCAGTAGCCCATGCACGCGTAAGCCAGTACGGCTGGCCACGTCCTCCAACGTAGGGACCATGTGTCCCCACGGGAAAAGGAACGTGTGACTCACTGCGTCCCAGCAGTTGTGTAGGGCATAGAGCAGAGGTGTGTCAAAGCGACACACCTCCATGCTCAGGAATGGGGCGAACCCCATGGCGGCTAGCTGCTCCCGCTAGAAGCCCGACAATGCTAGGTACACTGCCCGGACCTGCAGCCAGGAGATGCGGGTCCTGCGCTTCCCCTGCATTTATCCATTTAATTAGAGGAGAGTACTAATGGTAATAATGGTGATAATAATAGTAATAAAAATTCAAAAAAAAGAAAAAGCAAGGTTTCTCAGGGTTGGGCGGCCAGTTCTGGACCGCATGATGTTTGTGCCGTCCTATATGGACCGCATTTGTTTGCTGTTTGCCAGGGGTTGTGTGACCACTCTTAGGCCGCATTAGGGTTGGATGGCCCATCATGGACCGCTCATTCTATGTCGGTTCGTTGGCTTTGCATGGTCCCCATGGACCGCACAACAATTTACGCGGCCTGATGTAGGCCGCATGCCTTTGTGCGGCCATCTATGGCCCGCACTTCCTATGTCTGTTTTCAGTGTTTGTGCGGCCAACCCTGGGCCCCATAAGCTTTGTGCAGCCCGATGAGGGCCACATGTCATGGTTTGTGTAGTTTCCTGAGAACCGCACAATCGTCGTCTTCCCCGACGACGGTGGCGGCCCTCCCCCACCGGCGGGAAGACCCCAACCGGCCCCTAAACATGGTTCTAAGCCCCCTGAGCATCGTTTAACTGCAAAAGAAGTGACGGGGATGGGTTTTCGGCCTACCTCGGGGTCCCGGGCCACCCATTCGGACGTCGACGGCGTGGCGGCTTCCCCCTCCGTCGGTGGCGTGTCACCCTCCTCCACGGCCACAGGCGAGGACGGTGCTCCCTCTTCCACGATGGGGACGACGTTGGCGACGGGTGATCCTTCGTCCATCGGCGTCGACGGTGAACTCTCCTCCTCCCCGGTTGACGACGGTGGGCGGCGGGCCAAGCTTTTAGTCCTCATTATGGGTGTGTGAGAGAGGGAGAGAGGGTGATTGAGGGATTGAAAGGGAGGGAATGGGAGAGTGGGGCGTTGGCGTTTCGGTCATGGCCCTTTTGCCTCTCCTCCCCTCCGTCGGTTACGGTGGAGAGGGGGAGGGGAAAAGGGCCGTTTTTATTTTTGAATGCCCCAGGGGTTGTGCGGTCGTTCGATAGACCGCACAATCTAGTGCGGTCTATGTTGGGCCGCACACCCTCCGCCTAATGTGCTGATATATATGGTTCACACTTGACCGCACATACCGTTTAGGCAGCCCATTATGAACCGCATATCATTTGAATGCTACTTTGATGATTATTCCTTATGCACATCATGATTCTTCAATATTTTGGGTGTTATAATGATCATGCTCTATGAATTTGAACAGTTCTACTAAAATTCCTCCGTGTGACATAACGCATCCGCGATAGACCGTCATGTTAACATAACGCGCCTTTGTCAGTTTGTCATATGACCTTATCCACAGAAGATAAGAACAACAGGCGAGACGTTCGGGCTTAGGACTCTGGCGAGCATAACAGCTATGAACAAGGGCGTTATAGTGAGAGTATAATGGGTAGAAGAAAGTCCGTCATGTGCATGAAGACGTCTAGGCAGATGGGGCTGGAATGACAAGGAAGTCGGTGGAGGTGGTGTTAGACTTGACCTTAGGGGTTATATAACGGACCAGCGTATGTGCGTTATGTGATGGATGACGGAGACACTTAGATCCGTTAAACAATAGAGACGTTAACTGAGACAGAAGAAGAAACGGTGGGTGAGAGGAATATAATGGATCACCATGAGGGCGTTATATTAATTATAACGGGTAAGTGTAGGCCTGTTAAACCGTAAAGATGCTATATGAGACGCTGGATGAGTGAACTATAATGGACCTTGTGAGGTGCGTTATGTTACTTATAACGTGCCATTGAGGATGCGTTATGCACAAGAGGGCAATAAATGGACCAAAAGTTCTTGCTTAGCAATAAAACAAGGACAAGACTCAACCAAGGAAGGTAATGACCCATGAAAGAGACTTCTAACTGTCCAAGAAAACTCGACAAGGGTGAACGATTCGGAGCATCATTAAAAATGAGTAAGGAGACGACCCAATTAATTGGTCATAAAATGGGTGTCAACACTGACCTTATAAGTATGCGTAAACAAGCGCATGCACTGACCTTTATCTGAATGATGCAAAAATTGCACCGACCCATATATGCATGATGCAAAACTTGCACTGACCTTACATGCACAATGCAAAACTTGCACTGACCTTATGTGCGACTAATGCAGATGTGCACCGACTTTATGTGAATGAATAGTGGTATGCACCGACCTTATAAGTATGCGTAAACAAGAGCATGCACTGACCTTTATGTGAATGATGCAAAAATTGCACCGACCTTATATACATTACTACAGGAGCTTGCACCGACCTCATATGCAGTCAAGCAAGATATGCACCGACTTTATGTACAATCCATCAAGATGTGCACCGACCTAGATGCATGAAGAGTAAATATGCAGAGACCTTATGAATGATATGAAGCGAAGTGTGCACTGATCTTTAAGCATATTGCATGAATTGATGTTGCCACATAACTTAGTCAACGCAATTAATGTTGCCAATCATCAAAGCTGAGAAATATATTATGTACGGAAATTGAAGTCAATAGGATCACGAAGTACATGAAACGCACATTACCCCACTCAATCTCCTTACAACATTCTCCCCCTTTTTGATGATGGCAACATTTTATCCTCTGATATCCATTTGATGGCAACCAGGACAAACTATATGCAGTATGCAGAGAAATACGCTCTCCCTCATCAAAAGTTTTCCCTCTACCCAGTTTAAAGCTCTCCCTCATCAAAACTTCTCCCCCTTTGCCATTAGTAAAAAGAATTGGAGGAAAAGTCAGAGAGGGACTGATGGACAAACTGACTGGTTGTTCATTAACTAAGCAAGCCTAGCACGGATTCTTCAGACATAAGAATGTAGATGATGTTGTCCGGAAATTTTGTGGTTTAAAAATGATGAAAGTTAGAGGCTGTCAACACTACTCTATTGAAAAGCAATCTTTGTTAACTTTTAATATGAATGAACTAAAGGAACATGAATCATATCAGATTTTGTCTTTCATCATCATCATTGTCGAAACACAAATGTAGTTATCAGGAGGGACCAGAATTTGTATTGAAGTTAAACAAACAGCACAATTCTGATTTAACTCTTAGGCCCTCTTTGGTTGGAGAATAAGTTAAGTAGAATACCATAACCCAAGTTAGGGTGTACTAAAAAGTAAACTTTATTACTTTGTTTATATTCGGGTTAGCTTGTTCCACCTTTTTAGTGGAATATGCTTAACCTGAATACCATCCCTTAATCCACCTTTTTGGTCCAGGTCGCCTCGCTCGTGATCGTCCCCAATGGTTTGGCCTCGATCCATTTGGTGAAGTAGTCGATAGCAACTATAAGAAATTTCTTCCTTCATTGTGCCTTTGGGAAGGGACCTAGTATGTCCACCCCCCACTGAGCAAATAGGCGAGCCTCCATCAGGGCGTGTAGTTGCGTAGCCGGTTGGTGGTGCAGATGAGAAAACTTCTAGCACTGAGGACATCTTCGAACATAATTGAGGTAGTCTTACTGCAAGGTGGGCCACCAGTATCCTTGCTAGATTAGTGTCCTTGCGAGTGCTCGTCCCCCAATATGGCTTCCGCAGAGCCCTCCTTGGATCTCTTGGATGGCCTGGTTGACTTCCGTAGGGAACAAGCACTTCAATAGTGGGGCTGAGAGGGAGCGACGATATAATCTACTATCAACCACCGTGAAGTGGGCAGCTCATGCCCGCGCACGTCGAGCCTCCACGTGGTTGCTCGGGAGCTGTTGCCGAAGGAGAAAATCAAAGAGAGGGTCCATCCAGGAGGGCTCGTAGTCGATGGCATTTACCTGGGGAGTTGGCTCGTCTATGCTTGATGCCGATAATTCTTCTATCATGGCCGACCTTGAGCTAGAGACTGCAGTGGCCGACACCAGGCGAGACAGTGCGTCTGCTCGGACGTTTTCCTCTTGTGGGATGTGGACCACCTCTAAGTGGGAGAATTCCCTTGCAGTGGCCCGAGCCTGCTCTAAATACTTGATCATGGGTGGCTCGCGTACCTCGAATTCTCCCTTCACCTGGTTGGCGATGAGCATGGAGTCGTTGTACGCGCGCACGCTGATCGCCCCCAAGTGTTTCACCATGCGTAGCCCTGAGAGGAGTGCCTCATACTCGGGCACGTTTTTTGTGGTTGGAAAGTTGAACCGCAAGGCGTACTGAAGCTCGAGCCCTTCCGGTGAGAGCAGGACCAACCCTGCTCCACTCCTCGTGACACAAGATGATCTGTCGACATATAACTCCCATGTGGGCCTGGAGGACCGCTCGGGCGAGTCTCTGGCAGATATAGTGCATTCGGCCACGAAGTCGGTGAGAGCATGAGCCTTGATAGCGGTCCTCAGATGGAATTTGATGTCGAACTCCCCCAACTCAATAGCCCATTTGATCAACCTTCCTGAGGCGTCGGCGTTCTGGAGGATTTGTCGTAGTGGTTGACCAGTGAGGATGACGATTGGGTGAGCCAGGAAATATGGTCGCAGCTTGCGAGTGGCTGTAATGAGCGCAAGGGTGAACTTTTCAGTTCGTGAGTACCAAAATTTCGGGCCCTACAGTGCTCGACTGACGTAGTAGACGGGCCTCATAACCCCTGCCTCTTCCCAAGTCAGGACGGTGCTCATTGTGCTCGGCATCACTGATAGATACAGGAGTAACTCTTCTCTCTTTTGTGGCTTGGCGAGGACGGGACGGGACGCCAGGTAGCGTTTTAACTCCTTAAACGCCTGCTTGTACTCTTGGTACCAGTTGATGTGCTCTTTCTTCTCCGACGCTTGATTAGCTTGCTTAATCAACCGAAAGAAGGGAAGGCACCGTTCGGCGGCTTGAGATAGGAACCGAGCCAAGGCGGCGACGCAACTGGTGAGGCACTGTACGTCCCTTACTCGGCTAGTTGCATCTCCAGCACCGCCCGGATCTGGTCAGGGTTGGCCTCAATTCCTCGGTGGGTAACGAGGAAGCCCAAGAACTTCCCTGACCGGACTCCGAACGCGCACTTAGTTGGGTTTAGCTTCATGTTGTACATTCTGAGTGTAGCGAAGGTCTCCGCCAGGTCATCCAAGTGTTCGGCAGCTTGGAGGCTCTTGACGAGCATGTCGTTAATGTATACCTCCATGTTGCGGCCGATCTGTGAGTCGAACATATGGTTGATGAGAGGTTGGTAGGTTGCCCGCGCGTTCTTCAACCCGAACGGCATCCGAGTATAGCAATAAAGGCCATGATCGATGACGAATGCGGTCTTATCTTGTTCAGGTTGGTGCATGCTGATCTGGTGGGGGGAAAACTAGCTAGAGGACCCGACCTAGAGTAGATGGTCTGTGTGTGCACGCGTAGTTGGGGGCAGAGGACACGCGCTGATGAGCGTGACCCCAACTAGTCCTTGTTGTGAGTTCCTAGTTACTTCAGTGTCTTTGTCTCCACCTGGGGCATCGTACGAGACACGAGGGCACAGTGTAAGATGTCAGGGGACGCATGTGGTCTGTTCTTCTGGTGGGCGGTACTCCCGTCACGTGACGTGAGTTGTCGTGTCTCGGGTTTTTGTTCCTCATCTGCGAGACGGGGCTTCGTATGTTGTTTCGAGAGCATTCCCGTAGTCGAGGTCTAGGGTTCCGGTGAGCGTCACCGAGGGCTTTTTCCCTAGACATCGTTTGGTTCATGACAGTGAGGTCGTGACTGTGTTTCCAGACTGTGTGGTTTTAACTTGGGCTCTTCTGTGAGGGTAGGCCTCCGCGACTGAGGTGTCGTGATGTTTTCCTAGTAGTGTGGCTAGGACAGTTCATGTCTGGTGGTCCCCCGATCGTGGAATCAGGATGTCGGGTGCGTGAGTTGGTTGTCCCCCGACGGGAGACTGGGTCATATTTTCAGGTACAGTAGGAGTAGCTATAGAGCCAAGGTTTTACTGGCCACCATAGTTACTTTCCTGCTTTCGTAGTTACTACTTTTTGTGCCGCCGTTATTTCTCAGTTGGGATTTCGCGGGATCCCTACTGAGCCAGTGACAGGAGGCTCACCCCAGGTTTTCAGGTGCGGCGATTCTTCCTCTGGGTTCGAGGAGTTACGTGGAGTTTCTTAGTTGCCAGTCGTCGGGCCGAGTGTTCACTTGGCGTATGGTATGTTTTACTGCTTTAGACTGTACTTTCTATTGGACTGGACTCTATTATAGGTTGTTTATTTCTGTTATTATATTTGTTGTCCTGCTTTATTTCTTATTTCTATGTACACCACACCAATCCTTTTAGCCCTTCCGAGCCCTCCAGCTCATGGGCGACGGGCCACGATTCGAATGGTATCGGGCCTTCCCGGTATCCGTATCTTGGGTCGCTACAGACGTCGTCCCCCTACAACCCACAAGCCAACAGGCTCGCAGAAGCCTTCAATAAAATGCTATGCACACTACTAGCAAAGACTGTCAAGTCTAATAAAAAGGACTGTGAGGAAAGGATGTACGAAGCACTTTGGACCTATCGTACGGTCTGTAAAACCCCAACCGGCTGCTCACCGTTCTCCTTTGTATACGGGTCGAAAGCTGTAGTGCCAATTGAATTAGAAGTCCCTTCGCTGCGAGTTACCATTCAACATGGTTTGGCTAGCGATGAACAGGCCAACATAGAAAGAAGATTTGAAGAGCTCGCTGAGCTTGAAGGAAAGCGTCTTTGCGCGCAATAGAATATCCAACTCTACCAAGCTCGCATGGCCCGTGCTTCTGACAAACTGGTCAAAGGACGAGCATTCAAGAAAGGAGACCTAGTAATGGTTAAAAGAAGAGAAGTAATGGCGTCCAACCCCAAAGGGAAGCTGGTTGAAAACTGGGTTGGACCGTATGTCGTCTGCCGAGTATATGAAGGGGGTGCCTACGTCCTTGTAGATCACAAAGGAGTCGTCCAGTTCTCTCCCCTTAATGAAAAACATATGAAGCTGTACCATGCAGCTCAACCGGCATCCCCAGAATGATCAAAATTCACCTTGGTCTAGTGACACTCCGCCCTAGTCGAGCTCTACTCACCTTGGTTTAGTGGCACTCCATCCTGACCGAGCTCTACCTACCTTGGTCTAGTGGCACCCCGCCCTAGCTGAGCTCTAGTCACCTTGGTCTAGTGGCACTCAGCCCTGGTCGAGCTCTACCTACCTTGGTCTAGTGGCACTCCGCCCTAGCCGAGCTCTACTCACCTTGGTTTAGTGACACTCTATCCTGATCGAGCACCTACCTTGGTCTAACAGCACTCCACCCTAGCCGAGCTCTACTCACCTTGGTCTAGTGGCACTCTGCCCTGGCCGAGCTCTACCTACATTGGTCTAGTGGCACGCTACTAGGAAAACGCCACGACGCCTCAGTCGCGGAAACCTGCCCTCACAGCAGGGCCCAAGCCGAAACTACACAGTCCGGAAACACAATCACGACCTCGCTGTCGTGAATTCCACGCCGTCTAGGAAAAGCCCTCGGTGACGCTCACCGGAAATCCCAGACCTCGACTTCGGAAATGCTCCTGAAACAACACGCGAAATCCCGTCTCGCAGACGAGAAACAGAAACCCGGGACACAACAACTCACGTCACGTGACGGGAGCACCGCCCACTAGAAGAACGACTGGATGCGTCCCCTGACGTTTTATACCGCGCCACAAGTATCTAGCTACAACGCCTCAGGCGCGAGACTCAGACACACCAAGTAACCAGAAGTACCATAAAATAAGGACTAGCTGAGGTCGTGCTCGTCAGCGCGGGTCTGAACCCTCAACCTCGTGTGCACACTCAGACTATACGCCCTAGGTCTGTCCTCTAGCTGGTAATTCCCCCACCAGCCCAGATTCGACGGTACGTGGGGGCCCTACAGTAACCAACCTACTCACTGTCTAACTCGGGTACACTACACCAGTGCTCCCGGTGGGCCGACACACGCGTGCCGTGGAAGCTACGACTAGTGGATGGGTTACGGAACATGGACTCAGAAAATCACGCACGCACCCATCGCGAGTAACATGAAGTAACAGGTGACTCGAGGTCACCTGACTATGGACAGCCTATTAGACCTACTAAACTCGATAGTCCTTGAGTCACGAGACTCGAGGTCAAGACTATTGCACATGACGGCATAGTGCCATCAATCTGGCCTAATCCTGAGGTCTAAATCACGGTGACACGATTATCAAGGTAGCTCACAAATCGCCAAGTTAATCCCTCATCCAAGGGAGACACAAAAAATCTCCAGCCCCAGGCTGGTTGACTGAACTCACAGTTCAAGGCCACACACATGACCCACATGGAAACGCTTCTCGGAGAGACCTACGACGTGCGGGGAGGGCCCACCGCACTCGTATCGACTCACGGGGACTCGGTCTAACGCAACCATGAAAACTCAGAACACTCGCAGGGTCACCCGGACCCTCGAGACTCACGACACGCGAATCGAGATAGCACGGTACCTTCGGACACCCAAAAACACGGTCACGGTACCCACGGGGTGTCCGGGACACACACACGGGCCAAGGAAGGCACGCCAGGCTGCCTTCCCACCCTCTGGCCCGCGAGACTGATCGCCAACATGAACGCGTACCCCGCTCTGGGCGCATTCATGAATGCGACCCTCACCCTGAGCGCGACAAGGGAAGAACGCACCTGCCACAAGGGGCGCGATCCCAATCAACGTGGTGGGTCCCCCGGTCGTGACAACGGCGGAACGCGACGGGGCTAACGACCGTGACCTGGTAGCGGTTGGTCTCACCACCGTCACCCTAACTGCCCTACTGTTCATCTTCCTCGATGAACGCGGCGCCCCGATACGACACCTTCTATGAAGAACGCGGCCACCGTGATGGTCGCGTTCTCAGTCCGCGCCCGAAAACGGCAGAAAACACGAAAAAATCCATTCCACGCCCCAATCACCCCCAGGTGAAGGGGGAAAAAGGGGGAAACCTTCCCCAAGCCCCTAGGCATGCATCTAAACCTCTGGATCGGTCAAAAACACCGTAAAACGAGAGATCTGACTCACACCCCAAAACATTGTTATTTTTTCAAAACGCCCCGATTAGCCCGCTCGGCTCACCACGGCCTACGAAACTCGCGGGAATGGAAGTGCAAGGGTTAAGGATCTGCCCCCCTACCTCCACCAAAGAAACGACGCGTCGTGGACGCCGATCCACCAAGAAAACGCCGTTAAACCCTCGCCGGCGCCCCGAACTCGTGGCCGAGCTTCGCCGCGCCACCATCCCTCAATCCTCGACCCGTCCTCGCCATCCTCGCCCCCGCGTCGCCTCCACCTCGCCCTCGCCTCGCTCCGTCGGCCGCCGGAGAAGAGAGGGGAGAAAGAGAGGTGAGAGAGTGAGAAAGGCAAGGTCCATGCAGGGCTTGTACAAGGCTTATGCATGCAGGAGGACCAAGTCCGTGCAGGTTTGCACGGGGTTGGGGTTGCAAAGGGGGATGAAGTCCGCGCATGGGTTGCACGGGGCTGAAGTTGCACGGGGTTGATGCCAGGAGGGGATGAGTGCACCGGGGGAGGTCACAACTGTGCTGGTGAATGAAGGGGGAGAGCGTGCTGGCGAAGAGGTGTACCGGTGAGGGGCTAAACAACAACGAGAAGGAGGGATGCACCACTCAAGGAGTGTGTCGGCGAAGGAGAACAAAGAGTGTGCTGGTGAATGGACCCAAGGGCATGCCGTGGAAGAGTCCAGGAGTGTGCCGGTGAAGGGAGTTTCAGAGTGTGCCGGCGGAGGGGATTTCAGAGCGGCGTGTACCAGTGAAGGGCCCACTCCTCCTTCATTCTTTTAAGGCCTTTCTTTTCCTCTTTTATTAATTTTTGTATAGTTTTAGACAAATTGTCCCTTCCTCCTCCTATCATTACTCAGTCCAAATCTCTTTGTGGTGTCCATGGTTCACTAACCTTAGTTAAAGTGTTCGATTACTTATTGTTCCATTTGTTTGTTGCTCCCTTTGATCTTTTAACATATCATTACTAGTTCTGACAAAAATTCGGCAGCATCTCCCCTTGACCCAGGCGTAAGGGAGATACGGGGAATGCGCCCACATGGAGTGGCGGAACCCAACAATAGGAGGTGGGTGCCCGCAAGCGACAACACCTTTGGATTGAACCTCGAAAAATGTGGGGGGATGATGAGAGAGAGATAACTCTCAGGACGACTATGGATAGCTGGGGTAAAGGGCAAGAGAAGATGTACCGGTGAGGAGCTCAGGGGTGTACCGCTGAAAGGTTGAAGGGTGTGCCGGGCCAGGCAGGTTGGGAGCGTACAGCTGGAGGAAGGGGCCTTGGCTGGGTAAGGGTGCACCGGGTAGGGACTGCGCTAGAGAAAAGGGGGAAATCAAGGGTGCGTCGACCAAAGATCGTGCCAGTAGAGGGGCAGGCTAGAGGCTCACCGGGGAAGGGTGGTTAACGGTGGGCCGGCCAAGGCCGAAGGGGCTGAGGTGTGTCGGCTAAGGGATGGCTGGGGGTGTGCCGTTGAAATGGTTGGTTAATGTACCGGCGGAGACACTAGGAAGGTGTGCCGGTGAAGGATTCTGGAAGTGGTTCTAGGCCAATGAGGGGGGAAGGCCTTGGGGTCTGGGGCTTGATTCAACTGGCCTGTGGGACTAACTAGAGGGAGGAAAGGCCAGGGACTGGGGTTTTAGAAGGCTGGGGAATAGGGTTCAACAATGGTGTTTGGGGGCTGCTGGGCCCTCAAGGAAGAAGAAGCGACTCCCCTTCATGACAAAGGGGTAAGGACGAAGGCCAGAGGTCTACCCCCCCCCAAGGGAACCAAGCCACCAGGGGCAGAAGAAGACGGTAGGGGAGCGTGCAGAGAGGGAGAACTCCACGAGAAGCAACACAATGCGAAATGGGCAAGGAAGAACAGGAACTGACGAGGATCGTAAGCAGCATGGGCATTTATCAAATTATGTTTATTTTGAGTGTTTTATTTTATAGGTCACATCCGTGAGATTAGGTGTGCTTTGAAGATGTGTCACCATTATGTTATTGTTCTCCCACGTGAGTTATAAGAGTTGTTAGGTGATGTTTGGTCTTAAATGTCAAATGTTAGGTGTTGAAATTTTTGATACGTTGTCTGTGAGAGGAGTCTATATAAGAGTCTGTAATCACATGTTAAGAAATATAGTGAAGTTGAATTGATATTATTGAAATGCTAGGTGTGATGCCTTTGCCGTTGTTCTTCTCCGTGATGGAGATGGGGTGAGATGTCCTGGGGTGCGACGCCCCTCTTCTACCCTTTCACAACACCAACTCACACCTCACCTGTGTCCCTCTCTACCCCCCACTACAGCAACTCCAACCAACACCATTGTCCCACCTCCATGTTCCTTCCTCTCCTCCATAATTGCTACAGCAAGAGTCACCATCCCCTTTCTCGCCTTTCTTCTTTCTGTCAAAGAAAGTTTCTAAACCTTCTTTAGGGTTCTGATCTCCCTTCTCTTCCTCTTACGGGACGGGAAGAGGAGGGCGCACACATCTCTCTGCTCGCTTTGGAGCTCTTCGTGCATCCGCACGCTTCTTCGCTCGTGCTACACCACCAACAACAGCAACGACAGCGATGGTAGCTGTTACCTACGGCTCTCGGGTCGTTGCCAACCACGCCAGGTTCGGATACTTGGTGACCCCACTCTCTTCGGCGACCCCACTCGTCTTCGGCGACTTCCGAGCGGTCTTCGGCTCGCCCTTCTTTCTGGGCGTGGTACGCGTGGTTGAGGCTACCTCACCCGCGTCTGCAGCAACAACTACTGAGGGTGTCAGGCCCTCCACTTTAGCAACTGGCTGAGACTGCTCGGCCAACAAGCCAGCCGTCGGGGGTGTCAGGCCCTCGACTTCAGTGACCGGTCGGGTTCGCCCAGTCAGGAAGACAACTGTCGGGGGTGTCAGGCCCTCGGCTTTAATAATTGGCCGAGTCCTCTCGGTCGACAAGTCAGCTCTTGAGGGTGTCAGGTCCTCTACTACAGCAGTCGGCCAGCTTCACCCGGTCAACTCCCCGCAGACTAGGGGTGTCAGGCCCTTTGTCCCATCAAATGGCCGAGTTTTCTCGGTCAACTAGATCACTGTGGGCGCTTCTCCTGCTCGACGGGGGCAACGCCGTCGCCGCAACGACACCAGTTCTACAGCGGCCACCCCCAGAGGGGCTGCTCCTGCTCAAAGGGAGCAGCGTCGCCGCCACAATGACGCCATGCCTACGGTAGGCGTCACCAGCACCACCCCTACTCAACGGGGGCAGCGCCGCAGCCGCAAGGGTACACAGCCTTCAGCGGCAGCATCTCGCTTCAGCAAAACCGTAATTGTCAGAGGCATTCGCATCCGGCTTGATGGAGGCGAGCCGATCTTGCCACGGGACCGTCATGTCCCGACCATTCCTACCTCCAACCGCTTCGAGCTCCTCCGACGAGTACGAGAGGATGGAGCGAAGAAGAAGAAGCCTGCCGTATCGGCGACAACTCAGGGTCCCCTGCAGCGGCCCAAGCCACGAGCTCCTCGCCCAAGGGCAGGGGGCAACTCAGTGGAGGAGCGCCAGCTCCATCTGAAGAAGATACAGCTCACCAAGGAGGAGGCCCGAATTATAAGGCGCGCAAGGGCGGAGGAGCCCTTCCGCATGTCGGATCTTCAACAAATACAGAGTCCGACAAGCACTGAGGCCTCGACATCCTCGATGTCTACAACTCAGCCCCTACGGGGGCAAAAGCATCGAGGAGCCGGTAAGAAGGTACGGCTGACCTCCTCGTGAGCCAGTTCCACGTACACAGAGGAAGATCGCTCCCCTCAAGCTTCTACATCCCGAGTTTCTGTCTTTGATGGACTAGGGATGCCGCCCAAATTGGATTGACAACTACCCAGGAAGAAGCGGGTGGTCCAGGTGACGAATGATTTTATCAAAGTGTTCACCTGTTACGCCACCTCCGGCGACAAGCAGCCCGAGGACACCTCGGGAGAGCACAACCAGCCGCTTCAATATTCGAGGAGGCTGAGGCCCGTGCCCCGGATCATGGCGCAAACACAACAGGCACTAGTCGCCAGGATGTCTCAGCCTGAACTGGCGCGGCACGAAGAGCGCCAAGAGGACGTTCATAGTGTCGATGGGGATAGCCACCCCCAGCACGAGGAAGATTTGGGGGAAGAAATACAGACTCCCGCGTTGGAAGAGCTCTGACGCGAGAATCAGGAACTCATGAATCTCTTGCATGCGCTATTGCGTGAAAAAGAGGTTCTGGTCCAACCCCAAGTACCACCCACTGGAGTGGAACAACAACCTTCTCCCATTTCAGCCGCGGCTAATGCCTCCGCCACCGTTGCAAAATTGCCATTGATGGTGGACTTTGAAGTCCTGCAGCATGAAGCCAATGCGCGATCATCTGCTACTCCTGCTGCAGAGAGCCTCATGGCGCAGAGGCAGATGATCGAGCGCATTGTAGAGGCGAAGTTTGCTCAGCATGGGGAGGGTGTGGCCATTGTTGATTTGTACAGCGTGTCCTATCCCCTCCATCATCAGTTCAAGAAGCATCTGCCCGACTGCCCGACTGCCCGAAAGCCCGAAAGCCCGAAGCTTCAGAAGTTCAATGGGCAGGGCTCTCCACATGAACACCTGGCCTATTATATGACGGCAATGGGTGAATTGGCACTGAAAGAAGCATATCTGCTGCGGTACTTTACCACGTCATTGACTGGCACCGCCTTCCAGTGGTACTCCAGATTAAAGCCCAACTCGATAGCCGATTAGGCGGATATGCAGAAAAAGTTCGTCGACAGCTTCCAAATGGTCGAACGCAAAGTCTCCGTGGCGGAGCTCTATTCCCTCCGGTAGAAGAAAGGTGAAACAACGTTGGACTTCATCAAGCTATGGAGGGACGTCAGCATGCGCTGCGACAATCTTCCGACGCCCGAAGACCTAATCACCATCTGTCGCAGGGGCTTATCGACAGAAGTCAGTGAGAAGCTACTGGGCTCAAATATTAGAAGCTTCGACCAGCTAAATACGGTGGTGGCGGAGATTGAGATGTTCTTCGTTGATCACCCTGTACAAGCATCTGCCAAAGACAAGTCCTCCAAAGATTGTTTGGCTAGCGGCAAGGAGGTGAACGCGGTGGACTTCTCCTCGACAAACAGAGACAAGGGAGAATGAAAGTCCAAAGACAAGGGCAAACAGTTTGATGACAAGACATGCGTCTCTCTTAGCAGAGCGCATGAAGATGCCCTATTCCTTCAGAAAGGAGCACACCAAAATGCTCTTTGATCTATGCATGAAGGAGCAGCTCATCACTCTGCTAGATCCGCGGAAGCCCTCAGAGGTGGATAAGACAGAGGACCCCACCTATTGTGTGTACCACCGAAGGTTGGGTCATGTCATTGAGGACTGCTATATCTTCAAGAACATAGCAGAAGAGCTCATTCAAAAGGGCTTGATCAACATGCTGGGTCATGCAGTCGACCCACCCCAGCCTCATGCCTGGAGCCGATAGAATCGATCGGCTAATGTGGTCTACATGATGGCGACGACTTCAAGCTCTAATGCCTCCGAGGCCAGGCCTTCAAACCAATAGCCCAACACTGGCCCTAGAGCTGCCCCTCCTTCATTTACGGAATGCTTGGCACTACGGAGAACTATTCGGAAGGTCCGGTGGGAATTTGACAATTGCAACTAGAACAAATGCGTTTGCTGCAGTTCCTGGAGAGTATAGACCAGCAGTTGGCCACTCTTCCCTTAGGCCCATTTGCCAGGGGGTTAGCTCCAGCCCACATACGGGAGGCAAGTGTATCACCTACCGGTCGGGTTCTGCTCAGGGGCTGACTCTCTGAGGATTCCTCAGATTCATTTGAAGACGAGGAGGACTCACTGGAAGGCGAGGAGCATACACCCACAGGTGGGCAGCTCGAGAAGTTATACTCCTTCCTGCTCGAGAAGACTCTCGACATCTTCTTCGCATGTCGACGCGCGGGACTGATCACCCCGTCGCCTATTGAGCAGACAGCAGGTGCTACTTTTCATCAAGGCTATTGCCCATATCACAAGGTGGTTGGCCACATTATCTATAACTGCCAGCCATTCAAGGACCTAATCGAGGACCTGATTGGGCGAGGGAAGGTCAACATGAATTCCTGGTCGACCCACCGCAGTCGCACGCTCAGAGAAGTCTTCACTTCTCCGTCAATGTCATACATGCTGCAACAGCTTTCCAGCTCCTCGAGCCGCAGGAAGAGGGAGCCAGCTCCCAGGGAGCCAGTTCCCAGCCACCTAAATCCACACTGTGGTATCCCGGGTGGCGACTTTCCCATCAGTGTTCTTTTCCCAAAGAAAACACTGAGAAGATTTTTGACAATCTTCTGGAAGATGGTCGGGTGCTGACACATGACTCGCCGTCCTGCTACAATGAGACGGCCAAGAGTCACCCCCGCTATTGCAAATATCATGCAAGGGTGTCTCACCCTACCCGGTAATGCCCAGAAGTCCAAGACTGCATTGAAGTCCTCATTCAGAGAGGGGAGATCGATGTGAAGGGGAACTCTATGATAATGCGGCGTCTTAAAGAGGCCGTCAAGAAGATTCTCCAACAAACTCGGCAAGAGGCTGAGATTTTCTCTCAATTAGTCCGACCGAGTGAGCCTGCGGAGGGCAATAAACCTCAACTAGACCCCAAAGGCAAGGCTAGGTGCGAGGGGCCTAAGGCCCATAGCCCAAAAAGCCAAACCACAGGAGAGGGTTCCAAGCCCCGCCCCAGGCCGAGTCAGCCAGGCATCATCATAAGGGGAAATCCTCCGCCAGACGACAAAGGCAAGGTGAAGGTGAGGGGGCCTCCGACCAAGGCACCTGTCAAGTCAGCAAAGCTGTCAATTGCAGAAAGGCCTCAACATCTTGAACCCGCGAAGGTGCCCGTCAAAGCAGAAACGATGGAGTCACAATGCCCCCAAGGGTCCCACTCCAAATTGGCAGAGTTCCAGGAGCTGCCGCCTGAGATAATTGCTCAGGCAATCAATGCCACCTTCCAGGTTCAGCCGGAGGCAGAGTCCAGTCCAACAGAAAGTACAGTCTAAAGCAATAAAACATACCACACACCAAGTGAACACTCGGCCCGACAAGCTGGCAATTAGGAATCTCCACTCAACGTCCTCGAACCTCGAGGAAGAACCGTCACACCTGAAAACCAGGGGTGAGCCTCCTATCACTCGCTCAGCAGGGATCTCGCGAAACCCCAACCGAGAAACAATGGCGGCACGAGAAGCAGGAACTATGAAAGCAGGAAAGTAACTACGGTGGCCGGTAAAACCTCGGCTCTACAGCTACTCCTACTGTTCCAGAAAACACGACCCGGTCTCTCATCGGGGGAACAACCAAGTCACGCCCCTGACATCCCGATCCCACGGTCGGGAGACAACCAGACACGAACTGCCCTAGTCATGTTACTAGGAAAACGACACGACGCCTCGGTCGCAAGGGCCTACCCTCCTTGAAGGGTCCAAGCCGAAACCACATGGTCTGGAAACACAGTCACGACCTTGCCATTGTGAACTCTACGCCGTCTAGGGAAAGCTCTCGATGACGCTCACCGAAAATCCCAGACCTCAGCTACGGGAGCACTCCCGAAAATAACACCCGAAACCCTGTCTCGCAGACGAGAAATGAAAACCGAGACAAGACAACACACGTCACGTGATAGGAGCACCGCCCACTAGAAGAACGATCGGATGCATCCCCTGACGTGTTACACCGCGTCACAAGTGTCTAGCTATAACATCCCGGGCGTGAGACTCAGACACACCAATTAACCAGAAGTACCACAAAATAAGGACTAGCTGAGGTCGCGCTCGTCAGCGCGGGTCTGAACCCTCAGCCTCGTGTGCACACTCAGACCATATGCCCTAGGCCTATCCTCTAGCTGGTATTTCCCCCACCGGCCTAGACTCGGCGGTATGCGGGGGCCCTACGGTAACCAGCCTACTCACCGTCTAACTCAGGTATGCCGCTCCACCACTCCCCAATAGGTCAGCACGCACGTGCCGTAAGAAGGCTACGACTAGTGGAGGGTCACTGACGTGAATATAGAAAACTACGCACGCACCCATCGTGAGTGACAAGAAGTAACCGGTGACTCGAGGCCACCAAACTCTGGACAGCCCCTAGACCTATTAACCAAACAGTTCTCGAGTCACGAGACTCAGGGTCAAGACCGTTGAATGTGACGATAGAACACCATCGATCTAGCCTCATCCCTAGGTCTAAAACCACGGTAACACCGAACCCATGGACACCTCAAAACACGACCACAAAACCTTCGGAGTGTCTGGGACACTCACGAGACTGAAAGTCGACCACCTGGTCACAACCGGGTTGACTTGAGTCCAGCACAACACTCAAACGGTCACGGAACAAGCCACTAAGGCAAACCGACAACACACAGGGATAAGTGGCTCTGGGATGACCGCACAAGGGCATGCGTGGTTAGGGACAACCTGCTCAAAGGGGAGATGGGCGGTCAAGGGTAGGACCGCCCGAACATGAATGGTCCAGGATTGGCCGCTCAAGGGTCAGATCCTAACGGGGATAAACGGTCAGGGCTGAACCGCCCAAGGGGATGAACGGTCAAGCCCTGGGCCGCTCTCAAGCCCACGACCCAAACAGTTCCTAGTCAAAATGGTCTTGACCGAACCACTGAACAGAACCGACTAACTATAGTGTCAGTCAAAATGGTCTTGACCGGACCGCTCATCATGATCAACAATCAACAGTTGACCAAGGTTAACTGGGATGAATGGTCAGACCCTAGCCGCTCAACCCAACGGAAAGATAGGCAGTTAGAACCTGGCCGCTCAAGGGGAGGATGGGCGGACCCTATCAGGCAGCACAACCTTATGCGATCTATCGTGTGACCACACAAGCCCCAAAATGTAGTGGGGATGAATGTGTTGTGCCCCCTGGGCTTTGATGATGGAGTGTTGTTTTGATGATAGTAACTTCTTGAGTCACCACATTTGTTCCTAAATTAGTGCTTGATTGAGTGATCATTAGGAGACTGTTATGCATGATTATGCGAATATTTAGGTCGGCACATCTGTCTCTGAAGTAGTGAGAATCAAATTGCCGACCATTATCACTCACAATCACTCAGGGGATACCGAAATGACAAATGATCGACTTCCACATGAAGCTCCAAATGATTGTCTCGGTGATTCTGGCTGTAGCTTCAGCTTCAATCCACTTTGTGAAGTAGTCGATGGCAACGATGACAAACTTCTTCTGGGCCTGAGCCGTAGGGAATGGTCCCAAGATGTTGATTCCCCATTGAGCAAAGGGATGTGGCTCGGTGAGGGTGACGAGCTCCGAGGCAGGCTCATGGACCAGGTGGTCGAAGTGTTGACATCGATCACATTTTTGGACGTAGGTTGAGCAGTCGCGCTGAAGGGTAGGCCACTAGTAACCTCGCCGAAGCAAGATCCTGGCAAGTGATCTTCCTCCATGGTGCACGCCGCAGATGCCTTCGTGAACTTCTTGAATTGCTTGGATGACTTCGTCGGTGCTAAGGCACTTAAGGAGGGGACCGGAGAAAGATCTTCGATACAATGCGTCATCTAAGATGATGAACTGTCGGGCTTGGTACTTCAATCTCTGAGCTTCCCACCGGTCGGAAGGCTCCTGGGAGTCTCGGAGCCATGACAAGTAAGGGGTCCGCCAGTCGCTCGGGGTAGTCGGGTCAACGATCATGAGCTCGGCTTCAATGCTTGGTTATTCTAGCTCTTCGAGGAAGACCGAACGAGTACCTTCCGAGTCGAGGGAGGAGGATAGGCGAGAGAGGGCGTCCGCTCGAAAGTTTTCCTCTCGAGCTATTCGGACTACCCCGAAACTCTCGAATAGTTGGGCTAACCCTCGGACCATTTGAAGGTACTTAATCATCGGTGCTTCCCGAGCTTCGTAGTCACCATTGACCTGGCTGGCGACCAGTTACGAGTCCGTATGAATTCGGACTCGCTTGGCCCCTAGTCGTCGTGCCATCCTGGCCCCCAAAATGAGGGCTTCATACTCGGAGGCATTATTGGATGCCTGGAAGTTGAACTTCAAGACGTATTGCAGCTCTGCTCCTTCGGGTGATTTGAGGAGGATGCCAGCACCGCTTCCAGCTGAGTTGGATGATCCGTCTATAAACAAGTCCCAAATGGGTCCTCGTGCGGATGGTGACTCTTCCTCGATCGGGACGGTTCTTTCTGCGATGAAGTACGCAAGGGCCTGTCCCTTGATGGCTGCACGGGGGTGGTAGGAGATGTCGTAGGCCCCAAGCATGATGGCCCATTTAACGAGGCACCTCGAGACTTTCGGATGAGCGAGGATCTTCTTCAAGGGTTTGCCGGTCAATAGGGCGATGGAGTGACCTTGGAAGTAAGGTCAGAGGCGCTTGGCCGAGGTAACCAGTCCTAGCACAAGTTTCTCGATTGTAGGGTACCTTCTTTCGACCTCGTTAAGCACCTTGCTAGTGTAGTAGACTGGCCTCTCGATTTTTACATCGTTTCAGACTAAGACTGAACTTACGGTGGAGGGAGTCGCTGAGAGATATAATTGCAATGCTTCGCTCGGGACTAGTTCTGATAATACCGGGGGTGAGGCCAGGAATTCTTTAAGATCTTCAAAGGCCTTTTGACATTCCTCATCCCAGGCGAATGTGGCAGATGCCATTTAGGTCCCCTCAACAGCTTGAAGAAGGGTAGGCATTGTTCGGCCACTCGAGACAGGAAACAGTTGAGTGCGGCGATGCGTCCGATAAGGCGCTGGACATCCTTGACACAGGTGGGTGGCTGCATGTCCAGGATGGCCTGAACCTTGTCAGGGTTTGCCTCAATCCCACGCTGAGTTACCAAGAAACCTAGGAATTTTCCTGATCTGACACCGAAGGCGCCAGATGAAGAGGGCACCAGATGAAGAGGGATTATCTTGCGCGGTGCCTGAGCTGAGGATGATGACCACGTATGCTAGAACTGCAAGGAGGGAAATGAGTCAGAGGTGCCCAGGGATGAATCCCCAGGGTAAACCCTCTGATGCTTAAGTCAGTGATTGAAGTAGAGCTCACAAGATATTCCCACAAGATATTCAAACTCAAACTTAAACCCCCTTGACTCGTGTTTTGATTCCATTGACACGGACCGAGGTAAAATCTTAACTCGAGATTTTGTTATCATCAAAATCATTCAAGGAGACTCAACAATCTCTCCCTTTTTGATGATGATAAAACACGAGTAGAAGAGATCATAGATGTGTCACACAAGAAGCAATTCATTCAAATCATTCATATATGCCCAGTTGTTGAAATGAAATAAGATAAGTTGATCCAATAGGTTGCCAATACCAAGTGCATTCATCATTTCAGTTCATTGATCTAATATGACAAAATGCAAGGACTTACAGAATGCAAACTCACAAAATGCAAGGGACTCAATGATTCACAATGACGCATACATACAAGCAAACTGATTCACAATGACTCATCACAATGACGCACACATACAAGCAAACAAGCGCACAACTCATGCATAACTTATATAGGACCTGACATAACTATTTCCCCCCTTTGGCATCATCAAAATGGGGAGTGGGATACAAGACTCGTTGACAGAAATGACATGGTGGAAACACAAGGACAGCTACAGAGCAGGGTGATCCGGAGTCCCCTCGCGATGATCATCATCCGAAGCACCGTCGTCATCACCAGAGCCAGCAGCAGGAGGAGCAGGAGCAGGAGGTGGAGGAGGAGGAAGACGGCCCGCAATGCTATGGAGAACCTGATCTTGATGTTCAAGCTAGCGGTGGAGGCTAAGAAGGGCATGATTGTTTATCCGAAAAGCTTCACAGTTATCCTCGTGGCTAGCATAGAGAGTGGCCATGTGGGTAGAAAGGGAATCCAGAGCATCGATGAAAGAGTCCATCCGTCCAGTCATAGTGTCCATGAAAGTATCCAGCCGCCCAAGGGAGGAGTCAATCCGAGTTTCCATGCCTAGGAGACGCCTATCTGGAGCCTCATAATTTCTCCAAGTAGGATAGCCAGCACCCTGAGTAGAGGACTCCCCATTGTAGAACTGTGGTGGTGGAGGAAGATCGGTATCCATGGGATGTGGTGAAGGTGGAGGAGGCTGAGCCTCTGCAGATCCTAGAGGGGGTACTACCCCTTGTTCATGCTGTTGCTGTGGTGGCTCTGCTTCATTAGCAAACTGTTCTGCATATGTGGGCACATCCCTGGTGAGCTCACCATCTTCACCCCAGTAGTAGCCAAAATCGAAAAATATTTTGTGCTCATTGTAGATGTCATCTTGGCGAACTTGAATGGACATCTCATTTGCCAAATCTACCCCAGCATATATAAATACTCCTGTCAATGGTGTTGCATAAGGTAAAGATCTCCCCTGATTGGTGCAGCATGAGTCAATCAAATTTGTCATGAGCCGACCCATATTCACTACGTTCCCATTCATGACATGATAAAAGAGGAATCGATGAACCTCGGTCACTTCATTTCTGCTCCCTCCCTTTGGGTAAATCAGAGTAGTGAAAATATGGTGTAAAACACGCTGAAGTGGTGGAAAGTAATTTGAGTTTAGCCAGATGATGTCACTTACACCATGAATGTAGTCACAACTGGTCATAGCAATGAATGTATCGGCCACTAGACCATGTCCAAAATTCATTGTAGCATCCCAAGCTGAGACTCCTAAGGCACGCCGAAAGAGATCGGGTCCTACATCAATCCGAATGTCTTGAATAGTCGTAGATAAATTTCCATTTCTTTCCTCTAAATTCTCATAGAACTACTAAACTAGGTTTGGATAATACCTAGTATATCTGGAGATAAAATCCATCCATCCATCTTGAATCTCAAAGAGTGCACACAAATCGGGCAGAATTTCATTCATCTCATGGAAATCAACCAGTCGGGGGTTGATAATGGGGCGTGGAGGCAGACGAGGTACAGGACGAGATGTCGATGCTCGCTGTGGATGAGTCAGGGCATCTCTTCTCTGGCCGGTGGCTTCCTCTTGAGTGGAACGTCGAGAGCTCCATCTAAGCGGCATCTTCGGACAAGAAAATCCAATGTGAGATTTAAACGGGAGAAAAACCCACACGGAAAGTAACACTCAACTCAGGAGCTACAGAAGCAATCCGAAACTCCTCCAAAAGGATCCGAACAACCTAATAAAGGTCCGCCAAGACCCAATAGAGATCCGACAAGAATCCAGGATGTTACACTAGAGCCAGGCCTCTAGCTAGTTCCCCCCCAACCCGTAGGATGCTACGGTCAGGCAGCGGCCCATGGTAACTGGCTTAAAAACCATTAAATGGGAATGCCTCTCCACCTTTCCTAGGTGGGTTGACACTGAAAGTCTAGGGCTACGACTAGTGACTCCATCATGAGGAAAGAGGAAGCTACTCTAGCGGGATCTAAAATAATGCCATAGTTTTATAAAATAGCTTAAACATGGCATACAAGCACAATGGAATGCATTAGAAACTAAACTTGCATCTTTTAGAATGCCAGGGAATGTAACGGACTAAGATCACCCCGTTACATGGCGTGACAGATCAGGGTAGGGGGGTTACCTTGATTATGAAGCGCCTCCCTCAGTCCGTTACACTCACCTGAACAATTCAAAACACCAACAACCACACATACTGTAGCGCACCAATCATGGGGCGTTACACTCATGTAACGTGCCTCCTGTGGGTCGTTACACTTGCCAAAATGCCAGGAAATCCACAGTTTTACACATAAAATGTAACACACCAGGGCAGGTGTGCTACACGACTCTAACGCACAAGGTCAGGTCCGTTAAAGGCACCCGAACACCTAAAATCCATAGTTTTTGAATAGAATATAACGTACTAAGGATGGTGCGTTACACGACCACAACGGACCAAGGCTGGGCCATCAGAGTAACTGCCTATCTCAGTCAACGGTCAAAGGAACAGTCAATGGCCAAATGACAGATCGGGGATGGCCCATTACCATTCAGGTGACGCATCAATCATGGCGCGTCAGGGGACTGGCATGCCAGGGGACTGTAATGCACTTGGGGTGGTGCGTTACACCGACTGGGTAACAAAGTTGCGGAGTTCGAATCCCAACCCTCTCCTGGTCGATCGAAATCAACGGGAATCGTGAGAAAACTAGTTTTTCTAACAAACCACCCTGTCATACCAACATTCCATGACTAAACATGCCATTAAAATCAAAAGACAATGCTCATGGAGTCGATTTGATGATTTTAGGGCTAATTTACACTAACATGGAAGACTGCACGAAGATCATGAAAATTGGCATCGGACCATGGCGCATGTGGTACCAGTGGGTTCCTAGCGAGGAGAAGATTCCATCCCCCTACCTCTTACACGACGAGAACGATGTTCGAGGCACGTGTCGATGAAGGGGTGTCGTAGCTCCACTCGGCCTGACCCGCCTCCATGCTCCACGAATCGAGGGAAGAAGGGCGTCACTATGACCCACGCGACACAACCATTCCAATGGTACCTCCCTTGCCTCGATCAACGGCCGTCTAGACCAAAATCGAGAGAGAAGAACGATTGCCAAGAAATTAGCCTAAAATTTCACAAAATAGGGTTTGCACAGAAATCAGTGAAAATGCCGACGTATGGCGACGCATGTGGCATCAATGGGTTCCTAGTGAGTCGAGGAATCTATTCCCTTACCACTTACGTGGCGAAGATCGCGAATCGGTGCGGATCGGGTGACGGGGGCCACGTCGTCCTCTCACTCCCACGTGCCTCCACGCTCCACGATCCAAGGGAAGAAGGGTATCAGTGCGATCCTCGCGTCGAGCCCAACCCGTTGGTACCTCCCACGTGTCGATCAGAGCCCATTTGGACCGAAATCTAGTGAGAGGGGGTGAGAAGGAGAGAGAATGTGTGAGGGAGAGAGAGAAGAGGGAGAGAGTGATCGAGAGAGTGAGGGGGGAGAGAGGGTGCACATGAGTTTTATAAATTTTTTTGATTTTCTTATTTTTTTAAAAATTCTCTCAATTACATTTTAACCCCTCAAAGAACTAAAATTATAAATATGCCCATTTCATTTCAATAATTATTTAACTAAATTATTTAAATGCCTAACCGCTTAATGAGCTTAAAAATGACCAAAAATGGGCTCGAAATAAGCTCAAAGATGACTCCAAAATAATGATTAATTTAGGGCATCACGGACATAAATAAGAGAAATAACACGACTTATGGGCTAAAATGGGTGTCAACAACAGCCTGCCCGGCTTCTGTCCTCTGCCGAGAAGAGGAGCCTGCCATGTATGACGTGCCGATAAAGGAGAGTCCTGCCGCCCGAGCCCTCTCCCTGCCTCACTGTAGACGATCCTCCATCAGCCGAAGCCGCTCCTGGAGGGTGGCTATCTGCATCCTCACCTCTGCCAGCTCCCGCTCTCGCGCCAGTCGCTCTGCACGATGCTCCTGCTCCCACGCCTGTCGCTCAGCTCGCTGCTCCTCACGCTCTCGAGCGCGCTCCCTCCTCTCCATGTCGAGGGCAGCCCTCAGCTCTACCACATCAGTAGGCAGTACCTCTCGCCGACGTAATGTCTCCTCTAGCTCCGTGACCCGCTGGTCACGGAACGCGAGCTCGGCACCAGCCATCGCGGCCCGCTCATAAGCATCTCGCAACTGCACGCCCTGCATCATTTAATAGTATTATCAGCAAGATTAAAAGAAAGATATTTTAGAAGATAAAGAAGCTACGCGTTAGCATCACTCACCTCTATCTGGTGCTGTCTCCCCTCCTCCTCCAACTCCACGATTCGGCAATCGCAATCTGTGGTCTGGGCAAGGGCTGTCTGTAACTCAGTCACCTGCAACATTCAATTCCATCAGAAGCATAATTCAACATAATGACTTAAGCTGAATTTCAAAATATTCAACGCTTACCCGCTCGGCAAGGTCACGCTCCGCTGCCTCAGCTCTCGCTATGGCTCCCGCCAGCCTCTCCTCTAGTGTGGCAACCTCGGCCGTCGGCCCCTGTGAGCTAGATGCACCTCCAGCACCTCCAGCTACCGCTCCCTACTGGGCACGCTGCATTCATGGAGACCGTCAATGGCTGAACATCACAATAATCAAAGAAGCAAAGAGCATATAGATAGGGCATACTTACTAGAACCTCTAGATCAGCATGGGTGGTCGCCAACTGGGCCTCCAAGCTGTGGAGGTGAGCATGCAAGTCCACTGCTGCCCTGTCCCTCGCATCCTGCATAAAACATTCATTAGTAACATATCTCAGGTGCATAAGGAAAAGCTAGAGAGCATTCGTACATACCCCGATCGGCCTCATCTGGTCCCGCCTCTCGTAGGTCTCCCAATAGCGTCGTAGGTAAGCCGAGCTGTCTAGGGCGTAGGAGATGACTGGAACCCCGAGCCGCTGCTAGTCCGCGTACTGCTTTGGGAACTGCAGCCTCCAGTCAAACACCTTGGTCTGCCCGCGGGTCTTCCTCCCGATCCCACGGGGCTCCTCTACGTCGATCTACTCCTGGTGGAAGCCAAGAGTCCTCATGACCAACCGAAGCCATAGCTGCTCGATCTTGTTTAGGCAGTGAACCCAAATGTCACGCCCAAAACAAGGTCGGCCTGCTATGACCCATGGCTAGCCCTCATCTGGCATCCCCTCGTAGGGCCTCCAGACGACCTACATGTTACATATCATAAGCATCATATATAAGTAGGAAATTAATGACAGAATTCAAAGTAATGCATTAAACTCATTAACGTACCAGTGAAGGGGGGAAGTCTCACAGCTCCTGCCTCGTGACTAGCAGCTCATAGTCATGAGGCGCTCCGGTTAGGTATGGCACCCACCATCGAGCAAGAGGGTAAGTAGCCTCCTCTCCTAGTCGAGCCTTGACCCGGTCCATTGGGAAGTAAAGGTGGGCCCACACCTGTAAACATCAGCATTCATCAGTCACATTCATGATCATAGAAATAATTACAAATCATAAATTGAATTGGACAGAAATTAAAGGAAATGCATACCTATAGAAAAGGTGAGAAGCCACTGACGGTCGTCTCCCGGTCGGTCCCTGTAGAAAGATCTACTATTAGATGCGCCAGCAAGGCGGCTCCCCAAGCATATCTCCCAATTCCCTCCAGGTACAACTAAAAATACATGCCAAATACACACCAAATACGTATGAAATACAAATACGACCAAATATGTACAAAATACCAAATACGTACAAAATACAAATATGTATAAAAATACGTACTACAGTGTCAAAGCTCCGGTGGAGACTCCAGATAGTTCCCCAGCCATAGAGGTCGGTGTCGACCGAGTCATGCTACGTGTCCGGTACCGACGGCTCGCTGAGTCGAGCCGTACTCTGGCTCGGGTGTCCTCACCAGTGTCCTCATCCACCGGCATGTACTACGGCGGGTGTCCGCACCAAAGCTAGAGACATTTCACAGCATAGTGCCACCTTTTGGATTTTTGAAGAGGGTGGATTGGGAGACTCTTGATGGGGACAACCTAAAGTATGCGAGACGCCTAGTAGAGGTTGATACCTTGCTGCAGATTCCAAAGGGTGTGCTCATCAGGGTGGGAGGAAAGAAATTTCAGATAACAATTATCTTGGAGCTTGGGGATGCAAGATTGTGTAGAAGGAGACCATGGATTGGACATGGGGTGAGGTTGGTCTCATGCTTCCGGAATCTCCGTCGCAAAGCTTCTGCAGAAATAGAGGCGTTGCAACCATAGAACTTGCCCTTCGCAGGGAACGAGTTGATGACTCGAGCAAACTCTACGCCGAGTTTGCAGAGTCAAAACCAGAGTGTCAAAGAGGAGGATGTGGAAGAATTGCAGGCGTGGTTTCCAGACCACGTCAGCATCTCCCTGGTGGCTCAAGATGGCAAGTAGAATAAAGCTAGGCCTGGGGAAATGGAAGCAGAGGGGAGCGGATCAAAGAATATCAATTTTCTAGCAGGGCAGGATTTGGCGACAGGTCTCAATGTGATTCCGCCTGCTAGAGGAGGTTCGCCGGTCAAGGGAGGTCGTGCGCCAGGCATCATGGCCCTATCGGGCGAAGGAGATGTACATGACCAGGTTAGCTTTGGACCCGGGGTAGCTTACCCGACTTTGAAACATTCATTCGAATCGGGTAAGTTGTCCGGGTCCTAATTTCCGGGTAAAAGGCTTATTGGGTTTAAGGTGGATCGTTGTCTTCTTCACCTACTGACTACCCGTTGTGCAGAAACCCTGTACCAGGTGATCACACTGTCAGGAAAGGCAGCACATCAATGGGCGACAAAGCTTGGGGTGGCCTACAAAGGTCTGTCCCCATCTGCAGTAGACGACAGTCGCCACAGGTTGAAGCCACGGCTGTTCCCAGTGAGTCCTCACTCAGAAAAGAGTATGTCAAATTGCGAGGTAGGATTAAAGGGTTAGAGCTATGGAGAGAGTAGCAGATTCGAAGAGGTAGGGGGTTGGGGAGGGCAGTCTGCCTCCTCTATGCCGATAGGAGGATGGACAGTAGCAGGCCGGGGGAAAACACAAACAGTCCAGAGCTGAGGGTCGGAAATATTTCTTTTTGTTTCAGCAGAAACAAATTTTTTGGAGTACACTTCATCAGTCAAAGGGCTCAACCTGGAACTCAAGGGAGTGGATAATAGTGACACAGAATATAGTGAAAAAGAAGAGGACTTCAGTAAGGCATTGGCAGTTTGGGGGGATGACAGCATGGGTGAAGAGACACAGGAGCTGGAAAACTTCAAACCTTTGGCTATGGTGTGACCATGCGCAGAGGACCAATGCTCCGATGAACTGATAATTGGGCTGATGGTAGGAATTTCATTTGATGGGAAAGAAGAATTGGGCCACGAACGGAAACAGCTGGCCAGCAGCGCGCGCCTGGACGAGAATCGCCGCTGCGACCAGGTCCGAAGTCGGATCGAGGCGGCGTCGGTGGCGTTGGAAAGCCCTTTCGAAGTACTACGACCCCGTGTGAAGGATCTGGGCCGATCTTGAAGGGAAATGGGCTTCACCGATTTTTCAATGGGTTGCTGGACTGATCCAGGATTTACAGGGCAGAAGAGGAGTTTCCTAAGAACTGGCTTTGACCGTGGGTCAAAGTTCGGATTCAGGAAAGGGTCTCTTCATGAAAGTTTTAGGGCTTTAAGTCAACTAAGTACTCAGCTACATACCTGAGGGTCCCATGCTGGACGACTCCACCAGCCCCACCGTGCAAGCCGACACCACGGTCGGTAGAGGTGGGAGGGGCAGCTTTTCCAACAGCCCTGGTATCCTGCCCAATGTGCCCCCGACGGTTGGTGGGGGCACGGAGGTCTCCTGCCCAGCCTCATCCCTGAACGACGGTAGGACAACTGACGGACCAGCGTCCACCAATTCCTGGATCATCTCCATGGTGGCCGCCGCATCCTCACTTGCCAAACAAGTGACTCAGACCAGGTCAACAACTTTTGCTTGCCAAGAGTGTAATTACAACAGGAAGACTACCTCCAAAGTAATCGAACACTTGCCCAAACATCTGCTAGTCGCCGTGGGGGCTGGCTCCCCCGCCTATCCAGGCTCTCCGTCTAGTGCCTCAGTCGGGGCCTTAGCCCCCGACGTCTCTGCCTCCTCTGCACAACCAGACGGTCACATTAGCGGCCAGGAAGGGGCGAAGTCACTACTTACAGTCACCGCCAGAAGCCCTTACCTAAATGGGCTCCTCCTGCACCTTCCCATGACTCGAAGTCGGGGAAGGCCTTGACATTGGGCACCATCTCGTCCATCAGTCGGAGAAAGCTCTCTGTGTCGATCTCACACCGAGCTCCCTCTGCATAGGGAGGGTCCGCCTCCCGAGGGGGTGAGAAGGTCACCTCCGTCGTAGCCTCCACGGGAGCTACAGGACACAAACCTAGCAAAGCAAGATTAGTCTGATACCATGGCTAAATTGACCAAGAGCAAAGAAGGCAAACGGCACTTACTCAGAGCTATCTCTACCTCAGCTACCCCGTCAGCCCCGAGTCCTCCAGAAGACTCGCCAGTCTCGGCTACTGCAGCCTCTACTCGGGGGCGTTTCTGCCTCGACTGCAGACTTCCATCCCCGCTCCCCGAGGACGCCTCCGTGGAGGGGTTATCCCCCTCCATCGCCGAACCTGTCAAGAGACACAGCATTATACAATGTCCCAGTGTTATAACCAGAAAGCAACAAACGAAAAAGGGATGGAGTATCCCAAACAAGGCCATACATGGAGCCCCGAAGGGAGTCAGTGGCAATAGTACCAACTGCTCCTGCTTCAATGCCAACACGCGGGCCGTGTTTACCACAGCCTTCCGGATGTCCCTCAGAGTGCGGGCGCACTCAATCTGGGACATGAACTCCACAGGCCCGGCAGAGCCAATTGCGTGAGCAATGTGCCACCGCCAATCGTTGATCGCTGAGTTGGCAAAGCTCCCGTGCGGGAGCTCTCGACCGAGTGAACCTTGGCTCTGAAAGCCACAATCGGCTAAAAATTGGGCCCACCAGGCCTTAGGCGCCCTCGGTCGGGACCCCTTTCCACCTGTTGCCACTGCTCTCACCGAAGTCTGCACCAGGGGCTTCAGTGCCCCACCACTGCTCTGACTCTCAGAAGTCAAACCTCGGCCACCCCAGGGCCACCACTCCATAACACACTCGATCTCTGGATGGATCCGAGCAACGCGGGTCCTCAGGTGCCTGTTGTCTAGCGCAATAGGAGGCCAATCCTCCCTCAACAAGTAGCTCTCCTCCACCTTCCAGATCGCGGAGGCCTTCTGACAGTACAGGCGGCTGTGCTTCAACCACCACCTGGCATAGTGAACGTCGAACCTCCCTCGACATCCCTGGCCCGACATCGGGAACTGCTCTGGCTCCTGGCGGCTGTAGAAGTCCCACCATGCTGCCGTAAGTAGGTGGGTGTCTCTGCCCCGGTACTACCTTCCTGTCAAAGAGAACTCCCAGTTCGGCGGGATCCCCTGGTCATACCCAAAGTTCCTCGCGAATCGATGTGGGTAGTACGGCTCCAAGGAACTCGTCACTGACCGGTGCAACGTCAGCACCGCCGACTGGGTACTCAGTATCCACTCCGTCCGCAGCCCAGCATCTGCCACCTCCTGACCAGGATGGGCGCTGGTCGCCCCTCCACCTGAAGCCCCTAGGAAGAGGCTGGAGTCCCTCGTGGCACAAGCAGGAATAAATAAACAGGAAAACTATCTATTCTAACAGTGCCGTACTACTGAACCTCGGTCCGTCAAAACTCGAGTCCATACCTGCTAGTAGACAGGAGCACCACCCACTAGAAGAACGACCGGATGCGTCTCCTAATGTCTTACACCGCGTCACAAGTGTCTAGCTACAACGTCCCAAGCGGAGACAAGACACACACCATAACCAGAACTACCACTGAAATAAGGACTAGCTGAGGTCATGCTTGTTAGCGCAGGTCCGACACCCTCAGCCTCGTGTGCACACTCAGACCATATGTCCTAAGCCTGTCCTCTAGCTGGTAATTTCCCCTAAGCCCGGACTCAACTATATGTGGGGGCCCTACGGTAACCAGCCTACTCACTGTCTCACTCGGGTCAGCCACTCCACCACTCCCTAGTGGGTCAGAACACGCGTGCCGTAAGAAGGCTACGACTAGTGGACGTGTCACTGGAAGAAAGGACTCACAAGTCATGAAAAATGACTCCAGAGGTAGACAAGTACAAGGATCACTCCTCGTACAACACTGACTCATGGTGACGTAAGCCGAAGATGCCACATCCCGGGACCCCCACGGCGCCCCACACATGGTCCCCACACGATGCCTAGAATCAGTCAGACCACGGGTCAGCACGTGGATCGAGATTCACTCACTCGGGACTCGAATCGGCACGGAAGAAACCACCAGCTAGGCCTCAGACGATGAACGGTCCATCATTGGCCGCTCAAGGATGCTCGGCTAGACCTTCGCCGCGCGTGGGAGAAGGACGGTCCAACCTAGCCATTCATCAACCCAACGGTAAGAAACTCGAACGGCCAGAACATGGCCGCTCATGGGGACACACGGCTATCCCCTAGCCGTTGACCCCGAACACTGTGCAATGGTAACAAATAACGGTCAAAAACTTATGGGATGCGCTATTGGTCTCGGGCCGCTCAAGGGGATGAGCGGTGGCATCACTGGCCACACTTGCCCCCGAAGGGCGGTCAGGCCAGGGCCGCACAAGGAGGAACGGCTAACTCTTAGTCACACCAGGGGGGTGGACGGTCTAACCCGGCCGCTCATCCTCCAACTGTAAAAACATAAGTGCGGCTGGGCCCTAACCGCACAAGGGAAGGGCAGCTAGGACCTCACCGCACAAGGCTTGTGCGGTCCAACCCTGGCCGCACAACCTTCCAACGGCACATGGTGACGTACGGCCAGCCCCTGGCCGCACGAAGGGTCATGCGGCCAGAACATGGCCGCACACCCAGTGCACTGTGCAATGGTCAAAAGCAATGGTCAAAATCTCAAGGGATGGGCGGCCGACATGGGGCCGCACATAGGGGACGTGCGGTCCCACGATAGGCCGCACAAGCCCTCAGCGCTCCGGGCTAAAGTGTGGTCCCCACAGGGTCGCACATGGGGAAGTGCGGGCCCTGGTTCGACCGCACAACCCTCACTGGAACGAAAATGGTGAAGTCGTCAAATTTCACCCATTCCGGCACCATACATGCCCCACGGAGGGGGAAACGAAGGGAAAACAACCCCCAAGCCCCCTAGCATGCTTCTACGCTCCTAAAATGCGGATTCGCAGCATAAAACGGTGGATCGGGCGAACTCTCCCCGCGACATGATTTCCCATTCCCAGCGCGAAATCACCCACGCTCGACCTCGCCTCGGCCTACAAACCACAGGAATGGAAGGCAATGAGCTAAGGAACATCACCCTACCTTTGTTCCGCGTCGAGGCACGCCGATCCGAGCTTAATCCACAAAGAACGTCGTTAAGAACCTCGAGCCTTCACGCTTCCCACGCACGTTGCATGCCCACACGATCGCCTCGGTGTCACCCACGTCGTTGCGTCGTCGCCCCGCCGTCGTCTGCACTCGGAAGGGAGCTCATCGCAGACGAATGGGAGAGAGAGAGGGAGAGGGGTGCTCACAGTCGCGGGAGGAAGAAGAAGAAGAAGAAATAAAGAAGAAGAAGAAGAAAAATAAAGAAATGCGATATTTATAGAAAAGGAGAGCTTCCCCCTTGTTTTCCCCATCATCCGTGGATGATCGGGGCGTGGAATGGATTTTTGGGAATGTTCTCATCGTCCTGTTCTCGGGTGAGTGTAGCGGTCCTTCCAAAGACCACCACACTCACTGGCGGCCCAGGGTAGGCGCGCCAGAGGCTGTGGCAGCCCAAGGAGGGTGCGCCACAGGGTACTATTTTGTCGGCAGGGCATCCGTTGGCCTGGCAGCCGCACAATAAATCGCCAGAGCGTGTAACGCTCCATGGTTCGACCGCTAGAGGGGTGAGTTGACCGTTGACTTCTGACCATTGGATTTTTGACCATTGGGGTCTTGTGCCTTTAGCAGCCGTAGGTATGGGCGCTAGAGCACTGTGGCGGCCTGAGATTGGGGCATCAGAGTTAACGTGATTTGTCTTCTAGCGCACCAGGGTTGGTCCGCTAGAGGCTGTGGTGGCCTGAGGTAGGTGCGCCAGAGCCAGTGTGACCTTTTCTTCTAGCGCCCCTGGGTTGGACCGCTAGAGTTCTGTGGCAGGCCAGAGTTGGACCGCCAGAGTCTGTGGCGCTCCAATGTTGGACCGCCAGGATATTCTCCGCGTTTATCGTGTTATTGCGTGCTGTGTTGGTCTCCGGTCGACCTAGTTGTGACCCAGTGGTTGACCTTCGGCCTCATGAATGTCTTGGACACCGTGAGACCTGTGTTTGTGTTTTGGGGGTGTCCGAAGGTGCCGCGTTATGTCGATTGGCGTGCTCATGAGTTTTGGGGTCCGGGTAACCCCATGCATGTGCTCCGAGTATCCATGCGGGCCATGTGTATGGCCTTGGACTGCGAGTCCAGTTGACCAATCTGGGGCTAGGGATTTTCCACTTGTCACTGTGGTTTTGGACCTAGGGATTAGGCCAGATTGACAGCTCAGTGCTATCGCGTGCGAAGGTCTTGACCCGAGTCTTATGACTCGAGGACCGTCAAGTTTAATAGGTCTAGCGGGCTGTCCAGAGTCAAGTGGCCATGAGCCACTTCTTCCTTCGTGTTACTCACGATGGGTGTGTGCGTGATTTTCTGTGTTCACGTCTGTGACCCATCCACTAGTCGTAACTTCCACGGCACGCATGTGTCGGCCCACCGGGGGCACTGGTGTGGCGTACCTGAGAGAGATGGTGAGTAGGTTGGTTACCATAGGGCCCCCACGTACAGCTGAGTCTGAGCTTAGGGGAAATACCAACTAGAGGACAGGCCTAGGGCATATGGTCTGAGTGTGCACACGAGGCTGAGGGTTCGTACCCACGCTAACGAGCGCGACCTCAGCTAGTCCTTATTTTGTGGTACTTCTAGTTACTGAGTGTGTCTGAGTCTCGTGCCCGGGGCATTGTAACTAGACACTTGTGACGCGGTGTAAGACGTCAAGGGATGCATCTGATCGTTCTTCTAGTGGGTGGTGCTCCCGTCACGTGACGTGAGTTGTCGTGTCCTGGGTTTCCATTTCTCGTCTGTAAGACGGGGCTTCGTGTGTGGTTTCGGGAGCCTTCCCATAGTCGAGGTCTGGGATTTTCGGTGAGCGTCACTGAGGGCTTTCCCTAGACATCGTTGAGTTCACGACAGTGAGGTCGTGACTGCGTTTCCAGATCGCGTGGTTTTAGTGTGGGCCCTTATCGATGAGGACAGGCCTCCACGACAGTGACGACGTGTCGTTTCCCTGGTAGCATGACTAGGACAGTCGTAGTCTAGTGGTTCGTGTCTAGTTGTTCCCCTTCTGTAGGATCGGGGTGTTGGGTTCTGTTCCGGTATAGTAGGAGTAGTTGTAGAGCCAAGATTTTACCAGCTACCGTGTTTACTATTCCTGCTGTTACTGTTGTTCTTGCTGTAGTTGTTGCTTTCCCTACTGCCGTTGTTTTCGGTTGGGGTTCCACGGGACCCCTACTGAGCCAGTGATAGGAGGTTCACCCCTGGTTTTTAGGTGTGGCGGTTCTTCCTCGAGGTTCGAGAGAGCGGCGTGGAGGTTCCTAGTTGCCAGCTTGCCGGGCCGAGTGTTTAAAGAAGGGAGAACTGGATATGGGAGAGCACAAGGTGGATCCTCCGCAGCCACATGAAATGCCCAATATGACTTCCAGCGCCAACATGATATCTCTATATCAAGAATTGCCTGAAGAATGGGCGGAGGCTACCACCTGCGCCACTTATGAAGCTTTTGTGGTAGCACCGGCCCAGGATCAAGCGGGTTGGCAGTCTGCGCCGAAGAAAAATAGAAGAAGATCGGCTCCTCAGCTCGCCCTAATAGTTCATGTTAGGGGTGTCACTCCTCGGCCAGCACCGCCACCAGTGAACCGTGTCTGGCATGATACGGCCCCTCGACTGGTCATGAGGCGGCCTACCTTTAACAAGAAAGAACATATCCCAGTGCGGATCTACAAAGAAGTCAATCTGGCAGTCGGGCGACTCCAGGACATCATTGATGGACTTGAAGATTATGAACAGCCCGAAATTCGGCCCATTGAGCTGAAAGAATACGTCCCCTGGGAGGAGTTCGAGTCCCTCGAGTTGACCTCTGAAGTAGAAGCTCAAGCAGAACAAGAGCCTCCCTTGTCGGGCAAATTCCCTCAAGAGCAGCCACCGACTGTTGCAGAAAAGAAGAAGAAAAAGAGAAGACTCAGAAGTAAGAAGAAAAAAGAGGTCGTCGTCGCCTGCAACACCCTCTCGGCGTTGTTTGACACCGCCCTCTCTCTGGAAGAAGAAGAAGGGGCATCCTATGACCCACCGGAAGCGAATCAGGCCGAAGCATCCACCTCCCAGCATGCCACCCGGTCAGGGAGGAAGTGGGGATGCCCTCCTTAGGAAAACTGCAACATCATGCTAAGGGGCGAGTAGCCATACCAAGTCCTCGAACCCAGGGTTTGAGGTACGGAGATCCCCCACCGTCGGGTCTTTATCCCGAGAAGCTGAAGAGCCAGGGCGCTCCTTCATTCGCTGAGTTCCTTCGGGCCCACATAGAAAAGCAGGTGCGCCCGCAAGGACCCTGGCCAACCAAGGGAGCCAGCAACTGCCCGGATCCTCCTGCAAGTAATCCTCTGACTCTATCGACAGCGGTCCTATCCCAACTGGTAGAAGAATTTGACAACATCCCTAACCTCACCGAATTTATGAAGGAGAAAGAGGAGGCCCAGCAGGCCCCGCAGGCTCACGTAGCTGTGCCAGATCCGGCGAAGGAGTCATCTTCTAACCCGGCACCCTAGGCCCAGGCTGGGGACAGACGTGGCAAGGCCGAAGAGATGAAGCTACTCAAGGTTCAGGCTACCGACCGAATAGTCAAGCATCTCAAGAAGATCCCGGCCCAATTCACCGTCTGGGAGATGCTATCCCTGGATGAAGAAACATGACAAGCCATCATTGCCGCACTCTAGATGCCAGCACACCTTGAAGCCTGTTTGGCAGAGATGTCCCCAGAGGTGGCCATGGCCTTCACAGAGGATGACATGCTCTTCCCCACCTGTAGTCATAACAGGCTGCTCTACATGAAGGGATAGCTAAATGGGCAGCCTATCAACAGGGTCCTGATCGACCCAGGAGTAGCAGTCAACATACTCCTCTACCGGGTGTACCAGAAGCACTACTTTGACGTGCACCTAGTCGAAGTGAAGAATGTCAAGATTGCTAGCTTTAACCAGAAGTGCAAGGCTCCCATGGGGGTTGTAGAATTTGACCTAGCCTTCAGTGACTTCATCAACAGGGTCCAGTTTCACGTCATCAACTCCAACACGTCCTACAAGGGGTTGCTCAGTTGGCCTTGGCTGCACCAGAATAGGGTGGTGCCGTCTACCTTGCACTGATGCATCAAGTACCCCTGTGAGGGGAAAGAAGCCAGGATCTTTGCTGACCTCCACCCGTTTGACTTGTTCGAGTGTCACCTGTCAGATGTTAATCCGTATCTGCAATAGACAAAGCAGACTCCTAAAGCTCCCCGAGACAAAGGGAAGAAGAAGATAAAATCGGAGGGCTGGTTTCTGTTGAGTCTCCTTATTATTTTTGATGATGCTAGCACTATATAAATCACTGTGATTTTATTTTCGATTGGATAATGTTTCCTCATGAATTTCCTGCCCTCGTGCACAAATGTTTCCTCTTGCAGAATCTGTTCTTCGTGCACATGTTTACTGAATAATTCATAACAGAAAAACCTTTCCTCGTACTGTTCTTTCAAGACTCTACTTCGTGCAGGTTTGCTTATCTACTTCGTGTAGGTTTCACCTAACAAAGATGCTCCTCATGCATGTTTCTTCAAGAGTCAAAATAACTGTAGCAGCTCGTGCAGTTTTTATTGAAGCAAACCTCGTGCAGGGTTAGCCTTCCGAAAACGTAGCTCGGGTCCCGTCAACGAAGACCCAAAGAACTTCAGCAAGTACGACTCGTCCACCGCCAAGTCACCCATGATTGTCATATAATATGCAACATGCTCTTTCGGGGAGCCTTGCCCATTATATTTGTCAAATTTTGGGGGTTTATTGACACTTGGCAGTAATCTTTTGGCAGCATGGTGGGCTGGATATGGCACTTCATATATGTTGAAGGGGACGTAATCATTACCACCCCTCTTTGCCAGTCTTGCCTCGACCATCTGCTCCACCATTAGCTTATTCACCATAACTGGCTCTACTGGTTGAGGGTAGAGGTGGGTGGGCCACGCCGGTGGTGTGGCTAGAGCTACAGCATGGGGAAGAAAAGGCCCTGACATGGGAACCTGCTGCTGCATTTGAAGGGGCATTGACCGTGCTGGCTGGAGCCGCTGGGAATAATGCTGGGGAATAGCCCGATTCTGAGCTGCTATTTGTAGAACGGCCAGTGAAGGAGCACCCCCAGGGTTGGAACCTTCCCATGATGGCTCGTCTTGTGCCCCAGGTTGCTCGAGTGCCATAGCGCGCTTAGTCTTCTCATTTAATTATTTCTTCAGTAGTTCTATCTCCTGCTGGTACTTTTGCAGCGTCATCAGGACGGCGGGGTCCATAGCTATTTTGTTACTGGTGCCTTCGAGTGTGCTACTGGAGGCACACTCAAATGGAGGAGACAGGAATACTCCTTCTTGCTCAGACGTCACTGTTCTGGCAGTGACAGTAGCTATGTCTTCATTAGCAACCTACTTGCTCTCAGCGGCTTGCAGTCGCTCAGCCTCAGTTTTGTCCCGTCCTGTCACCGGGTCTTTTCTTCCAGCAATCGCCGCTGACTCTTCTTGTTCATTTGGCAGGGGACAAGGTGTATTCATCACCCCTGTCATATTGCAAGTGAGAATTTTCATTCTTCTTTTATGCTTTCTGACTCCCCTTTGGGCCTGATCGATAGAGGTCAGCCTTCCAAATATTACAATTCTTTTAATTCTTTTATCCTACGGGGGCATTTCAAAGTTTCCGACCTCGGCACGCTTCTCATCTCCATCCGAACCGATGGGTGATGATTCATCTTTTTCTTCTTCTTCGGCCTTGATGACACGAAGCAATCTTTGTCGACCCACGACGAGATTCCCGAGACTATGGAAGTATTCTCGGACCATCTTTGTCATGTCTTCTTGACTGCACTCTAGAGAAATGACAGGAGGCAGCACTTGGACTCGGGCAGGCGGCATGTACGAAAGTCGTGTCAATTTGACAACTTGAGTGGAATTTCTTGAATATTTGAGGATGTCGGCCTATCTTGCACAGGCCTTGGCGACGGGTGGAGGGGTTACAATTATGACTTCCTCCGCATGTATAGTCTCTTTGCCCCCTTAATTGGGAACATCAGTAGAATTTTTGAAGCCTTGTGAGACTGGTGCAGGGCCCCGGATCCTCTTGGGAACCCATACTTGCCTAAACTTTGGTAAGTTTGGGGTTGTCCTCCCTTGCTTGCTATTTATCATCAAAATTTACCCTCCGGCTAGTCAGCACTTGGAAGGTGTTGTGGGTGGGGATGGTTAGGATGACCGGTCCGGTAGAACTTCGGCACTGCGGCCATTGAAGTAGACTTGGATGCCCCCGATCAACATGGACTTCCCAGATGTGGAAAGTCGGCCCCGGGAAGCAGCAACAATTCTTCCTCTGGAGCTCTTCTTGTTGCCCCTAGTGGGCTTCTTCTTATGCACCGTAGTTGGGCAAGTAGTATGGTGAACATGGCAGCTTACGACCACCGAGCTATTCAGCAGAGTTTTCTTGACATGGCCCTCACTTCGGTGTGCCGCAGCTTTGTTGTTCTTCAGCTTCGCAGGTTCAGAACTCTCTACGTCCAGGAGACCCAAGGATGCAACTCCTAGGAAGTTGGGGAAGCCAACGACCGGGGGAAAGTTGCCAAAGGTATTGGGTACGGCAAGATAGCCACATGCAGCATGGTCGGCCACGATCCGAGGGCCGAAGACAAGTCCAGACAATCCGCTCACCATTGCTTCGACCTTCAAGGAGAGAAACAAGACGAACGAATAGTTAGCATTTGAAATAGTTGGGTGGGGGCCCCATGGTCCCTCTATTTTGACGAAAAGATGAAGGGAGGTTGAGTCCCACCGGGCGCGCTAGCTTGTGGGAATGAGATTTTATTTAAATATTTTTATTTAAATATTTAGTTTATTTATTAGGGATATTATTTTAGCATAGGTCGTGCCAGTCACTGAGTGGTGAATTTATTATGCGCACAATCTGACTAACCAGACAGGCACTGACCCCACTTGTGTGGGAACTGCCTCGATCGTGTGCCCCCCCGAGGTAACCGGAGTTGGCGACTCCTCTGCTGAAACGGTAGCATCCCTGCTCCCCCCTTCACTCGACGCCAAAGAGGGAGAATCTGTGGCGTCTTCGTCTGAGTCGTAGCGCTGCCCGGAAGGAAAAACGAGCTCGTCGAGCACCTGTTGCTGGACCACGATGACCGCTCCATGGAAGCCTTGGGCGAACCCCTTCCGCAGCCCTCGTCGGTAGCCTGGCTCATAGTACGAGAAGGCAGCCTTCTGGAGAGCTGCGTGATAGCCCTCCGAGCTCCTATATCGGTTGATCGCCTCCGCCCCAGCTCGCTCCGCTTCCTTCTCAAGCTCGGCCACCCTTTGCTCGGCTCCCAGCAACTTCATCTCGACCTCGGACACCCTCACCTCGGCCTCGACCAGCGCAACCTCGGCTCCCCCCTGCACTCGCTCGGCCTCTCGAGCCTGGCTGTTGAGCTCCTCCCGCTCGGCCTTCCTCTGCTCGTAACACTCGGCTTGAGTCTGACACTCCTCTTCCTGGAGCTTGCTCTTCAGGTCAGCCATATAACGAGCTTGGGCCAGTTGCTCAGCCAATGACCAAGCCTCCTCCTGGCTCGACCGAGTCTGTGCCCGAAGCGAGGCTGCCTCCCGCCGAAGGACTTCAAGCTCAGAAGTCAGTTGCTCGATCCTCCGATCGGACTCGGCGCGGGCTCGAGAGAGGGACCTCTCCTCACTTTCCAGTCGTTCAAAGTAATTGGCTATCTCGGCCCCCAGCTGGGTCATGATCAAGTCACCCTCCATCACCTTCTCGAAGAGCAGAGAGGGGGGACTGCGCCTGAATTTCTCCTGAACCAGTGAAGGCGCCAAGGATCGGCACCTCTGATACAGAGGAGCCTGGACGGCCGGGGCAGCGACCAGAGGGGGAAGAGTTCTCTCTGGGGGAGTCGAGACCGGAGCATCCCCCCGAGGGTCCCCATTCTCGGGACGGCTTCACTCGACTCGGGTTGGGTCGATGCCTCGCCCCGCGCTCCCTCACCCCCGGCTGGGACTCCGGAGCCGACCACCTCTGCTTGCTGTCTGGCAGGCTCCGCGACAACTTCCCCGCCAGCAGCAGTCGCCTCTGGCCCGGTGGGTGGGAGGTCTGGATGGCGGATTCCCTCGATCACAGGCCCCTCAGCCAGGCGGGTGGTCCCCGCCTTCTTTGATCGCTTCTTCTCAGTGAGCAGGGCCTTCATTGAAGACAATAGCAATGGCTCGCCAGTTTCCTTACGTTTGGCCCCACGACGCTCGGGGTCATAATCCCGAGCCTTCTGCTTGCCCTTATCTCGGGCACGGGAGGGAGCCTCTGAAGCTCGAGGCTCACTCGGAGCAGGCGTCTCCTCCAAGTCGGCGATCTCCTGCTCCAGCAGTTGCTCCTCCCCATCATCCGTCCGCCTCGAATTTGAGCAACAGAAGTCAAATCCTCAGAAAGAGGCCCACCTACCCGACCCAGGAGCATAATGCGGGGCACTAAGGATCTTACCTTGCGATGACAACGTCCGGGAAGGATAATCCTCGATGTTGGCCACTGTCATCAGTTCGACGGTCGATAGACGATTCTCCTGGAGAATCCTGATCCTCCTCCTCCAGCTCCGGGAAAGCCGCCACTTGCTTCGGAGGGAGAGACGGGTGGAAGTTGGGCTCCGTCGGGAAGCCCCAAGAGACACCACCCTTAGACGAGCCCACCCAGAAGAATTGGGTCTTCCACCCCTTGTGAGAAGAATCTTTGACAGAAAGCGTCACACAACTCATTCCCCTCTTCGCCTGGAGATAGAAGAAGCCATTGCCCGCGTAGTTTGCTCCTTCAACTGAAAAAAGGAATGGAAGAGGTCCAACGAAGTGCGAATCCCGCACGAGCGACAGAGAAAGATGGAGAAGAAGATAAATGTATATGAGTTGGAAACCAACTGGACAGGAGCCAGTCGGTAAGATTGAAGCAACTGGATGACGAAGTGGTGGAGGGGAAGTAAGGGGAGCGAGGAGTTAGTTACCATTCAGTGCTCGATAATGACCGACAGGGGTAAAAGAAGATATAATACATACGCGTAGTAGCACATACCATGAGGGCCGGTATAAAGTCGAAGTGTGATTGGCCAGTAGCTCAGGGAGGGCGCCTGGTCCCGACTGGTCGCCTCCCGAACTAACCAACACACATCCCCGATCATCCGGCAGCGGTCGGCAAGGGGGCCAGGTCTGCATGCTTCCTGGCCGACAGGTGGTAATATAGGTTGAAGTGATCCATTCCCCATCCTTCGGCATAGTGATAGGCCACGTGCAGATGCTGCCCCAGGATGGCCACCGACCGAGCTTCAATCGTTAGCCCGTGCACCCGTAGGAGGACATAGAGCCAGGTGGTATCTGCGTAATTCTACGACTTCCGCTCGTCCCTCCTCATGAAGGTGCGGTAGGGGAAAATCGAGTCCTTCTCGGCCCGCCAGCTGGTCACGGGGGTGCCCTCCTCTTCTGCCGGCAGCGGATAATTGATCAGCTCCAGGCGGTCTTAGCCGACACGGCAAAGGTCCCACAGAGTCTTCTTGAAGTCATCCTTAGCCACCAAAGGCAACTTGGCCTGTGGCGCCGGTCTGCTCCCTCGGGCCGCTTTACGAGCAATCATATAGTCGGCCACGTCCTTGCTTTTGTCACGCCACAGGTGTAGGAGGTGCTCTGGGTTGACATCAAGGACGGGCGTCGGCTGCCGACTTAAGAATCTTCTCTCCACCCCATCCCAGCAATCGGTCCTACATGACCGATAGAAGGCCGTCCGGGCATTCCACCACTTCACATATTCAGGTGTCACCCGTGGAATGCGATCGGGAGCCGGTACTCTGAAGGTAGCGACATCGGCCTGGTGGAAGAAGTCCCACCAGACTCTGGCGGTCTCCGCAACCAGGTTCCCCTGAAGAGCCCACATCGCCAAGCTGAACTGGGCACTGTATATCGGGGTATGCTGGTCGTAGCCAAAGCTGCGGCCAAAGCGAAAGGGGTAGTACGGTTCCAACAGTAGCGTCTCCCCCTTTCTGAACGCCAGCATGCTGGGACGGATGGACAACACACAGTCCCTTAACTCGGGTTCCAGCAACGGGCGAACCACATTGGCCTGGCTTATCGGGTGGACATACTTCTCCACCTGGTCGTCTCTGCATTCCCTTTTACTATTCACCAGGGGGCTGGAGTGCGCCGCCAGTGCCTAGAAATGAATGGTCCCGGCGGCGTCTTGGGGGACTGTGGTCAGGCGGCCCCGAATGTCGTTCAGCCGCAGAGAAGTAGGCCATGCCTCAGCACTGACAAATTCGAGCATACGCAGCACGAGCCCCCAATCTTGAATGGCACGCGGGACGAACTCTGGGAACAGAGAACAAACCCACGCGTTGAAAAAATGCAGCGGGCACACATACCGCGCCTACCGCGGGAACTGATGGGTGCTGACATCCCCCAAAGCCTTGTATATCAGACAGAGGGTAGTTGGACAGAGAGACAACTTAATCCCCCATGTCATCTGGCACGCTGGATAAATGGCATCTGGCCGGATCACCATCTCGTCCCCGTATGGCATCGCAAACGAACATAGCCAGTACGTCAAATATGCCGCACAGTGGGTCAGCGGGTCGACCGCCATCGGGTTGGGCCCGCTCTGCCGCCCCCTGGAGGGTATCTTCGCGTCAGTTTTCAGCTTCACACGCTTCTTGCGGACAGTAATGGTGCTGACACAAGGGAAATCCTCGTATTGCTTCGGCTCATCATAAAAATATTGCAACCACAGGGCCATTCTGACCCTCTTCCTGTCCCCCCGGCGAGGCTGCCTCTCACCGTGGGCTGACTGATATAACTCTCGGTATGTCTTCATCAGATACCGGTATGAGTATCCCAGGGAATAGTAGCCGTCCCCGTCAGTTTCATCTTTGATCAACTCTGGGAGGCATACCTCTTCATAAGGCTCCCCGTCTATGGGCAAGCCGCTCAGTTGGCTAAGGCTCCACAAATCCAATGAGACCCGGGATCCGAGTACCGAAAAGGAACCAGCGCGACTTGAACCTCGGCCCGCCTCCCATGAGCCCAGAGACTCGAAAGGGATAAAGGATAGATATGGTGTACATAGAAATAAGAAATAAATTAGGACGATAGATATAATAACAGAAATAAATAACCAACTACAACAGAGTCCAGTCCAATAGAAAGTACAATCTAAAGTAGTAAAATGTACCACACGTCAAATGAACACTCGACCCGACAAGCTGGCAACTAAGAACCTCCATGCAATACCCTTGAACATCGAGGAAGAACCGCTACACCTGAAAACCAGGGGTGAGTCTCTTATCACTGGCTCAGTAGGGATCCCGCTGAACCCCAACTAAAAACAACGGCAGCACGGAAAGCAATAACTACAGAAACACAACAATGACAGCAGGAAAGTAACCACGGTGGCCAGTAAAACCTCAGCTCTAATGCTACTCCTACTGTACCGAAAAACATGACCCCACCTCCCAGTCGGGGGACAACCAAGCCACGAACCTGGCATCCCGATTCCACGATCGAGGGACCACCAGACACGCACCACCCTAGCCACGCTACTAGGAAAACGACATGATGTCACTATCGTAGAGGCCTGTCCTCACAGACAAGGCCCACGCCAAAATCACGCGGTCTGGAAACATCATCATGATGTCACCGTTGTGAACTCAACGTCGTCTGGGAAAGGCCCTCGGTGACGCTCATCGAAAACCCTAGTCCTCGACTACGGGAATGCTCCTGAAGCCACACACAAAGCCTCGTCTCGCAGATGAGGAACAGAAATCACGACACGACAACTCACGTCACGTGATAGGAGTACCGCCTACTAGAAGAATAACTGGATGCGTCCCCTGACGTCTTACACCGCGTCATAAGTGTCTAGCTACAATGTCCCGGGGGCGAGACTCAGACACACTTAGTAACCAGTAGTACCATAAAACAAGGACTAGTTGGGGTCACGCCCACCAGCGGTGTCCGACGCCCCCAACCTCGTGTGCACACTCAGACCATATGTCCTAGGCCTGTCCTCTAGCTGGTAATTCCCCCCGAGCCTAAACTCGACTGTACGCGGGGGCCCTACGATAACCAGTCTACTCACTGTCTCTCTCAATATGCTGCACCACCACTCTCGGTGGGCCAGCACACACGTGCCGTGGGAAAGCTATGACTAGTGGGGGCTCACGGAACGTGCACATAGAAAATCACGCACGCACCCATCGCGAGTGACATGAAGTAACATGTGGCTTGAGACCACCATACTCTGGGTAGCCCACTAGACCTACTAAACTCAGTGGTCCTTGAGTCATGAGACTCGGGGTCAAGACCGTTGCATGCCATGGCACAGAGCCATCGATCTGGCCTAATCTCTAGGTCTGAAACTATGGTGACACGATACCCAAGGCAACTCACAAATCGCCAAGTTAATCCCTCATCCAAGGGAGACACAAAAAACCTTCAACCCCAGGCTGGTTGACTGAGCTCACAGTTCAAGGCCACACACATGGCCCACACAGGAATGCTTCTCGGAGAAACCCACGACGTGCGGGAAGGACCCTCCGCACACACATCGGCTCGCGAGGACTCACTCGAGTACCTCACGGAACCCAAAGCACACCCAGGGTCAACCGGACCCTCTAAACACACGGGTGCATTAAATGCAACGCGACACCTCCGGACACCTCCAAAACACAAACATAGGTCTCACGGTGTCCGGAACATTCATGAGGCCGAAGGTCAACCACTGGGTCACAACCGGGTCGACCGAGGACCAACATGACGCATAACAAACACAGAAACACGGAGAATCATCTGGTGGTCCAACCTTGGGCCGCCACAGTCTCTAGCTGCCCAACTCTGGTCCGCCACAAGGACTCTAGCGGTGCAACCTTGGCGCGCTATAAGATAGGTCACATTGGCTCTAGCACTCCCATCTCAGGCCGCCACAACGCTGTAGTGTTGGAAGAGCGTGGAAACGCGAACTGCAATATCAGATAATAGATCCAAGAATGGTCTGTCTAGGACCGTTCCACGTGCAAAGTAGTCTATCGATAGACCGCACAATATTAAGCACATGAAGTCCGATCGAGACTCTCTTGGAGAGTCCTAACCCGAGTTAAGCTGTTCCAACTCAATCCAAACTCTAGCCTAGCCCGATCTAGACTTATCCTAGCTAAATTTAAAGTGGGTTTAGGCTTCTACCCAAGCTCTATAAGAAGGAGGGGATTCTCAAATTCATGACTCACACCTCATCCCTCTTTCTAGTCTTCGGACTCTTGTTGTTCTTCATCACACCATCATGAAAAGGGCCTTTGAAGGGAGTTCTATGGAAGGGGGAGTTTATGAGGGGCCAAAGCCAGCCAGAAAGGAGCGTGAAGTGCTCCAACGGCTGACCACGATCCCAGGTCATCTAAGCTCTAGTCCATTGAGAAAGGTAAGTTGGCATGATTTTATTTAAGCCAATCTCATTCCTTTACTTACATGTTCTTCCTCTCTTTTCTCTTTTCTTTTCTTCTCCACCTCAGCTTCTCCCTGGCTCCAGGCACTACTCCACCTTAAAGTGGATGGCTCCCATGGTCCGTGCATTGCCCCTAGGAGTGGTATCCATCTTGAAATCTTGGCACCTACACCCACTCTTAGTATTAGGCAAGATCTACCCAAAACTATCCCTAGACTGGCACAGCATCTCAGCCTTGGTAGAAATCTGGCATCCTCAGACCCATACATTCATGTTCCCATCCTTTGAGGCCACTATCCTTCTAGAGGAGGTAAAGACCTACTTTTCCTTTCCTAGGTCTAAGGTGGATGAGGAGGACTTAGTGTGCCATACCATTGCACCTATAGACCCTAGCCTTATCTTGGGAGAGTTTATACCAGATAGCAAGGATGTCCGCACCTTTATAGGTCCACGCCAGATCCATATTTTTCCTCTTAGTCAGAGGGTAGTTGCACAGTATAGGAATAGATGTAGGTGGGATGAGGCTATAGCCAAGGCCACATCTATTTGTTTGTATGGGGCTATCTTGTTTCCTTCTGCCGACCACGTGTTAGACACTCCTCTCCTTAGCACCATTAGTGGCCTTTGACAGGGTCTTTCCATCTCCCAGGCCATCCTTGCCTATTTGTACGAGGGCCTTACCTCAACAGCTCTAGGTGGTTCACTCTTTGGTTCCATGATACTCCTAGAGTGTTGGACGGGTGTTAGGATGAAATTCATTCATGAGGAGGATATCACTTCAGCTAGTCGGGCCTTCGGGAGCCATCTCCTCTTCTTCATAGGTGGCGGCTTCAGGTTCTCTCCAGCGGTGGAGTGCAGGATAGATATGAAGACCAGGGACGAGTGGCGACTGTACATCAATAGATTGCCACTGGATAGGTTTGTGATGCACCCTGACTTCCTCCATGACACTACAGTCAGGCTACCTAGAGGGCGAGGCTTGGATCTGAGGCTTGTGTGTGACACAGCACTGGTGATGTACAGCCCGCACCGGTGCTACCTACAGGTTGGACTGCCCAGGACCATACTACCAGCACTACCCCATCTTCCCGCACTACAGGCGAGGAGGATTGGCACAGAGGAGGACAAGCAGGCGGTCAGGGGTGCCTTGATCATGTGAGAGATTAGCAGGGTGCGCACCCTTCCAGCGGAGGTTGCAGAGGTCGCAGAGACACGCCAAGCTTACATCAGAGAGCTGAGAGAGATACGCCCCCGCGGGGATGCCCAGCCGAGGATAGAATGATTTTCTTTTATTTTTCATGATGTTTACTTATGTTAGAACTTGAGATATGAATAAATGAGTTGGTTTGAGTGGAATAAAGCTTGAGTTTTCGGCCTTGACTTGTGGTTTGCGAATTGAGATTCTCAGAATATAAGCGGCTAAGAGTAATGGACAGTTATGACTCAACCACTCTATATTGAGAATGGCTAGATCCGAGCCGTGCATGTGTTCAGCAGTGATGTTAAGGGTAGGAATCCTGGAGTTGTTGAATGGCCTAATAGTAGACCGTGGGTAGGCATAGGTGGCTAGGAACTTCCTTCTATTCCTCTCCTGTTTCTTGGCGATGGCCATCTCCAGGGGAGTAGGAGGAGGAGGCACTGGAACTGGAGCTGACGGATCCGCACGGGGATGCCGTCGAGCCGATGGGTTTGCAGGGCAAGGTCGGTGACTCATCTTTGCCCGAATCTCGATCCAGGCACCTTCCGATTGTTGTAGTTGGAAGGTAGCGTTGATCGCTTGTTCGATGACTTCGAGTGGTAGTTCCTGGTAAGCAGGGGTGCTAGGACTATCGTCTGAAGACGTGGACGTGGCTTGATGCCTTAACCGCGGTGGCTGTGAGAGTTTACCAGGAACCGGTTGACTTGTACTGGCGTCCGAAGACGTGTGCGCGGTTTGATGCCTTAGCCGCGGTGGCGAGAGAGGCTTCCCCTATTGAGCTAGTGTACTGGTGCTGGTGTCCGAAGACATGTGCGTGGTTTGATGCCTTATCCGCGGTGGCTGGGAAGGCTTCTGCTGAGGAGTGGTCTGGGGAGCATGACCAACGTCTTGCTTCCTGGCCTGACCCCTGTAGTCTGGCTGAGAGCAGGGTCGAGTGACACTTGACGACACCTTGGGGCCTTGCTGCCCCTGGTGGCTATCATGGTCTCACGCGTCGGATGGCCTTTGTAATGGCGGACCCGACTTGTGAGCTTTTTGGAGGACCTAGTCCAGTGGAGTTGAGGCCTCGCTCAACTTTTGCTTCCCCTTCCTATCCTCGAGCATAGAAGATAGAGGTAGAATAGGGAGAGGACGAGAGGAGCTTGAAGAGTCCATTCTAGTCTCGCCCACCAGGACATCCTCTCGACCAAGAAGGACTCGAAGGAGTCTAGCAGTGTCTTCTCTGGAAAAGGGGAGAGACTCTAGCTCCTGCCAGGGTCGCCACTGCGCGGCTGGAGTGGCAGGGGCTGGTTGACTGGCCTGTAGTGTCGAGGAATCGGGAGAGACTGGAGGAGCAGGGGAGTGAATGACGTTGGCTGAGAAGGTACTCGGTCCCGCCTCTTGGCTGACATCTTGCTCCATGCGTCTCTGCAGTAGCTCGAGAGCTTCCCGATTATTAGTCTAGAACTTGAGCCTTTCTGGTGTGTGCTGGTAAGGTAGCCCGTGCCCATTTTTCTAGGGAGGATCAGGCTATTCTGGCGTATTTCTGGTAGTGCTCAGAGTTTCTTTGACAGCTTGTCACAGTCGAACAAGTGCCATGGAATTCCCCTCAGCATCAATTTGCTCACTAGATCTGTTCCTAGATGAGGTACTGGACTTCCTCATAGGACTCGATCACATGGCAGATTCGTGCATGGAAGGGACAATATTGGGGATGACTAAAGTCCCACTGAGTGTAGTCTACTGGCAGGTTGCGGGGCAAGATTTGCGCCCTCTCGACGAGAACGTCGAAGAGCCGTTGGGTTCTTTCCCTGGGGAAGGAGAGGGGTCTGCGATCATGCCAGGGCCTCCACCATGGATACCAGATTGACTGCTCTCTTCGGTTAGCACTGGGTTCCTCTGATTCGTCATCAGATAGAGAAAACGCCACTATCATGTGGATCACATTAGCCGAAGGGTGGACCACGCGTGCTACTTTGGCTGGTCTGGACCACGTATGTGGCTGTAGAGGATCGACGAGACTGCTCTTCATTTGAATAAGGCCGTCTCAGATCAACTTCTGTGCCTAGGTTTTGAAGACATAGCAATCTTCGAGGGAATTACCCAGCATGCGGTGATATAGGCAGTAGTTGGGATCATCGATTTTCTGGGCTTCATCCGGCTTGCAGACTTCAGGTAGTCCGATGATCCTCTGGGCCATACAGAGGTCGAAGAGCATTTTCGTATGCTCCTTTTTGAAGGAGAAGGGCGTCTTCATACGCTCTGAGAAGGAGGGAGCAGTCGGCTTATTAGCTGGCCTTTTTTCGGAATCACTCGTCCTGTCTCCCTTGTTGGCTTTAGTGGCGGGGGTGAATTCGATGATATTCACCTCCTTGCCAGACTAGCATTCCCGTGTCTGCTTACCCTTTGCTGAAGCATAGCAAGCTCATCTCCTTCGAGTTCTGATCCAGAGATGCTCTGATCGCTAGATGATCCATTATAACTGGATCGGTTTGACTGACTATCATTGGCCTTCAGAGCAATGGGTTTCTTCATCTTTTCTGGCTCCTTTATCTTTGGTAGATTCATCTCATATGTCATTAATAACCCGATTAGTTCATCCACCTTCGTATTCTGCCAATTCTTCATCCTTTTCCAAGGTACACGACGCCGTTTCCTTCATCTCTTCATCTCTTCATCTCTTGGCGTTGTTGCAACCTTGGTGGTGATCACGGTCAGTTATCTTTATCTATTCATCGCCCTTTGATCTACTTTTATGCTTGTTCATGCTACATGCATTTGCATGCATAGATAGTCAGTTTGGGGGCAGGGGTGACATAAACCATCAACAGGGAGACCCTTATCCGGTGGCTCTTTTCACCCTTATCTGGTGGCTCTTTTCTCCTCATATCCGGTGGCTCCTCACTCCACTGGATATCACACCAAAACCTAACACCGGATAACATCCTCCTTACCCCACCAGTCATACATCTCAAACTTCCCACCATTTAAACCACTCGTGCTCTCTCTCTCTCCCTCTTTCTATTTTTCCCACCGGATCACACTCCACATCCTCCCACCGGATAACACTCTGCACCTCCCATCGGATCACACTCCACATCCGCGCCACCGGATATCCCTCTCTCTCCCCGTGATCGTCTCTCTCGCACTCCCTTCGTGTCGTGCTCTCTCCCCTTCGTGATTCATCCCGTCTCTCCCTCTCTCTTCCTCCACACTCTTTGACCCCTCGAAGGCGATCACGGTCATGGCCGCCTGCCCAAACAGCTCCTGTTCGACAGCCGTAGGGGAGACGAGAAGGATGCCCCCTGCCACTCGAAGCAGTCCAAAAGAAGCTCCTGGCCCGACTCAAGCCATGGCACCGTTCCTTCCAGTTCTAGCTCCGCATGGCACATATCTACATTGGTACAAGGCCTGCCAATTTAGAATAGCACTGCTTAAAGATACTGGGGTCGAGGAAGGAATATGGGAGAGGCAGCACAAGGTCACCACTGGCAAATCGTACATCTTCCTCGAGGCTACTCAACTTCTTGGTTCATCGAGCAAGAGTAAAAAGGGGCAACATCCTGGGGTTTACCGATTGATGATGACAAATATTCAGAACTGGCAATCATTTGCCTTGTTCTTACAGGAAACAAAGATGAAATTTGATCTGTCTTCTCTTGTCAAGGAGGTTAAAAAGCAGGACTGGTTATGAATTTGATTTTCTATGAGGAGTTGGAGATAGGGAAAAGATACACCACTTTCTGCATTCTAAGAACAAAAGGGTCCTGTTTTAGTGCCCCGTGTATCACATGGACCTGTGACTAGACGGGTTTCGGTAATGGATTTCTTGGAAGGAATTCCAATTTCTAATCTTGGCATAGAAATGGCTGGAAGAGGCATAAATCCTAGTGAGGTTGCATCGTCAGATGATGGGCAGGTGAAGCATCTGCCAGACCACCTAAGGATACTAACCTAAAAGGGGGGCATCATAAAGCTACAAGAAGCTTGGTACAGGCCTCTTGGATGATTCTTCTCCAAAAAGGTTGTAGTCAGGAGTTTTCCTAAAGAGCTGTTTTGCGTTCTTCATACAATCCAACTCTTGAGAGGACTTAGCACCGATTTAGGCAACAGTTATTCATGCTCGGAGCAGTGGAGGCCCATTGCAGGGGGCAGTTTCATATAATCCTGGAAGGCTAAAAGGTGCAGAACCGAAATCACAAAAACGTGGAACACTAAGAAGAATACTTAAAAGAGCTTGAAATTGGGAGTTGAGCTTAATGCAGACTGCCATCGCTCTGCCGAGTACCTGCACACCTAGTGTAACGACCCAGAGTCCATAGTACCGATAACCCGATACAAGTACCAAATTACCGTTACCATGAACTGGGGACACCACCCAGGAGACTGATGAGGCCCCCGAAGGGTTAGTGGGGTTTGTTGAGGGATTGCATTAGAAATTAGAGTCCGGGGGAGAGGAAGGAGGAAATCGAGGGGGGTGTAAGAGAGATCTCAGACTCAGATTTCGTTTCTTACGATCTTTCGAGAGAGAGATCTCAAACATATCGTAAGAGATGTCAAATTATGAGGATAATATCATATCGTTGCATGTCGAGATGAAAGAATTATTTTAATAAATTTATTATAAAAATATATTTGTAAGACGTATTAGCTCAATTAATTAAAGATTTTGTTTTTTAAATATGAGGTTTTGAGTTAGAATCTGACGGGTTACATTTCAAATAATTTATGGCTTCAATTCTAACGAACAAAGTAAAAAGAAGATGAATCTGACTGGTTCCATTTCAAATAATTTTTGACTTCAATTCTAAAGAGTAGTGTAAAAAAATGATATATAAAGAAGAAAAAAATATGTGCGTTGCACGTTTCGAGCCAGATGTCTCCAACAAACTTAATAGGATACCAGTGTCGTACCCACTCTGTATCTTGCTCCAACCAACTTAAACAAGATATGAGTAACCACTGGTTTCAGATTATGTACCAATCGTATTGATCATCGACGGATATGATCTGATATGCACGATACGAGACGTATCATATCAACTTATACGATGCATACGATATGGGACTCACCATACCGATTCATGTAATCTTGATATAGAGCCGTGACATCCTCGTGTCAATGATGTCTATATTAGCTTACTTTTATCCTATCTCTCTCTCGCTCTCTCATTCGTAACGGTCAGAAAAATTCAAATCCCCAGGTCCCGGACAACGACGACGAGATCCAATCGTTCTATCCCTCTCTAACCTGCCATCTCCACTCCTCTGTTCGGTGACACGTCCCGCAGCGGAGAAAGAATGTCTGAGAGGGAGAATAGAGAACAGGATCACTGGGATGCCAATGTCCCCCCTGCAACCACCGCCGCTCTGGCTCCCCCGGCGGCGGCGGCGGCGGCCTAGCAACCCGTCGCGCCAGCCAAGACCGCCGACGGCCAGTCTGTCTTAAAGAGGTGCATGATTCTCCCCACCCTCCCTCTCGTCCTCTGTCTTCTTCTTTTGCTCGATCCCCCAGCCTCCCCCTCCCCACGGGGCTGCGGCGAAAGATTTGATTCCTCGTGTTTTCCCTTTTTCTTTGGTTCCCCGATCTTTGAGACCAGTGAACCACTGTTTCTCTGGCCCGAGATGATCCATGATTGAACTATTTCACATCACGTAGTTTTGCGAGCACAAAATTTAATACATTTTGAAAGGTGCTAACCCAAAAGTTTAAATCTAAGATTGTGTGTAAAAGATAGACAAAATCATAGTGAATGGATACAAATATGACTGATGCGTAGTAAAATTGGATATTCATGTACCTAAAGGAGACCACCAAAGGGAACGGAAGTACAAGCCACATTCGATATTTGGTTTCAGTTACTTCACTTAAAAATTCATTGTTTTATTAGATCAGCTTATTATGCCCTCCGACGACCTCTTGTTACACTCCTCCGGCTCCTGTCTTGGAGCTTCTTCTGAAATGGCGAACCGGTCCGATGCCAGAGCAGCAGCAGCAGATTTCTTCCGGCCGTGAGTTTTCTGCGGGGGAGGAAAGGAGCCAAGAACTCCGGAAGAGGGGGGAGGAATTAACCCAGCAGCAGAAGCATAAGAGAATGGGGAAGAAGCAGGGGGAGAGGAAGAGGACATAGCCAAAGGAGAAGCAGGAAAAGCAGGATTTCACTATTTCATTCCTGTTCTTGATCAATACAGAAGATCTCTATTTACAGAGGTCCTTCACTTTCAGGTTCTCCCGCTCACTTCTCACATTTAAGTGGAAATTACAAATTGTATTTCCAGTTGTCTTATTATTACAGTTAATGTCTCTCGAACCGCCCCTAACGACCAGACTCCCCTGAACCGGTTCCTTCCCTGTTTAGTCGTAGCTGGGCCGAAATGCAGCTAGCACCGACGCTAGTTTGCCTTTGAAGCAACTAGCGTCGACGTTAGTTGAGCGGTCAGTGCTGCTAGCACCGACCCTACCTCCGTGCTCATTAAGGAGCTTCCGATAAGAAAATCCGAGTTTGAGAAAACGCAGCAAAAATTAAAACCTTTTGAAAATAGGATTTCATTCGTGGAGCGGTGGACACTGGCTCGACGTGAAAATGACAGGTTCTGACTCGGGTGCGGAGTAGCTAAGATTGGCTTGGCGAGGAGCAGTCATGTGTTGGGTCAGGTGTAGGGTCCGTTCCATTAGTGGGGCAGGGACCGAGCTATGAGACGAATGACAGTCTACTGGACGGTGTTAAGACTGGCAGCCGATGAGGACGGGAATCAATCCCTTAACTAGACTACATTAATGTAAGCTGTGAAAGGTGTTATATGAGGCATTGAAAGCCCGATTACAAGTTGTGAGTAAGCTACGAGACAATTCTGTCATTTATGTCGGTCCCTAGGTCATTACATTGTTACAGGGGTATTTCCGCCTTTGTACATATATAATATCTATTGAAGGACTCGTGATTCGATAAGACGCCGCTCAAGAGGTGTCACGATGTACCCTTAATATGTGATGACGGGTCACCCAGCTAGGAGAGGGCTTGTAAGTTCCTTGATGCTCGTCTCTCGTGTGTTATTGTTTGTTCTCGTGTGCCTTGCTAGAGTATAGAGCTAACGAGCATTGATGTGGATTGGAATAGTTAGGTGGAGTACTGGGCACGGCTCGGGGAGAGCAGTCGGACATGGCTTGGAGTGAGCAGTCGGGATCTGCTTGGGAGGAGCTATCGGGCTCAGCTCAGTCAGAGGTAACAGGTTCTGGCTAGGGGTGAGCTGTTGAGCTCCATTCGAAAGGACCTGTCGGGCTCCATTCGAAAGGAGTTGTAAGGCTCAGCTCGGTAGGAGCTATCAGCCTCAACTCGGTCAGAGCAGTCGGGCATTGGCTCTGACGGATTTTTCGGGCTTGACTCGGAAGGACCTGTCGAGATCGGCTTGGTCGGGGCAGTCGGACACGAGCTCGGAAGGAGCTATCGGGCACCGACTGGGACGTGGATTAGTCTGGCTCAACTAGGAAGAAGTAGTCAGGCATGGACTCGAAAGGAGCTGTCAGGCTCGACTAGGTTGGAGTAGTCGATCATCGACTAGGAAGGAGCTGTTGGGAACCGGCTCGGACGTGGAGCAATCAGGATCGGCTCAGAAGGAGTGGTTAGGCTTGGCTCGTCGAAGTAGTCAGGCACCGTTGTGACTGGCGATTGGCTTGAGAAGGTTTTGAGGAGTGCGCCACCTTCTTATGACATTCGTAAGAGGATTTGTCACTTGGCCAAGCACACCATCTAAAGAGGTTTTGACGGGGAAGAGCTCCGCCAATGGAACAACCCGTGAACAGTCAACAGGGCGTGAAGGTGGTCTTCGTCAGTGGCACGTTCCTAGATGAGCATGGTCTCCGTTATGGCCGCATTCTAATCACGGCTTCTGGGTGAAGCGCGTTCTCGAAGGCAGAGGCCCCATTCTTTGTCTTGTGCAGGTGGTTATGTAGCGTGCCCTTGGCCAGTGATTGCTGAGCACAAGGTCGATGTAAGCCAGATTGCCTTCCTCATCTGGTGTTCGCCGAACTGCCTTTACATGATGCCCGTTGAGGATTCACGACTTAACTTGATGTCGTCGGAGGGATGTTTGTGTGACATTCCCTTGGCATGTGATTGTTAAGTGCAAGCATGGCGTCTGATGGGGATGCTCGTGTCTTGGCTAGACGCCGTCAAAGAGATGTTTATTTGCCATGCCCTCGACGTGTGATTGCCAAGCACAAGACCAACCAACACAAATCAAGTCGTCGTCCTCGTCAAGAGTTGTCCGTGGGTGGTGTGCTCCCCGTATGGTTCAGCCCATCTGAAGTGTGTGACCTTGGCCTTCCCGGGGGGTTTGATAGGCTTGAGATTGGAGGAGGACCATGTTGGTCTGGGTAAAGGGTTGAGGGGGATCACCTTGGTCAGACTAAACCCCTAAAATTTAATTTTTTAATATTTTAGAAGAAAAATGGTTGGGTGGTCCGAGTAAAGGGGTTTATGCGGGCCAGGTTGAGGGTCGCCAAAGGTTACATAGGTTTGGGCTACTCTCCAGAAGAGCCGCCTAATGCCACTCAGGGCAGATATTTGGTGTATGGTCGCTTTGTCATAGGACGAGTTCAGCCAGGAACTCGGCAGGAGCAGGGAAGAAAACTTGAAGTTGTCCAAAGAAATGAAATCCCACCTGATTTGTCACTCGAGGAAGGCTTTGGCCTTCTCTCCCTCTTTCATCTTGATAAACCCCCCGACAAGGCTTCGCCCTCAAGTACCTTCTTCGCTGCGGACAGGCCTGCGCCTATTCTCTTTATCCCTTTCCTATTCCATCCACCGTTTCCCCCTCTCCTCACTTGTCTGGTCAAGGGGCAACTCACCCATCAGGTGTGTACCTTCACCCATGACCACCAAAAAAGAATGCCAATTCTCAAACGTGGACCTACGATTTCACTATTGAGGAAACGGCCTCCTCGGAAGATGGTTCCCTCGGCCAAGGGCTGACTCTTTCCACCTTCAATTTCCTTCCATAGGCTTCTCTTGTACATACTAGGGTAGAGTCTAAGTCAAGTCCAGATTTGTACATAGCGTCTTTCCCTTCCAAAAAGTCTAGTGTCCATCAGGTTCCCACGCGATATATCATGCAACTGGCTGATAGATGCGCGCAGCTTTGTCAGCTCTCTGAATTCACCTCCACTCGCATTTCCCTAGGGCCAGGCGAACTAGAAGGATCTCTAGCAGACGATGGTCTAGGGGTGTATGTCTTAGAGGAAGAAGATGACACAGAAGAAGAGGAAGAAGAAGAAGAGCCATTGGAAGATGGTAGCGATCCTATAGCTTCCTTCGTCATGGGAACTAAGAAGTTTGATCAACCTAATGTTTCCATTGACGAATCAACCAAGGAAATCAATCTTGGCACCAAGGACAATCCAAAGGTCATATTGATAAGTGCCAATCTAACTAGTGAGGAGGAAGCTACTATCGTGGCGGTTCTAAAAGAATTCCCTATACCTTTGCTTGGTCCTATGAGGACATGCCTGGTTTGGACCCGTCTTTGGGGGAACATCGCTTGGTCCTAAAACCCGAGGCTCAAGCTGTCAAACAGAAATTAAGGCGACTTCATTCGAAACTTGCACTCAAAGTCAAAGAAGAAGTGGACAAGCTCCTCAAAGACAAGTTCATCAGGGTAGTCTTGTATCCACAATGGGTAGCTAACATCGTACCTATCATGAAGAAGGACAGTAGGGTCCGCGTCTACATAGATTTCTGTGACCTGAATCGTGCTTGTCCTAAGGATGATTTTCCTCTTCCACAGATAGATGTCCTGGTAGACAACACCACTGGCTATGAGATGCTCTCCTTCATGGATGGCTTCTCAGGGTATAACCAGATCTGCCTAGCAGAGGAAGACCAGGAGAAAACTCTTTCACCACTCAGTGGGGGACCTACTATTACATCGTCATGCCCTTCGGTCTCAAGAACGCACGGGCAACCTATCAAAGGGCGATGATGGCTATATTCCATGACATGATGCATATCTATATGAAAGTATATGTGGATGACATTCTGGTCAAATCTAAGACCATGAGTGGCCACACAGAGATCCTCCGGGCAATTCTCCAATGGTCTCAGGAGCACCAACTTAAAATGAACCCCAAGAAATGTGTGTTCAGGTTCTCCTCAGGTAAACTTTTAGGGTTTATGGTCAGAAAAAGAGGGATTGAGATTGACCCTAACAAAGCTAAGGCCATTGCTGAGATGCCCCCCCCAAGAACATTAGAGAAGTTCGAGAATAAAGAAGACCAGAATGTTGAACCTATAGAAGAAGGTGAGACTAGTGGGTCTAGAGCTCAGGGAGAGGTAAATGCTGAAATAGGTAATCAGTTTACCAATATCAGAGTTCTTAGAGATCATCCATTAGAGAATGTAATTGGTAATCTAAATGAACCTCCTAGGACTAGATCACATTTCAGAATTGAAAATGAGCTGAATTTTTTTGCTCTAGTCTCACAGATAGAACCCAAAACATAGATAGTGCACTAAAGGATCAGCAAGTCGTCGACATCACCGTGCCCATCACTGGCGCAAAGCGTCTCGTGCTCGCCGTGGGCGATGGAGGCGATGGCATTTTTTACGATCATGCCGCCTGGATCGAACCCACCCTTTCCGGTGCCAAGGGCACGCTCAAACTCACGACCCTCAAATGGACTTCCGCCACCGCTGGATGGGGGGAGGCTCGTATCAACCGCACCGTGGACAACCGCCCCCTGAGCCTGAACGGCAAGCCGGTCGAGGGCATCGGGACGCATGCCGTCTCATACATCGAATACGAGCTGCCCGCCGGCTATGACACCTTTCACGCGCAAGGCGCGGCCACCGTTGGCGGCGAAGGGAAAGGCCGATTCCAATTCTTCGTCCTTGTTAACCCCGACAAAAAAGTGGTTCCCGAGCAGAGTCCGGTGTCGGTTTCACTGGCTGACCTCGGCATCCATGGCCGCGTCAAGGTGCGGGATCTCTGGCTTCGCAAGGACCTCGGCGTTTTCGACGATGAATTCAGCCAAGTGCTCCCGCTTCACGGAGCCGGCCTGTATCGCATGACGCCGCTGCCCTGACCTTCATCTTTGCACCTCATTTCAATCTTATGAAAACCCGCTGTCCAAGCGCCAAGTCTCCGAAACCGAATGTGGTCCGCGTCGCCTGCCTCGCCGCCAGCCTGTCGCTGGTTTGGCCTACGGTCGGCACCGCCGCCGCTACCAAACTCTCCATCGATCTGGGCAATCCCAGCCACGCGATTTCGCCGACATTCTACGGCCTGATGACCGAAGAAATCAACCACAGCTACGACGGCGGACTTTTCGCCGAGCTCGTCCAAAACCGCACCTTTCAAGACCCCGGCAAATCCCGCGACGGAAGCCCCATCCACTGGTCGGTCGTCGGGGATGCCAAAATATCGACCAACACGATCGATCCGGTCAACGACGCCCTGCCCATCAACCTCCACCTTGAACTTTTGGGCGGCTCTGGCGGCGTTGCCAACGATGGCTACTGGGGGATTCCTGTGCGTCCGGACACCCGATACACCGCCACCTTTTATGCACGGGGCAACGACGGTTTCACCGGCCCTGTCACTGTCTCGCTGGTGAGCGATTCCAACCAGGCCACCGTCGTCAAGGCCGACTCTTCGCCCCTTACCGACCACTGGAAAAAATACACCGTTACCTTCACCACCCCGCCCGACTCACCCACCACCGCCAAGGCTCGGTTCGTCCTGGCGGCGACCGGCGGCGGAAGCATCGATTTCAGCTTCGTCTCACTCTTCCCCCCGACCTACCAGAACGTAACTGACGGCCTGCGCCCCGACTTGATGAAACTCATGGCGGCCATGCACCCATCCTTCATCCGACTCCCCGGCGGAAACTACCTCGAAGGCGGTCGTTTCTCCGATCGTTTCAATTGGAAAAAAATGATCGGTTCCCCCGACGAACGCCCCGGACACATGGGCTGCTGGGGCTACCGCAGCAGCGACGGGTTCGGCCTTCCCCAGTATCTGCTTTGGTGCAAACAACTCGGTGCCGAGCCGGTTCTCGCGGTCTTCGCCGGCTACACACTGAACGGCGATCATTTCAACGCCGGCGATCCGGAGATGGCTGAAGTACATGGGAATCCAAGATATACAGTTTCTAGAGTCCTGAAAGTCCAGTACAGTCTTCAGCTGGCATTAGGTTCGTGATTCTTTGTTGCTTCATTTTCCGTGTGTCGTCTTGTGTGTGCTGTGTTAGCACTGTGTGAGATGGTTTTAATCTCGTTAGGATGTGACGAGGTGCTTCTTTTTCATTGTGACGTCTGTCTCGATCGTGTTGTACTTGACAGAGTTCGCTGAAAGGTTTGAATCTGTGGTACATTATTCGAGATTTTTTCGTTGTTTGTTTAGGTGGCTGGTGACTTTCAGCATTGGTGCGATGGCCGTACACATTCTTACGTTGTTTTGGTTATCCCAGCTTGAGTCTGTTCAGCTCCTGATGTGTTTTGCTTCTATTGAAGTGGTCGATTAGATTCCTTGGTTGAGAGGATACTCGAGCGAACCTAGGATTTCCCTTCCTGGTGAGCTTTTGTTAGTCGAGTTGGATGCATCTCGTCCTATTTGGTGGAGTCTTTTTGAGGTAAGCCTGAGAATTGCTGTCTTAGTGATGCCTTCGTCCTATGTCTACTTAAGTGTGGACAGTGTTTATTCTGAGCCCTATCTGCTCCTCGTGTTACGGTTACTTGGCTTTGGACCTAACCTTTGTGTTGAGAGCCGTTGAGCACCGTATTTGTCGTGTCGTGTCTAGCGGCCGATGTGTTGTGAAGGCTCATTTATTATTTCAGGACATAAGGGTAAGCTGAGATTAGTATTTTTCTTCGTGCTTTGTGCTGAAGCTGGTACACTCTTTCGTTTGCACTTAGGCGACTTGTGATCGATTGTTCGTAGGATCAATACTCGTGGCGTGTTATGTTACGATTTTCATGAATTACGATGGCACCGTGTGTGTGCTGAGATGCGGATACCGAGGTATTTCCTGATGCCTGTGTGCGTTGTATGAGTGCGTAATGGAAGCATGTGGGTTGGTTACCCACGGGTCGAGGATCGTTGTTGTAAGATTCTAGCCAGTTGAGAGAATTATTTTTCTCGATGTGACTTTGTCTTGGTTTCCTGTGCCTTGACATTGTGTTGCCGTGCCGTTGGTAGAGATATTATGGTGTTGGCGTCGACATTGTGAGTATTGGGGAATCTGTTGGCTTATTTGCAGATTGAGTACCCTCTACTCTGCATTTCTTCTCTTGGGTGTTGTGTTCTTGGGACGTGATCATGGTCCTTGAGATGTGTTCCCCGAGATTGTCATTTTCTTGCCGTTGCGGGTCTTTCCTTGGTGAGCTGCTCGATGCATGACTAGTCCCTTGTAGTCGTGTGTTCAGCTGTTATTGTGCCTTGATGTGACCCAGCTTGCAATTGTGTTCTGTGGTTTTGTGTTCAGTACAGAGCCGGGATCCTACAAGTGCTACTGTTATTGTGGTTTTGTCGTTGTTTCCCTGTGCGTCTATCTTGGCACTATGTGGACCGAGATCTTGTCGGGTAGCTTTACTGTACTCTTCTTTCCTGGTAGGGTTAGCATGCGACTCGAGCAGATATAATGTCTGAGTGAGGACTGACTTGATTATGCTTGTGGTCCAGTGCCGTTGTCGTTGGCGTCCTGTGTGCTAGGTGTTCCCTGTTGCCTTTGGCACTAGAGCCGATGATGTCGAGCTGTCAGCTGGGAGGACTGTGTTTCCTTGTTTAAGCTGATGTTTGTTGTGTCTGTCATTTTATTTTCCTGATATCTATTGTTATGGTATGAGTCGTGTCTCCTTTTCTGTGAGACGTAAGTGACGTTGCCATGTTTCAGAGGTGTCAGACTTATGTTCACTTGTGTCGTGCTCGATCTAGGGCATGTGCTTGTGATTGTAGTCTGACGATGTTCCTCTTAATGATGTTTTTTAAGATTCGTGATTGGAGAGCGGGATTTCTATAGCCTAATTAAGAATGGCCGAACAAGGTCCAGCAAGACCAAATGTGGCCCAGCTCATCTAAGTGACAGCCCAGAGGGCCCACTTATCATGAAAGCCCAAGAAGTCCACTCGGAATCAAACACCTCCTAGGCGGCCAGGAGGCTCGGAGGTCTGAGCGTCGGTTCAGTCAGAGGAAGATTCACGCCCAAGCTACACCCCATATCGGGAAAAGGTCTAGCGCCCCGCGCCCACTCCAACCGAATTACACCCGAGCTATGCCTATCGCCCGGATAGGGGCTGGCATCCTCCATGCTTGGGTCGACCGACGGGTGCTTATCCATGTTGCCATTGAGAGCCCTTTATAAGAAGGAGTTTATGAGGATAACGGAGGCCAAGAGTCCTCAAGGCTATAAAGATCTCACGATGAGGACATAAAGAGCCCACGTCGAGGACGTAACCCCCGCCAAAACTCCTCCGCTTACAGGACCCATGAAGGTGGCACACTATTTATACCTAGGACTCCCCCCGACAAAAGGTAAGGCAGAACACGCCTAAATTCCCTGAGTAGGAACTTCCTCACCATCTTGGTGGAGAGGAATCTCGCGCAACGTCTTCCTCCTCCCCTCATAGCTTCCACCACTGCTCTACTGACTTAGGTATCGGAGGATTTTTCCCCAGGGAACCATCCCTGGGCCCCCTGATCCGTTTCCCTTCCTTACAGGTCTCAATACAGTGATCACTTCCTCCAGCTCAGGACCAGTGCGAGATCGACCCTCTTCATCTGGCGCCGTCTGTGGGAAATGATCAAAGATCCAGTATGGTGCGAAAGAGTATGGGGAGGAGGTCCACCGACGATAAGGGGAAGGCCATAGGGGCGGTGGGAGAGGCCCCCTCTCAGGCCACGCAGAATACCCCCTCCAACGCCAGCACCCCAGCCGGCGAGCCACCTCCGCCCGCGGCCGTAGGCCAACCACCCATCGGGAACGCTGACACTTTCCAAACCCTCAACCCCAAGCTAGACGTTCTCGTGGAGCTCTTGAGGACTCAAGTGGCCAGGGAGGAGAGATCGCGCGTCCCCCAGGCAAGCCCCCCCCGCGACAATGCATCCCAGCAAACCGCTAGAGGCTGCTTCACCCTCCAAGGGCAGCGGCTCATCTGTAATAGGTCAGGGGGACCTTTGCAAGCCCCTCCTCCAGAGCAAGAGGCCTCCTCCACACCAAGAAGGGAGCAACTTGGGGGGCGCCGTCCGCGACTGGAGACTGAAGTCCCCGGGGAACATCAGGACAGCCCGCCGGCACGCCCCAATAGCCCTTCAGCACTGCGACAACCAGAGTTGTCCCTTCGACTGTGAGAGTTCGAGAGGCACTTCGTAGAGTAGGAGCGTGCCCTACGGGCCCTATAGAAGACCCCTTCAGCAGAGGACGAGGAGAAATCCCCATTCTCAGACTGCATCCTAAAGGCAGAGATTTCTCCCAGAATCTCTATTCCGACCTTCAAGTCTTATGATGGCCAGGGCGACCTGGCCGACCACTTCAACAGCTTTGACGCTCTGATGACCCTCCACGGGGCATCCGACGCCATCAAGTGCAGAGCCTTCGTGACCACCCTGGTCCAAGGCGCCCAAGCGTGGTTCCGGGCCCTCGCCCTTGGATCCATTTGAGACTTCAAGCAATTCGGGCGAGTGTTCAAGGAGAGTTTCACCGGCAGTGGCCCCCCAAGGTCAGTAGCAGGGCTATTGGCTCTCAAATAGGTTCAAGGGGAGAGCCTTCGGGCCTATATCAACCGATTTAAGTCAGAAGACCTGTGGGTCCCCCACCTAGACATTGCCTCAGCCACAACTTCACTGACCGGAGGCACCTGAGACGATAACCTCCGCCGTGAACTTGTCCTTCACCCTCCCTCGACCCTTGCCGAGCTAGTGACTCTGGCTTTATGCCATGCTGAGTGCGAAGAGGTTCTCAACACATGCCGAGGCGCAACCGGCTCAGGTCGGGAGGGGGACAAGAAGCGGGTGTCCGAGTCAAGCTCAAGCCCAGGGAAGAGGTGGAACTGAGATAGGGAGCACAAAGAACCATCCTGGAGGTACGAGTGGTACACTCTATTAACCACTTCGGTGTACGAAATCTACAAAGACATCAAGGGCTTGGGCCTCCTCTGCCAACCCGAGCCAATGAAGTCAAAGAGCCATAATCACAGTAAGCACTACCTATTCCATTGCGATCACGGGCATCATACCAGCGATTACTGCCAGCTCTAGGATGAGATCGAGTGCCTCGTCCGTTAGGGACACCTATCCCGGTTTGTCGCCAGGCACAGGGAAGACCGAGGTGCTCTAGAGGAGATTGACAATGCCCACCGCAGGGTAGACATCAATGTCATCGCTGGAGGAGATGCATCAGGGGGAGATAGTAGCCGAGGAAGGAAGCATCATGCTGAATGGGCGAGCCCAGCCATCGAGCCCCCGAAGGCCCCGCCAAGTGAGCCACAAGTTATCATCTTTTCAGACCAAGACCTTGAAGGGCTGACCACCCTGCATGATGACGCCCTAGTTGTATCGGCTACAATAAATCATTGTAACGTAGATAGAATTTTTGTTGACAATGGTAGTGCCCCTGATGTATTGTCTTACGAAGGTTTTCTTAAGATGTGGTAGAATCCGTCTAAACTCCGCCCGATTTGAACCCCCCTTTGCGGGTTCAATGGCCAGGCCACTTATCCCGAGGGAGCCCTGAGCCTGCCAGTTACTCTCGGCACCATCCTTAACCCGACAATTCGCAACCATTGGGTTTGAGCCCGTTTAGTAAGTTGGATTTTGGCAACCCAGGCCTTTTCGTCCTCGGACATGGGATACCAAGTGAAGTACTGGTCCATTGAAGTCTCCCAATCTAAATAGTCATTAGGATGAATTCCATCAAACGTGGGAGGTTGGGGAGGTGTCCTTCTATCGTCCGCCCTTTGGGCAAGCCTATTGTCCCCTAATCGGGTGAGTCAGACCTTTATGCCATCAAGCCGCTCATAGGCATTGGTCATGGTTTCCCTGAGGTAGTCGACATGGCCATGGAGGTCATGTGTGTTGCTGGTGGGTTTCCCTTGGGGGTTTGGACTCATGGAGGGGGCCGATGGGTAAGGTCAGTATGATGCAGCCATGCTAGTGGACAAGAGTGATGCATCGGGAGACTCTAGATGCATATTGTGCCCTAGGACCAACTTGTAGAGACAAGTTGAGAACTTGCTCTAATACCACTTGATGTGACACGGCCTAAGGATGGCAACCACTAGGCCAATGCTCCTTAGACCTATGACCCGCAAGCATGCAACATTGACGGCATACTCACTTGGGCGAGCTCAGTCGCATAGTGCACACAATTGCTCATAGGCCAACCGGCGATAGTGGAGAGGGTCCGAAGTGGGACCTTGCTGTTTCGGGATTTGGCTAGCTTGAGATTGAACCCCTAAGGGTCTGGGTTGCCCAAACCAACGGGTGGCTACCACGCCGAGGGCGTGGGTTGTAATGACTCCCTCATGACTCACCCGCAGTAGTCACACAAATGTTAGCAATTCAAGATCGGGCACTCAACTCACCGTCCGATGGCACTAGCGGTGATACTAAACCAGCAAAGGAAAGAACAGCAAGGGGGTAACCAAGGCTCACCTGATCGGTGTGAAATCCCGATCGGAGACGAGGGCGCACCGGGAAGTGTGTGCATACCCTCGCACGCCGCGGTGATGGCGCTTGACTTGAAAATAAGTGGGTTACAACACTACACCTCTCATAGGAGGGGGGATCTCGAAGTGGGGGTTAAGATATTTGCAACCAAATACTACCTCCACACAGGGAGGGGCTGTAAGCCGGCCAGTCGGGGAGGGGAAGTGAAGCTAGAAAATCATCATGTTGGGCTCCGCTGATGCTGTCAGCTTCTGGAATCACCGGACAGACAGTCGAAGATGTCACCGCCACAATCACCACCGAACTCCAAATGGGATAAAACCAGTGGCAAAAGTCTCGTACTTTACCCAAGAGGATGTCTGAATTTTCTTGAATTCCCCTGATGAGGTTGCTGGTCGGGGTAGGACCTGAAATAGTACTGGACTGTTATAGTTCTGGCTGCTCCCAGGGAGATGCTGTGGGAAGATGTGGATGTCATGAATAGTTTTGTGCTTTGTTGAAGGCGATACCAGAGCCGTTGTGATCTTGGTCAAGTCTTCTTTCAGTCAGGACCAACGGCGCCATCAACTGAAATCGGGGCTGATCGTACTGGCTGGAACGGTGGGGGTGGGTCAATTCCAGAACAGGGAGACTGACCTGGCGCACTTTTGGGAAAAAATTCAGAACTTTTGATGATGACGTTAAAATCTCATTCCACTTCTTGGGGATGACAGAGGACTAGTAGTGGAAGCTCTCAGCCAAGTTTCATGCCCATATCTGCAAGGGAGTAGCCATGGTCAAACTTTATCTGGGGCTCTGGTTCCCTGCCTAAGTGGTCCAATGCAGTCGTGGGAAAATCACTCTCACAGGCAGCTTAGGGCTCGGACGGTGACAAAACTACCTCGCCTGGAAAGCTCTCTGGACGACCTTTCCAGATAGGTATGACTAGCCACTAGGGGGATCAGGGAAGGGCTGGAGACGATGCTATTTCCAGGACCCTAGTCTGCTGCCTACGAACTGTAACTTGAGCTGCGACCTCGGGAAGGAAAATGGAGTAGGAGGGGGAATAACACGGCAAGAGAATGAGGGATGACGGCTATGGGAGGGGGGAGGACATGGCTAGGGTCTCCATGCAGCGCCGTGAGGTCGTCATCAGTCTGGGGGGCGCGGCTACCACCAGCCATGGTGGATTCTTCACCGGCTGCACTAGTGATTCCCTTAGGGGAGCCCCTCTGAGGGCTAGGCCCTCCACTCATTACAGATGCCACCGACAAACGCACCAGAGGGACGCCGACCGGTACCAGGTACTACAGCCTCCTCGGGGCAAATGCAACCTCATCCTGGGGGGCGACAATCGACACCTAGCCGGCCCACGGAGTGACTTGGTCCACAGGGCGGGGAGCAAACCGCGATAACCTGACAATCTCGTAGCTCCACACCGGAACTTCACGCGCCCCTGAAAGTAGAGCAAAGTTAACTAAGTACCACTTACAACCGATGCGACTTGATGGGAGAATGAAACCAGTACCCTGCGGTAACAGAGGACTCAACCCCAGCTCCCGGAGTAGCGCTAGAGTTAGAATGAAGTCCACATCAATGAGAGGATACCGAAGAATGGCCTTCAACTTCTGGCAATCCTCAGCCCTGATGGGGGGCTTCCTATCGCGTCAGGTGGGACGAGTGCCCCTGTGCATCCAACTATCGGAGGCATCACGGTCTCTCGACTTGATAATATACACATACCGCTGTGACCAACCCTTGCGGTTAGCCGCAGTATTGGAGAATTGGATGAAGTTTCGATGGGAGCGAGCCTTGAAATAGGCATAATATGTATCAGCCGGACAACTCTAGAGAAGATACAATTGCCGAAAAAGAAGGACGCTTGGCTCCACCGACGCTCGCCAACATGCATAGATGAATCTGCAAAGGATGGAATAAGAATTGGGGGTTATTTCCCCAAGATGTCGCCCATAATGATGGAGGACAGATGCGATAAAGGGATGGATTGGAAGGCGGAAGCCCACCTGGAAGGAGGCCACCAGGACCATAATCCCGCCCGAAGGAAGACTCATCATGTCATCATCATCGGTCGGGAAGATGATGTCGAACTCGGGGGGAATATGGAAAGCTCCCCATAGGCCATGAATCACCATATATGCCACTAGTGGCGGGGAACAGGGTCGACTAGTACCAGCACCCAAAGTGCTCGGTACACCACCGCGGCTGTGAGCTGCTTCTTCTTTAGAAGAAGAGCTGACACGAGGGACTCTCCTACGTGGGGGCATGACTACGAAAGATGGGAGACGCAAGGGAAGAAAGAATCCTCACCAGGCAAGGGAGGAGGACGCCTACGATGAGCGCGGCAACTAGCAGGACGCGGATGGAGCCTGCGGAGAGACCACAAAGTACTCCTTATAACCACCTATGACAGATCGGCACTACCCCTCGGAAGGTAGGTGAAAAGGCACCTGTCACAACGTTAGGCGTCCGTTTAGAGTCTGCGCTCCAAGAACAGGACAAGACGCAAGTCATGATTATCAGCATGGCTTTTGGCACCATCATAAGCGCATTGTGCGCCAAGAAGGCCCCGAAGTTACCAACGCCCATGATAAGAGGGAATCGACTTCGGGTCTCACCCTCCAGAAAATCCTCTCCTGATCGACCCTCAGCCCCCTGTAGAGTGCTCAGCGATTGAGAGTAAGGGGGAAATGATGAGGGTAAATCCGGTTTGGCCCAGGGGCGGCCCAATAACGATAGGCCCACGCCAGCTTGCTCACGATGAGCACTCCCAAGGGGCGGGCACACATACGCAGCCCACCAAAGGGAGGCCCAGCCCAGAAGAGCATCAGATTCTACAGTGCGTAAAACGCTACAGCCCAAGTACAGTTATCACCGGAGGACTCTCCGACAATCGACCGTTGCCCTCATAACGTCGGCCTTCACCCCATAATAGGTGAGCACGCCCCATGAGCACCGTAAGACTCGCCTTGGGACCAGCCAATGTCGGGATAATTACCCTCCAACAGGAAACTTCTGCCACTATAGCAGAGAAACGTTACTCTACTACGGCCACCCTTCCTTATCAAGGGATGAGGCCCCTCGCTCTAGGACAACCCCATATAAAAGGGAGATCGATAGAGGAGAGATGAACATGGTGGGCATAATAGAGGTATTCAGCGCAGAGACCAACACGTTCTACATTGCAGAGGGCGAGACCTTATTGGACTTAGGGAGTCTCAGCCAGCTCAGCAGCTTGCCCCTCGACGGGGAGCCTTACGAAGAAGTTTGCCTCCCTGACATGATTAAAGATGAAACCAACGGAGACGGCTAGTATTCTCTGGGCTATTCGTACCGATATCTCATGAAGGCGTACCGGATGCTATACCAGCTGGCCCATGGTGAGAAGCAGCCTCGTCGTGGAGATCAGAAGAGGGTCAGGATGGCCCTGTGGTTGTCGTACTTCTATGACAGGCTGAAACAGTATGAAGATTTTCCCTGTGTCGGCACCGTCGTAGCTCGTAAGAAGCGGGCCAAGCCCAAGACTGGCGTGAAGATCCCGTCCAAGGGGCGCCGGAGCGGGCCCAATCCAATGGTAGTTGATCCACTGACGCACTGCGCAGCCTATTTGACATACTGGCTGTGCTCGTTTGCCATGCCATATGGGGACAAAACAGTCATTCGGTCGGACGCCATCTACCCGGCATGTCAGATGGCATGGGGGATCAAGCTGTCCCTGTGCCCAGCTGTTCTCTGCTTGATATACAAGGGGCTGGGAGACATCAACACCCACCAATTCCCGAGGCAGGCCCGCTACGTTTGCCCGTTGCATTTCTTCAATGCGTGGGTCTGCTCCCTATTTCCAGAATTCGCCCCGCGTGCTATTCAAGACTGGGGGCTGATGCCGCGGATGTTGGAATTCGTAAGTGCTGAGCCGTGCTCCACCTCTCAGTGGCTATATGATATTTGGGGCCGGTTGACGACGGTCCCCCAAGATGCTATCGGCACCATTCATTTCTGGACATTGGCCGCGCATTTAAGCCCCTTGGTGAACAATAGAAGGGAATGCAAGGATGATCAGGTGGAGAAGTACGTTCACCCGATCAGCCAGGAGAACGTGGTTCGCCCACTACTGGAGCTTGAGCTCAGGGACTGGTCATTGTCCATTCGCCCCAGCGTGCTGGCGTTCCGAAAGGGGGAGACATTGCTGCTCGAACCATGCTACCCCTTCCACTTCGGCCGAAATTTCGGGTATGACCAGCATATCCCATTGCACAGCGCCCAGTTCAGCCTGGCGACGCGGAATCTCCAAGGAGGCCTGACCACTGAGACTGCCAGAGTCTGGTGGGAGTTCTTTCACCAGGCGGACAATGCTACTTTCCGAGTGCCAGCTCCTGGCCGCGTTCCACGGGTGACGCCAGAATATGTGAAGTGGTGGAACCCCAGGATAGCTTTTTATCGGTCATGCAAGACCGACTGCTGGGACGGGGCGGAGAGGAGATTTTTGAATCGGCAGCCCGTGCCCATCCTTGACATCGACCCGGAGCACCTCCTCCGATTATGGCACGGCAAGAGCAAGGGCGTGGCCGATTACATGATCGCCCGCAAGGGGGCTAGAGAGGCCAAGTCGGCGTCAGAAGTCAAATTGCCCCCAGTGGTGAAGGACAATTTCCAGAAGACTCTACGGGACCTCTGCCGTATCAGGAGTGGCCGGCTGGAGCTGATCAACTATCCATTACCGGCAGAGGAAGAGGGCACACCCGCGAAAAGCTGGCATCCAGAGCGGGATCCCATCTGCCCGTATCGCACCTTTGTGAGGTGGGAGGACAGGAAGCCCGAAAATTATGAAGGCACGACATGGTTGTATGTCCTCCTCCGAGTGCACGGGCTCACGATTGAGGATCGATCGACAGCCATCCTGGGCAAGCACTTGCACACTATCTACTACTATGACGAAGGATGGAGAATGGACCACTTTAACTTATTTTGCCACCTGTCTGCCAAGAAGCATGCGGATATGGCCGCCCTCACCGACCGCTGCTTGAAGATCGGGAACGTGTGCTGGCTGGTGTGGGAGGTAGCTCGCTGGGACAAAGAGCCATCGCTCGGCTATTGGCCGATAACTCTTCAGCTTTACACTGGCCCCCACGGTACTTGATGCTCTCTTCCTTGCTTGCATTCTTCCACTCCCGTAACACTCTCTCTCTCCCATCTCACTCTCTCTCTCTCTCTCTCACGATCGCCACTCTCTCTTTCTCCTCTGGGATTCGGGCGAGACGACGACAAATCGCGACGTGGAGGGTGCCGTTGGACTCGTGGCAATGAGTGGAGCGCGTTGACGTGCACTTCGACACTGATCGTGGCCCGTGGAGGTGAGACGGAGCGAGAAGGGTGTGGCGTCCCCGGCTCTTGCATGCGGCCTGGATGGCCATTTCAGCTGGTTCCAGGTAGGGGGATGGATTCCCACTTGCCGTGGGATCACTCCCTTGCACATGCGCGACGATTCATGCCCTCTAGCATGCCCATCATCATTTTTTTAGTTTTTCCTCCATGAACATTGTAATTTATGTTTTAATCCACCATGGGCATTATTTTATATTTTCTAGCTGTTAAATGTTGCTATGGATGTGCTTGATAGTAGGAAAATAGGTTTTAGCGCGATCGCTGTCGATTTCCATCGACCGGGGGGTGTTTCGGTTTCAAACCGAACCCACTCGCTACCCAGTCGGTGTGACGGTCACTCCAGTGGCCGTTACGCGTTTAACGCCCCTCATAGGGTGCGTTATAGTCTTGTGGCGGACCATCACTGGTCCATTACGTTCGAGTGTAACGAGCGACCCTTGGTCCGTTACAGCCCTTTGACCCTGTTTAGCTTAGATAGGGTGGTTGGCGTGGCGGTCTATCATGCGACCGTCACAACCTTGTAGCACGCATATGTAGATGCCTTACATGCTTGCAAAAACTGTGGATTTTCTTATGTTCGGGTAAGTTTAACGGACCCAATGGAGTCCGTTATGTTTTGTGTAGCGGACCATCCTTGATCCGTTACAGCCTGTGCATTTTGAGTTTTCATAAAAATAGTTCGGGTGACCATAGCGGACCAGTGGAGGCGCGTTATATCATCCTAACGCACCATCCCTGATCCGTTATGTTAGGTAATGGGGCTATGCTAGTCCGTTACAGTTCTGGTGTTCTAAAAGTTGTCGGTTCATTCTCCAATGCATTCCAGTTGTATGTTTGTTATGTTTAAGTTATTTTATAATACAATGGCTTACTTTTAGATCCCAGTAGAGTGTTTTCACTTTCCTTGTGATGAAACCACTAGTCGTAGCCCAGCGACCCCTAGTGTCGACCCACCTGGAAGAGGTGGAGGGGCATTTCCCAATACACGATTTTTAAGCTAGTTCCATGGGCTCCCGGCCAACAGTCGTGTCCTACTGAGGGAGAAAACTAGCTAGAGGACTTGGCTTAGGCAAGAGTCAGTGTGTGCACACGTGGTCAGAGGCTCGGACTGGCACCGATGGGTGCTACTCTTACTAGTTACTTGGTTTGGTACTATTACGCCTCTCGTGTGTTGAGTCTACCTGACATACGAGTTGCTTGAGAAGCAGTGTAAGCTGTCAGTGGACGCATCTGGTTTCTGCCTTCTAGTGGGAGTTTCTTCTTTCCTTCTTCCTATCACATGGTTAGTAGAAGTTCATTCTATTGGTAGATTTTGCTCCTGACGCTATTAATTAGTGTAATTGGCATATAGCTAGCTGTTTAGACTACGTAGTTAGGTTTACAGCTTTATTGCACTTGAGTTTAATTTATGCCAATGCATGGTTATTGCTTAAATGCATGCTCTAATTACTTTTAATTTTGCATGCCTGCTTGTCTAGTGCATGGTAGGGATCTGCGTGACTCCTACTGAGTCTGGCTGTGACTCACCCTTTCTCCTTTCAGGTGAGTAGCCGCAACCTTCCGTCAGTGGTCCTCGCGCTTTCAGGGACCGATCTTAACTAGTTGCCAGCAGTAGTACGTCATCTTCTTGGTACTTTTGACCAGGGTATGCCCCGAGTAGTTGTACTTATGGGACTTTTCTTCAGTGTGGACTTGTGACCTTTTGTAATTCTAGACTATGTATACTTTTATCACTCTGATGTTTATTTAATCTTGCTTTCGCACTCAAATTCAAATTGTTGTTTAATTAATATTACGCGAGATAACGCTGGGCACAGCAAGACTCTATTCCCCGCTTGGGGGCTGCCAACAAAAGAGAAGAAGGTGGAGTCCAACGGCCAGTTTTCCCTGCTACTATCTGCCTACACAATCGCTCATGAAGCGAACAAGCTACCCAATGAAAAGACATGCTTTGAACAACTCATCTTCCGCTATCTACCCCAGCTTGGGGGCATTAAAAGGGAGAATGAACTCTCCGACTATCCACCCCATCTTGGGGGCATCCAAAGCTAAAAAGAAGAGAGGATGGAATTATTCAGGGCACACCAACGTCCCACCGTGAACTGGACAACCTGCTGTAGATGCTAACTATTTGATAAGCTCGACTGCTAAAGATCTCCAGCTCCTCGCTTAGAGGACCCGCTTGCTGCATGTCATTCAAATCATAGAATGGGATTTCTCCTTCTCTGGGAAGCTACTCTATACAATTTAGCACTATGGAATCGGGGTAAGCCCTGTAGTCGCTTCTGCAATTGAAATCACTATAGGCAGTGCAAGGCGCACAACTATAGGAGCTTAAAGCCATCGATGCCATTTGTGGAGTTCAAAAGGCCTCGCAATCACAATTGCTGAGGTAGGCATGTCAAGAGACCAGCACATGGTGCAAGCCTTGGAAGCTTATCTTTGCAGAGAGCTACAACATTTTGGGCACCCCCGCTGAAGACAACAATACAAGAAGCAACAAGATGACTTGGCGCACGGCTACTGCCACCTGCCATCTGTCCCCTGGGGTGATGCCGACTCGGAGCGACCATGCAGCAACCTCCCTGCTATCAAGGGATCCCTGTTGATCCAGTCTAGACACTTGAGTTGACGCACGTCCTGGGGTGTAAAGCTTGCATCGATAGCCCACTCCCGTCCTTAGCCTGGATCCGCTAGCCAGGTCACCCAATAGACATCCATCGATTGTTCCAGCTCCTTATCCTACGAAATGCTTCCCATTAGTCCCACTGGGATTGACCCTCTACCCCCAGTATGGAACCCACATTCATAACCAATACATCCTCGCCATCCTTCAGCATTTCACCGCAACAGCTACACAAACACGCTAAGAGATACCAAGCTTGCCCCACTGGGCTCTTAAAATCTGTCCCTTGGCCTGTGGCATTCTGCCCTTGCCGAGCTCTAGACATTGCCCATCAGTTCTATTGTACTGGGCCCATAAAAATATTTCCCTTGGCCCGTGGCACTCCACCCTCGCTGAGCTCTTGCACATCTTCCTAGCCCCGTGGGGCCGGGTTCATAAAACTTATAGAACTCTTTTTCCCTTGGCTCGTGGCAATCCACCCTCGCCGAGCTCTCAAACATCGCCTCAGTCCCACTGGCTGGGCCCATAAAACTCTTCCTCTTGGCCTGAGACACTCCGCCCTTGTCGAGCTCTTAGACTTTGCCCATCAAGTCCCACAGGGCTGAGTCCATAAGCTTTTCCCTCGACGCAAGGCACTCCGACCGCATCGTGCTCTTAAGTATTGTCGCCAAGCTAGACCCATAAACCTTTTCCCTCTGGCTCAAGGCACCCCGCCTTGGTCGAGCTCTCATATGTTAATGCATAGCCCCACCAGCGCTATAATAAAATAGTCAAATCCATCTATAGTCCTACCGGGCAACACAGCCCGCACTATGGACTAGTCTGTACCAGGAGTACTTTTGGAGGGCACCATTTGTGGCTCTCATCAGTCGGCTTGGTTTTACACTTGGCCAAGACCCCACGTCTTTGCTAAGTTGCTTGATTTCGACGTCCAATCGAGTCAATGCCCATTTATATACCCTGCCCTTGTTTCAGATCTCCCGTCTGAGCAAGGTTTGTTGATTCTAACATTTTGTCATGTCGACATCTACATTCTGTCCTTGTCCCAGACCTACCGTCTGAGCAAAGTTTGTCAGCTCTGACATATTGTCAAGATTGGTGTCTAGATTCTACCTTTGACACAGATCTCCCATCTGGGTCATATGCATGGGTTGTCTTCGACAGTCCGTCGAGACAACATCAATCCCAGATTGCTTCCAAGTCCGATCTTGACCATGGTCATCATCGCGGCCATCACCTTGTTGGTACGATCCTGGGTGGTCATCAGTTTCGGCAGGCCGGCATAGTTGATCTGCCACACCAGGCCGAACTTGTCCCTGGTCCAGCCGCAGGCGCTGGGCTTGTGCGCCAGCGCATCCCACAGCCGGTCGATGTCGGCCTGGGTCTCGCACGCCACCGACAGCGAGAAGGCCTCGTCCAGCGTGAAGTTGGGGCCGCCATTCATGAAGGTCAGGCGCTGGCCCATCAGTTCCAGGTCCATCACCATCACCTGGCCCGCCTTGCCGGGCATGAAGTCGCCATAGCGCGACACCTGCAGGATCTTCGAGTTGGGAAACAGCGGGACGTAATAGTTCGCGGCGTCTTCGGCCTGGGTGTCGAACCACAGGAAGGGGGTGATGCTGGTGACGGTCATGGGATGATCCTTTTCTGAAGAGGATACCTCACCCTTCGACAGGCTCACCCTTCGACAAGCTCACCCTTCGACAAGCTCAGGGTGAGGATATGCTGGGCGCGTCGAAGCGTGAAAGTGAGTCAGATGGTCTTGGCCAGGGCTTCGAGCTGCTCGGCGGCGATGCCCCAGCCCTGATGGAAACCCATCTGCTCGTGCCGGGCCCGCGCCTCCTCGGTCCAGTGGCGCACGGCCTACTCACCTGACACTCACCAAAATCTGGGGTGACTCGGCGATGCTGATGGGAGGATGTGAGTGCTGGTCCCTTGCTGGTAGAGGGCCAGCAAGGCCAGAGGGTCTCCCAAAGGGTATGGCTAATCCGATTCTAAGGGTCGACCTAGTGCCGAGGGCACGGGTAGTCACTTACTCCCACGATGGTCACTCAGAAGCATGGGACTTGCTAGATCAGGGCCTCTCTCTCACAAATCAGCGTAGCTAAGAGCTAATATTATTTGAAAAGCACTGAAATAAGAGCAAGGGAAGAATGCTTACTCGATCGGTTTGAAGAAATCGGCCTCGACCGGAGACGTGGGCGAATGGGGAGGCGTGGGGCTTGCCACATGCCGCGGCGAGGAAGCTTCAACCTGCTCAAACGTTTACACCACTACGCCTCTCATAAGAGGGGGGATCTTGGGGTGGGGGTTAATTTATTACAACCAAAACTACCTCCACACAGGGAGGGCCCTTCAGCCGACCAAGCGGGGAGGGGAAGAAAAGAGTGAGGAGCTTCAACGGTCGGCAGAGTCGATTCCGTCCCCTTTCTGGAACAGGGGACAGGAAGGCGGTGTCGACGCCGTTGTGACCACTCCCGAGCTCCTCTTTTGATGAGACCAGCTGCAAACTCTCCGTAGTTGGTCCGGGATGTCACCTGAATTTTGGGAAAACTCCAGGTCATTGGTGTCGGCCGGGGAAGAGCCTCGAACAGAGCCTCTGCTCCTAGGTTCTAACAATTACAGGAACACAGCAGCAGCAAGCCGAGGCTGTCACGAGCAGTCCCAAACTCCAAATCGAGCGTGGCAGGAGGCATTGGAACCGTTGACGAGTTGCCGTCGAAACGAGATCCACGAGAATGCCAGCTGATGTCGAGGTAGGCCGGGGCAGTTGAAAGAGTGATAGGGTGTCTTTTCACTCCAAGAGGGGACAGAACAGCGCACCTTCGGGAGAAAATTAAGAAGTTGCTGCTCCGGTCGCCAAATGGAGTCCCGCTTCTTGGAGGGGGAAGAAGACCCATTGTAGAAGGCCCTGGATGAGCTCCATATTCAGATCTTCAGGTGAGCCAACATGGAAGCTTCTGCAAACCGTCTCTGGTTGACAGTCTGAGTGAAGTTGCGCAGTTGAGGGAGATCGCCTCCCCCGGACACCCACGAACTCAGAAGGGGATGAGATGACCGCCGATGCGAATAAGACTCGGAGACACTTCCACCAGTACATCTTGAGCCTTTAGGAATGCTGGGATGAAGTCGTTGTTGCCTCTGAGAGTTGCTGGTCTTCTGGACTGCGAACTGGCAGACTGTGTGCTGCTCCAATAATACAAGAAGGGGGGTGGGGATGAGGTTAGAAGGAGGGTGGCCATCTCCCTAGCCGCCCAGGACTGGGGGGCGACCAAGTTGTTGGCCGCCCAGACCATGCTCCTTGGTCCCCTTAAGTGGATGAGGCTCAATAGCTTTAAGGCTATGGGCTGGGATTTAAAACTCAAAACATCGGTAACATTAAGCATCATTCACACAAAGGTCTATCGGGGATCCGCGGGATGTCCGAAATTAGGCGTCTACACTATGGGCGAGGCAAAGCCCAGACGTGTACCGGTATTATGAATGATCAGGTGTGACATTGCACCAACTATATGCAAGATTGGTTCAGGACAAATTTACACAATTGGCATTATTCGTATAGATGACTTGACATGTTTGGATCTTGAGGCCCAGAAATGGCAATTGTTGATATGAATTCTAGTAATTGTGATCTCTTGTGCATGTTCTTGGCTATTTGTTCTTCATCTCGTTCCTGTAAATATCCCCTGGTCCACCTTATTTGCTTAGATATTTATTTGACCTTGCTACTCTCTTGATAGTGACTGAGTTTGCGATCATGCATCATATAGAAACTTTCATGCGATATTAAATGACTAATCACCTATAGCTTGCCTGATGATAGAGATGTAATTCCTACTGAGCGTTTTGCTCACTCAATTCTTCTTAACATTTTCCAGGTAATAATGAAGATACTCCAACAAAAGTGGAGGGGCAAGAGTGAAAGTGGTCTTGGAGCGTGAATTTGTGTCTTTTAGTTTTCTAGAGTCCAGTCTTGTAATTGAGTCTTTTCCTTTCTTTCTTTTGTATAGGCAAGTTGAATCAATGAATTCGTAATAATGACATTTGAATATTAATGAAAGTATATTTTTGTTCATTCTTGGTCTCTTGTGTCTCTATTGGTTTGCTCTGCTTGTCATGATTGTCTCGCGGCCACATTTTGAGCAAGTTTTCATTACTATCGGTTCGGGGCGTGACATCCTCTCTTCCTCTCCCCTACGACGAGGAGGGGCCCGAAGTCCTCCCGAGCACTGAGCACTCTCGCTACTCGGGAGTGGGGGGCTAGTAATGAGGGCTCATTTTGTCAGCCCAATAAGCACCGAGTATCCTAGCCGTAGCTAGAGCCCAACTCTCTCGGCCCACCACCTGGGTGGCCCGTTAGACCCCCTGCCTTTCTAGAACTGGCACCATACCCGTACACGCCCACTCTAACAGTAGCTATAGCTGCGCATTGATGGCAAACGATGCCCTACTCTGGTGATGATACTGAGACATCGGCTGCGCCATCCCTCCTAATGACACCAGTCCACTCTTCCTCCAATAGGCTCTGTGCAATTAATGGCCATGCCATTGTCACATCGACGACGGAGCAACCACCCCAGTAGAAACAACAAGTCAAAACCCATGCCCCCTGATCTGTCAGGCACGTGAGTTTGGTGGCTCATGTCTTCCTAGGCCACGGTAATCCTACGTTCAACCCTCCTGATGATGGTATAAAAGGATCCTGACCCAATGGACAGGAGGTAAGAAATAAAAGAGGAAAGGACAAGAAGAACGGGAAGCACCCCTCCTCGCGTTCCTTACTTCTCCCTCTAACACTCTCCCTTCGCCCCATAATTAGCTAACCTGATCGTCAGAGAGTTGCCCCTTGGGATATCTCCTAGTGCTCCTTCTGACATCTTCCTGGTGGCTACAGGTCCTTCTCCCAATAAGGCTCGGGTATTGGTTTCACCAACTATTGGAGGAGTCGACCGAGAAGTGGGTGTTGGGACTCCTCTGGTTTGATAGGCAGCAGCCTTGTGCTGTGTAATTTTGATGATTGGCAACGCAACAATGGTTTCATGACTAGCAACTGAGAATAGATGATTAGCAATTGCATTTTATTTCATGCATGCTTAGGTATTGGTTTAAAGCTCATTGAATGCATTTTTCCAATGTCTGAAAAAGGGTCGACCCATGGGGTCGACAGTTTATTGCTGAAGTCGAACACTTGAGCTAGCAAAAGTCCATGCATTGTCTACATCCATGCATTCTTAAGTCTGTGCATGTGTCTGTTCCACTCCAGTGGGTGCCGCCTGAGGTGGGACAGGAACCTCCTTTTCACGGAATAGTGCCTGTAAGAGATTCTTGGGTTCTTTATTCTCACTTTGGAGCTCCTCCAATGCGGGAGTCTGTGTTTCTTCCCCCAGATCTTCCTCCCGTCAAGGATGGCTATCCCCATCAACACTATGGACGTTCTCATGATGCTCTTCATGCCGCCCCAGTTCAAGCTGAGACGTCCCAACTACTGGAGCCTGCTGTGTTTGCCCCAGGCCATAGGACCCGGACCTTGACCTCCTCAAGTATTAAAGGGGCTGGTTGGGGTCACCCGAGGTGTCCTCGTGTTGTTTGTCATCGGAGGTGGTGTAACAGGTGAACACCTTGAAAGTGTCATTAGTCACATGAACCACCCGTTTCTTCTTGCGCGATTGTTGGTCTGACTTGGGCGGCATCCCTAGTCTGTCAAAGACAGAAACTCATGATGTGGATGCTTAGTGGGAACGATCCTCCTCCATGTGCGTGGAACTAGCCCACGGGGAGGTCAGCCGCACCTTTTTGCCAGTTCCTCGGCGCTTTTGCCCCCGTAGGAGCTGAGTTGTAGACCCCGGAGAGACCGAGGCTTCAGTGCTTGTTGGACTCCGCATTTGCTGAAGGTCCGACATGCAGAAGGGCTCCCCCACCCTTGCATGCCTTATGATTTGGGCCTCCTCCTGGGTGACCTAGATCTTCTTCAAGTGGAGCTGACGCTCCTCCACTTAGTTGCCCCCTATCCTTGATCGGAGAGCTCATGGCTTGGGCAGTTGTAGAGGACCCTGGGCTGTCACTGGTATGACAGACTTCTTCTTCTCTGCTCTATTCTCCCAAACTTGTCTAAAGAGTTCGAAGCGGTTGGAGGTGGGAATGGTCGGGACATGACGGTCCCATGGCAAAATTGGCTCGCCCCCATCGAGCCGAATGCGGATGTCTTAGACAATTACACTCTTATTGGAGTGAGATGCTGCCACTACAGGCTATGTACCCTTGCGGCTACGGCACTGGCCCCGTTGAGTAGGAGCAGCGCTGATGATGCCTGCCATAGGCCTGGCATCCTTGTGGAGGCGACGCAGCCTCCGTTGAGCAGGAGCAGCTCCTCTGAGGGTGGCTACCGTAGAACTGGTGGTGTTGCGATGATGGCGTTGCCCCCGTTGTGCAGGAGCAGCGTCGATGGTAATCTAGTTGACCGAGAAAACTCAGCCATTTGGTGAGACACAGGGCCTGACACCCCTAGCCTGCGAGGAGTTGGCCAGGCGAAGTAGGCCAGCTATTGTAGTAGAGGGCCTGACACCCCCAGGAGCTGACTTGTCGGCCGAGCGGACTCGGCCAACTGTTAAAGCCGAGGGCCTGACAACCTGATGGCTGACTTGTTGACCAGGCAGACTTGAGCGATTGATGAAGCAGAAGGCCTGACACCCTTGGTAGTAGTCTTCTTGGCCGAGTAAACCTGGCCAGTTGCTAAGGCAGAGGGCCTGACATCCTCAGTGGTTGTTACTGCAGGCGTGGCTGAGCTAGTCTCAACCACGAGCACCACGCCCAAGAAGAAGGGCGAGCCAACGATCGCAGGGAAGTCACCAAAGATGATCGGGGTCGCCAGGTATCGAAACTTGGCGTGGTTGGTGACGACTTGAGGGTCGTAGGTGACGGCATCCATCGCTGCTGTTGCGGTTGTTGTTATTGGTGGTGCGTAGCACAAACGCGGAAGTGCACTGAGGTACAACAAGCTCTCAAACGCGTAGAGAGATGCATACCCTCCTCTTCCCATCATGTAAAAGGAAGAGGATGGAATCAGAACCTTAAAAAGGTTTAGAAACTTTCTTTGACAGAAAGAAGAAAGGCGAGAAAGGTCCCAACGGGCGTGCCAGTCTGTTGGACCACGAAAATTTTTCACATAGGAAAAATAGATGACATTTTATAAAAATGTGTGTTTATGCACTTTTTGAAAAGAAGCGTCCCTAATACAGAGGGTGATTCTATGGGTGCGTGTCGTATCAGACGATTTGGCTTCGGGCTCGTGGGAGGCGGGCCGAGGTTCGAGTCGCGCCGGTTCCTTTCCGGTACTCGGATCCCAGGTCGCCACACCAAGTGCCCCTCCAACGGCACACTAGTGGCAGTCCTCCAGCGGCACACTCCAAGTGTCCCTTCCAACGGCACAACAACCTGCAAGCCCTCCAGCGGCACACCTGAGTGCCTCTCCAACGGCACACCCCTTTCGTGCCTCTTCCAACGACACAACAACCTGGAAGCCCTCTAGCGGCACACTTAGCGTGCCTCTTCTAACGGCACAGCAACCTAAAGTGCCTCCAACAGCACACTCTGAAAGTGCCCCAACGACACACCCCTGAAGTGCCTCTAACGGCACACTCTTAAAGTGCCCCAGCGGCACACTCTCAAAACTCTTCAACGATACACTCCTGAAGTGCCCTCAGCGGCACACTCCTTAAAGCCCTTAGTGGCGCACCATCTCGTGCCACTCCAACGGCACAGTCATTGTGCTCTCTCAACGGCACACCCTGCCAACTCCTCCACTTGGTGCAGTGTTACCTCTTCCACACCCGGTGCACCGTTACAACCTCCAGACTGGTACCAACCAGCCGTATGTACAATGGTCACTGTGTGGGACCCTTGGCGCGCAGCTCGGCCACCTCAGAGCCAGCTAGCACCTTGCCACGGTGTCATCCTCTTGTTCGAGCAGGCAGGCCTCCACCAGACGAAGACACGACTAGGGTCAACCTCAGACAGAGATGCCATCATGAGGTCCCCGCAACGTCAGAAGTATAAGAACCTCTCACAGAGAAAAGTAAAAAAAAGAGGAAGGAAGAAGAGGGAGGATCTGATCACGCAGAAGAGAGAACGAGAGGTATACAGAGAAGAAGAGAGCAGCTGCCCCATAGCCCGGAGAGCTCCAAGGAAGGAGGAGAAGAAGCCGGTGAAGAGAGAGAGTAAGCACACAGAGAGAGGGAGAGGGATCCAAGTGTAGCAGTAGAGGACGGGGGAGGGCAGGCAGCCATGGCCTCCTCCCTCTTAGCCCGTTCCTCTCCTCAGATGTCCCCTGCCTCTTTGTCCTCTTGTTTTCTTCCCCCTTTTTATTTCGGGTGTTGTATTGTATTTGGCCTCTTGGCCATGACCTACGCTATTGGGTTTTCTGTGAATGAAAATATGTTTTCCTTCTTGTTGTTATGATCAGACTCCACCCTGCAATGCATAGCATGGCTTGTCTCCTTCTTCCCTATGCTTTGTTTTTACTACTGGGGTTGCTTGCTCTCCATGGCACTGCAGGACCTATCCAACCCAATGGCTAGCATTACTGGGTTAACGGTGTGAAGCTAATCCCCTCCCATTAGTTTCTACAATAGTGTCACCCCCCATGAGTTTTGCTCCCAAAACCCCCCAAGTGGTCTAGCAAGGGAAGTCCCCTTTAGCACCGTCTGTCTCCTCTTTTGAACAGTTGAACCTGTGTCATCCCCACTAACACCTTGAACCTACCCCTTGGCCAGATGCTCCCCAGCTTGCATTCAGCCGTGCCTTGCCCGGCACACCCCCTCCGTGCCTCCAACGGTACACCCCCTCCGTGCCTCCAACGACACACACTAGCCATGCCTCCACCGGCACACCCCAGTCGTGCCTTGTCTGGCACACCCCAGTTGTGTCCAACCTGATACAGCCTAGCTATTCTTTGTCCTGTGTACTCGTGACCCATGTTAATCCTGTGTTTTATGGCCTCCAGATTTTTCGAAGTTTTCTTAAAGGTGTTGGTGCCCTGGCACACACCTCAAGTTGTTGGGTTATGCCATTCCTTGTCGGCGTATACCCCTTTTACCCCCCCTACCATCCGGGTCCAGGGGAGATGCTGTCAAATTTTTACCAGAATTAACATAATAACAATAATAATAAAAGAGGAGCCATTGATGCGGGACAGACACGTGGCCTGGGACTCTAGCTCATGAGCATCCTTAGCGAGGGATGCGTGGGACCGTGCGCGGTTGAGAAATCGACAATGAGTCGGGTAGTCAGCTCTTCCGTGCTCGGATCCTGCAATGCAAGAGTATCAAAATGTAAGTTCATGAACAATTTCCACAATACTGCCACATATATTTTGTTATCATCAAAACCATTATCAAAGACAAAGAGAGAGCGCAGTAAACCCAACAGAAGGAGTACAATTTCTCGGGCTGCCCGCCTGCGGGTGTATACTCCTCGCCTTCAGGTGAGTTCTCCTCGTCTTCAGATGAATCTGAGGATTCTTCAGAGAGTCAGCCTCTGAGCGGAGCCTCGCCAATGGGTGATACACCCGCCTCCCGTATGTGGGCTGGAGCTAACCCCCTGGCAAATGGGCCGAGGGGGAAAATGGCCAACTGCTGATCAAGGCTCTCTAGGAACTGCAGCAGACGCCTTTGTTCCAGTTGCAATTGGCGGATCTCCCATCGGACCTTCCGGAGGGTCCTTCTCAGCGCCAAACACTCTGTAAATGAAGGAGCGGCTCTAGGGCCAGTATTGGGCTGTCGGTTTGAAGGCCCGGCTTCGGAGGCGTTGGAACTTGAAGCCGTCGCCACCATGTAAACCACATTAGCCGACCGGCTTGATCGGCTCCAGGCATGGGGCTGGGGTGGGTCGACTGCATGACCTAGCATGTTTATCAAGCCCTTTGAACGACCTCTTTTGCTATGTTCTTGAAAACATAACAGTCGCTGATGGTGTGACCCAACCTTCGACGCAATAGGTAGGGTCCTCCATCTTGTCCACCTCTGAAGGCTTCCGCGGATCCGGCAGAGTAATGAGCTACTCCTTCATGCATAGATCAAAGAGCATTTTGGTGTGCTCTTTCCTGAAGGAATAAGGCGTCTTCATGCGCTCCTTTAAAAGAGACGCATTTGCCTTATCATCAGACTTCTTGCCCTTGCCTTTGGACTTTCCTTCTCCCTTGTCTCCGTTCGTCGGGGAGAAGTCCACCGCATTCACCTCCTCGCCGCTAGCCAGACGGTCCTAGGAGGATTTGCCCTTGACAGAAGTTTGTGCAGGGTAGTCGGCGAAGAACATTTCAATCTCCGCCACCACAGTGTTTAGCTGGTCAAAGCTCCTGATATTGGAGCCTAGAAGCTTTTCACTAACTTCCACCGAGAGACCCCTGCGGCAGATGGTGATCGCATCTTCGAGCGTCGGAGGATTATCACAGCGCATGCTGACGTCCCTCCATCGCTTGATGAAGTCTAACGCTATTTCACCCTTCTTCTGCCGAAGGGAACAGAGCTCCGCCAGGGAGACTTTGCGTTCGACCATTTGGAAGCGATCGACGAACTTCTTCTACATATCAGCCCAATCGGCTACCGAGTTGGGCTTCTTGAATACCACTAGAAGGCGGTGCCAGTCAATGACGTGGCAAAATACCACAGTAAGTATGCCTCTTCCAGCACCAAGTCACCCATAGCCGTCATATAGTAGGCCAGGTGTTCATGTGGAGAGCCCTGCACGTTGAACTTCTAAAGTTTCGGGGCCTTCAGGCAATCCGGCGGGAGCTTCTTGAATTGATAGTGGAGGGGATAGGGCACGCTGTACAAATCAACGGTGGCCACACCCTCACCATGTTCAGCAAACTTTGCCTCCACGATACGCTCAATATCTGCCTCTACGCCATGAGGCTTTCTGCAGCGAGATTAGCAGATGATCGTGCATTGACTTCATGCTGCGGGGCTTCAAACTTTACCACGAATGGCAATTTTGCAACTGTGACTGAGGCATTGGCTGCAACTGGAATGGAAGAAGGTTGTTGTTCCACTCCAGTGGGCGTCGCCTGAGGTGGGACAGGAACCTCTTTTTCACACAATAGTGCCTGTAAGAGATTCTTGAGCTCTTGATTCTCGCGTCGGAGTTCTTCCAACGCGGGAGTATGTGTCTCTTCCCCCAGCTCTTCCTCGTGTCGGGGGTGGCTATCCCCATCGACACTATGAACGTCCATTTGACGCTCTTCGTGCCGCGCCGGTTCAGGTTGAGACGTCCCAACGGTTGTCGCCTACTGTGTTTGCGCCTGGCCACGGGACCCGGACCTTAACCTCCTCGAGTATTGAAGAGGCTGGTTGGGGTCACCCGAAATATCTTCCAGCTGCTAGTCCGCGGAAGTAGTGCAGCAAGTGAACACCTTGACAGTGTCATTAGTCACATGAACCACCCACTTCTTCTTGGGCGATTGTCGGTCCGGCTTGGGCGGCTCCCCTAGTCTGTCAAAGATAGAAACTTGGGATGTGGATGCTTGAGGGGAGCGATCCTCCTCCCTATGCGTGGAGCTAGCCCATGGGGAGGTCGGCCGCACCTTTTTGCCGGTTCCTCGGCGCTTTTGCCCCCGTAAGGGCTGAGTTGAAAACCCCGGAGAGACCGAGGCCTCAGTACTTGTCGGACTCCGCATTTGCTGAAGATCCGACATGCGGAAGGGCTCCTCCACCCTTGCGCGCCTTATGATTCGGGCCTCCTCCTTGGTGACCCAGATCTTCTTCAAGTGGAGATGGTGCTCCTCCACTTGGTTGCCCCCTGTCCTTGATCGGGCAGCTCGTGGCTTGGGTCGCTGCAGGGGACCCTGAGTTGCCGCCGGTACGGCGAGCTGCTTCTTTTTCGCTCCATCCTGGAGTTCGAAGAGATTGGAGGTGGGGATGGTTGGGACATGACGGTCCCATGGCAGGACCGGCTCACCTCCATCGAGCCGGATGCGGATATCCCCGACAATCACGGTCTTACCGGAGCGAGATGTTACCACTGCAGGCTGTGTACCCTTGCGGCTATGGCGCTGCCCCCGTTGAGCAGGAGCGGAGCTGGCGACGCCTGCCGTAGGCTTGGCGTCATGGTGGCGGCGACGCTGCCCCCGTTGAGCAAGAGCAGCTCCTCTGAGGGTGGCCGCCGTAGAGCTGGTGCCGTTGCGGCGACGGCGCTGCCCCCGTTGTGCAGAAGAGGCGCCAATAGTAATCTAGTTGACCGAGAAAACTCGGCCATTTGGTGGGATACAGGGCCTGACACCCCTAGTCCGCGAGGAGTTGGCCGAGCGAAGCCGGGCGACTATTGTAGTAGAGGGCCTGACACCCCCAAGAGCTGACTTGCCGGCCGAGCGGACTCGGCCAATTGTTGAAGCCGAGGGCCTGACACCACCGACGGCTTGCTTGTTGGCTGAGCGGAACTCATTTACAATGGGGATGTCTACTAGGATGATCTCCTTAGACTCCGTAACTATGACAGAAGCAAGAAAAGGTTCACATCCTTGCGAGATGAGTTTGCCAGCGTGAAGAGAAGAAATGATTGTAGGATGTTTCCTATACTTGATGCCAAGGAAGAAAAATCTCGGAGGACCTGGTTTACGGAAAGATATAATCCTATTCTGGCAATTTATATTGGCATCATGATCTACCAATCAATCTACCCCTAAAATGGCATCATATCCTTTCATGTTAAGACATACTAAGTTTGCAGGAAGATTATGACCTTCTACGATCACTTCGTTATCGGGATAATATTTGGTAAGTTTGGTTCCAGAACCTAAGGGTGTAGTTATAGCAAGGTCCAAAGGTAAAGGAACTGATGCAACAGGTAAAGTTTTGGCAAAAGAAGTAGAGATAAAAGAATGAGAAGCACCAGTATCGAATAGCACAAATGCAGGACGAGAGCAAATTTGAAGTGTATTTCTGGGAACTTCCACCATTCCCACTCCTAAACCTTTTCTTGTTATCACAGCTTTTGTAAGGTTCCGTGACACTAAATTTTTCTTTCTTGAATCGCCGATCGGATCACCGGCTAGATTCTTCTCCTTTTCCTTTCATCTTCTTGACCTTCTCTAAGGTCCTTTCGCACAAATAGGCCCGTTGGACCATCTCCTCATATGTGCGGATGTTCTGAGTCCCTAGCTGTTGAATGTAACCGGGCCATAACCCGTCCATGAATCGATTTGCTTTAAATAAATCGGCACTAATCAAATGTGGTGCATATGGTGCTAGCCTAGAAAATTGTAATTCATATTCTGTTACTGACATCATCCCTTGACGAAGGGAAGCAAACTCCATGGCTTTCCTCTCCTTGACGTGTTCTGAAAAATACTTGGCACGAAACAGTGTGAGGAAACCTTCCCATGTATGTGGTGCATCGACTAGAGGTGCCGGGACCGACTTCCACTATATCTGAGCATCTTTGTTTAATTGAAAGGTGACCAAACGCACCCTCTCCTGATCGGTGGATTATATAACATCAAAGATCATGTTCATCTCATCAATCCGATTTTCTTCCTCGTCTGTATTCGAAGAACCATAGAAATGCGGAGGGTTGAGACTCCGAAAATTCTGATGTAAACTACCTGCTCTGGCTCCTGCGCCTGCCTGAGCCATTATTTGAAGTGCCTGGGTAAGGCCAGCCACAGTTTGCTGCATGCCATCCCAATCTACGCGATGTGCCATTAAAATTAAAATAAGGTACCTGAGAGAAATACAACAACTTGTTATTTCTCATGGAATTAAGAGAATTTAATCTTAAAATAATTATCTATCTTATCCCGGGCTCTACCAAATTCTCACATAGGTGTGAAAAATTTCTCCCTTAGTTCATAGGTAGGGGTCCTTAAACGTTGGACTTATCCTATGACATAATTTCTTTCCTAGGTCTTGAAACTTAAGTTCTAGCTTTGATACCAACTTGTAGTCAGTGCACATGAAGGCATCAGGTCAGAGCATACTAGGCATGTTCAGAGCACATGTTTCATACAAGTCTAAGCATATGCACTCAAGTCGATGCACATGGCACTGACACATTTATAAGGTCGATGCACCTGGCACTGATATGCACATAAGGTCGATGCATATGTGTTGGGTATGATCTGGCAGGTCGGTGCACATGTGTTTCTGACTAAGGAGGTCGATGCACATATGTCGCTAGCCATAATCAGGTTGATGCACATTTCACTTTGCATGCAGAATGCATTATCAGGGTCGATGCTAGTTTGCTAGCGACTGTAGTGAAGGTCGATGCTAGTTGGCTAGCAACTGCTATAAGGTCAATGCATGTTATTGTCTTGAGAGGATAAGGTCTGTGCACTCTCACATTCTGTCACATAAGGTCGACGCTAGTTAGCCAATGCAGCATCTAAGGTCGATGTACGTTTTCACCCTACGAAACACAAGGTCGATGCATATCCCTATTCACACCTTTACACAAGTTGGTGCACATGCATATATCAGGTCGATTCTAGGCTAAGGTCGATGCATGTTTTGAGGGTTGATGCTAGCAAAGGTCGATGCATGTTTAGAAGGTCGACGGTAGGCTGTGCGTCTATGCAGCATGAAGTCTGTTCACATTTTGTTTGACTGCACATAAGGTCGGTGCACATTTGTTAGACTGCATACAAGGCCGATGCACATTTTGTTTGACTGTATATAAGATCGGTGCACATTTGTTAGACTGCATACAAGGTCGATGCACATTTTGTTTGACTGCATATAAGGTCGGTGCACATTTGTTAGACTGCATACAAGGTCGACGCACATTTTGTTTGATTGCACATAAGGTCAGTGCACATTTGTTAGACTTCATGCAAGGTCGATGCACATTTTGTTTGACTGTATATAAGGTCGATGCACATTTTGTTGGTCAGCATATAAGGTCTGTGCACATTTGGAATTTAGGTCTATGCATGTATAGTAGTCCATGCACATACAGGTCTAAGCATGTCTAGGGTCTGTGCACATTTGGAATTCATGCCTTATGACTAAAATTTGATTGAATCTTAGGATTGAAATTGTGCTTATCATCTACCTTATGACTGATACACTTTATGTTTTGATAACCCAAAACCATGGTTGAACACCTAGGTTACATGAAGGGTGACCGTACGTGAAACTTAAATGAGCAAATAAGAAGGCACGTGATCCAAGATAAGATGCCACGTGATCCAAGAAAGGATGGCACGTTTGTCTCAAAGGCTTCCAGAAGAAGAATATTCCATTACCACGTGGACCAATGGAATTTCACTAGGTTTTTCTGCCTCATCCTTATGGAGGCTCTGTCCTATTTAAAGGCTGCCTTATCCCTTGGATGAAGGGCGCTGAAAGCTACAGAAAGCTCCGAGAGTCTCTACTATGCAAAGATCCCTTTTGAGAAGAGAGCAGCACTAGAAAGAGTGAGAAGTTCATTTCGAAGAGAGAGAGAGAGAGAAGAAAGTTTGAGAGCAGCCAGCCGTTGCATCTGAAAGTGCTTCATCAAAGCTACATTCTGTCTTTATTTTCCGTTTCCTGTGTTCATTTGATTCTAGCTTTGCATCTTTGTTTTCTGTCTCCCTCTGAGTACTCTTGGAGGAAGGGAGACACTGTCTCCGGTTGCGAGTGACTTGGGGTCATTCGTGGGTTCCCTCTGGTTCAGAGGAAGGGAGAAAAGATTCTTCGGTTCTGGACTTGTGGTTTGCAAGGCCAGGGTGCAGGTTCTGTGGGGTACATGACCTGGGTCGAGGGATTTGTCTCCCTCAGGGCAAGCTGTTAGGCAGCATCTGTTCGCAGACTGAGTCTGCTTTTTCCATTTGCCGTAACGCAAGGAAGCCTCACTCGGTGTGAGCGAGGGGTGGATGTAGATCTCGAATTGAGATCGAAGCACCTAAAAATTTCCTTTGTCTTCTGGTATGATTGCCTCATTGTTCTTCTCTGTTAGTGTGGATTCACTTTGTCCTGTTGGTTCTTTTATTTACAAGTTGTAATTTTTGATTTTTATAGATTGTAATTTTCACTTTCATAGCAATGAGAATTCATTTTGGCAATTGTGTTCTTCCTCTTCCTCCCTCCATCTTCTTCAAATTTCTCTTCTTAACCCTCTCACATTCTTTAGATAGATTTATTTTCCATGCACTTCTATTTTCTTTTTGTATAAACTCACTCAAATGTTGATTTTATCAAATATAAGGGTTTTCCAACTTGATTTAATTGAAATATTTTCTCCTCCTGGGATTGACCCATTCTCTCCACTCTACTTGATTTTTTAATATTTTTAAGTGAGTGAGTGCAATTATCATTTTTAAAATTGTGTGGCACGACATTTTAAATGACGAGTGTTAGTGGCTATCAGTATACCATAGAGCAAATGCAGTAGATCAACTACAACTGCATCAACCTGTGTAAACCATAGGTATACTTGATATGTAATTAGAGAATGGATGAGCACAAGAGGTTATGAAGATGCACCGACCTGTGTGAAACAAAGATTGACCTGTCGAGCTAGAACAAGTGTAGTTACATCGACCTGTCAAGACGATGGCTAGTACAGCTTGTGCTTAAGCATCGACCTAATGTCTCAAGCAAACATGAATGCATCGACCTGAGTCTAGTGACTAACATATGTGCATCGACCTGATCACCTCAACTAAGATGAATGCATCGACCTGATGACACTTGCGAACATGGATGCGTCGGCCTGAGTACTATGAAAAGCTTTGATGGATTAACCTCATGAACTTTACAACTAAGGATGCATCGACCTGATGTCATGATGAACTTCTTAACATTGATCTGATTGAAGACAAAGACTTATGCTTAGAATTGACAAGACACATACAGTTTTACTCACTCCATGAGTCATAGTGTGACATCATCAAAACCAGGGGTCCAACAATCTCTCCCTTTTTGACGGTGACAACTATGAGTCATGTAAACATTTACACAAAATAATGATAATTCAATCATCCATGACAAACAATAATTTTACTTCAGTGAGAAACAAACAGTGCAACATTCAAACATTCATTCATTGCAACCAATATCCAGTAACTGTCATTGCAACCAAGATCCAGTAATTGTCATTGCAACCAAGAGTTTCCATTCATTACACACAGGGGTTTTCACAACAAAGAAAATGCAACACTAAATGCTAAATGACACAACACACAACTAAAAGACACAACACTGAAAGACACAACACTACATGCATGACACTACATGCATACATGCATGACTAATACTCTATGTACATGCATGAATAATACTCTGCGTATAATGAGAGAGAGTTTCTTGTCTAGATCTTCAGCAAACAGATTCTTTTTCAATAGCAAAACATAGACTCATCTCTCCCCCTTTGTCATCATCAAAAAAATATGAGGGGATGTCTATCTTCTCCCCATGTGAGGTGTGCTGGAGCTACCAAGAGATCTTACTGGTATTGTAGTTGGGATGTTCTGTGGCATTTTTGAGACTTTGGTGCCCAAAGCTGTGATTTTGGCATTTACTTTCAGATCACATTGCTGAACAAAGGCATGCAGTTCTTTGACTTGGGTGCACAGGTCAACAAACCAGTTTTGCAGCATGAGATTGAGATTATCAAACTGAGCCAATTGATGGATTTGTGTCTCTGGCATAGATGTTGAAGTACCTTCAGTTAGTGTAGAGAGTTTTTCCCTGATTATTCTGACCATATTTATTACCTCATCATTTACTGAATCAGTTTTAGCATACACTTTTCCCATTTGAGCAATGATACTATGGGATTCATCCATTAACTTGGCACACTTAAGAGATAAACTTTGTTGCTCTTCTCGGATATCATGGGCATGCATCAGCATCTCTATTGTTTTCTGTTGTGTCTCTGTATGAATCTCCCTCAGCCTTTTCATTATTGACCCTGCCCTTTCACAAACTTGCTATTGTGCCCTGACATATTTTGACGAAGACATTTTGTTCTATTTTGTATGATTTACATTGAATATATTTTGATTGACTTATTTTCAGGTTTTATTAAAGTGCTTTAGAAATTTTTAAGTGTTTATTGAAACAGTATTGCATCGGGTTAGTCCCGGGCGACTCGACGGTCATATCGCCTGCTCACGCGAGGTTCGTACTCCAGCGTGGCGATTATTTCGAGTCGAGCTAGTTCGAGTCAAGGTTCATTAAGTGGCTTATTTATTTATTCTAGCCAAAAATTCGGTAGTATCTTCCCATCCCGGAGGGCGTGTCGGGGAGAAGCGGGGAGTACTCCCATAATGGAGTAACCCCTAAAGAGTCGGGCGGCACGACGACGGTCGCCAAAAATCTGAACAGATAGGAAATCCCCGAGGGTCGGCCTACGAGGGGCACCAATTCCGTGGGTGAAAACGAGCGAATGAAAAGACATACGATGGGGGCGAAAACCCCGAGGGCTAGCCTGCAAGGGGCACGCGACCCAAGTCGACATTATGCCCGGAAGTTGACCCGAGACCCCGAATTGGATTGGGAGACCCCGAGGCAAGCCTGCAAGGGGAACTCCACAAGCCAGGAGGTTAACCCAGGACCCCGAAATGGGTAGAGAGAGAGACATCCCGAGGTAAGCCTACAAGGGAGCTCCACATACCCGGGGTTGAGTTGTGACACAAGGGACGCTCAATGTCACCGTTTTGGTGGCATTTGTATTATACTCCATGAGGGGGGGCTTCGAAGAGAGCACATCACAATTTGATGGACCTCTGAGAGCCTGGAGGAGTTTAAGCCAATGCACGAAGAAGCGAAGAATGGGGGATTGAGACGAACAATCCACTTTCGTGCAGGGCCGATATAGAAGCCAAGATGTAAAGTAAAAGGGATCGGTAGAAGATATGGTTACAGTATATCGATCGGGCTTGAACCTCTACAACCCATAGGGGGGGGTGAAGGGGTAAGTAGCCAGTACCACATAAATCAGGTGTGTCGAACAGGGAAGGATACACGCGCTAACGGAAGGGAAGTAGGCGAATCAACATGCTCATCCGGTTAAGGTCAGGGCCAGTGGACGGCGCCTGTCCAACACATTGGGAAGGATACCCATGCATTCAACACAAATCGTGAAGGCACTAGGCCATTTAGTTTCAGCTGGCACGAAAATAGGAAGCGAAAATCGTGGGAGCATCAGGAAGACACTCAAACGCGAGAAGAGATTCGCACCCAGAATCGGGCTAGAAAGAAGATTTCATTCATTCTTTTGCACAGACAAGTACATCATCCCCAGAGGACCAAACTTAGGGAATTGAAAGAAAAGAAAATAGATTACAACGAGGTCGAACAGAGAAAGGTGGGGGAGGGTGGAGCATTGACTCTGTCCCCCCCCCAAAAAAACACACCTTCAATCAAAGCTTCCTCCCCTCAACGAAATGAACACAGGCAAAGGCTGGTGGAGCTTTGTGAGAACTTGGTCGCTCGGGCTCTCAGGGGCTTTCTGCGAATGGTTGCAGGTGGAGTTCTCGAAAGGAGAAGACCCTCTAGTTTTCTTCTTTCCCAAGTTTTTTTCTCTCCCTGCTCCCTTCGTTCTTCTGTTCCTCTCCCCGCTATCTTCTTTCTTTTTTTATTTTATAGAGAGAGGTTCCCCGGCGCCACAAATGGTGCGCCGGGGAAGGCCGCATCGAGAAGAGCATTAGCGCGCCGGAATTGGTGCCATCGTTTCAACGGCATATCTGTTTTACGCGCCGGAAAGGAGGGCGCCGTTTCAATGGCATCCGATAGATCGTGGCGCCGTTGCTGCCTCCTTTGCCTGCCGAACGCTGGCCGATGTGTCCGGGGATGATTCTGGAAGTCACACTTTACAATTCCTCGTGCCACGGCTACTACAAGGCCTTGGCTGGGTGTCGATGAAGTTCTTGGTTTGCCGTACGGCTTTAGTCCAGACTCCGTATGTGTTTAGTTCGAGCACGCGGGTTTCCTTGCTGACACGGCCTTTGGCGATGCCGAGCCGGCTTCACTTGTATTTGCAGTTTTGATTGCTTCTTCGGGGATGGTCCCGACTATCCTCCCGAGCTACGAGTACTGCACCGATTTTATTCCGAGTCACGTTATCGTGCTGTTTTAGTCCTCTCCTCGCCTCCGAGGTGATTTAATAAACTTTATAATCAATGTATTGAATGAGCTAGTTCATCTAAACCTAAATTAGCTAATCCCATAGCTTCATTATCATGTTTTAGTCTAAGCATTCATGCCGCATCATTGTATGCTTGAGTGCGTGGGCCCTTGGTATATCAAATGACATTAGTAGAAGGTCAGGCAACGCCCGACGGGAAGCTCTTGTTATGTGTGATGGTGGTCTCCAGACCTATGTTCTCCGCCACGTATTGAGGGTTCTACCCTAATAAACCATGCATGGTAGATTATAACACCCGGCATGATCATGTACATCATTTACATTCCTTATTCCGGCCTCTATAGCCCTTTATCTCGGTAATTAATCAAAGGTTTTCCCTCCTCACGGGGGATGTAATTGATGCCATAGCCTTTATGGTATGGCGGACTGCTAGTCCCAACCGAATCTCACTCTCACCTGACACGGGTCAGATTGAGCGCATAACGAACTCGTCACTCACGTGACTGGCACGCCTGTGCAGCTAATTATTTAGTTAATTATCGATTAATTAATTTATTGATCGATGCATAAATAAACCAAATCAAAGTAATAAATTAAATTTTAATTTATTTAAAATCAATGGGAAATCCTCGTCGAAACAGTTTTGGCATGCCTGGTGGGACCAGTGTCACCTTTCATCTCTTTGCCAAGATACTTGGGCTTCGAGGCCCTCCCAAAGGTTGTTGATCGTTGGTTTGTTTATCTTTGTAGATGAGCGATGACGACCTTTGGATTGACTGGCGTCACCTTCGACCCATCAATTGTTGCTGATCATGCTGAGCACGGGTACCTGGCTGTGCCCACGGTGTTCGGCGACTTCCCTACTGCTGTTGGCTTCCCCAACTTCTTGGGGTTGTCCTTTGTGGACATGCTAGAAGTGGAACCCTCGAAGCCCACCGAGGGAGCCGCGAAGGAGATGGGGCCTCTGAAGGCTCAATGCTAGCATGACTCGCTAAAGAGTCCAACCTTGGTCGACAGTTGCGTGGTGCACCATGCCGTCCCCGTGGCTCGCCCCGATGCTGTCAACAAGAACGCTGGAGGTCACCAGCGCAAAGAACTTCGAAGGACTACCACTGTGATTACCGGGTCCCTGTCTCACTCCGGTAAATCCATGATGGTTGGCAGCGTCCGTGTCTTTCTTGACGGATGCGATGCCTGAATAGTCCCGAACCGGGTCATCCTTAATGTCCGAGTCCGCAATTCATACCAAGCCCTCGCTGGAAGGAGGGCGAAAAGAGAGGAAGATGGCCGCTATAGCCAGAAGAAGCTGGCCCCAAGGCCAAGGAGGTTCAAATAGGTGTGGGTCCCCAAGAGGGTCCAACCTGTCCACCAAGCTACACCAGTACGTCGCCGTCCTGCTAGCGACGGAGTTGAAGGAAGGAAAGAAAGGGGCCTACCCCTGAAAGTAGAAGAAGCGGTTGCGGACCCTCCGCGCCATGGAAGCTTCCGGGCCTGCGCTCGACAAGCCAATGTCCCTACTGTGGGACAAAGATTCCAGCAACCCACCAGTCGGGTTCAGCTTGCTTATATCCCTCCTGCGGGAGGCCGACAACTCTCCCCCGTACTACATCAAGAGCGGGGTTGAGAAGAGATGACCACCATGGTCAAGAACTATTTTTGAGGGCTAGGCAACCCCTCGCTTGGACAGCAACAACTGACGCAGGCAGCCGCGGCTAATGAAGGCTACTACCCAACAATGGCAGTTGAAGAAGAAGAAACGGAAAGAAGGATGGCGTCGTCGGTTGACGACAAATGTTATGAAGACGGCTTTGAGATCGAGGCTGACAAAACTGCCCCTCGGCGAGAAGGGAAAGAAAGAATCTCTGTGTTCGAGAGGCTGACCTTTTCAGATCAAGCTAGGAGGAAGGTCCATCGGCAGGGAAGAAGGATGGAAGTTTTCACCTGCAATATGGCCGGCACGTTTAACAGAAAAGGGAATGAACCCTCAAGTCGGGGGAAGCCCAAACTCTGGCAAAACTAGCACTAAGAACCTCGCACCACACATCCAGACCACAGGGAAGAAGAGCAACCACACCTGAGAAGTTAGGGGTGAGCCTCGTGTCACTGGCTTAGTAGGGGTCCTGCAGATCCCCACCAAGAAACCAAAGTGGTAACAGTAGTAGGAACAACAAGAGTAATAGTAGGAGTATGAACAACAACAGAAGTAAGAGGAAAGTCATACAGAATAAACCATGGCAGCTGATGAAACCTCAGCCCTCTAAACTACTCCTAATTGATAAAGGCATAACTTCCCATACACCTAGTAGGGAATTGCCAAACTAATCGCAAGAAACTCCGATTACATTGCCAGAACACATCATGCTACAACCAACGTGTAGGCTTCACATCATGACCTCTCAGACGTGGGGAAATACACCACCCAAAACACTGGCGCCCACACGACCTCACCGTCGTGTATGCTACACAAGCCACGGTGAAGCCAGACACAGGCTACCCGAAACACCACGTCACCCATGATGAAAAATTGGTCACAAAATCCACAAGTCATGTGTCATGTGATAGAAGTACCTCCTCACGAGAAGCAAAGCAAGATGCATCCACTGACGTCTTACACTGCGCCTCAAGTGTCTCCCACACGTCTCGAATGCGGTAATTGAGACACTGTGCCGAGCACCAAGGAACAACAGTAATGAGTGACTAGTCAGGGTCACGCTTGTCGGCGCTCGTCCAACGCCGCTGACTACGTGTGCACACATAAGTCAAATGCCTTGAGTTAGGCCTCTAGCTAGTTTTCCCTCCAGTAGGACGCTACCGCAAAGAAAGGGGACCCACGAAAACTAACCTAAAATCATCTCTCGGGAACTGCCCCACCACCACTCCCAGGTGGGCTGACACCCTGAAGTGTCGTCAGGCTATGACTAGTGGATGCTCATTAAATACAGAGACTCAAAAGAGAAACATCGAAGTACAGACATGTTAACGCGTACCTATCACACGTACTATGAAGCACAAGGTAGTACACAGAACTACTGCCAGACTCATGACAGACAACTAGACCTATTCACAATGATCCTTGAGTCACACGACTCTGGTCAAGATCGTCGCACATCACAGCAATATACTGTTAATCAGCCTAGTCCCTAAGCCAAAAACCATGAAGAAACACAAGTCCTCAGCCCCTAGGCTGCACATAGGACTCTTAATTCTGCACAATACAAACCACGGAACATGAGGGAATGTCAAAGCCCTCAGACTACATAGGCATGCAAACTGAGGTAAAATGATACCTCTATGCGTCCAAAACCAGAGTCTCGATCCATACAGGATAATCGAGACACTCATGAGATCACGTGTCAACCATTGGGTCACAACCAGGTTGACCAGAAATCATAATGACCCTCGAAATACACAAAACACTACTCGATATCATGGCACTTTGGAACACCCTATAACACGGTCACAGCCCTCATAGGACATCCAAGACATCCACGTACAATGGCTATCCAAGGGGTCGAAGCCAAGCCAACTAACATGGAAGAAACACTACGCATAGCTCGGGATGAAGCCACTCTTCTGGGATCCCTTGACACACATATGACTCTCATGGAACACCCAAGATATCTCTCAAGTCAAACGCGAGCAAGGCATTGAATCCTAGGTTCACTAGAGCCCAAGACAACTTAAATAATACCCGAAAAATCAAAACATTAACGTGCTTATTGCCTACGTCAGGATGATTAACGCACCCACACAGAGGGTTGCGATGTCAGAAGAACGCGTCTAACACCTATAGCATGTTAATGCATTAACACGGCGCACTCTTGGGTCGCGTTAATTGATGCGGACAAAGCTTCAAGCACGACAACATAGTAACGCGGTCAGAGCCTAGGGCATATTAACACAAGATCACAGTGTTGTCCCTCTGGTTTTGATGATGACGATTTGATAGTCTTGATGATGACAACTTGTTAGATTTGATCACAACAAAATTCCAGATAGGCATAACCTATCCTTCCAACCACGCCTTTTGATATACCTATTGGATAAAGGGTTTAAGCATGGAAAATAATTCAAATACTCAAGAGCATGCATTACGTTAGGCGTTCCAATGCATTCATCTAATGGATAAGAAAATTTGAAATGTAAGCACACAGGAGCTAAAACAATTCACACAAGAGGCACAAGAAATTTTTAGGTGATTCGATTTTCACCTACATCCACCCCACACTCAGACCAGAGTGTGGATTACTACTGACACACAGCTTCAATCCACTGATCCATAGCTTCGGAGACTAAATCCCTATAGACCACTGATCTACAGCTTTGGGGAATAGATCCCAGACCATTGAGCCTCACAGCTTGCTCTGTTGAGCCTTATAGCTTGCTGTTCGAGGATTCAACCTCACCCGCTGATACACAGCTTACACGAGAATTTAATATGAGAAAAGTGAAAGATAAGAGGAATTAGAACAGAACAGAAAATAGTAGCTCTCTAGGAGCAGATTGACTCTGGATCTGATCTAGGAGTCAATTACATAGACAAACTCTCACAACCTCTCTTCACTCTCTGACCATCTATGGCACTCTGCTTTTCTGAAGACCTAGTAGACTATTTCTCTCAATCTCAATTACTCTCAAACTCTGGCTCTCCTACTTTCTTCTCCTTCTCTTCTTCTTTTTCTTCTCGTTCTGCTTCTTTTTCGTACCCTGATCTGAGCGATCTAGCCTCTTATTTATAGGCTTGAAGAATTAGGCGCGTGGAAAACTCGTTCCTGCCCAAAGACTCTGGAAAGAGGAGCCTTGCTGAGATTCCACTTGTAAGGATGAAGGATGCTTTGTCCACGTGGCAGAATCTCCAAAAGAGATCCCAATCTTGGATCACGTGCCTGTGAGATAGAAACTTGAGCCACGTAACTGAGCTAAGTGAAGGCGTGCTGCTTCTCATAAGTTGATCCTGGGTCCCTGTGACGTAAATTCCTGCCAGTCAGAACGAAGTCATTCTGTCAAACATCTTGTGTACTTAAATTCATTTCTGGAAAATGATAAGAGAATTAATATGCTTAGAATTGCAATGCATATACTTTGATTCTAATGGACTAAGCAACACAATGTGCACAGACCTCATAGAGGACTAATGCAAGGGTGCTCAGACCTCAATGTATGCTAGGACATATGCTTAGGCTTTAGATATGCACAATGGAACTTATGCTCAGACTTTGAATGCATGCTACAGAATGTGCACAGACTTCAAAAGGCATGATGTAATATGTGCGTAGACCTTACAAGGCACATTTAGAAATGTGCATCGACCTTGTATACATAGTGTGAAACAATGCACAGACCTTTCAGACCTAAGCCTAAAATGTGCATCGACATTTATAAGCATAATGCAAAATGTGCATCGACTCTGGTTTGAATGTGCTCAGATCTTACATGCTGAAAGTGTATGGACCTTGTTTAGCACAAGGCATAATGTGCACCAACCTCATTATACATGATGCAGAATGTGCTCTGACCTACTATTGCACACTAGCATATGTGCTCAGAGTTGCAAGTGCACAGACCAACCGTGCTCGGACCTATATGAGGCAGGATGCAAATGTGCTCTGACCTTGCAAGTGCACAGACCAAATGTTCTCGGACCTATATGAGGCAAGATGCAAATGTGCTCAGACTTGCAAGTGCACAATGTAGAAAACATGCGTCGACCTTTACGCACAAAGCACAAATATGCTCCGACCTTCATATGCATCAAGACATAATGTGCTTGGACCTTATGTATGACTAGGGCAAATGTGCATTGACCTTAGATATGACTAAGAGAAATGTGCACCAACCTTAGTTATCACTAAGAGAAATGTGCATCGACCTTAGTCTGCTTAAGGCAAGATGTGCATTGACCTTAGTTATAGAATGCATGCAAATAAGGCTGTAAAATGCTAACAGTGTTGCGAAAATAATCATGAATTCAGAGTATCAAGATCCAGGAATTGAAAAACAAAATGAACTATTTTGGGGCACTAGTCAAGGGTAACCCCTCATACTCTACATTGCCACCATGGATGCCTCATTGGGGGCTCTGTTGGTGAAGGAGGTAAAGAGCAGCCACTCTACTACCTCAGTCAAAAACTGATTAGTGCTGAGTACCGCTACTCCCCTATGGAGAAAGTCTGCTTGGCATTAGTATTCACCGTCAAGAAGTTACGACACTACCTCCTGTCCCATCAGGTCGAGCTCATATCCAAGCATGACCCTCTCAAGTTTCTCCTCTGGCAGCCCGTCCTCTCAGGTCGACTAGGGAAGTGGGCTCTCCTAGTCATGGAGTGTGATATTACTTACGTCCCTAGAAAAGTAATCAAGGGGTAGGGCATGACTGAATTCTTGGCAGCCCATCTAGTACCAGATGTAGACACATCAAAATTGACACTATGTTGAGTAAATTTTATGTTACAATGTAATGCCCCAATCGGACTTCATCACTGATTTGATAGATAGGTTTTTCCCCTTCTTTTATGATTTTCTTGAAAGTTGTGACTATCTTCTGGTCACGTTTTAAGTCACGCCCTGAAGTGAGTCACTATTTCATAATAAATCACTACGCGTGAGGTCGTGTTCTAAACCTTTCCTTTGGTCACTTTCTAAAAAGTGCCCTATGCCCTATTGTTTCTTAATAAGTCGCGCCTGGACTTCAGGCGTTTTCCTGAATTTTTTGATTCCGAGTCAGAACCGATTCCCCAAGATCGCACCCCTACGAGCGGGCGTGAATTAAGAAAAGCATCTGAAGGTTGGTCACATTTCACTTTTTTTAAATATGGAAAGGTCTAATCTTCAAGATAAGAAACGACAGACTCAGGGGCACTGTTCCAGAATAGCGACCATCTCTAGGGCGCGATTTCAGTTTCATGTCCAAATTGATTTGTACCTTCCCAGATAGAGCCCTTCTATTATTTAACCCCAAATCCAGCTTTGGAAGGAGGTCTCTGGCCCTTCCTCATTTTAATCCCACTTATCACCCCATAAATACCCCCTCAAAGCTCCATCGCACGACAGAACACACAGGATCTGAAAGACAGAATAATCTGAACAATCTGAGAGAAGAGACAGAATAGACACACACACAACTTGAGAGAACAACCTGAGAGACCCACGATTTGAGAGCAATATGCCACTTTGATTTCTTGCCATTGCCATTGTTCTCCCTTTGTGCTTCAAATCGATCGGTTCTCCCCTTTGTCCTGCTTACAGGAGCAGAAGAGGGGTTCCATTCCTTCGGTTACTCATATGCATGCAATCATCACCACCAACAGATCATTCATCTAGGCAGTTTGGTATCTTAGTTACATTATTTAGTTCTTTCATTCATATCTCCAATCCTTAGCTCCTATTAGGGGTTTAAAACCAAACCAGGTGTGTTCATGCCCAATTTGCATAATTTCATACACTTAGGAATTTGATACTACGCACATTAGCTAATCCATTTTATTTATTTTGATTGTATTTTCTTGATGTGACACCACCTTGGGGGTGGCAGCCACTCGACCAATGCCCCTTGAACCTATCTATGCAAGCAACTGAACCGAACAGTAGATTCACTCAAGCGGGTTCACCCGCGTCACGCACACCCGAGTCCGTAGGTGGACCTGCGATGAGAATGAGGGTCCGAGGTTGGTCCTTGAGGTTCTAAGGGCTTGGCTAGCTTGGGATTGAACCCCCAAAGTCTAGGGATGCCCACTTTCGCAGGCGGCCAGCACGCCGAGGGCGAGGGATGTAATGGCTCTCTCGCAACTTGCCCGCGGTAATCACTCAAATATAAGCCAATTTGGGATCGGGCACTCTCTTACCGCCGACGGCACTAAGATGCAATACTAATTAAGCAAAGGAAACCAACAAAGAGAAGTGTTCTGAAGCTCACCTAGTCAGCGTGAAGACGCCGATCCTGGCCAGAGATGAAGGCGAGCGGGGAGGCGTGGGTACGGACCCGCACGCCGCGTCGATGTAGCTTCGGATGGCGACCTGCTAGTACACTCACTACACCGAGATGATGATGACTCATCTATGGACAGTGACGAGGAAGAATTGATGGCTCTTGTCACAAGAAATGTCAAGAAATATGTAATGCTCTGATTGACATGAATGATATAAACTCGTCGCGCTCTCTAGGTTCCTTCCGTGCTCGGGGCGTGACATTCCAAGTGTCGCGGGGCCAAGTGCAAGGATCCCGTGGAGAAGATGCTCTGATCCTCGATGAAGGTCATGACTGTTGAGTGGAAAAGGGCGAGGAGGGTAGAGGCCGCTCGCTCAGTCGAGGGGGGCGTGCGGCTGGCTCTCCTGTATAGTGAATCAGAGGGGGTCACCACCTTCAGAGGAGTCATGGCTGAGACGGATGCATCCTGAGCAGAGGTGGCTGGTGTTGGGTCGCCTATCGGGGTCGAGGGGGCACAGGGCGATGGGACCCGATCCGAGCCAGTCGAGGCTGAGGGGTCGCAAGGCAAGGTGACCAAATCCAGTCGACCGAGGCTGCGGAGGCACGGGGGGGAGCAGCCCAGCCCAAGCCAGCCGGTGGGCCTCTGGGAGCGGGAGTACCTAGGGGGATTCTCTGATCTCGGTTGTTTCAGAGAGGGCTGCCTCTCCCACGGTAGGTACCTTTGTCGTCCGAGCCTCCTTGTACCGCAGGTGTCGCTCTGTGACCACGGAGGCAATCTGGGGAGGTCTCGGCCGTAGTCCTCCTTCTGTACTCCTCGAGCGAGTCATGAAGGGCGGCTTGATCGTGGCCCAACTGGTGGCCGAAATGACTGATCTGTATGCTCAGGTCAACTTAGAGAGGGAGTCCCTGGCCTGGGCCTGTGGTGCATCTGATCGGAAGATCGAATGCCTGACCCTCAACCTTGAAGACCTTCAGCGGGAGGTGGCCTCGCTTAGGGCACAAGCGGAGTCGAGCCAGAAAGAGGCTCGGGAGTCGACCGAGCAACTAGTTCAGGCCCGTTATATGGATGAGCTGAAAGATAGGGTCCTGGAAGCAGAGCGTAAAGTACAGGTCGAACGTGCCAAGTAGTGGAAGGACGAGCGTGAGGCACTCCAGGGCCGGGTTCAAGAGGTCGAGCGACAGTGGGCGGAAGCCGAGGACGCATGAGTCGAAGCTGAGAGGAGGTAGTCCGAGGTAGAGTGGAGGGCGACCGAGCTCGAGGAGAAGGCGGCGCTGGCTGGATTGGAGGCGCTTGAGTAATACAAATGCTTGGAGGGTTATCATGTGGTGCTCCAGTAGGCTCCCTTTGCTTACTATGAGCTGGGTTACCGCCAGGGCCTGCGGAAGGGGTTTTCCCAAGGCTACCGCCGAGCGACCTCTCTGGCCTATGAACAGGCACACAAAGAGCTCAATTTTTCTTCCGGGCTATGCTATGACTCGGACAAGGATACTATGGATTATTCTTTCCTATCGTTGAGCGAGGGCGAAAGTTGGGGTGCAAGTGACCGCCAACTCTAGCAGCCTTGGGAGGGCACGCGATCGAGACAGTTCCCACGCAGGTGGGGTTAGTGTCTGGACCGGCCATCACCGAGGGTGCTGAGGATGGGTCGCATGGTGTCGAGGATCCTTCATTCGCCAAGCTTCGTGGTGGGCTCGAGACCTGATGTAGATTTTATACTTTTTCCCTTTCCTTTCTTTAGTATGGCCATGTAAAAACATTTCCTTGGATATATGAAGGCGGTAATAGTAAATGCTGAATTGACTATCCCTTACTGCCTTTGGCGCAATTTGACCATTGTACTTGTAGTTGTTGGAAAGGTGGCAATTCTTTCTACGGATATCTTGCGTGTTGATTGGTTAAGCAATTGGCGTGCCATTGGCGCCTGTCCACCTTCCCATGTTTTAAATGACTTGCCACTTCGCGTGTTTCCATCGAGGGGGTATTGGTGGAAAACGAGGTAACCGCCTTAGGGAAAGGGGTCCGCCTTTTGCACTTCTTCAAGGGGGAAAATCATTTAAGGCAACAGCTCCCCTTCGGCCTATAAAAGGCCCCGAACGATATTTTCTCCTCTCTTCATCGCTTAAGGCTATCCCCTCTCATCAAAGTAAATTCCTAGTTCTTGAGAATATCTTTTGGCTACTAGCCTGGCTTTGTTCCTAGTTACCACTCCTTGATCATTTAATTTGTTCTAGAAAATCTATTTGGTTCCGATCACAGAGTGATATCTAGGGCGAGGCACGAGGAACCACGCCTTGTTCCTTTGGAACTGGTGTAGTTCTTCTTGCATAGCCAAGATCCAGGAATTGTCTTTCAAAGCATCCTCTACAGTGTGAGGCTCAAATTGAGAGAGCAGGGCTATGTAATCTGAGTTCTCTACTTCCCTGAAGGAGGATCTTGTTCTAACTCTTTCCTCAACATTGCCAAGTACATTCTCAGCTGGATGGTTCTTTGCAAATGTCCACTGCCTTGGTAGTTCCTGCACAGCTTGATCTTCTTGAATCTCATTTACCAGTCTTTCTTCTTGAATGTCTTGTTCTTGTGAGGCGTTTGGTGCATTTTCTTCTCCATTCACTTCATCTTCATCATGCACACGTGAATCCTTGTTAATCTTCTAATTGAATGACTCATCTACTATGGCATGCGTGCTTTCCTCCACTACAAGAGTTCTTAGGTTGTACACCTAATAAGCTCTTGAAGTGAGAGAGTACCCAAGAAATATTCCACGATCACTTTTTTCATCGAATTTGCCTAAATCAGATTTTCCATTGTTCAAAATGTAACAAACAGACCCAAATGGTTTAAGATGGGAGATATTAGGCTTCTTACCTTTGAAGAGTTCATAGGGTGTTTTTCTGAGAAGAGGTCTTACCATGGCTCGATTTATGATGTAGCATGCCATGTTAACGGCTTCTGCCTAAAAATACCTAGGTAGATTATTTTCATTAAGCATCGTACGAGCCATCTCAACAAGGGTTCTGTTCTTCCTCTCAACAACCCCATTCTGTTCTGGAGTTCTTGGTGCTGACAAAGCGTGTGTGTATCCGTGTTCCCTGCACAACTCATCAAACTCATTATTTTTGAACTCCTTACTATGATCACTTTGGATTGTTTTGATGAAATATCCTTTCTCATTTTGAACTTTCTTGCAAAAACTTTTAAACTCTGTCAATGCATCACTTTTATGTGTCAAGAAGTGAACCCAGTAAAACCTTGAAAAGTCATCCACAATGACGAATCCATATAGCTTTCCGCCAAGACTATGAGTTCTACTAGGTCTAAACAAATCAATGTGAAGTAATTCAAGGGGCCTAGTAGTTGTGACAACATTCTTACTTTTAATGGAAGTTCTGGATTGCTTACCCTTGCTGCACACCTCACACACTTTGTTTGCTTCAAACTTCAGCTTTGGCAATCCAACGACTAGATCATTTCTGGACAACTTTGTAAGAACATTAAAGCTGGCATGCCCAAGACGACGATGCCACAACTAAGCATTATCTGAATTATTTGCAACTAAGTAAAGATTATTGTGTGGCGTATCATCTAAGTCTATGATATATACATTATTTTGTCTAACTCCTATGAACTTTATTTCATGTATATCTTTATTTACAACCGTGTAGTGTGTGGACTCAAAAATCACATTGCACCCTTTATCACATAATTGACTAATACTCAATAAATTGTGATTAAGACCTTTGACCAACAAAATATTTTCTACACTATAAGTAGATCCCTTACCTATCATACCTTCGCCGATGATTTTTCCCTTGTCTTTGCCCCCAAAGACAACTAGTCCACCATCCTTTTCTTTAAGGTCTACAAATATTTCTTTGTTTCCTACATGTGTCACGAGCATCCACTATTGAGGTGCCATTTATTTCTTTGAGCCTTCAAGCAGACCTACAAAACCACCAAGATAAGAAAACTTCTATGACTTTGGTACCCAAGCTTGCTTGGGTCCATAACGGTTAGAAGTTCTTGATCCATTCAACCATTTTAATTTTATAACAAATCTTTCATCATCAGCTAACATTAGTCTGCAAGTATACATGGTGTGGCCATACATTCCACAATAGAAGCAAGAAATTGTCTTTTTGTTAACATTCCTTTTCTTACTAGATCCGGAGTGTTCGGGAAAAAGTGAAGGTCCGCCCTCAATGACGGACTCCTAAATGTCGGGAGGCCAAACACGGTGACCGGTGGACCTAAATAGACGGAGACCCTGAGGGTGAGCCTACGAGGGGTATTGATATTCCACGAGCCCTTAATTGTAAACCTAACAAACATCCAAATGGACGTGGGCCCCGAGAGCTAGCCTACGAGGGGTTTCCATATGCCTATGGGTTATCTAAATCGGGACACTATTCGCCGTTAAGGCGGTTAATATTCACTCGGAGAGTGATCATCTAAAACAGCGTGGAGAATTGCTCTAAAACGGCGTGAGAAATCTCTTAAAACGGCGTCGCTTGAAACGACGTGAAAAGGGCACGCCAATTTACCAAGCAAAAAGAAATGAGGCTATTTCGGTGCAGCTTAAAGTGGCGTGCCTCTTCCCACGCCGGATTAGAGGGTAGCAGTGAACACATACATTTATTCGATTCATGAACCCAGGCGGATTTATAATAGATGGTTGGGTTGATCTACATGATGCTTTACACACACATACGGTGGTTGGGGAGGGGCTCAAGCATATGTGGGTTACTATATATATATTCATATATATGCATAACTAGATGGATTCGTGGATGGAGGGTTTCACACATGCATGTTTATTTAACCTTCACACCAATGCCCATTTATTGATACACACGGTGGGGGAAAGGGTGGCAACTTAAACGACGAGCATGATTTATGTGCAAATAAAATTATTCATATATGTAACGTCAAATGGCAGGCAGATGAATAACAGAATGGGCTTAATCTGGCGGTGACGAAAATGGCGTGTTATTTGGAGGAGAGGTTAATGCGGCGTGGGTTAAACCGACGCGGGGGGGACCACGCCGGATTAAGATGCAGCAAGACATTCGCAGACAAAAACGGAAAAATAGAGTATCGAAAATGAAGGAAAAATAAGGAGATTAATCGACGAAACAAATTTATTTTCCATTTCATGGGCATCTGGAGGCTACATCTAAAGAATATAGATGAACCTCTCGATTTATGTGGGACTAAAATTGATGAAATGGCAGCAAAAATACAACCACTGTCTCGGACGGCGCACACAGACAGACAATATGAAATTAAAGGCATCAGAGTAATTTTTCCCTTTATCCAGGATGTCCAGGGACAGCATCTAGGAGATTTGGAGGATCCATGGCATCTCATGGGGACTTAGATCACAGAAAAATTATTGGGAAACATCCAACACATATAATCCCGGAGGGACAACTCGTTCGATCCAGGGATGCGCCCTCGAAAGTCCGAAAATATGAAGGTGTTATAGTATTATATTAATTTATTCGGCCTCTTACTTATTTCACATTCAGAATTAATTAAATATTATTATTAAAAGATAGTGATGCACATAATACGATCAATGTAACGTTCCGACTAAATTAGAATCAAAACAGGAACTTGAACAAGGGACGTACGACGAGTGTCGCTGGTCTAACGTGTCTTAGTCTTATCAGGAAACCCACGTTAGAAGTCAGAAAACCGAAGTCGGCGGTGGCGTTGATGGATCGAGGTGACGGAGAAAACACAAGAAGCGGTTGGGAAAGTGGAGTTAATGTCGTGAAATTAGAAGATGATTAGCCGAGTATCTCTAGGGTGGTGTAGCGCACTTAATAGCGTTCCCTCGGCAACACGTTTTAGCGATCTATCAGACATTGTATCAAGCTGCCCTCCGTTAGCCGGATCATCTGGTGGTGACGCTGTTTCCAAGTGGGCAGGTGGCTTCATTTACTCCTCCGGAGAGACTTTTGCTTGATCAGTTCTCAACCGTTCCTCCCCCATGCAATCCCAGCTTCCAACGTGCATATATATATCTATATATAAACCCACCACTCTCTTCCCAGTAACCTCATCAACCAAACCCCAGGGTCCCCTACTACTCCCGTCAGTATGAGCGGCAAGCTTCTCTTCGTAGCTCTTCTTGTTGCTCTCGCTCTCGTTGGCACCTCTTTGGGTGCGAGGGAGCTAGAGAGAGGATAATAGCCGGCTGGGTGTGGAGAGGGAACCACCGCGGCGGTGTTGACGTGTGTGGATGTGTAGGTTAGAGAGAGGTAAAGGGAGAGAGAGGGGTTGCGTGGGGAGAGAGGAAGAGAGAGTGAGAAGAGACGGGAGCTATATATGTGTGTGAAGGGAGGTGAGTGTGTGCATGGGTGAGAGGGTGAGCGATAGCAGGGAGGCGATGGTGGGTCAGGTGGAGAAGAGAGGGAGAGCACTCGCGAGGGATGCAGGGAGAGAGATGGCACGGAAGGGAGACGCGGAGGGAGAGGAAAGAGGGAGCAGGGTGGTGGTGAGAGTGAAGGTGAGAAAGCAAAGCGGCGATGGTGACGAGAGAGGGGACCACCAGCGGGGTGTGTGTGGTGTGGTGCAGTGGCAAGGGAGAGAAGCAAGGACAGAGAGGAGGGGGGTTAAGGTCCGCCAGTGCGTGCGAGGGTGAGAGGGTGACGGAGGTGGTGCCTGTGGTTGTTGCGACAGTGTGTGTGCAGAGGGAGAGAGGAGGGAGGCGTCGACTGGGGTGAGAGAAAGAAGGCAAGAGCGGCGAAGCTTTGGGTAACCAGGCTCCAGGTGCTGGACGTGGGTTAATTAGAGAGAGGGGGGGAGTGGTGAGGGTGTTGCACGCATGAGGAGGTGACGGTGGCATCGGTGGTGCTAGTGGGAAGGAGAGAGGAGGCTAGGTGTAGCAGGTTTTGCTCTGGCGGAGGGAGAGGGAGAGCTCAAAGGGGGTGGAGAGAAGGAGAGAGGTAGTGGATGTCGATAGAGAGAGAAGGAGATGAGAGGGTTGGTGTGTGTGGGAGGAACGTAACGTGAAGGGGACGGCTGTCATATGTGCGTGTGTGAGTGTGTATAGCAAACAGAGAGGACAAGGGCAAGAGCTGAGGGGGGAGAACAGAGGTGGTTACACAGGGAGCCACGGCCGGTGGTTAGAGAGAGATAAAGGGAGAGAGAGAGGGACTGTAGTAGTTGCGGGCGTGCGAAGGGGGACGAAGGCGATCGGCGAGGGGAGACATGGAGCCGGAGGTGCGACAGAGGTGTGTGGAGTGCCAGTGAGGGAGTGTGTGTGTGTGAAGGTGAGAGGGAGACGAGGGAGTCAGTGGTGGTGTGTGGGTTAGTTAGAGAGAGAGAGCAGGCAACGAAGGGTGAAGAGAGAGAGAGGTGGCTACATGGGATAGAGAGAGAAAATAAGAGGGAGAGAGAGGTGACCGATGGGGGAGCAGGGGGTAGAGTGTAGGTGGTGACCGGGGTGTGCAAGAGTGAGGGAGAGAGCTTGTGGGGGAGGGCTACCTGTGTGATAGTGGCGAGGGGGTGCCACTGCGTATGGTAAGAGAGAGAGGTAGAGAGAGAACAGAGGGGAGAGGGGACCGTCGATGGAGTGTGTGTGTGTGTGTGTGTGTGTGTGGTGTGTGTGTGTGTGTGTGTGTGTGTGTGTGTGTGTGTATCATAAAGGGCCCGATCAGGTCTTGGGAGGAGTGCCCAAAAGTACTTGTGTCTCGGGGAGTTTGTAATGACAATGTGTGACATTGCACCGAGTACTTACTAGCGTATTGTCTATGACATTCATTCCTACCCGGAAATCTCTCTACATTGCTTGTTATATGTGCGTGCTTGTTATGGCCAAATATATGAACTGTTCTCATTATACTTGCACTTGTCCCCTACTTGCTATCTCATGAAGTGTAATCTTTGGTTTGTGTTTTATCATCTGGATATACTATTGTTATAGTCCTTTTTTTGCATTTTTTGTTATAAACTATTAAATGATTAATCACTTAAACTATTCCTATTGATAGAGATATAAAATCCTACGAAACTCTCGCTTACCCCATTTTCTCCCAACCTTTTCAAGTAGCTCAAATGAGGACGTGCATACGAATGGGGACAGCCATGAGTGAAGACATGGAGTGAAATAGCTAGAGTCATGTCCTATATTTGTCATAGATTATATTAGTGTGTCGGTCATGTAGGCTGGTTAATGAGAAAGTTGTAGTCGTTTAGCGTGGTACGTTCTATTACTTTAGACTATACTTTCTATTGGACTAGACTCTGTTGTAGTTAGATTGTTTATTTCTATTATTATTATTTCTGTTATTATATCTATTGTCCTGCTTTATTTCTTATTTCTATGTGCACCACACCTATCCTTTTTTCCTTCTGAGTTTTCGGGCTCGTTGGAGGCGGGCCGAGGTTCGAGACGCGCCGGTTCCTTTCCGGTACTCGGATTCCGGGTAGCCACACAAGAGATCCATGAAGGACTCTGTGTAAGCCATATTGGGGGGCGACCACTCGCGAGGACGTTAATCCAGCAAGGATATTGGTGGCCCACCTTACAGCAAGATTGCCTCAGTTACGTTCGAAGATGCCCTCAGTGCCAGAAGTTTTCCCATCTACACCACCAGTCGGCTATGCAACTACACGCCCTGATGGAGCCTCGCCCATTTGCTCGGTGGGGGATGGACATACTGGGTCCCTTCCCAGAGACACAAGGAAGGAAAAAATTTCTCATAGTTGCTATCGACTACTTCACCAAATGGATCGAGGCTGAACTATTAGGGAAGATCACGAGCGAGGCGACCTGGAAGTTCGTGCTACGAAGTATCATCTGCCACCTTGGGATCCCAAGGGTCCTCACGACCGACAACGATAGGCAATTCGCGAGCACCTCCTTCCCGGAAAAGTGCTCGAAGCTGGGGATTTAGAACCACTAAACTTCAGTGGGACATCCCCAGGAAAACGGGCTGGTGGAGAATGCCAACCGAACACTGCTCCATGGCATCAAGGCCCAGCTGGACCAAGCAGGCGACTCGTGGGTAGACTCTATCCCGAGCATCCTGTGGGCCCACCGTACCACCGCTAGAGCCATCACCGGAGAGACACCCTTCCACATTGCCTACAGCACTGAAGCAATGGTACCAGTGGAGATCTCCAACCCCTCATTAAGAGTGGGACATTTCGATGAGGCTAGGAACAACCAAGCGATGCGAGAAAATCTAGACCTGCTCAAGGAGGATAGATCCAATGCCCTGGTAAAGCTCGTTGCATATCAGCTAAAGCCGGTCCAATATTACAATGCCCGAGTAAAAGAGTGACGCTTCTTCCCTGGAGATTTGGTCCTACGGCGGGCAAGCGTTGCTGACCCAAGAGGAGCCGCAGGGAAGCTCGCACCAAATTGGGAAGGCCCGTATAGGGTGGCAGAGACACTCGGCAAAGGAGCGTACATGCTAGTGACGCTGGGGGGGAAGGGATACCCAGGACGTGGAACTCCGTCAACCTCAGGAAATTTTTTCAATAAATCGTCACCAACCGTACTCCACTAAAGTAAGTTACCCACGCATCATCAAAAGGTAACTTATGGGTTCCCTAAAGGCGAGCACTGCTGCTCTTGAAATCGAGAAGGTAACCTATGGGTTCCCTAGAGGTGAGCACCGCTCCCCTTGAAATCGAGAAGGTAACCTACGGGTTCCCTAGGGGCAAGCATCGCTCCCCTTGAAAATAAGAAGGTAACCCACAAGTTTCCTAGAGGCGAGCACTGCTCCCCTTGAAATCGAGAAGGTAACCTACGGGTTCCCTAGAGGCGAGCACCGCTCCCCTTGAAAATAAGAAGGTAACCCACAGGTTCCCTAGAGGCGAGCACCGCTCCCCTTGAAAATAAGAAGGTAACTTACGGGTTCCCTAGAGGTGAGCACCGCTCCCCTTGAAATCGAGAAGGTAACCTATAGGTTCCTTAGAGGTGAGCACCACTCCCCTTGAAAATAAGAAGGTAACCCATGGGTTCCCTAGAGGCGAGCACCACTCCCCTTGAAAATAAGAAGGTAACTTACGGGTTCCCTAGAAGCGAGCACCGCTCCCCTTGAAATCGAGAAGCTAACCTATGGGTTCCCTAGAGGCGAGCACCGCTCCCCTTGAAAACAAGAAGGTAACTTACGGGTTCCCTAGAGGTGAGTACCGCTCCCCTTGAAAATAAGAAGGTAACCCAAGGGTTCCTTAGAAGCAAGCACCGCTCCTCTCGAAAAATGGAAGGCGGAGCTCTGCCTCCTCCTGAATATACAAGACAAGGTTAGTCACCCATTGCCTGAGGTGAATCACCCAAAAGTCATAATAAGATAAAGGGAGAGCTGAAAGGTCCCCATACTCACCTCGACGACCTGGACTATGCTACCCTCGAGCACGATTTCCCCCTCCTCTAGAGGCTCGTCCATTGACCCGGGGGTACTGGAAGTTTCTGCAGCCGCTTCCCACCGCATAACTTCAAATAAAGACCCTAGCTTGTCTGGGCCCGCGTGGACTCCCTCCGGTCCACCGACCGATAGGCCCGGGGCGGTGACCTTTGCAAGGGCAGCTCCTGAGAGTAAGCAAGCGGCAGACACAAGATTAGTGGATGGTCACGGGGGAATCCCTAAGCAAATGGACTCACACTTGCAGGGGGTGGCTCAGGAGGTCCAGACTCCTCGGGCACGCCTTCCCCCAAAACCACCTCATCAGAGGAATAATCATAATCCACCTTCCCTCACATGACGCGATCCAAGTGGGCACTTCCCTCACCTGCGTGGGAGTCTTCCTCGCGGGATCGACAACCGGCGCTTCCTCACGCGGGCTTGGCAACGGGGAGGTCCCAGACCTTAGCCTCCTCCTCACATAGATGCGCCCCTCTAGGCGAACTCCCAGGCGCACCTTTGGTTCAGTGACCATGCCAGGGCCTGCCAAACAAAACAAGATTCGGATCGAGTTGGAGTCGGAGAGTCTCCGAAAGATCAAGGAAGGTATCTAGGGTGGCAAAGGTGGTTACCCTCCCTGACGTCTATGGTAGGAGGCGGCTCGTGGCTGGCCTCCTCAGCAAGAGCTATGGCCTCGGGAATTATGGTCTCCTCTACACCGACTGAAAGGAAGACATGCGTGTGTTATGCATGCTTAGAGATCTCGCCCTGGGAGGTGACTAAATCATGAAGAATATCGGTGCCCTGGGAACCTTACCTGCAGGATGGCTTGGGTCAGTCCGGGCCAAGGCAAATTGCACGAAAGAAGGGATAGAAGGCGGAGGGGAAGCTGAAGCGGTCCGAATAACCTCCACCCCCCTCCACTCAACCTCCTTCCACCCAGCTATTTTGGTGGCGGCCAATGCCTTCTCTACGGGCGACCCCTTTTGAGGTCCTTCGGTGGCCTTGGGTGAGGGAGTTGGAGTGGACGACGGCTCCGACCAGACCCAAGGCTCACCTAAGTCGGGGGTCGGTGAGTGCATCGGTTCCTCCCTAGCTGATGAACAAAAAGTAAAAGCATCCAGGTGTAAGCAACCCGTTCCGACATAGAAATAAAACTCCACCTAGAAGACGCTTTTGACAGAGGAGTCTCACCTACGGGTTGGCTCGGTTCGATCCAACCAATCTCAAATTCCTCGAATGATGGGATCGGAGGTGGCGGGGGAACGATCTTTGCAGCCTTGGCGGCCTCCATCTTCCGACACTTAGCCTCCCGCCACCCTGCAACCTCTGCCTCATCCAGGGACTTCTTCACGGGCGATTTTGCCCGGGACCTCTTTGCGGGCGGAGGCAAGGGAGTTGTAGACGGGGCCAGTGGCGCCACCTCAAAATGCCTGGCTTCTCTGCCTGTTGGAGGAGGTTGCGATAAGTCACCATCTGCGTGCTATCTGGATGGTCTGTGAAGAGGAAGGATAGGAAAAGTAAAGAATTGATTAACATCCAGCACCCTGAAAGAGGCAGCCATGAACGCAAAGGAAGAGAAATGTCAAATACTGTGCGGGCTGGTATAGAGCCATAGTGATATTAGCCAGTAACTAAGGGACAGCTCTTTATCATGGCTGGCAGCCTCTCGGACCAGCCAGCACACATCCCCGATCGTCTGGTAGCGACCGACAAGGGTGGCTAAGTCCTCATGTTTCTTAGCAGACAGATGGCAAAATAAGTTGAGGTGATCCATCCCCCATCCTTCGGCATAATGGTAGGCGACGTGCAGACACTGGCCCAGGATGGCCGCCGGCCGAGCTTCAATTGTCAGCCCATGCACCCACAGAAGGACATAGAACCAGGTGGTGTAAATACTTGAACCACTCTGGGCACTTCCTCTCTGGACTTCATAGGATATACCCATGTGCAATGAGAGAAGTCATCAATAAATGTAATAAAGTAACGATTCCCATCAATTGAAGGGACAGAAGCAGTGTGACGACCCGGATCCCAGATACAGGATATACCAGATAGGACTACCGAGTAGACCCGATACCACTTGGAACCCATGAAGCTTCCCAAGAGCTGTAAAGCTCTGAAGGGAAAAAATATTATCGTGTTGTACATTGAAGCCCCAGGTATAATAGTAAGTAATTAAAATTTATTAGATCGGTTTGGTAAAGTAGCAGAAATAAAATTACTTTTTGTTTAACAGTTTCAGTTTAACATTAATACCAGAGTCCAGTCCAAAGGAAAGACAAGCAGTACAGTCAACAGAAAGGAAAAGACGTACACTGAGGTCAGGGGAAGCCCGACGCAGGTACCACTGGCAGCTACGGACACACCACACTAGGAACCGCGGAAGCAGATTGACCCACCTAAAAAGTAGGGGTGACCCTCGTGTCACTGGATCAGTAGGGGTCACGCGGATCCCCACTGAAAAATAATGCAGTAACACACTAAAACAGCAGGTAGAACAACAAGAGTAGCAAAGTAGGAAAAGCTAAACTACAAAGCTGTAAAAGGAAATCGAAAACGAAAGGAGTAGAGGCAGGTAGAGAGAAGGGGAGAGAAGCTGTGCCGAGCAAACATGGCTGTCGAACTAACCTCGGCTCCCTAGGGTACTCCAGGCGATAACAGAAGGGCAAACTCTGAATTGACAAAGTTAGGAGTCACCGATCCGTCGACGAGACACCAAGTAGGCAAAGATAAAGGGTAAAAGCCCTAGACAGACAAGACAGGCCTTAAAGCATACACGACTCGATTGTTGTGCACGTTGTCCTAGACACGACCATATACACACTACTAGAATGTCGTGCACACGACACAACACTGACCTCGGGCAAGACCATGAGAGGGCTAACATGGGAAGGTCACGACATGCGAGAAACATGAGAGTCACATGTTACATGACGGAAGCACCTCCTCACTAGAAGAACAGCCAACTACGTCTACTGACATATTACACTGCGCCTCAAGTACCTCTCTACAGATGCCTGGAATGGTGGAGATAGAGGTACGCTCTGAACCAGTACGGGAACTACAGTAATGAGTGACTAGACATGGTCACGCCCATCGGCACAACTCCTAACACCCCTGACCATGCGTGTACACACTGGCTCATTGCCTAGAGCCAAGTCTCTAGCTAGTATTCCCTTCCATAGGACGCTACGGTTGGACTAGGGCCCACGGAACTAGCTTAAAAACCATATCTCAAGAACTGCCACGCCACCACTCCCAGGTGGGTCGACACGCCAAAACGCGTCGTCAGGCTACGACTAGTGGAGGCTCACTAGACATAAGGACTCAGGAACACAAGTGTTGCAGTATAGATAGGCAAGGAAGCACTGTCGCATGCACTGTGAAGCACTAGGGCAGTACAACAACTGCCGACAGACTCAGGACAAGGCAACTAGACCTACTCACGTTACGATCCTTGAGTCTCACTACTCGGAGTCAAGATCATCATGCAATGGCGGAACACGCCACCAATCAGTCTAATCCTAAGCCAGAGGAAACGACACATCCGGAGGAAACGACTCACGGGGACCTGAGGGAACACTGAGACCCTCAGCACACCTGGACATGCAAACCGAGGTAAGATAATGTCTCAAGGTGTCCAGAACTACCGTCTCGAGCTAAATCGAGAAGTCGAGACACACACAAGGTGTAACGACCCAGAGCTCCGAGTACCGATAACCCGATAACATCAGATTATGGCCACAAAGAACTGGGGATGTCACCCAAGAGGCTGATGAGGCCCCTGAAGGGTTAGTGGAGTTTGTCGAGAGGTTGTAGAGCGAATTAGGATTACAATACGCAATATTAATTTAAATGACAATTAACAATTGACTGCGGAAGCAAAATAAACTATCAGAGTGATAAAATATATAAAAACACAAGCTGCCAACTTCCAACAAGCCAGTTCCACGCTGCCAACCTATAAGCATACAGAAAAATAAGACAAAGCTAAGGCTATAGTGGCATGGCAACCAACCTAGTCTCCGGGATCTTGTCCATCTAGTACTGCCTCTATCGGGTTACCTGCCAGCGACCATGGAAGCAACTTCCGCAAGTAACCACCTTTACACTCGTCTGCTTATGAGGAAGTGGACCAGCTACAGAAGTCGCCCGTGAAGAGGCCTACACTAGGAAAGAGGGCTAGATCTTCCGCATATGATGCCACAACCCCAGAGAGATCTAGTGCCGGGGTACGGGTGGACTACGGGGCCAACACATTTCACCGGCCAGCCTGCCAGCCATGCTTGCAAACTGGCACGCGAGGCCTACTGTCCCACCCGCTATCATCTACAAATAAGAAATGCTTCCCCCAATGAGGGAGAGCATCTCGTCATACGCCTGCAAATAGAGGAATACGATGGGAAAATGGTCACGTGCCACAAGAACAAAGAAAAGATGAAAGAGGAGAAGCTTTATTCATAAGCAAAGAGGAAGATTACAAAGAGATACATTGTCCCTTTAGGGATGGAACTTGTCTGGTTCAAGGAGCAGGATCCCCGTGCCAGAGTACAGGTAGTTGACCTTCTCCAAGGCCTCCTGTCAGCCATCCAAGTATCCAAGCTTGTATTGCTCAGAGGCATCACCACCGTTGATGGGGTCATTACCATCCGTTCCAGCACTCGCGGCCGTCTCCTCACCCTAGATCCGTCTGGCATGATCTAGTTATTTATTTTTGAGTCATATGTAATTTTTATTTGAGTCATATCATTGTAATTTTTTATTTATTTGAGTCCTATCCCTAGGTCCTAAGGTTATTTCCTTAAGTTAGAGTCATTTGCCTGGTCAGTTTGAAGAAACTGACCCCGTTCGGAGACGTGGACGAGCGAGGAAGTGTGGGTTCCCCGCACACTGCGACGGTGAAGCTTCCCCTGTTTAATTATTACATGAACTACTCCCCACACAGGAGGGATGGACTAGGGGTGGGAAAATAGAGATTATATTCAAACACTACCTCCACACAGGGAGGGGCGCTAAGCTGGCGAGGCGGGGAAGGGGAAAATTAGCTAAACTAGTGCCGAATGGGTACTCCTCCAGTTCTGCCCACTTCTAGAACAGGTGGATAGGTAGCCACTGTAGATGCTGCCACGCGCTTTGTCGAACTGGGAAGTCACCGAAACTGGTGCCAAAACGTCGCTGATGGACCAAGGTAGGCTCCTGAATTTTTTGGGAGGTCTCGACGTCGTCAAAGGTCAGGAAAGGCTCTGGAGCTGGACCTCTATGTTCTGGCTCGGACTGGTCCCAGAGTACTGTAGCAGGAAGATGAAGTTGCCACAACCACTCCCAAAGTGCGAATGAGGTGCGACCAAAATGAGTGTGAACGTGGTCAAATCCTCTTTGAGCACCAACCAGGAAGAACACCAGAGGAGGTCAGGGCAGAGAGATAGAGCTCGTTGAGTGAAGAGGTGTCGATTTAGGTCCTGACTGGACTGATCTGCATGCCTGGGGGGAAAATTTTGGAAAATGATCTTCCAGATGCCGAACGAGATGCCACTTTTTGGTGATGGAAGTAGACTTGTGGTAGAACCTCTCGGCCAAGTGACACCTCCATAAGTCAAGGGATGTGGCCGTGGGAGCTCTGGGAAATTGCTTTAGGTTGCTGGCCAAGCCTAATCTGTGCAGTCGGGGAAGAACGGCTCTCTTGGACAGATCCGATGTTGAAATCCACTGAAAGCACCTTGGATACGAAGCTGACTTGAATGTCTTTCCAGAAATATATGGTATGCCTCCAGGCGATGCTCGGTGAAGACGTGGCAGCCTCTGAAAGTTTATAGTATTCTGCTGCTGTAGGATCCAGACTGGTAGTGAGAAGTAGAGGGGAAGAATGGAGGGTATAGGAGGAGCAACTGGTGGGAGAGGGTCCCGGGAGGCTTCTTGGTTGAGAGAGGGGCCAGGGGGGGAGAACCGTCGCACCTGAAAACTAGGGGTGAGCCTCCTATCACTGGCTCAGTAGGGATCCTGCGGAATCCCAACCGAGAAATAACGACGGCACGAAAAGTAGGAACTGCGAAAGCAGGAAAGTAACTACGGTGGCTAACAAAATCTCGGCTCTACAACTACTCCTACTGTACCAAAAAATACGACCCGGTCTCCCGTCAACGGACAACCAAGTCACGCACCCGACATCCCAATTCCACGATCGGGGGACCACCAGACACGCACCACCCTAGCCACGCTACTAGGAAAATACCACGACGCCTCAGTCGCAGAAACCTGCTCTCACAATAGGGCCCAAGCCAAAACTACACAGTCCGAAGACACAATCACGACCTCGCTGTCGTGAATCCCATGCCGTCTAGGAAAAAGCCCTCGATGATGCTCACTAGAAATCCTAGACCTCGGCTACAGGAATGCTCTTGAAAATAACACCTGAAATCCCATCTCGCAGATGAGAAATAAAAACTCGGTACACGACAACTCACGTCACGTGACGGGAGTATCGTGTAAACCGAACCTCAGTCTGTCAAAACTCGAGTCCGTACCTATCGGTAGATAGGAGCACCTCTCACTAGAAGAATGACCGGATGCATCCCCTGACATCTTACACTGCGTCACAAGTGTCTAGCTACCACGTCCCAAGCGGAGACAAGACACACTCAGTAACCAGTAGTACCGCAAAATAAGGACTAGTTGGGGTCGCGCCCGCCTGCGCTATCCGACGCCCCCAACCTCGTGTGCACACTCAAACCATACTCCCTAGGCCTATCCTCTAGCTGGTAATTCCCCCCGAGCTCGGACTCGACTGTGCGCGGGGGCCCTACGGTAACCAACCTACTCACCGTCTCTCTCGGGTACGCCACACCAGTGCTCCCGGTGGGCCGACACACTCGTGCCGTGGAAGCTACGACTAGTGGACGGGTCACTGGAGGTGAGAACCGACTCACGAAAACCACAGATCGAAGCAAAACGGGACTGCAAATAACTCAGTGCAGCCCAGACCCTAGCGGTCTAACCTTGGGCTGCCACAGGCTCTAGCGGCCCAACTCTAGTCTGCTACAGGGACTCTAGCGGCCCAACCCAGGCGCGCTAGAACACGAGTCACACTGGCTCTAGCGCGCCTGCCTCAGGCCACCACAGCGCTCCAGCGGACCAACCTTGGCCTGTCAGGAACCCTCTGGCGCTCATACTTATGGCCGCTAGAGGCACGTGACCCCAACGGTCAAAAACCCAATGGTCAGAAATCAACGGTCAACTCACCCCTCTGGCGGTCGGACCATAGAGCGTTATGCGCTCTGGTGGTTTATCGTGCGGCCGCCAGACTGACGGACGCCCTGTCGACAAACTAGTACCCTGTGGCGCACCCGCCTTGGGTCGCCATAGACTCTGACGCGCCTACCTTGGGCTGCCAGTGAGTGTGGCAGTCTCTGGAAGGACGGCTACACCCACCCGAGAACAGGACGACGGGAACATTCCCAAAAACCTGTTCCACGCCCCGATCATCCACGGATGATGGGGAAAACAAGGGGTAAGCTCCCCCGACACCCCTAGCATGCATCTACGCCCTTAGATAGGTCAAACACTCGACGAATCGGCGGATCGATGCTCAAGCCCTAAAACATGGATTTTTTCCAAAATGCCCCGAATAGTCCGCTCGGCACACCACGGCCTACGAAACTCGCAGGAAATGAAATACACGAGCTAGGGAACCGTCCCCCTACCTCCACCGAAGATTTGACGCGTCATGGACGCTGATCCACGAAATGTCGTTGAAACCCTAGCCGGCGCCCGAACTCACGGCCGAGCTCGCCGCGCCTCCGTTGCCTCGATCCTCATCCCATCCTCACGCTCCTCGCCCTCACGCCGTCCTTGCCTCGCCTGCCTTTGCCCCCGTCGGTCACCCGGAGGAGAGGGGGAGAGAAAGAGAAGAGAGAGAGTGAGAATGAGAGAATGAGAGAAAAAGAGGGGGTGGGGGGGTTATATATATGTGTGTTTGTGCTTGCTAGATAGGTCCGAGGACATCTTGACCACTTGCTGTCCACCCCCACTGTCGTTTCACATCATGTTAGAACATTGGCAGGGATGTGCATGCCATCGATTGCGCCCAATGCATCCTGTATTTGTTCGAATGTCTCATCAAAATTCTCGAACAGTCGAGGACGTGCAGATTATAAGTTACCTTAAAGTAAGGATAAAACTTGTCATTATGTCGAACGAACGGATGTACTTCTGCTGTTGCTGTGGGGAGCTGGAGGTATGTTCGCCTAAGCTCAACTATAGCCTTACAAACGTGGTTCACATAATAACTTATTGTCTGCAACGAGTGTTGAAAATGCTCACACATGGCACCCGTCGCAACACCGTGACCCATAGCGTATAAGAACGACGAGGAAAAGGATAACAATGATAGATAGGTGATGTATAACAATAGAGGTAGCCCTCTGGTGCAGGTTGTTCAGATAGGGGTTCACGTCATTCCCGCTTACCATCACTCCCCTTGAGTATGTCACAAAACTAGAGTTCGTTGTGGCAATGGCTCGGAATGCGTCGTTCGCGTCTTCAATTGATGTAAATCCCTTGTATCTCACACCGGAGAACCCATTCACCTGTGCGTAATACTCATCCCAAGTGTAGTACACACCCGGGCAACGGCCAACCCACACCACATAATACTTATACTTCCCCATGATCCAACTGTGTCACACCCTGCATGCATGTGTAACCAATACAGGCCTGAATGAAAGGTAAATGAAACAACCATAATAGTACATGTCTCCATGAAAGGTATAGTTAAAAGTACATGCAACAACTAGATAACAATACATGCCTAAATAAAAGGTACAGAAAACATCCAAATTAGAATACATGTCAAATGTTCTATTCATAAAAGTCCCACTAGGTGGAAAATAAGATAGACAAATATAGAAACTGCTATCACAGTGAATGCCATGGCTCAGAAGTAAACTACCTCAACGGAGGCAATATGTCATGTACCCCAACTTGCCCTCGTCGTCTAATGCCATGAACACAGATTGAACATGAGTGTCTTGGAAAAGATCGGCACCCGCAAATAAAATTTCCTAAGTGGAACCTGGCAATTCCTTCAATGCTTGGAGACACTCTCTGATTGTTGTGCAAGACTGCACAATGGTGGAAGTTGTAGAAGATTCTATAGTGCCAAGCTTGTTATACAACTCCGCCATATGGCTGTTCATGACACAATACTTATTTTGTGCATTGGTGGCATTCTCCAACCTCTTATTACGCGTTCCCCTACCAGTCCTGTATGAGGGTGTGCCACATGTCCTCATCTTGTTGGGGGAGGTTGTCTCATCGTCATTTCACCGCTTTGTAAGTGGTGAAGGAGTGAATTTCCCTATGGCACTGCATCCACCCACTGACGATGGAGTAGGACCTTGGCAACCTTAGGAGTTAGGCATAAAGAAGGGGTCAAAATCAATCTCCAGATCAACTAGGGGAGCATTTGGTTGAAGATCCATGGTAGTAAATCGACGATGACTTAAATCATCCTCACCCAGTTATTGGCGGGGTGACTCTTCAGCACCCCAAGGCTGCCTTTGTGACAAGTCATTGTCCATTGTGTTTCCAAATCCTAAACATCCTCTGGACATGGTATTACCACAGAGAATGTCCATTTCTGCATTGTACTCATATGGCTTCCCTAAGAGCTTCTTGTATTCATTGTTGCCCTATGAAACAAGAAGACAAGCTAAGTACCATATAATGGACCTATAATAGGAACATGACATTTAATAATTGTGTTGTAATAACAACTTACATACCGCAATTGCCTCTGCCCAAGCACCCTCCTCAGGTGGCGTAGGCATCTTGTTGATGTCGTCCCATCACCAACTAGTTCGTGATAGCAGTTGTTCGAGTGTATGGTATTATTTTTTCAAATTCTTCCACCTGGTTTGCAAATTATTTTTGTCTACCCCTTTTTTAGTCTGATCATTGAAGGGTCCTATAATATCATTCCATACATGTTGTTCTTCATGTCTGTCACCATTCATAGCAGGAGATCCAACATGTTTCTTTCTTTCCACCACTTTCGTATTTGGTCTCTTGTAGGAGCCTGTGGTTTCAGTGGGGCTGACATTGCCAGTAGTGGACACCATTGCTGTCTTCTCTCCCTTTCAAGCGAGGGCCACAGCTTTTACCCCTGTTATGGGCACGGCTCTCGTGTTGAGGCCGATTGCTCTAAAGTTCCCGGGTGGGTCTATTTCAACGCTGGGCTTCGGTCAACCCTCCGTGGAGCAGCTTCAACTTCAGTTCGTTGAAACCGAGTTAGAATTTATTGATGTTGCTATTGCCGAGATGTCGGCAGGCATAGTTCTCAGAGAGATGACTGGCGATCCTTCCATCTTGGCAATCGAGGCTGGTACTGAACTAGAATAGGCGGCCCAGCTGTGACAACATGATGAATTCATCTCTGAGGGTGCAGATTTCGAAGGAGAAATAGTCAGTGAAACAACTGCTCTGGTGATCACTACTAGTACCAAGTTGGAAAAGGTCACGTAGCTGGAGCAATATGTTGAATTCACCTGCAAAGGTGCAGGCTTCGAAGTCAAGACTTTGGTCCTCCAACAGAGGTCAAGGCTGAAGTCCCTACCCCAGTCAGTACTGAGTCCATTGAGCAGCAAGAAAAAGAGTTGGTGGAACCATCTTCCTCATTGCCTTCATCTTCTTCACAGCCTGCTGATGATATCTGGGTTGAGGTCGATAATAGAGTGGAAATTCATCTCCCTGACACACCAGCTCTTGGCTTATAGTCATCTGATGAACTAGTGTGGTAGAATTTGGAGATGCTGAAGTAGACTGTGTTGGCCCACCGGGACTTATCTTATGCAAAGCTAAGGGGGCTGGTAGAGCCTATGACGCATACCCTCATGGCCTTCGGCTGTCCTATGCAACATTAGACGTCTCGTGTGATCTTGCTACTCAAGTATGTAAATCGATGGGAATTTATTAATCACGGCCTGAAGGATCAATAGACTGCCCTGAAGCTTCAATGGAAGGAGGGCCAAACTGCGTTGTAAGCCACCGCAGAAACTGCCAACCAATAGAGGATCATCGCCGAGGGAGCTGCTAATCGAATTTCATTACTGCAGAAGCGAACTTCTGAACTCCATGCTGAATTGGCCCAGGCCGAAGAGGATTTGGCACACACCAAGGAGCTTAAATGAAGCTGCATTGGCGGAAGGGCGCACTAGCTCCATTCAAGCGGAACTATTGAAGCTGGAGGTTGAAGAGCACTGACTACAAGACCTAGTTGATCACCCTTCTATCGGGCTTATGGAACTTGATGATATTTTCGGCCACCCTAGCAAATGATGCATTTATTTATTTATTTATTCTTTTTTTTTGAAACTTCATGTATGTCAGAGCACGCTTCGAGACTCCATGTATCTTTCCTTTTATGCAATGAAATTTCTTCTGCTTTGCTTTGCAATCTGGGTGCTAAGCTGCAGCTACATGTTTCTTTTCTTTCCCTCATGGACTTGGTAGAGGTATGATGCTAGTTCACCAAGCCTAGGATACGTTAGTTGCTAGGGCAGGAGAGCGCTCACACCTTCAGGGAAGGTATGAGGAGTTCACTCCACCGCAACATAAATTTTCCCCGAGGTCAAGGTTATGCTAGCTCATATAGGGAATATTTTGGCCAGATGTTGAAGGGTTATTATATTCATTGGTACTGAGTGTACGTCGAGGCAATGAAAAGGGATGGTTATCAAGGGCGGAAGACCCGAGTGACTGTGCATTCACTAGTCTTGCCGATGATGACAAAGACCAGGGCTAGTGTATTCATTGGCATTAGGTTAAATGTCGAAACAAAGGAAAGATTATATTTATCATTAATGAGGAAGAAAGGTCCAAGTTAATGTTACATTCACTGACCTTGCCGATGATGATGAAGATCAGGGCTGATGTATTCATCAGCATTGGGTAAAATGCCGAAGCAAAGGGTACATTTTTCCTTCATTAATGAGGATGAAAGGTCCAGGTTAATGTTCTTAATCAAGTGTAACTTAGTGCTTAATTTCCCATCAATGTGGTTTGATTTTATTTGGTCTAAAATTGTCGATAAGGGTGGGCAATCAATTCACCCCCCTCTCAATTGCATCCTAACCTAGGCCAACAACTCCTGCTACCTCCCTCCTAGTAGGCTTTCTTTCTCCTAGGTTAGATATAGGGTCCATTGAGTCTAGGGAAGTAGGGTCTAGGTCTAGAGAAGTAGGGTCTTGTTCTAGGTCTCACAACCCCTCTGATCCTGAGTCATGCCCGCTGGTGCGTCATTCTAAATCTATTCCTGATAGGTTCTTACAGGATCTAGCTCAGCGATGTTGTGCTCTTTTGAAATGCCCAGAATTCATAGCCACGGTAATCGTGATAGAAGACGATGAGGAATCAGACAGGGTGTGGAGCGATGATGGATTAGGTGGTTCAGTTTGGATGAGGATGGCTTGGGCACAGACCTGGCCGCTGGGCACCTTGGTCCCTCCACTCTTGGAGGTGATGTTACTGAAGCTCCCTCTTGTGCTCCGACGTCGGCAACCAGCATCTCCGCAGCCTCAGCCACTCTTCTGGCTGTTCTTCCCATTCCCGCTGGCATCCCACAAAACCCACGGTCAACTCTTTCATTTCCCATCCGTGACTCAAGCTGTACCTAGTCAACCCCTCCACCTCCCATCAGTTGCCACGTTTTTGCCTCTTCCTACACGCCACCTCAAGAGAACCTGTCCCAGCCGTCTATCTCCCCTCAACTTCCTGTGGAACTTTTGTCTACCTGCCATATTGACATCCAGTCCACTCCCCTCCTAGCGCTGACTGACTCTACTGATGGGACGCCTCCCCCAACTGATGCTCTATTTTCTGCAGAGCACGCTCGAAGCCCTCCCTCCCATGCTCCAACTGCCGGCCATGTTGGCCCATCTGCCTCGACAATTTTCCCTACTGCCCCCATGGCATCGTCCGACAGAGAGCTGCGTGTGCTGGCCTCCAACGTTCATGTGGACCTGCCGCATGGTTCTCCTCTTGTCGACGGCCTGGGCAGGGGTGTCAACCTCCCCAGCATGGTGGTGGGCACCCTCCTTCTCAGAACCCTTCTTCTGGGCAGGGGCATCCTGCTTATCTCCCTGCTGTCCCCACTACCGCATGTGCTCTTGTAGCTCCTCCGTCTGGAGGTGGTCGGCCCCGTACGACTATTGGTTTGGGAGGTGGACCTGCCTGGCCAGCGAAGGGAGCCACGGCTACTGCTGGTTTGGGAGGGCCATCCCTTGTTCCCCCTACCTCTGTCGTAGCACCCTCCTTCTCCCAGGTGGTCCTTAGCTCCTTCATACCGCCAGCTTTACCTCTGTCCGTCCATGCCCCGGCCACCACCGACTCTGGCAAGCCAACTACGTTCTTCTCGCTGGAAGAGGCCCACTTGACCTACAGCCCCTCTCCTTTGTTGTCATAGCCAGAACCCCCAAGGGTCGGCCTGCCTTCGCCGACATCTGGGCTCACCTCGCTCAATGATTTCAGTTCAAGCGGGACTTCTTGCTTAGCGCCATGGATCGCCGACATCTCCTCCTCCGCTTCTCCAACTGGGAAGACTTCCTTAAATTTCTTCTCAAAGAATCCTTGCTTCTCCACGGGCGGCGATTCTGGTTCTTCCAGTGGTCACTCAATTTTACCCCAGAGCAAGACTCACTGCTCGTCCCAGTCTGGATAGAGCTCCCGGGCCTCCCAGTCAACTTCTACCATGAAGCCTCCATCCTCTCCATCATCGACAGCATCGGGCCTACCTTGAAGATTGATCACAACACACTCTGCCTAACATGAGCTCATGCCGCGCGGGTTTGCGTCCAGCTGGACATCTCCAGGATGCTGCCCCATCGTGTATGGGTGGGCATTGGAGCGGGCGGCTTCTGGCAGCCGGTGATTATGCTGGACCCCCCGCTCTGGTGCTCCACTTGCTGCCGTCTGGGCCACCTGGTGGCTAATTGTAGGGTAAAGACTTCCTCACTATCTGTACGGGGGGCTGGCGCCTTTGCTATGGTGTGATGTTATTAAGAATGATATTAATTTATTTGTTTTAAATATCCGATTTTATAATCAAGTGGGCCAAACGACAGTAGCAAAAGAACGATAAAAAAATGTTACTCTAATTTTGATGATCCTACTAACGCTCAAACCTTGCTTGTTTCTGAACGGCGCCCAGCCACTAACTTTGGGCCACAAACGCTGACGGGAAGCCATTCTCTATGCAGAAAGGGGGGCCAAGATTACGAACCCAATCAGTAGTGGGCTAGTTTAATCTCGGTTAATCTATTCCGGTTAAGTTGTTCTATAGTTAATTTATTTTTACTTTGAGAGTAAGGAGGTTAACTCACAGAGTTACTCAGGTGACCGTGAGTTGTGATTTGATAAAGATTTGAGTTAACTCATCTATTTTGACGCGAAATTATAAAAAAATGCTTATGCTTACTGTTTGCATCCACGATGAAAGTGAGAATAAACAGTAACTTTTCATATCAATAATGAAATTGTTGGAACATAAAATGAACAGTAAAAACAGAGGGGGGGAGAGGGCAGAGAGTTGCCGGGGCGGGCTGACGGGCGTGGAGGGGGGGGGGTGCGTCTGTAGACTACTAGACGGCAACGACAGTGACGCCTGGCTGTGTTAACTCTACACTTTCTTTGCCGGGAGGAAGGAGAGCAAGGATGGGGGGAGAGGGGGCATGGGTAGGGTGAAGCAGAGAAAGAGAACGGGGAAGGAGAAGATGAGATTCTCTATCACGTACGGTGAGGTCATTGGGCTCTACCAGGGCGGAAAGGGGAGTAGAGGAGTGAGTTCCCCTCCCCTATGCGATGTTCCCCGACACCAACGACGCCCTGATGCACTGGCCCGCCAGATGAGGTTCCCGGAGGACGCCCGCGGCTGGCGCTGCTGCGGGTCGTCGCACGGGTGGCTTGACATGGCGGGCCTCGACGCCGGCTTCCGCCTGTTCAACCCCGTCTGCGGATCAGCTCGGCTTGAGCTCCCTTCACTCACGGCGCTCCCACTGGTGGCGCAGGTGGTGACGGGGCCGGAGATGGAGCTAGCGCCAGTGCAGCCTCTGTCTCCGCCCGTATGTCCGACACTCGGACGAGGCCGCCCCGTGTGGGTGGACCGCTGAGAGCCTCCGGGACGGCCTCGTGCAGAAGGCAGTGGATTCGCCGGTTGCTGCTGAGAGTACTGGCTGCTCCGGTTGCACGGTCATGGTGTTGTACGGCGAGCACCACGTCGCGTATGCCAGGTCGGGGGACGAGTCCTGGGCCAGCTTGTGGAAGGAGCCGAAGAACGAGTCGTCACCCTGCTGCGAAGACCTGATCTACCATGAGCGCAGGCTTTACTTGCTGACCAGGGAAGGTACCGTGTGGGCGATCGAATTCGCCGGCGCCGGAGGGTGTCCGTAGATGGGGGAGCTAACGTTTACACCCAAGAACGAGGCTTTCCTCCGTGAAGGAGGAGGCCGGGGCTGCCTCTCCGTTGCTCGGCCGTCTGGCGAGCTCCTCCTGGTCCACAGGCGCCTCCCGGCTGCTCCTTGCAGGACGGAGCGCTTCGCGAGTTGTTTAAGCCCTGAGTACTCCGGCGGAGGGGGGAGGCGGCGGAGAGCCTGGCAGGCTGCAGTCTGTTCTTGAGCAGTGACTGCTCCATGTCGGTCTGCAAGTCCCAGGGGGTCGAGGGGAGGGTGCGCCCCCGACTGCATCAACTTCAGGGAGGAGGAGGAGGACATGGAGAACTGCTGCTTCTGCTGTAGTGAACTGAATCGAGCTCTTTAGATGGGCATCTACCACATGGACGACAAGAAGATCGAGAGGCCTTTCTTCGTGAATTGTGTGAAGAATCTGAAGATCACGCAGCACCCCGTTTGGATAACACCAAGTGTGTAATTTGCTGGCAGCCCAATGATTATGAGCCTCTGCAAAACTCCCTTAAAAACCATTATAGTTCTTCTCGTAGTTTTTCTTGGGATAATTGTAAAAAATAATCATTTTATTTGTCTGGTTTCAAAAATCTCCTCCTGCGTATAAACATATTTCTACCACTCTGATATATTTAATTTGCTTTTGCATTACACTTCAAATTGTTATATTAATTAATTCTATGTGCGTGAAATTCCAATTCGTTATGCAACCCCTCGACAAAACCCTTCCAACCCTTCAGGGGCCTCATCAGTCTCTTAGGTGGCTTCCCCAGTTCTTGGTATCGGTATGTCGATTTTATCGGTATATCGGTATCTGGATCTCCGAGTTGTTACAGTTGGTATCAGAGTGGAGTTGAGGAATTGTATAAGGAATTGAAATCGCATAAGCGAGTCCAGAGCAAGTCCAATTGGGTTGTCCGTTGCTGGCTTAGGATGTTTTCCATGTTAATGATGGATTTCTTGTTATTGTGTAAGCTTTCTAGCTTCAATATGCCGCCTCGTAGGAGAGGCCGTGGTCGAGGTTGAGGTCCTGCTCCCTAGGAAGAAAGTAGTGCCTCTTCTCCTCCAGTGATTGTTCCAGATCAAGCTCAAGCCGTTCTTGTTCCTGCTCCAGCTCCTATTATTCCGGTGCAAGAAGATGTGCCTTGTGGTCATGGTCATGCATTGAAGGAATTTCTGCTGCTCCATCCATCGACTTACGAAGGTCAAGCTGATCTAGATGTAGCCAGGGCTTGGCTGGATGCAACTGAGCCTGTGTTCTGATCTATGGAATGTGCTAAAGATGAGAAGGTAATGCTTGGAACTTTTTAGTTTCAGGATGCGACACTTACTTGGTGGACTACAGAATGGGAAGTCGCCTTCCGTTCCCGTCCGCTCGGCAAATCACCTGGATAGAATTTGTCGCCACTTTCGAGCGTACTTTTAGTCCTGCATATCTTCGCATGAATAAGATGCATCATTTTATGGAGCTCGTGCAAGGTGGAATGTCAGTGCTGGAATATCGCAATCGGTTCATGGAATTAGGTCGTTATGCGTCCCATGTTCTAGTGGATGAAGCCCTCAAGACAGAGCATTTCTTGTGTGATTTGAGGCCTGATTTAAGGCAGCATTTAATTGCAACCCGAGTGTCTGTGATGAATGATGCTTATCAAGCAGCAGCAGCACTTGAGCTAGATATGGCTAGATCTCATGGTTTTTCTCAAGCGGCGTCGGTTCAGCCCACTGTTCAACTTCAGTCGAGTTATCAGCCTTCTGTGTTGGGAGTTCCTCCAGTTGTCCCTGTAGCTAGTGGTACTTCTTCCTTCAAGCTTAAGTTCAAGAAATTTAAGAAGTCGAAGAAGAGATTCGAGCGATAGGTATCTTCGGACACTGTACAACAGTCTGCTCTGCCTTTTCAGCAGCAGCAGAGACAAGTGATGGGACCTCTGAAGCTGTGTACCAGATGCGGTGGTAGTCATCCTGGCAGGCCTTGTTCCTTGCCAGTGGTTTGTTATCATTGTGACCAGCCGAGTCACGTGGTTTGAGATTATTCTATGCGGTCAAAGCCGGTGTAATTTTGATAAGCTTCTCAGCCGCAGTAGTCTCAGTCTTAGTTCAGACCTCCTTTCCCACCACCACCGTCTCAGCTGTTCTTCCCACAAGCTTCAGCAGCGTCTTCCTTCCAATCTTCTGCAGTGGCCAGTCGGAAGCAGAAGGGCAAGGTTACTCATATTACGCGAGCAGAGGCCATGGAATCTAACCTTGTCGAAGGTACAATTAAGATTTTTGGTCATGCTGCTCGTGTCTTATTTGATTTTGGTGCTTCTCACTCCTTTATTTTTGAGAATTTTCTTGCATGCATCGAGGAGCCCACTACTGAGGCTACTTGTGATTTACTTGTTGAGTTGCCATCTGGAGATTTCATGTTTACTCCGTTGAGTCTCGAGGAGTCACCTATTGTGATTAGTGACCGGCAGTTGCCAGCAAGACTGTATGCTTTATAGCTGGTAGACTATGATATCATTCTGGGTATTGATTGGACAGAGCAGTATGGAGCTGTGGTTGATTGCAGATCTAAGAAGGTCTATTTTCAGCCACATGACAAACCAGCCTTTTATTTTGAAGGTATTCGATCCCGTTCTTCTCGTTTGATTTCACGTCATTTTCTGTCGTTTCAATTCTAGTTCAATCCCGCAAGGAGTAACTTCTCACGGCGGTTTCATTCACGTCAATTCTATTTCTGTTATTTCCATTCCAGTTCAATCCCATGGAGAATAACTTCTCGTGGCGATTTCATTCACGCCATTTTCATTTCTGTCATTTCAATTCCGGTTCAATCCCGTGGAGAGTAACTTCTCACGGCGGTTTCATTCATGTCATTTTTATTTCTGTCATTTCTATTCCAGTTAAATCCCATGGAGAATAACTTCTCGCGGCGGTTTCATTCACGTTATTTCCATTTATGCTATTTCCATTCCTGTTGAACCCACGAAGAGTAACATCCCACTACAGTTTCGTATTGCACTATTTCCATTCCATGTGTTTCACTGTTCCAATCCCGTGGAGGCAACTCTCTTAGGGGGCTTTTCCCGACGTTTTCGCGCGTCGAGCGTTTCTCCCCCGCCTCCTTCTTTCCGTGATGTCGTTCATAATGTTGACTCGCTCCCTACACAGTTTAAGGGCTGCATGTGATCCTTGTCATGTTGTAAATAATTTCAAGTGTTAGAAAAGAAAAAAAATAAAAAGAAACATAAAAAATAAAAAAATAAGATGCACCTTTGATTTCGACGATAGATTCCCTATGAAAAGAATGGCCATGGCAAGGCACAATTTCCCATTTCGGGGTGAGGCTTTGTCAAACACATCATGTGAGAATAGCATAGAAGAGAAGAGGCGTGGAAGGGAAGGAACGCACAAGAGACAAAATAAGTGACAGGAAAATAAATCATTCCGTTCATATATGTAAACTGTCATATACATCATAAGTGAGGGGGTGGGTATACAAGTATCTCTCTAATTCTCACCACCGCCCTCCCGGTCGTCCCTCAGGTCATCCCTCTCCTCTCTCCTAAGATGAGGATCCCTAGGGGGTCTCTTGGAGCTCTGCGAGACAGTACTCGCCTCATCCCGTAGCACTCAATCAGCCTCGGTGGCGTGATGCTCCTTTGTTGAGGAGGCCAAAAGGCTGCCAACGGAGAAGGAGCCAGACTGACGGAGGCACTTTGTGCACTCTCGTCCTCTCTGGCAGCACTCCTCGCTGTCCTTCAGCCTCTGCTCCGCAACCCGAAGGCCTACCTGGAGCTCCATCACCTGGGCCTCCAGAGCCCTCCTCTCATCCTAGTCCCTCTGTCGCTTTGCCCTCCTATTCTCTCTCTCCTTCTCCCTCTCCTCTCTCTCCCGCTCTGCCTCTCTCCTCGTGACCTAGAGAGCAACCCTCAACTCCAACACGTCTCATGGCAACTCCTCGGTGTTGCAGCGTCGTAGCTCCGCCTCTAGCTCCACCACGGTGGCCGCTCGGGCGTCACGGTCCTCCTCGGCTTGAGCTAGCGCACCTCGGATCTCTGCCACCTGCCAAGGCCCATACTCTCATGAGGTCAGAAAAAAGTAGGAGGTAATCACATCTGAATCTTGTAAACAACACTCACCCGAGCTGCGAGCTCCCCCTCTGCCTCCTCGGCGCATGCCACTGCCCTGGCAAGCTGCCCCTGGAGGGAAGTGACCTCTGGAGGAGGAGTCTGAGAGCTGGAAGAGGGCCCACTGGCCATCCCTGCTGTCGCTGCCTGCTGGGCAAGCTGAAAAAAGGGAACAACGGCAATTAGTGGTTGAACATCAGGAATCCAAGTAAACACAAAAAAGAGAGAGGATTGCATAAACTTACCAAGATGTCCAGCTCCTATCGAGTGGCAGCCAAGTGCCACCTGGTGTCCGCCAAGTGCGCCTGTAGGTCGGTGATGATGGCATCACGGGCATCCTGCATTAGGAAGCATGTAGGTTAGTGTCACATGAATACATCCATAAATAAAAATAATAATAATAAAGATAATACTCATTTCATACTCACCCCCAGTGGTGTCTCGAGCTAAAGAAGGGCCGCATGGGTCTCCCGATAGTGTCGCAAGTAGTCGGTGTTGTCCTACGCCTGAGACACCATGGGTATGTTGCCCTATTGCTAGTTCTAGAACTATGCAGGGAAGCGTGTACGCCAGTCGACGCGCTTCACCTTGCCCTGGGTCTTCCGCCTGATGCGGCTCGGCGTGTCTACCTCCACCCACTCCTGGCGAACCCTAGGGTCCTCATCATGAGCCTAAGTCGAAGTGGCTCGATCTCGTTCAGGCAATGTGTCACGCCACGAACCGATAGCAGCGGGAAGCATTGCTCGGAACGTGGCAGTGAAACAGTCATGCCATTCAGAGCAGAAATTAAATCGACGCATAAATAACACTTCAACATATAGAGGCCATTAATTCCATAAAAATATAATTTTATTGATATTGAGAATTTAAATTACAGTTTTGACTTAAATTACAATAATAGACTCGAAGAAAAGGAGATGAAGAAAAGAAAATGGACAAGCCTCACTATACTAACTAGACTCAAGAAATAAAAAGACTCCGGTCTCTAAGTTCCAGGTTCACTCGATCATGCTGACTCGATCCCAGTTTCAAGCATTCCATCTATCACGTCACATGAAAAATGTCAAAGTAAGGTGTGAGCGAGAAGCTTAGTAGGAATTACACTCTATCATCAGGCAAAATTTAAGTAGTTAACCATTTTCATGAATATGCATGAATGATGCTAAAACTCAAATAAAGCAGACTAAATAACTAACAAGATCAGAAAGTAATTGACAGATAAATGGAATGGGGATATTACAAGTCGAGATATCGTGAACAAATAACTAGAACTTCCCAGTGAATGGCCATTTATCAAGTCGAGTCAAGTCACGCAAGTAAGTACTTCACGCATTCAAGCATGTATAGCAAGTTTCACGAGAATGTGGAATGTCATAGATTCACACACTAGATAGTACTCGGTGCAATGTCACACCTAGTAATAGTACTCGGTGCAATGTCACACCTAGTCATTACACCTCCTGGAGTACAAGTACACTTCGGGTGCTCCTTCCAGGACCAAACTGGGCCCTTTTAAAATGATTGCCTTGGCATTGGTTGTTTGGATCAGAGATCCCACAAAATCTAGACATCCACAATATTTAATGGCCAAGAGTTCCAAGGTTAAGCTATGTAGCAAAGGCGATACATGTAGAAAAATTAGATTTCTTGAAGGATTTCCAAGAATAAGCTCTTTAATGAGAAAGAATATACATATATAAGTCATTACAGGGAATGACTTACAAGAAGAGGATTATGATGTAGACCCATCAAGGTCACATTCTCGAGATAGAATAGCCTGGAGAGGCTAAAGGGAAAAACGTGCAATACCACGAAATTATCAGATTCGAAAAACTGGCTAAGAGGCGGTCTTGACGGAGGCCGCATAGGATAAGGCGGTCATACAAGAACCACAATAAGGATGCCACAGGCTACATCGAAAGCCAAGAAAGAAATGGTCCAGAAATAGTTGCGGGCAAAGTAAGACTACAAGAAAACTTAGACAGTCAAGGCAAAGCCACCATAACATAAAAAGGGTCTATACTGGACCGCTAGCATTGCTACTGGGCCAAAGAACGAAGCCCAGTGTAGACTAGAGAAAAATGGTCACCAAAAGGGCCGCTAAAGAACATAAACAATCCTCTCTATGGCCGCTAACACCCATTAGCGGTCCCAGAAGGGCTGCAATAATCAGAACAGTCCCGATTTTGGGCTGTAGAAACATGCGATTCGATCTAGTCAGTTAGTTTAGGCTTTGGGGGTACAACCTGCCTAGCATCCTGGTGGGAATCCTAGGCTCACGGGGCGTGACGTAGGTCTCACAATAGAGGTCCTAGTCTGACGGAAGGAATATCCAGCGGAGAGTCCTAGCTATTACAAGATTTAGGGGTTAATGAACAATCAAAAAATGATAGCAAAACGGTCAGCCAGTACCACCGGAGTGGAGTGACTATCAAACATTCCTAGTAAATTTTTCACAATCTCGATTAATATTTCACAATTTAGTTATTTTATGAGGGACAAGTGGAACAATGAACATTGTATAAGTGGAGATGATCATACTTAAATCAAACATTACTGTTCTATATAGTCCATTTGGTTAGTGTGTTTCTACCCTACACACACAATATAACAAAATTAACATAATTTTTACAAATGAAACTAAGTATGACTGCGTGCCAAAAATGGTCTTCCTAGAGCCGCTAAGAAGGGATTTGTGGTCCATCAGGAGGCCACTTGGAGGCGCGAGGATTCAAATCCAAACACGCGTTAGGCGGTCAGTCGCACGGCTACTCGGGTCCCAAGCGGTCAGAACCTGGCTACAACCATGGACCTTGCGGTCTATTGCGGGGCCGCCAGGGTGTAATGGGGTTCAAAAGCACTAAACAAGGAAAATGGTCAGGAGATGGCCGCAACCCCAGACCTTACGGTCTATCGCGGGGCCGCCAGGGTCATAGGAGGTTCTTGTTAGGACTGCAACCCATTCGTCATTTCTGGTCTTCGGTGAACACCGATAGACCTTGATTGCGACAGGAAATACAAGTGGTATAGTGCATAATAATTGGAAAAAATTATACTAAAAGAAAGAGAATAAAAAGTTACACAAGATAGCATGATCAATTTGATATTTAAGCCTGTTAATCCTAGCATTCAATCGATATAGAGAGAGGTTTTGTTTCCCTGTGGATCGACCCGTCTTCACCACTTTACTCGAAGTTCAATCTTTTCAAGTGTGTGAGTTCGGTATAATGTAAATTTGATAAGCGGGTGTATTAACGACGTGCGTCTTCGCGCCGTCAGTAATCTGTGTAATCAGCGGTTCAAGCTGTGAGGCAACAATGAGGATCTGATCCTCGAACAACAAGCTGTGAAGCTCAGCGGATTTAGCAAACTATGAAGCTCAGTGATCTGTAGGGATTTCATCCCCTAAACTATGGATTAATGGATTTCCAAGCTATTTGTCAGCGAAAGCCTTACTCATTTGAGTAAGGGGTGGATGTAGATCTCAAGCTCGAGATGGAACCACCTCAAAATTACTTTGCCTTGTGTGTGATTGCTCATCTCTTCATTCCTGCGACTAGATGCATGCCTAGGATCGTTCACTGCAAGTCTTTGATATTTTTGTTATATTCAATTGTTATTTGTGCTTGAGTCATCAACCAAAGAGTATTTAGAAAGGCGTGACTAAAAAGATAGGTTAAGTCTATCCAGAATGCCATCTCTTGCGTGAGGAGATCTTAGATCGAACCTCCCCCCAGTACTGAACTTGGTTGATTGATTCCTACTACTGTGTGAAATTGACGTAGCTCTGTTGTGTCTTGATCTGCTCTATAGTTTCTCCCTCTTACACTTACTCTTTGATTGATAACACAATGATATATTAAAAGGTTTAGTTAGAAGGATAGGTTACGCCTATCTGAAAAACTAACCCTTGCGTAAGGAGATTCTTGAATCGAACCTCCGCCTAGTACCATACTGTGTTGGCTGTCATTTGTGATTTGATCTCCTAGCTATTCATTCAAATTGTCTTAGAAGCTTAATTTAGCAGAGTCTTTTTATTCCGTGTTTTATTAGTTGCTATAGAATCTAAAAATTTAGAGTTGATCTATTCACCCCCCCTCTAAATCAGTAGCTCATCCAGTCCCTCATCACGAAGGTGAGGTCGACACTCCTTCAGAGAAGCTTCAGAGCAAGGTGAGATCTGTTGCACTGGACAGTTGGGATCATAATATTCACCAACTAAATAAGTGAGCTGACGACAGTGCTAAAGTGTGTTTTAGCAAGGGTAACTGCCCTAGACCAGAGTAGACTCCCTAGTGCCTGTGTGTAAGTTTACAGCAGGCAGCTGAGGAAATATAAGTGTGGAGTGAGGGGCAAGCGATGAGCAAGTAAGACAGACAGTGCGCATATCAAAAGGCTAGAGTGTCCAATGAAACTCAGTTAGAATGGAGTACGTTAGAGCTCATGCGAGCCTGTGAATGGGGGTAGAGGATATGGACCAAACACACAAATCATAACCCATTGCACAGAGATTTTTAAGGTGGTTCAATTACATCCCTACAACCTACGTCCACCCCTCACCGAACCTGGTGAGGCTGCACTACACGCTGCAAAAGTAGCACGGGGATGAACCCCAACCACACACACGGGGATAAAACCCCAAACACACACACACACATGTAAAACAAAGAAAATAAGACACACTGCAAGTGTAGCAAGAACACACGGGGACACAGCCCCAAGCACACACGACTGAACTCAGCCTAAGACCTACCTCCGGTCTCTGAACAGAGTACCGGACACACTACTGTACACACAGCAAAACACATGGTTCAAAGATGTGAGAATACAAAGAAACATAAGAAACAAAGTCAAGGAAAACACTTTGTGGCTTCACAACATGTCTGGAAGCTCTATGAGCAGATCTGAACACTGGTTCAATCTGAACTCTCCTTTCTCAGATGTTGGCTGGCTGCAATGCTGGTTGCTCTCCCTTCTCTCTTCTTTCTCTTCTCCTCTTTACAACACTGGCCTAGATCAGACCAGAGTTGGGCTGCACACACTCCCCTTTTCTTCACCTCACAGATGCTTTTTTGAATGCTTAAGGAGACGTGGGTTTTTGTCTAAGGCAGCAACAACTTCTCCAATAGAAGCTTTAGGTATTTATAGAAAAGTCAGTGGGAAAGTTTCCCTCCAGGATCCTTTGCACCGGCTGATTAAGCTGGATGCACCCACATTTGAGGGGTCCCACAAACCCCAGGATTATCAAGAGAGATAGTGAGAGAGGGGCCGAGCCCCTGCACGTGCGTACGTGCGTGTGTGTGTGTGTGTGTGTGTGAGCGAGCGAGAGAGAGAGAGAGAGAGAGAGAGAGAGAGAGGCTCAACCCGTCTGTGCGTATGTGTGTTAGAGAGAGGGGGGTAGAGAGGTGTCAGTTTGTGCGAGAGAGGCGCCATCAGCCGTTAACCACCGTACCATGCTCGCCATCGTCCGCTTGCCAGTCACTGCTCGCTGGTCACCGATTGCCAATTGCCATAGGGGGGAGACGCGAGGGGGGGAGACAGCTAGGGTTTGCTTTGTCGCGGGAGAGAGAAGAGAATGGATCAGGGAGAGAGAAACAATGGGAGAAGAGGAAGGTTTATAACCCAGATCTCCTTATCGGGATATCGCGGGCCTTCGCTGGGCTGGCAAGTCACGGGCGGGCATAACAGTCCTCCTGGCAGGTCGCGGGTGGGTTGGAGGTCCTGGGCCATCAATACAAAGACTAAAATGCCCCTGTAACTAACCCTAACTGAAGCACACCAAAGTGTTACAGGAGGGGACAGAAAGAAGGATCAAAATGCCCCTGCAATTAATAGTGATCAGGGCACATTCATATGTTACATAATAGGACAGAAAAATAACTAATTTACAAAACTGTCTTAGTTACTCCTATTTACTCCACTCCCCCTCAAGTTGAGCATAGATGTTCTCCATGCTCAGCTTGCACAGAATTGAGTGAATCTTTTCTGGCTATCCCTTTGGTTAAGATATTAGCGACTCGATCCACAAACCGTACATATGGAAGACAATTCTCTAGAGTCTAACTTCTCTCGAATAAAGTGTCTATCAATCTCTATATGTTTTGTACAATTATGTTGGACCAGATTGTTCGCTATATTGATTACAGTCTTATTGTCACAGTGGAGTTTCATCGGAAGTATCACTTTGACTCCAATATCCTATAACAAAACCTTAAGCCACAGCTACTCAGCAACAACATGAACCATAGCTTTATATTCAACCTCTACGCTAGACCTAGCATAGACTGACTACTTTTTGCTCCTGCAAGTAACAACATTTCCCCCCAAGAAGGTACAATACCTTGAGGTAATCTGTGATCATCTTGAGAACCTGCCCAATCTGCGTCAGAAAACCCTTCTATACTCAGCTGGCCTTTCTTTCTAAATAAGAACCCTTTGTCTAGATAGGTCTTAATGTATCGCAAGATTCTATCAACAGCTTTCATACATGTCTTTGAAGCGTGCATCAACTGACTTACAAGTTACAACATTAGTAACATATGTAATGTCTGGTCGTGTCAGAGATAGATAAATGAGCTTACCCACAATCCGTTGGTACCTTCCTTTTTCAGCCTCTCAGAGAACAACACCATCTTGTTTACTCTACTTGTGGTTCATTTCAATCAGAGTGTCAACTGGCCTACTTCCCAACTTTGCAGTCTCTTTCAACAGGTCTAATGCATACTTCCTCTGTGATATATGGTTGTTACCTTGAGACCTCGCCACTTCAATACCTAAAAAGTACTTCAAGAGACCAAGGTTACTGAACAGTGGAGGAATTTGGTCAAACTACTAACAGACAAAAGAGTTATCGGAAGAGAAGGATCATATAAAGTAGAGGTTAGGGAGAGACTCATGAAGACTAATGGTGCCCTTGCCGGCTACCGTGGCACGTGTACCATCAGCTACCACAATTTTTTCTTGATCAGAAGAAAATGAATAAGAGAAAAAAAACTTGGAATCAATGATCCAAGAGCTACTGGAACAGGGAGATGCCGCATTAAGTGCCACCCCTCCGTTATCACCCTAGGCCGAAGAGTCACCATCATTGGAAGAACTTGTGCGGCTACTGGTGTAAGGCCCGTATCCTTAGCAGATCCTTAGTGGTTCTGATCTGAATTTTTGTTCTATGAATTTTACCTATTTTTGTGAATTTTTAGTGGGTCAAAAACACATGGGATAATCTGGTCCCTTCTCCTCCCCAACCCTAGATCCAAGGGTGGAGATGACCCTTTTGTATGGGCATATATAAGGCTTGTATTTTTACATTTAGGGAATTAATGAAGCATTTGAAAGAAAAATTGCCAAGAGCCAAGCTAGGGTGCACCCTCTTCCTCTCTCCCTACTGTACTTCTTCTTCCTCTGAACTCCAGGGTGTGAGACCCTTTCTATCTCCTCCTCCTCCCCTCTATCTTCTATCTCTACTACCGCCGCCATCGATCTTGCCGCCATCGAGCCACCTCGAGCATTCTTCCTCCTTGCTGTCTAGGTTGCTGTTCTGCTAGATAGAGGCTCAGCACGAGATTTTTCATTCCCTAATAACAGATCTGTTGGAGTGAAAATTTGGCTTGTAGGTTCCTCACGTCAACCCCAGTCTCCACAAAAAAAACCAGCCCTAAAATCCTCTTTCTTCGATTTTTCCCATTTTCTTATTTCCACACCTGTAACTCTACCCGCTGTGCAGACCCAGTTCTAGCAAGCCACCACCTGACCCCTTAGCCCATCTTAACCATATCCAAATCTAGTGAAACTTTAACTGGGTGTTCTTTCCACCAAATCCCACCTCTCATAATTTTTGTACAAATTTTGAAATTGTTTTACCATTCCTAAAAATTCATGCAAGCCCCAATTTCCAGTCTATCAACTGTTTTCCAGACCCAACCCCCAGTCACTATAAAATAACCCAAAAATCTAAACCTCTTCCAAACGTCATATAAAAATTATCTGTGTTTTCCTTACCTCCACCACTACAACTTTTGTGAAGAGACCATCACCCAGTTCCATCACCGACCCCTCGGTCAAGCTATGTTCTCAGTTAGGTCCAAGTTCTGCCCAGTCAGATCCAGATCTATGAACTAGCATCTAGTAAAACCTGCCATGGCCAGCACAGAGGATTCAAAATTTTTAGCCTAGCCTGGGATCGTATCTCTTAGAGAGAGCTTTCCAACGCCACTAGGCTTGCGTCGATCTGACATCAGGGTTGATCAGAGCAGCCATTCTCGCCGGGTCGCGTGGGTCTAAAACAGCAACTCAGATCTGTGGACAGCAAGTTCAACAACTGAAGATCGGAGCCGCCTCGCCATCTGCGAGGCGAACCGAGGCATCCCTCTCCTAGGGACCGCCCCTCCAGCAGCCCTCGCCACAGTGGGACCAGTCTCGCTCCGTTCGGTGGTTCGAGTAGCGTGTGGGTCCCACATCTCGTAGAACACGCGGTCCGAATAGCACCGGGTCGCGGCTTGTCGGCACCGACAAAGCGCCCCAAAATACTGCCCGTCAACCCAGACACGTTACTCCTGGGCCCCACATGTGACCTATTACCTCCATGCGTGGAGTGGGTTAAGTTTTGTAACTGTTAATCATTGTTAATCGGGAGTACAGTTCGGCCGGGGTCGTCTTCCCCACGCCCGGAGCGTGGAGGTACACTCGACACCCCTCGTAGTCGTTGTTGCTTGCTTTCCTAGTATAGTTCTTACTGCCACTGCATGTGCCTAGTTAGGATCCTAGCTCGTCGATCAATGTAATCACCATTGTGAGAGAGAGAGAGCGAGACCATCCTGTGACCCGACCTGGGCACGAGAGTGAGTAGACCACCCTTGACTCGCTGCCGATTTCTCAACCGTGCAGGTCCGGACGCTTCCCTCGGTAAGGGATGGACACGAGCTTGCTAGAGTCCTAGGTGTGCATCTCAAGTTGGCGTCGAGTCCACGCCTTCATCCCGCATCAAATTGGTATCAGAGCGTGGTTGAGTCTAGGGTAGTCTTTGCATGGTCTAAAGTCGAGTCTAGGATCATCATCATTTTAAAACAAAAAAAAAGTGTGTTTTGGTTTGGATTGCATCCCAACTCTCTGGTATATCAAAAGACGTTACTCAGAAGGTTCGATTACGTCGTTCCGGTTGGTAGCTCCTCGTGTCGAGTCAGACCTTTGGGTTAAAACCTCCGCCACGTACTGGAGATTTGGTTAAAATCATAACTCATAATAGGGTTGATGAAATTCGATGAAACCACATCCCAAGGTTAGATCTGGAAGTCTTCTTGACTTCATCGAAAGACGTCCCAACCCATATCTCAATAGAAGAGCACATCCACCCACATTTTTGACCGATGGACGAAGAGGTGCGACTATTTTAATCCCGAAGAGGTGAATGACTTAACTCCTCTTCAAACCAGTGACCTTGGAGCGGGTTTGAGCCTTGTGGGATGTGGGTAAACCCTTGGGAGGCTTGAGAACTATATAAGGAGGTGGGTTTTGTGGGTAGCAAGCCTTTGGTGACCATTCTCTTCAACTCTCCACCATCTTCTATCCTTCTTGAGTGAGAAAGGGTGAGGGACCTTGACTCCGCAAGAGAGGACGAGCCGGCGCATGGAGGACGATCCTGCAGCGCCTTGGGACGAAGGGGAGAAGCTTTAGGTGGATCTGGGGTGTGGATTTCATCCACGGGTCGTCGGTTTATCACCTTCAAAGGTAGGCACCTATCTTCAAATCTTAGGGGTCAACGAAGCATTAGAACGATTTCGAATTAGTTTCCATACGGGACTAAGAGAATGGAGGATCGACTAGTATGCTTATCTTCTGGTTCTTTTCATCAAATTACGTGCTTTCGTGAGGTTCCTCTGAGTTTCTATCGAAGTTTAAGGTCGATGCACCTAGGGTGTAGTCTCTAGACAGGTCGATGCACCTGGGGTGCAGCCCCTGGATAGTGCAGTCTCTGGATAAGTCGATGTACCTGGGGTGCAGTCTCTGGATGGTCGATGCACCTGGGGTGCAGTACCTGGATAGGTCGATGTACTTGGGGTGCAGTCTCTGGATGGTCGATGCACCTGGGGTGCAGTGTCTGGATAGGTCGATGTACTTGGGGTGCAGTCCCTGGATAGGTCGATGCACTTGGGGTGCAGTCTCTGGATAGGTCGATACACCTGGGGTGCAGTCCCTGGATAGGTCGATGCACCTGGGGTGCAATCTTTGGATAGGTCGATGCACTTGGGGTGCAGTCCCTGAATAGGTCAATGCACTTGGGGTGCAGTCTCTAGATAGGTCGATACACCTGGGGTGCAGTCCCTGGATAGGTCTATGCACTTGGGGTTTGTTGACATCTAAAAAAATGCACAAAAAAAAGAGAGAAGTCAAAGAGAGCTTAGGACCTTGAACATCAATCAAGGATGCGACTCCGATGTCCGGCTGAAGCCTTTCCGGCCAAGCTGCTGCCCAGCACTACTGTCGTTCAGACGGTCAGGCTAATCAAAACTATGTCAAGCCCCGGGCAATCATCTGCCTGCTGAAAAGGGTCTTCAGAATATCTTGGTACTTATAAAATGGAATCCACATCACCTGCAATACATTGCGGATGCAGGACATCAAAAGACTACAAGAACAAATGTAATTGCTCGACCAATGTGCCATGAGCATTATTGAGAGCACATATAACTGGCAAAGGCATCTTGGGCTCAAATAATTAAAATTAGTTTGAAGCCCATGTGCATATGAGGGGCGCCGAGTGGTTCATGGGACAAAATGGGCCAAAGCCCAAATGGAGGAGCCCCGATACAAATTGGGCCGAAGCCCGTGTGGGGCGTCAAAGGCTACACGTGCCGATCGGGTTGATGTAAAGGCTGGTCGATTGTTCTGACCGTCGATGAAGCAAAAGGTGCCTCGGAGAAAGGCCACGTCGATAGTTAAAAGCCTTTATAAAATCTCTGCTTGAGAGACAGAACATGGACATCGAGATACACATAGACTCACACACAGAGAGAAAGGATGGAGTAGAGTCTACTGAGAGGAAAAGCTAGAGGGAGCAGAGGGAGAGAGAGCTAGTTTATCTGGGGTGATCTACGAAGGAAACAGGGCCACCAGCATCTTGTTCGGGGTGGGCGGCCACCCGTCAAATGCCCCAAAGGGGCTATAGTTTCCCCTTTCCTTCACCGCCCTGACTCTATGTTCTGATTTAGCTTGTAACTCTCGAGTTTCTTCTGAGATTTCGTGATATAAATCTTGCAAATTCATGATAAGTTCTTGCTATACTTGTACTTGTTCCATCACATGGAAATCATCTCTCTTTTTCCAAATTGTCATTTATCGCTCGTTATTTGTTTATTTTGTCATTTTGTTGCAATATTATTCATGATAAATGGTTAATCACTTTAACTATGCCTGATGATAGAGATATAAAATCCTACTGAACTTTTTACTCACCCCTACTTTCCAATCCTTTTCTGGTAGTTCGGATGAGGACGTGCGTACTGATGGGGACGGGAACGAGTGATCATGGAGTGACCCTTTATGATTCATATTTAAGTCATGTCCTAGATTAGTTAAGGAGTTGTTAGTTCAGTCATGTAATTTTATTTCTTTTGTTCAACGAAGAATAGAAGTTCACAAGAAGTCGAGTGTAATAATTACTTTACTTTGTTTTATCAATAAAATGTGAGTTTTGTTTAATTGTCGGCCCTATGGTATTATATCTTGTGGCAATAAATGCTCTGATTGACATGAATGATATAAACTGCTGCGTTCTAAGTTTCCGCATCAGGGTGTGACAATCATCCTGAACCCATTCAAGTGGAAATGAAGCTGAGAGGCAAGCTTCATTAAAGATCTTCTTCATCTACTAAGGGGGAGCTTAAATCTTAAGTTTTCATTTGTGTTTCTGCTTCTATTTACAATTGAGTTTCAAGTGTTTTGTCTTTGTAAACTATAAACATCTCTGTGTGTGTGTGTGTGGATCAACCTAGATCTGTGTGTGTGTGTGTGTGTGTGACCTTCCTTCACATTTCTACGAGGTTCGGTGCTCGTGCACCTTCGTGGGAGTTCCAAACTTCTCACAAGTGTGTGTGTGTGTGTGTATGTGTGTGTGTGTGTTGATCTTGTAATCCTTTGCAAGATAGTGTGTGAATCATCACAGATGGTGAGGGGTGAACGTAGGTTGCCGTTGTTGCATCCGAATCACCTAAAAATTATTGTTCTCGTGTGGTTTGATCCTTTTCTCCTATCTCAATTCTGTGCAAACATACACGTAGATTAAATCATTTGTATCTCTTGAGTTAGATCTAACTTAACTTATTATTTTCACATTAGATTTCTGGTATATTAAAATGTAGGTTCGGATCGATAAGGCAAACCTTGTCGGAAAGATAACACTTTGCGTGAGTAGAATCTTCAGATTCACACCTCTGCCACGATACCAAAGATCAATTGTGTGTGATAAGTTTTGACAGATTCATTTGTTAGACAACAGATCTAAGTTTCTAAAGGGTGTTTCTACTATATCTGCTTAAATTAGTAAAAGTAGATTAAAATCCGTAATCACCCAATTCACCTCCCCTCTTGGGTGTCATTGATCGTAGGACTTCAGCCACAAACAGAATGAGAAAGATCAAGCTCGTCTAATAGTAGCTCACCAGGAAGGAAAATCCTAGGTTCGCCCGAGTACTCTCTCAACGAGGCATCCAAACAACCACCTTAACGCACAACCTTAACACCTCAGGGGCTGACCAAACCTCAAGTGGAATAGTCAAAACAACATCATCTCTTGAGGAGAACATGCACAGCCATCACAGAGCCCATCAACCACCTGAACACACCACAGAAAAAGCAAACGCTACACCACAGATTCACATCTACTGGCAAATTCCGCCCAGCGCAGCACAACCGAGAACAACACCATAACAAAAGAATACTCTCCGTCACATCCTGACGAGAGGAAAAACCATCATGCACAGTGCCAACACAGCACAGGCAAGCGCTCACATGAGAAGTAAAGCGGTATAGAAAACATAAAACCTATGCCAGCTACCAACTGTACAGGACCTTAAGGACTCTGAACATTATAATATCTCGAATTCTCATGTACTTTCATATATCCTTCGCAACACACCGCTCTGATACCAATTGTGACAACCCAGCATCCGGGCATGGGTAAACCCGAAACCACTTGGATCTTGAGAGACCTCCCAAGAGCTGTAAAGCTCTGAAGGGATAAAAGGAGTGTGCGGAGGTGCATGAGAGTACATTGAACCGGCCTACTACAATGAGACGGCCAAGAGTCACCCCCGCTATTGCAAATACCATGCTAGGGTGTCTCACCCTACCCGGCAGTGCCCAGAAGTCCAAGATTGCATTGAAGTCCTCATCCAGAGAGGGGAGATCGATGCTCAAGGGAACTCTATAGCATTGCGGCGTCTTAAAGAGGCCGTCGAGAAGACTCTCAAACAAGCGCGACAAGAAGTTGAGATTTTCTCTCGATTAGCCCGACTGAGTGAGCCTACGGGGGGCAACAAACCTCAACCAAACCCCAAAGGCAAGGCAAGGTACGAGGGGCCTAAGGCCCAGAGCCCAAAAAGCCAACTCGGCATCGTCATAAGGGAAAACCCTCTGCCAGATAATAAAGGTAAGGCGAAGGTGAGGGAGCCTCCAGCCAAGGCTCCTGTCAAGCCAGCGAGGCTGCCAATCGCAGAAAGGCCTCAACCTCTTGAGCGAGCAAAGCCACCAGTCCAAACAAAGCCGGCGGAATCACAATGCCCCTAAGGGTCCCACTCCAAACTGGCAGAGTTTCAGAAGCTACCGCCTAAGATAATTGCTCAGGCAATCAATGCCACCTTTCAGGTTCAACCGGAGGAGGCTAACTGGACTAAGGTCGTCCCCAGAAAGAGCCGCGGCACCAAGGCTCCTAAGGAGCCATCTCGGGGCAAAAAGTAGAACTCTAGGGGCAAACCAGTCTCACCTCCTAAGCAAAGGCCCTTTTCTTCTCAAGAGGCAGCACGCCAAAAGAAGCAAGAGAAGAATCGTAGGAAGAACTTGAAGAGGAGGCTGAAGAAACAAGCTGAGCAAGTAGCAGCTATGGAGGCCCCTAAGGAGCTGACCCCTCTACAGCGACTTCAAAAGCTCATAGATGAGCTGGAGGAGTTCACTCCCCCTCGTCTCACTAGGGTCGTCACTCTGAACAAATATATTCCTTAGGACAAGCTTAGGCGGAAGGCCGGCCTTCTGCAATGGCTCCAGGAGATGGCTCACCGTCTTAAAGAAGGTGAAGACTTCCCAATCCCAGAGGAACTTTCCTTATTCTATAAAGAGGAGGACCTCACCGTCGAGATGCTCGAGAAAATGCTACAAGAGCTCTCCTGCAATATGGTGGCGATCCCGCCGCCCGACAACATCAACGCGCCTTCGGCTGATAACACTGGAGGCAAGGCTCCCATGGCAACGTATCAATGTCGCTCGGCGAGAAACGGCTGGGGACGCGGCCGTGGATGAGGACGGGGACGTGAAGGTCCCCTCACTCTCGACCGGGTCATAATTTTCAGAGGGGAGAAGCCGGGTCCTGTCCCAGAAACCCAAGTTCGGGGAATCCCCTTTATCCTGAACTCCTCAGAGGGTTCATGCCCCAGCTCAAAAGCTAAATCGGGTGACGTCCCCTTCACAATCGCCTCTTCGGATGAAGAAGAAAAGTCAACTAAGCTGCCAATGCACAAGGAGGCGTTAGACAAGGCTGGCCCCTCTAATGGGGTCGAGCCTGCAAGTCAAGCAGGTCCTTCTAATGAGGGCCACCAGGATGAACTTTCCCACCTCCGGAAGAGTCCCTGGCACCGTTGTTCCAAGAAAATGCGGAGGGTCAAAATGGGGAGGAGCGCCCTTCTAAAAGGCGGGAGAAGCCTCGCCAGGTGCCGAAGACCTTGGAGGAGATCATCCTGCCATTTGACAAGATTCGTGCCCGAGCGGACCGCAAGATCAGTCATCATATGAAGCGGTTCCCAACAAATGTCACCATTTGGGAGGCCATTGCTTGGAACAAAGATCTCAGGGAGGCTCTTGTCAAAATACTTTAAGACCCGGAGGCCTATGAAGTCCATATTGCAGAGCTGTAAGCACAGGCATATGAGGCACTCACAGCGAACATCTCCTTTACGGACAAAGACATGTTGCTGTTCTCTCCGTGCCACAATCGCCCCTTATATATGCGGGGGATGATCAATGGGCATGATGTGAATCGCATCTTGGTTGACGCTGGAGCAGCCATTAACATCATGCCTCTGAAGACTTTCAAGTAGTCCACAACTAGTACGGTAAGAAAAGGAAAGTACAACTACACAGGACATACCCTGGCTCTGGCAACTAACCCTAGGCGCTAGAACCACGTGGAGCCTCAGACGCGCTCCTCTGAAGCCTCGCCTCACCTAAAATGCAGAAAAACGTAGACAATGAGCCTCATAAAAAAAGGCTCAGTAGGGATCACTCGACCCCTACCTCGCAAATGAGAAACTGCAACGCAAAGTTGCTAAAGGTGGGTACAATAGGAATAAATAATCGAAAAAGCCCTGCTACGTATGACACTGGTCTCACGGTGAGAAAACTGAGACACACGTCACTATGAAAAATAAGAGTCACCACCTGACACAGATAGGAGTACATCTCACTAGAAGCACAGCTGGATGCATCCCCTAACGACTTACACCACACCGCAGTGTCTCCCTACTCGCCCCAGGAGAAAACTGAGACACACACAAGTAACACTGACAAGGGTCTAGTTGGGGTCGTGCTGGTCAGCACGCGTCTGAAGTCCCCGACCATGTGCACACACACTGACTGACTGTGCTACGTCAGGCCCTCTAGCTGGTTCTTCCGCCCGGACCGGACTCGAGCTGCCACAGTAGGAGGCCCACGGCAACCAGCCTAAAGTCATCTCTCTCAGGTTGCCTCGCCACCACTCCCTGGTGGGACCACACACGTGTCGGAAGGCCACGACTAGTGAAGAGCCACAGAAGGAGTAGACTCTCTAACTATAGAAAACTGTGCCTAAACCGGACAAAGTACAAGGACTACTCCTCGTACCGACACCGACTCTTGGTGACACAAGCTGAGAATACACCACCTCCCGGGACCCCACGGCACCCTCACGCATGGCCCCCATCTGATGCCCGGCATTAGTCGGACCACAGGTCAGCAAATGGATCGTGGTCCACTCACTTGAGATTTAAATCGACAAGAATGGTACTCCGGTTGGACAGAACCCAGGTGGCGGTCCACTCTGGACCATCCCAGGGTGAAAATGGTCGAACATTAGACCACAAGGGGAAGAGAGGCGGTCACCCATAGGCCGCCACTCAGAGAGGAGAAACGGTCTCCTGAGGACTGTCTGAAACAAAAATGGTCCACCTTGGGCTGCTTAAGGAGTGGGTCCACCCTGGGACCGCCACACCACGGACTACACGAGAAGGTAAACGGTCACCTAGTGACCAATGGGGACTAAAACGGTCTCTCTTGAGACTGCCAGGTTGGGTGAAACTGTCACCTTCATGACTACCATTCCCAAGGACTGTTCAACAGTCAAAACTCAACGATCAGAAATGCCTCAGGAGTCATGCTGGCTCTGCGAGGAAAATGGTTGGCTGATTGGTCGCCGCAGAGGGTAACGGTCAGTCGGTCGACTACATACCCTGTCGACACTTCCTGGTTGGATAGCGGTCACCCTGAGGGCCGCCAATGATAAAAACGGTCCCTGTTAGGACCATTTTCTTCCCTGAAAATTGAGAACGGCCCCAAAACGCCATTCCACGCCCCATTCACCACCAAGTGAAGGGGAAACAAGGGGGAAACTCATCCCCATGCCCTAGAGAATCGTCTGATGCCATGAGACCATAAAATAACACATTAAAACTCTAGATCCCGCGCTCGATCCCCAAAGCATGGTTTACACTTTCTGGCGAGAAATAACCCTCTCTCAAGCTCCCCTCGGCCTAGAAATTGCGGGGAAGGTAAACAATGAGCTAAGGATCCGTCACCCCACCTCAAGGTTGCCCGAAACGTGACGGATCACCGCCGATCTTCAAAAACCTACTCAAAACCCTCGAGCTCCCATGGGCTGCCATGAATCACACGCCGCCGTGATCACCATGCCACCGCCGTCGTCACCACGCCGTCACCTCACCGCCGTCTGCAGCCGGAGGAAGGCGCCGCCGCGGTCGCCACCGAAGGAGGAAGAGAAAGAGGGGGGGCGCGGTCAGTTTCTCACGGGGGAGAGAGGAGGAAGAAGAGGAAGAATAAAAAAAAAGAAAAAGAAAGGGCTATTTTGCCATACAATTTGCAAACCCAATTAACCTAAGGGTATAAATACAAACTAAAGGATACAAATATAAATAAATAAATAAATAAAAGTTAGATGCCTTGCTCTGATGTCCCATTAATTCTCCCCGAGTGAGAAGAACTCGACCCCATCCAGTAAGGGGTGCGACTGTTCACGTGGCTCCTACGGATCCGTCACCATACCAAGTAGTGCTGGTACGCTCCACTCCTAGTAATCGTCACCTACTCATCCCGTATATATTCCATATGCTCACGCTACTGTGAGAATGAGACTAGTGATGGACACTCCGGGGTGGGGTCACTCTCAAAGGAAGGAGACGACTCAATGACTCACTGGGAATCACCATCGGGTCCCTATAGGTGACTGGATCCGACACACTGAAGAGGAGCAGATTTCATAATTCATTAGCAAGTCCACAGCGTGTGCATGAGATCCGACTTGCATCATACTCGAAAGGGACTGACACCATGAGCATGCATGAGACTGACTAGACTGGATGCATGTTGACTCTGACTAAATTGTACAAATAAAGGAAAAAAGTACACTCTATATCCTAGTCAGTCCTAATGCTATGCAGACCCTTGCATTGGTGGACCAGGACATCCGAATATGTGACTTACATGCATTTGACGTAACCAGAGGTGGGTGGCATGGGGGACTCCTAGACATCCTAGTATGAACCAGTCACGCATTGACGGCCCTTTGGATTTGGGAGGCTTGGGAGTTCGGGTGGGCCAGGAGAGTCGAATTCACCTTCTTCCATACCCCAATGAACGGGCTCCTTGCGGAGTGTAGGTGGACTGACCTGTTGGGTAGGAGTGTGATAGGCGACTTCCCTAATGAGGGGGAATGGTGGTTGTGGGTCATGAGGCTCACTAAGGAAGGGGTCAAAGGGATCGAAGAATGTGTGGCCCCTTGATATGGATTCCCTCATGACACGGTCCCAAGTGTAAAATTCTTGACAGTGTAAACGATCACCCTCATGCATTGTGGTAGGTGGGACGGTGGTCATATGTAGGAGATATGGTTCCTCCCTCGGGATAAGTGGAATGAAGTTAGGCTCGGTCGGCATGGGGAGGAATAAAAAAACCTCCGTGGTGACATTACTCACGGTGTACATGGAGATAATAGACCCCAAAGCGGGATGGGTGAAGCTACGACCTTTGGGTCGGTCGATGCCTAGGACTAACATGTGCGTCAACTTCAACTAACAGTCTAATCCCTTAATAAGGTCATCCAATGTATCAACATGGTGACAAGACCAGAAGGTGGTATGGAATGAGTTGACAGGCACTAATGGTAGCGTAGGGTCCATCGATGGGTAACAAGGTGCTCTATGGACCAAGCCTATCTTGAGCCAGCTAAATAGTGGCTCGGTGATGATTAGCTCTCTCGTTTGAAGTACGGGTGGCTCTGGTTAAGGCAGCTCTGAATAAAGATCGAAGGGTGAAGGCTGTGGTGAAACATCTCCCTCTGATGGGGAGATGATGTCCTCCATGATGGGGAGAGGACCTGGGGACTCCGTAGATGGCGTCGGGTTAAGACTACCGGCTACGACCTCCTTATGCTTGGGTATGGGTCCGTCAATATGAGCACATGTCCTATCCATCCTATCCAACCGGTCTGAAAATATTTTTAATAGTTCGACAAAGGTGCGGGTTGGAGTAGGGGCATTGTGGTGGACTCGCTCATCATCTCTCGGCCTGGTTATGGACCTAGGCTCTTCCACATGTGATGCTCTTTGCCTCCGACTATGGCCCACTTGGTTGGAGGTGCTTGGGTGGGATTGGTTGGAGGTGAATGGGTGGGGTCGGTTGGAGGTGACTAGGTGGGACTGGTTGGAGGGGACTAGGTGGGAAAGGTAGACCCTCCTAAGCTCCTTCTTCATGTCCCACCATGACTCGATGGGCCATTACCTCCTAACCGCCCTCAAGACTTCAATGTCTCTCCACTTCTCGGTAGCCTCGTGAATAAGCCTCTCCTTGGCAAAAAAGAATTGCCTGGCCTCACTGGCTTCTTCGGCTTCCATTGCATAAGCCGGACCTCTTGATTTTTCTGGCAGCAATCTCCTTCATAAAACAACCTGGGAAATGCCTGACTGAAGTCAAGCATATCATCAATGGGCCCCTTGGGCAGCAGAGGTGGACAAGCAATCGTGCAAGCTGTACTTTTCTTCTCTAACTGTGTTGATTGTGGCTGTAAAGTTCCTGACTGGAGGGGGCCTTTAATAAAATGTTGGTGGTAGTCCCAGGTAAGTGGCCCCGAGTCACCCAAAACTGATAATGTGGACTCTCGGTAGCCGAGACCCCGTTTACTCATCTTTCTTCCTTTGGGGACTGGTTTGGTCTGCCCTTGCAATTGCGCACCGAGGCCTCTCCCCGATTGATAGCCCAGTTTTAATATAATGGACCAGCCTTTGAAATCCCAGATCTTTGGCTTCTCTTTGATGTTAATAGGTGCAGTGGCGGGCTTGCGTGGCGCATAAGCCTAAGGAAAGTCAAGATCCAACACTGAAATAACAGGCTGACTGTTGGGCCATAATGTTGGCAGAATCTTCTCCGAAATGGCCTAAACTGACTGGATTGTGGACAAGCTTTTCACCTTAACCACTCTCCCTTGAAAATGGAATTTGAGACATTGATGTGCGGTGGATGGCACAGCGTTGAGATTGTCGATCCACGGACGACCCAAGATAGACTTAAACATAGGGTCGATGTCCAGCACATAGAACTCAATGGGCATAGTAAGAGGCCCAAGCTCATCCTGAATGGTGACAACCCCATGACATGCTCTTCTTGAATTGTCATATGTTGCTATAATGGTCGGGGTTGGGCGCAAGAGTTCTTCTGATAAGTTGCAGGCCCTGAGAGTGCTGAGCGGGCAAACATTGATAGATGCCCCTGTATCAACTAGAGCCGCATCTATGGTTACTTTGTTCAAAGTTATAGAAATGCAAAGCGGCATCTGCCGAGCCTCTAGGGGTGCAAGCTCGGTCTCAGAGAATGTGATCGTCGGCCCTTTTGAAATAGTTGCCAAGGCCGTCAATAAGCTATCAACTGCCATGTCCTCACTAACCATCACCTTTTGGAAGAAAGTTTCTTAATGCATCCTCGTGAAGGGTAGACCTTTTTATCAATTCTAGCACAGATATTTTGGCGGGTACCTGGTCTAAGTGATACAATAGATCATATTGGTTACCTGGCAATGGCTCAGTCTCTTCCTGATCGATAGCCGATTGAGAAGACTGGGGATTGGGTGTAGGAGCACCAGTGGAAGTGTAGTTTCTATGGAACAAATGCCTACTCCGCAAGCAAGGTTTTGTGCTGGCACAGCATCAGCTGACGGTATGATGGGCCCGATGGGGTGGATGAGTGGCGTGGCGGAGTTGGTAGGAGTGGTAGAGATGATGGGGGAGATACCAAGTTGTGGTGGAAGAATGACGAGTGGAGGGCTGGAGGGAGGCGTGGTTATGATGGCGAGTGCGGGAGCTGGCAGAGGTGCAAGGTGGAGTGGAAGCGCAGTGACGGGTGGAAGGTTGGATGGAAGGGTAGTAATGGTTGCGGGGGTGATGAGCAATAGGTGAGATGGAAGCCTAGGTGAGGGTGTTGTTAGTGGAGTGGAGGCGATTGGAAAGACAAATGGTCTGGCGGGCAGGGGAGGAGTTTGATGGTTAGGAGTGAGGATGGTGAGAGTAGGGGGTGAGGATGGGTTGCGGTGGTTGTGATGGAGGGCCAGGAGTTGTTGGACAGAATCGTCATCATCATAGGACCACCCGGCGTCAGGAGCTAGGGGTTGAACTAGGTTAACCTGAGCCGGTGCCGGCAGTTGAGGCTGCGGAGCGAGAGGATGGTTTGGCATGGGGTTTTGGTGGATCCCCAAATCTTGAATCGGCTGTTACTGTGGCTGCTGTTGTGGCAGCGGTGCTTGTTACTGTTGTACTTGCTACCTCGGTGCTTTCCTTCTCTTTTCTTTAATCTCCACAATGGCCTTATGCATCTCGGCCCAATCTATCCTGTGACCTTCATGCAGGTCATCAACACTATTCCAATGGGTTTACCCGGGCTGGCTTGAACCATTCAACCTAACCCACCTAAACCCTTCCCTGACCCTTCAAATTCTCTATAAAAGCCCCTTAGGAGCTCAAGGGGTGAGATATACATACAGACATACACAGATACACACAGGGATCAAGGACTTGCAAGCTTCAAGCAACAGCAAGGCAACCAGCAAGGAGAATTATGTGTGGGTGACTTGGTCGTCGGCTAAGGACGCCGAGGGTATGTCGCTTGTTCTTCCCTCGCACGGTCTTTCGCCATGACACACAAGTCTATGCCCACCATGCGTGAGATGTTATGATGAGGGTGCAACCATGCCCGCACGTAACGTCACGTTTCCCCATAGTCACAAGGCCATGTCCGACCGCTTGACCCGAGCCGTGATTGACCCTCGCCTAGACACCAGTCTGATGCTTTCACCAATCATCCAGTTGTTAGCCCCTCGTTTGGTGGAGCAGACATGGCCCACGCCACGAGAGGAACCCCCTGTAAAATATGCGGATATCTGCTTTGTCACGTATTGACCCGGGGACCGACCACCGTGTCGAAATTGTCCCGCGGATTGTGCCCGTTGTACTTCAGCCACCATGGCCTGCCTGTAAAGCCTTATATCTCTCGAAAATTACATTGCCATTTGAACAAATGTGCTCGCACCCACGTTCGGGCCCGTAGCCCCTTTTCATGTCACCTAGCGTGAACCCATAGCCCCACTGACCCCAGTCAACATCGTCCTGTCCAGTGTGAACCCCCAGCTGCAAAGTGCTCCCTACTCTCCACCTAGGACTCCAGGCCTCTACAGACCTCTCTTCAGCACAGAACGAAGGTGTTTGGATTCAATCTGATGTAAATAAACACTGATTACTTGCGATCGATGGGGAAAGATGTCCAGTACATGACTCCCTACAATCGCCTATGCACTCGCACCTGTGGAACCCCCTCGTTTCTCCACATGTCGCCTGTCTCCCGAGCCCACATGTCGCATCCTGGCGATGCTTCCCCTCGTAAAACCCTTGGTTCCATAGGTGGTTGTCAAGAAATCGACTGGCACATCCGCACCCCAGCCTCGTTTCCCTATGACCAAGAAACCTCTCATGCCACTCGATTCCCCCTCTCGGCTCTCCGTAAAAGGTGAGGGCACGATGCCACCCCGATGGCGGATAAGGCCATAGGAGGGAGTGCCCGAGACTTGCTAGAGTCCGACACCTCCCCTATCACCATATACACACCCCTGCGTCACGCCTCGGCCCCCGAGACCCAGGTGGGTCGAGCGCCACGTGAACAAAAGGATGACACGCCCGGTGGGACGTCTCCCACCTTCCTTCTTTTTGCTGAAGAGAAAGCATGTGCCAGCCCTGAAGTCCCGGTGCCCTTTTCCTATCCTTGTAGGAGAGGTAGAAGAGAGCACTTGTTCGCACTTCCCCGTAGTTTCTAGGTTGCGCTTCAGTTGCCAGACTTCACTCGACTGCTGTCAATGGCCGTCGCCTCTGCACCATCCAGTCCATCAGCAACTATGGCAGCCGTCACCTACGGCCCCATCATCATCGCCACCCACGCGTAGGTGGGTTATTTGGCGGTGCCGATTACTTTTGGCAATTTTGCCCCGGTCGTTGGATAACCCTACTTCTTGGGTGTGGTCCCCGTGGCTACTCCACAGCTGCCCTCAGTCTTTGTGCTTGCCGGTGCAATTGATGCATCGCCCCAGCTCCCAGCTTCAGTAACTCGCTTGAGCGCTAGGCTCGGGCCTTCTATCACAGGCCCCTGTAGGGGCCCCGATCCAATTCCTCCCCGGGCAAATGCCAGCCCTCAGGCCCAGTCTCGATCGACTCTAGGCATGGGCCTCACGCCCCGAGCCTCGGTCTCCACTGCAGCAGTTCGTAGAGGCCAACAACCCAGCTAAGTCGGCATCCCGCACGGGTTTCCATCCTAAGATGCCCGGCCCCCCAGCATTCTATTCAGGCGCTCAACCTCAAGCCGCAGCTCAGCCAGCCCCCCACATGGGTTCCTGTGTTTTTGTCCTACTTTGACCAATAAGAAAAGGGACAAGGATACTAGGAGGATACAACAAGGATATTGGGAGAATACTGGTTGACTGACCGCGTGTGTACAAAGAACACGGGTGTTGACGTGGGACTTGCACACTCTCGAGCTCTCGTTGGCGAGTTCCTTGTCATTGAATCCTTCCACACACGGGTATGATGGATCTTGCAAAAAATTGAGAGTGACTGAGGCTAGAGGATAGCCGTGAGGCCATCGGACTGGGAGTAGGGCGCGGCCCCTAGAGGGGTTCGCCCTCCTAGGGGGCGCAATCGTGCCCTGGGGCGAGCTGCCCCTGGGTGAGCCGCAACCCCGAGGGATGGCCATCCGGGGTCTTCTTTCATTGTCTGGGGGTGTCCTCTAAGGGACACAGGGTTCTGGGATGCTGGAATTATCCCATGGGGGCTGTTGTTGTCTAGTCATAGTTGCCACTCCCAAGGTGTTTGGGTAAATGCCTGACACACCCCGAGCTGTCGAATGGCCTGGATAACTAGCTGAGGGGCCCTGGAATGGGCCTTGGGTTGAGGATATGAGATCGTGGGAGCCAAGAAGAGGCACTCTGTGCACATGGGCCCGGCCTCGAGGTGTGTGCCACATTACACAGCTAGTTGGCAGAGTAGCTTCAGGTTTACCCGAGAGCTAAAGGGGAGTGGCTCATCGCCACATGTCTGAGGGTCGCGGGTGGCCCTAGCTTGCTAGAGGGTCATTGTAGAACATGGTCGGTTTGTTGGAGCTGTGGGTCGGCCCGTGGTTTGTTGTAGAAGTGCCGAAATATACGCGCCCACAAGGTGTTCGAGAAAATACCCGACACACATGTGTGAGTCGTATATGCATACTGCGGGCCTCCAAAGCATGTGGTTGAGTTAGTTGGATCTCCCTTTAACCTTGGAGAGTTGAAAGAAGGTGTCCTTGGGTAGGCCCCCAGCCTTTTCACTGAGTGCCATATGGCGTGGCTTGTAGTCGGGGCGCCCCGGGTTGGCCCGGGCGGTTGTGTAGAATGTGGGCAAAGTCCACAACTGAGTAGTCGGGAGTGATCCAGATTAATTACTGGTGTTTTCGTATGCCACGGCTAACGGGTTAGGGCCCTTGGTCAGACCCATTGGGCTGTCAAAAGGGTTGGGTAGCCCATGCCTTAAAGGTGTTCAAGAAAATTCTCGAACCCTTATTCCTGGGCATTTTACTGGGAAATTGTTTGGGTATAATAATGCCAAAGATGCTTCGAGTTGATTTTGAGTAATTTGGTGGAGGGTATTAGAAGCTCCGGTTGACCCGTAGCCTCAGGGACTCAAAATACTGTTAAGTATGATAATTAGCACATTCAAGCTCCATATTATTAGAGTAAAGTTGATGACCTCATTTTAGTTTGAAACGACCCCTATGCCAAAGTGCTCATGGCTTATTTGTTAATGTCATCCTTGTTCTGTCGAAATAGGATGATCTCCGTTATTTTTTTCTGTGTGAGGTTCATACTCAAGCACAGGACAATGTGGATTTCACCAATAGTTGCTAATACCATGTACATATCATTATTACCATTTTCTTATGTTAACTGACTTCGATTTTAATTAAGACAAGAAAAGCTAAATAAATGGAAAAGCCAGAATAATGCTGGATGAATTTCGATAGCATCTCCCCTTGTTCCAGAAGGCTATGCGGGAAAGAAACTGAGATCCACCCACGAAAGACTCCAAGATGGTCTCATCAACTGCTGGGTGACCGGAAATGATGACCCCATGACCAGAATTGGATGCGAAAGCTCTGAGAACCAACCTACGAGAAGTTCCAACAATCTACGGCCATTAATATCCAAGGCTTCAAGAAGTGGATTTATTATGTCACCAGAATTTCTAACTGCTACTGATCACTTCCTAAATGGGGTTTCCCTAGGGACTATACTATGAGGAAGTAAGTCCCTAGGAGCCCCAAGTGATTGGAGAACCTGATTATCGAAAAATAATATAAAGAGGGTGCCTCAAGCATTTGTGCGAGGATTGCGACATAGTCATCCTCACTCCTCTCAGAAAGCTTCAACTCGATCATCCTTTCAACCATCAGCCTGTTCATGGCGGTTGGATCGACTGGTTCTGGGTAGAAGTGTGCCGGCTATAGGTATGGGGTGACCAAAGTGGTCACCTGCGGCGGTGGACGCAACAATGGAGGTGCTTGGTGCGCCTGTGGTAGCACTGGCGACATCAGCGACTGAGGCGGGCGCTACTAGGTGGCTGCTTGACTGTGCTCTGCCAATTGGGGCAAAGTGTATAATGGTGGAAAGTCACACAGGTTGATGCCTCCTCATGATGACTTGGCCTGCATCTCAGGCTGCTTAGACGCGAATGTTTGTTCTATCTTTTCAAGCAGTTGCTTTTTTAAAAGCTCTATCTCCTGTTAGTATTGTTGTAATAGAATCAACATCAACGGGTCTACTGCTGTTGTGCTGGGGATGGCTTCCACCGTTTCCCCTAAAGCGCCTTTAGGCGAGGTGTTTAGCAGCACCTCCTCCTCTTCAGCCGTCACCACATTTCCAGTCAGGGTGGTGACTTCTTCAGATAGGATTTGTTTCCCTTTTACTGCTTTCAACATTTCCCTTGCGGCTTCTGTTCTTCTAGTGTTTGGCCCTGGCCTTTTGGCTAATCGGGCCAATTCCTAGGGTTCCTCAGGTAATCCCCCATACCTGTTGGCTACCCCGGCCATGTTGCAAGTAAAAACTCGTATTTCTTTCCTTTGTCTATAGACTTTCCTCTTCGCATGACCAGGGAAGGTCGATCTCTCGAACACGGAGATTCTTCTTCTCTACTCCTACCGAGAGGGAGCTTCATCAGCCTCATAATTCGGGCCGTGTTCATACCCATTGTTGTCAACAGACGATGTCATTCTTCCTTATTCTTCTTCTTCGACTACCGTTGGTGAGCAGCCTTCTTCTTTGACCGCAGTTGCTTGCAGTAACCACTGTTGGCCCAATGAGGGGTTGTCTAAACCCCTGAAGCAACCTCTGACCATGTTGGTCATCTCTTCCTGAGCCCGTCCTTGATGGAGGACTGGGGACAACTGTCGGCCTCCCACTTGAGGGATGTAAGCTAGCCGGGCTCTTCCAGCAATTTGCTCAAATCTTCTCCCTATTGAAGGGATATTGGCTTGCCGGGCGCATGCCCTGAAGCTAGTGCGGCGTGGAGGGTCCACAACTGTTTCTTCTCTTCTCGGGGCCAAGCCCCTCTCATTCCTCTTCCCCGTCTCAGCAGGCTCGGGGCGGTGACGAACAGGTGCCTCTTGGCGGACAGGCTGGACCTTCTTGGGGACCCACACTTGTTTGAACTTCTTTGGCCGTGGGGCCAACTCTTTCCGGCCTCGACAGCCTTCTTCTTTTTCAGCTCTCCTCTCGGTAAAGCCTGGAAGGAGTTGTGTGTAGGAATAGTAGGGACTACTCGGTCTGGAACAGCTTGGGCATCACGGTCGTTTAAGAAGACTCGGACACTTACAATAAGAACATATTTCCCGGACGCGGAGAGACGCCCGGTAACAGTAGTGGCAGTGTTCCTCCGGAAGCTCCTCTGCTGACGTCCTCCGGGCTTCCTGCTGTGGACGGGGTGAGCCCCGTGAGTGATATGGTGCACCAGGCAGCTGGCGACTTGGACTGGGCCTCTCAACGGGCCTGCATAGTGTCGGGCCTCCAGGATCTCGGCCTTCTTGTTGGTCTTCTCCGCGCTGGGCTCCGGGGACTCCACTTGCAATAGATCGGCGAAAGCGAGCCCCAGAAAGTTGGGGAAGTCGACCGTCGGTGGGAATGTGTCGAAAATGGTGGGTACCGCCAGGTACCCGTGTGCGGCATGACTGGCAACGACTGCGGGGTCGAAAGTGAGAGCAGCAAGTCCCGTCGACATTATCGTTTCCTGCAATAAACAGGCAAACAATCAGTATTCTTGGGGAGAGCCTGGGGAGGCATCTTATCTTGGCAAAGAGATGAAGGGAGATCCAATCCCACCGGGCGTGCCAACTTGGTGACGTTTATTTTATTTTTATTTGTTGAGCGCCCGATAATTTTCATTCCCCCCCATTGTTTAGCCACCCCACCCTCAAATCCCTCTTCCTCATCTCGGCCATCTTCTTCCCCACAAAAACCCCATCCACTGGTGAGCTCCCTCTTCTCTGTCTCCGGTGATCTCTCGTTCCTATCTTCAAGATGAAACCCCACAAAAACCCCATCCACCTTCTTCCTAATGCCCTTAGTTCTTCATCATCTGATGCTATTGGTGCTCCTGGATGAAATCCTTGATCTCCGGGAACACGAAGAAGCAGTGGGTACTCTACCAACCTCGACTCCTTCCCCACCCTCCTCATCCCCTCATAGTACCTCCTCTGCCAGTCTAGTTGCAGGTCGAAACCCCCCACCACCACTAATGCTGGCAAGAAGCCCTCCCCCAGACCGGTCACCGCGCCCTCAATGCTCGCCGCCTTGCGGTCACGCCTAGCACCCTCCAGGAGGAAGGCCCTTCCATCCGGTGAGCTCCATCGTTATAATGGGGGTGCTCGCCAAGCGGACCTTCGAGTCCACCCTCTCCTCCCCATCGAAGAATGTTTGGATGGTCACGAGGCCTGTCAAGGCGAGCTACGCGTCAGGGGGGGGCTCCCCAGTGGTCCACCGACAAGCGATGTAGTGGGCGATGTTGTCGCTGACACTGTTGCTGATGAGGAAGCAACTGGAGAGGTTGACGACCTCAAAGAACTCCCATGCATCAACAACTTCGGGTGACTTCACATATTGCTCTCGGTTCCCCTACATCAGATACAGTGGCCCCAATTACTCTGGCTTTGTTTGCGACAGATCTGGGGAAGCAACTTTTATTTTTTTTATTCTCCTTTTTGGATTTTGGGCATGGATATATCTAGGGTTGTGCAGGGGATCCTTTTTGTTCTTCATTCATTTAGATGGTATTACATGGGGTGACATTGTTCTTTCCATACTCACCCCTCACTATGTACCTTTCGAAATCCTTCTACATGTTTGCAACTTTTTGAAGCCTCACGTATTTGTATCTTCCAAAACTTTACAGGATCTTTGAGATTCCATGTTTAGCTTTCTTCAAGCATTATCTTTCTTTTGAGCATATTTCACTTTGGCTACAAAATATGCTAGGGAGAAGCACGTTCCTTATCTTGGGATATGTCTTGGAATATAGATTTACGTGATCGAGCTCTCCCGATCTGTATGCCTTAACTTATTTGTTGAATCTTTTGGATTCCCTAATGAACATTTCTGTATCACCCATCTAATCTATTTGGGATCCTGTCAGATTTTGGGCATGGAAAAGGCAAACAGTACGAAATTTGACCCTGAAACCCCTGATCCTGTTGTGATATTTATGCCTAAGGTATGTAGAGAGGACATTACTTTAAATGAAACAAGATGGTCTTTTCTTCAGAATCTCTTACTTTTCCCTCCAAATGCTCACTTGCAGGGATAAAGAACACATATGGGGAACACAATGAGACTTAGTTCTCGTATAACATTCTTCCAAACTCCTAATTGCATTTCTTCTAAGCTGTATGTTGAAAAACTCTCACACCTTACTACAAGTGCACATATTCTATGGGGAAAAATAGAAAAAAATTGAGGAACGGATGCACCAAGAATGGCATTTTAGTCGCATTTATTTATGCTTGATCCCTTCATCCAATGCTTGTATTTGTACAGAAAGTTGAAAATCGAAGAGACAAATTGTGGGAATAAGATCATGTAAAATGAGCAAGTGGCCTGAGTTGATCCTTGTCTGGTTTTAGTTTATATAGCTTGATAAACTGAGGCCAACTCAAAATGTAAAAATCTTCGGTGAACTAAAAATGACCAAAGTTGTTCTTGACCTAGTTTAGGTGCTCAGTAGATTCCAAATCAGTACAAAGTCTCACTTGCAGGCCTCTAGGCTTCAAACACCAGCGCAGATGTGAGCTGTGATCCTTAAGTCTAGATTTATTCTTTATTTAGCCTGAAGGCTAAATTGGATTAACACATTGTTTTATATTGTCCACATGCAATCCCATTTTTAAAGCTCGCCGACCGACCACAAAGAAAATGGGAAGCAGAACAGGTGTTCTGGGTGGGGAAGGTAGGAGTAGATAACAAGAGAAGGGCACCGATACCCTTTCCAGATATCTTTTTTCTGTTGCATGGAGGAGAAAATTAATCATCTCGTTCTCCTTCTATGTTTGGAGTGGGTTTTTCTTCTTCCTCCACGAGGAGAAGTTGCTTAAAAATAATTAGAAATTAAGACACCAAGCGATGTCCGTTCCGACCTGGAAGTACTTAATTCTCTGGCGAGAAGTCGTCAATTGGAGCAACTTCTAAGAAGTTCCCAAACGAAGCCTAATAAGTGATTGTGTGAAAAATCCAAACACTCGCAATTAGAACGGCCGGGCACCGGCCACCCACATCCTCCATGCATGGATCTCCCTTCAAATTGGAGGACCCATAATTTTCTTCATCATGCGTTGACTTGTCCATGATCCATGAAGCCCGTCAACAGACAATGCGTGTCTCCCTGTATAAACGTGTGAATCTTCTCATCCGACAATCTCTCTGCACAAGTTAACCCACCCCGTTTCCAGCCCGGAGCGCAATGGAGGCGGTGCTGTGTTTCAAAGTTGTCATCCTGCTCATAGCTCCACAGGTCAACGGGGAGAGAGAGTTCAATGCGCGAGTCCTCCACGTGCGTGGTTGCGCAGCCAGTTGCCCATTATTTATGCAAAACCAAACGCCACGAAATCTAATTGGTAGGAAGAACTTAAGGGCTTCGCTTTGTTTAAGATTGAGCCAAGGAGGAACCCCCACGGAGCCCCATGGCCAACTCCCTCCTCTCCCACATCCACCACCACCACATCTCCGCCGCTCTTCTCTCCTCTCCTCAACGATCTTTCTACCCCCGCCACGTTGCCGCCGCTCCCCTCGTCCCCGCCAAAACCTCGGTCGTGCAAGAGCTGATCAGCAGCCGACGACGCTCCTTCGCCGTAGTCCGGGCGATGCCGCCTGCCAGCGGAGCCAACGCAGGGAAGCCGCCCGGTGCAGGCGGCAGCACACCGTATGTGAATCTCCATTACGCAGACGGTGGCGGCCTCCGCCATGCGTGACGGGTGCTGTTTTCTTGACGTTGTGTGCTCTGGTTTTCCATGCAGTGAAACGAATCTAAGCGTCCCTCCACAGCCGGGGAGATCACCTGGTGGGCTTCCTCTCCCCAGCATACCCATCTGGTATACGTCCAACATGCAGTACCACTCTTTCATCAATGGAGTTCGTCACCTTTAATCTCTCCTTGATCGAGTTTAATTGTTATCTTCCTATTTGCAGGGCCAGATGGGTTCTGGGTTCCATTTTCTGCCTCGCCATACCCCTCTACAGGAGATTCCGGAGCATACAAGGTATACCTCTCGATCGAGATCTCTCTCTGTGGCACTTGTTGGGCACGAGGAAGAACATCCACTTATATATAAAATAGATAGCAGGGCAAAGCAGCATCCCTTAATTAATTTCTTTGCCATCTTTGTCCCTCTTTAACGATCCTCTTGCAGGAGTAGTGGAGAAGACGGTGGAAGTGGCAGAGGAGGTGGCGAAGGTGACGAAGAAGGTTGCCGAGGACGTCGCCAAGGGACTGCCAGAGGACGGGGAACTGAAGAAGGTGGCGCTGGAGGTGGGGGAGATAGCAAACGAGGTCATAGAGGATGCCGAACAGGCCAAGTCGATCATCCACAAGGTCGTCTACCAAACCCTAGCCTCGTTTTCCTGTCAAGATCCACATTAAAAGCACCTTCTAGCTTCCTGCGCTGTTTAATATATATATATATATATACATTACTAATAACCGAGAACGGAGTGGTCAACCTCGGTCTCATGCCAAGCTGTGGTCCATGGGAATTTGGCTTCGGTTAGGTTGATCGACGAGGATTTGAAGGGGATAGATCGATGAAAGAAAGCCAAGTTGGATATCTCATTGTTTTTCTTACTTTTCTCGGTCATTAAAGTTGGGTGGACTACGTACTTGGTTTAGATTTGGAGCAACAACTAGTTCTTGGGGGCTCTGTCAGCTAGATAGATCACATTCAATTGAAACAATCAGTCTGTAAAAGAAATCTTGGGTGGATTTAAGTATTGCCTCCCCTTACTTTGGAGTTTGTGGGAGATGAAAACATGGTTCATACATGGAAAAACTTCTAGAATGAAACCCCTAAAATACAAATAGGCCAAGTGCGGCGCTCTGATAGTCCATATTGGACCTGCAACTGAGGACTGGCCTACTAAGGGCTCCATTGATGCAGGACAAAGCTCCAAATCCTTGGTCTTCTGATGTTCTCACGTAGGTGATGTTCATTATCCACCCCGACAGGAAGGTCCTCAGGAGACTATGCCATGGAGAGGGGCAAGCCTCTGAGTGCCATGGTGGTCTGGAGCCTCGAATCATTGAAGACAAACTGGGAATGTCTCCCCTCCCCGGTGGCAGACAGATAAGCATGCTCGCGAATGACTAAAACACCAAGTGAATCATAATTCTTGTTATGAGTAGGAGAGGGTCCAGGACATGCTATAGGAAGCAGCAAACCTGTGGCCCTCCAATGAACTAATATGCACAAACCACTAATGCGACGGTGGCCTCTAGAAATCTATTCATGCAAAAAGGAGCCAGGATGAGTAGGTCACGATGAATTGAGTGTATGACCACTCCGGGGAAGTCATTAACCATCTGAAGGAGGGGAGGTGAACACATGGCGGTGGTCATCTTGGAAGATGGGACTTCTCCAGGGCAATTTGACAAACACCAGGTGGCTCCTACACGGTGACTATTGTGAATAGAATAAAACAGACAGCAAATGATATAGATGATGGTGCGGGCTAGGCAGGAGCCCAGTTGCTACTTCGGAGTATACCACCGCCCTTACAACCTAGGGATAGAGGTGAAAGGGCAGATGGCCATCTCCTACATTACGAGAAAGAAAAGAGGAAGGAGGTTCATTGATCGAATAATAGCATATTACATATATACTCAGACATCGATCATCAAAGAATATGCAAGAATGTTGTATAATCCCGGGGAAGGGACATTACTATTGCCCACCAGGCAAGGCCAGAGGCCATTCGGGATGTGAAGTCTGGAGTAGGGGGCCGCAGATGTTGAATGATCAATAGATGATGAATGTGGATATAGCCCTCGCAGGGCCTCCTCACATTCGGATAGTCAACCCCATTGCTCCAGCAGAGAAATGTATAATCTACTGGAAAGCAATTAAGGGAAGGCGACAGATGAAAGAATCGACAAGAATATTCAATAATCCAAGGATCGGGACATTTAAACATGTAGCCACAGCAACGCAAATTTCATTTCATGGGGAAAGAGAGAGTATAGGAAAGCTTAAATCAAAATAAAAGGAAGAAACGAGAACGTGAGAAGAAGCCCCTTGGGTCTCCTAGGACTCCTCCGTAGTAGAGACCTACCTAGGAGCTTTCCCTCACTCTTGTCCTTTTCTCGGGGTTTCCCTCCATCTGCCTATCTATTCTATCTCTCTTCTTCTGCTTCCTCTCCCGTATATTCTGCCTCTCTGTATATCTTCTCCGTTTCCTTTCTTGCTCACCCTCTTCTTCTTTTCTTCTTTCTTTTCATCTTCTATCTTCTCTTTTCTTGTGCTCGAAGGCAAGGCCTTCTCATAGGGAAATAGGGCATCAATCGGGCGACGGGATGAGTAGCTCACCGCCAAACCACTACTCCACTCTTTGCGAAAGCCTTGTACCGACTTGCCAGGAAAAAGGGAGGCGCCGACCCAAGAAGGCATGCGCCCTGAATCACAAAGGCGGGAGGAGGGGCACCGACTCGCCTAGGGCGCCAATTCAACCAGTGTCATTTTTGTAATTTTGACATTTGACTCCGAAACTGACCCGGTGAAAGCTTGTAGTCCAGAGTGGCCCTGGGATTGATTCAGTGGCCCCAACATGTACTTTGGAGCGCTATTTTGGAGTTTTTGGTGATTTCTAACATGTGTTGAACCCATATCGATTTCCCCAAGTTTTACTCTAATATGGCCTTCGGCACTGTGACTCGTGGTTCCAGACGTGCTTTAGAGGGCTCCTCGTCATCTTCCCGCGCGGACGAGCCACGGTTGAGCGACGGCAGGAACTGCCCGCTCTTGTTGTCTCGCGGCTGGAGGTCGGTGACGTTGCCGGCGCGCTGCGTAGCGCCGGCGGGAGAGGGTTCGGCCTGCCCGAAGGCGGCCAGAAACTTTTCGCGCTTGGCGGGGTCCTTGGCGGCTTCCTGCAACTGCGACAGGAGAAAGCCGTCCGGGTCCTTGGCCATCGCTTCGAGACGGGCGCGCTGCTGCTGTTCGCCGTGCTGCTGGCGGGCTATCTGGACGAGACCTACCAGGAAGGCGTGGACGGCGCGGAGAAAGAAAGCCAGAATTACGCATGGACGTTGTCGGAGCAGGCGCGCAGCGTGTTCGAGGCGGCCGACGACGAGCTGATGAACCTGGAAGACCTGCTCAAGGATAGCGATTTCGAGGCACAGGGACGGAATACCGCGTCGTCGCGGGCGGAAAAGATACACCAGGTGTTCCGCACCTATGCCGTCAACCGCAGGTTCGTGGATGCACTGAATGCCTTCGACGAGAACGGCAGGCTGTTGTACTCTTCCATAGACCCGCTGCCTGCCATCCATATCGAAGACCGCCCCTACTTCCAGCAGATCAAGGCGCATCCCGAGCTGGGGCGCGTATTCTCCGACCCGCTGATCTCGCGCACCACGGGCAAGCCCACCATCATCATGTCGCGGCGCTTTGTTTCCGCCGATGGCAGGTTCCTCGGCACCATACAGGCTTACGTGGGGCTGGACCAGTTCGTCAGGGTGTACCGCTCGCTCGATATCGGCAAACACGGCGTGGTCTCGATGCGCACCTCGAACAGCTTCCTGAGGATGGCGCAATACCCCGAAGTCTCAGAACAGCAACAGCCCATCACCCAATCCATGGATCATCCGCTGCGGCCTTACTTCGAAAGCAGGCAGGTGCAGGGCACGCTGGACCTGGTGTCGCCTGCGGATAAAGTGCGGCGCACGGTCAGCTTCCACCAGGTCGGCAACTACCCGTTCTACGTGGACGTGGGCTGCGCGGTGCAGGATTATGAGGCGCGCTGGCGCATCCGCGCCATCATCTTCACCCTGGTACTGGCAGTTTACGGCCTCATCGTATTAATGTTCGTGCGCGACGTGACCGAAAGCAAACAGATAGAACAGGAGTCGCGGCACAAGGCGCACCACGACCATCTCACCGGCCTGCCCAACCGGGTGCTGTTCCTAGACCATATCGAGCATGCGCTGCTGCGCGCCAAGCGCCATGAGCAGAAGATGGCGATGCTGTTCCTCGACCTGGACGGCTTCAAGCAGGTCAACGACACGCTGGGGCACAAAGTGGGCGACCAGTTGCTGATGGAAGTCGCCGCGCGGCTGAAAAGCATCACCCGTAGTTCGGACACGGTGGCGCGCATGGGCGGCGACGAATTCACTTTCGTGCTCAACGACATCGGCGACGACCACAACGCCTCTGCGGTGGCGGAAAAGATCATCGCCGAGCTGGCGCGGCCTTTCGTGCTGCAAGGCAAGCGCTGCCACATCGGCGGCAGCATAGGCATCGCCGTGTACCCGAGCGACGCCAGGGATTTCGAGACCTTGATCAAACTGGCGGACGAGGCCATGTACACGGCCAAGAAAAGCGGCAAGAATACTTATCGCTTCCACCGCGACATGGCGACGGTCACACCGCCTACACATTGATGCGCTAGCATGGCTGCCCAGGCTGGCCGGATAAGGGCAGGAATAGTTCAGTGTTGGTTTATGGTTGTTTATCGGGCATCATAACGGTGCATGCCACAAAAAAAACGAATCGTCGGCGACGCGTGACTGAAGCAAGCGAAGGGGAAGTTCATTGAACTACAAGACGAATATTGACGATGCCTTGTTCCGCCATCTGCTCGACAACTCCATCATCCCGCTGGTAGGCAGCGCCTTCGGCAGTTCGCTGGTGGCAGTGGCTTATATGTATTCGCCGCAAAGCAGGCTGGCTTTCGGCTGGATGCTGCTGGTGTACCTGACCATCGCCATCCGGTTCTGGCTGGTGCGGCGTTGCCGCACGCGCCTGGGCAACGCGGCCTTGCAACCCAACGAGGCCACATGCTACGCGCTCACCATAGGCTTGTCCGGCCTGGCCTGGGGGCTGGGCGGGCTGTTCGTGGTGCACACCTCGCCTATCACCATGGTCATCATCATCACCGCCATCCAGGCCATGGTGATGGGCGGCGCGCTGACGCTGGGCGCTTTCATGCCCGCGTTCTACGCCTTCTCGCTGCCTGCCACCATCCCCATGGTGGTGGCGCTGCTGGCCAGCCGCGAGAATTCCAACTTCGTGCTTGCCGTGTACAGCATCGTTTTCCTGCTGCTGTTCATCATCATCGCGCAGCGCTTCAACCGCTCGCTGAGCCGCACCCTGCAACTGAGTTTCGAGAAGGAAGCGCTGGTCAAGGCGCTCACCGAGGCCTACGACCAGCAATCGGTGCTGGCCAAGACCGACGGCCTCACCGGCCTTGCCAACCGGCGCTATTTCGACGAAGTGCTGGATAAGGAGATCGCGCGCCTGCAACGCTCCGGCGCGCCGCTGTCGCTGCTGATACTGGATGTGGACCATTTCAAGGCGTTCAACGACAACTACGGCCATACCGCGGGCGATGAATGCCTGAAGCGCATCGCCGACATCTTCCAGCATCACCTCAACCGCCCCTCGGACCTGGCGGCGCGCTACGGCGGCGAAGAGTTCGCGGGCATCATGCCCGAGACCGACCATGCGGGCGCCATGCTGCTGGCGGAGCAGATACGCGCCGATGTCGCCGCGCTGAATATCCGCCACGGCAATTCGCCCACGGCGGAGCACGTCACCATCAGCCTGGGTGCCGCCACCCTGGATTGCAGCCGGATAGGCTCGTGCAAGGACGCGGTCGAGATCGCCGACAAGCAGTTATACCGCGCCAAGTCGGAAGGCCGCAACCGCGTGATGTCGCTGAACGGGATGCAGCAGCATTAGCATCCATCACGCATAAGCATAGAGGTATCATCTGCAATAATACCAAGCTGGAAACACCAAGCTAGAGCATGCCTAACCCCAAGATCATCCATGTGTGGCGCTTGCCGGTGCGTTTGATGCACTGGAGCATGGTGGCCGCATTCATCGTCGCCATGTGGACGCGCCACTCCGAATTCCAGCGCCTGACCCACGTCTATGCCGGTTATGCCATGGGCTGCCTGCTCGTGGCGCGCATCGTGTACGGCTTTGCCGCGCACGACCTGGCGGCGTTCCGCCGCTTTCCGCCTGCGCCGGTCAGAGGCATGAAATACCTAGTCAGTCTGATCAAAGGCAAAGCCCGCAATTATCTCGGCCACAACCCCGCAGGCGCGCTGGCCATCTACGGCATGCTGACGCTGGGCGTGCTGTCGGTCGCCAGCGGCTACCGGGCGTTCCAATACGACGACGACCTGGCCAAGACCCTGCACCACTACGTCAGCTACGCCTGGTTCTGGCTGGTGTGCGTGCACCTGTTCGGAGTGGTCGCGGCGAGCCTGGCGCACCAGGAATTCCTGATCGCCGCCATGATCACCGGCAACAAGACCCGGCGCGGCATCCACGAACCGTTCTCGCTCACGGCAGCGGGCATCACCCTGCTCATCCTGATCTTGCGCCTGGTCAACTTCTTTATCCGGCTGTTCGGCGGCAAAGGCTTTCTGGGGGAAGTATAAAAATAACCGGGGGCATCAAACGAACTTGCGCATGGAGCCGGTGACCACGCCCCATACCTCGAACAACTGCTCCTCGCCCACCTCTATCACCGGATAATGCTTGTTGGCGGGGATCAGCCGCACGCCGTTCTCGCAATGGCCCAGGGTCTTGACCGTGAACTCGCCGTCCAGCATCGCCAGGATGATGTCGCCCACCTGCGCCACGCGCTCGCAATCCACCACCAGCATATCGTCCTCGAAAATGCCCGCGTCTATCATCGAATCGCCCTTCACGCGCACGAAAAAAGTGCTGTCGTCGTTCTGCACCAGGTAATCGTTGGGGCTGAGCCGCTGCTCCACATGGTCGTCGGCAGGCGAAGGGAAACCGGCAGCCACCTTGGTGGTGTAGAGCGGCAGCGCCATGTCGCTGTTGGCGGCATCCATGCGCATCCACCCCGACACATTCGCCAGCGATGCCGCCGCGCGCTTGCGCTGCAAACTCTGCAAAAAATCGCGAATCACGGGTTGCTTGCTCTGCGGCACGCGCATCGCCACCGTAGGCTCGCCATAAGCATTACTTCCAGGTTTGCGCCCAGCATTGGCGCGTTTGCCACCGCGATTAGACATGATTATAGAAAGAGAGTATCATTTGAATTATGTACACTATTCAAACATATATATGCGGCGGCGTCAAATATGTTTAGAAATCGAACAAGGGACGGTATTCCCCGTGGACAACAGGTGCGCCATCAAGTATCTTGCACTAGCCAAGATTGGCTTCTACTTAAAAATAATAGGAAGTTATAGAAAGTATTGATTGGTCAAAATCCTATGACAACAACTAGCAAAATTGAATGGACAGAACAAACATGGAACCCAACCGTGGGTTGTACAAAAGTTTCTCCTGGCTGCAATAATTGCTATGCAGAGGCTATGGCACAAAGAAACTCCAATCCAAAGAGACGGAATGCTCAATGGAGGGACCTTCTAAGTCCAAGAAGGGATGTGGATCCTAAAGAGGGTGGAGGGAGGAGGTCCCCCGGCCAAATGCTGTGATGTAGTAGGATATAATATCAATAATATGGCAAAACAGCAATGACAACAATAATGCAAAATGACTGCCAAAATGAGACAGTGATACAAGCCGTCATAACAATGATAGTGGGTGAAGTAGGTGTCACAACAACGACAGAAGCAATATATCCCCCAAAACCCAAATAGCAGGTGAAAGCAAGCAGTACGACGGTAGCAATGGGTAACAACGACAGTATAACAACGGTAGGCGCAATGGCAAGAATAGTGATGACACAACAGCAAATTTACAGGCGTATCAGATGTAATGATAGCAAAAGTGTAGCAGGAACAGCAAGCAGGGTCTCAAAGAACCAATCATAGGTATCCGGATGCAAACAGCTACGGTGATGGGAAATAGCGTCCAGGAGACCGAACGCTAATTGAAATAGCTCCTGTCCAGTCCAGCGCTGATTCAAATGGTTTTTTTATATATAAGCAGAAAATAATGCCTTCCCAGAAAGGCGCAAATAAAGGAAATATCAAAATAAAAATTGAATTAGCATCCTCCAAAAAAGATGTAGATCATACAAAATTTGAGATAAAAGAGAGAGTGCCTACTCAGAGAGACATGGAAAAGAATGAGCATCCGAGATGCCGGACCTCAATTCCTTAACACTAATAAGAACACATAGTCAATCAAACACATGACCAGCATGGGTCTCACAGATCAGTAACCAGGGTGATGTGCACGTGGTGTGCCGAGGGAATAAGGGAAAAAAACTACCACGTGGGGCAAATGAGGAGTGGCACACGTGGGTGCCGATGAAAGGGGTAGTCCAAAGAAGGAACACCAAGTGTCCCATCATGATCGCCAATCTGTGAGTGCCATCACTTTGACGTTTGTGCGAAATGAAAATGTGTCGGGTAACACTAAAGTATGAACTAAGGTGAGCACGTGGTGCTCAGAGAAGGAAGAGAGCACGTGGTGCTCGGTGGATCGTGATCGCCAAAGGAGGGAGACTCCTCAAAACAAAAATAACAAAAGAAAAGGGATCACGTATGAATACCTGTGAGGGAGATGATGTGGGTCCTTTGCTTCCTCCTTCATTGGCCGGCCAATCGAGAAGGGTTCCTTGCTTCGTTGATTGCCCTGGAATGCAAAGAGAATTTAGACAAACCAAGCACTGAATCAGTTTAATGGACGGTGTAGCAACCTGTTCAAATAAATGACTGAACATGCAAATGTGGGCTGGAACACACCTGGGGTGTTGGTTGAAACCCCTTTAAGAGTTATGGAAGGGGAGTATGCATGCAATGGTTAACATGATATGTGATATCCGGCACTGCCAGATGGTGTATGTTGTGAGCGTGACTAAGTGAGAAATGCAAAGACTAAAAAAAATGAGAGTAGCAGAGGGGAGGCGAACGGAGGGGATTTCCCTCCACCGGGGAGCCTTGTAAAGAAAAGGAAGAAGCCCTGTGAACGTATTGGTAGAGAAACAATAGTGGCCTCCCTTCTGATGATCTCTGGATACCACTCCTGCCTCTGCCCTCAATGTTCTTGTCCCCCCCCTCGCCCCCCCTGCGAGGGCTCAAAAGAGTTCCCATTAATAGGGAAATGGGAAAGAATCAAAGGGTGGCAAGGGTTTCCCTCCAAGAGAATTGGAAAGAAACGGGGAATGCTAAGTAACAAGAACGACAATGATCGGAGAAGGTGACAGTCAACCCGGGGAAGGAGATCTCCGGCGGCAGAATTGGAAAGGAAATAGCATCCACCAAGATAGTCGCTATTTGAAATAGCGTCCACCACATCGAACGTAAATTCTTGGTACAAATTAGCAATATCCAGACTTTCTAAAATAAACAACGTCTTTTGTGGAAGGCACTATTTATTAAAATCATCATTAAATAGATAAATGCTCCAAGGATAAGCGTCCGTTTAGTAGGGCGCCCATCCACTAGCAAAATCCACCAAAAATCGATACCTCCATAAACACTCACATAAAAGGCATCCCGTTCTCCTGACTTCTAGATCTACAACTTTTGTGAAGGCCTCATCACCCAGATCCATCATAAACCCCTCAGTCAAATCATGTTCTCAGGAAACCTCCTTTTCTATCCAATCAGATCCAGATATGGGAATCAGCAGCTTTTAAAATCAGCTACAGCCAGCACAGGGAGTTTTAAATTTTTATTCTAGGTTCGGATCGTAGATCTTCAAGAGTGCTTTCCAACGCCACTAGTCTCGTGCTGATCCGACATCAGGACTGATCGCAGCAACCATTCTTGTCGGGTCGCGTGCTGTAATATAGCAAGTGACAGCTCGTGGACAGCAAACCCAACGCTTGAAGACCGGAGCCTCCTCACCTCCCACGTGGCGAACCAGTGCCTCACCTTCTGAGGGAGCATCCCTCTAGACGCCCCTGCCACACTCTGGACCCACTCGGCCCCACTGAGCAGCACGTGGGCCCCACAACCAGCAACAAGCGTCTTCCGGACGGCACTGACGGAGCGGATCCAAGTGCTGCCCGCCAACGCAAGAGTGGTCCTCCCAACCCTATTGTAGCCCTTTACCTCCCTGCGTGGAGTGGGCGAAGATTCATTGCTATAAATTATTGTGATTGTTGTATTACTCAGGAGTTACCGTCTTGGCCAGAATCATCTTCCCCACGCCTGGAGCATGGAGGTACACTCGGCACCCCCTTGTAGTCGTAGTTTCTTGCTTTCTTAGTATACGCTTTTCCGTCGCTGCATGTGAGTAGTTAATTCCTATCTCGTCTAATTCAACTCACCGCTGCGAGAGAGAGAGTGAGACCGTCCCGTGACCCGACCCGGGCACGAGAGAGTGAGCTGACCACCATTGAGTCGCTGTCGGTTTCTCAACTATGCAGGTCCGAATGCTTCCCTCGTTAGGGACGAGTGCGAGCTTGCTAGAGTCTCAGGTTGCATATCCAACTCGGCGTCGAGTCCGTCGTCTCGTCCCGCATCACCAAATTTTTCATATTTGATCAAGGTTTATCAATAGAGTTAGTGAAAGGATACCCATTGATGAAAGGATGTACACCAAGCAAGATAATTGAAGGTCAGACATGACAGGTACACCAATCAAGATAATTTCAAAAACATGATCAGAAGAGTATCCAAGAAGGTGTTGACTCTTTGTGTCGACATCTACTCAGAAGATCCATTAAACAGAATGCTTTTGAAACAATGTCGACTCATGGTGTCGACACAATGAATGAGAAATAGATGATGCTTGAATGAAGAATCAATCAAGAACAAAGTGAATTTTGCTTCACTTGCATCAAGAACCATCAATATTTGAAGAACAAACAATTGAGACACAGACTGAAAAGGGAGCAAATCCAAGGATTCTGGTCAAAACATGAGCTCCCCCTAACTAAATGCATTAAAAATAGCAAGGACGCAAATTTTAACACTCACTACAGATGTCAACTAGAATTCAAACGATATGCACCACAAAATCTTGTTAAACACTCCCCCCGACAGAATGCATGAGTTATCAAGCAGTAGACATCAGACTGAAAAGATCACATTCATGACGCGGCCTCTTTTTATGTTTTCAGTATGATGGCATGCAATGTTTTTGGTGTTTTCAAAATTTATGACAATCAAATTGAACTTAGTGGTTGCATGAGAGCAACCAAATGCACATCATCGAATGATGAAATACATGAACTTCTCATTTCAGGGTGCATTTCAACATGGCATTAAGATTATGCAGGTTGACAATTTTGAGTATGTATGAACCAAAACAATTATCTTAATAGACTCCCCCTATCTAGATGCCATGATTGACAATTCTGAATGCCGCATATGCAATGACAATCGTGTGTGTATTAACTGGATTCTGAAAGTAACATATGCAATGACAATTAAAAACATGTGGGAATATGCTCATGAATTTCTAACTTTCTCTATGTGCACAAACATGTGTCAAAGCATTAATGCATAATAGAATGAAAATTGAATCGTGGAAATTAGATAGAAAATCACGCGGAGTGCGTGAGTGTAGAATATGTGATCGCCAGGGGTCGCGGGACCCCGAAATAAAAGAAGCCAGAGATTGCATTGATTCTTTCTTCCTCTTCCTTCGGCCGGCCGATGAAAAGGGCTCTCCTCGGTTACCCTTGCAGAAATGAAACAAACACCAAATGAATTAGAATAAAGGTAGTGTAGTATCAATCCCTTGTGATGATAATGAAAGCATAAACGAACACACACCGGGTTAGCGCAAAGGGCAGACTGATGCTATGATGAATGAGAAAATATGCGATGGCATATGAAATGAAAGAGTTCTCTTGAGTAGAGAGAAACTATAAGAACGAAGATTGAAGATGATGCATGTAAATAAAGAGTAGAGGAAAGTAAAGGGGAAGAGAGGCATATTGGGACGCCGATGGTGGGAATTCGGCGGAGCTTCGACAGCGTGAGGACGGCGTGGCAGCATGTAAGATGAGGGAACCTTCCCTTCACGAGCACCGGGCACCCGGAAGTCCGGCAGAACCTCCCCTGAAGACGCCTCGAGCCTGGAACGGGACCTGGCAGAATCTCCACCTCCTCTTTCGGATCTGAAGCTCTCTGATTTCGAGGGAGGGGGTCCTCTATGTATAGGTAAAATTTTAAAGGAGGCGTCTTGGGTCTGGGACGCGTTCATGTGCATGCGTCCCACTGACCAAACACGTCTTCCTTTTAAAAATTAATTTTATTTTCTTAACGCGTCCCAGACAGCAGTAGCCAGGTCTACGCGGCGGAGGTGTGGGATGCCTCCCGCACTCGGCGGGAATCCGCCATGGTTGGCCCCCCTCCGTTCTGAGGTTGCCCCGAGGGGACGCGCTAGGGCCCCCTGAGCCTATTCAAGAGGTCTTGACATAGTCTTGTCAGGACTTGGATCTGCTAGCGTATTTCGGCGAGATCGTCAGCAGTGACTTCCTGGCATGGACAGGTAGAGGAGGAGGCTTCTAGAGATCCCCGATGAGAACTGGGACCTTGGTGAGAACCGCGACCCCAGTTGCTGGTATTGTGGTAGCTCCCACGAGGTGCCATTGGCTTTTTGATAGAGGTTCCCACAGACAGCGCCAAAAAATATAGAGACAAAAATCTGGTCTCTAGCCCTTGTACCGTACTTTTCTATTTATTTATCGGGGAAGGTCGTCTGGCACTTATGGAAGCCTACAAGCACCAGAAAGGGAGAGTGTCAGAAGGAGCCTCGAGTATTACCCCAAGGGACAACCGTCCGATGCTTAGGTCAGCACCTTTAGGATGAAGGTGCAGGGAGAAGATGGAGAGAGAGAGGGAGAGGGTTAGGGACTAGCAATGCAAGCTTGGAGGACCGGATAGCCTTCCGGGAAGGTTCTCGCTTTGACCAATGGGCACTCAAAGAGTGCTTGCTGGGTGGTAAGAGTGCTCAGACAATGACCAGTGCTTGGAGGGTGTTCTCTTTGAGTAGCAAGTTGGTCTCTCTTTCTCCTTGTCTAGAATTGAGCATGTTTCTCTTGGTGAAGATCACTGTGTCCTCTGCTTGTCCGTCGAAGTCCCTTTTATAGGTGGTTGTCCTGGCGACAAGGGTCGATCCCTTAGTAGGGAAGGTCGTGAGTCCTGGAGTAACATCTCCCCATGATCGTGGAGAGTTTCCCGTTGAGGGCCCTTTCCTCCAGAATCAGACGGTTCTCTAGCAAATCTTACGACGTCCGTAGGGTGTGTTCGCCCTTAGTAGAGTCAAGGCCGATGTCACGGGGGTAACACTCGGTCGTCGGAGGGCCATCTGGCAGCCGTTGCACCTAGGTTGTAGCCCTATATGTGTTGGCGAATCTGAGGATGATTCGTCTTGTGCTACTCGTTGCGGGCCGCCATCGTCAGAGACCTGTTATGCATCTTGTAGAGGCCTCAAACGATGCAGGCTTGTCATAATGGGCCTCATATGGGCCGGGTTGCAACATTTTTTTTGCTAACTTATTTTATTCTTTTATGTTAGATAATTACAATAAGACTCGACTAGACATTTGACAACTATGACTTCTCTTGATCCATTTGACCTTCATTCACTCTCGGATCCACCTCTTGAATAATCTGAATTCGACCCACTAGAGCTTCCTGAAAATATGGGAAAAATAGGATAATGAGCACACTTGCCCAGTAGGTATCTTCGCATCAACATGAAGGTAATGTTTAAATGATTAATATCTTAGCTCTAGAAATAAGGACAAATAAGAATGCGATACACAAGCGATAGGGACCAAGTATCCAAGAATACAGAGTCACAAGATATTTTGAATAAGTAGACACGATCGAGCAAGATAATTCATGTAGAAGTAAATCTGGTTTTTCATGAACAAGAATATACGAGCATGTATCTAGAAAGTACTTTACACAACCTTATAAAGGCTATGTATTAGAACGTCATTATCAAGCATGTAATGTTCATAACGAGCCTCATGATTTTCACTCATTTATAAGAGAAAGTACTCCCAACACAATGCGATGCCAGTATCATCGTACCCCATGGTTTATAGCACGTTTCTGACAATCCGTCGAGGGGACTAGCATGGAGCCCTTGGACACAATCCGTGCCCGATCTTACATCTTCAAGTTATAAATCCAGCTACTTCCATGAGATAATAATGTCGGCCAACAATTCAATTCCAAATAAGAAGTTTCATGACCAAGTAACCAAGGCATAGAACGTACCAATATTGATATGAGATTTCAAAGAAAGATTTAAGGTACATTATGCTACGACGACATTCTGGCAGTATAACGGTATATTCATTAAGTTCCATAAGTTCAACTTTAACTTTGTTAATCATAATTTAGGCTCCAGATAATCCTGAGATCACTTAGGAACTCAAGAAAACCAACCCCAAAGTCAAACCTCGGGTTAGACATAATCCGAAACCAAGTGGTCATTTACTGGACCGTTTATGAATTCAAGCGGTCTAGTCATGGACCGTTAGGTAACACCATGCAGTCTAGTCATAGACCGTTTATGATGCGTCACAGCTAGAACAAAATAGCTTGACTCAGATGGCATGCGATCATATGACAGACCTTTTTGACAAGAAAAGCGGTCATGGTGACGACAGTTAGGAAAGCCTTAGCGGTCACCAAGAAGACCGTTTGAAACTTAGAACCCAGAAAACAATGATGGTGTAAGTGCTTTCTAGACAAATTGGGCTTTATAGGTACAATCAGCTCGACGTTCTAGTGGGAATCCCAGGCTCACGGAGACTTACGGAGGTCTTGAGACAAGATCACCTAGTCCGATAGAAGGAATATCTAACGGAGAGGATCACAAGTCCAAGATGGTATGCTTAAGGTCCCTAGACAGCGTTGAGTTCACGACAGCGAGGTCGTGACTGTGTTCCTGACCGCGTGATTTCAGCTTGGGCCCTTCTGTGGGGGTAAGTTTTCGCGACTGAGGCATCGTGGCGTTTGCCTAGTAGCGTGGCTAGGGTGGTGCGTGTTTGGTGGTCTCCCGATCGTGGAATCGAGATGTCGGGTGCGTGACTTGGTTGTCTCTCGACGGGAGACCGGGTCATATTTTTGGTACAGTAGGAGTAGCTGTAGAGCCGAGGTTTTACCGGCCACTGTTGTTACTTTCCTGCTTTCATAGTTCCTGCTTTTCATGCCGCCGTTGTTTCTCGGTTGGGGTTCCGCGGGATCCCTACTGAGCTAGTGATCGGAGGTTCACCCCTGATTTTCAGGTGTGGCGGTTCGTCCTCGAGGTTCGAGGGCGTTGCGTGGAGGTTCCTAGTTGCCAGCTTGCCGGGCCGGGTGTTTACTTGGCATGTGGTACGTTTTATTACTTTAGACTATACTTTCTGTTGGACTGGACTCTGTTATAGTTAGTTATTTTTTTCTGTTATTATATCTGTTGTCTTGCTTTATTTTTTATTTCTATATGCACCACACCTATCCTTTTAGCCCGTCCAAGTCTTCGGGCTCATGGGCGGCGGGCCGAGGTTCGAGTCCCGTCGGTTCCTTGTCGGTACTCGGATCCAGGGGTCAGATTGGGGGGAACCCCCGCCAAGCACGAGAGGCATCCCGCACCTCGGTGGCTAGGACTCGACGATCACGTAGCGTGCCCGCGCCGAGGGTGCGCAGCCCACTCCACTCCAATCCGAAGATGGACCGCTGACTCCAATGCTTCGAAGAGATAGAGGACAAGGTCCGGTACTTGGACGATGTCCTCTTGGCTGCCAAGAATCATGGCTTGATCGACGATGATCTGAATTTTCACGCTCCCTTCTCCAAGGAAATAATGGAAGTCCCCATCCAGCAGAAACTTCAACTATCGTCATTTACCACCTACGACGGCACCACCGACCCGGCCGACTACATGCACAGCTTCGAGTCCCATCTGGTGTTCCATCGGGCCTCAGACACTGTAAAGTGTCTAGCATTCGTAATGACCCTCCAGGAGAACGCCCGGGCTTGGTTCGAGTCCCTACCGGCTGGGACGATCTCCTCATTCCAGCACTCAAGAAGCTGTTCAACGAGAACTTTGTTGGCTACCAGAAGGTGGCTAAGTCTGCACTGACCCTGCTCGCACTCAAGCAGGGAAGAGAAGAGATGTTGTGGGATTTCATTTCCCGCTTTCGCTCAGAGGTGTTACGGATCCCACACCTAGACATTGGCATCGCCACTATGGCCCTCACTTAGGGGACGCGGGACCACATCCTTCGATGCGCCCTCGGCTCAACCCCGACAACTCTTCCAAACCTCCTCGCCCTAGCACAGAAGCACACACGCTGCGAGGAGAACACAGCGGCCTTGGGCCGCGCGATCAGAACTGATCGATCCGACCATAAGAGATCTGCCGACCCCCTGCGAGAGGGTCAGAGTAAGCGAGAGCGACGCGACGGAGACCGCCGCGATCGTCCTGAGAAGGAAAGGGGCAATTATCACCACTACACGCCTCTGACCGCTCCACCGGATAAGATACTGATGGAGATCTGCGAGGAGCCATTCCTCAAGTGGCCGCCTCGGATGAAGTCAGACCCGAGCACGAGGAGCAAGCAGTACTTTCTCTACCACCGTGACCATGGTCACGACACCGGTGACTGTATCAACTTGAGGGACGCCATTGAGGACCTTGTTCGGAGAGGACTCCTCGATAAGTTCCTCGCCAAGGCAGCACAGCGGCAGCAAAAGACACCCCCACCAATTGACAGCCGGCCCAACGGGAAGGAGATCATGATGATCTCCGGGGGACCGGCCGCGGGAGGGGACAGCGCGAGCAAGAGGTGGCAGTACGCGATGGCAGTCCGCACTACAGACCAAGGCGATGACAATCTGTGGGGAAATCCCACCCCAGGCCATTTAGGAGATCCTATTGTCTTCTCTGACGACGACCTAGACAGCGTAACTACGCCCCACTCAGATGCTTTGGTGGTCTCAGCCACCATCAACCAATGTACTGTGTGCCACATTTTAGTAGACAATGGAAGAGGGCCCGATGTTATTGCCTACGACTATCTTGTTCTTATAGGTGTGGATATGTCTCAACTAATACCATTGAATACGCTGCTATGCTGGTTCTCAAGAACGACCATCCGCCCAGAGGGACGCATCTCACTCCCAGTCACATTCGGGACCACGCTAAGAGAGGTAACCTTCCTCACTGACTTTACTGTAGTTCGTGCGATGACCGGATATAATGCCATCATTGGCCAGGGGATCCTCGGCACGCTCCGAGGTGTCCTTCCTCGTATCACCAAAAGCTCAAGTTCCCTACCCCCGAGGGGTAGGGGAGGTCCGAGGAGACCAACTAGAGTCTCGGAGGTGCTACCTCATCTCCACGCGTGATCGACATCCTGAAGAAGCACCGCCTGGGAAGAAGGCTAGGATCCCAAATCTGGACCCGAGCACGAGCGCTCCGGCAGAAGACTTATAGCTCATCCAGGTGGAGGAAGATCCGGACAGAACACTAAGGATCGGCGCAAACCTATCTGAGCATGATAGGCAGGCTTACATGAGGTTCCTCACCACTAATCAAGACGTATTCGCCTGGTCCGAAGATGAGCTGTGCGCCGTGAGAGTGAGCCGTTTGCGTGAGTCCGTGTTCATCTTCATATGCTTGCTGGTCTAGGTCCTAGGGTCGACATTGCATCCAATACATCATAGGGCTGTGCCACATCAGTGAGGCTATCGCTTGAGGCGCTTGAACCCATCGGAGTAGAGAGATCGTCAGATCAGCTCGCTCCACCCTCCGGTCCAGTGCGCAGGGGACTCTTGCGCCAGATAAGGGGTGGAGTCACACCCAAGCGTTGTAAGCTTCCTACGTCAGACCAAACACTTGGCCGGATGCTTGCTGGGTCGAAGGGGCAACTTTTCCATGCGTCAATTCTTCCATTGCATGGTGAAGAGAGAGAGTGAGGGCTGAGGGCCTTTGCTCTTATGATTTGGTGAGAAGAAGGCTTTTAGCCTTTATTCATTTTTTGTTATATATATTCTCTTTTTGTTTTGTTCTTTTCTTTCTCTTTTTATTATCTTATTTTGTTTTGTTTATAGTTTTTATTTAATATATTTATTTATTCATTTATTCATTTATTTTAAGTGCCAACATCGGCCAGTTCCAATTCTTGTTCCAACATTAGTTCCAATTCTTGCTCCAGTTCCTAGTCTCCAGCTACAACATCTTAAACGGTCGGCTGGCCAGCTCCAGTTCTAGTTCCACCATCAGTTCCAGCTCCAGTCCTAGTCTCTGGCTACAACACCTCAATGGTCAGCCGACCAGCACTAGTTCCATATCTAGCTCCAGGTTCCAGCCTCCGGCTACAACACCTTAGCGGTCAGTCGGCCAGCTCCAGTTTCAATTTCAGCCCCCACCCCAATATCCGGCTACAACATCTTAAAGGTCAGTCGGCTAGCTCCAGCTCCAATTCTCCAGACTAATGTGGACTACATTTTCGACTAACAACATGTTGACAACAAGCTAGATGGGGACCATTTTTGGCTGATATACCTCATCCCTCCTACAACCCAAGCGGCTTCGGCCAACACACCATCATAGATCAGCCCCAACCTCCAGCAAACTCCAGCAACATCCTACCACATTGTCACGAGGTAGCCTCCAGCCACCACTTTTCAGTTTCCAGTCCCCCTGTCACGCCCTGAGATATGTGTACAATGAAAGTAACTCAGGGACGTGAGCAGTCGCCAATACGTCTCAAGCTAACAATACATCAGAGCGCAATAACATCCACATAAAATAGGAATGCACAAGGATATAGACTAAAAAATCTAACTTTATTGAATAATAATCAAAGTCTACATGACCCTTGACTTTGACTCTTTAATTCTAGACTCAATGAAAAGAAAATTACATAAGCAACTTATGACTCTATAACAATCTAAGACTTCCTCTCGATCTTCATTCACTCTTTCCCTCAGATCTGTCATTGGAATACTTTAAATCTGTACCACTAGAGTTTCCTGAAAAGGTTATAAAAGTAGGGCAATGAGCACACTTATCTAGTAGGTATCTTCATATCAACATGAAGGTAATGTTTAAGTAATTATATTTTTGCTCTAGAGGAAAAGACAAAGGAAATATGATAAAACATGCGATAAAACAATAGCAACAACACAAGTAGCAAGATGTAGATCATAGAGATATAAATGTTCAGGTAGAATGTGAGCATGGTCAAGCAAGAATGTAATGTTGCCTTTCACGAATGAGAATGCACTTGCATATAACGAGAATGCACTTTTCACTTTTCATATTTATAAAGGCTATGCACTAAAATGTAATGTAATAAGCATGTGATATCAAGCATGAAATTTTCATGAGATGGCCTCGTGAATTTTAGTCGTTTATAAAAAAGTACTCCTGGCACAATGGGATGCTAGTTTTCATAATACCCCATGGTATATTTCTGGCAATCAGTCGAGGGGGCTAGCGTCGAGTCCTTGAACACAGTCCGTGCCCGCTCTACATCTTCACATTGTAAATCAAGCTACTTCCATGAGATATAACAATAAGGTTTGGCCAGTTCTATAACAATTCAAATAATAAGCTCATGATAACAAATATGAAGGAAAGAACAGGCTTCGTGAGAGCCTTCTTTGGCTAGGTGGTGGGTGTGCCGTTGAAGGCACCTGGGGCGTGCCGTTGAAGGGGCATAGGGTTTGTTTGAAGTGGGTTCTGTTGCTCGTTTCGGACTCGATTGACGAGGCGTTTAATTCTCTTCGAGAGCCCACAGGCAGTGGGTTCCCCGGGGGTTGGCTTCTCTTCACTGCTGTGATTTCGGAGACGGCTCCATAGTAGTATGTTGTCTCTTCGGAGGGTCCGGATGGGACGCGTCCTCCAGGACTTCTTCGGTTGAAGTTGTCGTCGTTTGCTGGATTGGCGGGGACATATGGGCGTGCAATTCTGCACGTCCACAGTGTATTTGAAGCTACAACCTTACCAGCAGAATTCACAAGTCCATAGAATCAATTGCAAGCTCAGTGCCTAGTATTTTGGACCTTATTAGATTCTTGAGCGGATTGGGTAGGTGGCTTATTGCCTTGCTCTTCCTCCTACTAGCAAATTACATCCTATCTTCCATGTGTCTCAGCTAAAGAAACATCATGGCTTACGCCCAGTTAGTTCATAGCTACCTCCAAATTTTTTCACTGCTCATACGAAGGAGCCATATCAGTTACTGGGTAGGCGATTGTTCAAACGAGATAATAAGCCTGTTACAAAGCTCCTCATCTAGTGGATGCATGAAGGGGTCGAGGGCGCTACTTAGATTGATTATCTGGATTTCATTGTTCAATTTTCTCACTTCTAACTTTGAGGACAAGGTCCTTTCGTAAGGGGGGATACTTGTTAGGAGTGCAAGTATTACTTGGGGGAATTACTGTAATTTTCTTTTAATCAATTCCATTCATCTGTTGAGATACAGAAATATTATTACAACGAAATTAACGACCAATTGAAATGTTGTTATGGCAGTTATCTTGTTGGAGTTTGCGGAGTAATGAATGGATTATCCAGCTTAATGTAGCTTAATCACTCTTGTTAACTCATATAAATAAGTAATGAAAAGCCCAAATGGGCAGACAGAATTCGATGCAACCTCACCTCTTTCCCGCCTCCCACGAGGATCTCTCTCTTTCTCACTCTTTCTTTCCCCCTCTCCTTCTAGAATCGGTAAAACATAGCTCCCCTATGAGTCCTCAATTCTCTAGATTCATCAAGGAAATCTCCCCTGAGCTTGAAGCAAAGTCTTCAGGTCTGGTGTTATTTCCCTCCGCATCGGCGACCAGAGCTCGGAGTTCTTCCTCCGGAGCCCTCCTCCAAGGCTTGGACCTTGAACCTAGAAGGAGCCGCTCCAAATTGGAGTCTGAGCCCACTCTGTGCTCCAGATCGTCATCTTCTATGGTGTCTGAGGATCATACGGATGTCAAATCCATGCTCAAACAACTCCTTCGGTAGATGGATGCATTGGAGTCTCTAATCTCTTCTCAAGATTCATGTGTCAAAGAATCATGATCATAATCAGATGAGCAATCGCTTGCTTCTTCTTCCCTTTCATTTAAATCTCGTCCTCTAGAATTTTCGCGGTTTGATGGATCATCTGATCCAGTTGAGTGGTGGTATAAGGCAATCAATATTTCTCTTTTCATAGCACACTGAAAGGTCATAAATTACCATGGCTTCTTTCCCCCTTAGGGTGATTTCTTGTGTTGGTTTTGGCATTTTTCTGCAATGAAAGGCTACGTTATTTGACCTGAATTAGCAAAGGGGTTGGTAGCAAGATTTGGACCAGTGGCTATGTTGGATTCTCATGGTGCACTCAATAAAGTACGACAAGTGGGCACAATTCTTGACTACCAACGGGAATTCGAGAAATTACGTAATAGTCAAAGGAGTTTTTGAGGAACATCGCCTTGGTACATTTATCAGTGGTTTGAAGGAAGATTTGGCTTGTGAGGTTTGGTCCTTCAAACCTCAAAGCCTTTTACCGGCAATAGAATTGGCTCGACTTTAGGAGACTAAACTATTAACAAGAAGGAAACCTATGTATCCTTCCCATGTTCACCCTCCATTGTCTTCTGCTTTAGCTCCCCCTCCTATTTTTCGACCCGTGCTTGCCATAGTACTACGTTCTCTTTTGATCATTTTGTGCGAGTTCGATTTTAAGATTGTTAGCGCGCATGTGTAGTAACGACATATATTTTCGCGTTATCAGGGCACAATAGCATGCTGTAACACATATGAGATGACAATTAGAGGCTAAACATTAGAAATCCAGGATCATAAATAGGAGCATGCATTGCATATACTCACCAAGGTGTCCAAAGCTGCATGAGTGTCCATCAATTGCTGCTCTGTGCCTGCCAAGCGAGCCCGCAAGTCTGCTATCATGGCATCATGGCCATCCTGCATCCCTGACATGTAAGTTAGCACTATATGTATATAAAAAAAATGTTGCATTTCATACTTACCTCTATAGGCCTCCCAAGATGGAGTCGCTCTACATACGTCACCCTGTAAAGGCATAGGTACTCCTCACTATACTGCGCATGCGACTCCACGAGTGCGCCACCCGTTGCCACTCCTCATACTGTTCAGGGAAGCACACCCACTAGTCAACATGGCCTGCCCTCTCCCGTGTGTTCCTCCCAATGCAAGATGGCACGACCACATTCACCCACTCCTGGGCAAGCCCCAAGTTCCTTATAGCTAATCGTACCTGAAGTGACTCGATATCATTCAGGCAATAGACCTAAAGGTCCTGTTCAAACTGAGCACGTGTTGCCTCAATCCATGGCTAGTCGACGTCGACCATGCCAAAATAGGGCCTCCAAACCACTTGCATTAGCATACGTGTATCTTATTAGTCTTTTAAAAAAATAAAAAAATCCTACCATCATCGCGGGGAACTCCTACAACTCACACCTCAATGACATTAGCTAGTAGGATAAATGGCCTACACTCATGATAGGCTACCAAAGCCGAGCAATTGCCACCGCCACCAAATGCCATTATCGAGCTCTTCCCATCATGATGTAGTAGTAGCTCCACACCAGCATTATTGCATATCATTATCATGAGATAGATTAATTACATGAAATAATTAGAAAAAAATTAATTTATTTAGAGGAATTGTAGGACTCGCGAAGTTTGGAATCTTATCGGGGTTCAGAAATTTAAATTTCCCCTAAATTTAGTTGGTTTTTGTGGGCTTTTTAGGTGAGTTATGCATTGAAATACCCTATTTGTATAATGATAAATTGAATTATGTGGCATTAAACATAATTTTGGTTCTTTTAATGCCTTCTTGCAATTAAAGGTTTTAAAATAAAAATAATAATCCTAATATCTACCCACGAGGGGAACCCCACGGTTCTCTATCCCTTCTCACATCTCTCTCTCCCTCCCTCATTCTCTCGCGGTCTGGCTTCACTCGACTGTGGACGGCTTGGAGGAGGAGACCCTGGTGAACTCGGGGTGACAGTGGAGGTGTTCGTGAGGTGGTTGGAGTCTTCCCACGTGGAAGGTGATTTGGCACGATGGAACGCATTTAAACGGGGTGATTTCACGATTCGAGGTAGGGGGATGGATTCTACCTTGCTTTCTCACATTTTCCCATTGTTTTGAACTGTTAAATGCAGGTTAGAGTGGTTGTTTGGATCAAAAACTTCAGGTAGTTTGAGTTCTTAAAACTCTAGCTTGTTTAATCTTGTGGAATGCACCATTTGATGTGTTTTTGGGGCTTAAAGCAAGTAAAAATGATGTATGATAGGTTAATACTGGTGTTTCATATGTAATCCCATCGTTTTAAACGATTTGGGAGGGGTTTAAAATATTTAGGGCATGTTTCGCATCATCTGGAATGATTGCGGTCTTCATCCGACTGTCTTTAAGGTTTAGCGCTCCCCCAAGTGATTGTCTTTCATGAGCTAAGGCAGTGGGCATTTAGCAGTCCATGGATAATTGCCAATCGATTTTAGCGGTCAGCCCCTTGGCCATTATTTGCGTATGATAGGGTGTGAGGCAGTGGTTGGTAGCGGTCTGGGAGAAAACTGCCATATTCAGGTAGCAGTCCTTCTCATGACTGCCAAATGACTACGACGGCCCAGACAGGACCGCCACTTGTTGTCCCCCTTGTTCTTATCAATTTAAATGAAGCATAAATTTCAATCATGTTATATTGAAAATGGGAATAATGATACTGGGATTGTTCTGACAGTCATTCCACTCCAGTGGGATTGACTGACCGCCGTGTATCAGTTTTCCAATGATTTATAACCTTCAATTCTTGTAATGGTTGGGACTCTCCGTCGGATACACCTTTCATCGGACTAGGACCTCCATTATGAGACTTCCGTCAATCCCCGCGAGCCTGAGATTCCCACTAGGACATTGGGCAGGTTGTACCTCAAATCCTGCACCTGTTGACTCAATCGAATCGTGTGTTCATCTCTATTTTGAGTCACGGCCCACTATGGACAGTCTATGTCCATAAGCGGCCATAAGAGGACCGTTTGACTCACGGAGCGGCTCACAGGAGACTATGTAGTATTGGCTAAGTGCCAAGTCATTGTTGGTCGATTATCCATGATTTTTTTCTTCGACCTGGCCATGTTATGTCGACCTAAAAGCCTCTAGACTGACCTAAGAGCCGTGGGCTGAACCCTGGTTCGGTTCCACCAAGCCTCAGGCGGCCTAGGAGCCCATTGGGTAGTCTTATCTAGCCTAGTTGGCCCATTTATTAAACGGTCGAGAGTGGCCCGTTTAAGTTACTGAGAGGACTATCGACGGACCGTTTAGTTACGGAGCGACCCAATATCGATCGTGTACCATTCGTCGTGGGCTTCAATCCTCGTTGTCCTGAACGGCTAGTTATGGACCGCCTATATCTAATAAGCGGCCCAAGCCTAACCATTCCATCTTCTACACGGCCCATAACAGACCATTTACCCTTGGTACCAAGCTGAGTCTTCCTTTGGCTCAGTTCATCTACTCTAGTCCAGTATAGACCGTGTATATCTTGAGCAGCCCCAGTCTGATCGTGTAAATTCTAGAACTCGATTTTTGTGCTTTATTGTATGCTTCTATGGCTGAGTCGTGGCCGACTTGTGCTACTAAAACCCTGGATTATTCTTGTTATTCCAGGTTAGCTTGATCAATGTCTAGACATGGCTTGGGATCTTGGATCTATCAAATCAATGCCAACACATCATAAGGGCCCGGTCTGGTCCTGGGAGGAGCGCTCGAAAAGTACTAGTGCCCTGGGGAGTTGTAATGACATGGTGAGACATTGCACTGAGTGCATGACTAGCGTGATGTCTAAGACATTTCATCCACATGAATCATTTCATCATCTTTCTCTGTAGTTACAAGTTATTGAATTCCTACATGGAATGATCTTATTTGATGTACTTGTTACATGCTTGATCGGCCAATTTCTAGTTATGTTTTATTTCTATTTCTCTTGGTTAAGCATGTTATTGTCATTATTTTTATCGCATGACACTAATGCAATTGATTAATTATTTAAACATTGCTTGCTATTACCTACTGAGCATTCGCTTACCCAGTTGTTTCCCCCCTTTCAGGTAGCTCAGGTGAGGACTCTCAAACCGATGGGGATGGGCCGGAGTGAAGACTGTGGAACGAACCAACTAGAAGGCCTCGTGGAGTTGTCTCTAGATAGTTAAAGTCTGAGAGTTGTAGCATTGTCCAAGAATTGTAAATTCAATTAAGTTGTCGTTATGTAGTTATTTTGAGTTAGTGGATTTTGGAAACTTCTTTTTGTTTCTGGTGATTAAGTGGTGGATACGAAACTCATTATGTTTAATAGATGGAATAAATGATTATTTTGGGAGTTATTCTTCTGGTTGCCATGGCGTTGTATTAGAGTTATATAATTGCTAGCCCCAAGACACAGCATGTCTGGAGATCAACATATTTTAACTCTTTCTACTGTCGTGTTCCGATATTCTGCGTCGGGGCGTGATAGTTTGGTGGTATCAGAGCCTAGGTTTCTAAGTTCCTAGGTTTCTAAGTTCCTAGGTTTCTAAGTCCCCAGGTTTAAATTGTGTCATAGGACCTATAACCTTGTTGAAGGTCTACGAATCCCATCTAGGAGATTGGGTAGAGACTCGGGTTAAGTTAATAAATCAATTTTTGAAAATTCTTACTAAGTGTTTCTAAATTAATTTATTCCACGTATAGGGTATATTTGATGGCGGCGGAACGTGTGCAATGGAGAGACATTCAACGTACGGTGCAAGGTTTAACTCGGTCCCTGCAACAAGTGGCCCAGGGAAGAGCAACGAACCAGGGAGCAGGAGATCTTCATCAAAACTTCCACTGGATGAATCCCCCACGATTCAGTGGTTGTATGGATCTAGATGAAGCTGAGCATTGGCTGAAGAAAATGGATCGGATCTTTGAAGTTATGCAATCCAGTGACCAAGAGCGTGTTCTTTTGACGACTTTCCAGTTGGAACGAGATGCAAGAACATGGTGGGAGGCCATGAAAGCCACTCTGGGAGATCAGCAAGTGACATGGAAGGAGTTCAAGGAGCTCTTCAATGACAAGTACTTTTCTGATCGGGTACAAGAGAAGAAGGCTACGGAGTTCACTGCTCTAAAACAAAGGAACCTATCTGTTGCTGAATATGAAGCTCAATTTTTCAGGTTGTCTCGCTATGCGACTCATTTAGTGTCCATCGAGAAGATGAAAGAAAAATGATTTCTTAATGGGTTGAAGTTGCATTATATCAACCAATTGGCCCCAATAGAAATCCAGACGTATGCTGAGATGGTGAGGAAAGCTCAAGTTCTTGAAGACACCCTGGAAATGATGGAGAGAATCTGAGGGAGAAACTCCAAGAAGGAGCAGACCACTAGCTCCGGGAATTTCAAACCTGGCAATGGCAAGAAGAGGCCCAACGGAGGGTCTAGTTCAGGGAAGGATAAGAAGACGAGGAGTGATGATAAGAAGCTCCACCCAATTGTACCATTCAAGGGCCTTTGCAAGTATTGTGACCACCCAAGTCACAAGATGGAGGAGTGTTGGTGCAAATTGGGTGCCTGTCTTCGCTGTGGAAGCTGGGACCATCATATTCCAGAATGTCCACTCTTGTTAGACAAAGCTACACCAAACAAGCCGCAAGGAAGTCGGAGGTGGCAAGGCAAGCTTCAAGCCCTCCAGGAAGATGAGGCGGGAACCACCGAGGAGGGTGGACTTGTTGAAGGTACACTTGTTGTTTGTGATAAGCCAGCATTTGTTCTGTTTGACACGGGAGCAACTCACTCTTTCATTTCTCAAAGTTTTGCTAAATCTTTAGCCATGAATCCTGTGTTAATGAATTCTCCACTGGAAATTTCAACCTCTATTAGTTCAAGTTCAGCAATTAAACATTATTACCCTTCTAGTAAGGTTTTGGTTAGTGGGCAGAATATGCCAGCTGATTTAGTTTGTATGGACATGAAGGATTATAATGTAATCCTAGGAGTGGATTGGTTGACTAGATATAAAGCAAATGTCCAGTGCAGCACTAGCTCGGTGTCTTTTTCTGGGCATCCCGAGCTTTCTTTTGTTGGGGTTAGGCACTCCAAGTCTGTGCCGCTTGTTTCGGCTCTTCGAGCTGAGAAATTATTAAAGAAAGGATGTAAGGCTTTTCTAGCCTTAGTTACTTTAACCCCTGAGAAGGAGATTGAGATGAAGAACATTCCTATTGTTTGAGACTTTCCAGATGTATTCCCTGAAGATTTATCAAGATTTCCGCCTGAGAGGGAGGTAGTCATTTCTATTGATTTAGTTCCTGGCGCGTCTCCTATTTCAAAGGCTCCATATCATATGTCTCCTGCAGAGCTGAGGGAATTAAAGTGACAATTAATGGAGTTGCTCGAAAAGGGGTTTATTCATCCGAGTACATCCCCGTGGGGAGCCCCAGTATTTTTCGTCCGGAAGAAGGATGTTTCGATGAGGTTGTGCATTGACTATTGGCAACTGAACTAGCTTACTATCAAGAACAAGTACCCATTTCCGAGGATTGACAAACTGTTCGACCAGATAGCAGGAGCTCAATATTTTTCTAAGATCGATCTTCGATCAGGATATCATCAGTTGCGGATCAAGGATGAGGATATCTTTAAAATAGCTTTCCGTAGCAGGTATGAGCATTTTGAATTTGTAGTAATGCCTTTTGGACTAACGAATGCACTTGCAGCTTTCATGCAGTTGATGAACAGCGTGTTCCAGCCCTACCTAGACCAGTGGGTCGTAGTATTTATCGATGATATTTTGATATATTCTAAGAGTGAGGAGGAGCATGCTGAGCAATTGAGGACGGCATTGTATGTCACGCCCCGAGCCAGCGGAAGATAGAACTCGGAGGTGGCGTGACGATGTCTATAACAATCGATCATGTCAATCAGAGCGTAGTGCATTCGACACATACAGACAGAGTGCGAAAAATAGGAAATAACCCAAGTTTTATTAATAATCATGTTTCCCTCAAATAGTATGAAGACTAAATGAGTAGAACTATTACAATCTTTGACTCAAGAAATATAAAATTACATAGACAACTAAAAATAAAAGAAACTATAGACTCTTGACAGATAGATAGCTCTATAATCACTCTTGCTCTTCCCCATCCATGCTATATTCCTCGTCATCGGACTTACCTGAAAAAAGATGAGGGAAAACTATATGAGCGAACGCTCAGTAGGGAGAATCATTCAAGTACAAGCATTGCTTTAAGTAATCTCATGATTTTAAGTCGATTCGGGCGAGGAAGAGGAGGTTTTTTTATGTTACGGGTAAATACATGTTTTGAGATGAGTGGCGATTTCTGCCAAATCGGGCAGTGTTTCCTTATTTAATTTCATGCATTTGGTGGTTTGAGACTTGGGGAAAGGTCCCCGATGTTTTCCCCCTTGATCGGGATCGAGTGGGGCATGGACGAGCACCCCATGGTTGGGTTCCGTCAGTTTCTGACTGGAATCAGTCAACCAATCGATGGGATCAGTCGACCGGTCCACACCTGCCGTGGTGCAGGCAGGGTGCCTGCACTAGTCGACCGAAGTGCCTGGTCTGTCAACCAACCAGCGCACCGGTCGACTAACCAGTGCAAGGTGGTATCTGCATAGGTCCATTGACCCTTGGGGGCGGTCGACCAAAATGTAGTCCCGAGCACCCTTTTGGGTTTGAAAATGTGCAGTTCACCCCAGAAATATACTTTAATGGTTTTAAGGCTAAAACACACATGGAATGGGCCATCCCAAGCCGACGACATTTGAAATTGTGGTCGTCGAGGTGCGGTGACTGAAGGTTCTACTTTTGGATGTATGTAAGTAAAAGGTCTCCTAATGTAGGTGAGATAGGCTGATGTGAGTTGAGCAGGCCATGTGTGTGTGTAAGCACATGAGTTGGCAACTTTGTTCTTTGTTGGTTGTGCATGTGAGGCTCGCCCTCCTAAGGCCCTAGTGTGTTGAGGAGTCCGACTCGGGTGAGGGTTTTCTGTGTTCTTCCCGTGAGACGATTTCAAGCTTCTTGTCGTGGGCCCCTGTGTACGTAGTGCTGTGAGGACTTCACCTATGTTCCCGGAGCTAGTGCTTTGAGGAGTCCGCCTACTCTAGAGCCTGAGTCCAAGCTAGGCGAAAATCAATTGTTAGGGCCTAGACGTTGAGGAGTCTATCTAGTGTGTGCACACATGGTTGGGGCTAAGACACCGTGTTGACGAGCATGGACCCCAGCTGGTCCACTTATTCTGTAAAGGATGTATACATGACCAAGGAGGAATGTGTTTGGCCGACGTGTGTGAGTTACGTGTTGGCCGACAGCCTTGTGGTAGCCCTTTTGGTCTGTGGCCTTCTTTCTGGGTCGAGCCTAAGGTTTACTGACTTCGAGACAGTGGTCCTCCCAAGGGTGGAGGTTGCGTTCCTGACTGTGTGGTCTTAGTTTTGGCACTGTTAGTGAGGACGGGCCATCACTACAAAGGCGTTACAAGGTTTTGCGGGTTCGTGACCTCGTGATAGCAAGGTCATGATTTCCCGACAGGTAGTTATAGTTTCATCTTGAGGTTAGAACATTCATGGTATTGAGGCTGTGGTTTTGGCCAACCTCAAGGGTCGAGGGTCCTGGGGAGAGAGAGTGTGTGAGCCGCTTGGTAGAATAGTTCCTTGGGATGCACGAGAGCATGAGGATTGCGGGCAGCTTAACAAGTTCTTTGTGTTTTACCCCTACCAATTACCCCTATTGTTATTGTAGTTCTTATTTTTCTTACTATTATTGTTACCATTGTTGTCATTGTTATAATTGTTGTTATTGTTGTTATTTACCATTGTTACTTGTGGTAGGGATCAATGGGATCCCTACTGAGCCGATGAGATGAGACTTACCCCTTCCTTTTTAGGTACAATATTTCCTCTCAGAGTTCGTTAATCTAGAGTGGCATCTAGAGAGTTTAGTTGTCAGCATGCTCAAGTCGGGGTATGCCCCATAGGCTGTGTACCTTTCCTTCCTTTTTCACTATACCTTTTGGACATTGTCCTCTAGATTGTAAACTATTTAATTTGAAAAAAAGTGTATATAGATTTAATTCCTACACTTTAATTTCAGTATTTATTCTAGATTTTGATGCATCTCTACAGCACTAATTCACCCTTCCGACCCCCGTGACTCATGATGTAATGACCCAAGATCTGGATACTGGGAATTACCCAATACCATTCAAATCCTGACCCGCCACCCACGAGTCGAAAAGCTTGGAAGGGTTATTTAGGTGTTGTAGCCACCTCCGTCAAAACCGCAACTTAGTGAGCCTTTGGCTTCGCCCAATCCTGCCGTAGTCATGCCATAGTTCACCGACGTAGTGCTTCCCGTAGGTATATAGCTTTGTCCGTCCAACGTATCCGGGATGAGACCGAGAACCATTCTCGGTCCGTCCATGGGCAAAGCTTGCCCAAAAAAGTTTCCTGAGTCATACGTGGAAGGCCCGGGAAGATAATTGGAGTTTGGGTACTCAGTTTGAAGCTTTTCCAGTGCTACCCAATCGGCATAGAGGCCGATCATCTCGAACATCTGCTGGCTTTCCGTTCCGCCGGTGCCATAGGTGTAGAAATTGATCGCGTTAAAAAGCATACGTTCGTAAGCGTAAGCGCGTAACATGGAACTGCCGTTAAGATCTGCGTTGAACGACCCGCCCAGATAATCAACAAAGTTGGAGGGTGACACAGTGCCGGTGGACGCGGGAATCAGGGGGTCGTCCAGCAGCTTGCATATCGTCCACCCAATCGAGTAGGTTCCTATGCCTTGGAGGTTTCCGCCTCCATGCACTGTTCCTTGGCGAGCAGTCGAACCAATGAACGCACCCGTGGTCCTCGGCGTACTGGTTAGTCCTGTCCATTCGCTGCCCTGCTGCATAAAACCACCATCGGAATCCTGCATATAGGTAGTCGAGTCGAGCGCGGCAACGATCTTCGTCAAGTAGGCGGATTGGTGATTGCGGTCCAGGCCTGTGACGGTGTTTCCGTTGGCATCGACAAAAGGTTGGGTTAGATAAGCTGTCAAGAGAGTAGCCAGCAGTTCGTCTGGCACCGGGGTGTAACCGGAGCCGGAATCGGTATTGGCAATCTGGTTACGCCATTGATCCGGCGTCGCCGAAGGATGTGCCGCCTTCCACGAGGCCACGTTGGCAAAAAGATCCAGCCCGATGACTTCCGGAGGTGCGCCGGAAGTGCCTGCGGGCACCTGCCTAACGCCCACGGTATCGATGTATCCGGTGGTTGGGGTAAAGATGTTCGAACGATTAGTGTAGAGTATGCCGGGACTGGACGCCGTACCAATAGCCTTGGCCGCGGTCAATGCCGCATAGACGGGCTGCCCGGTAACCGTTGGCGCGGAACCAATGACATCGGTCGAATCAGGAACAAAGCATGGGTCGACATGAGTAAACGCGCTGTAGACCGGCTGGCCTTGGATCCCCTGCCCCAAGGCATTGAAGAAAAGAGTAACTTGGACTTGCGTATGCCCCAGCGTCCAACTTTCAGGAATCGGCATGGTGTAGTAGTAAAAGCGATTGGGGTAGATGGGATAGCCGAAGCCGTCCTGCACGTTTTCGTAGCTTGTGTTGTTAAATATGATTTGGGACGGAGTGTCGTTACCCCATAATTTGACCGTGAGATAAGTCTGCCGGGCCGGATCGCAGGTCATGGAGAAGGTAAGAACCTGGCTACTTGTGGCAAACGAGGTTCCGGTTCCAATTGGCGCCCGGTAAGCGAGACCTCCAGCCCCGACTCCCGTCACAGGCATACTGGCTGGTAGATAGCCCGGCTCAAAATTGTGGTCAGATTCCGATTGAAGATTTCCGAAGTCTAGACGGTCAATGCGATTACCTGTGGTAGCCTGCGCAAGCAGGGGCATAAGAATCAAAAGCGCAATACCTATGTACGACTGCGAGTGCCGACATACCCTTACGTGATGCCCCCGCTTATTCCGCCTTGCTAATGCAGCATTGCGCGCAATCACATAAAAACGCTATGGGCAAATTAAGAGATTGGCGAAGGCAAGATAGGTTACTCGGGTAAACTCCAGTAGACACCGTCATTTCATGATTATCGCCATGAATATTGATCATGCGGTCTAAGGCAAGGGTGGGCCATTGGGGGCACCCGCGAGTGAAGGGGTCGTCACTCGGGCCCAAAAGCCGAGTTCACTCTGCAGCACTCTACCTCCTTCTTCTGGGGATAAAATCAAAGTTTTGTCCGTGCCCAGAAGGGCCAACTCAGTTGCTGTGAGCGTGAAGTCCCGCCGTTTGAGAGAAAAATTAGATTTTTCAAAAATTAGGAAATTCCTAATTCCCTTTTTCTTTTTAACCCTTTCTCCTTCCTCTCTCTTCCCTCATGATCTCTCACTTTCTCCCTCACCGTTCTCTCTCTTCTCGCCCTCCTCTCCAGCTGCATACGGAGGAGGCTCAGGGACGAGGTGGCGACGGCGTGGAACTGCTGTAGACCGTGCTGGCATGAAGATTGAGGCGTGGCATTGGCGCGATCCCGTTCGTGGATTCAAAAATGACATGGGTTGTTAGAGTGATGGTTTTCGGCATGGATTAGTTGTTTCGGCGCGCGAGAACTTCGGTGGAGGTAGGGAGATGGATCACTTGCTTCTCTTCTGCGTTCCCTTGCGATTTGGAGCCGAACGGTGCGAGTATGAGGGAGTTTGGTCACATTTGGGTGAAATCATGCTTCAGGGGGTGTGCGGCGAGTTTGCCTTTCTCGGTGACCGTTCCCTGCCAAATTAGTATCATTGGAATCCCTGGCATGTTAGCGTTCCATTTCTACCAGTTTTATTGCAATTGGTTGTCATTTGGGGCCGGTAGGAGCCCGGGAACCCATGTGACTCAATTAGGGTTGATTCAGTGGAATCGCCCGTTTCTTGTCGTTTTTACGTCTAATTGATCCCTTCTGGAGTGTGGAAGGCTTATTTCACCATTAGGGTTGTTTCCCCTTCGTTTTAGAGTGAACAGGGCGTGGAAAGGTCGAGTTTCGGCCAATCCCCTATTTTTCTCACCGTATCACCTTAGCGGTCCTTCCTGTGACCATTTCTCTTCCTCATGCGGTCCAATATGCGACCATTTGTGTCTTATGTCGGTTCAGGTCTTCACGGTCATGCGATAGACTATTTTCTTAGGCTAGCGACCCATTGTTGGACCGTTAAGATATGTCCAGTGGTCCAATTTGTGACAGCTCGACTTTAGTGATTGGTTGGTTTGGCTAAGCAGTGTTACGATAGACCATGATGCTAGCTTTAGCGGCCCTATCGTAGACCGCTAAGATTTGTGTGGTCTTCGGTCAACGATTTGAGTCAGTTCGGGCTAGCGAACTAGCGCCGACCGTTTTACGTGTTTAACGGCCCTTCTATAGATTGTTAATTACCTTTTGTCTTCGGTCAAATGTTTTATGTCGGTTTGAGTGGTGTCCTTTGTGGTCCATAGGTAGACAACATAGTTCCGTGTCGCTGACCTATTATAGACTGTTTAAGGGTTAGATTGCCTAAGTCGGTTAGGGGTTGACTGGGTCTGGCGGCCGAGTATATGACCGCTATAGTCACCTTACCACCCTAATATAGACCGCATGCCCCTATGTTGTTATGGTTTATTCTTCTGAGTTTTCCAAGGTTAGCAGCCGTTGGCTGACCGCTTAGCTTACCTAGTGGGGAAGCGATCAACCGTTTATTCCCAGAGTGATATTTTCCCTATGTTTTGGCTCCCAAGTCTCTTGGCTTGACCTTGTGGCTTGCCCATTTGATGGGGGCATCATTTACCCCTCTACATTTTCGGAGCTCGGATGGATCGTCATCATGTACCTAGCTGTGAGGGGGTCTGGGAGAGGGTGTTCTAAGGTGTCAGAGGGGGAGAATGAGGGCTAGAAGGGGTCACCCCCATACCTATCCACCCCACTTCCCCTCCCATAAATCCCATTTCCCCCCCCCATCATCTTCAATCTACAGCCCATCAGTTCGCAGCACAGAGAACCTGAAGACTGTAGAAGAAGCTGCGATGCCGACCAGACGTTCCAGGAGATGAAAGAGCTACCCCTGAAAGAGTCTTCGAGTCGTCTTCGTAACGGCAATTGTCTCGTCCTATTCCGAGCTCGTGGCTGTCCGGGAGAGGTGATCTACTCTAACTGCGCAGAGGGTTCCTATCCAGCTTCCAGAGGCAGAGCGCAGCAATTGCCACATCGGCCCCTTTGAAGATCTGGAGGCAGCGTTCGACTGAGACCTTCTTCTACGAGTTCCCCTCCTCCTCCAAGAAGCGGAGCTCCATTCGGCCACCGGAGATTACACCTCTCAGGACCCAACATTGAACAGGTGCCTCCTTGGGATGAACATCATGAAACCATGGAATTTTGTCACTCGGTACAAGAAGCTTGAGATTCGGCAACTCCACCCAGCAATCAGGCGTGAAGCACAACTCCCTTGATAGAGGGGAAGGATGAAACTGAGAGAGAGTAATACACGACGTTGACATGGCCGGGTTGCTGATAAATTAAGGGAGATTGCATAATATGTGCAGAATGTCCTTGAAAAAATTTGAGAATATGACAAAGTGCCCCTTGAACATGGAATGCATCAAACTTTTAGCCGCGGTATGGGTTAGTGAAATCTAGGTAAAGAAACCCTTTTGACCAGTAATCTAAATGGAAATGGAGCGGGAAGAAATAACGACATCAAGGTTATGACCTTCGGTGAGCAACGAGATTGCCACCGGCCTCGATCGGGAAGAAATTGGCATTGGCACAAGGGTGCTCTTCTTAACAACCATCATCGGGAGTGTAGGCACATCAGCCCCAAAATAGTCAGGGACCAGGATGCGAACCGACATGCGATAGATAAAATCCTGAATCTTGAAATGTAGAACCGGCATCGAATCATCCTGACTTGACTCATCATCTCCCTAGGGACCAGACCCAAGGGACACAAAAGGCAATGCACACCCGCTCCGTGGGGTGAAAGTAAGTGGAGACATGAGTGGAGAAGTTATAGGGGTTCCAATGGTGACATCTAGTGGCGGCGGTAGGGTAATGACTGGCTCAGGTGTAGGTGAAGGTGAAGGCGACACAGGTAAGGTGGCAATGATAGATTTGGATATAGGCGGAGGTAAAGACATAGGCATAACTTGCTCAAGCTTTGGCGAAGGTGATGGCGGAGAAGGCAAAGGTGGTGAGGATGGTGGAGATGATGGAGGTAATGGAGACGACATTGGGGATGGAGAACATGAAGAGGAAGGTGACGGTGATGGAGGGTTAGGCAATGGTGAGGGTGGTGGAGATGGTGATGCAGGTGATGAGGGTAGTGGAGGTGGTATGGGTGATGGAGAAGATGAAGAGGAGGATTGCGGCGCCCACCGTCAACGTATTGACACGACTCGTCGGGCGACGTTGGGAGTAGAAGCGGGGGTGATAATAGGAGTAGAAGAAGTGCAGGCACTAGCTTGAGCAGAGGCTTGGGTTTGTGGAGGTTGTGAAGACGGGGTAGGAGATGGTGAAGGTAATGAGGTAGGTGGAGATGGAGATGGAGGTGATGGAGTGGGTGCAATACTAATTGAAGGATAACGGGGGTACCCTCAATTTTGTAATGGGGGCGGCTACCTGGGCAACGCTGGCTGCTACTGCTTGCTGCGGTTATGTAGAACAACCTTGTGAATGATGGGCCAATCGATCCTCCTCTTGCCTTCCAGACCATAAATAAACTCCCGAAACTCGGGGCAATCCTTGACCAAATGCCTTGGTGACTATGATATTCACAAAAATAGAGTATATTTTTGACTGCGGGTCGGCAAGGCACAACTGGAGGGAGTTGCAATGCGTGAATGGCCATCAAAGCTCTGAAGATATTTGTAAAACACTCTAGCAACGGAGGGTGATGAGCCCGCTTCGGGCAAGAGGGATGTCGAGGTATATGGGAAGAAGATGGTTATGGAAGTTGCGGAGATAGAAGTGGGGCATGTGTAGGCAAGGGTGAATGGTGACTGGTGGAGGGACTCAGTGGAGGTTCACGAGCGGGATGGGTAGGAGGTATGTAGTGGATACTTGCTCGGGGCGTGGTATTCCCTTGACAAGAGGTGGAGACATAGGAGGAGACACATGGAGGTATGAAGAAGCGAAAGGCTGACTCGCGGAAGGTTGATATGTGAAAGTGTATGGTGGACTTGTGGAAGGTGGGTGAGGGCTATATGTGGCAGAAGGATTCATGGAGGGTGAGTAGGTGGCGGAAGGCTGACTCATGTGAAAGACCCGGTGGTATGCTAAGACACCACAAACGGAATGCTAGATGGACACTAAGATCTAGAGGGGGGGTGAATGCTTGAGTGCACTGCGCGACGCTGTGAAGGTGGTTGTTGTTCGCCGCTTTTGTGCCAGTGTGGGGCCAAGGGATGTGATAGAGAGATTTCTTCCCGATGGGTCGTGGCCCCGGTTGTGCTACATTGGGTAAAGTTTGCTGGCAGGTGCGTTGCCATGGTGCTGCATTCGAGGAATTTGTAGCAAGATCAGGTGGCTGGCGAGGATTGTTCGTAGTTAAGTGGCCGTAAGCATACTCTGAGGGAGCTGTTGTTGGTTTTGGCCACCCAAGTCTATGGTTGTCCAGCCCCTGAGGTGTTAAGGTCATGGTTTAAGGTGTCGGAGTGGGTGCTCTGATCGAGAGGTGTGCTCGGGTGAGTGGAGGATCTTCTGTTGAGCTATTGATTGTCGAGCCGATGTTTTTGTCATGCTCTGTGGCGTCAAAAATGATGTGTTGGTCTCGATTATTTTTACGGATTTTGAGACAAGATTGGGCAGAGTTGACCTAATAAGTTCTTGCTCTTGTGCTTCTGCGTGTGAATGGGTTGTGTTCACCTTGGAGTTGGCTTGAGATGAGAAGGCTCCGCGGCGAGTTCAGGACTCGAGGATGAGCGTTGACAGTTGCCGATTATGGCTCATGTTGCGGCTCTTGGCGTGGCGTGTTGCGATTTGAGGAATTGTAGCGGTGGTGCATCGAGAGATGCTGTGATCGTGGTCCGACAAGGCACTTGGTGAGTGTGTCGGAGGTGTTGACCTCATGGAAGCGATGATTTTCTTGATGCTAGAAGGTGTTGTTCCCAGCGTGCGTGAGGTTTAAGGTTAGGTCAAGAGTGGAGATTTTTCATTGGTCGGAGGTGTGTTGGGTTCTCCTTAGGTGGGTGGAGATTACATTTTGCCAAGGTTCGTCGTCTTGCATCGTGTGGTCGGATTGGTTGGCCTTCGTGTGCCATGAAGTCCGTGTGAGACACGTCCTGTGTTTTGGCAAGGTGGTTGCCTGTGAGAGGCATTGCCCTTTCCCTGATGCGTAAGGGTGTTGACATTATTCCGAAAGGATGAGTGCCGGTTGGGCGGTGTTCGTGAGAATTCGTGGTTGGTGTTATGGTTCCCAATGTGTTAAGGATCGGAGCCTGCGGAGTTGTAGAGGATTGTTGGGATGGCGAGTCCCGAGATGCCGTGTTGGCTGTGCACGTGGATCGGAGTGCATAGCAGAAGCATGGTGGGCCCATAACCCACAGGTCCAAGATCATAGCGTTGGCTGCTACGGGTGGATTTTCGAGGTTGAGAAGAGCATTGGAGGATTGGTTCCTCGGTAAGCGTTATCTCCGACTGTGTAAGATGTTTTGTTGCTATCCCGTTGCTTGAGATATTATGGTTCATGGCACTGGCAGGATGGAGAATCGGGGAAATATGTTGGCAAGCGTGCTGCATGAGTACCTTGTTTCTGTATAGGAGGTTGTGTTTTCAGATGAGGCATGTGTTTTTTTTTTGGAGAAGTGATCTCTGGCAAGATTATGGGTCCCGGTTGGTTGCTATGAGTGACTAGTGGGTTGGCCGAGTGATTGACCATGGTGAGATGCGTATTGTCAGGGGACCCGTGTGCATTGGTCATGGCGTAGTCGACCAGGTTGCCGGGAATTTGGATGGCACTTTCCTTCCCTAGAGATGTGTGCCGTGAGTTGTAAGAGGTTGTATGTCCTGTGGCTCTGGGGTAAGAGCGGAGGCCGAGATTGACAGGCCTCCAGTTGGAGTAATTGAGATGAGACAGGATGAAGGACAATGCATGTGTGCAGGGAGGTCCGTGATGAGATGTTTGATGTTGGAATGGTAATCCTTGGTCTGAGACTAGCATGGGATGGCTCCCCTGTAAGTCTGAGTCGAGTGAGGTAAGGACCGAAGACACCAGGGTCCTATCATGTAGTTTCACCGTACTCCCCTGAGAGGGTAAAGTTAGCGTGAGGTTCGAGATCGGATGCAGTGTCTGAGTGAGAGTTGGCTCGAGGTGTGGTGTTGGTCTATGAAGAGTCAGCGGATGGCCTCGAGAGTTGTACAAACACAAACATTTATTTTCTATGTTCCAGTCACGACCCTTCATCTACCTGATAATAAATGTGAGTAAACACATTTTTATTTTGGAATTTGGGTTAGGGTATCTTCATATGAAATCAAGAGGACTTCAATATCTAACTCTGGGTTATGGTCTCATCAAATTCCATTAATGTTAGCATGAGTTATAATTTTCTCAATATTAATGTTATTTCTCCTCTGTTCCCGTCAAGACCCTTTGTCTACCTACTCATAAATGTGACTGGGCATGGTCTTATGTTGGGATTTGGATTGAGATGTCTTCAGATGAAATCAACAGAACTTACAGATCTAACTTTGAGATGTGGTTTCATCAAATGTTCCCATTCCTAGCCCTAGTTATGATTTTCGCAAGATTATCATTTATTCTCCCTCATTCCAGTCACGATCTCTCAGTAGCCCGAGGTAATCCAAGTATAACTTTAGAATCCAGGTAGTATTTGGCCTCGACCTCAACAGAGAAGTTGTGGATAATGTCCTATTCGAAATTATGTCCTTAGGTTCAGGTCATTTCATCAACTAGAGATGATATTATGATTTTTACATTAATTATGTGCAAATTTGTCCAATAGTCACGCCTTTTTGTTGTAGCTGTCAGAAAAAGGCTCAGAACATTGGGTTCTTATGTGAATTGGATTTCCACCTCAACATAAGAGTTTGGATCAAGGACCCAATCTTTCTAATGGGCCAAGTTTGATCTCATTTGGTTGACTGTGGGCCTATATATCCTTATTTTAATGGGTGACTATTTTTCTGTTAACCTATTTTCATAAACTCCCTCTTAACTCTTACTAGGCCTATTTTGCTAGAGTTCTACTCTTCATCAAAGTTGTTCCATACCCTATGGTCATTGCAAGGGCTTTGGTTTCATCTCGTTCTAACCTCCCTACATTAAGTTACGATTTTTCCTCAGGATCATTCAATAGACTGTCTAGATTTCTAGCTCATGGAGTTCATGGGCCCAAATTATACTCAATTGGGCTGGCGCCCAAATTGGTGGTCATAACAAACCTTTTCAGCAAGCTCTAGTGGATCGGAGTCAGATTATTCAAGTGATGGGTCCAAGAGTGATTGAAGATCGAGAGAAGTCCTAGATATTGAAAGGCCGGGGGTTACGTTGTAGTCGTATGTTGTGGTTGTTGTAGAGGAATGCCCCCAGTATAGCATGGCACCAGCTGGGATGCGACCATTGTTGACGCCTAAAAGATTACTAGGATTTAATCATTTACCTTAAAAAGTCAACTGAAGATAAAAGGTGAGTCCACTCAGACCACAGAAGTCTCAGGTCACCTCATAAGAAGCACTAGGGACTTCACATCTCGTTATCTCGGAGTAAAACATCTATCGCAGCTCACTAAGGCTAAATAACAGTCAGAGCCAATGAACCCGACAATGAGACCAGTCATGTCGAAAATATCTCCACACCCTATCCAGGTCAAACAAGAATGTACCAGGTGATCATCCACCTGACAAGAACCCCTCCCAAGATGATGAAATGCCCCTGGGTCCTCAAATGTGGGGCCAAAGGCCAAATGAGCAGGAAAGTCGGGAAACCCGATCAGGGTGTCCAGAATGCTGAAGTGGTCCGTAGGTAACCGAAGAGCCGACCCGTAAAAGTGAGAACACTCACAGTGGTCATCAACATAATGGAGATGCCCCATATAAACACAAAGCAAGCCCGAAAGCATGACATTTAGTGTCGAAGGCAATATCCAGGGCAAAACCCCAGAAAATCGGTACAGGTTCGGCATGTGCCGAAAATCACCGAAAACTCAAAATTAGGGCTTCAAAGTACATTCTAGAGGCACAGGATTAGCCCTGATGATACTCTAGGCCACGAGCTCACGACGGGTCGATTTCGGGGTAAAATGTCAAAATTATGAAATTGCCCTTCAGTGAGTCAGCGGCATCTGTGCGAATGAATCGGTGGCGACAAAGGGCGGGACGCGTATCGGTGACGAGGCTAGTTCAGCGCCGCTAGCAAGAGGCGCTCAATAATGGCCTTATGCATTTCGGCCCAATCAATCCTATGTCCTTCATGTAAATCATATACCAGGTCTCAGAATTGAAAACATCCTTCGATGGTGTGGCCCAGCTGCCTGTGGAATACACAATATTTCATCTGATCAACAGCTGTATTCCAACTAGGCCGTTCTGGAGGAAGTTGTATGGCATTCACTGACATGAGAGCCAAAAATATGTCGGCAAGAGTTTCTGGCAAAGGAGGATATTGGGCTCTCTTCGGAACCAGGCGCCGGTTGTTGTTGTAGCCATTAGGGGGAGGAACATTGTGGCATTGTGGTGGTGGTGGAGGCTGTTATGGAGAGGAATAGGTGTTTTGTGGAACGGTGAAGGTGAGCGGAGGGTTTAGTGGAGTGGAATAAGCGGGCAGAGGATTTTGTGGAGTGACGAAGGAGAGTGGAGGATGATTTTGTGGAGCGGACTGGGGGTTGCGGGGATTCTGGGGAAAGCGGATTTGGTTATTGTGGTTGGTGGGAGGGAAGATAACGGCTTGAACTTGTTCATTCGTTTGGACTCCCTCAGTGACAGGCCCTTGTGATTTTCTGTTGTATTCGGGCTTTTGGGCCTCGAATAAGGAGTGGATGGGAGAGTCTTTAAACTGCGTTTGAATGAACCGTGCCCAGCTATATAGTTGATGCATGTTAGTTATGTCATTCATAGCTAATATATTTCGGAAGGTCGGGGTAGCATTGGAAATTAATAGTTTGACCTTCTCTTCCTCTGGAATATAGCCGGGCACCCTGGCGGTCATCTGCCTTCATCTGTCAGCATAGGTTGTGAACTCCTCATCAGCTTTCATTTTCTCGACCACTAAATCTATGAATGAGTATTCTGGGCCGACCCTATCTTGGAACCGCTGAATAAATTTGTCCTTGACCACTTTGAAGCTCTCGGCTTCCTCCAATGGTAGAGAATAGAACCATTCTAATGCAACTCCGTCCAATGACCGGCGGAACAAATACGCCATGAGGCGATCATCATATTGGAATTGTGTCGACTCATATAGGAAGTCCCTTACATGAATAAAGGGATTACCATTCCCATCGTACTTTCTATAATTGGGGAGCTTGGACTGTGGAGGAAAACGGATGTTCTGGAAGCTAGGGATGGGCACTTCGGCCAAGGACTGGGGGCCAACCTGCTTTTGGAGAAAGTCAAGTTGTTGCTACATGGTGGCCCACTTATCAAGGAGCTCTTGCTCCCTAGATGGAGCAAGGGTAGCAAAAGAAGGAGTTTGGATCTGGGGAGCGGAAGGCAAAATAGCTGAAGGAGGTGGCCCGTAAGACGGCGCCGAGGGATAAGCAACCTGAGTGGGAGGAAGCTCATAAGAAGGATATTGGGCCGAGGGATGACCCAAATTGGGGTGGACCTGGGCTGCCTCTTGCTGAGGGTGCCAGAAATCTGATGGGCCCATAGAGACATGTGGTACTGATGGGGTAGAGGTGTGGTGATCCAACTGGAAAGAGGAAGGGAGAGTGGTCTTTCCCTTATCATAGGATGGCTGGGCCGATGCTGAGGATTGGCCCGTTTCGAGGTTGGAGAAGGTAATGGTCCTAGGCTGGACCGGAGTGAGATTGATCGGGGTATGTTGGATGGGGGGATTAGACAGGCCTTACGAAATCATGGAAGGTGGGGTGTTGGACCACTGCATGGCCTGATAGACAGCCTGAAGTTGGGTCGGGTCCAACTGGGTCATCATTTGGAGGATGGAATTGGCAGAAGGAGGGGAAAAGGATGGAGTGGACTGGGCACCCTCCATAGGGACAGAGGACAGAGGAGGAGTAGACCCCTCTCCTGACGGGAAAGAGTGACCCTAGAAGGATCTTCTAGGAGTCCTTGAGGGAGAGATTCCTCTTAGGAACGGGGAGGATTGAAGGAAGCCATAGGAAACTCAAAAAGGGGATTGGAATAAATCTTGAAGTTGGACTCGACTCTAGGAGATGACTGGAACGGACGAAAGCAACTCCACATGCAACTTCAAAGCACCTTAGATGAATCATGTGACCTGTTAAATATTGTAATAATTTATTTCTAGCACTTAATCATGTTAATTCTTGGGGATTGTAATGATTTAGATTCCTATACACTCCCATACTACCCTTCAGCCCTTCTGAGCCTCCGGCTCATGGGCGGCGGGCAAAGATCCAAGGGATATCGGGGCTTTCCTCGGTATTCAGATCTTGGGTCATTACAAATGGTATCAGAGTGGAGTTTTAGGGGTATATGAAAATCTAAGTTGATTGTAGCTGTTCAGAATGTCCATGAAGTGCAGTAATGTTGGCAACTGGGATATGACCCCCTTGTTTTGCTGAAATTTGCCATTGTTTCTTGTGTACTAGTAGATCATGGCACCTAGAAGGAGGGTTTGCTCTCAACAAAGGCAACCGGTCGAGAAATAGGAGGGCCAGAGCAGGGCACCGGTCATGACTAGAGTGGTAGCTGGAGGAGCCCAAGGGCGAGAAGAATTCATGGAAGGCTTTTATCAATTCTATCTCTGACAGCATGGCTGGGAGACCGGTGAAGGATCCACATCTCAAGGAGATCGAGGGTGAGCGTTGAAGGAGTTTTTAAAGTTCCACCCACCACAATTTGAAGGGCATACAGACCCGGATGTGGTCAAGGCATGGATCGAGGCAATGGAAAGGATATTCCACTCTATGGAATGTGCCGAAGACAAGAAGGTGTTGTTGGCCAACTATTAGTTACAAGGGTCAGCATCATCTTGGTGGACCACTGAAAGGGGATCAGCTTTCAAGTCGCGTCCTCTTTGACAGATCTTGTGGCAAGAGTTTATTGAGACATTCAAGCGTGCTTTTAGCCCTGAGCTTATCAAGATCTAGCGGATATACCAATTCATGGAGCTGACTCAAGGAGATATGTCTATAACTCAGTATCGCACTAGGTTCATGGAGCTCAGCCGTTATGCACCTCATATAATGGGGGATGAAAGATTAAAGGCTCAGCAATTTGTTAGAGGGTTGAAAGTTGAACTTTGACATGTGGTCACGGCTACTCATGTGAGTGATATGGAAGCAGCCGCGAGTCTAGAGGTAGAGTTGGCAAGGACTCAGGAGCAAATCAGGTCAGGGCAGGTGCAGTCAAGCCGAGATCAGCAAGGTTCTACTCAGTAGTAGGTATCATTCCGTCAAGATTCAGGCAGATCAGGGCCATCCCCTTCAGCAACCTCCACAACAAGATCTTCATCTTTTAGGTCGAAGATTAAGCGGATGTTCAGGAGAGGCTTTAGCCAGAGATGTCAGGAGCGGCAAGAGTAGAGACAGAGTTCTGTGGGTAGTGTGCAGCAGCCTACATCGTATCAGCACCAAGGTTCTATGGGTGGACAGCGGGGATCATGTCCATGGTGCGGTGGTTCCCACCCCGGCAAGTCATGTCAGATGCTGGTAATTTGCTTTAGGTGTGACCAAGTGGGGCATGTTGGGTTCATTGTGCTCCCTCATTGATTTTGGTATTGATTTTAATGATAACAAATATTGTGTGTATGTGAAAGCATCAAATTGTGTGTGCCTGCTTGAAGATTGATTGGGTACTTGTGAATGAGCTCTACAGAATTAAAGTTCTTGGTGGATGCATGGAACAAGACTCTTCAATCCTTGATGTTTGTCATGTGGAAGTGCCATCATGCAATCAAGGATCAAGAATAGGTGGTATATCATATTTTCATCAAGAAAAATGATAAGGTATTGAATCTCACAAATCCTTCATTGGATGATGTTTGGAGCTTATTGGTCATAGGGATCGACTCCTAGAGTCGACACCCTCTTGTCGATGTTTTGGGTGCGTCGACCTCTCTTTGAAAACCAAGCTATGTCATGTCCATCATTTCAATCAACTTCATTCTACCATTGTGTCGACCTCATCATGTGCATTTCACGTTGTTTTTCTTAATGCACTTCATTCATGGTGTTCATTGATTTTTATCATGAGTTCTTTCAAGCAAAACTTGGGAGAAATAAGTTGAATCATTCTCTCACAATTGTATAGAATTTGATTTCACCTTCCGCTTTGTTTTGTTGCATTCATTACATTGTATATGCATCATTTTGTGTGATTTTTATTTTTCGGTTACCTTAGTTCTACATCTTGGCTTGGGAGATCTCCTCTCCCCACACCTTTTAGGAGACCATATCCCCTCTTGGTGAAGGAAGGACCCTCCATTGAGCATTCCATCTCATTCGATTGAAAATTCTTAAACTGAGCATCCATAAGTCCCCGCACCCGTGGATTCCCTCACGGACGCTGGGCAGGTTGTACCTATTGAAGTCCCCAGGTCTAGTTGGCCTAAACGTGGTGAGAGTGCACCTAGTTGGCATTGAAGAAAATCTTATTGAAATTAGGTTCATGACCTTGAGAGGATCACATCAACTTTGTTGAAATCATTTAATTCACCAAGGTTCAACATAAAAAGATCAAGCATAAACATCCACTTGCTTGACATCTTTGCAATTGTGCTTTGATTGATTTTTACAAAATGTTTGGCTTGGATAACATGTCTAATAATTTTCACAATCATGAGGATGGTCAACCCAACACATCCTATAATCCTCAATGTCATAATTCTCACCATAATTGTTTCAAGGGACCATGTCCTCATTCTTATGGTCTTGCTCGACCCATGGGTAATTTTCAATCTCATGGTCTCTCGCCTCAATCGCGAGCCACTCCCTCGGGACCGTCTCCTCTCCATGACGAGAAGGTCACCCAAATTTGACATGCAATAGATCATCTCACCCCTCAACAAATCCAAGCCCTTAAGACTATTGTTGAGGGTGCATCTCATTCTTCTCATCCTCCTTCCACTCCCATTCGGGTGGCCCATCACTAGCCTCCTCCTTCGATCCATCCTCCTCGAGTGGCCCATCACCCACCTTCTTCTACACATACTTCTCCTCAGGTGGTCCATCACCCACCTCCTTCTATTCCTCCTCTCACAGCCCCAAGGCCCATCTATTCCTTGCAACCAGGCCCAACTGGACCCTCATTCGGGTCAGCCCATTAATCCCCCTCCACGGCCTTCTTATGCGGCCCCTCCTTCAATGCCACCATGCCAACCCTCCGTTGCTCAAGTTACACCCCTCCAACAAGTTCTCGTTGATAAAGTCGCTTCATTGGAGGAACAACTTAAGAGGGTCATAAGCCCGTGGCCCGCTCCTCCTTCTCCAGTCAATTCTCTTCACGTCTCCCTAAATAACATTACGAAGATGGAGAAAGAATGGAAGGAGAGGAGAGATGATTATGGCATCAACAATGTAGGTGAGCAAGAGCCAATAGTTTCCATTGATCAAGTGGATGCCATTGGCCCTCCACCTATTCACCCCATTCATTCTCATGGCCCTCTGCCTCTGCTTTCTCATCCATATACACAAAATTCTCCACATTACATTTCACTACCCATCAATATGCCTCCACCACAGCGTCCACTTGAGCCCGACAATGAAGAGCTGGCAGATGAAGAATTAAAGATGACATGTTATGATGAAGCTCTGTAAGCACCCCTTCTGAGTTTCCTTCGTTTTCCTCTCCCTCCACTACCACAAGATGAACCTCCTACTCAGGGCGATGCCACCGTCCCCGATCCGACCCCCATTTTTGAGACTTACAGGTGTTATGACGATGGGTTGATACTCCAATCACCCACGCCGGTGCATCATAAGTCTTCTCCTACTCCCAACACCTCTCGCCCTATCTGGCATTTCCTACGCACCAAACCTCCTTCTTTTACACTTTCAACTGCTGCACCATCAACCTCCACTCCACTGGCCTCCGCCGAGCTTACCATCAAACCTCCTCTAATCAACCTGCCGCTGCCGCCACCTCGGCCCTCCATTACCCTTTTAACCCCCAATCCAACTACCCCTACTCCACTACTTAAAACTTCACCTTTACTCGTGGCAGATCCTGAACAGAGTCCACCCCTTTTGGCACTCGAGCCAACCTTGTCTGCTTCTGAGCAAGAGGAGAAGCTCGATGTGTTTGAACCTCCGCTTCCACTTACCCTTTCTTCGACACCTTCCATTACACCTCCACCATCCATGGAGCCTTCCGCTTCCACTTCGCTTTCCTTTACCACTTGGAATGGGTGTCCTTCTGCAAGAATTTGTGCCAAAGATGATCGAGAGCTGGGCAAGAAGGAGTTGGCCACGACTATGCTATTCAAGATGCAAGAATTTATTTACTGGATGCCAATCTGCATTGTTGTGCCGAGCATGGTTGAAGAGGCCAAGTCCCCGCCACTGCTCATAAAAAGAGAAAGTCAAGCTTTGATGCCATATAAGTCCATGCCCAAGGGCCGGGCAGGGCACCCCTTGTTTCCACCCTCTAATGCCAAATCCATTCTTCCGTACAAGGGGCGAATGCCCATTTGGTTCAAGACTCTGTATACGCCACAATCCTTGGGCAACACGGAGCTTCCCATTCCAACTTTTCAACTCCCTCACATTATTGATCTTCACCTTCCGAGGGAGTTATTATTTATTGTTGAAGCTTCGTCATGGGCTTTGACTTTATCTGTTAGGATGATTGACCACACACTTTCACTACCATGGAGGGGCGGGCACTCTTTTAATGAAGGGCCTTCCATCAATCCACTCACCCTTTCTTCTATTCCATTCACCCTATTACTCACCATTGATTTTTCTTCATGGGCCACTCGATGGGTGAGGGGGAGGATCTCATCCTCGCATTCCATGCATTCTTTGCACCCATTGCATTCCATGAATCCATCGCATTGCATTCGCATGCATTTGCATTTCTTCTTTCCTGGGTTTCCGAACCCATCTTCCCCGCCTTCCGGAGCCTCCGGACCCTCCACATCCCCCATATCATTCACCTCTATCTTCGGGATCTCTGAGTCCCCTTTCACTTGCCGGGCATCGCACCCCTTCCAATTTTCTCTCCGTGTATCGCGCCCCCTCCAACTTCCTTTCAGGGCATCGTGCCCACTCCCAACCCATGTATCCGGGTCCTCCAAATTTTTCCCTCCTTTCTGGGCATCGCGCCCTCCTTCTCCACATCCATCTGGAACCTCTGGATCTCCCAGGGCGCCGCGTTCCTTTCTATTTTCTTCCTTCGAAACCTCCGGATCTCCTAGGGCATCGCACCCTTTTCTGTCTTCTTCCTCTAGCATCTCCGAAATTTCTTTCAGGGCATCGCATCCCTTTCCATTTTTCTCCTCCGGAACCTTCAGATTCTCCGTCTTATCTTCCCTCCCATCTCTTACATCCGGATCCTCCAGATTTTTCTCTCCTTTCTAGGCATTGTGCCCCTTTCTATCTTCCTCCTCTGGAACCTCTAGATTTCTCACTGATTTTCTCAAGGATCACGTCCCTCACCACTTTATTCCTCTGGAACCTCCAAATTTCTCACTAATTTACCTTTCCGGGCATCGCGCCCCATTCCTTATTCCTCCGGAACCTCCGAACCTCCTCCCTTATCTCCGATTTCTTCTCCTACTCCTCCAGGACATCGCGTCCTTTGTCATGTTCTTCCTTTTAACTCATCTTTTCCCATACCTTTTCCCAGGGCATTACATCCAGTTGCATTATGTCCCTATTATTTTTGATGGTGTTAACACTATGAACATTGTTATATGTTTGAGTCATTTTTGTGAACTTCATGTCATTTGGTCCATGTTGTTTCTATACGTCGTGTCATTTTTGTGAAGTTCATGTGGTCCATTTTTCCATGTTTTAGTCAGTTGCTTCTACACTTCGTGTCATTCTTAGTCCGTGTTGTTTTTATATGTTCGTGTCATTTTTGTTTACTTCGTGTACTTTTTCCAAAAGCACACACCTCATGCAGTTTTTGGAAAGGTTACCTCGTGCACATTTCACATTTTGGAGCACTTCACTTCGAGCAGGTTTGACTTCGTAAACTGTACTTCGTGTAGTTTTATGAAGAGCGTACCTCGTGAAGGTTTGCCTTTGTAAACAGTACCTCGTGCAGTTTTCAAAGTGCATACCTCGTGCAGCTTTCAAAGAACATACCTCGTGCACTTTTTAGCCTACCTCGTGTTGCTTTCAGAGTCGCTCTTCTCGCTTCTTACTTCGTGCAGTTTCCCAACTGTAGTACCTCGTGCTGAATTTCTCTTTATGTTGTACTTCGTGCACTGTTTCTGTTTGTCGTGTTGTTATTTCACGAAATCTTCACGAAGTCCAGACTTCGTGTCATCTTTTACCTCGTGCACCTTTTTAGCTAACCCCGTGTCATTTTTTCTCCAACTGTCATACCTCGTGTTGTTTTTAGTTTCATGATCCATGATTGTCCATGTAAACCTCGAGTATGAACAGTGTTCATAGCTCGTGCAATTTCTTTGTGGGTTGACGAGGTCATGCTTCGTGTTATTTTTCTTCACTCTCAAATCTCATGTCGTTTCTTACCCCGTGTCAGCATTCCAACATCATAACTCGTGCAGTTCTTGTTAACGAGATCTTGATTCGTGCTGACTCTTCATTTTCAGCCCTCGTGCTATTTTCCACGGTACAACCTCGTGCTGGTTTTTCTACCTCCTTATCTCGAGATGCTCTCTCTTTCTGAATTCAACATCTCGAGTCTATCTGGCACAGTTATACGTCTTGCACAATATTTCTATTTTTCTTACTTCGTGCACTTTTCCTGTGGTCGATAAAAATAATTTTGAAAACAAGAAGAATTAGAAGATGACGAAGAAGAAGAAGTTGAAAAGGAGGAAGAGAGGAAGAATGTTGATGAAGGGCACAGAGAGAAAAAATGTGAGGAAGAGGGTGAAATTGGACGAAGAAGAGGGGGACGCAGGTTTACATGAACAGTAACATGTGGAAGATAGAACCTTGAAAACTGGATGATAGCATGCAAACTAAGAGGAATTAGAGTTTATTAAAGAAGAAAAAGTTGGAGAGTATTAAAAAATGAAGAACTTTCATGAAGAGAGTAGGATGAAAAGATGGATAGAAAGGGGTGACAAAATATGACCCATGATTGAACTCCAAGAAAATCCTCCTGCAGAAAAGAAGAGCTTGGCTATTTATAGGAGAATTGGATAGAATGAACTGTAGGGATTGACTTAGAAGGTGATGGAGGGCTGAGATGTGATGAGAACAAGATTGACTTAGACACTGATAGCATAAGGCGAGCATGACAGGGTTGTACTGGGAGAAATTCGGAGCGTGGCTTGGACTACTATTTTCCCTCCCAGTGTCGGGCCGGGGTGGGGGTACCCCGCCATCGTGACCACCTGGGGCCGGACTCTCAGAAGAGGATGGGATAGTCGCAATGTCTTTGCATGGGGGAGGGTTCCAGAGGAACACTTCTTCATATTGGGTGTCGCTGATCGAAGGCACATGATGCTCCGGCCTCTCGACCTCCTATGTGTTCGATTCTTCTGGCAAATCACTACCGGCTGGGGCCGAGACTGAGATCACGTCAGCTTCGTAGAATTCTTTCGCCGAGAATCCCAAGCCTGGATGTCGGGTGATCTGCAACAGCCTCTGGTCCATGTTCGGCGGGTGCCACATTTCCTTGAACATTTTATTCCGGCTCGCCGGCTAGCGAAAGGAGATTCCTTGCTTCTTGGCCATTTCAGCCATGCGGTAGGCCATATGAGGGAGTCCCATAATTGGAGCAAGAGGGGTAATTGTTGGATGTGGAATGGCAATCTAGAGGGGGGGGTGAATAGATCGGCCCCAAAATAAATCATGACTTATGTGAAAATTAAATCAAACACCTTATTGTGTGTATGGTAAATGCACTAAATAGATAGACATCCCTAAGCATGCATCTACTGTCAATGCCAAGCCAACAATCACAAGGAGACAGTGAATTTTAAGGTGGTTCGGTCTCTACCCCATGACCTACGTCCACCCCCACTCAAACCAAGTGAGGCTTCCCTAGTGCTAAGCACCAGAATACGGGGATCACACCCCTCAAAATCCACTGATACACAGCTTACAATCACTGACACACAGCTTGACCACTACGCTGACTCACAGCTTGATTAACCCCAGATCCGAGCATCCCAGCTCGATCTGACAACTCCGCTGACGAATAGCTTGATCAACAGAGCAGGAAGGAAAAATAAAAGATTGAATGAAAGTAGAAACACAGATCAGGTGTAGAATTCTCTTGATTGATAAACTAAGTGGAAGGTGAGGTAGAAGGGGAGGGGTTGAATAGATCACCCCCAATTTGGTCTAACTTAAACTATTCAAGACGACACAGGCAATAGGAGCCAACACTCGAGAACAGAAGCACTATCAGATAAGAGATTGATCGAGCGATAGGTGTGCAAGCAATCAAATAACAGATCGGAGAGGACAAACCACATGAGATAGAGGATTTTTTAGGTGGTTCAATTGCTACCTGCAATCTACATCCACCCCTTACTCCTCGGAGTAAGGCTTCCTTGCTGATGCAACAAGATCACAGTAGACTCAGTCTGCTAACAAATGCTGACGAACAGCTTACCCTCGAGGAACACCCTCCTTGAACTTCTGGCTACCAGAAGTGGAAAACCAACTGGAGGAACTGCCTCCCTTCCTTTGCACACTGCAAAGGGAAACCCAGTAAACTGCTCCCAGCAGCTTACAAACCAGAGGTACAATCCTCTCTTCCTCCAACACGATGGAGGGAACCCGGAGATCTTCTCCCTTCCTCTGAACACACTCAGAGGGTAACTCCGATTTGAACATGCACAGTGGTGGAAAAGGCCACCGAGGCTGGAGTACGGCGGGAGAAATGGCGGAGAGGTGGGAACTCTGGGTGTGCAAGGTGGTGTCTCGGCCGACGCAAGGCGTGAGGACTGAGGAGTTAGAATGGTGGCGGAGAAGGGACCAGAGGCGGAAGGATCGTCGGCATGGCAGGTGGAGAGAAAGGAATGGTGGGTGAAGCTGGCGTGCCGGCTCCCTCTGGTGGTGTACATGTTGACGGGGGAAAAGGCGGGGGAAGAGATGGCACGAGGGAGAGCCACGGAGGCGGTGGGGGTGGCGACGGCACGAGAGGTGGAGGTGGAGATGGAACTGTTGCTGGTAGTGGCGGCGACGGGACAAGGTCCGAGGGAGCAAGGGGCGGAGGTGGAGGAGAAGAAGGTGGCGGTGGCGGCAGCAATGGTGTACGTGTTACTGGGCTTGACTGTGGAGGGATCGGGTAGGGATGGTCGGGGGTGCGTGGGCAAGGGCGAGGTGGAGGAGGTGGGGAGTGGTCGAACGAGCAGTCAGGGGAAGAAGGGGAAGGAGGTAGAGAAGGCCAGCCGCCGCACCTGCCGAATATGTATCTGAAGAGAGGGTCACACGTAGCCTGCCGCCTGCAACGGCTGCCATTGCTTCCACCCCCGCCAGCGCTTCCCATATCCCCTTGTTCATCTTCTCCGACCTTAACTGGAGCAGCATGATCGTGATGGTGGTGGTGAGAGAGCTTTCTCGCCGGAGCTACAAATATTCCTCCGCCGGTCGCCGAGAGGAAGGTGAAACAGAGCAGTAACAGCCAGAAGGTCACCTTAGAAGGGGAAGTCCGGGTCTCCATGTTCACACCGAGGGGTACTACCTAGTACCTATTCTCCCAACGCTTGCACTGTTGCACACTTATATCTTTCTCTCTCTCTCTCTTTGGAACCCGGCAATGGCTTATTTGTAGGAGCACGCATGCATGGCTAGGTTATAATTAATCTAGACAAACTACTTCATACGTCTCTCCTGGGGTTTTTGACCGACCTTATTAATTTGCTCCCTGGGTGGAGCTGTTAAGACTGTGAACAGAAGAAGCAGGGGTGAGAGGAGAGCCATAGCCTGGTTTTGCTCCCGCGCCGGGCCACCCTGCACCTGCAGTCTGCAAGCAGGGATGCACGGAGCACGAAGACTGCTACTTGATGGGGCGAGGCGGGGATGGTGGGGGTAGTTGGGGAAATGGGCCTCTCTTTTATTAGCGTGCCGTGGGTGGGCAGCCGCGGAGAACGCCGTGCGAGGGCCGTGTCTGTGAAGTGGTGACCAATGACGACCACCACCACCATACTGCTAGAAGAAGGGGAGACGAGGAGTCCCCGCTGTGACATGTAGGTGGTGCACCACCACCATACTGCTAGAAGAAGGGGAGACGAGGAGTCCCCGCTGTGACATGTAGGTGGTGCGGTGTTTGATGACAAATCTTAGGGCGAGCTCACAGTTAGTTTACAGCTTTTAAAATAAAGTTTTGATTAATTTTATTAAAACAGTTACCTCTAACCTCGCAACGAAGGATGTCAAAGGATACTTCCTTACTTGAAACTTAAAGAAAAGTTACAGACGTGTTTTCTTCGCACTTTATATCTGTGTCAGTCGATGTTATTCAAAGATAAGAATATAAAGACAACTATTTCTAGATCTTTTTATTCTTCTCTACTTATTTTCTTCATATACCTTGGTTAATCTCAAGCTCGTTGTTCGCTGCACTTTATGTCCCTTGTTAAGGCTCAAGTAGATAATGACATGGCTGAAGAAGGACATACCGATTATGATGTTTGAGTCGAGAGACACTTGTGTACTCGTTACAACGGAAGGATCTCCGCTTTCGTTACGGGTTCTCCCTCAAAGTCTTGGGTGGAGGCCGGAATCCTCGCCGTCCGTACATGTTCCGGCGGAATCTTCACCGTTCTCGGTGGATCTTTTGCCAGCCATCCGGCGGGCCTCTGGCCACCTTGCAGTGGGGGACCTCAGGGAGGAGGGAGTTCTTGTCTTTGTTTGCAAGGGTAATCAAGCACAAGAGGAACTCTCTCCTTCGACCGGCCGATAGGAAGAGAAGGAAATCGTCCCACATCTCCCGTATTCATTTGAGGTAACCCCTCTGGCGATCACCCTCCATATAGCATCCTATGCATGATTTGTTTTCTTTTATTTTTAGTGTATTTTAATTAGATCTATAGTCACCTGCAGAGGAGGCCGCACTAATGGAGGTGGCTGGTGCACTTGTGGTAGAATTGGCGGCATCAGCGGCTGAGGTTGACACTGCTGGGTGGTCGCCAGGCTGGGCTCTGTCGGTTGGGGCAGGGTATATAGTGATGGGAAGTCACACGGGTTGATGCCTCCCCGCGACGACTCAGCTTGCACTTCAGGCTGCTTGGGGGCTGAGGCTTGCTCCGTCTTCTCCATCAGCTGCTTCTTCAGAAGTTCTATCTCCTATTGGTACTTCTGGAGCAACGTTAGTACCGATGGGTCTATGGCTGCCGTGCTGGTGATGGCTTCCGCTGTCTCCCCTGAAGCTCCTTTAGGTGAGATGTTCAGCAACACCTCCTCCTCTTCAGCCGTCACCACGTTTGCAGTGAGGGTGGTGACTTCTTAAGACAACACTTGTTTTCCTTTCACCGCTTTCAGCATTATTCTTGCGGCTTCAGCTCTTATGGTGTTTGGCCCTAGCCTTTTGACTAATCGAGCCAATTCTTGGGGGTGCTCAGGCAGACCTCCATATGTATCAGTCACTCCGGCCATATTGCAGGTGAAAACCCGCATGCACTTCCTTTGTCAATGAACCTTCCTCCTTGCATGACCCGGGGAGGATAGTCTCTCAAATACGGAGACTCTTCTTCTCTCCACCGGTTGGGGAGCAACTTCAGGGGCTTCGAACTCCGAGCCATCTTCATATCTATTGTCGTCAACCGATGACGTCATCCTTCTTTCTTCTTTTTCTTCAACTGCCATTGGTGGACAGTAGTCTTCTTCTGCCATGGCTGCTTGCAATAGCCGTTGCTGGCCTAGTGAGGGGTTGCCCATACCCCTGAAATAATTTCTGACCATTCTGGTCATTTCCTCTTGCCCTAGTCCCTAATGCAGGACTGGGAATAGTTATCGACCTCCCCTAGGAGGGATGTAAGCTAGCCGGACTCTTCCGACAAGTTGCTCAAATCTTCTCCCCACTGTGGAGATATCGGCTTATCAGGTGCATGCCCTAAAGCTTACGTGGCATGGAGGATCCGTGACAGTTTCTTCTCTTCTTGGGGCCAAGCCCCTCTCATCCTTCTTCCTTGCCTCGGCCAGCTTGGGGTGGTGACGGACAGGCACCTCTTGGCGGGCCTACTGGACCTTCTTGGGGACCCATACCTGCTTGAACTTCATTGGCCTTGAGGCCAGCTCTTTCCGGACTTGACGACCGACTTCTTCTCTTTCAGCTCTCCTCCCAGAAAGGGCTTGAAAGGAGTTGTGGGTTGGTACAGCAGTGACCACACGATCTGGGATTGCTTGGGCATCGCCTCCGTCTAGAAAGATGTAAATGCCACCGATCAAAATAGACTTCCCAGACACTAACAGTCGTCTGGTAGTAGGGACAATAGTTCTTCTGTGGGAATTCCCCTGACGGCGACCCCTGAGCTTGTTGCAGTAGGTGGGGCGAGCCCCTTGAGCTACATGGTGGACCATGCAGCTAGTTAGCTGAGTCTAACCTGTTGTCAGATCCTTGCAGCTTCGGGCGTCGTGGGCCCTAGGCTTCTTGTTGATCGTCCCTTCGGCTAGCTCCGGGGCCTCTACTTCCAGCATATTGGCAAAGGCTACCCCCCAAAAGGTGGGGAAGCCGACCACTGGTGGGAAAGAGCCGAAGATAGTCGGTACCGCCTGGTACCCAGCAGCAGCATGATTGGCCCTGATCTCGGAGCCGAAAGCTAGCGCAGCAAACCAAGCAACCATCATCAATTTCTGTGAGCACAGAAACAATCAAACGATCAGCATTCTTTAGGAGGGCCCCGGGGACCGTTTATCTCGGCAAGAAGGATAGAAATCTTGGGTTTCTTGGGCCTATAAATAGAGGTGAGATCCCACGTTGAAAAGGCTAATGCGACGTTGAAGAAGAATTGCTGTTCCTGCTTCCTGCTGCTTCCTGTTGCTACCGTCGCTTTACTGTTGAAGCACCCCTCCTGCTGCTGCTTTCTTTCTTTCTTTCTTCATTCCCCTTGCTAGTAGAGGAGCCCTCTCCATATCCGACCCCCTGGCATCTGGAGGCTGACCGTCATTGTCCTTACAGGACATTCACAAGGAAAGAAGACCGACAGTCCACTTTTTACAACCAAAATTCATGGTTGTTTATATTATTACACCTCCATGGCCTTTCCATGGATAGTCAAGCCGAAGTGATATTGAACCATCCATTATTTATCGCTTTTAAGTATGCCTACAGATGGGGCATGGACCACCTCAGCTTGTATTATTGCTTAACATCCCGTAACCACTCCGACTTGGCACTATTGACAGAGCGGTGTGAGAAGGTTGGGAATGTTTGCAGGCTTGTCCACGAAGTAGCTTCCCGGGACAAGGAGCCCTCACTATTTTATTGGCCTTTTTCTCCATTATACTCAAGGTCGGTAGGTATGTTTCTTTTACTTATTCCTTCGCAATCACCTTTCTCTAGCATGTTTGATTCCTAGGCCTACAATTCACTGGTACATGTGCTACACGTAGATCAGCCTGACTCAAAGAAATCTGGGGAATAAAGGCAGCTGATTTTGAAAGCCCAGAAACCAACTTATTTCAAAATTTCGGTAGCCGAACCAATGACCACCCCTTTGCCTGTTGGTGGCTCGAAGAAGCAATAAAGGCCTTGAACCAAAGAGGCTACGACTCAAGCTAAAAAGGCTCGGATAGAGGCCATAAAGGAGAAGAAAGCTATAGTAGTAGAACCTACAGTGCAACTCCCAATGATATTGGTGTTCGAGGAGTTTGAGGCTTTGCGGGTGCAAGAATGTCTGGTTACAGGTATAGTCCTCTGTTTTGTCATCTTATCTTGTCCATAGGCTAATCTTCACCTTTTCATCTTAGTTTTTCTGCGACCCAATCTACTCCAGCCATGGAGGAGGTTGCCATCGTTGGTGGAGCTCAAGAGGGAGAAGGTGGTATAGCCACTGCCCTCCCGATAGAGGGAGACTTGCCTTCGCCCACCCCCAGCCACGAAGGCCAAGGTACTTCATTATTATTTTTCTAAATTCCTCATGAGTTGCCTAACTTTACTGGCCTATTTTGTCGAGCAGGCACCGGCCCTTCCGCTTCTGCTAAGGCCCCTCTTTCTAGCACTCCCGTTCAGGGATCATTAACAAGTCGACGTTCCTCGGAGCGATTGGCTGCTCTTGCGGCAAAAAAAAATTCTTTAGAGGCGGCCTAGGATAGCTCAGTACGCCTATAGGGGCCAGCTACAGGGGTAGCGGATTCATCAGAAAGTTCACCTTCTGAAGAATAGGTAGATTACGGGACCTCTAGTGATGAAGAGCCCTTGGAGGCAAGGTCAAGAGAAGCCACTTCCTCGGTTTCTTACGGGAGTGATCTCCCAACATTGAGCCCATCACGACTCATGTCGGGCTCTCTTAGTGCTCCAAGTCTCTCTTTGGAGGAAGGGGAAGTTACCTCGGGCTTGACAAGACCATCGATGGAGACCCCCGAAGTGACTGAGTTTGGCCTTGTGTCTATTGAAGTAAGCCTTCTATTTCATTTGGCTTCCTTGCTCTTATCTATGTCTTACAGTGTGGACTTCTTGATGTATTCTTTCTTTCTTTTGGTTTTCTTGTTTTTTTCTTTTGGAAGGGTCCCACTTTCCAACTCTGCCATCGGTGATTGTAGCAGCACCACTTCCTATTCTTGAGCCAGTCCATGGTTTTTGCAGCTATTAGGGGTGAAATACTAGTATTGAGACCAATTGTGTAGAGATTTCGAAGCAGGTATCTCAGAGTGGCGGGCTTTGATGAGCCTGCAAGAGTCCCTGGGCTTGATCATATCATGGAGCAGCTGCAGCCCCAACCTCTAAGCATTAAGTAGCTTCGCAGGTAAGGTGGTCCCGCATCCATCTGACGTCCATGCTGTTCGGAGGAGTAGTTCTTGCCTGACTGCGCATCCTAGCTCTGGCAGATAACCAGAGGCCAAGTGCAGAAGCTCCCACAACTAGCCCTTTGTGATTCCTGCAGTGAATCTTGGCTGAAGTGAGTTCCCACCAGTCCTCTTTCAGTTCCAAGAAGAAAGAGGTCGTTCGGGCTTCGGAGCACCGCATTCTAGTAGTTCTCCCCGACTGGCGCAGATCGACTTCACTGGTACTAGGTCGGACCCCCTATCACCTTTCTGCTTCCAGTGCCCTACCCTGACCTCTTTCCAAATCCCCGTTGGTCCCTGTTCGAAGCCGACTCTCCCACGACCGTGACGACACCAGCGCTGCCCTCATCAGAGTTCAGAAGAGCCCGGGGTGCCCTTTTTCTCAGGTGACTTTGATTCTGGATAGACAGTGCTGCCCAGGATTGGTCAGACTTGAAGAAGCTCCCTTGACCAGCCCACTGTGATTCCTGGAGTGACCCTTGGCTGAGATGAGCCCCTACCAGTCCTCTACCATTTCCCTAAAGGAGGAGGCCATTTGAGCTCCGGAGCGCCACGTCTCGGCCTTCCCCGTGGGTGTGCACAGGCAGTCTCACCAGAACCAGGTTGGACCCTATCCTACTATTTGATTCTCCATCTTCTACTCTGACCTCTTCTGGGTTCCCCGTCAGTTCCTACTTGAAGAGGACTTCTCCACGGCCGCATTGACACCAATCTCACCTTCATCGGATCCCAGGAGAGCTCGTGGTAGTTGTTTTCTCAAGCCCCTATAGTTCTAGGTCAGACAGGGCCGAATTGGATCTGCCCAGGTCCCGGGCCCTCCACGACCACACCCGGACTCCGATCGGTCCACAACCTGGCTGGCGCATCCCTGAACCATTCTCGGATGCTTCTGCATCAGTCCCACCTTCATCAGCAGTCGGAGGTGATCGTGGTGACTCCACAACCGGCTCGCTATCCTTGTAGAACTGACATCGGGATAGAATTCGGTCCCCGGGTGATCGGTCTTCACCGTCCAATTCCCCGCCCCCTCACCTGGCCGGCTGATCGCCCCTCCCTACGTGGAGGTGGTTTTGATTGTAATCCTTTAACCCCCACCCCTTGTCCATCCCTCCTGCGTGAGGTGTAGTTGTGTACCCTTGCCATTTTCAGGTCGAAGCTACACCATCGCGGCATGCGAGTGCGTACCCACGCCTCCCTGCTCACCTTTATCTCCAACCGGGATCGACGTCTTCACACTGATAAAGTGAGCACTTGATCACCCCTCTTTGCTGGTTTACCTTTGCTTAGCTTAGTATTGTTTCTAAGTTGCCCGTCGGCGGTGAGTGAGCGGTCGATCCAAAAATTCCAGCAAATCGAGTACCCACCGCGGAGCGAGTTGTGAGAGAGACCCTACAACCCACACCCTTGGCATGCTGGCCACCTGCAAAAATGGGTATCCCAGGCCCTTAGGGGATCAGCCTCAAGCTAGCTAAACCCCGAAATAGTGGTCCCACCTTGGACCCATCCCACCATCGATTGTTTACCTACGGACACTAGTGTACGATACGCGGGTGAGCCCGCTTGTGCGATTTCGCCGAGTCCGTTGCGTTGCTTGTGAGTCTAGGTCCAAGGCTCTTAGTGTCAACCCCCTTAGCATGCGTCCTTGGTAGCAAAAGAGATATATCAAAAGACGTTGCCATAAGGATCGGTTAGGTCGGTCTGGAAAGTGGCCTTTCTAGCGTTGAGGAAGCCTTCGGGCTCGTCCTTCGCCTCGTACCCTTGGCTGTCTTGGATTTACAATTTGGGCATCCATTTGGGCTCATTGCCCATTTCCCCTAGGTCATCTCATGTCACCATGGCATTCGACATGTTCAAAATAGTAGGCTATGAAGGTTGAATCATAATGAGATTATAATAGTGAGATCAACCTTCTAGATGCGTGTGTTCTAAATGTTCCTGGTCATAGGATCTTTGAGATAGGACATCAAAGAAGGGTAATCAAATTGACAAGGAACCCTCTTCGGTTGGCCGGCTAATTGAAGAGGAAGCAAAGGATCCATCAATCTCCATTCACAGGTAACCACGCGATCACTTGTTCTTTTATCTTTTGAGGAATTTATTCCTCTGGTGATCACATCCATTGAGCACCACGTGCTCCTTTCCGTCCATTAGAGCACCACGTGCTCTTCCTTCTCCACACCTTAGTTCTCTTTTCATATTACATATCACTATTAATTCACCATTTCATTTAAACAAACGTCAAGTGACGGTGCTCACACCGTATAGGGCTCGAACTCACCGCTACTTCGCAGGCCGGAAGTGCAAGAGTCACGACCTCTGTCAAAGGAAGGGTATTAAACATAGTCAGGCCCGATACTGCCTCTGAGGGACCTGTAGACTCCCCGCATGAGTCTCCCTCGAAGGTATGGTGAGGCCCGCCAGTGTCTTTCTCAGAGGCTTGTCATCCTCGGGTGTAACGAGCTTCTGGAGAGGCAGAAGAGGGACCGCAAGCCGCGGGCTGGCCCCCGATTGCAGAAGGGATATCAAGGGCTCCGCATCTGATCCCATGAGAGACGTCAGCCTTTCTGCCACCGCTGGACCAAAAGATGATCTCCACTAGGGGACAGCCCTGTAGGCCCAAGCGGCAGGCATTTCTGGGAGCACCGTCATTTCCTGGATGTGGAAGAAGGGGTTATTCACTCACCGCGTGAGGCGAACTGTCGAATTTCAAAGAAACGAAAGGGCTAAGAGGTCCCCATGCTTACCTCGGCCACCGAAACTATACTGCTCTCTGATGTTATCTCCCCGTCCTCCAGAGGTTCATCTGCTGGTGCAGGAGCGCCCGCGATCCCTTGGAGGACATCGTCCTGTCAAACTCAAAATAAATCAACAGTTCCAAGGAGGAATCAGAAGGAAGAGCATGTACTTACAATCGCCCCTACATCTCCTTGCTGCGGCACTTCAACTGTTGGTGGGGGAGTGCCCGAAGTTTCTGCGACTGCTTCCTGCCGCAAGACCTCGACCAAGGACGTGAGCTTGTCCAAGGCCATAGTGGCCCCCTCCTGTCGGGCGACCTGTGCACCAGAGATGTGTACCTCCGCGGTCTCCAGTGGGGTTTGCTCTTGGAGTTAAAAATGATGTCAACAATAGAAATTAGTGGACAACATCGAAAGGGGTGCCCACATAAGCAAATTCACGTTTATAAGTACCTTTTCCACCATGCTCAGAGAAGCGAGTAATGATGGGGCCTTCGGAACTAGTGCGGGAGGATCAGGATTCCCAAATGCGCCCTCATTTGGAGATACTTCGTCGGAAGAGTAGTCATAGTCTACCTTTTCACCCGACGAAGATTTGGTCGGAGCCAACACTTCTTTCACCGGAGAAGGAACCCCTGTCTCGAAGCCAGTGGCCGGCACGCCCTTACGTGGCCTCGGCAGCAGTGATCTCCCTGACCTCGGTCCCCTCCTCACATATGTCTGTCTAAACGGGAGAATCGCAGGAGCCACCACCGGCGGGACAGCCGTTATCTCAATGCCTGTCAAACAAAGAGAGGTGCAGATTAAATGGGGCTTGTAGGCTCATGAAAGATGATGGAAATCAGCTGACATAGCGAAGGAAAACTACCTTCCCCGACTTCCACAGTAGGGGGTGGTTCATAGGTAGGCTCTCCGACCGGTTGCACCGCCTCAGGGCCCCTGGCTTTGCCCACGCCGGGGATGGAGACGGAGGCATGCTCTTCCACGGCAGCTGAAGCAAAGACACACGCATAAGACTCTCACCCTCGAGGTGCAATTAAGACTTGAAGAGCTCCAAGAGTTAAAGGGCCTAACCTGTGGGCTGGCTCGGTTTAGCCCGAGCGACGGCGAATTGTTCAAAGGAAGGTGTTGGAGGAACTCGGGGGAGGGTGGTCAAAGCCGAGGGAGCCTCTACCTTCCTCTATTTTGCTTGTTGCCACCGGGCCACCTTAGCAGTAGCCAGTGCCTCCTTCATAGGCGACTTTGCCCGGGATCGCTTCAAGACAGTGGAATATAAGGCGGAATATAATTCACTCTCTTTCTACCTTCTAATAGAATAGATGGCAGATTTTAATACTTTAAAAGGCAGAAAAATTTCACCTTATATTAATATTTTTCTACTAGTGCATCTACCATAGCTCACTAAGGTCGGATAACGGTCAGAGCCAATGAATCGACGACGAAGCAATCATGTCAGATATATCTCCACACCCCGTTCAGCCAGGACAAGAATGTACCAGGTGATCCTTCACTTGATAAGGAAGCCCCCCGAGATGAAGAAATGTCCTTGGTTCCACAAAATAGGGAACCGAATGCTAAATCAGCGAAAAATCCAGATGACCTAATCAGGGCGCCTGGAACACCAAAGTGGTTCGTAAGTGACCAAAAAGTGGTCCCGTAGGGATGAAAACTTTAATAGTGGTTGCCCAATCAATGAAGACGCTTCATACAAGTGCAAAGCAAGCCCAAAAGCATGATAGCTAGTGCCGAAGGCGATATCGGCAAAAAACCTGGGAAGTCCATTAAACATACACGGAATGTTGAAACAATCCATAAGTTGGCATAAAGACGTCCATTCAAGACAAAAACACTTCGAGGGATGGCCCTCCTCATGAAAACGCTCAACGTGCCCTCAAAGTGGAGTTGGCGGCATAAATCGACGTGTCAAATGCTAAATCAGGGGAAACCTGAGTTATCTGATTCGAGTACACACGACACCAGAAAAGGGCCATAGAAGACCATAAAGACACCCAATGAAGGCGAAAATGATTCGAGGGATAGACCACTTGATGAATAAGCCCCACGTGGCTCTAAAGTAAGCCTGGTAGCACAAATTACAGTGTCGAAGGCCGAATCAGGGCAAAACCTGAGAAAATAGGTATGAGTTCGGCACATGTCAGAAGTCATCCGAAACTCTGAATCAGGGCTTTGAAGCACATTCAGAGGCCGCTAAATAAACTCCAGAGCTACTCTCGACTACAAGCTCCCATCGGGTCAAATTCGGGGTAAAATGTCAAAATTATAAAAATACCCCCTCATTGAATCGGTGGCCCCATAAAAGGGCGATTCGGTGGCGCTTGAACACATTGACCCGGTGGCGCCTTGAAAGGTGATTCGGCAGTGATTGATTCGGTGGCGATCAAGTCTCCTCGTGCTTGAGTCGACGGCACCCTTTGCAGATAATTCGGCGGTGCATGAAGCAACAAGCGTGCCAGTGATCCAATGGCACACCTAGTGCGGCGGGCCGACGAGTCGGTGACGATGGCACTAACTCCCTGCTCCCCATCAATCTATAAAAGAGGGCATTTGCCCTCAATCGAACAGGAGGAGAAGAACAGAAAGAGAAGGGGACAACAAAGAGAGATAGAGAACAGAAAAACGAACAGAGAAGAAGAGAGGCGAAGGGTATAAGATAGAAGAAAGAAAGAAAGGAGAAGAGAGTGAATGAGTAGAAGTAGGTGGGTTCCTCTCCAGAGGAATGTTTTCTTCATGTTCTTGTTCCTTTTTTTTCTTTCCTTAGATTTTGTACTTCGGTTCATTTCTTCTTCCTCTGCAATCGTAGAGAAGAATAGAAATAGTGTTCTCGTTTGTCAATTCGTGATGCATATTACCTAAGTCTATCTTTGCGTTAATTGACTTTTTTCTGCTGTTTCCCCTTTCTCTTGTTCCTTTCGATCTCTCTATGTTGCATCCCCTAGTTGGTGTTTGGTTTCAATGATATCAAAACGATTGTGCTTGTGTGTATGTATTTCATTTAGTAACATGTGTATATCTTGATTGATGAGTTAAAAGATGACTTCAAGGTTTACTCTTGAAAATCATATGAATTCTTGGTGTTTAAAGAACTAATGTTATATTTATCTTGGCTTGTAGGAACAAAATCCATGGCTCATGCTTGGAGATTAAAAGAGTCCATCGATGAAACTCTTCTTGCAAAAGAGAGTTAACTCATTCATTGTCTTATGTCGACTCCCACTATGTTCATACATTTCATCGAATAGACTTTTAAAACCTTGGTTGGATAAACCTACAAGACAAACACTACAGCAAGCAAAGACAGAAGGGTGAACTCTGAACTAAAGAAGTCAGAAGCTTACCGAACTATCAACACGATGCCAAGCTCCAAAAGGAGACCTGCAAGGACAATAAGAAAGCCTAGGAAAACCTAGACAGACGACCAACACGGATGATGGACGACACGACAAGGACGTCGTGCACACTGCCACATACTCAACTGGGACATTGTGCAAGCAGCAGACACTGACCCTGAGCATAGCCCCAAAAAGGGCTAACCTAGAAGGTCATGACGCACGAAGAACGCAAAGCGAACCGCGAAGGGTATCGCAAAGAGCCACGCGTCACGTGACTGGAGTGCCCCACACAAGAAGAACAGCCAGCTGCGTCCAATGACGTCTTATGCTGCGTCTAGTAGCGTCTCATCTACGATTCCTACAGACGGGTAGAGACTAAGACACTGTCAGAATGAGAATAGTAACCAAGTCACGAGTGACTAGACAGGGGAATGCCCATCGGCATCAGTCCAAAGCCCCTGACCACATGTGCACACACTAGCTTTTGCCTAAGCTAGGCCTCTAGCTAGTTTTCTCCCCTCGTAGGATGCAACAGTAACCGCGAGAGCCGACAGAGACTAGCTTAAAAACTGTGAACCGAAAGTGCCCTGCTACAAAAGATGTCACGCCGAAGCGTGCTGTAAGGCTACGACTAGCGAAGGCTCACAAGACACAGACTCCAAAACATGAGTGCCGAAGTACATACGGGCAAAAGTGCCCTGAAAAATATACTTCGAAGCACCAAAGGCAGCACATAGGACTGTCGACAGACTCAAGACAAGGCAACTAGACCTAGAACTACAACGGTCCTTGAGTCCTAAGACTCTCAGTCAAGATCGTTGCACATGGCGGAACAAGCTGCCAATCGGTCTAATCCTAAGCCAGGGAAAATGACACTCCAAGAGAAAATGACACACGGAGACCCGAGGGAACACTAAGAACCCTAAGCACACTTGACACGTAAATCGATGTAGAACGGTACCTCGAAGCATCCAAAACCAATGTCTCGAATTGGACAAGGCCATCGAGACACAACAAGGCTTCCTGTCAACCGCTAGGTAATCCCGGGTTGACTAGAACCAGACACAACACCGAAACATTTACACACTGACACGTCCACCGCCACAGCAGCATAAGCAAGTAGAATCAATAGGGACAAAAGCGGCGGGAGACGACAACACTCTGGGTAGAGCAACATGTCAGTCAACTGCCAGGGGAAACCCAACAGTCAAGAGACAACTACTACGCGACTAGAGACACGGACAATGGTAGCTTCTAGATTGAGTCGTTAGGGTACCGTCGTAGTCTAGGAAAAGACCACAGCCAGTCACCTAAACCGACCAATTCAGACAACCACCGACCGACAGACACCACCCTAAACAAGACCTAAGATAAACGGACGCACAACACAGAACAAGCAAATGGTCAAAATAGCAAACAGGACTATAACGCACCAGCATAGGGGCATTATACCCACATAACGCACCACAGGAGGGGCATTATGCCAACCAGACCAAAAGCCACATACAGATGACATAACGCACCGAGCTAAGGGTGTTATATCGACATAACGCACTAGAACATGTACGTTATGCCCAATAGACCAACGTACAACAAAATAAAGTATAACGGACCACAATAGGTGCGTTATACTATATAACGCACAAGGGTGGGTGGGTTATACCCAATAGACGCAAAGAACCCTAACCACAAACCAAGGGGACATAACGGACCAGAACCCATCCGTCATAGCCACAAAATGCACAGGGTGAGGCGCATTATATCAACCGCCATACCCAGCCAAAACCATCAGCCAACAGACCATAACGGATCGGCACCTGAGCGTTATATTAACCATAATGCACGGGGAGGAGTTCATTCTGCTAACTGACTGACACGGTCTTCGAGGTAAACACGATCGTCGAGGGGACTGACATGGCAGTCCTCGAAAACCACCCGACGAAGCACAGTCGGTAGCATCCCCTGACGTCTTACACCGCACCGCAGGTGTCTGCCTGACACACTAGCACCTAGCGGAGGCAAGGACACTGAATAAGTAACCACAAAGTGAGTGACTAGCTGGGGTCGCGCCAGTCGACGTGTGTCCAACTATCCCCAACCACGTGTGCACATGCATACCGTGCGCACTAGGTCTGGCCTCTAATTGGTTTTTCCCTCAGCAGGACTCTGGCTGCTACACGTGGGGCCCGACGGAAACAAGTCTAAAAATCATCCTCAGGGTAGCCCCTCCACCACTCCCTGGTGGGCCAGTACACGCGTACCGAAGGCTACGACTAGTGGAGGGTCACTGAACGAGTAGACTCTCAAGTCATGAAAAATGACGTCACAACCGATAATACAAGGAATGCTCCTCGTACCAGCACCTTCACATGGTGACACGAGTTGAAAACGACACCTCCCGGAACTACATAATAGCACAACACCTGGCCTCAACACGATGCCCAGCATCTGTCAGACCACGGGTCAGCACGCGGACCAAGGCCCACGCACCCGAGACTCCAATCAGCCAAGATCAAAACACCGGTCAAGCTGATACCCTTGAACGGTCCACTCTGGGCCGCTCAGGGACATGCGATCGAACAGGGGCCGCACCAGGGGATATACGGCCATCCGCAGACCACCCTTCTCCTGGCTGAGATGAAACATGAGCGGCCTGATCCTAACCGCACCACTGAAGGATGACTGACCCTCAGCTGCACTAGGGGGATGTACGGTCTAATGCGGCCGTACTTCCTCCAATGGTGAAAGGCTTTTGATGGTTCGTTCTTCTGCTTCAACTGCTTCCTTCCTTTCTTGAATTTTTCGCCAAAATATCTTCTTCGACGTAAGAACTGTCTTACTCTTCTTGTTAACATGGCAACCTCTTCATCATTGGTGGTTCCCATAGAATCCTCTTGGCTTGAAATTATTTCTGGGTAAGCTTTCAACGTAATGGACTTTTTCTTCTTTGTGTCCTCTTCTGTTCTTTTTACAACATTGATCTCATAGGCCATCAACGACCCTATGAGTCCATCCACGGTGAGCGTAGACAGATCCTTCAAGTCCTCTATCACGGTCGCCTTGGTGTGCCAGTTAGGTGATAGGGACCTCAGCACTTTCCTTACCAAGTCCTTATCTTGGAACTCTCTCCCGCGTGATTTCAATCCATTCGTGATCTCCATGAGACGTGTGAACATCTCGGAGATATTCTCTTCCTCTTTCATCTGAAATAGCTCGTAGTCACGGATGAACATGTTCATCTTCATCTCCTTGACTTCTGTGGTGTCTCCGTAGAAAAGCTTGAGCTTGTCCCACATTTCTTTTACACTGCTGCACATGGAGACACGAGCATACTCATTAGGGTGAATAGCGTACTGAACAATATTTAAAGCATTAAAGTTCACATTGTCCCACATATCATCATCAGGGTGTAAAACATATGGACCATTCCTAATGACATTCCATATTTCATGACTTTGAGCAAGTAGAAAGACGGTCATCCTATTCTTCCAGTAAGGGTAGTTACTACCATCAAAGAAAGGTGGCATATGAATAGAATGCCCTTCGGGCATTAACCCCTTGTTGAGATTGTTGGCCATTCCTAACAGATCTCTCTAAACCACTAGGTTTCTAGATGAAAATAGAGTCGAGGCTCTGATACCAATTGTTGGCCCGGTAAGGAGGTAATCGAGAGGGGGGTGAATTGATTGCCCACCCTTTTCAACAAATTTAGACTAAATCAGATTAAGCCACAGAGATGGTAAATAAACAATAGATCAAGCTTGATTAAGGTGAACGATTGCATAGCAAGCAAGCACTCACAATTCTCAACGTAGAATAACAATCACTCAGATAACGATGGATAAGCAGACAATTGAAATACACTCGGCTCACCGAATTACACTCGTATATGAACAGATGATATAAACAAGCAATCACCCATAGCAAACCACGGCACGGTGATTTTTAGGTGGTTCGGATGCACCAAGTGTCATCCTCTGTCCACCCCTCTCACCTCGAGAGGATTTCACTAAACCACACTACACAACGATAGCAACCACCACACACGGGCACGACGGCCCACACTCGTGAGTTCCCACTCGACGACGAGAAACCCCACACACACTCGGACCATGCTCCGAAATCATCTTAGACGAAGGTAGAATGGAAATAACAAAGCCCAGTCTAAGATTTACAATCTTAGCATAGCAGAACTAAGAAGATAGACAAAATAGATCTTCCCCTAAATCCTTCAACCAAACTTGGAGATGAACGAAGGGTGGTTTGGAATGATAAAATCGAGAGGAGTGAAGTCACCCCTTGATGAAGCTCACCCTTGCGATTTAGGCTGGAGAGGAGCCACAGCAACCTTCCAACCTGGACCTCGGGAACATGGAGTGCGGTCAGGGACGTAGTTCCTCCTTCTCCACGGGCGCAGCCCTTCTTCTCCTTCTTCCTGTAAGAATAAAACAAGCTTAGCCTCCAAGGAATGATTCTCTCAATCGGTCATAATAGGGGGCTGTATATATCAAGCAATAAACAACATAATAAAACCTAAAAGCCCTTGCCAAGCCTATCTCTTCATTAAAGTCATACTTGTAAGGGGCAGGGGGAGATACTCGACCCCGGCCACCATACAAGAAAATATTATATATAAAAAGTAAAAGGGAGAGAGAGATGGAAAGGGATACTGTGGACAACAAAGGTCCATGGGTGGGGGGCATCCTACAAAGGGAGGGAGGAGCCCAAATACAAAAGGGGCCGAGGGACCCTTACAATGAAAATGGCCCTAACATAAAGAGGCGGTGGCCAACGAAACCAGGATGCGGTAGAGCCCAACATGGGGTGCGACAGAGCCCATCAAAGAGACCAAACAAGATGGCAAACATCAGTTATCCCGAGTAGAGGAGGTGGAGTTGGAACGACGAAGGGAGCTTTGGGTGGAAACACCCTTAGGCCTGGTGGGTTGCCTCAAGCGCTCGGGACGGTGGGAACCCACAAAGTAGACATGTGCAGCAGTAGCATGCTGGAAATCCGTGAGGCCACACGACTCGATCCCAGGGATGGAGAGCGATTGTAAAGGCGAGACGTAGGTGATCACCTCCGGTTCAAGGGGAAGCAGTACATCCGAAGTCGATACTGGTGGGACACGAGGTGGTGGAGATGGATCACAAATAGTAGACTTGGTCGTGCTCTTCAAGGCCTGGTTGAAGGAGAGACAGGGTTTGGCGATAACACCCGAAGGTGAACTCTACAAATGGGCATCCTCAGGAACTCCGGAAGGAGACCAGGCCGCAGCAGCGGCGTTGAGACCAGCACCGGGCACTGATGCCGACGGCCTTGAAGAGGAGGCAGTAGGTTAGACGGGCAGCGGAGATAGCAGTGCGGTGTAACTCAGAGGCACAACATCAGGCGTCGATAGACCCAGGACCAATGGACCTACAGCCTGAGCTTGGCCAACCAACGCTGCGGCACAGGTAGTCGTGGCGCCCCGAACAAGCGCAGCGGCGAGCCGACAGGCGACCAGCGATCCGTGGCCATACGAGTCCGCAGAGGCACCCAGAGCTGCTGGAGCATGCACAGTAGGGCATGGAGTCGCCAAAGAGCGCCTGTGACATGAGGCAGCGACAGCCTGTGCTGTAGCAAGAGGGAGCGAGGTCACGGGATGAGTCGTCATGGCGGGTGGCGGAGTAGGAGGAGAGCGGAAGCTCATCGAGCAAGGCTCCAAACCTAGGACAGTAAGAACTTGGACAATGAGAGGGAAGTTGGTGGACTGGTCACTGGGTGGGGAGTGGGAGACTCCGACCGCCATGGGGGCTGCAACATCACTAGTGGGAACCCCAACGACAGCAGCAAGAGGACCAATGGCCACAGGAAAGTGGGCCTCTATTGGAGAAGATGGTACTTGGGAAGGAGGCGACGTAGTGAGGCAATTACTGCAATGGTCATCTGTCGAGGGCGAAGCCGGGGGCTACAGCAGAGCAGGGTCGAGCTCCCTACGGGAAACGTCGTCAAAGCAGGCAGAAACACCCACGACAATTGCTAGCGAAGGAGCGGCACATATAGCCTCCAAGGAGGAGAGTGAGCAGCCAACAGCAACCTGCCGATCGCCAGAGGCCACTTGGAGGATGGGCGCTGCAGGCTGGTCTCCACCAGGAGGAATGCCCAGGCAGGAAGGCAGAGCAGGGGCTACAGCGCCAACAAAGGTCGACGAAACAAGTGGAGGCACGCAGGTCGACTGAAAACCTTCCACACCAACAGCTTGAGCAGAGCTCGTGGAGGCCAAGGGCTCCTGAGTGGCAGCAGGGCAAGGTGCAGCGTCCGTAACAGGGGAAGGTGGAGGTAGGTCTAGCAGTGGCTGGGCAGGATGAGTAGGCACAGAAAGGCCCGCCCGAGCAGTAGGGGGAGGAGCAGATGGCTTGGAAGACGTAGCGACAGGGGGTGGCATAGAGGTGCCTTCCGTGGTTGAGGTAGCAACGTGCAAAGGACCAGCAACAGGGGCACGTGGAGCACTGGGCACGGGTGCCTGCCCCCTGGGTATACGAATTTCTTGAGCTAGCTTAGAGGGTATAGATGCCTAATTTTGGACATCCCGTGGACCTTGTCGGGACATAATCCACAACTAATGAGGGAATCAGAATAAGCAGTAAAAAAGTAAAGAAGTAGAATAAAAAATCTCCAGACAGGGACTCTCAGTCAACCAAATAGACAGGGACTCTCAATCAACCAAACCAGTTGAACAGATCGAAGAAAACGATCTAATTCTAAGTGGAATAGTTCCTCTTACCCAAAACTAGGGACGCATAGTTATCCATCACCAACGAGGCCCTTTCAGACAGATCATGGGTCATGAATACTAAAAAGATGCGTGTGATGCATGCTGGGCTAAAATAAAAGAAATCATCAAAACAAATGCAAAGGAAGCCATAAAATAGAAAATACTTGAGAATAGTATTGCTAGACTGGGATAATCAGGGTCAATACAATATCTGCAATCACGACGTGCGAGATAGAACCATCGTCCCCCAACTTTCCCAACCTAACAGCCTATTCGATGATTAAACATGTGCACCTAGATCATCATCATTTTTGGTAAAAGGGAATATCAGATCCTGGAACACGTGAATAACCGGCCGGTTCTCAAGATAATATATCATAGATACCATATAGTAATACATTAAGGGAAAAAAGATGTGGAATACTTACCTGATGGACTGAAGGCATGGTGGGGCTGCAGGAGATCATAAAAGAGTTTTGCAACCATACATATCATGAGATAAGTAGTTCAAGTCAAAAGATTATCAATTAGGCACATAATGTAGCAAAATTAAGGCTAAAGAGCCCACTCATCATTTCAGCCACAGCAAGATAGAAACGGCCCATTCAAGACCACCACAAATCAAAAATGGTCCAAATTGGACCACAAAGGAAAGCAGGATTTGAATTCCATCGTGGCATTAAAACGGCCCTATGGGCAACCGCCAAACAAATTAACAGTCATAGACTGACCGCTTAAAGGCAGTTGGGTCATTACTCAAAAACGGTCTGATCTAGACCGCCTTAATGATGAACAGTCCGTCGATGGACCGTATTTAGATAGTCGGTTTCAAAAAAAAATAAACTAATGCCCCATAGTCTTCCTCATTCCGTCTCACCGCCGAACGCCTACCACTAGACGGAGCTCACCACCCCCCACCCTTCTCACAACCCCTCCACCAAGCCTTCCTCCATCTCCCAGCATATCGTGGGTGTAGATGATGTTTAAGAGACAAGTGCAAGGAAGATCAACGCATCAAATGGCCCCGGAGGAGACCCCGCGCCACCTCCGATGAACCCATCAGAGGAGACGATGCCGCCACCATCCGCGGTGGAAGGAGAGGTGTCGCCACCACCTGCGGCTGAGGGGGAGACTCCTTCCATGGTCACCGGAGTGCCAGAGGAGGTGGGAGCTCCGTCGGAGGTGGCAACAGCGGTGGTGGAGAGATCGGCCAAGGGGCCGTCATCGTCCAAGGTAGGCCACGGAAAACCCCCCCCATTTTCCATTTTAATACTTGCATGTGGGTTTAGATGGAGGAAAGGGGGCATACCACCCCTTGGGAATGGTTATAAGGTCGCTAGGGCCATTGACAAGGGTGGGGAGGGAGGTTGGACACCGTTCATTACGGCGAGTAAAACGCGACCCTAACAGGGACCGCCCAGAAACATAAAACGGCCCACCTAGGACCGTTTGGAATAAAAAACAACCCGAACCAGTCCTTCCAAAAGGCTAAAATGGTCCATGGGTGACCTCTTAATAGGAGTTGAAGAGTAAGGGTGTTAGGGAAATAAACACGGTCTAAATTAGATCGCAGCAATGCTAAGCGGTCAGCCTATGACCGTTAGAAATGAAACCATGGGGGATAGAATGGTCTAAACAAGACTGCTTAGCGACCAGAACGGTCTTCGCCAGACCGTAGTGTGGGAATGGATGCATGAGAGGTGAAACAGTCCAAGATGGGCTATTTAACAAACCCAACGGTCTCCAACAGACCGTCCGCCAAGTAAAAATGGTCAGAGGATGTTCGTTTAAACAAGGATCAACGAGGGGGGCTATTAGAAATTGAAACACGGTCTGATGGTGACCGTCGGGGAGATTTGATCTCAGAGGATAACCCTCTAATACTTAAGTTAGAAGAGGGCTCGAAGTGGGCAAAGAGTGCTCGGGAGTGTTCGGAAGGAGACATAGAGCAACGAGTATCGAGAGTGTACTAGTGTAGTGAGCGTAGAATGCTTGAGGCTTGGAATGCTTATCTTTTGGCTGTCTGGTCAGGATACTTTTTATACCGTCTCTCTCCTTGAGCATGTTTATGTCGTTTGCGTCTTCTGACTTACTAGAGGATCAGTTATCCAAGATCGTGAGATCCTAGGATGCTTGGCCTTCTACCGTGCAAAAGGTGAGGGGACGTGGGTTGTCCCTTCATGCTGATTACTCTACCATTATTGTCATAATGGTGCTCAAATCATGCCTCGTCGATCGTGGAGTAATTACGTGCACAAGGCATGAGCCTGTGTCTTGGACCAGTCGTTGTTGGCCCTTAGTGGACCTAGGTGGATTCTCCCTTCCACACTAGCCCCCCACTCCTAAGCAATAAAGGTGCTCGATGCTCGAGAGAAAGTGATTGCTGAAAATATTTATCCGCTGAAGTTTCTAGTCATCTTATCTGGCTTTTGCCCTGGATGCCATTCTACTTGGGAGTTCAGTATGCACGGCGCCTTTTGAGCGTGATGTAATCCTCATCATAATGAAATCCCATCGCTTGTGGGAAGGTGGGCATAGGCGGCACCTACCGCCATTCCTAGACTTCTCCTGCTCCTCTGTAGCCGTTGATGGTGATATGTCTTGCTCCTGATGATTTGATGTTGACTGTTAAAGTTGAAGCATCATGAGCACCTTCCCCCATTTAAATAGGCATAGAAGGGGTCATGGAATCATACATTTGTCTTCTTTATTCTTGCTCCGACACAATTCTATCTTCAAATATCCCTAATAACCGGTGAGCCCCCTTCTTCTCAGTGCTATATCATGTCTCACCCCCATACAAGACCTATTCTCTTTGAGAGGTCTAAAGAGGAATCTTCCATTAAAATCTCAGGGGGTCCTCGCGGAGGGCCACAAAGTGGTCTGAGCACCTTAGGGGCTGTCGCTCGTCCTCATCTTCCCTCTGCCACCCAGGTTGTTTATCGAGTCACCCAAGGTTTAAGGGAAGCCTTCCACATTCCCGTGGAGTATGACATAGTCTTCCCCAAGGAGGATGAGTTTTGGGGGTGCGTTATCCTGAGGGAATTAGTATTTCCACTGATGCATTCTGCAATGGTTTTTGCCTCCCCATTTTGATTTTCTTCGAGAGTCTCATGTGCTATTACGAGATTTACCTTAGGACGTTGGCACCCAATTCATGGAGGATACTATGTGCCTTTTTCTGACATTGCAATGAGATTGGTGCCACCCCTATCGTAGACATCTTCCACTCTCTCTTCCATATTCAACGATATCTTGGCTTCGGTAGCAACGAGTACTACTTTAGAGCTCATAGCGGGAAGCAATTCATCGACTTCTCTTCTGTTCACAACCTCTGAGCATCGAACCATGACCCATCGTTGCGGGATAGGGAGAGGTCAACTATCGTTACCATTCTTCGCCAATGGATCAGTGATGCGGACCAACAGCTAACTCTAACCCTCCTGAGGAGATTGGGGCTTAACCCAGCATTACCCCTCAATAGGATCCAAAAATCTGATTGGTCCCAGCCCCCGAGTAGTGACTAATGGCATTTCTTACTTTTTCAGGTGTCTTTGAACCACATCCTGACACTTCGGTCATCAAGCCCATGCTTCAACACTCCAATTTGGTGCTGCTATCGACAGACTGCTTCCCACAGGACCACCAGGAACAACGAACCACCCCACATGTTCCGCTGGGCACAGTCACAATAGTAGGGGCTCAACTGTAATGCCTCAAATTTTTTTGAATATTTTTTGGATCTGGATTCGTGGGTTTCGGATCATTTTCGGGAGTCCCGGAGAGTGTTTTGTGGTTTACGTGTATTTTTCCCTGATGAGTCTTCAGAATCTTGTGCAGGGTGAACCGTTGGATTCTCTGACTCCAGGACAGTACAGGATCCAGCTCCGACAACATTCAAGAATGATGTCCAACCTCTGGTTCCAGCTACATCAAGGCCCAAAATGGGCGACCAGCCCCGAGGCCTAGCTACAACAACACCCAAAACGGGCCTCCGACCCTGGGTCCCAGTTTCGTCAACGCCCAAGACTGGCATTCAGCCCTGGGTCCCAACACCACCAGCACTCAATACGGGCTTCCAGCCCTGGATCCCAGCATTGTCAAGCATTCAGTTTGGGTTCCAGTTCCAAAGCCCAGCTTCATTAACTCCCCGTACAGGCTTTCTGCCTCGGGTACTAGCTTCGTCAACACCAGTACGGGCGTCAAGCCCTAGGTCATTGCCCCTCTGATATCCTCAGTTCACAACATGGGTCGCGAACCCCGACTTCCGGCAACAACTCTGATGGCCTAAGTAAATGCCAGGCTCTGGGTCGCCACTCTGTCGGCCCCAGCTTGGGCATTGAACTCTCAAGCTCTGGCTACACTGACGCTCACTAGAAGCGCCATGCTCCAGGCAACCAAGACCGGGTTTGTTCAGCCCACCACATTGGTGCTGAGCCAACCTTGGCCTTGTAAAAAAAAAGGGTGTCATAGTGGTTGTGAAAATGGGTGACCCACCGCCGCCGCCCCTGCCTCCAAAAGACAAGGCGAGACTTAAAGGAGTCAACACACCAGCATCACACCGGGGGCAACTGCTCGATCCAGTGTCCAGCCTTCCAAGCAAGATAGCAACTCCGAGGAGGAGCATTGGTCCTCCCTCAAATGAATATGGGTCATTAGAAAAGAGACCCAACCCATTCGGAGGTCCCGAGCCAAGAGATCCCTCCACTCACCGGAATGGTGCCAAGCTCAAACGCCAGTAGAGTGGTTGTCGGCACGAGATCTTATTATCCAGTGAAGCATCCAGAAAATAGACTTCAGTCCCTGACAAACTAGGGGCACCAGTTCACCCTCAGGAGCACCTCATGGAGGGAAAGGGGTAATGCGTATCATCAACAACACTGTAAAAGGTGTTCACATGTCCCCTCACCGACATCAACCAGTAACTCGAGAGGCCACCCTGTCTACATCAATCAATGGTTTGGGAAGAATCCCGTCGACACCCACCCAGTAGTCCCGAAGAAACTCCACCGACATCGGCCAATGACCTGGTGGAGTCCCCACGAATGTCAACTGATGACACAGACAAAGCTCCATTGGGCCCCCACCGGTGGCTACCAGTAAACCCCGGTGGGGGGCCTATCCCTTCGATATTTATCATGTCCTAAGGGGTAGCAATGCCTGGGGGGACACTCAGTCCAAGCTCGGCTTCGGCCATCATGTTCATCGAGGTCGAGCCACCCAGACCCCAGTCAAAGTCCTAGCCATCTACAACAAAGACCAGGCAGTCTTCGGATTCACCCTAAAGCTCTGAGTTACTCAGTTGAGGGTTGATCCATAGTCACTTCTACAATAGCAACAAGTCACCGGTGGCGCAACCTCCAGGGAACGTGATGTGACACAACCCCTTGGACCTAGGAATGCAAGCACAACCACAAGGCCAAGAGGCCTACATAAGCGAACACTCTTCGGTACGCACACTCAACCCGGGGGTGATTCAGGGATGCCGAGTCAGGGATGTGGGGCGGGTCCCCTGCTGGTAGAGGGCCTGCAGTGCTTTAGTAAGTCTCCCCTCAGATACGTCGCCCACCTTAATAGGCCGATGGGTACCAAGGGCACGGATCCACTCACTCACACCCACGGTGGTCGCTCGGAGGCGGTGGAGCCTTGGGACTAGGCACTCTCTCCCTTACCTGGTGACGCAATTGAGAAATATTGAATAAACAAGCACGATTAGGAGTAAGGGCAGTGAGCTCACCCGGTTGGTTTGAAGAAACTGACCCCGATGTGGAGACGTGGGCGAGCGGGGAAGCGTGGGTTACCCGCACGCTGCGCTGATGAAGCTTCACCCTATGATCAACAATTACATGCACTACACCTCGCGTAGGCGGGGGTTCTTGGGGTGGGGGTTAAGTTGTTTAGCCATAAAAAATACACCCCGCCTGGGGGCACAGAAGCAAAGAAGCATACCCCCCGACCTAGGGGACAGATGAAGAAAAACTACACCCCAACCTGGGGGCACATTAAGGGAAATACACCCCAGTCCGGGGGCATTAATGACAAAAGAAGAGTAGAACCAAAAGGACAGTCATGAGGCAGACGTGATCTTTGTACCCGCCTCTTCGCAATAAATAAAGAGAGAGAAGAAAAAAAAAGAGTCATGGGGCAGACGTGGTCTTCGAACCCGCCTCTTCACACAAAAGAATAAGGAAAGAAAAAAAAAGGGTCATGAGACAGACGTGGTCTTTGAACCCGCCTCTTCACACAAAAGAAGAAGGAGAGAAAAGAAAGAAAAGTCATGAGGCAGACGTGGTCTTCGAACCCGCATCTTCACACAAAAAGAAGAGAAGAAGGGAAAGAATATTTTGAGGCAGATGTGGTATTTTACCTTCAGACTTTAGCCATCCAACAAATAGACCTCTCATATGGTCAGCGTCACGACTTTTCGTCCAAGCTGACGAATTTTCAGCCATCGGGGCTTCAATCTGAAAGATGTTCCGCCATCGGGACGTTAAACTGAAAGATGTTTAGCCATCGAGGCTCTAAACCAACAAATATTCAGTCATCAGGGTGTTAATCTGAAAGATGTTCAGCCATCGGGGCTCTAAACCGACAAATATTCAGCCATCGGGGTTTCAATCCGAAAGATGTTCAGCCATCGGGGCTTCAAACTGACAAATATTCAGCCATTGGGGCTTCAAGCCGACAAATATTTAGCCATCGGGGCTTCAATCCGAAAGATGTGCCGCCATCGGGGCGTTAAACTGAAAGATGTTCAGCCATCGGGGCTTCAAACCAACAAATATTCAGCCATCGGGACTTCAAGCTGACAAATATTCAGCCATCGGGGCTTCAAGCTGACGAACATTCAGCCATGAGGGCTTCAAGCCGACGAATGTTCAGCCATCGGGGCTTCAACCGAAAGATGTCCAATCATCGACCTTCGAGCCGACAGCTACCCCATTATCAGCTCCTAGGTCGACAGCTTCCTGATCATCGGTACTTAAGCCGACAGCTTTCTGATTATCGGCATCCAAGCCGACAACTACCCCAATTATCGACAATGAGGTCGACAGCTCTCCGACCATCGGCACCCGAGCCGAAAGCATCTCATCCATTGGCTTCTACAGCTTCTCAATCATTAGCACTCGAGCCAACAAGTAACTTCACCTTCGGCCTTTGGCCACCCAACAAAATCAAGAGACCTTTCATGTAGTCGGCAGCATGACCTTCCGTCTAGGCTGATGCATCAACCCATTGCCAGCATCAGGACTCCTTTGTCTAGGCTGGCAAAACCTATTGTCGGCAGCATGACCTTCCGTCTAGGCCGACGCATCAACCCATTGCCAGCATCTTGACTCCTTTATCTAGGCTAGCGCATAAACCTATTTTTGGCATCATGACCTTCCGTCTAGGCCAATGCATCAACCCATTGCCAGCATCAGGACTTCTTTGTCTAGGCTGCCGCATAAACCTATAGTCGGCATCATGTCCTTCCGTCCAGGCCGATGCATCAACCCATCGCCAGCATCAAGACTCCTTTGTCTAGGCTGGCGCATAAACCTGTAGTCGGCATCATGACCTTCCGTCCAGGCCGACGCATCAACCCATCGCCAGCATTAGGACTCCTTTGTCTAGGCTGGCGCATAAACCTGTAGTCGGCATCATGGCCTTCTGTCTAGGCCGATGTATCAACCCATTGTCAGCATCATGACTCCTTCGTCTAGACTGGCGCATAAACCCATTGTCGGTGGCACTCTTGCCGTCTAAGTCAACAAATATCATACATTTCATTCTGGTTCCGATCCTTTTCCGGCCAAAGAATTAAAGAAGAGACCCTTTTATTTTGGTTCAGATCTCTCTCCGGTCAGAGAATTAAAGAAGAGACCTTTCACTTTGGTTCGGATCCTTTCCCCGGCCAGAGAATTAAAGAAGAAACTTTCCATTTTATACTTTAACTAATTCATTTAAATGCCCAAAAATAATCCAAAAATCTGTAAAAATCACCTGAAATCACTAGAATAAATTCTAGACTCGGCCCGCTAAGGATCCATTAAATCACGGGTGTTACACGTGTGGTTTCCCGTACAGCATGAGTTTGACGTGAAACAACCTAGGGGGAATGCGGCCTAGGCCAATGCTCCTCGGACCTAAACACACAAGCACAAGAACAAGCACCAGAAATCAACATCGGCGGGCGCTCACATGCACGCACACTCATCCCGGGGGTGACTCAGAGATACCGAATCGAGGGTGTGGGATGGGACCCTTACTGGTAGAGGGCCAGTAGGGCTTAGGTTAACCCCCCCTTGGATGCGGATGCCCGATTCAATGGGTAGGTGGTGTGCCGAAGGTTGGTTCACTCACTTACCCCCGCGGTGGTCACTCGAAGGCGGTGGAGCCTCAGAACAGGGCGCTCTCTCCCTTAACCGATGAAGCAATCGCAGAATATTAAATGAAAAAGTGCCAAATAAGGAGCGAGGGCTGAGAGCTTACTTAGCCAGTTTGAAAAAATTGGCCCCGGTCGAAGATGAGGGCAAGCGGGGAAGCATGGTATCACCACCTGCACGCTACGCCGGTGTAGCTTTAGCCTGGGGACCACAATTACAACACTACTCCTCTTGCAAGAGGGTTGACTTGGGGGTGGGGATAGTTAAATTACAACCAAAATTTACCTCCACGTAGGGAGGGGATCTCAACAGGCCAAGCAGGGAAGGGAGGTTGGTCTGGCCAAAGAAGATCGACTCCCGGTCGGTGCAGCCTAGTTTGCTATCCTCGTTGTCTGAAACCAACGCCTTGTCAGGAGCGGAACTCCCTACTGGGAAGTCCGATGGAGGCAGGGTCAGAGTCGCTGGAAAGCTGGTTGTCTTGGGAATCACCAGGAAGAAGACCTGCCTCGATCGGAGCTCGTACTTGTCGATGCTGCTGCATCCCGTGGAACTGTGTAGGGGGCAAATTCTGCAAGCCAAAGAGCTCTTGAATAGGGTCGTGCTCTCGGCTGGGATGTCAGATTGAGGCGGGGCAACCTCAACTTGAAAGAGTGTCAAACCTAGTTTGCCTCTACAGAAAATCTCCGCCGAACTCACCCAGACGGCTCAGTGGAAGCTCCTAGATGCCGATAGGGTCGGACTGAAAGTAGGGGCAGGAGAATAGGTCTGACTCACCGGGGGTGTAACTCCCAGGTTCGATGCTGGATTGATGTGGGGCTGGAGTCAACTCGAAGAGGGATGCCCCAGGGACATTCTAGAATTAGAATTGTAGTCTGAGCCTAGGAGAGCTGTCACCGTCCATTCTCCTAAGGTCGCGTAGGCGAGGCCACCGGAAGGATAGGGAAGCCTTGCTGGGGGTATATCTCCTAGCTGGGAGTTCAGATCGGGGCGAGGTCGGTCCCAGTGGAAAGTTGAGAGACCCATGCTAAGCTCCTCCAATGGACAAAAGCAGAAGAGGTGGGAGGTGGACGTGGTACTTCCTGTAGTCGACTGCTTGACCAGGGTGCAGGAAGTTGGACTGTAGATCACACTCAACTTGTCGGGGCTGGTGCTCTCGAACGATAGCCCAAATAGGGTAGGGGCAGGCTTGTTTGAAAGCTGGGCAACCCTAGATGACCTCCTCCATAAGGGAAGGTCAAGAGATGAGGGATGTGGTCACGGTAGCCTCTGCAAGTAGAATTGGTTACTGGCCAGACCAGAATTGCGCAGTCGGGCGAGATCGGCTCTCACGAACAGCCCCGATGTCGAACGAGGGTGCTCGAACCACCATGATGAAGCTGAATTGGAGACGAAGACACCGGTGTGGCATGGGCTACTTGAAGCCTAGGGGAGATGTCGTGGCCACTGCTACAAGTCAGTGGATGACCATGCTGTTGTCGTCTCTTGATGACAACTAAGATGAGGGATGGGAAATGGGGGGTAGATGGGATGGAAAATGGGGTGGATAGGTGTGGGGGTGACCCCTGGCTGTGAGGGGGTCGTGGACACCTGAGGTCCGACAGAAGTGCCGATGTGTCCGACTGTAGCCAGCGGTAGAGGCTGATGATGAGGCCTCCTGAGGTGAGAGATAGGTAGGTTCAGATCGTCGGTCTGAATCTCAGGTTGGTGTCCAGCGGTATAACACGCGAACACCCTGGCTGCGTCGTTGAGGAGCCAGACCATCCTCCTTTTCTAGGAGCGTCTCTTGGGGCGGCTAGGTGTCCCCAGCCTATCAAAGACCGAGGTACGCTGCGGAGGTGTTTCCATTGTGGCGTCTACCTGAGGAGAGCTTGGGGCTGGATGTTGGTGGGGCCTGAAGCGGGACCATCTTTGTTTCTACCTATCTGTGCGAGAGGTGATGAAGGGTTGGGCACCGCCAGATGACGCGGCTGCGGGGTCTATCACACCTTTCTTGGCGCGACGCCTTAGTGCCTGAAAGGGGTTGCTGAGGCATGCATTTTGGACAGCTTGAGCTTCCTCCGGGGTGACCCAAATCCTTCTCAAGTCTGACTGTTGGTCTCCCTCATCCTTGTTCCTCCAACGGCACTTGGGAGCTTGAGTGCCAAACTGGTGCTGGTGCTTTCGGGCCGTTGCCAAAGCGTCCGCTGGCTTAAGTTCCGCCTTGTCTTCCCGCGTTCGACGCAGGAGGCTAAAGTGGTTGGTGATGGGGACCGTAGGGACGATCCATTCCGGAGGAATAATGGGTTCGCCCCCATCTAGACAAATTCGTAAGTCTCTGACAAGAATGGTCTTGCCGGAGTTGCTGGTGGTAGCAATGGGTCGCTTGCCTTTACAGCTACGATGGTGCTTCTTCTGGGGAGCGGAAGACAACTCTGCTCCAAGGTGGTAGGCTAAGAAAACCCAGCCTGCGGGTGCTGGTGGCACCAGACCATTCATCGGGAATACTGGGATAGACCCCCAAGACGCGAAGTCTATAGTGAAGGCCGGCAGCTGGGTGGCTCGAGTGTAGGCTTTCGCCCGAGTCGACAGTAGTGTTGCGGATGCTCACCACGATGTGTCCATGCCCGAAGTTGTCACTACAGGGGGTACCGAGATGCCGGTGACCCAAGGCCTTGAGCCTGAACTGGGAGCTGGCAGGATCGGAAGGCGTGACAGAGGGTGCTCAGTCCGTACCGAGGTCACCGCGTCCCACAAAGGCTGACCCGTGCTAGGGATCGGCGTTGTCGAATTGCAGGAGGAATGCCCCCAAGGTAGAGCCGAGAGATCCGAAGCCTGATGTGGACCACTCATAGCAGACATTGTCCACAGGAAACACCAGAGTTGTACGTCCGGTCTGGATGCTAGGACGCCTCGGGCCAGGGGTTGGGGACTCGGGTGAGGCGTCGCACTTCTGCGGTTCAGGTCGGGGGGCCGGAATGGGGTGCTGGGGAGCCCTACCCCCGGGCTAGGAGGCCCGTGTGGGGAGCTGGCTCAGTGGGAACTCGGGATTGATGGCCCGAGCAGAGTGCTGAGGAGTCGAACACCGTAGGGTGGAGACCCACACTGGAAGTCGGCTTGGCTAGGACTTGGGGCTGGAGGCTCGAGCGAACTGCAAGACTAGAGACTGGAACCTGGGACGCAAGGCTTGCGTCGGAAGTCGGTCCAGACTGGGCCCAGGGAGTAATGCTTGCCCAGGCAGGGACTGGTCTGAAACCCCTACGGGCACCAGTGGCAGGAGAGCCGAGCCTGATGCTCAGCCTGGCTGTGGGGATTGGTAGCTGGCGTGGCGCCCTGGTGGCACCAGAGGAAACAGGAGCTGGAGGTGGCGGTGGAGCCACCACGGGGACCACACCCAAGAAGTAGGGTGATCCAACGACTGGGGTGAAGCTACCGAAAGTGATCGGCACTGCCAAGTAGCCCACCCGTGCATGGGTGGCGACAGCGATGGGACCATAGGTGATGGCCGCCATAGTTGCTGGAATCCTGGATGAGCAGAGGTGACGACCAGGCACAATCGTCAAACACGGTCTGGCAACTAGGGCGTCAAGTAGCCACGCTAGAGCAAGCCTACCAAGTAGCTCGGGATACACATATAGGTATATGTATGAGCATGGAAGGAGCAAACATCAAAGGGATTTATTGTTAGCTTTATCATTATTCTTATTTATTCAGGATGTGACAATGGGTTGGACAGGTAGAGGGACGATCAATAGGCCAGAGAAGACAGAAGTCGACTTGGGTGCTACAGGAGTCGACTTGGAGGGTGTAGTGATGAGTTGGTGCAACAAAGAGATGAGTCGGTGCAAAAAAATAGGGGTGGAGGCAGGTGAATTGGCGTGATTAGCGGATGCAGGCGGATGAGTCGACGCAGTCGAAGGGTGTGAGGGTGGGAATGGTAAATCGACACAATTGATGGCAGGGCTAGGTGAATCGGCGTAGTTGATGGCAAGGCCAGGTGAATCGGTGTGGTTAAAAGCGGGGAAGGGCTGAATCGGTGCAGTTGAAGAGTTCTACTGCGTCGGTTCACTTGCGTTGGCGCCGATTCAATACCAAAGGGCAGAATTTGTTGGAAGGGCCAAGGGGTCAACTCAAAGGAAGCTTTTACTTAACTTTAAGATTGTGAAGAGGACTTAAAAAGCCAGATCGGCCCATGGAGATAGCATTTTAGACATGTTGTTTATTTTAGCATGCTTATTTTATTTTGGGCTCCTCCTTTTGCCCATTATGTTCATGAAATTAAGGATTCTTCAATCACAGTCATCACTATTCATGCTCTGTACGAGGTTCATACTCAAGCACAGGCTTGCGGATTCTGCAAACACCTCATGTACAGTACCATGTTGAGAACTGAGAGATGATTTCTCATGCCATTTGTGTAATATAATTATAACCCAGTGTTAGCCTTAATCTCAGTTCAGAATGAAGCAGAAGACATGAATTAATCAAAATAAGAATCAAAGAAAATCTGGGAAAATTTTGGCAGCATATCCCCTTACTCAGGGAATCATAAGGGGAGAAATTGAGCTTACACACAGAGAATTCTAGAGTAAAAGCTCATAACTGCCGAGAGGCCGAACATGGCAATCTCGTAACCCAAATTGGATGTGGAAACCCTGAGGACTAGCCTACTAAGGGCCCCAACAATCCAGGGTCAGAGCTTCGAAATATGGGTCCTCTATGTTGTCACCTAGGTGACGCTTATTGTCCACCCCGTGGAAAAAGGTTTCCAGGAGACCATACCATTGCAGGGTAGATCTCTAAAAGCCCAAAATGATTCAGAACCACTAAACGAAAATCAATGAACGGGAATTTACCCCCTCCCCGGTGGTAGGTTCGCATATGTAATCGAGAAACAATCGACATCTCGGAGGAGCCATGATCTTACCCTAAGCAGAGGGAGATACAAGTCATGCTATTGGAATCAGTAAATTTATACCCCTGCCATGGACGGATGTTGGCAAACCCCTAACATGGTGGAAAGCTTGAGAGTTCTCACTCAGAGATGGGGGGGTCAGAGCAAGGAAATCACAACAAGGGGTGATAGGCTCATGCTTGATTCTGAGCGAACGGAGGAGAGACTTCTAGAGGATAAGGCTCTCGAGGGAAATTTGTCAAACACCAGGCAGAAAATACACAATGACTAACGAGACCTGATGAAGGACTAAAATAGATGATGTTACGGGTAGAATAAGAATCCGGTCACAATTTCAGAGTACACGATTGCCCCGACAACCCAATGAAGGGTGGCAGGGCATATGGCAGTCTCCCTCAAAGAACATGTTTGTCTATTAGATATTAACATAACATATATGTTCACGTATATACACTAATCATCCGAGAATATTCACAAATGCCATGCACATAGATAGGGTTAGACGATAAAACTCATGCTTAATCCCGGGAAGGGGATTTTACTGTCGCCCGTTGGGTGTGGCCAGTGGCAATTCTAGTTTCGAAGTCTAACGCGAGGGACTACAGACGCCCAAGTGATCAAAGGATTGTAGATGTGGATATAGCGCTTGCAAGGCCTCCTCACGATCGGGATGTAGACCTCCATATGCTCAATACCGAACCAGAAACTGCCAGAATGCAATTAGAGTAGGTAAAAGAATATGCCGTTATGCTGCCAAAATTATCCTATAAGCATAACTTAGCCCTAAATCATTCTTGATTTCTTAAATTCTAAGTTGAAGCATTCATTTATTGATTGTTGTTATTATCATCACCTTATTAGAATTGTTACATTATTGGCCATATTTTCTTGCTTGGACATGGAGATTAACTTGATTTATACTTGAAGATGCGATCGAGCACTGATTGTATTGAAGGGCTCTATGCTAGTCCCCTCTGTTGATTGTCGGAAACATACTATTTTATAAACTATGGGATATGATGCTACTGGCGTCGCATTGTACTGGGAGTATTTTCTCTATAAATAGGTGAAATCCACGGAGTAAAAATCTACATGACATTCTTGCTTGCTACATGATTTTCTTACTTATTACATGATATTCCATGGAAATTCACCAAGTACTTGCTCATAAACAAAAGATGCTTGGATGACAATCTTGTGGACTTGCTAGTATATTCTTGTTACATTCTTGTACATGAAAGGCCATATTTTAATCTTGATCATTCTTGATTATTCTTGCTAGTTCATACTTGTTACTTGGTTACTATAGTTTATCGCATTCGCATGATGTTATCTTGATTCATAGAGCTGAAGTGTTAATACTTAAATAGTACATTCATGTTGATGTGAAGATACCCACTGGGCAAGTGTGCTCATAACCTATTTCAAATCTTTTCCAGGAAATAGAAGTAGTTCAAATTCAAATTCGGACTATACAAGTGGTGGGTCCGAGAGCGAATGAGAGTCGGATCAAAATAAGAGTGAAGACATTGGAGTCTTATTGTTTAGATCGAGTCTATGTAATTTTTTGATTTATTGAGTCTAGTAAATCTGATTAAAGGATGAATTAGTGGTTGTAATTTGGAATATTTGATTATCAATGAATAGAAGTTGAATTTGAGTAAATACTTGTGCAATTGCATCTTATGTGTGATTGTTTCGTGCTCTGGTTATTTCTTACTCACGAGAGGCTTCCCATGCCAGCTGTTCGCGTTCCCCCGAGTAAGTCTTCCGCTGTAAATAAAGGCTCGGGACGTGACAACGGGGCTATACTATATGCATGCTTTGCATGGATGGTTTAAAGGTTATGCCTGAGAGATAACCTACCTCGCTCAAGGAAGAAGATGAACGAAGAGGAAGAAGAAAAGAGACGACAACGAATAGGGGAAGAAGAACGTGGACGTGAACGCAGTGAGGAAGAAGATGACATTCTCCCCCCCCCCCCACGAGTTCTCTACAACACATGAACCTAGCACAGTAGCACGATGGCTTCTGCCATCGCATGGGGTTCTATATTTATAGGATCTACCTCCTTCGAATCCTACTAAGGTATCCTAATTTGATTATACTCAAACCTTCCACGTTCGATCAAATCTTTTCCTCAAACAAAGCCGCCATTCTAATCCTTTAGTTGACCTAATCCTTAACCCTAATGTGATCAAGGATCCCACCTTTGACATAGGCCTACTAAGATAGCCCGTTAACCCTTTTTGCATGTTTTTAGCTTATTTAACCCATTAATCGTCTATTATCTAATTGGGCTAACCATGAGGAGTTAAAAATTATAGGGCCTTATTTATTATTTTTGTTAAAATTTGCATATGTTCTATTGGATAGCTACACCCTCCCCCACTAAAAAGAATTTAGACTCCAAATTCACACAGGTTTCTAAGAGAGAGGGTTAAACACTAACCAGAAAACAACTGTGAATACTTCTCCTTAATAGCCTCATCTAATTCCCAAGTACCTTCTTCTTGACCTTGCCTGCACCATTGAACCTTAACTATAGGTATAGCTTTACTCTTGAGTTGATGCAATTTGTGATCTAGAATCTTCATAGGCTTCTCTTCATAGGATAAATCTTTCTGCAGCTCTAGGTTGTCATGCTGAATAACATGCAACAGGTCGTAAACGTACTTCATTAACATAGATACGTGGAACACATCATGTACTCTCGCCTGTTGGGGAGGTAAAGCAATCTTATAAGCCACTTCTCCCACTACGCCTGGAGGTTTCTTATACCGGTGGCACGGATGACTGGCAGCGCGAGTACACCAGTATCTCGGGTGCGAGCGGAGTCCACGATCTCTTCCTCGTCTTCAAGGGAGAACCCACCGGGAATCTCTTCAAATTCGACTATTGGCAATTTACCCCAAAGGCCGCCTCCCCCCGGCTGCTGGCCATCGGAGCCACGATTGATCGCTATAAAATCGACACCGCTCCCGGAAAAAATCAGGCGGTTGTCAAAGTCTTCACCATTGATGCCGACGGCACGAGCAAGGACGTGACCGCCGCCGCCCGGATTGTCGCTTCAGCTCCCGGCATCGTCAGCGTTTCCGACGGCGTCGTGGCCGGCAAAACTTACGGTTCCACCACGCTGACCATCGGCTACAAGGACAAGACGACCGTTGTCCATGTGATCGTCAAGGATCTGAAAACCGAGCTTATCGCCCACGCGCTCTCCGCCAGCGTGACCGATGTAAGTTTGCTCAACGGAGCAAAGGAACACTTCTCGCTCACCGCCACGTATCTTGACGGCCATACCGAAATCGTCACCGATCGCGTAACCTGTGAAAGCAGCAATCCCCAAGTCGCCACAGCCAAGGTTGGCCTGATCGAAACCCACCGGCCGGGGGAATCTACCCTTCGTTTGACATTAGCAGGCGAGGAAGGCCAACCCTTGTCCACCCAGATCAACGTCCGCGTCACCGATCGCGATCCCTTTGTCCAGAATGCAGCCGAAGGCTGCAACGACCAATCCGGCTTGATCGTGGAGGACAACTCGGAAGGCGGCAAGGATCTCTGCAATGCTTCGAGTGGCAAGTGGTTTCGCTTTAATGCCCTCGACTTCGGCTCCGGCGCCAAATCATTTGCGGTTCGCGTGGCTTCGGCCACCGCCGGCGGCAGACTCGAAGTGCATCTCGACCGTCTTGATGGTCCGCTCGCAGGCACGTGCATGATCGGCGGCACCGGCGGTTGGCAAAACTGGCGCACCCAGACCTGTGTTCTCAACGGTGTCAGCGGCCGACACGATGTCTTCTTCAAGTTCGCCGGCGATCCCGGCCTCCTTTTCAACGTTACTTGGTGGAAATTCTCCAAGGCCGACCAGTGAGTTCCGATTGGCCTACCCCATGAAGTCTCTGCTTGTCGCGCTAATTGCCGCCCTTCTAGCCATGACCGCCATCCATGCTCAACCTACCCCACCCGTCGTGTTCGATTGGTTCGAATACTCGGGGCAGGATGCCTTGGCTTCCACACCCATGCCCGGACACTATCGCGTTTACCCAGGCTAGGTTGAACCCTTCACCCTAGTCCGCCTAAACCCTTCCCAGCCTCTTCATCTTCCCTTATAAAAACCCCTTAGAAGCTCAAGGGGTGGGGCAAGAAAATCAAGCATCGAGCAATCAAGCCTCTAGCATCCAGCAAGCAGCAAGGCAACCAGCAAGGAGAATTGTGTGTGGGTGACTTGTTCGTCGGCTACCTACGCCGAGGGTATGTCGCTCGTACTTTCCTCACGCGGTGTCTAGCCATGACACACAAGTCTATGCCCACCGCTTATGGAACGTTATGACAAGGGCAAACATCCTCTCACACTAGGACTCCCCCTCGTGTGCCTACCATCTACAACCGTGCACGTGTCATGACGCCATACCTCCCACAGTCGCGAGGCCATGTCCGACTAATCCACTCGAGTCATGACTGACCCTCGCCGGAACGTCAGCCCCTGCTTTCTCCAGTCACATAGTTATAGCCCCTCGTTTGGCGAGTAAGACATGGTCCACGCCACGAGCAGGGCCCTCTGTAAAATACACAGGCATCGGCCCTATCACGCCTTGACCTGGGGACCGATCGTCGTGTCAAAATTGTCCCGTGGCTTGCGCCAGTTGTACTCCGGCCATCATGGCCCACCTGTAAGGCCCATGCGGCTCTCATAAATTATATTGCCACTTGAACAAATGTGCTCGCATCCATGTTCGGGCCCCAGCATCCTCTGCATCACTAGACGTGAACCTCCAGTGCCTCCAACCTCAACAAACATTATCCAGCTTAGTGCGAACCCATAGCTATGAAGTGCTTCCCCCTTGCTCTCCCCCCCAGGACTTCAGACCCATACAGCTCTTTCTTTAGTGTGGAACGAAGGTGTTCGGATCCAATCTGATGTAAATTAACACCGACTGCTTGCGATCGGTGGGGAAAGATGTCCAGTACACTACTCCCCACAGTCGCCTGCGCACTCGCACTCATGCAACCGCCCATCCCTCCATGTGTCTCCCACCTTTCGAGTCCATGTGTCGCACCCTGGCGATGCTTCCCCTGTTCGCTTTCGGTTCCATGGGTGATTGTTGAGAAATCGACTGGCACGCCCGCACCCTAGCCATGTTTCCCCAAAAACTAGGAAACCTCCTGTGCCGCTAGGTCTCCCCTTGGCCTTTCATAAAAGGTGAGTGCACGGTACCGCCTAGAGAAAGATACGGCCATGAGGGGAAGTGCCCGAAACACGCTAGATTCTGGCATCTCCACCCGTCGCCTTATCTCACCCCTCAGTCCGGTCACCGCACACATGTGCGCCCGCGGCCCTCACCCCGCCACGCACGAACAAAAGGATGGCACACCTGATGGGACCATCTCCTGCCTTCCTTCTTTCTGCTGAAGAGAAAGCTTGTGCCAGCCCTGAAGTCCTGGTACCTTTTTCCTATTCTTGCAGGAGAGGTAGAAGAGAGCACCTACACGCACTTCCCAGTAGCTTCCGGTTTGCCTTCCAGTTACCGGATTGCACTCGATGACTACCAGCGGTCGTCACCTCCATTCTGTCCAGTGCACCAACAACTATGGCAGCCGTCACCTATGGTCCCATCATCGTCGCCTCCCATGTGTGGGTGGGCTATTTGGCCGTGTCGATTGCCTTCGGTAGTTTCGCACCGGTTGTCGGATCACCCTATTTCCTAGGTATGGTCCCCGTGGCTGCCCCGCAGCTGCCCTTAGCTTCCAGGCATTTGGGCACCACCAATGTGTCGCATCAGCAGCTAGTCCCAGCAACTCGTTCAAGCATTAGACTCGGGCCATCTGTCACCGGTCCCCACGAGGGTTCTAGACTAGCTCCTTCCTGGGCAAACACTAGCCCCCGGGGCCAGCCTCGACCGACTCCCGATGCGATCTTGTGCCCTGAGCCTCTGTCCCTGCTACAGTAGTTCACTCGGGCTTCCAGTCCTGAGCCCCAGTTAAGTCAGCATCCGGTGCGGGTCCCCGCCATAAGATGTCCGGCTCTCTGATATCCTACTCGGGCTTCCAGCCCCGAGCCCCAGCCGAGCCAGCTCCCCGCACAGGTCTCTTGACCCAGGGGCAGGGCTCCCCAGCATTTTGTCAGGGCTCCTCAGCCCGATCCTCTGAAGAGCAATTGCCTCACCTGAGTTTTCAACACCCGGTCCGAGGCCCTCCAGTACGCAGACCGGGGGCACAACCCCGAGGTCTCTTAAGGCCGGCACCAAGCGTTGGTCATCTGCGTCGGGCCCTGGACCCCTCAGCTCCATCGCGGGGGCATGTTCTCTGCCACTCGGTGACGCCAACTCCCGGTACGGGTCTTCCCTTGTGGGATGCGGCGACCCCGAGCTTGGCCGAAGGTCCCTCATCTTGCCTTCTGATCTCACCGGCTCCTAGTCCAATTGCCCAACCTCGGGTCACCAGCATTTCGGCACCCCCAACAATATCGATTCTAGATGCGAGCATGTAGTTGCGAGCATCTACAACACTGCTATCGGCTCGGGCGAGGGTTTACACTCAAGCCACCCAGTCGCAGGACTCCATTACAGACTTCACATCTTGGGGGTCGATCCCAGTGTCCCCAGTTGGCGGTTTCGTGCCACCAATGGCTATGAGCCAAGTCTTCTCGGCTTATTACCTTGGAGCAGAATCATCTTCAGCTCCCCAGAAGAAGCGTCACCATGGCTGTAAGGGTAGGCGATTCGTCGCGGCTACTAGGAACTCCGGCAAGACCATCCTTGTCGGTGACCTGTGAATTCACCTCCACGGGGGTGAACCAGTTGTACCCCCAGAGCGGATCGTCCCTACGATTCCCACCGCCAACCGCTTTAGCCTCCTGCTACAAACGCGAGAGGATAAAGCAAAACTCAGAAAGGTGAGCACTTCGGTAGTGGCCCAGAGGTACCCACACCAGCTCGATGCTCGAGCTCCCAAGTCTCGTCGGAGAGACAGCAATAAGGGAGATCAGCAACCTGACTTGAGAAGGATCAGGGTTACCCCAGAGGAAGCTCAAGCCGTTCGGAAGGCACACCTTAGAAACCCCTTCTGGGCACTCAGACGCGTCGCCAAGCAAGACGCAGGCGATTCTACAGTCATGTCTCCTGACAATGCCCAGCCATCCGACGCCTCTCGCTCGGCTAGGTGGAGGCACAGACGGGCTCGTTTCGAGCCTCACCGACATCCAGCCCAGAGTTCTCCTCAGGCTGATGCCACAATGGAGACTCCTCTTCAACGCACCTCGATCTTTGATAGGCTGGGGGCGCCGGTCCGCCCCAAGAGCTGCCCTTAGAAGAAGCGGGCGGTCCAGTTCCTGAACGACGGGGTCAAGGAGTTCACGTGTTATGCCACCGGGCACCAGCCTGAGGTTCAGACTGATGATCTAAACCAGCCTATATCTCAGCTCAGGAGGCCGCATCACCCGACCCAACAGCTGGCTCCTGTCGGCCATGTCACTACCTCTATCAGACCTCAGACATCGGCACGAGTGGAGGAGGTTTTCGCAGAGGATCATGCCATCCCTACCAATGTGGAGCCAATCAACAATGATCCTTCAGTCGTTGAAGCCCAGGAGGTGACCCTCGAGACTCTAGTGAAGGAGAATCAGTACTTAAAGGCCCTCTTACAAGGCCTATTACAGGAGTGTGACCTCCACCCTCAGCCGCCTACTGGGACTTCAACAGAAATGCCGGTCCCGCCAGGTGGGCAAAATGGCGCCAATACCTCAGCTACAGCCGTCTGAACCCCTATAGTAATCAGGTTCGGTATGCCTTTGGCCAAAGCTCAACAATGGCCATCCAACATGCCGGTGCCGGAGAATCTCATGGCACAGTGCCAGATGATTGAGCAGATCGTTGACACCAAGCTAACTCAGTTTGGGAAAGGGGTCATGACTGTGGACCTTTACAGCATCCCCTACCCGCTGCATCACCAGCTCAAGAAGCTTCCTCCAGAGTATGCCAAGCCACTGAAGCTACAAAAATTCGATGGGCAGGGATCTCCGCACGAACACTTGGCCTACTATGTTACGGCCATCGGTAAGCTCACGTTGGATGAATCCTATCTCCTTCGCTATTTTGCCACTTCGCTCACGAGAATGGCCTTTCAATGGTATTCCCACTTGAAACCCAACTCAGTTATTGACTGGGCGGATCTATAGAAAAAGTTCCTTGACTATTTCCAAATGATAGAGTGAAAGATCTCCCTAGTCGAGCTTTGTTCTCTTCGACAGAGGAAGGGCGAGAGTGCTCTCGACTTCATCAAGAAATGACGAGACCTCAGCATGAGGCGTGTCAATCCACCGGTCCAGGAGGATGCCATCACCATATGCTGCCGAGGTTTGGTGATCGAGGTCGACGAAAAGCTTCTCGGCACTAATATCAGGGGCTTCGACCAGCTCCATTCGGCCGTCGCCGAAATAGAGATGTTCTTCGCCGATAACCCTACCTATGTCTCAGTAAAGTGCAAGCAGGCACGAGAGCGCCAGCCCGACAAGGAGGTGAACATCATTGAATTCACCCCCGCCACTAAACCTAATAAGGAGGTCGGGACAAGCAGTTCTGATAAGAAGCCAGCTGATAAGCCGGCCGCTCCCTCCTTCTCGGAGCGTATGAAGACACCCTTCTCCTTCAAGAAGGAACACACGAAGATGAATAAACTTATATTTGAAATAAAATTCTATTAGTTTAAAATTACATCTTGTCTCGACTATATTCTGATTGACACGACTGTTTAACTGCCATGTTCCGAGCAAACGAACACGTTCTACTGCTATCGGTTCGGGGCGTGACAGATTAGCCGGTTAACAATATCTTTTATGAAAACATCAAACAAAATAATTAATGCTAAAGACATCAACTATATCCAATAAAGGAAAAGATATGATAGTAATGAATAGCAGGAAATAGATAGTGTATAACAAGATTTCAGGCATTGGGCCGTAACAAGCATGCGAGTATAACATGTCATGTAAAGTCTTGAATTTTATGTAGGAATGAATGTCATAGATTAACACGTTACCAAGTACTCAGTGTAATGTCACACATTGTCATTACAAACTCCCATGGGCACAAGTACTTTCGGGTGCTCCTCCCAAGACCAGACTAGGCCCTTTATGATGCATTGACATTGAGTAGTGGATCACAGATTCTAAGTAAGATCTAGACATTTATTTATTTTCAGCTAAGAATTTCAAAGTTAAGCTCAAGTAACCAAGCTCTAAGAATGAAGGTCATTTCATAGTAGGAATTGCAAATGACAAGTCATAAAATATGACTTGGAAGCCAAGTATTATTAATGGGGTCGTGAGCATGACTATATGGTAGCATGAAGGGATAACATTCATCGTGGCTATAACATTACACAAAAATCATAGAAATCGAGAAATCTAGAGAAGGTCACAGTCAGCACAGGACCGCTATCTGATGGTAGTGGTCAAGGGAGAACCGCTATCAAAAGGGGCAACTCAAGGGCGTAGTCGACTCGCTAGGCACTGGGGTCGACTTCACTGAATAGGATAAGTGATCGCAGTCCACAGAGAACCACAGTCATGTAGTCACGGTCCAGGAATAACCGCAATTATCAAAAGCTAGTAGGTGCCTGCGTCGACTTAATCAGCCAACAAGTCAACGCACAAGGCATGGAAAAAGGTCGCGGTCAAGGATGGGCCGCTATATGGAAGTGGTAGTCTAAAGAGAATTGCAAACAGGTCAGAAGGGCAAAATGACATGGTTCATACAACTAATCAAGGCTCTCAATCGACCTGGGACAGGACTCGACTGAAGTAGGGTTCAATATACATAACCACTGCTAACTGAGGTGATATAGGTCGACTTAACTAGGGCTGGGTCGACTGGAACAGGGATCAGTCGACTAGACAAGACTGGCACGCAGGCCAAAATAGAGAAGAACGCGGTCAATTGTCGGCCGCTATCTCCTGGTAGCAGTCCTCGTAGGGCCGCGTTCTAGATGGGGTTGGGCAAAACTCAATCATAACCTTGGATTACCGAAATCAAAAATCTGGTCAATCAGTGGGTTCAGGCTTTCAGGGTACAATCTGCTCGACATCTTAGTGGGAATCTCAAGCTCACGGAATCTTACGGAGGTCTTGTGATAGCAGTCCTAGTCTGATTGAAGGAATATCTAGCGGAGAGTCCCAACTCTCTCAAAAAATGAAGGTGTGAAACGCAGGAAATAGGAGTAAACGGTAGGTCATTACCACCGGAGTGGCATGACCCTCAAATAATCTTAGCAATGTAACCAATAACAAGTCAAGTATCGCATGAAATTTTTCCAAGGATGTGAATAGATTGTAGCTATTATTCTGCTTGTTTCGCAAGGTATAACATGAGAGATCAATTAAAATCAGTGAGCAAGGAGATAGATATTTCTTAGATTTGTCGTTATTTCACAAAGCCCTAATCTTTAGGTGCGTTTTTAGTCTTAAAACATGCTGTCTATTCAGAACAGAACACGAGTAAAACATTGTGATCTTGTTATAACCCATGCCATGGTCGCAGTCAGGGGAGGACCGCTACCAAATGGTAGAGGTCGGTCAACAATCACAATATGGCGATCTTGACCAAATTCAAAATTTTCGTATGATCGAAAGGTAGTAGTCTATCGTGAGACCATGGTCTCCAGGCTGCGGTCACTAGTGGTCCGCGATCTGGGACCGGCACCAGTTCCTGTTCATAATGTGCTTGATAGGTTGCAAGAGGGGCTAACTCCAAATCATATGAACACTTGTGAATTGGAGGAAGAGGGAGACTCGTTACCTTCAATTGATCCTGCCATGAACCTCCTGACCACAGCTGAAGGGGGTAAATCTTTGACCCAAGGAGACGGCAACGATATCTATGTTGCCATGAAGGATGATACGGAACACTCTAATCATCTTTTGATAGTTTAGGAGGCTGAGGCCTCCATAAGGGATTGCAGGCCTTTGCATGGCCATGTCCACGTACCTCAAGGAACTTCGGAAGCCTTATGCCCAACACACATTCGCACTATGCACGGTCCTATCACAGACCATCGAGAAGACCTAGACACTTCCAATCAGGCTCCTTTGCATGTCACTGAGGAAGCTTCAAGTATGCCGCCTGATAAGCCACTGCGAGTGGGGCTTACACCCACTTGTGCTACGGATACAGTAAAAGCGCAAGCTGAGAATATTTACATGCCAGAGGTAAGCATTAACAAGGAGGGTAAGGTGAGTCATCTTGTTGGTATTCTTACAAGGTCCAAAGCCAGAGTAGCAGATTTTCAACCAGGGTACATCTCCTCATGATTTCTTCTTTATTTTGAAATATTAGGGGTATTGCTAACATGACCTCTAAGAGGACTCTAAGGTGACTGGTGCGGAAGCATAAGCTGGACTTTGTGGCTATTAGTGAACCTATGATAACTTTCAGTAAAGTGGAGGGTTTATGCAGATATCTGCGTATGGATGGCTTTGCTAGGAATTCTGGTGAAAACTCTAAAATATGGCTCCTTTGGAATAGTTCTCTCTCCTTTAGCATGAGCTCAAGCTCGTCCCAGTAGATTACAGGGACTTTGAAGAAAGGGAATTTTACTATCTGTGTGGTCTCTGCAATCTATGTGGACTGTGATGTGGCTGAGAGGCGTCTGCTTTTTGATGATCTTCTTAATGTTGTAGATAATAATATGCAAATCTTATGGTTGGTAGGGGGAGACTTTAACTGTATTGCCCAATCGACTGAGAAGAAGGGTGGTCTTATGCATAACATGTCCTCTATGATTGACTTTAATGGTTTTATTTCTACAGTTGGTTTGATAGATGCTGGGTTTTGGGGCAGAAATTTACCTGGTCTAATAATAGAGTTGGTTCGGCTACTATCAAGGCCAGGCTTGATCGAATTCTTACCAATCCTCGATGGCAGGATGTGCACCCAGGTCATATTGTTCAACATCTCAACCGAGGGCCCTTAGATCATGCTCCTCTCCTCATGCAGTTGAGAGAGATCCCCCCGCATCCTTCTCGCTTTATCTTCCAGAAGATGTGGATCAATCATGAATCCTTTAAGCAATGTGTTAAGGAAGCTTGGGAGGGGGAGGATGGATGGTCTCCTAATCTGTTTGTCAAGCTCCAATTAAAGCTTCGAGCAGTTAAAAAGGCTCTACGACTTTGGAATAAACTGACCTTTGGCCACCTGGAGGTCAACCTTAAGCAAGCTGAGAAGCGAGTATAAACCATGCAGCAGCTGTTTGATGAGCATCCTTCGGAGGCTAATTGAATGGCTTTGTATGAGGCCAATGTAGCTCTTCGTAGGTCTATGCTCAACCAGGAGATTTTTTGGGCTCAGAAGGTGAGGATTCAATTGATGGGTCATGGTGATCTTAACACTGGATTTTATCATGCAATGGTGCAAGAGAGGCGCAGAAGGAGCTATATTCACAAGCTTAAGGTAAATGACGTTTGGTATGAAGACCAAGATATGCTTAAGCGGGAGGCTGTGACTTTCTACCAGCACTTGCTATCAACAGAATGCCATGACTTGTAGGACACTCTGCTACAAGTTAACCCTTCTACGATAACTGAGGATCACAATCAGTGTAACACCGTGGATCTTTGGCAGATCTTTATTGGGTCCTATTGGATCTTTATTGAGTTTTCGGATCTTTTTAGAAGAGTTTCAGACTGCTTTTGTAGCTCCCGAGTTGAGAACACTTCATCTCATATCATCTGCACTACTTCATATCCAACCAAGGTTGTTCTCTCAAACAGTTTCTTCTTATTTTCATCAATCTTGGTAGTTTGATCAATTACTACAGCACTTCTCAAGGACAGACTCTGTTGTTCTTCATTGATGTCATAGTTATAGCGATGCATTTCCATTAATCTCTCACGTGATTCCTCGTGAATTTCTTTATGTCTCTTCAAAACAGAAGCTGCTTTTCACTCACATACATCAAGGATTCCATAAACTTATGTAGCTTTGTATCTAACTTAACTTTGTCCAGCTTGTACTGCTCCCAGTGGCTGTCAACTTTCTATTCAAATGTGGCATTTTCAGATACATGTTTTTGCTCAAATGCTCAACGTTCATGTTGAGATGCATGACTGAAGAGTTAATGCTCGAAAACTGTGTTGACAAAAAATTGATTAAGGTGGGATTAAGTCCAGTCAAATTCTTGGCCTGAACAGTAGATGGACCTACTCTAGCAGAAGATGTCTCTGCCTGTGGTTCTGGAGATACTGGCTTATGTACCTCTTCTTCTGTTCTAGGAGAGGGTTGTTGGAATGGTCCAAAAATAGCTATCAAATCTCTAGATTCAGGGAGATGACTACCAGGAGCTTGTGGTTCGGTAGCAGCAGTAGCTTGAGGTTCGGTAGGAGTAGGCACTTGTGGTTCGGCAACAGCAGTAGGAGGATGCTCTTCTTGGTGACCAGGTAAATTCTGAACAATTCTACCTCCCTCCTTTTTGAACTTCATGAACTTTTCAATGAATCTCATGTTATAAACATTAGCTATAGGAATTTCCACCATCTTCTCATTTTCCAGTGAGATTCCAACCTTCTTGAAGACTGTTGTCAAGTGTGCTGCATAGGGTAGATATCTTTTCTGTCTGATACAGCTACTCATGATCTGAATCATAATGTCTAGTAGACACACTTTCATGTTGCTAAACATGTAGAAAAATAGGAACCTTTGTGTTTCAATCAGATGACTTCTCCCACCACCTTGTGGAGTGATAATGGTTGTAAATATGTGATGCAGAAGTCTTTATAGAGGTGGGAATCTATTGGTGTTGAAATTGGTGACAAGTGTCTGAGAATAGATTGTAGGGTCACTTGGCTTCTCGATCATGATGGTGTAAGCTGCAAATTCATCATAATTGTAATATGATTCCATGAGACCTTCTGCAGGAATGTGCAATGCCTTTTGAAAGAGTTTCTGCTTGATCTAAATTTTCACCCCATTCACCTCAGTCCACAACCGCTTATCATCATCATCATAAAATAAATTTATGTACCACTGATGTACCAACCTTGGGTAGTAAACCCTGTGTCTACTCACAAATTTCTTCCATCCTTGAAATTCTAACAGTGGCAGTAGTTCAGGAAATCCATCGAGCATTTTTTGGTCATGAAAGTCAACAAACCTTGGAAACAATATCCTCAGTGAATTGCCCTCTTCAGCTTTTTGAGATGATGCAGAGGGAACCTTTCCTTGACCAACTGCCCCTTTTCCTTTAACTTGAACTGAGGTCCTTCTTTTCTTGGCTGGAGGATCAGCGGCTTTCTCTTTTCCTTTGAGAGACTCCTGTATCGGTCGTTTTCTCCATTGCCTAGTTGAAGCATCCACATCATGGAGATTCTTGGAGCGAGACTCCATCCTGCTAGCTGCTATGATAGGGGCACGTTTCTCTTGCAAGGGAGCTTTTCCCTTTCCTCGAGTAACTGGAGGAGACATGATAGAGCTGAGTAGAGGGTTTCGAGAAGGCTCACAAGTGAAAGAAGGAAGGAGCTAGAGGAACACAGCTTCAGAAGCACGAGCTGGTTACTAAACCAAAGAGAAGAAGAAGACTCAAGGTCGAGGTCGAGGAGATGATGTGTTGACCTCGCATGACATGGAGAGCTCCGTAGCTATAAAAAGGTAAGTAAGGGTTTTGCTAAAGATTGGTAAAGGCAGAAACATATAAATGATTTGAGGTTATTAAAATTTAAAAGTAGCACCCTCAACTTTTGAGATTTACATAAACTGGGCTTCACCCTTGAATAATACTATTATAGTGGGCGCTATGAAGTGGACACCATCTCCACTTTCTTTTCAACAAAAGATAGCCTGCCGGGGGCAACTTATGATGAGTACCCGACAGAAGTAGAATATGCCCGGTCACCTCAACTAGAGGGCCAGGGATCAGAAACAATGACCTCCTGTAGATGCTAGGAACAGGTTTATTGTGAAGAGATAGCTTTACAAGCCAAATTTGACACGGCAAGTGACAGCGAAGCCGAAGACACTGAAGAAGGAGGGGCTTCCCTCGCCTACAGCCCTCCCTTGGCGGTGATATCAGCACCCCTCAGATCGATCGAAGAAGTTTCTGTTGAAACCGATCAGGAAATACCCATAGTTGAAGCTATAAACAAGAAAGAGCAAGCCACCTCCACTGAAGACAAGGTGATTCAAGGTAGCATGAAAGTTGAGTCACCCCCATGCATTATGGAGTTGGAATACTATGCCCTCGAGACAGAAGTAAACAAATGCCAGCCCCTCGAAGCTACTAACACACTAGCTGAAGTTAAAGCTGTATAAAATTCACTGATAGAATAGCTTGCACCGCTGCTGGCTATATTAAAAGCTCCCGAGGAGGCCCAGGGGCAACTAAATGAAATGGTCGAGGTGCTCGAACTCGAAGGTGATATTCCAGACTTCATTGACCTTCAGTCGGTGCCCCTAGAAACTGAAGATAGAGGCCAATCCATGGTCAATGAGCTGATAGTAGTCAATCCGGGGAGTGAGGATGATCCTAGGCCAACCTTCCTCAGTGCCCAACTCTCCTCGAAAGAACAGAAGCTGTACATTCAGCTGCTACAAGAATTCTGAGACTGCTTTACCTGGAGCTACAAGGAGATGCCAGTGTTGGATCCCCTAGTTGATTTTGGGTAGTTGAGTTTCAATGATGACGAATCTAGTGTGTTTGTGCCATTGGGTGGTTTATTGAAAAATGCTTGATAACCAAGGTGCTAATATTGTGATCATTTGGCAATCCAGGACAAATATCCTTGGTGGACTCTTGGAACTCAAATGCATGCGTGAAGGAGTCTTTTTTAGTCTTGGATTCAAAACAAGTGGTAAACAATGTCCACATTCCTTAAGAGAATATGGTGAGGCCTTACAACTCTCAAAAGCACAAATTTGTTGAGTTGTGGTTCATGCTCTTTCTACTTTGAGTTTTGGGCTGAAAATTTGCTTGGTTTACTCATTCAAGAATTGATAGGAATTAGTTGAATCATATTCTCACACCTATGGCATTTATGTCCATGTTACTCTAAAATTGCACAAATGAATAGAAATGTGAAATTGGGTTCATGATGCTCACTCTTGTGCACAAATGCATAGCCATAGGATTTTGGTGCTTAGTCATAACACTTGAGCTTGCAAAGGGCTTCCATGGATATCATTTATGTATGATCAATGGATTTTAATGTCTATACTTCATGCTTGTTCAAGTTCTACACATTAACCTTGGTAAAATTTGGTATGTTGTTGTGCATTCATGTAAGTTAAACACAAGGTTGATTGATCCTTATTTTTGGTTGGCAAAAATGAAGGTTTGAATGGTTTTCAATTTGTTCAAATGCTCCTTGTCAATTGGGATTTCATGTTTACATTTTATGTAATTTGTATAAGGGCCTATAGCTTTTAGTTTCAACACAAAATTGGGTTTTCTGCACTTCGGTCGACCTACCGCTTCATATTGGTCGATCGAAATTTCCAGCAACAACTGGAATGAAACCCTACGAAAGTTCAGTCGACCGAACCCCTTACATTAGTCGATCGAAAATTCTAGTGTTGTCTGTAAAAATCCCTACAAAATGTTGGTCGATCGATCCATTCAATCGGTCGACCGAAATCGACGGGCGAGACCCATTTAAGTGGATTTGAAACCCACTTTTCTTGATCCATTTGGGTTCAAACTTTACCCCTTTCCCCTAGGGTTATCATATACCTTTTGGGGGTTGTTTCACAAGGTTTAGAAACGACTTTAATGGACTTTTGGAAATTTCTAATTTCTTGAGTCTAGTGAGTCTTATACTTAAAGAGAGTCAATGTCAATTGTAACTCTACTTATTTGATCAATGAAAGTGAAGGTTTTTGTTATATGGGGTTGCATACATTGTTCTGTGTGAATGGATGTTGCACTTTGATTGTCTTGCTAGCTAGAGGCTTACTTTGCTAGATGTTTATGTTCCCAACTTTTTTCCATTGTATATCTCGGGGTGTGACAGTTAAGGTGGTGGAGAGGGGGAAACTCCACCGTCCGAAAGCACGGCCCAACTAGGTCCAATTTGATCGAACTAGGCCCAGCTCCCCAAATTGACAGCCCTATTATGGGCCCACTTACTCCAAGCTCAAAACTCACTCGGATCAGCACTTCCTAGGCGACCCCTGGGTCCAGAAGTCTAAGCGACAAGTCGACCGGGAAGGCCCCTATGGGGGCCAAGTGACCCTATCCTAGCTACGCGCCCATCGCTCAGGAGGACCCCCAACAGGCGTCCCAAGCTCAGACCGACCGTCAGAAGCTTACCCAAGCATCCGTTATGCAACTTTAAGGAGTAAGGAACTCCAAGGGATAAGGGAGAGCAAGAGTCCTTGTGTTGTAAAGAGCCTATTGTAGACACGCCAAAATTGATGCTATGATTGTGTAAATTTCATGTCACAATGCAATGCCCCAAAGTGGACTTTATTACTAGCTTAATAAGTAGATTTTTTTTCTGATTTATTTCAATACTGCAACCATGATATGGGCGCTATTCAAATTGAGCCTTTGTACACGGTCGCTATTTTCCTAAGGTATTGGTTCTTATTTAATGAGTGAGCGACCACTTTCGCAGGCGCTATTTCGGGATCTTTCCGATTTCCACTCGAAATAAAATTAAGGAAATAACACCTGAATGAGTAGGCGCTCTTTGATGAATGCCTTTTCCAGCCGTTGTTATTTATTCTTTTATTAAATATAAAAAATCTAATATTTCTTGGAAATAGCGGCCGTCGCTTGGGCATTGTTTAGAAGAGCGACCGTCTCATGGTCGCTATTTATTTTTCATCTCCTCTTCATCCACAACCTTCCCGGTTGGTGTCTTTCCTCATTTGGCTCTGTGATTGATTGTGGAAGGGAGATCCATGCCCTAGAGAGCATCTTCTTTGTTTTAATCCTATTGAAATAAGGACTTTTATCTCTATAAATACCCTCTGTTTCATCCACAAAGGTTCCTTCGGCTAAAAAAATCTTCTGTGCACTAGAGGGATCCTCTGCGGTAGTTCCTCTTCCTACTGAGTCCCTGCTTCTGTTGCTGGCACTATGCTTCATAGCGCCAAGCAGTAGCCAAGCTCTCCTTCTCCCTCTGTCCTACTTATAGGCGCAGAAGAGGGCCACCATCTCCTATGTTTTTTATCATTCTCTCTGTTTTAAGGCATATCATTAGCATCTTCACCTTGATTTGCTTAGTCCATCTTAGTATCATTTTGCATATTCCATATTTCATATTTTCTTCCATGCATACTTTTCCATCCCTTTACTCCTCTTAGGGGTTTTAAAACCAAAAACACAAGGTGTGTTCATGCCCAACTTGCATAAGATTATTTACATAGAGCATTAATACCACACACCTTTGGCTAATCCAATTCTCTTGTCTTTTGTCTACTTTTCCTTTCAAGGGTAATCAAGAATAAGAACCCCCTTCATCAGCCTGCCGGTTGGAGGAGAAAGTTGGATCCAAATCTCACCCGCTTACAAGGTATTCATCGTGATCATACTTTTGTTTTGAGGTAACCCCTATGGCGATCACACTCCTAGATAACATCTCATGCTTCCTCCCCTTTAGTTACTTTAGTTATCTCCTTTTACTTAGTCTTAATTAGTTTTTCTCTTTTAAATGTCTATGTGACACGTTCACAAATTGGCGATTACAGTGGGACCCTTGCTGTTTTTATTTTGATTACCCCTCATTTGGCACCCATATGTGCCCCTCCCTTTGGCATCCACGTGTGCCCTTCCTTTGTGCTCCACGTAGCACACTCCCTCCTACCATCCCCAGACTGACGGGCAGACCGAGGTGGTTAATAGAAGTTTGGGGAATCTCCTGAGGTGCTTGATTAGGAAACGCGAGAGGGACTGGGATCTCATTTTGCCACTTGTCGAGTTTGCATATAATGACTCAGTCAATAGGTCCACATGCATGAGTCTTTTTGAGGTTATCATAGGATATAGACCTAGGAAGCCTGTGGATCTAGTCCCCTTACCCATCCATGCTAGAGTGTCGCAGTCTGCAAAGTCATTTGCCGAGCATGTTAGGGGTTTACATGATGATATCCGTCGCCATATAGAGACCAGCAACACGCAATATAAAGAGTTGGCTGACGCTCATAGGCACCCCCGCGAGTTCCAGGAGGGAGACTGTGTCATGATCTGGGTCAGACCGGAACGGTTTTCTTCTGGATCCGTGAAGAAACTACAAGCTCGTGGTGCTAGCCTCTTTAGAGTTTTGAGACGAGTTGGGTCTAATGCATATGTTGTAGATTTACCGGAGGACTATGTATCAGTTCCATATTCAATGTCTCAGATTTAGTCGCATATAGGGACCCAGCAGTGATCCCCAGTGAGTTGTATGGGCCTTCTCAACCCCTTGTGAGCGAGCCCTCCCTTGAGAGTCAACTTCCAGTCCCGTCACCTCAGCAGTGTGAGCGGATAGAGTCCATACTGGATGAGCAAGTGACTACCACTAGGAGTGACGTGTATCACCGCTACTTAGTGAGTTGGAGAGAACGGCCCACGTTTGACGATGCTTGGATCACCCGGGCAGAGCTTGAAAGGATAGATCCGGACATGCTCGAGCGATACCAAAGTGATGGAGACCCTTACTCGACGTGGTCGAGTTTCTCCCACCCGGGGAGAATTGGTGAGGACACCAGAGCCAGAGTACGACTTGACTCAGCAAGCTGTCGGTACCGAACGCGTAGCACGACTCGGTCGACACCGAAATCTTTGTGGCTGGGGGACAGTCTGGAGTCTCCACTGGAGTGTTGACACTGTAGCATGTATTTTTATACGTATTTGTATTTTGTACATATTTTGTTGTATTTTGTATTCCGTACGTATTAGGTTGTACTTGGTGTGTATTTGGCATGTATTTCGGGTTGTATTTTGGTTTGTATTATTTTAGGATTTCAAATGGGTTTGAATTCAAACTCCAAGGAGGGAAAATGGAGCCCACTTCACATGGGTTCAAGTTTAAACTCCAAGGAGGGAAAATGGAGCCCATAGGTTTTAAATTTCAAATGGGTTCAACTTTAAACTCCAAGGAGGGAAAATGGAGCCCATTTCAAATGGGTTCAAATTCAAACTCCAAGGAGGGAAGATGAAGCCCATACTTTATATATAGTCATGTATTCCTCCCTTGAAAGAATAAATGAAGATTTTGTGTGAGAAATTTATGTAAGAGTGTGATTCTCTTCCCCCTTGGGTGTGATGCCCTAAACCCCCCCCAATCCTGTGACGGGATTATCTTAGTGTGTGACTCGTCCCCTCTATCCTCCCCTTCCTGTTCTTATCTGGCCCTGAGAAAATTACCAGAGCTTCTCCTTCAAGTCAGGAAGAAGTTAATGCTGGTTTCGCATCGATCAGAGCTTTAGATCAACGGCAACAATTCTTCTCGTGAAGTCGTGCAAGTTTGCACGAGCCTGCTGTCCAGATTCTTAGTTTCCTGATTCTGAATTTCTCTAGATCTACTCCCAAGCTTTCTAGAGCTCAGCTTTTGAGGGATCGTAGGATTTTTTTGTCCTCTCCGTCTTGCCTCCAGTCTCGCATCATTTAGAAGTCGGTGCTGATTGTGGTGAGGATTCTCGTGGGACTGCGCAGACCACTCTGTGTAGATCCGACCCAGAAGCAGAGTCAACTTCCCGAAGCTTCCCGTCCCCCCTCCTTGCAGATCTGAACAAATACCTTGGTCAGATCCTTCCTCTTGACATTGCCGATGATCTGCATAGACGGCGCCTCGATCCGACAACGGGAGCTATTTTTTCCGTAATTGTTTGTTTCCTTGTGCAGTTCTGTGAGAGCAGAACCAGAGAGCTAGTGCAGGAGCTGTCACGCCCAGATATGACAAGAGCTGATGGCAAAATTTGGCTGAGGTGTTTTGCTTCCAGTCGCCGACGTTCTCCAACAAACGAAACTCTGATTGGACCCCGGATCTAGCGGTACTAGCCTCCGCAAGATTGCTGCGTAGGGTGACCGATGTGGGCAGAACCGGATCGGTACCCAATCGTCGACTGGATCGGCGCCGACCCGCCTTCCTCGGCTATCTCGAGTGCTGCCCATCAACCCAAGACCCCATAGCCCCGAAGAATAGCATTGTAGCCTATTATCTCCCTATGAGGAGTGGGCCCTATTTTCTGGAATTGTAACCGTTAGTCATTTGTGTGTATCGGGGTTGTCGGATCCGGCTGGGGTTTCTTCCCCACGCACTAGTTGTAGTGGTACATGCTTCATTCCCATTACTCACATTTGCTGATCTAGTATGCGGTTGTATATGCTGCATTTGTGAGAATAGGGCCATTAGCTAGCTACAAATTACTGTGGTTGTGAGTTGTGAGCGCCCGTTCTTTAGCTCTATTCAAGCACCGAGCCCGAACTGGACACCCCTAGGTGATAGTGGTTCCTTAACTGCTATGATCCCACGTTTCCCTCGCAAGGGACAATCGTCGGGCTGAGTGAGTTTCTGTTGAGAGGCGTCTCCACCTGGAGAACACCACGGTGGTCAGTCGCCCGGCTTGCCTTTAACGTGCTAGTGCTAGCCGCACATCGAGTCTGTCATATGTCTTAGCCCAGTCGTGTCATCCGTCCCGCATCAAATTGGTATCAGAGCAAAGGTTGAGTCTAGCGTAGTCATTATTTTCAAACAAAAAAAAATGTTTTAGTTTGCATCCCGATATACGGTATATCACAAGACGATACCGGAAAGATAGGTTATGCCTATTCAGAAGGTTGCCCCTTGCGTGAGGTTTCTATCTCCGCCATGTACCAGCTATTGGGTAAAGTTTAGGTTTGTAGTCGAGTCTGCATTGTAATTTTGCATTGTTGTATAGGGTGGTGTGTAGTTGTCTGCATGTCCAACTACCCACCAACCCATGGCCCTTCCCCGAGACCCATCCAAGTGGTCATCCTTGGGGGCCCAATTCGAGGCTCTCATGGCCCAACCCCTAGGACTCGCCCCTATCAGTCAACCACTGGTTGAATCGACCCCAAAGTTGACAGGCGAGTCGTTCCTGCGCCCCATAGTGTCCACTGCCATCCTACCTAATGGGTTGCATACGGAGATTGATTTCATCATTTGGGTGTCATCTAATTATGTCTCTCAGGATATTTTCGAGTCACTCTCTAAGACCGGGGAGATTGTTCTCAACGGTGGCTTCGCATTCGTAGAGTTCGAATGGAGGTTCGGCCCTGTCCTATATGACGACGGAGCATGGTGCAAGGTCGACACACTTGCTAGTCCATGCATCATCTTAGGACAAACTTGGCTGGAAGAAAGGAGAGTGTCCTTTGACCAAGACAGGAGGACCTGCACCTTACACCCACCTCACCTACCTGACAAGTTCATCATCTATGATGGCGCTCAGCCGACCACCTCTGTGTTTCCAGCCATCCACCCCCAGCGGCTCACTCTGAGCTCACGCCCGCCACCACTCTCAGAGCCAACCCATGTGGCCCCTTGTAGTGGGAGTAACCATTTACCCAACCAGTGTCCTTCACATTCCCCTATCTTAGAGGACACACGGTCAGAGGATGCCCCACCCAGGCATATTCTAGTGAGTTATGAGGCTGACCAAGAGAGGAGTACCTCGCTGAGATTGAGGGGTTAGAGAGCGATCCCATAGAGCGCTTAGAGGGCCAAGGTCTATCAGTCACCCCAGCCCCACCGGATGACCCCGTGTTGTCACCCATCCCAGCTTTCCATGATGAACTTGACCAGCCTACCGCCTCTCTCATGCTAGTCACTTCTGAGCAGCAGTCAACCATCCCACTTTTCCCCGTCTCTCCTATGGTAGCGCAGCCGTTCGTGGCTATCGTACCACTGTTGACACCCTATGTTGACGCAGTATGGTTTGATTTTTGCCATGCATACGAGAGACAATGTCCGGACTTCCCATTGTCCATGCTCTATGCCAGATGTCCGGACTACCTTCCCGTCACCCAGCTCCTGATCCTCTTACACTTCCATACCCGAGGTCGAGTCTTCTCAAATCGGAGACAGTTGACGAGGGTTGAGACTCATGGCATCAAATTGTGGGTTAGTTTGTCATTACACCTGGTGTATGTAGAAGGTATCCATCAGTCTTACCTCACTCCGTTCTCTCCCGTCTCTGGTCCGTTCGGCGTGAGGCACACACCGTTGCGGAGCTGGCCGTGGCGTGGACGTGCTGGGGTGATCGGTTCGCAGGAAGGAGTAGCGGTTGGAGCGTGGCAGGCGCGATCCCTCGGGGGATTCCAAGAAGGCGCCATTCATGTTCCTGACAATTTTCGGCGTGGTTTAGTTGCTTCGGCGTGCGATTTCTTCGGTGGAGCTAGGGAGATGGATCACCACTTCATCCTCTACATTTTCCCTGTCCTTGCTCATCGTTTCGTGCTCGAACGGGAGAGATCGGCCCCATTGAAGGCGTTTCATTGCGTGCATGTGGTGTTTTTGGAATCCTTGAGGGATTTCCCATTGTTTGGGTGTATTTCCCCTGCGCTACGGCGTGCATGGGGCGTGGAAAGGGCTGATTCGACCGTTTCACCGTTTTGATCATCAGATTGGCATAACGGTCCTACCAGAGGCCGTTATATGCATAACGGTGCCCCGATAGACCATTATGCTTCGTTCATCGATTTTTATCTTCAGAGGTCTTGGAGCATAACGGACCAAGACAGGTCCGTTATGTGGAGCATAACGCCCCTGTCCAAGTGCGTTATGGTCGGGTGGTTTTCGAGGCTGACTGCCATGTCAGTTTCCTCGACGACCGTGTTCACCTCGAAGACCGTGTCAGTCGGTTCGCATAATGGACTCCTCCCCATTATGGTTAATATAACGCTCAGGTGTAGATCCGTTATGGTCCGTTGACCGATGTTTTGACTGGGTATGGCGGTTGATATAATGCGCCTCACCCTGTGCGTTTTGTGGCTATAACGGATGGGTCTTGGTCCGTTATGTTCCCTTAGTTTGTGGTTAGGGTTCTTTACGTCTGTTGGGTATAACGCACCTGTCCTTGTGCGTTATATAGTATAACGCACCTATTGGTCCGTTATACTTCATTTTGTTATATGTTGGTCTGTTGGGCATAACGCATATGTTCTGGTGCGTTATGCCGATATACCGCCCTTAGCTTGGTGCGTTATATCATCTGTATGTGGTTTCAGGTCCGGTTGGCATAACCCCCCTCCTGTGGTGTGTTATGTGGGTATAACGTCCCTATGCTGGTGCGTTATAGTCCTGTTTGCCGTGTCGACCGTTGGTTGGTTTTGTATTGTGTGTCCGTCTGTCTTAGGTCCTTATTTAGCGCAGTGTCTGTCTATCGACGGTTGTCTAGATCGGTCGGTTTAGGTGACTAGCTGTGGTCTTTTCCTAGACTACGACAGTACCCTAACGACTCAATCTAGAAGCTGCTATTGTCATTGTCTCTGGTCACGTAGCAGTTGTCTCTTGACTGTTGGGTTTCCCTTAGCAGTTGACTGACGGGTTGCTCTGCCCAGAGTGTTGTCGTCATCCGCCGCTCTTGTTCTTGTTGGTTCTGTTTGTTTATGCTGTTGTGGCAGTGGATATGTTAGTGTGTTGGTGTCGTGTCTGCTTCCGGTCAACCCAGGGTTACCTAGTGGTTGACGGGCAGTTTGTTGTGTCTCGACGGCCTTGCCCAATTCGAGACATTGGTTCTGGATGCCTAGAGGTACTGTTCTATCTCGATTTACGTGTCCAGGTGTGCTGAGGGCTCTTGATGTCCCCTCAGGTCTTCGTGTGTCATTTTCTCGGAGCGTCGTTTTCCCTGACTTAGGATTAGACCGATTGGCGGTTTGTTTCGCTATGTGCGACGATCCTGACTCAGAGTTGTAGGACTCAGGGACCGTTGTAGTTGTAGGTCTAGTTGCCTTGTCCTGAGTCTGTTGGTAGTCCCCTGTGCTGCCTTTGGTGCTTTGAAGTATGTGTTACAGGGCACTCTTGCCTGTATGTGCTTCGGCACTTGTGTTTTGGAGTCCATGTCTTGTGAGCCTTCACTAGTCGTAGCCTTATGGCACGCTTCGGCATGATGACTTTTACAGTGGGGCACTTTCGGTTCGCGATTTTTAAGCTAGTTTTCGTCGGCTCCCGCAGTTACTGCTGTGTCCTACGAGGGGAGAAAACTAGCTAGAGGCCTGACTTAGGCAAAAGCCAGTGTGTGCACACGTGGTCAGAGGCTTTGGACTGATGCCGACAGGCATTCCCCTATCTAGTCACTCGCGACTTGGTTACTGTTCTGGTTCTGATAGTGTCTTAGTCTCTGCCTAGCTGTAGGCATAGCAGATGAGACGCTAGTAGGCGCAGCATAAGATGTCAGTGGACATAGCTGGCTATTCTTCTAGTGTGGGGCACTCCAGTCATGTGACACGTGACCCTTCGCGGTTCTCTTCGCGCTTCTTGAGCATCGTGACCTTCTGGGTTAGCCCTCTTCCAGCCTTTGCTTCAACTTTCATTTTCACTTGGGCGCGTTCATTTAGCTTTCACTTTTACCATCTCCAGTCCATTCTTTCTCCATTCATTTGCTTACATGTCATGAACAAAGCATCACGTATGTCAGTCATATGAATGTGTAAAATAACAATGACTTATAGTGTTAGCCATTATCAAAACCATGATATACAAATGACTACAGGAGCACAACAATTTCTACTTCTTGGAAAAGTTATGGAAATTACGTCTGACGGACTGGACGCTAATTGGTATTGGCGACTTCCATGAGCGACACTCATTCTTAGCATATTTATCCATTTAATAATGATTTTCGATAAATCGTGACTTCCATAGCAGACACTAATTCTTTTAAAATGAATAAGAATTGTCGTAAATTGATTAAAATGAGCGACCACTCATTTGGACGCCATTTAATTAACAGCTGCTATAGAAGATGCCATTTTTTTTATAGAAAGTATGGAAATTGCTAAAATTCATCCTAAGAATGAGTGTCCGTGATGGAGGACGCAGATTCAAATAGCGGCTGGAAAGTTGGACGCCATTTTCCTTTCCGTTTCTGTTGAGCGCGAACCTCCCTTCCCGGGTTGATCATTGCCTGTTCTCGATTCCTGTTAAGTTTTAGGGTGGTATTCTTACCCCATTAAGAGCCATTCCTAAAGAAGGACTCTTCCCCTATAAAACTCTCCCTTTTTGGGCGCTTGCGTGATGGAGGAAATCAGAAAGAGAACGGCAGAGAAGAGAATGGCAGAAGAGAGAACAGCAGCAGGCTGAGGAAGGACAGAGCATCGCCGCCATTCAGTGCTGCCTTCTCCTGCGCACAAAAGCTTCTTCTTCCTCTCTGCAACATCGCCCGGTGGAGGGGGATCCCTCCGTTCTTCTCTTTTCATTTATTTTGTGTCTTTTTTTGGTCATTTGCATCCTCAGTTTTCACACCAATTTTTTTTCATCATTCACGCACACTGTCACTCACCGCACTCTCAGTTTCTAGTTGCGCTAGGTCATCACTGCACCTCACTAATCATTGCATGCACACCACCTCCCTTAACCTTTAAGGGGTTTAAAAACACACCAAGTGTGTTCGGTTCCCTCTTGCATGTCTCAATTCCTATTTGAACAGTTACTTCATTACACATTAAGCTAATCCAGTGCATTTGTTCTTGGCTTGTCTTGTGTTTTTCAGGGTAATCAAAGTAAGAGGAACCCTCTTTGTTGGCTGGCCAATTAAAGAGGAAGCAGGACCCCTTCGCATCTCCTTGCACAGGTATTTATGCGATCCCTTTTCTCTTTATTTGAGGAGTTTCTCCTCTGGCGATCACACTCCCTTTGATCACCACGTGCTCCTTCCCACATTAGTTCTTATTTTCATGTTACACAGCACTTATTAAATTCTACACTTTCGACTAACACTCCGAGTGACGAGCTCACAAATTGGCGATCACGGTGGGACACTTGTTGTTTCTTTTTTTGATTATCCTACCCATTGGCATCCACGTGTGCTGCTTTCCATTTGCCCCACGTGTGCCGCTTTCCATTTGCCCCACGTGGCAACCCTTTTTCCTCTTATCTCCATCATGCACCACGTGCACACCCCACTTTGGTTGTTAACCTGTGAAATTGTTGCTCAGTTGTTTGTTTGGTGATTGTGTTTTTTATTGCTATTCAAGAATTAACGTCTGGGTGCCTCGACGCTCATTCCTTTCAGTGTCTCCCTCGAGAGGTGCCTTTTCCATTTATCATATATTGTTATCAGAAATTTCCATAATCTGCGTCCTGTCTGGAGGACGTTATTTATGTTTTAATTTTTGATATTCCTGATATCCGTGTCTTCTCATATAGACACCATTTTCTGTTGCATATTTTAAAAATAAAATAAAAAAGAGGATTTTGATTCAACGTCCAATCTATTGGACGCTGTTTAGTTTTGCGTCCTTCCAATTGGACGTCATTTCTTCTTCATCCGTTACTCTCTATGCTATCACTGTGACATCTCCCAGTGTTCTATGGACTAGACCGGGCCCTTATGATGCGTTGGCATTGATTTGATGGATCCAAGATCCCAAGCTATGTCTAGACATTGATCAAGTTATCCTGGAAATCAAGGAGAGTCCAGAATTTTTAGTAGCACAAGCCAGCCACGACTCAGCCACCGAAGCACACAATAAAGCACGAAAATCAAGTTCTGGAAGTTACGCGGTCAGACTGGGGCTGCTTAAGATATACACAGTCTTATACTGGACCAAGGTAGATGAACTAGGCCAAGGGAAGACTCATCTCCGTACCAAGGGTAAACGGTCCGTTATGGGCCGTGCAAAAGGAGGAATGGTTAGGCATGGGCTGCTTATCAGATACCAGCGGTCCATAACCAGCCATTCAAGACAGCAAGATACTAGGCCCACGACGATCGGTACATGGTCGATACTGGGCCGCTCCATCACTAAATGGTCCGTCGATGGTCCGCTCAGTATCTGAAATGGGCCGCTCTCAACCGTTCAATAAATGGGCCAACTAGGCTAGAGAAGACTACCCAAATAGGCTCCTAGGCCGCCCGAGGCATGGTGGAACCGAACCAGGGTTCAGCCCACGGCTCTTGGGTCAGTCTAGAGGCTTTTAGGTCGACTTAACATGGCCAGGTTGAAGAAGAATCAAGGGTAATCGACCAGTAAAACTTGGCATTTAGCCAATAATACACGGTCTCCTACGGGCCATGCAGTCAGTCAAACGGTCCGTTCATGGCCACGTATAGACTTAGACGGTCCATAGTGGGTCGTGACTCAGAACAGAGATAAGCACGTAATTCGATCGAGTCAACGGGTGTAGAATTTGAGGTACAATCTACCCGGCGTCCTAGTAGGAATCCCAGATTCGTGGGGACTGACGGAGGTCTCATAATGGAGGTCCTAGTCTGACGGAAGGAGTATCTGGCGAAGAGTCCCAACCATTACAAAAATTGAGGGTTATAACACATCGGAAAATGAATATACTGTGGTCAGTCAATTCAACCGGGGTGGAATGACTGTCAAAACAATCCTAGTATCATTATTCCATTTCCATTATGATATGATTGAAACTATGCTTCATTTAATTTGATAAGAACAAGGGAGACATGATAAAAGTAATCAAAGCAAAATTTAACATTAATTGACTTCCATATGTTCCAATTTAAATGTGGGTTGCTGCCCTATCATTATCATTATTTAGCCAGAACTAATTATGCTTAAACCAATGCTAAAATAATTCTTCGTGACCTAGGCCGTCTACTCAAAACCGCTGGATGGGATTTAGCGGTCCATCGATTGGCTGCTCATGTCATGTAGGCCCGAAAGCCATACAGGCCTTGCACGGTCTATCGAATGGCCGCTGGATTCACCGCGTCATCTAGAGATGATCTGCCTGGCCTCCTGCACAGTCTGTCGTTGGGCCGTCTCTGGCCAGGGGTGTCAAAACACTATGAGGGTAGTAAACTGACAGACGACGACTACCGCCCTGGACCCAGTGGTCTATCGCGAGGCCGTTCAAAGTCAAGCGGTTCCTGTTAGGACTACGTACGAAACAGCATGGCCGAACTCCGGTGACCTTGATAACCTCCAATTGAAACAACGAATTCACAATGCAGAGTATATTAAAATTAGGCAAAAATATATCAATAGAAAGAGGGCAAAAATATGCACAATATAGATTAATCAATTGAATCTTAAGCCTGCTAACCCGTTCTTAATCCAAGGTGATATAAGGTTAACCTTAATTCTGACATGCTCCGGTTAAAATACAAAATACACTCAAGATATTAGATCAATTTTAGGGCTTTTGGTGTTAATCAAAATAGGGCTTAAAGACGCTTCTATTGATGTATTACACTTGAGGTTTGGTCCACTAGAACCTACCTTAGAGGAAGAAGAAAGGGACAACGATCGCCGGTCGGACGTGCGAAGAACACCCACGAACACGCCCCAATTCTCCCACGATCGAGTTCCTCGTCGGCCGCCGCAGCATCCAAGGGTTTCTAGGTCGGGGTAGGGTTTCTTTTATGAGAATAGATATATAATCTGTTTGCTAAGTGTGCAGGTCGAGGTTCAAGCTTTCCTTGCTCTCTATCTTCCGCCTCCTATTCATATCTTTTGATCTATTCCTCTCTTCAATCTTATCTCTTGATCTGTTCTGAAACTTGTGTCCTTCTCAGTTTACCTCACTTAATCTCATCATATCTCCATGAGAGGGCATTGCCTCACGATTATGAACCTAGTGATTCTGCTTCACCTGATCTTGGGCGTTGGTTGACGAGCATATTTGTTATCTCTTATGTCCCGCCGTGTCCTTGTCATTTGTGTCTATGTCCCTCTGTGTCCTTGTGACACGTGTTGTTTCGTCCCTCCATGTTTATCATGTTTTCATCCCACTGTGTCGCCATGCCATGTGTTGTTGTCGTCACCCCACACGTGTTGTTTGTGTCTTTTATCCCCCGTAGTTGTTGTCCCACCATGTCATCATCCCACCGTGTTGTGGTGTTGTCTTGTCCCACTTTGTCTTCAGCCACACACATGCTTGCCATTTGTTTATTTGTTATGTTTCATCCATCTTCGTTATCTTATGTTGTGCCATGTTTCATTCATATTTGCCTTGTTGTGTTATATTTCTCATTCATATTCGTTCATTGTTATGTCATGTTCATATTGTGGTTGTCTTATTTGAAAATTCATAAAAAATCAGAAAATATAAAAAACTAAAAAATGTTGTTTCGCCTGCACAGGTAAGTCAGGTATGGCTCTCTATCTCTCCTCATTGTTACATTACTATATGGTATCTACGTTACTATAGCCTCTCAAGGATCGATTGGTTATCTGTGTGTTCTGGGATCTAAAGTTCCCTTTTAACAAAAATGATAATGATCTAGGAGCATACGGTTAATCATTGGATAGGCCGCTCGGTTGAGTCGGGTGGGGGACGATGGACTCTCTCTCGCACGCCGTGGTTGCAAGAAGACTCTTGACCCCATCCTAACTCGGTCTAGCAATATTATTCTTGAGTACTTTCTATTTTATCCTTTCTTTGCATTTATTTTAATGATTTTTATATTTTAGCCTAGCATGCATCATGTCATTTTGAGTACTCACGTCTCATAATTCTCTCAAGGTTCCTCCTCAGCAACGGTTGATTGCACTTCAGTTCTCTTGGGTAAGAGATTCCACATTCCACGATGAATTTGAACAATTTCTCTGATCTGCCCACTTGGTCTGGTCGACTAGCGTGATTCCTGTCTGAATTTTATCTTAGTTTTCTTTCTCCTTTTCCAGCTCTTACGCTGTGTTTCTTCCAATCCCCTCATTGCCCGTGGTTTGTGTCCCCCAATGAGGTCGGTCGTGTTTTCTTTTCCCCTTAGTTTAGTTCTCCAGACATGTCTCACCCTTGTCAATCATTCTGGGTGGTTAGTTCAGCATTTTCGGGAGAATTCCTACTGCTTGTTGGTTGTGACGGGTGTCTTTTGCCTTGATGTCTGATTTTCAGTTCTCTCCCATCTCCGCTTCATCTTCATTCCACGTCATTGTCACTTTCGCTCCATCTCCTTTTCATTCCGCCTTCGCGCTGCTTTCGCTCGTTCGCTTGCAAAGCAGACATCAAGGAGGGGCATCTGTTGAAACCCATTTTTAGCCCGCAAGTTACATCATTTCTCTTATTCATCATTTTTGATGTCCCGAATTACCCATTATTTTGGAGCATTCTTTGGATGAATTTCGAGCCCATTTCATTGTTCTCTAGCCTTAGGACTTCAAAGATCATGATTTCTTAGAGCCCTAAAGCTTATTTTATCAACTTTTGGCTTTCCAAGTCGGCATACGGCCCATTCAGGCTAGCTTCCTTCAAGCATTCGGCTCTCTTTTGTTAGCACTGGTGATCCGCTAAGAATGAGATCCAGAGGGTGGTGAATGGATCTCACTGAGACTTTTCTTGAATTTTAAAATTAAATCACGTTCTAACCCAATTTGAATCTAGCTGTGGTACTAATCTGAGATGAAATAGACGTACAAGAATTACTCAGTTGACTTAAGTGGTCTGTCCAAATTTTGGTGAAACATTGGCTATGACCAGCACATCCCTCCCTCGTCTACGAGATTTCCCATGGAGAGTAGGACGAAGCAAAACCATGTTGTGGCTGAAGAAGGTAGAACATGGTGGGACTTTTTCCATAGGCAAGACGCCTGTATATTTAGGGTTCCATCCCTTGGGCGGACTCTGCAAGTCACTGTCGAGTTCATAACGTGGTGGAATGCCCGGATGGGCTTTTATCGGAACACCCGGACTCAATGTTGGGACATAGCTGAACGAAAATTTCTAAGTAGCCAGAAAGCCCCTGTGCTTGACATTGATGAGAGTCACCTGAGAAGGCGCTAGTCTCAAGGACCGAAAGAGGTGGAAACATTCCTTTAGGCCCGCAGGTCCGCCAGAAAGAGTTCCCAGAAGTTGCAACCTGAGCTTTCTGCTGTAGATGTGGATAAGTTTCACGAAACCCTTAAAGGGTTGTGCCAAATAGGGAGTAGTCAGTTGGGCATGCAGCTATTCCCTTTACCGATAGAAGAACCACGGCTGTCATCTGTCCCTTGGCGCTCTGAGGTTGACAGGCAATGTCCATACAAAGCTTTTGTAATAAGAGAGGATCGAATGGTGACATATTTCCATTAGACTTCATAGATATTTCTTCTTATGAACATTCATGGTCTGACTATCAGCAGTCTGACCGAAGTAATATTGCTCCAACCTTTGTTTGTTGCTTTCAAATATGCTAACGGGTGGGGCCTAGACCACCTCGGCTTATACTACCATCTTGCTTCTCGTCAGCACCCCGATCTTACATAGCTTGCAGATCATTGCAAACTTATCGAAGATGTCTGCTGGCTTATTAAAGAGACCTCTTCTCGAGACAAAGTGGTAGCCTTGTTCTATTGGCCTCTCTCCTACCTTTATGATGGACTGGCAAGTAAATTTCTACTTCTTGCAATTTTGTTAGCAAACCCCCCCTCTCTGTGCTGTGATAAGCACTGACAGGCGTGCACGTACATCTTTTCTTTTCTTTCCAGATAGACCAGATGTCCATCAGCAGGGCAAGTATCGCCAGGTCATCCCGTAGGCTCCAAAAGCTACTTATTTTGACATTCCGACTCTGGCTCCCACAACCACCCTGTTACCACCAGGAGACAAAGGGAAGAGAAAGGCTTCACCGGTTAGAACAGAAGTCAGCCGGGCCAAGAAAGTTCGTGCTATGGTGGATGAGTAAGCAGCTCTCTCGACCGCTAGTACCAAAGTTGCCCCACCTTCGGTACCTTCTTTTGAAGAATTCGCTGCCTCCCGAGTTGCACCATCGGCAGCTGCAGGTGCGCTATGAGTGTATATTTGCTCGCATGTCATGGACTTGATATTGATGGCTTAATTCTGTGCTTGATGACAGCATCAACAACTTCTTTGACTTCCGTAGCTGAAGAGATTGCAGGTGTGGAAGGGATAGGTGAAGCTGGAATGGAGACTAGTACTCAGAGTCCCGAGAGAGAGACCCTTCTCTCCCCGACCCTGGCTGGTGAAACAGAGGGTAGGCGTAGTAGCTTTACTCCTGAAATCTCATAAGGCTTGGAATTTTTAGTTCATTTTCTCCTTTTGCACTATGTTTTAGAAGTTTTTAAAATTCCGCCTGACACAACAGCTCGCAATCCGGATGCTCCTTTGGCTCTAAAGGGGCGACTAACATCATTGAAAGAGACAGTAGCTCCTATGCATCGTGTCGCCACCCAAGTGTCCTTACAACTTAAGGCTGAGGTAGCTAAGCGAGCCACACAAGGCAGGCTTAAGAGCAGACCAAGAGTGGGTGGTCAAGTGGAAAACTCTAGTGAAACCTCGTCCTCTCAATTTGAAGAGCAAGTGGATTACGACTTCTTTGGGGATGAGGGTGGTGCTGAGATTGTTGAGGGGGGTTCTCCCTCTTTTCATATTTTAACAAGTGGGCTCTCCATGTTTATCCGATTGAGACTTCTTCTGCCGACTCTTGAGACTGAGGGAACCGCTTTGAAGAAGACTGAGGATGTGGGCACTAAAGGAGGCAACTATTGATGAACTTATCGAGATCAACTTGGGTGAAGCTAAAACACACCAGCCAATGTTTGTTAGTGCTCTCCTCAACGAAGTAGAGAAGTAGAACTACAAGCAACCACTGCTCGAATACAAAGATTTTTTCGCCTGAACTTACAAGGAGATGCTAGGGCTAGACTCCTCTGTGATAAAGCATGAGCTAGCCATCTCTCCCTTGGAAACTCTAGTCAAACAGCCATAGCGGCATATGCACCATGAGTTGGAACTCCAAGTTTCAGCTAAGGTCAACAAAATGGAAAAGGCTGACTTCATCGAGCCGTGCATCTACCTGATCTGGCTCGCTAACATCATCCTAGTCAAGAAGAAAAATGGTCAAGTTTACATTTTAGATCTCAACAAAGCATGCCTTAAGGGTGACTTCCCAGTGCCAATCACTGAAATAGTGGTCGACATGACCATCAGACATGAAGCCTTATCTTTCATGGATGGATTGTCTAGTTATAACTAGATTTGAATGTCCCTCAAGGATAAGAACCACAAAGCCTTTCGGTCCTCCAATGGGATTTTCAACTACAAGCACATGCCTTTTGGTTTAAAGAACATTTGCGCTACTTACCAGAGGGCCAGGACCAAGATATTCGATAAGATGCTGCACAATATTGTCGAATGTTATGTTGATGACCTCGTTGTCAAAACAAAAAAGTGGAAGGACTATCTACATGATCTATGCCAAGTCTTCAGCCGACTCCGACAATACGGGCTCAAGATGAACCCCATGAAATGCACCTTTGGTGTATCTAGTGGCAAGTTTCTCGACTTTATAATCAGATACCAAAAAATAGAGGTGGACTCCAGCAAGATCAAGGTGATCTGGGAGCTTCCACCACCCAAAAATCTCACTGAGCTCAGGTCTTTCCAAGTATGACTAGCCTACATTCGAAGGTTCATCCCCAACCTCTCTGGTCGATGTGCGCCCTTCAATAAGCTTATGAAGAAGGGTGCCCCCTTCATATGGGATCAAGAATGTTAGAACGCTTTCGAGTAAATCAAGGAGTACCTCCTCACTCCTCCAGTCTTGGGGGCACCAGTCAATGGCAAGCCCCTCATACTTTACATTGCCACCAAGGATGCTTTGTTAGGAGCTCTGTTGGTGCAAATTAATGAGGAAGGCAAGGACCAACCACTCTACTACCTCAGTCAAAAGTTGATTCGTACTGAGTACTACTACTCTCCCATGGAGAAGATTTGCTTAGCACTGGTGTTTGCCGTCAAGAAGTTGTGGCACTACCTCTTATAACATAGGGTAGAGCTTATATCTAAACATGACCAACTTAAATATCTCCTCAAGCAACCCGTCCTCTTAGGATGATCAAAAAATGGGCTCTTCTGCTGATGGAGTATGACATTACGTACATCCCCTGGAAAGCGATCAAGGGATAGGGTATGGTTAAGTTCCTAGCAGCCCATCTAGTACCAGACGACTTGCCTCTCAACACAGAACTCCCCGATGAGGAGTCCATTGCCTCTCAGTCACCAGAGCCAGGTGAACAAACAAAAGATGTCTTGCATTACCAACAATCAGATGCACTCACAACTAATATACCTAGCTGGGAGCTTTACTTTGTCAGAGCTTCCCGAAGGGTTACTCGGGACAATCAAAGCCTAGTCATCATAGCGGGTGCTGGGATCATCTTCCTAACTCCTCAGGGCAGAGTTTTATACAACTCATGCACCCTCATGAAATCCCTCACTAATAACAAAGTCGAATATGAAGCTCTAATCATCGGGCTTTAGATGGCTCTCGACATGGGGATTAAGTGCCTCAAACCCAATGGTGGCTCTCAAATTGTAGTCTGGCAAGTCCTCGGCATCTACGATGTGTGAACGTAGGACTTAGTTCCATACCACACCACCATCACCGAGCTCATCCAGAAATTCTATTTCTTTGAGATAGACTATGTCCCCAGGAGCAGCATTGCTCAGGCAAATGCCCTGGCAAAACTGGCTGTGGCCATTAAACTTCCACTTGAGGTAGACCAATAGAATTTTGGCTGATCGGAATCTCGAATGGAAGAGTGTGGAAAACGATGCCCATTTCTATAAATATCAGTCTCCCTGATCAGAGAAAGAGAGAGAATGTTGCAATCCTTTGTCCTCTAAAAGAAAAATCAGTAAGAGCTCCTCCAATAGCAAAAGAAGAAGAAAGAAGGGATAGAAGAGGTGAGTTGGAGAGCAGTGAGCTAAGAGGAGAAAAGAAAGAGAGTTTGAGAAGAAAAAAAGAGTGGGTCTAGAGAAGAAGAGTGAGAGCAGTTCCAGATATTTTGATCGAAGGAGGATTTGAGAGTAGCCAGAGCTACCATTGAAGATCTATTGTTATTATCAGTTCGTGGATCAAATCCACAACTGCTGTGCTCCTTAGGAGCTTTATTCTTTTCATCTTGTTTTGTTTCTTTTGTTTGTTCTTCATTTTCGTTCCAGTTTCTTCGATTCCTTGTCTAAGGACTGGGTGTTCCTTCTGAGCAATCAGAAGAAGGGAGAGGTTCTCTCCGTGTTCCCTCTGAAAGGTTTAGAGGAAGAGAGGACCGTCCTCTGGGTTGTGGGTGACTGGTGTCGCTCACAGTTTCCCTCTGTCTTCGCAGAGGAAGGGAGGTGTTCCTCCAGTCACTACTGCAGTAGTGGGTTCTGATTTAGCGAGGTGCTAGATCAGGGGTTGAGGGATTTGTCTCCCTCTGGTTCAAGCTATTAGTCAGCACATTGTCGCAGACTGAGTCTGCTTCTTGCGGTTTGCAAGGGAAAGTCATACTCTAGTTGGAGTGTGGGGTGGACGTAGATCTACAAGGCAGATCGAACCGCCTAAAAATCTGGTGTGCACTGTGGCTTGATCCTGTGTGATTGCTCCATTCCATCTATCCTCTTCACAGGTTCATGTGTGATCATATTCTTCATTGCCTTCTAATTGTGTGGTAAGTGTTCGACGTGGTGTTTGTGTAGAATGGCTGTCTGCTGCGTCTAAACTAAATTGTTGCTATTAAGTCTCTGATAGTCGCTCATGTGTTTGAGACTGCTTCCGAATGAACCGATGGATAATGTAATTAGTCTTGTTCTGGTATATTAAAAGATGTGTTCTCATATCTTGCGAGAGGAGAGTTTCTGGACTCAACCCTCCGCCCAGTACCAGTGTGAATCTAACTAATGAATGGTATTTGAATTTAGCTCAACAATTGATAGGCTCTGCCATCATCTGTTAAGTAATTGTTAGAACTGTTATTTTCATGTGTGTGATAGCCGTGGACTTTATTGTCTAAGCAAGGTCTTAGCTGTGAATGATTCTCTAGCAATTACTTAGTTTGTTCTTGTCAAGAGCATGACTTCCATCTGGGCTGCTGGCACTGTTGCCATTTCAACTCAGCTTGTTTCGCAGTGTGAGTTGCTTTCAATTTAGCACAAGTTTTTATAAGGGATCTATTCAACCCCCCTTTTAGATCCCAGCTGCACACATAACAATGTCTGACTGCATGGCCGTGTTCCCTGGTAGACCGACTGAGGGTCTACCTGGTAGTCTAGATCCTAGTGTTCGCATCCTAAGAGAGGTGTTCCGAATCAGGTCTTTGCGTTATAGCTTTCTGTGGCCCAGGTTACAAGGATTTCGCTTCAATGTGGATTGTGTTCGATACTTGAGGTATCTCGACGGTGTGCATGCTTTTGGCAGTTATTGGTTCAGCATGTTTATCGGTGTTGTTGTGCTGTTCTTTCTGCCTTACTGCTTTTCCTGCTTTACTATCCTGTATATTTTATTACTTGCTGCTCTATTTATTTCATTTATCCCGGGACCCCTACTGAGCCAATGAGATGAGGCTCACCCCTTTTCGTTTTAGGTCGGTGTGTCTCGTCGTCGTTCGGAGGCCTCGAGCAGCGTTTGAGGTCTTAGCGTTGACAGCTTTGGTTAGCCAGGGTATGCCCCAGAGGCTGTGTACTTTTCTTTTGTTGAGTTGCACCTTTGGGACTTGTATATATCTGGACTGGAAATGGTATAAAAATTATATATAATTGTGTATCTTTGTAACTAAAGACGAGCGCACCCCAATTGGCCGAGGTCGACGTGTTGCTGTATTCAAGAATCAGGCTTTCCCCGCTTCTGTACAGCGTATAGTCAGACAGCGTCCCTTGTGGTTCTGCCTTGCTGAAAACTGGCTTGCCTGTTGATGTATCAACAAGATAGCCGTTTTCATTGAGTTGAATTGGGCATTCGTGACCCGGGGAATTCGGAATACAGCTCACAAGGCCAGGCAATTGAAACCCCGAATCCTGGCTGGATGATGTGGCACTCGCCGCCAGTACTGCGCCAAAGAGTAGACCCGATATCACTGAGTATTCCAAATCAAAATTTTAAACTTCTTCGGGTAGAACGGGAGTTGTTCTACGTTGCCAAGAAGATCGGTCATGGATTCGTCGACCTCAGGGGCGACAGAGTAGCCACCGATGATCGTCGCATACGCGGTAATGACCTGCCCACCGTGGCGCGTGTCGCCGCCGAGACGAATCGGATTCGTCATTTGGATTTCCGAGGTCTGGCAGAAGGGGGATCTCTTGTCGTTGTTGATCGTCGACCAAGGTCGTCCGCAGACACTGATGCGTTCCAGCATGGCGCTTAACCTCATTCAACGGTAAGCGGCGCTTTCGGTGGGACGCCGATCCATATCCCATGAATTCCCGCGCTTAGTCGATCAAGCACGAACATTCCACTGGACTCGTGATTCGCGTTCAATTCCAGCAAGTACGCCAGACCATCAATATTCGAACCCTTTAGCGCAATCTTCTCGTCCTTTCCCGCGTACGAGTACTGGCCGCTCAGGCAACCGTTAGTGCTAGCCAATGTATAAGTAATTCCCAGCCTGCTTGCAAGCTTCGCTTTTCCGGAGATTTCGCTAGTGGTGCTTGCATCTGAGACGAAGCAAGTGAGATTGCCTTTCAGAACGGCTGTCTGCCGAGGCAAGTCAGTGGTCAACATAAAGCTAGCCCCATCACGTCCGGGAATGATTTCGTATCCGACAACGGAAAGGAGCGCCTTATCTTGCTTGTCGAACACCACGATTTTCTGCTTGCGCGTGTCGGACACCCCGGCGACGGCGCACCGTGCAACACGATAGTTGTCGTACTCAAGTCCGACCGGATTCACGCACGACGGCGACGGAACGCGTTTCAGCCATGTGTAGTTGGTACCGTAAGTCTTTAGTCCCTCGTCGTTTACAGCCGCCGAAACATCGAACTTGCTCAGTTCCACCTTGCCACAGGATGTGCCCACTGATCTCGTTTCGTCAACAGAGTCATACACCGACTTGTATACGCATTCAACATAAAGACGTCCGTCAATCCTGCTGATCGGCGCTAGAACGTGATACTTATTGCGCGAGCCATCTGAGTCGATTTCAATTGCCATACCTCCGCCAGCCAGCGTCACGACGTCCGACGAGAGCGCAGGTTCGTCGACAATCAGGTTGTCGAATTTCCCTACCAGTTTTGCGTCGTCATAGACGCTAACGGAGCCAGCATGTCCTTGTTCGGCAACCACAACTTTGTCTGCATGACCGTCATGGCCGATGTCCACCAGTAGCGTCTCCGCCGAGACATGGACGGGTGAAGAGACCATCAGTAGCGTAGCAGCGAGAGTTTTCAGCATTTCGTGGACCTGAGTGTCGTCTCATCGCACTGCAAACCGCGATGGTTCGTCGATGACAATGGACTCTGTTTGATCCATCGGCGCATCCTTGGAGATTCGAGAAGTTGTCGAACTGGCTACCCTGGAAAGAGTGATGTGACTTCGTCATCATCGTTCAATGGAACCGCAGGGCTGTATCTCGCGCTCTGAAGCTTGCTAGTCTCATGTGACTTCCGGCGCATGCGACAATTGAGTCACATTAGGCTCGAAATCAGATGACACCCGCACGTCGCACGGTGACCGTGTCGGGCAATCGAAATCCCATTGTCGGTCATCGACTTATCGCCTTCGATGATGACGTTTGGGTTTGTGTAGGGGTGCTTGGGTGTTGGGTTTCTCCCTTGGGAAGGTGAAAGGTTGTATCGAAGCAGTCCTTGTACTCTGGCAGGAGTTGCTTGTAGTGCTGCCTTTCTGCCTCGGTGAGGAGAGAGCTGACGAACATCGGTTGAGGAGCTCCATCTTCGCCCAGGTTAATTTCGACGAGTTCATCGACAGTCGCCTGGCCACTGCCCTCCAACTCGGGAGGAGCAGGTTGAAAGTAGATGAGGTCTTCATTATCAGTGTCACCTTCGTATACCCAAGGGCCCTCGAAGCCAGCAGTCGAAATTGGTAGTGCTGGGAGGTTGTCGTTGCTGAGCCCGAACTAGGATTGTCCCAGGCTGTCAATGTTGGGCTAACAGCTGTCGGCTGGTGCCACGGAAGCTTGGCTGGAGTTGCCTGCTAAAGCCGGTAATGCTTCGTGGTCTTTGTCATGGAAACCCTCCTCATGGGGAGAGTCTAACAAACTGGGGTCTTTGACTTGTAGGGTAACCCCAGGAGCCTCGTCCATCTTAATGTCTTCGTGGACGGATGGGGAAGCCTCATTGAGTGCTTGAACAGGGGTGCTAGTTCTGACAGGGAGCTGGATTAGAATATCCTCTTCCTCGTCCCCAGAGCTGTCAAATTTGGTGCTGACACTGGCTGGGTCACCAGCTGGCTGTGTCGGGCCTACGACGTGGATCGCGTAGTAGACACGAAAATCTGGGTCTTAGTCGTAGCCGAGCCCCCTGGTATCTTTGGGGGAGAACGGGGGTTGCCCCCGAACTTGTGGAGGAGTCCACAAGTCACGGAAGTATCTCCGCTATGTGGAACCCTGCCGCTTGGGGATGTGCTGCTTGGGGATGTGCTGCCAAAGGCACATCTCCCGAATGTGGGGTGACAGGTCATCCAGAACTTGGACAACTTCGAGAGTGTAGTCGGCTCGCCTGGACCAACCAAAGTCATCTTCTGGTGGGGCTGGAGGGGCCATGTCTCCTTTGTATAAAACAATGGGCTTGTCCCTGTTAACCTTCTTCTTGGTTCTGAGTTATGGTTTGTAGGTGACGATAAATGTTGTGAGCTGCTCGACCTTGTGCTCATCTGAGGCACACACGAGCTGGATGCAGTTTGGCGGCAGGCATATGCTTTTGTCGACTACTTAGCTAATGAGGTTAGCCTCAAAGTCAACTTTATGCCTCTCAGGGTGATTTATGGTTGACTCGGAGTTAAGGCGTAGGCGATGAAGCTTGGCCTTTTCTTCGTCAACGGAGAAGAGGTCCTCCTCCTCCTCTTCTGAGAGCCAGCCGTTGCTCTTGCTCTTAATCACAAGGTAGGGACTGATTCCCGTGAAGTAGAGAGCAGCGTCAGCCAGGTGACACTTGGCTGGGGTGAATGGGGATAGGTCTGCAAAGACCGTATGTTGTTCTCCATCCTTGGCATATTTGATGCATTGATGGAGAGTTGAAGGGATGACCTAATTTTCATGATGCCAGGCCCTGCCCAGCAACACTCGGTAGGATGTGTTAGCATCAATGATGTAAAAGGTTACATTGGAGGTGAAATCATCGAGCACCAAGTCGACATCCACCCGGCCGAGGACATCCTCGGAATCCTAATTGAAATCCTAATTGAAACCGGATATCTTGATCGCCTGAACCTTCTGGTGGTAGGGAGTCAGATAGAGGGTTTTGAATGTTTTAAGGGGCAAAGTGTTAACGGTCGCACCGGCATCCACCAAGATTCGGTTTACTTCATGCCCATTGATTTTTCCCTTCTTGTAGAGTGGGCGATTATGACACGGAGAGGAGAGCAGTAAGTCTTTCTCCGTGAAGGTGATAGCAGTGCCGAAGGCCTCATATGTGGCAGTCTTCATTTCTGCCGCGTGTGCCTCATAAGCTTCTAGCTCTTGGAGTATCTTGATGAGAGTTTCTCTCAACTCTTTACTCCAAGCAATGGCCTCCCAGATTGTAATGCTAGTAGGGAAGCGCTTCATCTGGTGGAGGACCTTTCGGTCGGCTCGAGCTCGAGCGCCCTCTAGTGATGGTAGTATGTCAGGCTAAGTTTTCTATGGACTATCGCGCTGCTCCTCGTCATGGAGCTGCACCGCCTTGCCTTTACCACTGGGGTCGGGCTGACTCTAGCCACCTACAGCCTCTTGGAAGAGGGGTGCCAATGACGGCTCTTCCGGAGATGGTTGGGGAATCAGATTATCCTTGTCAGATGGCCCCGCTTGTTCCGCGGGAGGAATTGGAGCTGGCGTCGGGACTGCCATGCTGGCGGTGATCTCCTCTGAGCTGGTAGGGTTGAAGATGCTGGATCCCCCCCAAATCTCCACCTGTGGGATTGGGGTGGGTTGTTCTCCTTGAAAAAGGTTGACTCGCTCCGGGTCGAAGGCAGTCAGGTGAAGAGGTTATTCGGGGGTTCTCCCGCAGCCTCTTCCACGTCCATGGCCACGACCCCAGCTGCGGCCAGTGTGCTCTGGGATCAATTGTAGCCCAAGCGGGGCAGTGGTCCTTTGTTGGGTTCAAGAAGCTACTGGCTCACCTCGCCGGGAGGCGTTGATGTTGTCTGTGGGTAGGATGACCACCATATTGCAAGTGCAACCGTGAAGCAATTATTCCAGCTGCTCCATCGTGATCTCTTTATAATTGTAGAATAAAGAGAGTTCTTCGGGGATGAGGAGCGCTTCGCCATTCTTAACTTTATGGATCATCTCCTAGACCCAGTTTCTAAGGCGAGCTCATTTTTGCATCTCTTCCCACGTGATGTAGCTATCGAGTGGGATAGGACCGGTAGGACAAGGAGGAAGGTATTCCTCCAGGCCATCGATGAACCGCTATAGCCTCTGAGGAGGCGTTAGCTCTGCTGGGAATTGCTGGGCAGTCGCTTGCTCGACTTGTCTCTTGAGTCATCTCTTGAGGTTCTTCCTTCTATTCCTTTCTTGTTTCTTGGTGATGGCCGCCTCCAGGGGAGTAGGAGGAGGAGGTGCTGGGGCTGGAGCTAACAGATCCCCGTGGGGACACTACCAGGCTGATGTCTTTACAGAGCGAGGTTGGCGGCTCTTCTTTGCCCGGATCTCAATCCAGGCACCTTTGGATTGTTGTATTTGGAAGGTAGCATTGATTTCCTGCTTGATGACCTCGGGTGGTAGCTCCTGGCAGGCTGGGATGCTGGGGCTGGAGTCTGAAGACATATGTGCGGTTTGATGCCTTAGCCACTTTGGCTGAGGAGGTTTGGTATGCGTCGACAGACTGGTGCTGGCATCCGAGGACGTGTGCGCGGTTTGATGCCTTAGTCGCGGTGGCGAGGGAGGCAATTCCTGTCGAGCTGGTGTACTGGGGCCAGCGTCTAAATACATATGTACGGTTTGAAGCCTTAACCGCGGCGACTGGAGCTTTTGCTGAGGAGCGGCCTGGGGAGCATGCTTGACATCCTACTTCCTGGCCTTGCCTTTATGGTCTAGTTGAGGGCGCGATTGGGAGACACTTGACGGTCCCTCGGCGTACTACTGCCTCGGGCAACTATCATGGTTTCGCACGTTGGATGGCCCTTACAGTGGCAACCCTAACTCGCGAACTAGCGTAGCTGAAGACTCTAAAGATGTCACCCTGACTGGCTGAGCTGGGTTACAGGGCGAGCGGGGAAGGCCAGACGACTCGCATGCTGGGAGGACACGGCCAGATCGGACTGGGGCCTCTCCCAGCTTTTGCTTCCCCTTCGTGTCTCGGAGGGTTGGAAACGGCGGTAAGGCAGAAGGAGAGTGAGAGGGGCATGAGGAGCGCATTGCCGCCTCACCCACCAGGACATTCTCTTGGTCAAGAAGGACTCGAAGAAGCCTGGCAGTGTCTTCTCTAGAGAAAGGGAGAGACTCTAGCTCTTGCCAAGGCCGCCAGTGTATGGTCGAGGTAGCGGAGGCCGACTGATCGGTGAATGATGTCAGGGGCTCAGGAGAGGCCGGAGGAGTGGAAGAATGGATGACATTGATTGAGAAATTACTTGGTCCTGTCTCCTGATGGGCATCCTGTCCCCGCGCGCCTCCGTAATCGCTCGAGAGCTTCCCGATTGTCGGTCTGAAATTCAAGCCATTCTGGGTGTGCTGGTAAGGCAGCCCGTGCCCATTTTCCTGGGGAGGTTCTTGCTGCTCTGGTGCATCTCTGGCAATAGTCAGCATTTCCTTGATGGGTCGTCAAAGTCTGAAGAGGGCCATGGAGTTCCCCTCGGCATCAATCTACTCCCACAGGATCTATTCCTGGACGAGGTACTGGACTTCCTCGCAAGACTTGCGTGGCAGATCCTAGCATGAAAAGGGCAGTATTGGGGGTGATTGAAGTCCCAGTGAGTGTAATCTGTCGGCAGATCGCGAGGCATGATCTATCCCCTCTCGACGAGAACATCGAAGAGTCACCTGGTCCTCTCCCTGGGGAAGGAGAGAGGTCTGTGATCGTGCCAGGGCCTCCACCCCGGGTACCAGAACAAATGCTCTCTTCGACTAGTGCTGGACTCCTCTGCTTCGTCATCAGAGAGAGAAAATGCCACTATCATGTGGATCACATTAGCTGAGTAGTGGACCACACGTAGTGCTTTGGCTAGTCTGGACCGCTTATGTGGTTGTGGGGGATCGACGAGACCGCTTTTCATTTGAACGAGGCTGTCTCGGATCAGCTTCTAGGCCTGAGTCTTGAAGACATTACAATCGACGAGTCCTGGCCGGCTTCCTGGCCGCCGCCTGCTGGCCCCCGCCCTGCTGGGCCCCACCGCCTCCCACGCCAACGATCCGGGCGCCGACGGCCTGATCGGACGGGACGTGCGCGCCGGCGTGGCGGCCGGGGGCAAGGTCTGGATCTCCAGCTTCGGGGCCCTGGTGGCGATCGAACCGGCCACCAATGTGCGCAAGGTGGAGATCCCCAACGGCCTGATCGACGTGGCCAAGTGGAAGGGCGAGGTCTGGGCCCTGCGCCGCCGCGCCGACCTGCCGGCCCCGCGGCCGGACCAGAGCCGCTACAGCATCTATGTGGTCAAGGCGGGCCGCCTGTTCGAACTGCCGCCGCTGCTGACCGGCACGGCGGACGGACCGCAGGGGCTGGCGATGTCGACCGCCGGACCCCGCCTGCTCGGCCGCACCCACCTCTGGACCCTGGACCGCAACGCCTCGCGCTGGCGCGAGACCCGGATCACCCGTCCCGCCGACCCCGCGCCCGGCGCGGTGATGAGCCTGGCGGCCAGCGCCGACGGCCGGACCATCTATGTCGGCTGGAACGCCGGCAGGGACGGCGGGCGGATGGAGCGGATCGCCACCGGCCCGGGCGCGGTGAGCGTTCGCAGCACCCTGCCCGTCACCGGCCTCGCGCCCGACCCGCAGCACCCGGCCTGCGTTCTGGCGGCCTATGGCCTGGCCCAGGCGGCCAGCAGCGGCAAGGTCGTGCGGGTGTGCGGCGACGCCGAGACCACGGTGCTGGAGCACAAGGCCGCGGGGGCCAGCGAGCCCTTCTACGGCATCGCCGCCGACGGCGACACGGTCTGGGCCGCCACCGGCACGACCCTGTTCCGCCTCACCCCCAAGGGACAGGACCAGTTCCCGATCGGCGACTACGTCTGGCTGAGCGACCTGAAGGTGACGCGTCCGGCGCCCGGCGCGCTGCTGGTGCTGACGGATCTGAACCGGCATTTTTCCGCGGCCGGATCCACGCCGCTGGTGATCGCCAATCCGTAGGAACGCCAGGCCGCACGCTCCGCCCTTACGGCGTCGCCCCGTTCATCCGCTTCAGATCAACACCGAAACCTCCGCCCGGCGCGCGAAGGGAAATCGGGCCGGAAGCGAACTCCCGGCCCGGAAGGCTAGGCTGTGACCGTGGTGGCGCTCGTGCTGGTCTGCGACTTCAGCGCCGACGTGAGGTCGGACATCAGGCCGCCGATCAGGTCGGAGACCGCCTGGTACTGAGCCACCCCCTGCTCGGCCGTCTGCTGTTGCGACGACAGGTAGTTGGTGAGCTCGGAGGTGGACAGGGAGCCATCGCCGTTGGTGTCGGCGGCCGCGAAGTCGCTATCGGCCTGGCTGGTCGAGGACGAGCCGGTCGAAGAGGAGCCGCTGGACGCTTCCATGTGGTGGTGGTGATGGTGGTGATGGTGGCCGCTGGCGCCGCCGGACTGATCCGACGACTGCAGGCCCTGGTAGGCGCTCTCGAACTGGCTCTTGCTCATGGAGCCGTCGGTTCCATAGGTGCTCTCCAGGCTCGACGCCGCCGTGGCGGGATCGAAGCTGGTCAGCGGGTCCGTGCCGGAGGATGAGCTGGAATCCGTCTGCAGCGACAGCAGGGACTGCAGGATTGCATCGCTGAAACCCTGTGTGGCCATGGACAAAGACGTGGCCTGGGTCGTGGTCGTACTCGCCGACGACGATGACCCAGCACTATTTGCCGAACCGGGAACATTCTGCCCGATGGCATCGAATTCACTCTGAGAGAGAACGCCGTCCGCGTTCTTGTCCAAAGAGCTGAACAGCGACTGCTGCAGTTGCTGCAGCAAGGTCGATGTGTTGACTGAGGAGACGGTCATTGTGGTTTTTCCTCAAGTGACCACGGCGTCACCGACCACCGCGGGCGCCGGGACAAGGGCGGCGCAGGCTCGAGGTTGCGAGATTCGGTCCAGGCGGCAGGGCGGGCCGCGCGGCCATGAGGGATTGAGGCGCGATTGTGGCGGGCTGTTTTCAGGGACGAAGGGAAATAAAAGATGTCCCACCATGATCGCCAAGAGATGTGAATGATGTCACGGGAAAGGAAATGGGGAAACACACACGAGGTTGCGGGGAAACACGGGAGGTTGCTCTCCGGGGGATGAAAACGGGAAACGCGTGGAATGAAAATTGCGCAATAAGGAACCACAACGGAAAGTTACTCTCCGCGGGTTTTAATTGAAATTAAAATGGGGAAGGGAACCGCTGTGGAAAATTACTCTCCGCGGGTTTTAACTGAAATTAAAAAGGGGAAGGGAACCACTGCAGGAAGTTACTCTCAGTGGGTTTATACTGGAATTGAAATAAAGGGAAGGGGTGGACCGCTGCGGGAAGTTACTCTCCGCGGGTCATGACAGAAATGAAAATAAGGGGGAGGGAATTGCTGTGGTAAGTTACTCTCCGCAGGTTTTAAGAGAAATGAAATAAAAGAAAGACACGCGTGAGGGCGTGTGTGTTGGTTGTGTGATCGCCAGGGGTCAAGGACCCCAAAAATGAAATAGAGTGATCGTGTTTGTACTCCAGGAGTGGGAAATTATGTGGATTCCTTCTTCCTCTTCCTTCGGCCGGCCGACGAAGGGGACTTTCTTTTAGTTACCTTTGCAAGAAGATGAACAAACACTAAATGAATCAGAATAAAAGTAGCGTAGTATCAGTCCCTTGTGATGAAAGTAATGAAATCATGAACGGACACACACCTGGTTGGTGTTGTTTTAAACCCCTTTTGGATGCAAAGGGGTGGAAAAATGAAATGATGAATGGGACAACGTGCAGAAATACACAAAACAGAGCCCTCTCAAAGAGAGAAGCGTGATACGAACAGAAATAACGAATGATGCATGCAACTAACAGAATAAAAATGAAGAGGAACATAGGGGAAGGAAAAACTTATTGGGATGCCGATGGCGGGCTTCGAGGAGAGCTTCAGCAGTGTGAGGACGGCGTGGACAGACGGTAGGATGGAACGACCTTCTCTCGCATGCGCGAGCACTCAGAAATCCGCCAGAACTTTCTCTTGGGAATTCACGAGCTTGGAAACGAATTTGGAAGAGTTTCCCCTCCTCTTTCAAGATTTTGAAGCCCTTGGTTTCTGGGAGGGGGTCCTCTATTTATAGGAAAATTTGGGAAGAACGAGTCCACTATAATGGGCACGTTCATGTGAACACGTCCCATTTACCAGGCATGTTCACAAATTAAAAATTATTTTCACTTAATTATACGCGTCCACTATCATGGATGCGTCTTTTAAACGCGTCCATTACAGTAGACGCAGCTATCCTCTTCCATAAAAATGGCACCGAAAGACACCGAAAGGGTGAAAGCGACCTGTTTTGGTGCCTAACCATGACTTTTAAAGCCACGTCTGGTCAGCAAGATATTTTCTTATTTTGGGTTTATCTAAACCATCAAATTGAATGGCATGGCTGGCGCCGATGGTGTGCTGCAGGTGGGCTCAAGAAGGCGTCTTAGGTGGATGACACCTTTACAAGAAGGCGTCACTCTCGGCCGCCACGGTTAAGAGTTTTCCCGAAAAAATTCTAAAAAGTGGGGAAAATCAGAAAAATAGAAAATCACTCGATTAACTCAAATGTGCGAGCCACTTTGGAGCATCATGGTGTAATATGAGATTTGCTCAATGAAATGTCGAAAATGGCGTGTCTACACCCACCTAGGCACTCATCAGGTCGACAAGGACGTCCAATTTGACGGTGTAGTAACCTGGTAAAACCATATATAAATTATAAATAAGGAATTTTATTTAATTATTGTTCACAATAAAATAGAGATAATTATATAAGTGTGTAAATAATCAATTAACGTTAGTGTAAAAATTAGAATAAAGTCAAATAAGCTAATTGGGATTAATCAGTGTTCTTTTGGGTAAAGATTAGGGCCTAATTGGATAAATAATAATAGTAATAATGGGCCAAAAACCCTAAAATCAGACTAATTGGGGGAAACGCAAAATTCTTAAAAATTGATGGGTGAAACCTAACTAATTGGGCCTAAAACCTGACCTGCATTCAATTTTTTCAATAACAATAGTAAATCCATCAAAGTAAGGTGGTCTGGTGATCAAGTGACCTTCGAAAACAAGTCCCCTGCTAGCCATTCCACTAAAGAGCTCTTGGTCGTTGGACCAATTTATTTGACCGCCTGCTCTGATACCACTTATTGTGTAGGTGGAATGACGATCTAGAGGGGGGGTGAATAGATCAGCCCCAAATTTAAAATCTATTGCAAACTAATTGAACAATTCAAAGTATGTAGCTTATATAGAAATTAAAACGAATACTCTATGTTCAACATAGATAGTCCTAGACATGCATCTAGCGAAAGTCACACTCGAATACAAACAAACACACACAAAGGAGATAGGAATTTTAAAGGTGGTTCGGCCAGACACCCAGTCTGCCTATATCCACCCCTCACCAAATCTAGTGAGGCTTCCTACCGCTGACACACAGCTTGAAACTCTGCTGACTTACAGCTTCATACACTGCTAACTCACAGCTTGATAGACCGCTGACTCACAGCTTGATAGACCTCAGATCTGAGCACCCTAGCTCGATCTAAACACACCACTAATTACACAGCTTAATCCCAAATCCAAGCTCTCCAACTCGATCTGACAGTTCCACTGACTAACAACTTGAGTAACAAGACAAGAACAAAAACTACAAAAGGATTGAATGAAGATAAAACACAGATCGAGTTTAGAATTCTCTAATGGTTGAATGACTCGATCTATAGGTGGAGTTCTCCTAACTTTCAGTGAACTCCTCCAGATCTAGATTTGCAGCTCCACGATCTAGATCTCTCTCTGGTCTTCTGCCTGGAGTTCAACTTCTCTTCACACAGCTCTTTCTATTTCTCGCAGCCTCTTTCTCTTCTCTTTGCAAGCTTTTCTTTGTTCTCTTTCTTAGCCATGTTCAACCCATTTCCCTCGTTCTCTACTCTCTTCAGAGAAAGAAGGCACGAATATATAGAGAACAAAGATTTGAATTTTCTAAATTAATTCAAATCTTTAGAGCAAATTCTGATTGATCCACGTGTCAAGGAGAAATATTTCCTCATAAGAAGACTTCTGATAAGTTGCACCGTTGCCTGGCAAAGTAAGCCAATCATTTTCCTTCGAACAAACCTTATCTGGTGACAAGCTCAAGTGAACTATCCATTTTACAGCCTTAGCAACCTATTATTCACCCTTATCTTCCATTTTCCTGCCGTAGGTAGCTATTTGTCACCCTTAGCCTCATTGAACCATCGCCTTAACTCTTCTTTCACATTTTGAGAATTTCATTGAATATGGAGTCGACTCCAAAGCCTCATGGAGTTGACGCTGATGTTGACACCTATTTTTATCCCGCAAGTTGCATCATTTCTCTTGTTCATCATTTTTGATGTCTCTAATTAACCATTATTTTGGAGCCTTCCTTGGATAGATTTTGAGCCCATTTCATTGTTCCTTTCTCTTTGAACCTTGGAGATCATGATTTCCTAGAGCCCTGGAGCTTATTCTATCAAGTTATGGCCTTTCAAATCGACTTACGGCCCATTTAGGTCGACTTCCATCAAGCATTCCTTTCACTGCACAGTCTTAAAAAATGGCCATTTTTCATCCCCTTCCGTTCCTCTATTCATTAAGTATCCTTCACCAAAGTTGTTCCATTTTTAAAGCCATACCTTTTCTTCTTCTACGCCGTTGGCCAATTCTCCACCGATTTCATGTTATTCACATTTTTTTGGCGTGCTCCTCTGTTCACCCACGTCTTGATATTTTCCCTCTCTATTCTCGCCCCATGTTCTCCCTCTTCTGATCATCTTTTCATCCTACTCTCTTCATGAAAATTGTTCATTTCTCAGTTATCTACAATTTCTCTTTACCACTTTTTCTAGTTCTACACTATTTTCGAGATATGCTCTAATTTCCAAAGTCGCACGAGCTTGGCAGTCACCCCTAGAGAAGCGATCAACTGTTGACCGCTTCATAAAGAAAATGGTCAATTATTGACCACTTCATGAGAAAAATGGTCAAACCGGCTGTTTCTCCAATATTTTCGAAGAACCGAAGTTGTCGTTTAGCTTTCTTTCTATTTATTTGTTTTCCTTTTGCGCGGTTGTGTTATGTCCCATAGGGATGCCCTTTCCGCACCCATAAGATTTATCCGTTCCAGATATCTTCTTTCCACTTTCTTTTCTTCAGGTCGCAGCGGGATCGCTCACGGGCCTTTTAGATTCTTCTCTTTCCTTCTACTTTTTGCTAAGCGTTTCAGTGTTAACTTTCTTGTGGGTCATACCTTCCATTCTTCACACTCATACCTCTTCCTGTATGAGAAGCTTGCGGTTTGATTCTTCACCTTGATACCCTTCAATGGCCCGTCAGTTTCTGGAAAGGTCATCATAAAAATTGTGGGATTTATTGGTATGAAGAAATAATCCATGGAATAAGAACATGTAGTCTCTGATCAGGTTGCCAGGGAATCTTCTGGCAAACGGAAGAATGCTTTCACTTAAAGCACAGAAAGAATATTCAGACATTTTAAAAAAAGTATAAGAAAATATGTTGAGCTTTTTCTTCATTCTTCTTCTACTTTCTGTTTTAAGATTTGATGCAAAGATGATGTTGGAGAAGCTACGGAACCGGCGCCTGGTATTTGTGGGTGACTCGATTGGGAGAAACCAGTGGGAGTCACTTCTCTGTTTGCTATCGTCAGCTATCCGTGACAAGAGTTCAATTTATGAAGTGAATGGCAGTCCTATAACTAAGCACAATGGCTTCCTGGTGTTTAAGTTCAGGGATTTCAATTGCACGATCGAGTACTACAGGGTCCCATTTCTTGTGCTTCAGGGTCGTGCTCCAGCAGGTGTACCAGGTAGTGTTAAGACCACAATTAAATTGGATGTCATGGATTGGACCTCTTCACGATGGAAGACTGCTGATGTGCTCATTTTCAACACTGGGCACTGGTGGAACTATGAGAAGACTATTAGAAGGTAACTGCTTTGCTATTGACTATGTACTTCCTGGAAGGTGATTAAGAAATAAATAATATTGCTTCTTTAGTTACAGGCATCATCCCTTTTGTATCCACCATCACCATCACCAGAATTCAGTGGTTTTACAGCTGTCCTGACAGTTTTAAATTTTAGTCTTATTATTTGTGGATGTAGGTTTCATCTGATTGCAAAAATAAAGGAAAATAAAAACATCTATAGTTAATTGACATAAAATGGCACGACTGCCTCAGAATAATGGTTAAGAAGATGGCTGTCCGGCTAATTGGCTTATTGGAAAGCGTAAAGAAGAGGCTTAATCCACGGCAGGCAGCAAATTTTCTTTGATTCCTTAAGACTTGGTGTAACGTTCAATGTTGATCTCTGTGGAAGATACTAAACCATTAAAATGCAAACTTTAATTTTCAATGTGAGACTTTAAATGGTCATCTTCTGTATGAAAAACTAACTGAAGTATCATATTTCTACAGTGGGTCCTATTTTCAGGTAGGGAATGAAGTTAAGCTGGAGATGAGCATAGAAAGTGCATATCGGAGATCGATCGAGACATTACTTGATTGGATCATGAGGGAAGTGGATACAAATAGGACCCACGTTGTATATCGCATTGCACCCATTCATATGTTCATTCAAGGTACATTAATGAAGACTATATATTTATTGAATGAATATGTACACTCAAACTTCTGCATTGATGGAACGGAAGCCACAGAGATTCGTTAGCAAGAAGTCAATCTGTGTAAGATGGCGAGATTCATGGACAGAAGTAACTTACTACGTTGTCTTAGTATGCATGTCTTCTAAATTGCATAGTCATTGGGCTTAGACATGTACCTATATTTTGTTTCTGTCACACATGTATTGTATCTTGTAACAAAAGCGTTTGTTAGCATGTACAAGTTCTTGAATGCCTCTCTCTTTTAGATTAGAGAGTCACTATGGCCATTTGCTACGCAATGGTGGTAAATTATTCTTTATGCAATCTGCATAAGTTGAGATCATTAAATTACAATCACATGGAACCTATGAATTCACCAAACACATGGCGAAGAAGCGCGGGCCAACACCTGTTCCGGCCAAAGCGCTTCAATCGGGGCGGACAGGCTGTTCGCCCCAAGCTCGCTATATTCCGTTCTCAGTGCTTCCGAGAGCGGGACAAAGGCAATATCCGAGGCAAGGGCAATATCGCCGCCAATTCTGACATGTGCCTTGGCCCCCATGGGCTTGCCGGTCTGATAGACGCCGACGATACCCCAATCATTTGCATCGGCCGGATTGGAGCCCTGATAAACCGCCGCCTCGCCTTCCGACGACACGAAGGCGTTGAGGGCGTTTAGCCCGTCGCCTACGTCCTGCGACCATGTGGCGCCGAAGGTCAGGTTTCCCCCTTTGCCCATCACCCCGCCCAGCGGGAAAAGCGTCAACTCGCCTGAAATCTGGTCCACTTCGAGATACCAGGCATTCAGGCTGTCCTTTTGCAGGAACCAGAGCCGGTTCTTGTAGACCCACACATAGGACAGGTCGGCTGTCGTAAGTCCGGGAGTGCCGTCGAAGGTAACGTTGGTGCCCGGAACCAGCGCTTCCGCCCCATTAGCAACAGCCGTGCCGCCCTCACCATCCGTTATTGCTTCATCGTCGGTGAATGGTCCGCCAACTATGTCGACCAGCCACAGGACGCCGGCCACTTCCGGGTTGTCCGGATCGGTGGGGACCACCTTGAGGATGGTGGCCGTAGCGCCCGATGTGCCACCCGTCAGGGCTTCGCCGGCCGTGAATTCGACCGTCCCGCCGTCATAGTTCAGCAGATAGACCCCACCGCTCACCTGCGGGTAAAATGAAGTGCCGTCATAGACGAAACTCGGGTCTTCGCCATTGACACCAACAAGGTATGTCCCCCCCGCCGTAGCGAACTGGACCACAACCCATTCACCTCCCGTCAGGCCTGCCATGACATCGAGCCCTTCGGTGGATTCCCACCCGAGCTGGTCGTCACCCTCCGTCCCGAGAATATCGTCATCCTCCGTTCCGAGCAGGGTGTTTCCAGCCTCAAGGATGGTGGTCAGGTTGTAGATCGTCGTGTCGTTGGCCCCGAAAAGCTCACGCTGGTTGCCGACGACATAAGAGAACAGGGACCGCGTAGTTTCGACGCCGGAACCCAGAGTGGCATAGAGCTGCATGCCCCTACGCATCATTGCGCCTGTCGCCGTGGGAAACCAGATTTCCAGCACAACAGCGGAGCCAGGAACCGCCACCGCCAGATTGTTCATGGCCATCAGCCCGAGCGTCGGGCCGGGGAACGAGTAGGCCTGATAGCTTTTGGGCTTCTGCGCGGTCTTGCGAGCGACAGCGCGGCCAGGGCGCACCATCATGGCAGGCGCACCCCACCGTCAAAGCGCGCCAGATCAGCAAGCGCCGCCTCGTACTCGGCCAGAGGAACGCTGCCCTTGCCGGGCATCCAGGCCGCCCGCGCGGCCATTGATCGCTCCGGCGCAAATGTCGTGCTGGTTGGCCGCTGCGAATCGTTCCTGATCAATCAACCGGACCTGCCGGCGACCATCGCCCGGCTGCAAGCCTACAGCTCGGCCGGCGCGGATTGCCTGTACGCGCCGGGCATCAAGAGTCTCGACTCCATCGCGCAGCTCGTGCGCTCGGTGGACAAGCCCGTCAACGCCCTGCTGTCCGGTACGGAATTGTCCGTTGCCGAACTGGCGAACGTCGGCGTGCGGCGCGTCAGCGTCGGGGGCGCATTGGCCCGCGCCAGCTGGACCGCCTTCGACGCTCAAGCCGGCAAATTGCGCGCCGAAGGCCGGCTATGACCCGATAGCGGCCTCGCTGCAGCTTACCTTCCCCAACGGGGGTATCCGTCGATCACGGCAGGGGCGTACATTACCTGCTGCGTCGAAGCCTGGGTCAGAACCGGACGAACGGCGCCGCGCGAAGTGATGTTCGCCAACACGTCGGTCGAGAAGCCCGTCAGGATTTCGGCAATGCGCTTGTTGCGGCTCTGCAGCCAGTTGTAGGCAAGCACCGCCGGCACCGCGACGAGCAGACCGATCGCGGTCATGATCGTCGCCCTGCTGCAAATGCCACACCGGGGACGAATCCCACGACGCCGACTGCGAATCGGCAAGGAGTTTGTTCAACTCGGCCGTCGCAAGATTCTTGACCTCGGAAGTCGTCGTCAACTTGTCGTTCGACGCATCCGACCGCAGGGGAACGAACTGGCCGTTTCGGGTCAAATACAACTGGTGCGACGACCCCACATGCGAGGACGCCGAAATCGGCTGGTCCTTGCCCTCTGGTGTCGCACCCGTCGCGCGCACATAGTTGTAAACCGTGCCATCGGAGAACGTGAACTGGGGGTCGCTACGCACTGTGCCGCCGTTGCCGTACCGGAACGTGAACTGTGCAGCCGTTGGTCGGACTCGGCACACCAGGTAACCCTCGGCGTCATAGAACAACTGGCGGCCCATGCCGTCCGCGATCTTCTTCGCCGCCTGCCACGGCGTCATCGACAGATCGACGACGAACTTCCCGCCCAACCGCTCCGACGTCGAATCCAGGCGGAACCGTGTCTCACCGATCGACGCCATGATCGAATGGATGACCGACATCTTGTTCGCGCCGGCCGCGAACGTCAGTTGCTTGACCACCGGGTACAGGGCCAACGCTTCCTTGCCTTGGGCCTCAATGCTCAGGATGTCGCCAGCGCGGGTGGGCTTGGTGAACCACAGCACGCCGACGGGGATGTCGACCCAGCGTTCGAGGGTGTCGACGTAGATGCCGCGGTGCAGTTCCAGCAGGTACCGCGGAGACACCGTGCCGTCGAACGGGGACGCCATGTCGATACCCACCAGATGCGACGGGTCGAACAGGGACACGCTCGCAGTGCGTGATGGTGTGCCGGTCGCGTTGACATCGACTTGGCCCTCAAGAAAGTGGCTACTGACGTCCTCGATCAGTCGGTGGTCGAGGTCGAGGATGCGAACCGTGCGCCGGATCCGGTGATGGGAGCCGAACGCCGCTTCCAACTCCAGCCGCTCACAGTTGTTGACGCCGAGATTCAGTCCCACGGGAACTCATCAACCTGGACGACGTTGGCCATGCTCAACCCGAACGTCAGTTCCGCATTGGGGCGCAGGATCGGGGTCGCGCCCTGCACGATGACCGGGATGTTGTAGTCAGCGGCGATGAACCGCAGCACCGTCGTCGGCGCCAGCTTCGTCTTCGCAATGAAGGCGTCGCGCATCTGCTGAGCGGTGCGGCCAAGGTCCGGGTTGTCCTCCGTGCCGTAGACGCCACCGGAGACCGGGCCAGCGAAACCATGCAACGAGTCGAAGATGACCTGAGGGGCAGACGCGCCCTTCGGATACGTCGCTTCGGAGTCGTCGGAGTAGGTGAACGAGTCGAGCGAATCCTGGTCAGCCAACGCCACCCAGAACTCATCATCGGCGGTATCCAGCAACCACAGACGGGTGTTCACGATGGAGATCAGCGCGACCGGGTTGACATCAGAGTCGATGCCATTGACACCCGCAACCACCCGGTACGCGAGGTCGTGACGCGGCGGGGCAGTCGCGTCCAAGAACTCGTACTCGTCGCCGCCGATGGACGCATCCGGGCCGTCGACAATGGCGACCGACTCGAACGGGCCAGAATCGACCGACCGCTGCACATCCCACCGATCCGGCGCCGTTGAACGTGTGACCGTGATGACCGGAATCGGCCGGACCTCATGCTGGGTGACCGTGATCGTGTCCACCGGGTCAGTCGCACCCGGCGTGTACTCCCACGTCTCCTCCATGACGATCCACGGAGAATCACCGGGAGTGGCCACATAGTCGATGTCGGTGCGCAACGAAACCCGTGTCGTTACCTCGCCCGAATCGAAACCGGGAATCGGTTTGGCGTAGGTCCATGACGTGTCGTCGCCCGGCAACACACCCGAGTCAACCTTCACCACGCCATCGACCAAATGCTGCACCTGATACTGGACCTGCGTGCCAGCCGACAACGCCGACCTGATGACAGGCGGCGTCGAATCCGTCCACACACCACCAGTCGGCTGCGTGATCGTGAACGTCGGCTTATCGGTCATCCCAAGATCGCGTCTTGGATTTCCTCACCATTTTGCGTGCGTCGACCCAATCGGCCTCTGACGTCGACTCCAGTTGACTCTTTATAGCCACGGTCTTCCCTTGATAGTGTTTTGAAGGTTGCGTTTGATCGACAAACGACGTTCTCGTTGTAGAATCTTGACTGTTCTGGGCTCCATTTTCTTTGGCCGAGGACTCTTTGTAGTCCTTGTTTGCACTATTTTTGCCGAGAATATCCCTCCAGCTCGAGTTTTATCCCTTCTGGGGCATTATCCCCACTATTATCCCATGATTTTGTCAATCTAAATCCCCTCTTTTGGTGTTTATCCTCGGATTTTAACCCTAGGATTTCCTACTATCTATATATAGCACCCTGCTACAATTGCGCGAAAGGGGGTGCTTTCTCGACTTGAGGCGAAGCCATGCGGCATTGTCAACTCAATTCTTCGACCCCAGCCTACTCAAGGAAGTATAAGATTCATGTTCTAATGAATAAGGCTCTTTTTTCTCTTTCCTTTTCTTCGTTCTATGCTCCAACTTTTCTCAATTTATCACTTTTTGCATAGTTTCTCCACTGTCCTGCATTTTTGCATGTTTTGCGTCACCTCTCCCTGCAGTTATACTGTGTGTTAACTCATTCTCTTCATTCATATTCATACACAATACACACACCTATCTTTTCCTCCCTTCTATAGGGGTTAAAAATCCTCCCCGGTGCGTTCTTCTCACAATTCTTTCATGCTATTTTATGCCTTCGAGGTAGATGCTACACTTCATGTTCTAATGGGTTTTTGCTTTTGTTCTTGTCTTTGTTTCGCAGGGAAAGCAAGAAGAATGTGAGGGACTTGTCTTCTAGCCAGGTGGAAGGTGAGGAGGTGTAATCCACGTCATTCTCGGCACCCTTCTTCTCACGCGCGATCACGTTGTAGCGGTCACCTTTGACCGCATTCTTCCTTTATTCTTTTCAAGGTACATGATGGGGGCGTCTCTCGCCCTTCATATTTTTCAAGACCCTAGTTGCTCCCCAACATCGCTCCATTGTGTCCGTCATATTTTATTTGAGTCTTCTCATTGTAATTTTCTTTTTATTTGAGTCATGTATCTAGGTTAATGAGTCATTTACCTAAGTTTGAGTGTCATTAGGTTGATTAGATTAGTTATTGGGCCCAATTCAGTGGGCTAGGCCCAGGGGCTCTCCCCCACCCCCTCGGTTATTAGTCATTGGTACAAAAAGTCAAGGACTTATTGTAACCTCTGCTTTATCTCTACTTCATCTCCATTTTACATCGCTATTACTTTTGCTCCATCTCCTTTCCATTTCCCCTGCGTGTCACTTTCGCTCGTTCCCTTGCAATGCGGACATCAAGGAGGGGCATCTGTTGACACCCGTTTTTAGCCTGCAAGTTGCGTCGTTTCTCTTATTCATCATTTTTGGATGTCCCAAATTACTCAATATTTTGAAGTCTTCCTTGGATATATTTCGAGCCCATTTCATTGTTCCCTAGCCTTTAGACTTCGGAGATCATGATTTATTAGAGCCTTGGGGCTTATTTTAGCAACTTCTGGCTTCCAAGTCGACTTGCAGCCCATTTAGGTCAACTTCCATCAATCATTCGGCTCCTTTCACTGCGCAGTCCTGAACGCATCCCATTTTCATCCCCTTATGTTCCTCTATTCATTAAGTGCCCTTCACCAAAGTTGCTCATTTTTTGAAGATCTAATTCCTTCTTCTACACTATTAGCCAGTTTTGTGCCGATTTCATGTTATTCGCATTTTCCTGGCAGACTGCACTGTTCACCAGCAAACCCAACATTTTTCTCTGATTTTTGCCCCATTTTCTCCCTCTCATGATCATCTTCTCATCTTGCTTTCTTCATGAAAGTTGTTCATCTTTATCTACAATTTCTTCTTCTATCACTTTTGCTAATTCTACACCATTTTTGAGTTATGCTATGATTTTCAAAGTCATGCGAAGTTTGTCAAAAAAATTTTCTCCAGCAGCCAAGCAGTCTTGGGAATCACCTTAGTGAGAGTTGTTTTGACCGTATGCTCCTCCTTATCAAGAGTATGCTGCCTCGAGATGAGAAGCTGCCTGGAAATTTTTACCGTGCAAAGAAGATGGTCAATGAGTTAGGGCTTGGATACCAAAAAATAGATGCATGCCCTAATCACTGTATGCTATATTATGAAGATAATGTAGATAAATGATCATGTGATATTTGTCATCACGAAAGATTTAAACCTAAGAGAGGGGACAATTCAAAGTAGAAGGATGTGCCTTACAAGTCACTACGATACATCCCTTTCACGCCCAAATTGCAGCAGATGTATATGTTGTCAAAGACAACACGGCATATGATATGGCACACGGAAAGAGTACGTCGTGTAGATGATACAATCAGTCATCCCGCCAACGGTGAAGCTTGGGCTCATTTCAATCATACCTATACTTCTTTTGGTCACGAGCCACGCAATGTTAGGTTAGGTTTATGCACAAATGGCTTCAACCCATTTGGAGGTTCAGTGATATCTTACTCATGTTGGCCAATGTTCATGACGCCGTACAACCTTCCGTTAGGCATGTGTATGAAGCGAGAGAACCTTTTCTTAACTTTGGTGATTCCTGGTCCAAAAGATCCAGGAAAAAATTTGGACATATATCTCAGGCCACTGATTGATGAGTTGAAAAGATTATGGAATAATGGAGTTGTTACTTATGATGTGTATAGAAAATAAATTTCACTATGAAGGCTGCATTGATGTGGACAATAAGTGACTTTCCTGCATATGGAATGCTATCTGGCTGGAGCACACACTGGAGGTTGGCATGTCCTTACTGTATGGCTGATACCAAATTATTTATCCTGAAATACGGTAAGAAATCATGCTGGTTCGATTGTCATCGACAGTTTCTACCAATTGACCATCCTTTCCGAAGGCAAAAGGACTCATTCATTAAGAACACAGTTGAAATGGATGAAGCAGACTTGGAACGGATGTCTGGTCGACAAATGGTGGCACAGGTGCAAAACTTACCAGATATAGTGCAATTGTCGGGTAGTACACGACATCTTCGTGGATTTGGAGAGGATCACAACTGGGTGAAGAAAAGTATCTTCTGGGAATTGCCTTACTGGTCAGCCCTTTTGATACGGCACAACCTGGACATCATGCATGTTGAGAAGAATGTCTTTGATAATGTGTTCAACACCATCATGAACATGAAAGCCAAAACAAAGGATAATGCCAAGGCGCGAGCGGACTTGAAGATACTTTACAAACGACCAGAGTTGGAATTGCGACGGGTATGGGGCAAAGTTGTGCAACCTAAAGTAGCTTACGTGTTGAAAGACACACAGATCAATGAACTGTGTCAGTGGCTAAAGTAATTAAGATTCCCTACTGGATATGTGTCTAACATAACCCATTGTGTGAATGTCAATGAGGGAAAAAAAGTCATGACTGCCATGTGTTCATGGAGAGACTTCTACCCATTACATTTCATGACATATTGCTAAAGCCTATATGGGGAGCATTGACTAAGTTAAGTCCATTTTTTAGGATTCTATGTGCATCAGAACTCAAACTTGGGGACGTACAAACTATCAAACAGAATGTGGATGAAGCGGAAATGGATGAAGCGGATGGTTTCTAACAATTGACCATCCTTTCTGATGGTTTCTAACAATTGACGCGGATGGTTTCAAACAGATCAATGATTGTCATCGATGGTTTCTAACAATTGACCATCCTTTCTGATGGAAAAAGGACTCATTCATTAAGAACATAGTTGAAATGGATGAAGCGGACTTGGAACAGATGTCTAGTCGACAAATGGCGGCATAGGTGCAAAACTTGCCAGATATAGTGCAATTGTCGGGTAGTACATGACATCTTTGTGGATTTGGAGAGGATCACAACTGGGTGAAGAAAAATATCTTCTGGGAGTTACCTTACTGGTCAACCCTTTTGATACAGCACAACTTGGACATCATACATGTTGAGAAGAATGTCTTTGATAATGTGTTCAACACCATCATGCGATGATGGAGCAAGATGTTGGTCATGCTCCTCAGGCCCCTCCTCATCAGAAATCCAAGCCACCGCGGCTAAGGCATCAAACCGTGCACATGTATTCGGACACTGGCACCTGTACACCAACTCAACAGGGGAAGCCTTCCCCGCCACCGCGGCTAAGGAATCAAACCGTGCATACATCCTCGGATGCCAGTACGAGTCAACCGGTTCCTGGTAAACTCCCACACCAACCGCGGCAAAGGCAACAAGCCGCGTCCACGTCTTCGGATGCCAGTCCCAGCATCCCTGCTTACCAGGAACTACCACTCAAAGTCGTTGAGCAGGCGATCAATGCTACCTTCCAACTACAACTATTGGAAGGTGCCTAGATTGAGATCCGGGCAAAGAGGAGTCGCTGACTTTGCCCAGCCAGCTCATCGGCTCGACGGTATCCCTGTGCGAACCTGTCAGCTCCGGTTCCAGTGCCTCCTCCTCCTCCTCCCCTGGAGACGGCCATCGCCAAGAAATAGGAAAGGAATAGAAGGAAGAATCTCAAAAGGTGGCTCAAGAAGCAAGCCGAACAAGCGGCTGCCTTATAGTCCCCAGTAGAGCTGACGCCTCTCCAGAGGTTACAGCGACTCATCGACAATTTGGAGGAATACATTCCTCTTCGCCCTACCGGGCCCATCCCACTCGATAGCTACATACCGTGGGAAGACATGCAGAAATGAGCTCGCCTCCTGGACTAGGTCCAAGAAATGATCTAGAAGGTCAAGGAAGGTGAAACTCTCCACGTTCTGGAAGTGCTCACCTTGTTCTATAAGGACAAGGAGATCACCATGGAACAGCTAGAGCAGATGCTTCATGGCTGCACATGCAACATGGTGGCCATCCCACCCCTAGACAATATCAACGCCTCCCGGCGAGGTGAGCCGGTAGCGTCCAGAACCAGACAAAGGGCTGCGGCTCCACACAGACCACAACCAGCCCCAGAGCACACTGGTCGTGGCCGAGGTCGCGGTCGTGGACGTAGCAGAGGCCGCAGAAGAGTCCCTGAGCCATCTCTCCACCCGTCTGCCTTCGATCCAGAAAGGGTCATCCTATTGCGAGGAGAACAACCTGCCCCGATCCCACCAGTGGAGATCCGGGGGCAACCCAGCATTTTCGACCCTACTGGCATCGAGGAGATTGTCACCAGCACCCCGGTCCCGGCACCAACTCCAGCATGTCCTGTAGAACAAGTAGGGCCATCCGACAAGGATGAACCAGTCCTCTAGTCTCCCTCAGATGAGCCATCGTTGGCTTCTTTCTTCCAAGAGTCTGCGGTTGGCCATAGCCAGCCTGACCCCAGCAACAAAGGAAAGGCAGTGCTCCTCCCTGGCGAGGAGCGACGTGACAGCCCACAGCAGGTCCAGCCTGACATACTACCGTCACTGGAGGATGCTCGAGCCCGAGCCGACCAGAAGGTCCTTCACCAAATGAAGCGCTTCCCTGCTAGTATCACAATCTGGGAAGCCATCGCTTGGAGTAAAGATCTAAGGGAAACCCTTATCAAGATTCTTCAAGAGTCGGAAGTCTACGAAGCGCATGTGGTAGAAATAAAAGCTACCACGTATGAAGCTTTCACAGCCACTGTCACCTTCACAGAGAAAGACTTTTTGCTCTCTCCCTTGTGCCATAACCGGTCCCTCTACATGAAGGGGAAAATCAATGGGCATGAAGTAAACCAGATTCTGGTGGATGCCGGTGCGGCTATTAACATCATGCCCCTTAAGACCTTTAAGACTTTATATATGATCCCTTTCCTCCAGAAGGTTCAGGCAGTCAAGATATCTGGCTTCAACCAGAAAATTGAGGAGGTCCTCGGTCGAGTGGATGTCGACTTGGTACTCGATGACTTCGCCTCTAAGGTGACTTTCTACATCATCAACTCCAACACATCCTACAAAGTGCTGTTGGGTAGACCTTGGCTCCATGAAAACTGGATCGTTCCCTCAACTCTCCACCAGTGTCTCAAATACATTAAGGAGGTGGAGCAGCACGCGGTCTTTACCGACCTATCTCCATTTACTCCAGCAAAATGCAATCTGGCTGATGCCGCTCTTCACTTCAAGGAAATTAGTCCCTTCCCAGTGATTAAGGGCAAGAGTAATGGCTGGCTCTCAGAAGAAGAGGAGGGCGACCTCTTCTCAGTTGATGAAGAGTGGGCGAAGCTTCGCTGGCTACACCTTAGCGCTATGTCGACCGTAGACCGCCCTGAGAGATGCAAAGTCGATTTCGAGGTTAATCTCATCATCCGAGCAGTCGACAGGAGTATATGCCTACCTCCAAACTACATTCAGCTCGTGCGTGCCTCAGACGAGCACAGGGTCGAGCAACTCACTACATTCATCGTCACTTACAGACTACAACTCCGATCCAAGAAAAAGGCCAAAAGGGACAAGTCCATCATCTTTCATAAAGGAGACATGGTCCCACCAGCCTCACCGAATGATGACTTCGGCTGGTCCAGGCAAGCCGACAGTACCCCCGAAGTCGTCCAAATTTTGGGCGACCTCTCGCCTCATATCCAACAGATGTGCCTCAACCAGCACATTCCCCAGTGGCAGAGCTCTACACAACAGAGGTATTTGCAGCATCCTTAGACACCATCACAAGTCCGGGGCAACCCCCGTTTTCCCAGAAAGACACTAGAGGTCTTGGCTATGACCAAGACTTGGACTTCTTGTGTCTACCATGCGATCCATGTCGTGGGACCAACGCAACCAGCTACTGACCCGGTTGTCGCCAACACCAAGTTCGACAGCTCAGGAGATGAGGGAGAGGAGATTCTAATCTCACTCCCAGCCAGGACTAGTACTCCAGTTCCAGCACTCAACGAGACTTCCTTGCCCGTCCATGAGGGCATGGAGACCGAGGAGACCTCTGTGGCCTCCCAAACAGTTCCAGAGCCTACCTCGCCACACCTTCCCCCTGAGGAAGGCCTCCAGAATGAAGACCGTGAGGCATCATCGGCATCGACAGACAACTCTGACCAAGCCTCTGAAATTTCAGTCGATAGCTGCTAGTCTAACACGGATGGCCTGGGACAACCCTTGTCTGGACCCAACAACGACGACCTTCCAGTTCTAGCAGCCTCAACCACTGGCTCCGAAGACCCATGGGTGTGCGAAGCCACCACTGATGATGAAGACTTTGTCGACTTTCAGCCTGCTCCTCCTAAGCTGGAGGACGATGGCCAGGCAACTATCAACGAGCTCTTCAAGATCAACCTGGGTAGAGATGAGGCCCCTCAGCCCACATTCCTCAGTGCTCTCCTCACCGAAGCAGAGAGACAGGACTACAAGCAATTCCTGCTCGAATACAAAGACTGCTTCACCTGGACATACCAGGAGATACTTGGGTTAGATCCCTCCGTGGCGGAGCATGATCTGTCCATATCTCCCACAGCCATGCCAGTCAAACAGCCCCAGCGGCGCATGCGCCACAAGCTGGAGCTACAGGTTGCGACCAAAGTGGATATGATGGCAGAGGTCGACTTCATCGAGCCGTGCATCTATCCGGTCTGGCTCGCTAACATTGTCCCAATCAAAAAGAAAAATGGTCAAGTCCGCATCTACGTCGACTTCCGGGACCTCAACAAAGCCTGCCCAAAGGATGACTTCCCAGTTTCGATCACAGAGATGATGGTCGACATGACAACTGGACATGAAGCCCTATCTTTCATGGACGGGTCATCAGGCTACAACCAGATCTGGATGTCACTCCGAGACAAGGGCTACACCACCTTCAGATCCCCTAAAGGGATCTTCAACTACAAGCGCATGCCCTTCGGTTTGAAGAATGTCAGCGCTACTTACCAGAGAGCCACAACCAAAATTTTTGATGAGATGTTGCACAACATCGTCGAATGCTATGTCGATGACCTCGTCGTCAAAACCAGAAGGCGAGAAGACCACCTACACGATCTGCGTCAAGTCTTCGACCGTCTCTGACAATATGGGCTCAAGATGAACCCCATGAAATGCGCCTTCGGCGTATCCAATGGCAAATTCCTTGGTTTCGTTGTTTGATACCGAGGAATCGAGGTGGATCCCAGCAAGATCAAAGTGATCCGGGAGCTTCCGCCACCCAGCAATCTCACTGAGCTTAGGTCACTCCAGGGTAGGCTGACCTACATTCAGAGATTTATCTCCAACCTCTCCGACCGATGCACACCTTTCAGTAAGTTGATGAAGAAAGATGCCCCCTTCATTTGGGACCCAGAGTGCCAGATAGCTTTCGAGCAGATCAAGGAGTACCTTCTCACTCCTCCAGTCTTGGGAGCACCCGTCAAGGGTAAACCCCTCGTACTCTATATTGTCGCCATAGACGCTTCATTAGGGGCTCTATTGGCGCAAGTCAACGAGGAAGGTAAAGAGCAGCCACTCTACTACCTCAGTCGAAAACTAATAGGTGCTGAGTACCGCTACTCCCCCATAGAGAAAGTATGCTTGGCATTGGTGTTTGTCGTCAAAAAGCTACAGCATTACCTCCTGTCTCATCGGGTTGAGCTTATATCCAAGCATGACCCCTTGAAGTTCCTTCTCAGGCAACCCGTTCTCTCAGGCCGACTGGGGAAATGGGCACTCCTGCTCATGGAGTACGACATCTCTAATGCCATATGCAGCCTTTAAGTACTTGACTTATGGTACCGGGGGGAGAACTTAGATCCGAAGATCACCTCACGCATGATGATAGTTTCCAGACAAGCTTAACTTGTCATTTCACATGTCACCATTTGATATACCATGCAGTCATGGATGTGATAAAGGCAAGAGAATTATAATGCATTATGACGTGAGTTCTCAATGTTGAACTTGTGCATGACAGGATGTGAAGGCATATGATAAACTCAATATATGCAGTGAAGGTTAATTTAAAGGTTCCCAAGCTCCCCTTCAATAAAATGCTATCTGAAAATTGATATGAACAGAGATATGCAACCAACTGCGGATGAAATGCATGTACAGACATATGCATGATCACAAAACTATTCAGCACAATATGAATCAAGACATGCCACATTTACTAGAGGGAGTAAGAGAGATATCACCTGAGTGTTCAGATTTGAGTTTTTTATTTTTCTTTTAACCTGACTTATGTCCCTTGGCCCGTGTACCTTACCTTCTTAAATGAAAGCATATTCCACACTTCATATTCTCATGGCACACCTGTAAAACAGATTTCTCAATTTGCATTATTAGGTACCCAAATCATCTTGGGTTTTTGTGGGTTAGAAGTAAAATTTACACGTGATTTTCACTTTTTCACAGCATTCAATTCATCACTTTTCCTTAGAAAATAATCATGCTTAACATGTCCAGATTTACCAGAGAAATGGGAGGAAGCATGTGCCATCACCTTTTTTCTTCTCATTGGCTCGACCAGTTTGTGTATGTGAGCATGATATGTTGAATGAAAACTCTTTTTCTTTATGAGTAACTAGCAGTGTGAAATTGTATGATCTCTTTTACCATAGTGATTACAATGCATAGGAGATTTGGTGGTAAATGATTGCTTTGTATTTTTGAGACCAGCTCTGTTTCTACATGCTCTCAAGTCATCATTTTTCATAATGAAACAGTCATGCATCATGTGTCTAAGTTTTCCACAGTAGAGACAAGAAACATTTCTTTTCTTGGATGCATGGGGTTTCACATGAATATTTTTAGCATGCACATTTGTGACATTCACACTGTTTTTCGGATTTAGTTGAGTTCTTGGCATGGTGTGTTGCTGGGAGTTAGATTTGGAGGTGCTGGGTGTACATGTGCTGTGAACAAATGAAGTGTATAACTTATTTTTAAATTTCTTTTTATTCACAAGATTATATTCCAACCCTTCTCTTTGAAAATTGATTTTCATCCCCATCAATCTGTCCAAGTTTTCCTTGCCATCTACAAATTTGAACAGCAAGTTATTCAAGTCGAGAACTTCATATTGAAGCGATGAAATGTGTAATTTTGTATTGACAGATTCTTCTTTATAAGTAGCAAGCCTGACATTCAACAATACATTAAAATTCTTGAGGCTATCAACTTCTTGTTTTAACCCATCCACATCTTCACAATTACTCACAGCCACAAATTTTTCTTTTTCTAGAACCAACAATCTTTCCGATATGGTTGTGTTTAATTCCTTCACTTTCTCATTTTCTCTTGCAAGCTTTTCATCATGAACAAGTTCATTTTTCAGAATTTGGTCGTTGTCCATTGAATTTACTTTCTCTTTCAGTTCTTTGTTTTCATTTTTTAAGGAGTAAATTTGATCCTTATGAAATTCAATGTCGAACACATGAGTCTCAATCAATTCCTCTAAATGTAAGCATTTTTTGTAGGAGGAATCACAATTATTTTGTTCAACATTCTTTTTCAATTTTTTATTTTCAGATTTTAGCTTCTTGTATTTATTTGCAAGCTCATCATATGCAACCAATAGATCATCAAGGGATATGTCTTCAGAGTCTGAATTTACCTCCGAGGGTGATCCAATTTGCTGATCACTCCCATGATCACTTGTGCCTTGATGTGACACAACCTAGGACGTAAGCAAGCAAGCACTCACGCAACCCGAATGGGCCGAAGACGGCGGCCAACTCACACGGCACTCACCCGAACCCGTGGATGACTCGGCTAGCATTTTTGCTTCTGGTATTTTCGATCGACCACTGTGGGCTGGCGGTCGACCGCCACTGAGAAACCCTGAAGGGAGATGGTCCCTGGAATTTTTGGTCGACCACCCCTGGGCCAGCGGTCGACCGAAATCTGGACAGTTTCCAGATTTCATTCTTTTGGCTCCTTAACCCCTTTAGCTCAGTCCTTAACTCCTTTAGTGACCCGTTCTTGTCTGTGGCATCAACATTTGACAGTCTTGAGTGTGTCAACTGAGTCTTGGACCTTGGGTTCTCTTGGTTCTGCTTCATTGTGCATCGACCTTGGCTATGTGAAGTGCCGACTCGTGCTAAGTGTTGACTCTTCTTGAAGCTGGCTTGTTCTTATGTTAGCTGTCCAGCCTATTGCATCTTGAAGGGATTCTCATTCTTGGAGTTTCATTCGTGCTTGGGCGCGATCATTGGGCTTTCACTTTTGCCATCTCCACTCCATTCCTTGTCCATTTATTTGCTTATCTGTCATGAATAAAACATCACGTATGTCAGTCATATGAGAGTGGAAAACAACAATGACTTATAGTGTTTAGCCATTATCAAAATCATAAGATGCAAATGACCACAGGGGCACAACATTCTCCCCCTTTTTGATAATGGTAACATTGTGAGTCATTATTTGGCAGTAATATCCAAGAAGACAAATAGAGTGATGATTTGACAACATATGCAGCTCAAGATACACAGTGATGATCAGAATGCGAGTGTATATGCATAGATAAATTAGATATGCATGGATGAGGTTGAACATGTAACAGAACATGTGAATGCTAAACATGTTATGAATGAGCATGTGAATGAATGTTGCTCTCCCCCTTAGTGTATCCCTGTTTCATAAATCTCACAATGTATGTAATGCTCCCCCTCTGACAATGAATCTTACAACCACAACCCCTTTGACAAAGGTTTTTCCTAAACTTCTCCCCCTTTCATAAGTGCCTCTCCCCCTTTCATAAATGACTCACCCATGATTTTTCCCTTTCATAAATGACTCACCCATGAGTTTTCTCCCCCTTTGACAACAGCAAAAAGGAAGGATAAGGTAGAAGCGGGGACAAATGGCGTAGGGAGCGGAGTGGAATATGAGTGTAGAGCAAACCATTATATGCAAACCTGAACATGCCGTGAAGAAGATACATGGTTCAAAGCTAATGAATTCTGAAATTAACAAATGAGTTTGAAAAGCATCTATATCCATGTTTTTAATAGAAGTGAACCAAAAGTGCATATCATGGCAACAGAAACCTTCCTTTGTCTTATACATTCATATGTAATAAATTCAAAGGGAATAGGCCGACTATCGAACCCTCTTTCAAGTCGAAGCAACAGGACCCTCCTTTCTCCTGCCATCTGCACCTTCATCCTCTGAAACACCCTCCATATCTCACTAAGACTAATAGCAAAACACTTCACGGAGAGGAAAAATTACAGGGGATAGCCTTAAGTGATGAAGAGAGGAGGAAACGCCCTTCGGAGTCTTTTATAGGCCCAAGAGGAGCTACTGCCTTAAATGACTTTCCCCTCGAAGAAGTACGAAAGGCAGACCCCCTTTCCCCAAGGCGGTTACCTCGTTTCCACCAATACCCCCTCGATGGAAACACGCATCGCGGCAGGTCATTTAAAACAGGGGACGATGGACAGGCGACAGCGCCACGCCAGTTGCCTACCCAATCGACACGCAAGATATCTGTAGAAAGAATCGTCGCCTTTCCAACAACTACAGATATAGTGGTCAAATGGTGCCAAAGGCGGTAAGGAATAGTTAATTCAGCATTTACTATTACCAAAACTTGTAGACGCACAGAAAGTTTTTACATGGCCACTTCAAAGAAAGGAAAGAAAAAGAAAAAACCACATCAGGCCTCGGGCCCATCACGAAGCTTGGAAGATATTTTTGAAAATAGATTATAAAAGTGGATACTGGCCGATTAAACACAAAAAAAGAAGTGCACCATAAACCACCTTTTCAACTCCCGTAAGAATGCCATTTGGAGAAATCTAACTTCTCTTAGAAGAATTCCATGATGTGTTCCCTAAGGAACTCCCGAATCAACTCCCTCCCATGCGTGATGTACAACACGCTAATGATCTAATTCCGAGAGTCACCCTCCCAAACCTTCCTCACTACCGCCTTAATCCCACAGAACATGCCAAGCTTTGAAGGGAAATTGAGGAACTTATTAGGAAGGGTTTTATCTGCCTTAGCAAAAGCCCATGTGCCATCCCAACCCTTCTCACACCCAAGAAGGATGGATCATGGTGGATGTGTGTTGATAGTCAGGCCATTAATAAAATCACAGTCAAGTATAGGTTTCCCATACCTAGGCTTGATGACATGCTTGACATGCTAGCTGGAGCCACCATTTTCTCCAAAATTGACCTTAAGAGTGGCCACCACCAAGTTAGGATTAAGCTAGGAGATGAGTGGAAAATGGCCTTCAAAACCAAAGATGGCCTTTATGAATGGCTGGTCATGGCTTTTGGGCTTTCAAATATTCCAAGTACTTTCATGCGTCTTATGACGGAGGTCCTTCGGCCTTACATTGGAGTTTTCCTTGTGGTCTATTTTGACGACATTCTCATCTACAGTCAGTTCCAAGAAGCTCACCTAGGTAACTTAGGCAAGTTTGCACCATCTTTTAGCATGAGAGCCTATTCACCAACGTAGGAAACTGCCACTTCATGACTAAGTCCATTACATTCCTGGGATTTGTGGTGTCTACCAAGGGCGTCTCTATGGACCCCGAGAAGGTCCAAGCTATACTTGACTGGCCAAAACCCCACACCCTCCATGAGGTCCGAAGCTTTCACGGGTTGGCCACATTTTGTAGGAGGTTTATCCATGGATTCAGTACCATCACTGCACCCATCATTGATTGTCTCAAAAAAGAACCTCTTGATCTTGGCGCCGAAAGATGTAGAACCTGTCACTGAAGCTGCCGGAGTCGAAGCTCCCGAACTACCAGAAGGAATCTGGAACATGCTCCGTGGGACCTTTTTGTGGACCAAATCAGCTTCAAAAGCCTTTCAAGAGCTTAAGGAAAGGATGACCCATGCTCCGGTCTTATGCCTCCCTGACTTTTCTAAAGTCTTCGAAGTCACATGTGATGGATCTGGGGTAGGCATAGGTGGGATCCTTAGCCAAGAAGGATACCCAGTAGCCTTCTTTAGTGAGAAGCTATGTGATGCTAGGATGAGATACTCCACCTATGACAAGGAGTTTTATGTCGTGGTTTAAAAACCCTTCGGCACTGGAGGCACTACTTGTTGCCAAAAGAATTTGTCATCTTTTCAGATCATGAGGCCTTAAAGTACCTTAACTCCCAACAAAAGCTGAATGCCTGACATGCTCGCTGGGTCGAGTATATCTAGTCTTACACTTTTATGATCAAACATAAAGCAGGGAGTGAGAACCTTACAGCAGATGCGCTCAGTAGGAGGATATCATTGCTATCCACTATCCAAGTGGAAGTCATAGGGTTTGAGAGAATCAAGAATGAGTACCCTGACTGCCCTGACTTTGGGAAAGTCTATCCCACATTAGCTATCCAATCCATCTGGGAACATGAGAGATTCATCCTTGAGGATGGGTTCCTCTTCAAAGGGCCAAAGCTATGCATACCATGAACTTCACTCCGTGATTTCTTGGTCTGGGAGTTACATGCGGGAGGCCTAGCTTATCATTTTGGGGTGCATAAAACCATTGCTTTGGTTGAGGGTCAATTTTATTGGCCGAGTCTCAAGAGGGATGTGGCCAAAATTGTGGGACAGTGCCGCACATGTGCCTTAGCCAAGCAGGTAAAACAAAACATTGACCTGTACACCTCACTCCCTGTCCCCGATCGTCCATGGCAGGATTTAAGCATGGACTTTGTCTTGGGCCTATCTAGAACCCAAAAGAAACATGACTCAGTCTTTGTGGTTGTGGACAGGTTTTCCAAAATGGCTCATTTCATACCTTGTTCCAAGACCTCGGATGCCTCCCATGTGGCCCGCCTATTTTTTGACGAGGTAGCTTTTGCTCACCCTGAGGAAACCCTTTTGGATAAGGTCCTCGACAATCCTTTGGAGCTCAGCATGCTCCTTGGGGTTCAATCTATAGTGGGGGAGGTTGGGTAGGGTGGACCCGGGGACAAGGTCAATGGCTTGTTGAACATCACACATGGGAGGAAGTGTAGAAGGTAAGTCCTCAGGGAAGATATCTTGGAAGTCCTGCAGGATTTTCCAGACTTCAGGTGGGACTGTGACTTGGGACTCATCGGGGGTGATGGTGATGACAACAGCCCAGACAGGGGCACCCTCGGCAACCTCTCTATTTAGCTCACGAGCACTTATGAAGTTAAGACGCCTAACCGGGTCATGCTCAACCTTAGGGGCCTTAGGAATGGATGTGACAGGTGCAGGAGAAGAGAGAATGAGAAGTTTTTCTTTGGTGAGGGTTGGGAAATTCTCCTGAATTTTGGGGGATGCAGTGGGTGTGGAGATAGGATTCTTTCCCGTGGCCACCTTTGGGTGTCAGGTAGAACTGAATCCTCTTCCCATTGTGAGAGAAGGAACACTGATTGGACCGACCGAATGTAGTAAGGTCTACATCGTAGATCTATGGTCGTCCTAGGATGATGTTCCCGACCTTCATAGGCACTACATCACATAGGATTTATCCTTGGTAGGACTGGAATTGGATGGGAATGACACATGTAGTGGTGACTAGGATAAAAGTGTCATCAACCCAAGTCACGTTGTATGGCCGAGGATGAGGGTGTGTAGGTAGACCTAGATGGGAGACAAAGTCAGAAGAGACTGCATTGATATAGCTCCCATTGTCAAAGATCACCTTACAGGGCTGAGACTTCACCATGATGTAGGTTTGGAAGATGGAGGTTCGACGCCTGTCGTCCTCCTAGGGATGGGCTAAGATGCAGTGAACTACACCCAATCTTTCCTGACTGGAACTCTCAGTAATATCTCCCACTTACATGTACTCGACATGCGTGCTATCGAATTCTGCATCTAACTCCTCAAACTGGGCGATGAGGTCAAAGTCAGCCTCATATCTCTCAATGGGTTCTCCTTCTTGAGGTGAAAGCTCCATAGGCTGGGGGTCGGTGATGACCAAGGCTCGGGTGAGGCAGTTGGTGGCAACATGCCCTAGGTTATGGCACCTAAAGTAGTGGACTCCCGAGACAGGGGCTGGTTGGGAGGTGCTAGGGACGGGACCCTTTCCCTTGTCATCCCTCCTATCGACTGGCGGAGTGTACTCCAGCCGGGGCACGACAGTAGGTGTAGGTACGGGGTTCCTCATGGCAGGAATAGTAGGGGCAACGACCCGAAGTGGGGTAGCCATAGGGACATAGGAAGTGGAGGGGCCAGCTCTCTCAGTGTAACAGACCATGGGGTTCCAAGGCTCAGGTTGGCAGTAGGTGGGAACCCGAGGTGGGGCCACCCTTTGAAACTGCTCAACATCTCGAGCAACCTGGTAGGCGTGCTCGAGGGTGTTAACCACTCGTAAGAAAAGTTCACGTTGGATGCTCTCGTGTAGGCCAGCCCTAAATCGGGAAAGGGTAACGGAGGCATCTTCCATGACTTGGCTCTGAAGGAAGAATTCATCGAATTTGGCAATGTACTCGTCCACAGACTTTCCATCTTGGGTGAGTTTCTGCCACTGGTCTAGAAGACGCTGATGATAGGAGGGTGGCAGATACTTCTCCCTCAGTTTCTCCTTCATTTCTTCCCACGTGTTTATGGGCTCCTCTCGCCTCCTTGCTAGGAGATTTTCAATGTTGCACCAGTAGGTCTTGGCTTGACCTAGGATCGACGGCAACTCTGGGGACGCGAACAGGACGGGATAGTGGCTGTCTCGGGCAGCTCGGCCTCACGCCGGACGGTCTCTCACCGGCGACACTCAATTCCCACAAATGGAGAAAAGAGGGAAGGAAACAAGAAGGGAGAATGGCTCTCACATAATGCACTCTTTCATTCAATCTCATATATGAAAACATTACACCCTTAGCCCCCTTTATATAGGAGGAGGCTATAACCAGATATAATAACAGAAATAAATAACTAACTACAACAGAGTCCAGTCCAACAGAAAGTACAGTCTAAAGTAGTAAAATGTACCACACGCCAAGTGAACACTCGGCCCGGCAAGCTGGCAACTAGGAACCTCCACGCAACGCCCTCGAACCTCGAGGAAGAGTCTCCGCACCTGAAAATCAGGGGTGAGCCTCCTATCACTGGCTCAGTAGGGATCCCGCGAAACTCCAACTGAGAAAACAACGGCGCAAGGGAAAGAGCTACGCTAGCTACAGAAAGAACAGCAGTAACAGCAGGAACAGTAACCTATGGCGGCCGGTAAAACCTCGGCTCTACGGCTACTCCTACTGTACCAAAAACACGACCCGGTCTCCCGTCGGGGGAACAACCAAGTCACGCACCCGACATCTCGATCCCACGGTCGGGGAACAACCAGACACGAACCGCCCTAGTCACGCTACTAGGAAAACGTCACGACGCCTCAGTCGCGGAAACCTACCCTCACAGCGGGGCCCAAGCCGAAACTACACAGTCTGGAAACACAATCACGACCTCGCTGTCGTGAATTCCACGCCATCTAGTAAAAACCCTCGGTGACGCTCACCGGAAACCCTAGACCTCAGCTACGGGAACGCTCACGAAAACAACACCCGAAACCCCGTCTCGCAGACGAGAAACGGAAACCCGGGACACGACAACTCACGTCACGTGACAAGAGCACCACCCACACTAGAAGAACGATCGGATGCGTCACCTGACGTCTTACACCGCGTCACAAGTGTTTAGCTACCACGCCCTAGGCGGAGACAAAGACACACTCAGTAACCAGAAGTACCACAAAACAAGGACTAGCTGAGATCGCGCTCTTCAGCGCGGGTCTGAACCCTCAGTCTCGTGTGCACACTCAGACCATATGCCCTAGGTCTGTCCTCTAGTTGGTAATTCCCCCACCAGCCCGGACTCGACGGTATGCGAGGGCCCTACGGTAACCAGCCTACTCACCGTCTAACTCGGGTACGCTGCTCCACCACTCCTGGGTGGGTCAGCACGCGCGTGCCGTAAGAAGGCTATGACTAGTGGACGTGTCACAGACGTGAACACGAAAAATCACGCACGCACCCATCGCGAGTAACGCGAAGTAACCGGTGGCTCGACGCCACCAAACTCTGGATAGCCCACTAGACATATTAACCCAACGGTCCTTGAGTCACGAGACTCGGGGTCATGACCGTTGAACATGATGGCACAACACCGTCAATCTAGTCTAGTCCCTAGGTCTGAAGCTACAGTATCACGGAACCCACGGACACCTCAAAATATGGACACAGAACCTCCGGGGTGTCCGGGACACTCACGAGACCGAAAGTCGACCACTAGGTCACAATCGGGTCGACCGGAGTCCAACACAACACTCAAACGGTCATGGAACAAACCACTAAAGCAAATCGATAACACACAGGGATGAGCGGCTCTGGGCTGACCGCACAAGGGCATGTGCGGTCAGGGACAGCCCGCTCAAAGGGGACGGGCGGCCAAGGACAGCCCGCCCAAAGGGGGGATGTGCGGTCAAGGCCAAACCACCCAAGGGGATGTGTGGTCAGGTCTTGGCCGCACAAGCCCACGACCCAAATAGTTCCTGCTCAATGCGGTCTTGACTGAACCACCGAACGGAACCAACTTACTACAGTGTCGGTCAAAACGATCTTGACCGGACTGCTCAATACGATCGACACCTAACTGTTGACCAAGGGTCAACTGGGATGTGCGGTCAGACCCTGGCCGCACGTCCCAACGGAAAGACAGGCGGCTAGAGACTGGCCGCCCAAGGGGGGGATGTGTGGTCCCTACTGGGCCGCACAACCCATGTGCGGTCTATCGTGCGACCGCACATGCCCCAAAACTCATGAGGTTGAACGGCCCATGGCTGGCCGCCCATGAGGATGGACGGCACCTGGTTCGACCGTCCATCCTCACGGTGAACCACCCATGGGGTTGGCCCGATCTTGGCCTTCCCACGCCCCATTCGGTCCGAGCCAATTTTCATTCAGCTTGCCCTTGGGGTTGGCAGCCATGACGTCTCTTCTCTTGACCATAACGAGGTCGCCTTTCTTGAATTTGTGTTCCTTGACGGGCTTGTCGAAGGCACGAGCTATTCGGACTTGATAGACCTGAATGTTCTATTGGGCCCGAAGTCGCTTTCCTTCCAGACTGGAGAGTTCTTCAAGTCTTCGCTCGACATTTATCTGCCCTTCACAAACTAGTTCGTGTTGGATGGTGACCCTGAGGGAGGGTATCTCCAACTCGATGGGGACAATAGCTTCCGAGCCGTACACCAGGGAGAACGGTGAGTAGCCCGTCGGGGTCTTGTATATGGTTTGGTACGCCTATAGCGCCTCGTACATCTTCTCTTCCCAGTCTTTCTCATTAGAGCTGACGATCTTGGCCAAGAGAGTGCAGAGGGCCTTGTTAAAAGCTTCAGCCAGACCATTAACCTGTGGATTGTAAGGAGTCAATATCCTCTAGTCGATTTTATACTTTTCTGCTAGTTGGTAGACCTTCTGGTTGTGGAAGTGGCTGCCATTGTCTGAGATAATTCGGTCAGGGGTACCGAACTAGAATATGATGTTGCGATGAATAAATCTGGCCACGATTTCCCCGGTGACCTCCCTTAGGGTGACAGCTTCTACCCAACGGGAGAAATAATCGGTTGCCGCCAAGATGTATTTGCAGCCTGTGGATAAGGCGGGCAATGGGCCCACGACGTCTATTCCCCATTGGGTGAATGGCCAGCTGGGTACTGTCGGGTGCAGTGGCACGGGTGGTCTTCTAGGTATCGTAGCATGTTCCTGGCATTTCTGACACGACTTAGCATACTTGCAATAGTCATCAAACATTGTAGGCTAATAGTAGCCGAGCTTCTATATTTCAATTTTAATTTTTGGCCCCGCCCGGTGTGCACCGGCTACTCCGGCATGAACTTTCTTCATAACTCTCCAAGCCTCCTCAATGGACAGGCATCGGAGGAGCAGCTTTTGTTTGGCGTAAGCTAAAATTTGAAATAATATCCCATTTCAGAGCTCGTAGGAGTCCGTTGTCCTGATCAGTCTAATCTTTTCCTCCCTTTGCTTGGGCAGTTGTTGGTACTTGAACCGTTGCATAAGAGGGTCTCTCCAGTCAGGCAGGCTGACAGCTTCTGTTGTGACGACCTCTAATTCTTCTTCTTCTCCTAATTCTTCTTCTATCATGCTAGGCACCTGGTGCTTGCTGATCACTCGGATGTCGAGCGATCCATCTGGCAGCACTACGAGTGAGCTTGCCAGCTTTGCCAAGGCATCAGCTTGTGCATTCTCTCCCCTGGCAACATGGCCTATTTCGAGGAGGTAGAACTGCTCCATGAGCCCCTTCGCCTTAGTGTGGTAAGGGAGCAGCTCGGGCTTTCAGACATTAAACTATCCCTGGACTTGCTTGACAACCAGCAGTGAATCACCAAACACTTGTAGTATCTTGATCTCCATCTGCAGAGCGACCTGGTGGCTAATAATCAGAGCTTCATACTCTACTTCATTATTTGTGCAGGGCTTGTTGATGTAGCACGAAGCCTGCACCACTTCTCCATCTGGAGATTTGAGGATGATGCCGGCCCCAGCCCATATTTTGGCGTGCCCGGAGAGGGTTGTTTCTATTCTGGAGGCCCCGTCAAAGTATAGCTGCCAGACGGCCTGCTGGACTTGGCCCGCTTCTAGTATTTCATCTTTGGATAGCTCTGTGGCCAGCAGGGAGTCTTCGGGCACGGGGTGTGCCATAAAGAAGTCCGCGACGGCTTGCCCTTTAATGGCCTTCTGCGGCACATAAGTGATGTCAAACTCCATCAAAAGTATGGCCCATTTGCCAAGACGTCCCTCTGGGATTGGCTGGGAGAGGATGTGTTTGACGAGGTCAACCCTGGAGATCAGGCTCACTTCATGGGACAACATGTAGTGCCTCAGCTTCTTGACCACGAAGACCAAGGCGAGACAGACCTTCTCGATAGGAGTGTACTTAGCTTCCATGTGGGTTTCTATTACTCATATCTTTAGAGAGGCAAATGTTGTTGCTGATTTATTAGCTTCTCTAGCATGCACCAATAAATGTAGTTTTTTCTTTTCTTCTCTTGAGCTTCCCATGAACATTAAGGGTGCAACTCGATTGGACAAGCTAGGTATGCCTAGCGTTCATATCATGTAATTATTTGATTTCTATTCTTATCAATAAAAATAGCCTCCTAGTGGTCTGATGGTTAAGTGTTTCCTTTCAAGAGGTGCACTTGCCATTTACCCCTAGGCAGGGCTTCCAAAAAAAAAAAAAAAACTAAGGCACGATGTGCATCAACCTTAGTAAGGCTAAGGGGCGATGTGCATCGACCTTTATGCATTGAATACAAATGTGCATCGACCTGGAAATGCAAGACGCAGCATGTGCTCCAACCTTAGATACGCATGAACTAAGAAGGGGGGTTGAATTGTCCCCTTGCCGAGATGGCAGATTTTAAAAACTTTCTTACTTAACACAATGAAATTAAACTTAGCAACATTGATTAACGAAAACTTCAAGTGAGATTGCAACGTTCTCTCAAACTTCCCGATCTCACACGGATAGATAAAGCAACTAATCAAGGCAATTACGCTCAACAAGGATAACGGAGGTAGCAGTGTGTGACATGATAGTGAAATAAAAACCTATATAATGTACCTATGAACGGAGATAGAAGAAATGACAGTCACACAGGTAATCACACGTGACACAATGATTTTTAGGTGGTTCGAGACCACGACGGGCTCCCTACGTCCACCCCTCACCGAACCTGGTGATGCTTCACTACACGCTACGAACTGTAGCAGAATGGGGACGAACCCTAACCACACATACGCTGCTTCCGCAGCAAAACACGCACGATGGCACGAGGCCTTGCCTCAACATGCTGTCACTGCAGCACACACACACACACGTTCGAGGAACGTACCCTGAACACGACAGCCATATGGAGTCGCAGCTCCGTCCATACACACAGATATTTGTATGTTCAGAAAGACAAGAAAAATATACAAGATGCGCTCAAGGTAGGATATAGATCAAGAAAAACATCACAAGCAAATGGGTAAAGGATGTGGAATTTTTCCCTTTTGAATATTTGATGAATCCCTTCGAACAAAGGGTAGGGTGCACTGGAAGTCAATCTGCGGAGTGGAAGCTGACTGGTTTTGCAAGAGATGCCCAAGCTGGAAGATTCACGACCCTCCAGTTGATATCCTTCCTCCTCCTTGAAGTGCGACGCCCCTCTCTCCTTTCCTGCAACAAGTGAAAAAGTATTAACCCCAGGGATGCTTGATAGAAGTGATGAACTGAAGAATGAACATCAAAATAGACATGGAGAGGTTTCAGAAATATCCTCTTGATAAATGGAGACCGCCTAAATATGTCTTCCTTGAACTTTGATGGAGGTGGGAGATGAATCTTAAAAGAGACGAAGCTGATGAATTTCTTCCACAGAGATTCGCCCACAACGAGCTTGAATGCTAGAAGACGGATGATGCTCTAGGTATTTCGATACCGGATCCCTCCTCCACTCCACCTGCGGCCAAACCTTCTCTCCTCCACGTTCTTCTTTTCCTGCAAGACAGATAGAATAATAAGCCCAAGGATGTCTCCTCCGATGGAGATCGTGACCTACATATAGGAAGAAGTAAACCAGTAACAAAAGACATGAATGCCCATGCTAAAAACCCTTCTAAATCACACCTAACCGATAGGAGAAATCCTAGGGGTGTTGGGGTAAAAACCCCCAAGCAATTGGATCCTATTAACATGGGTTCGAAGTGAAAGTCGAAAACTCGATCGAAAGTGTAGAAAAAGTGTCGACCCACAAGGGTCGACCTTCGCGATGATGAGTTCTGTCAAAATCGGATCCCAGAGAAAAAGTGTTGACCCAATGGGTCGACCTTTTTCTACGGGTGTTCTGTTTGAAATAAAAATAGACACCCAGGGAGAAAGTGTCGACCCCAAGGGTTGACCTTTTTCAACGAGTGTTTTGTTTGGGAAATTAGCAAGTAGGGGCACCCTTCTAAGGGTATACTCTGGGTACATCGTCACGTGCCCCAGTCTCATCGGGCTCACGTGCGTCAGCAGCCCCAGTCGGAGGCGAGTCCTCGTCCAGCTCTACCACTTGGCCTCCCACTGCCAAGATGCCCGTAGGTGCTCGCTCGTCCGCGCTCGACACCAGCACCGGTTCCTCAGCTCCAGCATCATCAAATTCCCCCTCACCATCGTCGGTCTCTGAGCCATAAGGTGACGAGGGGGGAAGGAGAGGCAGAGCCACGTGGGCAAGGCTCATCACGGTGGCCTTAACAGCGGCGCTCCAGCCCTCCCGGAAGCCACGGTCATGAGCCGGCCCGTAGAACTCCAGGGCCACTCCCGTCAGCTCATCACGGTAAGCCGAAAAGGAGTGGAAGTGCTCCACTGCTTCCTCGCCCGCCGTTGACATCGAGGAGCATAGGGTGACTAGCTCTGCCTCAGCCTCCCGAGCCCAGGTCTCCATGGCTCGGACCTCCATGCCCAGCTTGGCTGCTCGCTCCTCGGCTGCATTAGCTTGTGCTCGGAAGGAGTCCCGGCCACGCTCCATGACGGCAAGGGCCAGTCCTTGCTGAATGGACTATCTGTGGAGCTCGGTGTTGGCCGCCTTAGACCCCTTCAAGCACTCCTCGAGCCCAGCTTGAAGAGCCTGGCTGGATTCGAGCATCTTAGAAAGGCCTTGGAAGTGATGCCTCCATAAACTGAAGGCATTGACGACCAGACACACGCTTCTCGAAGCCACTGCCGTCAGCTCACGCTTCTCGAAGCCACCGCCGTCAGCTCCTTCTCGGCCCTAGGGCCAAACTCACTGGTCTGCTCATACCATTGCATGCTCCTCCCCATGAGATCAACGATCGTTGCGATCCCGGCCAGCCCAGAGGTCAAATCCCTGGGAGGAGAAGATTGGCTACGCTGAGGAGATGCTAACAGAGAGGGAGCGTCGGCATCCTCCGCCACGGGGGCCTTGCCCTTGTCTTGCCCCCGTGTTGTGGGGACTGACGCAGAAGCAGCGGCCACCGACTCCCCAGCCACCGGTGGTGGCGGAGCCTCAAAAGAAAGTGGCTCAGATGGTGGGGGAGGCGGGACGCGACTCCGGGCAGAGGTGGAAGTCCTTGCTCTCTTTCTCCCCCGACGCCAGGTGTCTAGCGCCGCCAGGTCATCATCGGTTAGGACGGTGTGGCTACCACTAGCCATGTCGGATTCCTCACCGGCTATACTGGCGACCCCTTCAGGAGACCCCCTTTGAGGTCTAGGACCTCTACTCGCTGCGGACCCCCTCTGAGGACTAGGTCCTCCACTCACCACAGACGCTACCGATGAAGGCACTAGAGGGACGCCGACCGGGACCGGGTATTGCAGCCTCCCTGGAGCAAATGCCACCTCAGCCTGGGGGGCGACGACCGACACCTAGCCGGTCCCTGGGGCAACGTGGTCCACAAGACGAGGAACACGTCGCGGCTGCCTGACGATCTCGCAGGTCCGACCCTGTACTTCTGCCGCCCCTGAAAGAAGAAGCAAAATCGGTTAAGCACCCCTTACAACCAGAGCAATCTGATGAAAAAATAAAGCCAGTACCCTATAGTAACGGGGGACACAACCCCAGCTCCCGGAGCAGCACTGGAGTCAAAGTGAAGTCCGCGTCAATAAGAGGGTACCGAAGAATGGCCTTCAACTTCTGGCGATCCTTAGCCCTGAGAGAGAGCCTCGTATCGCGCCAGGTGCGGCGAGAGCCTCTGTGCATCCAACTATCGGATGCCTCCTCCCAGTCTTTCGACTTGATGAGGTATACGTATCGCTCCACCCAACCCTTGCGGTTAGACGCGTTATGGGAAACTTTGATAAAATGCTGGTGGGTGCGAGCCTTGAAATAGGCAAAATAGGTATTGGTCGGACAACTCGGGAGGAGGAAGAAGTGCCGGAACAGATCGACACTTGGTTCCACCGATGCTTTATGGCACGAGTAGACAAACCCACAAAGAATGCTATAAGTAGAGTGACATGGCATTTAAATAGTGTCATGGGTTTTAATGGTACAACCAGCTCAATCGGCCTTGAGGGAATCCAAGGCTTCGAGGAGACTTACGGAGGTCTCTATGACTAACTCACCAGTCCGAAGGAACGGAATGTCTGACGGAGGGCTTGTATGTCACCGAGAAAGTAGAGGGTAATCGATAAATCACCAAAAAATAGGAACTATACTCATGGGCTGGAGTATAGTGCCATATATGTAACCCGCTAGAAGGGTATACAAGAAACAACGGAAAAGCCAAAGGACAGAAAATGGCGCATGGGTCATGGACTCTATTTCTTAAATAGAGCCTGGGATACAACCACTATTTATTAAATCGTGCCTATGACCCAACCATTAATTCTTAATTCCGTTTGCAGTTTCAGTGTAAAAAATTCTGGGAATTCTTATATCCTTTAACTCAAAATTTGGTTCTTTTAATTAGCGCCCATGGCATAGCCATGTTTCAGAAATTGGCGCCCTGGATTATGCCATGTTTCATCAATTAGCGCCCATGCTTTGGGCGCCCTATTAGATAAGGCGACAGGGTAGTAGTCGCTATTCAAACTGGTGAATAGTGTTCATAAATAGTGTCATTTTTGAAATAAAAAGAATTTTGCAGGACTGAGTACATGGGCAGGTTGAGAAAAATAGCAGGATTCCAGTAATATAATCATGCATTAGATTAGATGTCATGGTTCACAGTTATTAATTTTTAAACATGGATGATTTATAAAATTACTACAGAATCATGACTGTTCACACAGTCGTTTAATCAAATTGGTGCCCATGAAAGGGTCGCCTTTCAACTGTATTTCAAAAACATTCCAGAGAACTATTAAATCCACTCTAAAGATCCTATATGCATGCGTACGATCTGAGATGTATTAAGTTAGACTAGTACTTGAGAACACCTACCTTGGATGTTGATTTGGTTGATAATCGGTCAAAGGGATTGAAGAATAACAACAATTTATCCTCAGAACTTTAGCAGACGATAACCCAAATAAAGGGACCCAAATTCTGGATATCCTCAGAACACCTCTACTTTGGTTCTGTAAGGAGAGAACCCGTAGCAACAGCCAAAGATATCCTTCAATATTCAGAAGGAAGCAACAGGGAAGAGGAAGATGACTGTAGCTTCAAATAGAGGATGGAGAACAGTAGCTTCGATATTCAGTTTATGAAGCAGAGGAGTTTGGTGAACGGCAACAATCTTCTTCAGCAGTAGAAGACCGGCAGTAGAGAGGGAGATCTCCTAATAGCAGTAGGTACAAAGAGATATAAGAGGCTCTTCTTTGTACGCAATAGGAGGGAGAATTAGGAAGGAGGAGTAATAATCTCCTTAGCAGAAGATCACAACCTCCACGTGAGGTTCTTGCAAGAAGAGAACAGCAACAGGTGAGGAAGCAATATTCCCTCACGCCTGGAACAGTAATAGAAGAAAGAAAATTACTTGCAGAACAGCAGGTCGACGTTGAGAGCAAGAAGGGTTGGTATTTATAGGGTTGTTTGTCTCGCTCTTGTATTCGCAGCCAAGAAAATGAGGCACTACATGCTGTCACATGAAGTCAAATTGATATCCAGGGCCGACCCGGTCAAATATATACTCTCCCCGCGGGTCTTGAAACAAATGGGTTGTCATTCTCATGGAGTTTGACATTTCTTATGTGCCGCAAAAGGCCATCAAAGGTGAGGCCATTGCAGATTTCTTTGCAGCACACCCGGTGCCTGAAAATTCTCCTCTTACCACAGAACTCCCCGAAGATGAAACTTTGGAGGTGGGCCAGATTCAGCAAGCCTGGCAACTATATTTCGACGGTGCGTCGAGAACAGAAACACCCCCATCTGGGTGAACAAGAATAAGAGCAGGGGCGGGCATTGTCCTCAAATCCCCCAAAGAAGAGGTGTTACACACCTCTTGCTCGATCAACAAAGCCTGCACAAACAATGAAGTAGAATATGAAGCTCTAATTATCGAGCTCCAGGTAGCCCTCCAACTGGCTTCTGTGAGCGACGTATAGCCCCTAGGGACTCTTGGAGTCGGGTTTAGTGCCACCCTTAGTCGTGTGTTGCTGGTCATGTCCATCTTAGAGTCCGAGGCCTGCACCACATAGAGTCGGCTCCCGTTTCCGTCCCGCATCAGCAGGGATCATCCTCAGCTCCCTTGAAGGGGTAGAATTACAGTGCGCTCTGAAATTCAAGTTCATGGCATCCAATCTCCGAGTACGAGGCTTTGATTTCGGGAGCTCGGATGGCAAGGCACCTGGGAGTGGAACAAGTCAAGATTTACACCGATTCACAGCTAGTCGCCAGCTAGTTCAATGGGGACTATGAGGCTTGGGAACCACAGATGATCAAGTACCTTCAATTGAAAAATGTGGTAGCTCGACAATTTGAGATCTTTTAAGTGATCAGGATAGCTCGGGAGGAAAACTCCTGAGCGGATACGCTCTCATACTTAGCCTCCTCTGTTAGCCCATCTAGGACTTGGTCGGTTCTTCTAGAAGAGCTAGAGTGCCCCAGCACCTACTCCGAATTAGTGAGCACTGTTCAAGTGTTGCCGGATGATTAGAGGATGTCGTACATCCTCTGGCTAAAAGATGGGCAGGAGCCTTCTGACCCTCGAGAAGCCAGGCGTCTTAAGTATCAAGCTTGGTGCTTTGTCTTGCTCGATGGATCGCTCTATCGACGATCATTTGTGGGACCCCTCCTCAAGTGTCTTGAACCTTGTGAAGCTCAACAAGCTATCGAAGAAGTTCACAAGGGGATTTATGGCACGCATCAAGGAGGGAGGTTGGTTATGAGAATTTTGTTATGGCAAGGATACTGGTGGCCCACTTTGTAGTAGGATTGCTCGGCCTACGTCCAAAAGTGTAATCGTTGCCAACAGTTCGACCATCTGATTCACCAGTCGGCTTCAATGCTCGTGTCCCTCGTCGAGCATTACCCTTTTGCTCAGTGGGGAATTGATATCCTAGGCCCTTTCCCTATGGCCCAGGCACAGAAGAAATTCATCATTGTCGCTATCGATTACTTCACCACGTGGATCGAGTCAGAGGCTTCAGTGAAAGTAACGGAAGGAGTGATTTGGAGTTTTGTGTGGTGGTTGATCATATCACTTCGGCGTCCCCCAAGTGATAGTGAGCGATAATGGTCTGCAGTTCAACTGCACTTATTTTAAGATAAGTGTACCGACCTACATATTCACAATCACTTCATCTTAGTATACCACCTGCAGGATAACGATTTGGTCGAAAATGTTAATAAGACCCTGCTCAAGGGCATAAAGACCAGATTGGACAAACCAAAGGGAAATTAACTGGAGGAACTATCTAGCATACTATGGTCCTACCTCACTACTCCAAGGGTCTCTATAGGTGAAACCCCATTTCAAATGGCGTACAGCACTGAGGCCATCATTCCACTGGAGATCGACAGCCTTTCTCTTCAGGTTATTCATTTTCAGCCCGAGCTTAACAATAAGAAATTACTAGAGAACCTCGAGCTAGTAGATGAGGTATGCGAAGTCACAAGAATCCGAGTGATGGAGTACCAACATCGCATGGCCCATTATTATAACGCCTAGGTTTGAAATCGACAGTTCCTCTTGGGGGACTTAGTCTTGAGAAAGGTGAAGCTTCTCGACCACTAGAGGCAATGGGAAAGCTGGCCCCTAATTCGAAGGGCCCCTACTGTGTGGTCGAGACGCTCGAGAAAGGGGCATACATGCCAGTGACGATGGAGGTGTACCGATCCTGCGGATGTGGAATGCTACTTTGTTACGTAAATTTTATTTTTAAGCTTGAGTTTCACCTATAATTTTGATACTATATATGCACAAGAACAAATACATAAGGCGAAAATAAATGTCACGCCCCGACACGGAATATCGGGACGTGCAGTTTGCGGGCACGCGAGCAAGAATGCTAAATGCTATTCTAAGCAATTTCAATTCATCAGAGTAATGAAAAGTGATTCTATTAAACATGAGATACTCTAATTTATTACAATATCCATTGACACAGTTTCTTCAGCAGGGTGGATCAGTTCTGGGTCTGTGTCGGAGCACTGGGTCCAGCTTCCTAGGATCTTCACGGCCATCACTAGGTCGAGACTGAGGGGGTGGCAGGGCTGGTGCTAGAGCCATCATGGCTATAGTTTGCTGGCGAGGGGTATGATGACCACAGCCTTCTAGACGGGATCCTTCGGTAGACAGTCGTGAGCTGGTACGATCACTGGTCAGTGATCTCCTCGCATCGATACCACCAGGGCACGACCGAGTGGCTGATGGACATAGTGCACCACTATAGGATACTTCTGGACCACATAGGGATCTAGTATGTAGTGACAGCGGCATTGTATGGATACCCTTGCTACACAGGATTGATTCAGGCACTGGCAAGATGCTTCAACCACTGATGGAATACAATAGTGATGGTAGAGGGGGAGACCTCACTAGATTTATGGTCTCTCTTCCAGATTTCAGGCTTCACGATTGGCGACGAGGGATATGAGGAGGTGGTGCTAGACGACCTCCATCGCAGCCACACTGACGGGCAGGGACAATACTGGGTTTCTTACATTTATCGGTATCTGTGGAAGACTTGGAGAGACATGGCTTTAGTAGGGAGAGAAAAGGCCGCACATACTCCAAGAGTGCCCCTAAAAGTGTGGGTCTGTCATTTCTATAATGGGTCGTTTTACTTCTACCAGGAGTTCACTCGAGACCAGACCCCATGGGAGGAGTATATGGAGGTGGAACTGCAGTTCCAGACTTACTCCCGATACATATATGCACCAGGAGAGGGGTGGAATCCCCATGGGCTGCTAGACGTGACCCACTTGGCAGCCTATCTGGCTTACTGGCTAGCGACCTTCGTGGTCCCCCATGGCAAGGATAGTCTTCTGCGGGCCTAACTGCTGTGGCCGACATGCTTACTGGCAGAGGGATGAAGGCTAGCGTTGGCTCTTACAGTGTTGGCCAACATCTACCACGGGTTGGGGGCACTGTCAGCACACCCTGTGCCACGCGAGCAGAGTTTACTTTTGCTGACTCACTACCATAGCATGTGGGCTTGCCTACTCTTTCCTAGGCTGGTGACGAGGATGACGGTGGCAATCCCGATGGTCCCTTTATTGTTCAGCTTCACTGGGCAGTCAGACGGAGACGTCTTAGCGCAGTTGAAGGGTGCCAGGAGGGCCCTATCATACTTGCCAGGCAGAGGCGAGGACGGGATCCCATTTGACGATGCGTCGAGGGGCTTCAACCTAGTTCTATTGTCGTTGAGCGATGCGACGGCCTGTGTCCCACATCAGTGAGAGTCAGATGCTTCAGTGTACATGGAGTGGGTGATCAGCACTCGGCTAGCGGTGTTAGTGCTGCACTAGTCTTCTATGAGTGTCCTAGAGCCTTACTACCCACACCAATTTTCCTGAAACTTTGGGTACGACCAGGCAATTCTGCTAAACTAGGAGTTCCCTTTGGCAGGCCGATTGTACAAGAGCTGGGATATCCACCTAGTAGCAGCTGCTGGGTGGAACTTCTATTGCCTCAGAGAGCCAGAGAAGTTACCAACACCAGAGTTAGATCGTCATTGAAGTTCGGCATCCATTATGACAGGTGGTGGTTCGAGCATAATCATCTATATCACCAAAATGCTTCTGTGATCCGGAAGTCTGAGGAGAGTCGACTTTTGTGGGAGGATCAACCTCCCATCACACTGGATGACATATACCTGAGGACTTGCTTCTCACAGATCTGCTGGGATGTAGAGCGGCTTGAGCAGCAGTGACCCTAAGGCGGTCGGGCTTTCTCGTCATCAGGGCCAAGGACTTGGTAGACTCAGTTCTGAGCCGACTGTGGCTTTGGGAAGAGTACTTCCCTGGACAGAGTGCTCCCAGAGGGGAGCTTTGCCGACACTACTGTTAGTGACTGGAGGTGCCATATTGCTCATGCAATTGTTTCTGTCAGACCGGTGGAGTTCGTCTCTCATATCGAGCGGGCCTATACGCTGAGAGATGTCAGGGAGGAGGTTGCAAAGGCCGCCCGTGTGCTGGGATTGAAGTCAGAGTAGCTGGTTCCTCTGTCGTTGACTCCCTTCAGGGCTTCAGGTAAGATGCATTTGTTATTACATTGCCTGAACCTTACTTCATTGTTTATTTGTCTGAGACGTTGTTTACTGATGTGTTTCTTTGATAGATTCCCGGGTAGGGGAAGACCCTTCTTTAGCGGGGGCATCCCCTGAGAGTGTTGATGGGCCCATTGAGCCTAGGCCAAAGTGCCGTCGTGTGGATGCTGGAGCAGTAGAGGCAGGAGTGTCCTTGCACGGAGTCAAGGCAGAATAGCATATAGAGTCGGAGCTGGCTGTGAGTATGTATCACGCCCCATCCTTTGCGTTCCATTGGTCTATTCATTATGGTCAACTAACTTTATGTTACGTGGCTGGTGTTACAGCTCCGCTGGAGGTAGGGGCAGAGGTGGCGTTCTCGCCACCCTAGGAGACCGATCTGTTGCTGGATAACGAGATCAGGTGCGACATCGATGTCGAGGAGGTTGTCCACGTGATGGATGAGACCGGCCCCAATGTCGAGGCATTCCCCAACTTTGAGTCATGGAAGGCTCTTGAGGATATTCGACTAGGGAGGGTCTCTGGGACTAGTGAAGTTCTGTCCATGGTTGTAATTGTTTCTGTAAATCGACCTTGCTATATGTTCTTATGTAGAGATGGTAGGGACGTCAGGGGGCATCGCCCCTCCCGAGACGAGAGATGAGGTGCCCACCCTTGCTGAGGAGCGGGGGCCTACGGTGACCCAGGATGGCTTAGGTAGGCATGGATTTGCCACTGGAAGAGTTCACTACTTTTCTCCCTGGGCTTATCATATTGGGATTGTTGACTATGCCTGCTATCTTATTGGCCAGGTGATGACTAGGCTGCTACCCTAGAGATGGTCCTAGAGCTAGTCAGTACTAAGACATCAATGGAGCTTTCCTTTGTGGGCACCAGAAAATGGCCATCGGAGGAAAGGGCTATCAGTGGAGAGAGAAAATAGAGAAAGGGAGAGATGCACGACTATGAGGAGTGTCACGCTTGAGTTCGTCCCTCCTTCTTTCTTTCTTCTTCCCATTCAAACACCTCTCATGATGCCGGGTATGGCAGAATGGCAACAAGGAATGCACAAAGGGTGTGATCGCTAGAAGTGTTTACCTGAACCTCACAAGATATAAAGATCGCGTAGAGACAACTTCAAATGGAGAGAATGCGGGGTCCCATCTTCCCTGTCATCAGCCGGCAAAGGGCAGAGAGCTCTGTGAAGTCCCACGACGTCGAAGTCCTGCAAACAATGAAGCTCACAAAAGAAAAGAAACATGGAAGGCCATTAGCATGGTGAAGCGTAGCATTTGCTCTAATGAGATGTCACAGGGAGTGATGGCGGCATGATTACCTGGGGTGGTGGGAAGGGAGGATGGCTGAGGATTTCAACCACCCACCTTCCCATTTGTTGGGGGGAAAAAACATCTAGACGGGATGTAGGAGTATTATACTATATGGTGTATGCACATACAAATAGAGCCACGATGCAAAAAAGAAAGACAACAGGGAGTGAAAGAGGATTCAAAAGTTCAAACCAGGATGCACGACCGAGCTCATAGCCACCACCGAAAACTTTCTCTGAACTCTGGGAGAAAGAGCCAGGGAGAAGAGATTACTACCTCCTTCTGCGACTCCACCACTCTAACCCCTCGATCTTCCCCTCCTACCCCCAAAAGAACCCCTCTCCCCTTTCCTTCTCCAAGTGGGAAGTTTTTGTATTCGGAAGGGAGCTCTAGAAGCCTCGAAAGACGTGGGAGAGATCGTGCTGGACAGGGGCTGATCATGCCAATCATGGTCGAAGAATGAACCTCATTTTCTAACCAGATCAAAGCTAGAGGATGGCCAAGCTATTGGCCTTCTACAAGGGTTAGGCGGCCAAAGATGTGGCCACCCAGATGGGTGAGGGCGGCCATCGCCCTGGCCTTCCGGTGAGGGCGGCCATCGCCCTGGCCTTCCGGTGACCAGGGCAGCCAAAGGTACGGCCACCCAGATGGGTGAGGGCGGCCATCGCCCTGGCCGTCCAGTGACCAGGGCGGCCATTACCTTGGCTGCCCAGCCCATGGGACTTGGGCCTCTTTAGACGAGTGCGGCCCAATAGCCATTGTGTTACGGGCTGGACTTTAAAGTAGAAGACATCAAGAAATTGGGTGAAATGACTGCGTCATTCACATGAAGGTCCAAGTGGGTATCAGCGGGATGTCTGAAATTAGGCGTCTACAAGTGCCCCTCCGGAATGCCCATTTTACAAGGGAGCCCGACGGACTGATAAATGGGTGTTTCGGCAAAGAAACAAGCCTAATAAGGATAGTACACTCAAGGAGATTCTTGAGCGGAAAATAAGCTTTATGCAGGGCTTATGGACGCACTTTTATCTTTTGTTTATTTGTGTATTTTTTGTGTTGTGTTGGGAATGGAGTTTTCTCGGGTTTATTAAGTGCATGGGCGTGCTAGTCACTGAGGTGACAATTTATTCGGGCTCCGCAGAGCCCATGGTGCGCTCGATCTGACTTCGTCAGACGACTGTGTAGTACGAGTCTGGACCCAATCCCGCCATGCCATACGTTCATTCGGGTCCGGCTGACCTTATAGCCCCCCTTCTGTTGCTCCCATCACATTTTTCGAGGTTTGTCCAAGGTGTTGCCGGCTTCGGACGCCCACCTACGATTGTTAGGTTCCGCCACTCCATGTGGGCGCGTTCCCCGTTTCTTCCTTACGCCCGGGGTCAGGGGGAGATGCTGCCAAATTTTTGTCGGAATTAATAACAATATGTTAAAAGACCAAGGGGGGGGTAACAAACGAATGGAACAATAAATAATAAAGTAATTCAACTAAGGTGGAAGGAATAATCTGTACAAAGCTATGTCAAAATTAAGAGAAGAAGAAAAGAAAGGCCTTAAGAGGTCGAAGAGGAGTGGCCCCCCTTACAAGCCTCACCCGGCATGCCTGTCCTTGGCTCTTCGCCGGTACACCTTCAACCCAATCCCCTCAGCTGAGCCCTTCGTAGGTACACCTCTCTCTCACCGTCTCCCCGTCCGTCTTCCCCATCGTCTCCCTCATCCTCCGTCTCTCTCCCCCTTCGCCGACACACCTTGCCATCCGTCTCCCTCTCCCTTCACCAATACGCCTCTCCCTCCGTCTCATTCATCTCCCCCACCATCTGTCTCACCGTCTCTCTTCCCCCCTCTGTCTCACCGCCTCTCCGTCTCTCCCTCCGTCTCACAGTCTCTCTCTTCCTCCCTCACCGTCTCTCTCGCCATCGTCTCTCGCCATCGCCTCCCTCACCGTCTCTCTCGCCATCGTCTCTCGCCATCGCATCCCTCACCGTCTCTCGCCATCGCCTCCCTCACCGTCTCTCTCGCCATCGTCTCTCGTCGGCACGCCTTGCCATCCGTCTCCCTCTTCCTTCACCGGTACGCCTCTCCATCCATCTCCCTCTCCCTTCGCCGGCACGCCTTGCCATCCATCTCCCTCTCACTTCACTAGTACGCCTCTTCCTCCATCTCATTCATCTCCCCCACTGTCCGTCTCTCCCACCGTCTCTCTTTCCCCCTCTGTCTCACCGTCTCCCTCTCTCTCCCTTCGTCTCTCTCTCACCGTCTCTCTTTCTCCCTCCGCCGCACCGTCTCTCTTCCCCCCTCCGTCTCACCGCCTCGCCGTCTCTCCCTCCGTCTCACCGTCTCTCTCTTCCTCCCTCACCGTCTCTCTCGCCATCATCTCTCGCCATCGCCTCCCTCACCGTCTCTCTCGCCATCGTCTCTCGCCATCGCATCCCTCACCGTCTCTCTCGCCATCGCCTCCCTCACCGTCTCTCTCGCCATCGTCTCTCGCCGGCACGCCTCTCCCTCCGTCTCCCTCTCCCTTCACCGGCACGTTTTTCTCACCGTCTCCCCTTCGTCGGCACGCCCCTCCGTCTCTCTTTCCCTCACCGCCTTCCCTTCGCCGGCACGCTATAGATACAACAGATAATGATAATAATAATAATAATAATAATTCAAAAAAAGGGGCAATAAAAGGAACAAATAGATAAATAAATAAGCAATGATAATAATAATAAAAGGGATCTAATAAAATAAACAAAAGTAAGGAAACATGACAACCCCATGGCCAAAATTACAAAAATAATAGTAATAATAAAATATATATGCATGTGTATGTACAATAACGATAATAGGAATAGTAATGACGATTAAAAGGGGGGCTACGATAAATAAACGAATTTAAATGCATAAGAAACGAACACGATAAGAAAGACGTGTAATCAAAAAAGGCAACAATAATAATATTGATAACAAACGAATAGAAAAATCATCCAAAAAATGTATACCAGAGGGAATAGACGCTAAGATCTTTCAATTAAAGCCCAGGTTAAAAATAATAATGATAATAAATGTAATAACAAAACTTTACACCACAGCTCCACCCCTCCTTGTGACTCGGCGATGAAGGAACAATAAGGTCGCCCTCGAGGGCTGGGTCTAGGTACTGGGGGCCACCCCGAAATGGTCATGACCCGGCCTCGCTTCGGGCCGATATCCTGGTTTAACCGGACTCGTCTTCCGAACCGGACTTTATCCGAGCCACCAAATTATCACCGACAAGCATATGTGCGGCCTAGTTATGACCGTATATATATCATGTGCGGTGCACATAAAGCCGCATATCCCTCAGAGTCCAACGCCGGATTCTTCGGCCAGTTTAAAGGATAAATTGAGGGATTTTGCTAATTATCACCGACGGGGTTGGACGGCCTAGCAATGACCACATCAGAGCGATGTGTGGTCAATCGTAACACCGCACATCCCTTCGAAGATGGGAAAATTAAAGGTCTTTTCTCTCCCATTTTGAGAGTTTTACTCTAAACTTCCCCCAACGATTCCTCTGGGGATTCTTCACCATTTTTGATGCCGTTTCTTCCAGAGTTGAGATAAGTCAATTACCAACAACTTTTATTTTATTATCTTCACCCGAAAATGCCTAATTATCCCCAATTTCGAGCTAAGACCCTAGGTGCTCTATAAATAGACCCTGGAGGCTCAGCTGGAAAAGGGGGAGAGATCATGGATCGATGGTGAAGCTCTGTCAAATTGTCAAGTGATCCTAGCACAGGGGGAGGCCTTCTACGTCCCTACAGGCCTCCGGTTCAAGGAAGTAGTCCATTTGTTGCATCGTCTGTCGTCAGTCCCGTCAGTCTTTTCATCATTGCATGCACGCTGTCTCCTCACCGTCATTCTCTTCTTTTCATCCTCATTGTCATTTTCACACACCCACCCACGTTTTTGGCACCCCAAGGGGTTTAAAAACCTCTAGGTGAACCCCCATTCATGTTAGTTAGTTTATATTTTATCATTTCTAGCATATACGACACCGCATAGATCTAATCTGGGTTTTATCTTATTGGTCGCACGTTGTCTTCCAGGTCAGCAGCCATGCAACACGTGGCCCACTCTTTCTGGCCGACTGGAGAGAGTGGAGGTTGAAGTCCCACGTCTTTGGAGGAAGGCGGAGTGGAGCGGTTGATTGTCGTCTGTCCAAGGCACTGAGCGGCTACTTCATGGCCGTCCATCCTCATCCTGCGGCTGATCCAGAACTATCCCACTACTAGCGTGCTTCATCCCACATTTCATTCCAGTGCTGGTAGGCGGCCTATAGAGAGCCGCACAAATTTTAGGCAGTTTGTCGTCAGCCACTCATCTTCTCAGCGCTAAGCAAAGGCGAGTGTCTCTCCTCCTTTCTCAAGACATGGCGTGTCCATCGCGTCTGGGGTCTTGAGTGGCGATCACACAGGTTCTACCTTCACCTTACTCTTTTCGTTTCATCAATTCTTTCATGCTTCCCTAGTCGGGAGGAGTAAAAGGGTGATCTTATTTCATTGCCAGCACTGAAAAGGAAAAGTCATTTTTCTGATCAACAGACTTTCCGGCGATCACGGTGGGACCCCTAGTGCCCATCGTGCTGGTGTTTACTGACCCCCCCTTCTCCATTCTTTTGCGTTGTTAGTCTCTGTTCTTGTCAGAGGTTGTTGGCTGGCATTTGACGGTTCTGTTCCCTGGAGGTTGTGTGGTGCTCTAAGGGCCACTTGATCATTAGTACGGATCGAGGTTGACCACCCTTTATCATCCCCGGTCGAGCTCGCTCTGCGACCTTGTTGTCTCCTGCGGCCAACCAGCACCCGCGCTTAACTTCTACGGCCAACAATTGGCCGCCTGTCTTCCTGGCACAGATACGTACCCCTGTTTGCGTTGTTCGATCTGCGATTATGTCAGGGTCGCTCCAAGACGTGCCCGGCTTGTGATAGGCTGCCCACCTAGGTACGTTCACCAGTGGCTCAGTTAATTGTTTAGTATTGCTCGCTCATTTCATCTTTGTTCTGCACTTATCATCACCCCTTGCTGTTGGACGGTTCACCACGAATCACTTATCCCCCTGGGCGGTCTTCATTAGACCGCATATCTGTGCTACAGTGCACCCGAGCCTTGATTATATTGCCATGTTACATTTATTCCATGTTGTTGGGTGTTGATCTCTCCTAAGTTTATTTATTGTTGCATGATTGTCATATTCATTTATCCATACGTGTTTTGATCATTGCTTGCTAGATCTAGGCTAAACGAGACGTATCATCATTTCTCAAAGGTCTTAAAAGACACACATACTTGATTTGTCATCATTAAAACTAATCTATAAAAATCAACTAGGGGGTCCAACAATTGAGTTCCACCATTATGCATCTCATATTATCACAAATGAGGAAGTGAAGATTGAGCAGTTTTTTGGGGGGCTGAGGCCAGAGTTGAGGCATCCCCTGCTTACATCGGGTCTAGCTAACCTAGATGCGGCTTCCAGAGTAGCAGAGGTGTTGGAGAGAGACTTACAGAGGGCTCGAGGTTAGGGTAGTGCAGGCCAGATGTAGGTCAATTTTAGTCAGCCGACGATCGTGCAGCAGCAGAGTACTATCTAGCCCTTAATAGGCAATTCAGGGGCTGCTCCATCCACTACTACAGTAGCAGGTTCATCATCCCTTGGTTCGAAGCTCAAAAAGCTATTGAAGGAGGCAGGTTTTGGCAGGAGGCGTCGAGATTGCAGAGATCAGGGGCAGGTATCAGTGAACAGTGTTCAACAGCCCATGCCCTATCAATAGTAGGGTTCAGTGAGTGGTTCTCGGGGTGGGCATCCTCGGTTCAGCTATTCTCATCCAGGAAGGCAGTGCTCGGTGCTGGTGGTTTGATTCAGGTGTGACCAACTAGGACACATGGTGCATGACTGTCGGTAGAGACTACATCAGCCACACAAGTTTCAGTAGCAGCAGCAGTCGTAACCCCTGTAGTTACCACCACAGCTACAGCAGTACCAGTAGCAGGGATAATTTTCTCAGTTGACTCGGTCAGCTATGTTAGGGAGGTAGAGATCTTGAGGCAGAGTGACTCACATGACTAGAGTAGAGGCTGAGGCGTCGCAGTTGGTAGAAGGTACTATTTTGATTTTGGGTTGTGCGGCTTGAGTTTTATTTGATTCTGGTGCATCTCATTCGTTCATATTGGAGGATTTTGCTCAGAGTGTTGAGGACCCGGTGGTCAAGATGTCCCGTGATTTGCCAATGGAATTGCCTACCAGTGATTTCTTGCACACCCTGTACTGTTTTGAGAAGGTGTCGGTGTGGGTGGAAGGGTGAAACTTGCCGGTTAGGCTCTATGCATCGCCGCTTCAGCACTTTGATGTGATCTTGGGCATGGATTGGCTCGAGGCCCATGGTGCCATGGTGGATTGCTGCTCGAAGAGGGTTTACTTCCAGCATGCTTGTCGGTCCACCTTTTATTTCCAAGGTATCCGATCTTCCTCTTCCCATTTTCTTATTTTGACTATTAGAGCTCGTCGTTTGCTTGACGCGGGTTTTTAGGGTTTCGTTGCTTCTGTGGTCCTGGTCGACCAACAGCACCAGGAAGTGAAGGATATTCCTGTCGTGTGTGAGTTTTCTAATATTTTTCTCGAGGAGTTGCCAGGGTTACCACCGCAGATGGGAGATTGATTTCATGATCGAGGTGGTCCTGGGTACGGTGCCCATGTCGAAGGCCCCTTATCGTATGGCGCCTGCGGTGCTGGGAGAGTTAAAGGCGCAGTTGCAAGAGTTGCTTGCCAAGGGGTACATTCGTCCTAGCTTTTCCCTGTGGGGTGCGCCGGTGCTATCTGTGAAGAAGAAGGATGGTAGTTTGAGGCTGTGCATTGACTACTGACAGATGAACTAGGTGACTGTTAAGAACAAGTATCGGTTACCTCGGATTGATGACTTGTTTGATCAGCTTCAGTCGGCCCAGGTGTTTTCACAGATTGACTTGAGATCAGGTTATTATCAGCTATGGATTCGAGAGTCTGATGTTGAGAAGACTACGTTTTGATCAAGGTATGGGCATTATAAGTTCTTGGTGATGCCATTTGGGCTCACCAATGCCCCCGCGGTGTTCATGGATTTGATGCATAGGGTGTTCCGTCCGTGCTTGGACCAGTTCGTGGTCGTGGTCGTGGACGACATCCTTGTGTATTCGCGGTCTGCTGAGGAACATGTGCATCATTTGAGAGTGGTGTTGCAGACCCTGCGCGATCACCAGTTGTATGCCAAGTTCAGCAAGTGCGAGTTTTCTTCTCTCCCTCTGTTCTTCTTCTTCTCCCCTCTTCTCTGACTCCATGGGAGGGCTACTAGGTGTCGTGGGCTGGGGGTGCCGGTCGTGCCGGGTGAGAGAGACGCCGGGCATGCCGCAGAGGAGGGCATCGGGCATGCTGGGTGATGGGAGTATAGGTGTGCTGGAGGAATCAGGGCACGGGAATGGGGCACAGGTGTGCCGGAGAGAGGAGCGTCGGGTGTGCCGGGGAACGACGATGGGCCGTGCCAGGGAAGGGCTTCTCCGAGTGTGCTGGGGAAGGACGCTGGCAGGTGTACCGGCGAAGAGTGTATGGACCGTGCCGGGGAAGGCCACCACAAGGTGTGCCAGGGAAGAGCCATGGATTGTACCGGTGACGCGACGAACCTTGTCGAGACACTGGGACCTAAGCTATCAAACAACGAGCACAGGTCGTCTAAGTGACAAGGTAAACACTCATGCGAAGAGTGGACTCCACAAGACTCGTAGCGATGGTTCGGCGAGCTGGGGCTCGCGAGAGGGTCAGACACGGTCTGAGTAGCGAGGAGAGTGGTGGTGAACCACTCGGGGAACAAGGTCGTGGGCACCGGATTCAACCAGGCGAACCGATACCGAGGGGATCGGTTCAGATGTACACTCACTCACTGGCAGCAAGAACTTACGAAAAGTGGAAGTTTGGATCGGGCACTCCTCACACGGGCGCTGCAGTTGGAACCAATACTAGGCAAGCAAATTGGAGTGGTAGCCGCACATACCTAGCCCGTCCGAAGGATCGGCTCCGGTCGGAGACGATGGCGAGCCAGGGAGCGTACGCACCCGACGGACATGTTGTGTCGAGGAAGCTTGGCGATGATCCCTGTTATTACAATTACTACACTCCACGCAGGGAGGGGATCACGGGGATGGGGAAAACCACTACATGCACTACCCTCGTGCAGGAGGGGGGGAACGAGGGGAGGGGAAACCAAACTACGATCGTATGCCTAGCTCCGATGTCCAATCGAGGTGTTGCCAATGCCTGGACAAAGCTTGGGGGATGCCGAAGGACGCTTGCAAGTCTGACGTCAAGTCGATGTCACTGGAAGGTGGAGGAGGTCACAGCTGATGGCCTATGCAGTTCTGCCTCGCAGGACTAGATGGCGCGGTCGTGGTGCGTCGATAGGTACGCTCGCTGTAGAACTCCAAAACTGACGGGACCAACTCGTGGGAATATCAGACAGAGAGTACTAGAAACCCTCAAAATATGGCGACCATCAGATCAGCTCGGCGGTCGTGGTTGCCCAGATTGTCAGCATCAGGTTCTTGGGCGAACAGTAGGACAGGTCGACGACGGTCATTGTGGAACTTCCGGTGCTGAAGTTGGAATGGAACAAAACCACCTTGGTTGGTTTCGTGTCATCGAGGGGCACAACTTTGGTGAAGATGCCTCTGGCCAAAAACCAGCAGAGGAAGGCATGCCAAGGCTAACGATTCTGCTGCAGGTTACGGGCAGACTGGGTGGCACCAGTCAGGCACGATCATAGGAAAATAGACGCCCCAGGATGTACTGATCTCATAAATGGACGAGACCACCTCTGACTTTCTGGCGACTCAATGAGGGAGAACTCTTCTGAAGAGAGTTTGGGCTGATTCAAGCGGTAGGAGACTATGTAGCTGCTACCAAATGGTACTTAGGATCAGGTGCTAATCTAGCGCAGTTGGACGAAAATGGTCGATGTGATCGGTGCCGACGTCGAAATGGGGCGGGACGCATTCTAGAGCGAAGCCGTCTCGTAGCAGCATGATGTCTCTGAGGAGTGTAGACACTATTTCATGTCACCTGGGGGCGTGGCAGAGCATGCAAGCTGGACCTCAGGTTCAGGTTGAGACTGCAAGCAGTAGGGCCGATGAAGCTTCCAACACAAGGCTGAGGAAGACGACGGGGCGAACTCCGCGCGGCTGGGAGCGAGCTTGAGTGTTGCTAGAGATGTGAAACATGGTGGGAGGTGGCTGGAAGAGGGCTGGGGCGTGATGGGGCTGGAGCCCATAAGGAGAGTACACACAAGAAAGGAGAAAGAAGGGAAGCAAAGAGACATCAAGCCTTGGGCCCATCCTATGGCTCGACAGACAAAGGCTCTTCGGCGCCGAATGATCTGCCCCCAGCTCCCTCGGCGACGGCCAACCTAGGCACTGACCCCACCGGTGTGGGAACTGCCTCGGTCATGCACCCTCCCGAGGCAGCCAGAGTTGGCGACCCCTCAGATGCAGAAGAATCTCTTTGGCCGGCACCCTCGCTCAGTGTCGAGCTAGGAGAGTCGGAGGACATCACATCCGTTTCATAGCGTTGCCCCGATCGAAAAATAATAGCCCCTGGCGCCTACCCCTCAGCCCAAAAGATGGCTCGGCCATAGCCCTGGGCGAACCCCTTCCGGATTCCCTGATGAAAGCCCGACTCATAGCAGGGAAGGGTAGCCTTCTGGAGGTCAACCTGGTAGGCCTCCGAACGCTTGTACTGCTCGAGCACCTTCGACCCTGCCAACTCCACCTTGCTTACGAGCTCGGCAGACTTTCGCTCTTCCTCGGCCGACTTCTCCTCCGCCTCGACCCACGCAGCTTCAGCCTCCATCCGAAGTTGCTCGGCCTCCTCAGCTCAGCCCGCGAGCTCCGCACGCTCCAACCCTGCAGACTCCACCTTGCTTACGAGCTCGGCGGACTTCCACTCCGCCTTGGCCCGTGTAGCTTTAGCCTCTGTCCGAAGTCACTCGGCCTCCCCAGCTCAACCCGCGAGCTCAGCGCGCTCGATTTCCCATTGACCATCGCACTCGGTATGGGCTGCGCGCTCCTGCGCCAGAAGCTTGCTCTTCAACTCAAGAGAAGCATGGACCTGAACCAACTGTTCGGCCAATGCCTGAGCCTCCGCCTTGCTCGACCTCACCCGCTCCCGAGACGAGGCACTCTCCTGCTAAAGCTCCTCGAGACTGGCCGTAAGCTGAGCAATCTTCTTGTCAGATGCACCAGCGGCCCACGCAAGAGTCGTTCACTCTGACTTCGATCAAGTGTATGCGTCGGCCATGGTAGCCCCCATCTGGGCCACGAGTAGACCACCCTTCATGATCAGCTTGAGGATTATAGACAGAGAACGCTACTTATCCCCTCTTCGCGCCACCCACGAGGCTACATTGCAACACCTCCAGTACAGGGGGCCCCAGATACAGGGAGGAGGGTCAGCCCTTTCCAAAGTAACTAGAACAGGGGCTCCCCTTCCAGGTGATACCCCCTCGGGACCCCTGTCGGTCGGCTGGGGTTGCGTCGCCCCATCCCGCCTCCCTCCGACCTTGACTGGCTTGGTCCCGGCGCCTCCACTTTGCACCCCGCCGACCTCGCCCGACACTCCAAATTCGGCCAACACCACCCGGGAGTCACCCACCTCATCCATGACCTCCGCGACCTCCCCGGCCCCCTCTTGCTCGATGGAAGGGGGAGCCGGCCGAATAGGTTTGGCCCCTTCCAGCTTGACAGAGGGGAGAGCCAAACCGATGACGCCTTTGACCAAACAGACGGCCTCGGCCTTCTTGGTCCGCTTCCTCTCGGCAGACTGGGCCTTCAGGGAATCCCATAGCATCTTCTCCATGGGATCCTTGCGCTTGGCCCCTCGTCACCCGGAAGCCTCTTCCCAGGCTATCCCCTTACCCTTGTCCTTGGCTCGGGAAGAGCCCTCGGGAGCCCGCGACTTAGCAACGGTCGGTGCATCGTCCACCACGATTATCTCCGGCTCGATCGAAGGCACCTCCTCCTCAACCAACTGCCTGGCGTCTGCACAAATGGAACAAGGTTAGGAAAAGAAGAGCGTCTCCTTAGATAAGAGGGGAATTCAATTCCTAATATCCTTACCCATCGACAACAATCGCTCGCGAAGGCATCGCTCAATATTGGCTACGGTCACCAGCTTGCCCATCGACTGGTGATGCTCTAGGAGGATTGCAGCGTCCCGCTCCACCTTCGGTGATACCTCGGTCGGCTTCGAAGGGATGTTCAGATGAAAGTTGGGCACCACAGGAAAATCCCAACAGTCTGTACAGCATGTATGGGGTTCGTGCATAGGGTGGAGGCAAAGTCCATGTAAGGTTGGACGAAGTCCGTGCAGCATGTATGGGGTTCGTGCATAGGGTGAAGGCAAAGTCCATGCAGCATGTACAAGCAAAGTCCATGCATGTTTAGATAAAGTCCATGCATATGTGCAAGTTCTGAACCGAAGTCTGTGCAGATTTTGGATGTTGAGTTCGTGCATATGCACAGGGTTGAAGAACAAAATCTATGTAGGTTGTGCACGGGGTTGAGGAATGAAGTCCGTGCACGCTGTGCATGGGGTTGAAGAACAAAGTCCGTGCAGGTTGTGCATGGGGTTGAAGAACAAAGTCCGTGCAGGTGTGCACGGGGTTGAGGAATGAAGTCTGTGCACGCACTAGGGTAAGTCCATGTAGATGTGCAAGTTCTGAACCGAAGTTCGTGCAGGTTCTAAACGAAGTCCATGCATGTTTGATGAAGTCCATGCAGATCTGGGCTGAGTCCATGCATGTGGGGCAAAGTCCATGCAAATGTTGAAGCTGGGCCCATGCAAGGTCCATGCACACATTCGGGCTAGTGGACAAAGTCCATGCAGGGTTCGTACAGGCTAAGGGTGAGGTCCATGCATGTTCAGGGCTTGTGCAGGGGGGGAGTTGGACCAAGTCCATCCACCTTGGGGTCGAGTCCATGCATGCTAGGGGAAAAGTCAGTGCAAGGTCCATGCATGTGCAGGCAAGGTCAGTGGACGTGCAAGCAGGGTCAGTGTACTTATGGAATATGCAAAGGGCAAGGTCAGTGTACATGCTAGCAAGGTCAGTGCATATGCAGTCCAAGTCAGTGTACATAGGCTAAAGTCAGTGCACATGCAGACTAAGGTCAGTGCACATGTAGACTAAGGTCAGTTCACATGCAGACTAAGGTCAATGCACATGCAGACTAAGGTCCGTGCACATGCAGACTAAGGTCCGTGCACATGCAGACTGAGGTCAGTGCACATGGGCTAAGGTCAGTGCAGGGTCCGTGCGTATGCACGGGGTTGAGTCCATGCATGGTTGGGGTAAGTCCATGTATGTTCATGCAATGCTGGGCAAAGTCCATGCAAGGTCTGTGCATGTATGCAAAGGGGATAAGGTCCATGCAGGTCCAGGCATGTGAGGGCAGGGGTCGTAGGAAGGCCAGTGTAGGGTCCGTGCAAGGCTTGGGCATGCGAAGGGGTGAAGTCTGTGCATAGTCCGTGCACGTGCAGACAAGGTCCGTGCAGCTACACGCCAAGTTGGTGGACATGCGAGCAGGGTCTGTACAGGTGTACAAGTAGGTCCGAGCATGCCCAGGCAAGTCCGTGCAGATGGGGCCAAGGGTTGAAGGAAGGTCAATGTACATGGGGCAAAGTCGGTGCACATGCGGGCAAAGTCCATGCAGCCGCTCAGGGTTCGTGCAGAGATGAGGGCAAAGTCAGTGCAGGGTCCGTGCACAAGGAGGTGAGGTCGGTGTATATGTATGCAGGGGGGGCAAGGTCTATGCAAGGTCCGTGCACATAGGGCCAGGGGTTGAAAGAAGGTCAGTGCAGGGTCCGTATACATAGGGCCAGGACTTGTGCAAAGTTTATGCAGGGCTTGTATGTGCAAAGTGATGAAGTCTGTGCATGTTCTGCACGGGGTTGAAGTTACACGGGGTTGAAGCTGAAAGGGGATAGGTGCACTGGGGAAGGCCATGGGCGTGCCATTGAAGGATTGGAAGGGTGTGCTGGCGAAGAAGGTGTACTGGCGAAGGAGATGTACCAGTGAAGGGTGAACTGGATGGTGTGCCGGTGAAGGAGAGGGCAGCCTGCACCAGTGAAGGGGCTTAACAAAAAGGGGGGTGCACCACTCAAGGAGTGTGCCGGCGAAGGGTAAGGGAAAGTGTGCCGGCAAAGGGGCTTAAGGGCATGCCGTGGAAGAGTTTAAGAGCGTGCCGTTGAAGGTTTGGGAGGGTGCACCGGGGAAGCACTTGGAGGGCCCACTCCTCTTCATCCCTTTAAGGCCTTTATATCTCTATGGCTTCAATGTACTACACGACAGTCCTTTTATCCCTTCAGGAGCTTTCCCACTCTTGGGAGGCCTCGCAGGTTCCAAGCGGTATCAGGTGTATTCGATAGTCCTATCGGGTATATCTGGTATCCGGGATCCGAGTCGTCACAACAAGTGTCTAGCTACAACGCACCGGGCGCGAGACTCAGACATGCACAGTAATCAGAAGTATCACCAAAATAAGGACTAGCTGAGGTCGTGCTCGTCAGCGTGGGTCCGACACCCTCAGCCTCGTGTGCACACTCAGACCATACGCCCTAGGCCTGTCCTCTAGTTGGTAATTCCCTCTAAGCCCAGACTCGGTTGTACATGGGGGCCCTATGGTAACCAGCCTACTCACCGTCTCACTCGGGTCACCCGCTCCACCAGTCGCGGGTGGGTCAACACACACGTGCCGTAAGAAGGCTACGACTAGTGGACGTGTTACCGGAAGAACGGACTCACAAGTCATGGAAAACGACTCTGAAGGTAGACAAGTATAAGGATCACTCCTCGTACAACACCGACTCATGGTGACGTAATCTAAAGATGCCACATCTCGGGACCCCCCACAGCACCCCACACATGGTCCCCACATGATGCCTAGCATCAGTCAGACCATGGGTCAGTATGTGGATCGAGGTCTGCTCACCCGGGACTCAAATCAGTATGGAAGAAATCACCGGCTAGGCCTCAGACGATGAACGGTCCATCATTGGCCGCTTAAGGATGCATGGCTAAGCCGTAGCCGCGCATGGGAGAAGGACGGTCCAACCTGGCCGTTCATCAGCCCAACGACAAGAAACACTAATGGCCGGACGCTATCCGCTCAAGGGAAGGGCGGCTAGAACCTCGCCGCTCAGAGGCATGGGCGGACCCACTTGGGCCGCTCATCCACCAATGGTACGATGGGACGAACGGCCAGAACCTAGCCACTCATGGGGACACACGGTTATCCCCTAGCCACTAACCCCGAACACTGTGTAACGGTAACAAACAACGGTCAGAAACTCACGGGATGCGTGGTTGGTCTCGGGCCACTTATGGGATAAACGGTCGAACCACTAGCTGCACTTGCCCGCCGAGGGGCGGTCAGGCCAGGGCCGCACAAAGACGAATGGCTGACTCTCAACCGTACAAGGGGGATGGACGGTCTAATACGGTCGTACCTCCTCCAATGGTAAAAATACAAGTGCGGCTGGGCCCTAGACGCACAAGGGAAGGGCGGCTAAAACCTCACCGCACAAGGCATGTGTGGACCAACCCTAGCCGCACCACCTGCCAACGACACCAGGTGTCGTACGGCCGGCCCCTTGTCGCACAAAGGGTCATGCGGCTAGACCCTGGCCGCACACCCCAGTGCACTGTTCAACGGTCACAAACAACGGTCAAAAATTCAGGGGATGGGCGGTTGACATGGGGCCGCACATAGGGGACGTGCGGTCCCACGATAGGCCGCGCAAGCCCACAGTGCTTCGAGCCAAAGTGCGGTCCCCACTGGGTCGTGCATGGGGATGTGCGGGCCCTGGTTCCACCACACAACCCTCACCAGCGCGAAAATGGTGAACTTGCCAGATTTCGCCCATTCCGGTCCCACACAAGCCCCACGGAGGGGGAAATGAAGGGAAAACAACCCCCAAGCCCCCTAGCAGGCTTCTACACCCTTAAAACGTGGATTCGCGGGATAAAATGGTGGATCGGATGAACTCTGCCCGCGACATGGTTTCTCGTTCCCGGTGCGAAATCACCCACGCTCGACCTCGCTTCGGCCTACAAACAAAGGGAATGGAAGGCAATGAGCTAGGGAACGCCACCCGACCTTCGATCCGCGTTGAGGCGCGCCGATCCGAGCTCAATCCGTGAAGAACGCCGTTAAGAACCTCGAGCCTTCACGCTTCCCATGCACGCCGCACGCCCACGCGATCGCCTCGCCGTCACCCACATCATCGCGCCATCGCCCTGCCGTCGTCTGCAGCTGGAACGGAGTACCCCGCGATCGAACAAGCCCCGTCCATTACTCAGGAAAGGGGGAACTGAGATACATTGATAACATAATTTCGGAGAAAGAAAATTGACATCGATACATGAATCTCCGAAACAGGAAGTTACATCAAAAATCAAAAGAAATGCATGGGAGGGGAGGGTGGAGCATTGACTCCACTCCCTCCCCGATGCCCACCTTGAACTTTTGCTCCTTCGACCTCTCTCTTTTCCTCGGTCTCTTCTCTCAGGCGTTCTCTGGTAAGGGGTGTGTTGTCTGTTCTTTTTTGTGGGTCTCTTCTTATGTCTATCCCCCTCTTTTTTTCCGGAGGAATGGTATATATATCCCATCCCATGTAAGAAGCTTATCGGCACGCAATCCTCATGCTCTCGGCACGCCTCAGTGGATGGATAGTCTCTCGGCGCGCAAGACAGCATTGGGCCGGTTACCCTAGCATCTCGGCGCCACCCATTCTTAGGCCCAATTAGGGCTTTTAGTGATATTTGTGTTGAATAACACATCTTATTGTGCTTTGACTAGCCCATTATCTCATTGACCATCTCATGTACTCGTGACGTCGACTGTCATTGTCTCATAGTGTTGGCTGACCCATTATCTCACTGAGTTAACAAATTCTCATCGTCTCGTGATGCTGACTGCTTGATCGTCTCATAATGTTGACTGTCTCATGTACTTTGATTTCTTACGCTCGTCAGAATCTTCCGAAGGTCGGTCTCATCAGTCAGTCGACTAGACAGCAGTTGGTATAGTCTAATCAACAATGCCGTCAGCATGGCGACAATGTCGGACAGCAGCCTGGCCACAGAAGGGCTTTAGCTGGATATGGTGTTGGTAGCAATGGCTCTTTGTCAGTTCTGACTTTGTAAGAGTCCCTTGAAGCTTCATCTCTATCTTGATCTTCTTCCTAGTCTCATTTGGCCCTGTCCATATTTTATATGTCAACAAATGCCCCCCACCTGTGGACGGCGTAAGCGCAGAAGAGCGGCATGGTGTCTGCAGGTGGATTACTTGGTGCCTGACAGTACCTGCTAGTCTTCTTTCGTGCTTCAGCTTGACAGTGCTGAATTTCTTTGATTATCAGCTTGACGGCTTTGATCACATGAGTTTTCATTTTCCATGTTTTCCAGACCCTTTTCATCATTCATGGTTTATAGGGGCTCTCGGCGCAGCAGATCTTTCGGCGCGGCAAGTTCCCGGCGCGGCACCCTTCTCGGCGTGCCTTTGCCTGGGGAGGGGGGTTCTCGGTGCAGCAGATCTTTCGACGCGATAGGTTCCTGGCGCGGCACCCTTCTCGGCGTGCCTTTGCCTGGGGAGGGGGGTTCTCAGCGCGCTAAACGTCGCGTCGAGAAGTCCGCTCAAGGCAGCACTATTTAGTGCGTCGAGAGCGTCCTTTCTCTCATTTTCAACCCATTCTTCTCTCTCTTCATCTTCCTTCTCGGCGTCGGTGATTCGAGCGCTCCGAGGGCGATCTTCTTCTTAGCATTTCTTGCCAGCCAAGCCTTGTTTAGAGGTGTTAACTCTTTCTTGGGACTCGATCCCTATTTCTTTCAGGGTCACTCCCTCTTGGTGTGTGATTCTCTATTTTATTCTTGGCAGACTCCGAATAAGGGGAGATGCTGCCGAAATTTTCTTAAAATCACATACTTAAACTTCATAACATTGTTTATCAGCCCGGGTCTCATATTTATGTTCTCCTCGATTGCAGTTACTGCCATGACTTCGAGTTCTACTGCCACATCGTCTGAAGCTATTGAAGCGAGCTCGTCGGCCCAGCCAGACGTGACCCGCGCTGCTATGAACTGGCTGAATATCAATACATTAGACTTCGGCTATAGCAAGATCACCACTTTTGATGAATCCTCTGACTCCGAGACTGACACGGTGTCCACATCACAGGTTTATTCAGTGGCGGAGGGAACTTGCTTTCGACGGGGTGGAGATTGCCATCCAGACTTACCGAAGGATCGGCATTTGATACCGTTTATCCAGACCTTTACTGTGGGTGGCTTGCGAGATCCTTGGTAAACCCTCCCCATCCCCTCTCTCATCTCTCACTCTTGCCCTCTCTCCCTCTCACTCCCGCTCCCCCTCCCTCTCACTCCCATGCTTTCCCTCTCCCTCTCTTCTCTCCGACAGTCGATAGGGAGGATCGATGGTGAGGTGGCGGGCGGCTTGGAGCAAGGATTGGCATGGATTGGGACCCGGATCGAGAGGTGTAGTGTGGCATGTGGATTGCATGAACCGGTGGCGGATCATGGCAATTCAAGTGTAGAACGATGTCCAATCATCATGGTTTCTTCGACAAAGGAAGGGAGACAGATCCTTACCTTCCCCACATTGTTCCCATTTAGTTTCATGTTGATCAGAGCGAGAACGAGTGGGTTTCTTTCATGTTAAGGTTTAAGCATGTTTTAGGGTTGCGAGATGGTTTCGCTGATTTAGGCAACGATTCTTAGCGTACTGGTTGATTGTATGTCGGGGAGTGTTTCCCCCTTGATTTCGAGCATTTTCCTTGTGGTTTCGGGCCATGGTAAGGCCGAGATGGGGTTTTATTCATGTTTAGGGAAAATCGGGCTTAATTCGGGGTGATCATCGGATTTGAGATTTCGATCGCCGTTTCGTGACCCGTTGGGTCCCATTAAGTGTTTTTGGGGCCGGGGAAAGGTTCCCCAAGCTTCTTGGCCACCTCGGAGGCGAGCCGGCATGGAACGAGGCCCTGAAGGGGTCTCCCGATCGATGTACCTCCAGAATCAGTCTACCAATGGGTCGACCGGTTCCAGTAGAGCCAAAATTGGCTGTGCTGCAGGGTTCGGTCAACCAAACACCCTAGTTTGGTCGACCAACCCAGCATGGGGTTGACGCACTACGAGAAGTGCATCGACCCACTACAGGGGCTTTCGCCCCTAGATATTTAAGTCGACCGACCAGTAGTGACTGGCCGACTGAACTCCCCCGGGGATGGTATTTAAAGCCTGTTTGACCCCTAGTTGTGTGGCTTTCCGTCTCGAACTTGGAAATGAGTATTTTCCCCATCAAAACCCATATGAATTTGGCCAATTAGGCCTCGTGAGGGCTGATGGTCACCTGAGGATTAATTCTTGTGGTTTGAGGATTTATGGGTTTTCTGTAATGGGTTTTAACCCTATTTTTCTAGCATGGTTCCCACGTGGCTTTTGCACCCATGGTGAAGATTTCATCATGTGAGTTCGTGGGCCAGTGTCCACCAGTGCGGCCAGGTGGTTTAAGGGTGATTCCTCACGAGGGTGATTCCTTAACACCCCTTAGTGCCGTACAGTGGATCACGGTGGTTCGTGTGTGTGTACATGCCTTTCTCAGGCTTTCCATGGATTACCACCAATGTGGCCATGTGGTTCGAGGGTGGTTCCTCACGAGGGTGGCTCCTCGACACCCCTAGCACTGTATAGTGGATCACGATGGCCTGAGGTTTCTATGAGATAGTGACTGACAGTGCTTTGAGGTAGCCATCCGCAGAGCTGCAAATGTGTAAGCTCGATAGGTACTCCACTTGGCTGTGGAGAATCCCAATGGGTAATTGTGTTGGATCAGGCGGGACTGCCTAGTGTGTACGATGCTCCTTTCTCTGTGGCAGACCACCCTAGCATCTATATGTACCTTGGTTGGGTAAATTGTATGTAGCTAATGGACACAATGGCGCATACGCCATGTCAGGTAGCCGGACACGGTCGTGCTGACAGGTGCAGAGGCAGGGACCCTAGCCAGTCTGAGGTTGCGATGTGTGTGAGTGTCTCCTCTACTCCATTCGGGATTGTGTGTAAGTAGTGTGTGCACATATGAGGCCTTGGCGTAGTATATGATGTAAGTCGATGCATCTGGCTTTGTTGCATATGTTGAGTGGTAGATTTATTACCGGTGAAGGTTAAGGTATCGATAGCATTTCATGGACCTTCATGGGGGTGGTTGAGATACTGACAGTGTTGTCGTTGCCCTTCTGACAGTTAAGCTTGTGTTTTGCCCAGTGTGTGGGCTGGTTTCCCTCACTGGCCTTAGCCTGGGGCTGAGGTGGTGTGGACGTCAAAAAAAATGATGACCATGCGGCATGTACGTCTCGGCACCTGAGAGCAAGTCGAAGATGGAAAGGCTGAATAAACCCCATACTTCCTCCAACCAGGACAAACACATACCGGGTGATCCGTTACCCAACAAGGAAGACCCTCAAGTAGAAGAGATTGCCCTGGCTCCCCAATTGACGGTGCTGAAGGCCGAATCAGGGAAAAACCCAAGTAGTCAGGCACGGGTTCGGAATGTGCCGGGAATCACTCAAAGTCCTAAATCGGGACTCGGAGGCTTTGAAATGAACACCCCAGAAGCGGTGCATTAAAGCTAAAGTAGTAAGAGAGGGCAAGCATCCGTCTGAATCGCCACAGAGCCGTGGAAAAACCCCTTGACACTTAAACTGCCGTGGCCCAATCTCTTTTGCCCTTAAACCGGCGCACCCATGGGAAGATATTAAAGTAGTGCGCCCCTCTTTTGACGCTGAACCGACGTGCCCTCTAAAGTAATCAAACCAGCGCATGCTAACTGCCTGTGGCCTTACTGGTGCACCCCCTGGCCGTGCTGGTTTAACCCAAAGCCATCCCATCCAGACTCCGACACCCTATTTCGCATCAGTCTCGCTCATAGAATTGAAAGAGTAGGGCATTCAATGCTATAAAGACCTATCTCCACGTCTGTTCGACAGTGCAGCGACAGCAACCGGGAAGGTCGACAGTGATGGTGGTAGCAATAACAGATCCCCAGGCAAATTCACAAACTCCCTATCCTCGAACAAATGCTAGCATACGTCACAAACCAATGGAAGTCAGTGCAGAAAGTCAACTCCAGACATCATTGCGAATGAGGTAGAGGTGGCGAGAACTCACCTCCACTGGCCATTCTATAAAAAGGCAAGCCGAAGACAATGCGAGGGGTTCGAATCCCAGTCTATTGGAGAAGAAGTGCCTGAGCTAAGGCATTCCTCTCTGGTTCTCTTCTCCTGAAGTGCTCTCTCTCTGGCGAGTTGGAGGTCTCCTCTCGAGCGTCTCTCTCTAGTCTCTACCTCGAGCTCTCTGGCATCCAAAGATCAAAAGAAGCTCCACTGACCTATGCCTGTGAGGTGAAGAAAAAGGGAGAGAGTGTGAGAGAATAGAGGTGAGCTTGGGGGGAGGGGGAAGGAGCTTGTGCTCTGCCCCCCTCCCACCGATGTATCTACTTCCTCCATTCTACTATTTCCATCTGTTATAGGGTAATCTCCCCCTCATGTATTTTGTCCCCCTTCTCTTATGAATGAATGAAAAGAAAGGCTTTTGCAAATATACATTGCGTTCTACCCCCATTAGTCTTCTTTCTCTCATCTCCCTACCTTCTAATCACCCTGGGCTCTTAGAAGCCTACCTCTCGGTGGCATGGCCTTTGAGGGAACTCGTCTGAGGGGTGAACATTTATAGCCTTTCATGGTGAACATCTGTCCCTGCGAAACTCCTCTGGAGCTGCGGCCCATGAGCTGTTAGAACCCCTTGAAGGCTAGTCCTCTGACTTCTACAGTCACCTCTGGGTTATCGGACAGCTATGCCTGACTTATCCAAATTTTGAGGCTCATCCCAGATTACTCCGTTTGATGATTCCCTATTTCACCTCGCAAACCCCAGTCTGGGGGAGGTGCTAACCAATTTTCGCTAGGAATGTGAGTGACAAGAACAAAGAACAAACATACATAAAGATGATTGAATGGGACGAACGCTCTGAAGACGTGTTTGAACCACTAGACCTGACATAACACTGAACTTCTGAGTTTCAAAATGCTCACACAATAAACCTCTGAACAAGACACTTAAGTCTTCTTATCAACTCCTCTTGATAAATGAATAAAACACTTAAGTCATCTTATTAACTAATCTCACCAAGAGGACAAAAGGAAACCATCTGGTTAATCTCCTCCTGCAAGTGAACAAAAAGAAGAACGTAATAAAACTCACCAAACCTGCCCCTAATCCGACGCAGCCTAATCCGGTGTCCCAGGGTACCGCATCTGTTTAACTGCCCTCTCAAAACTCACTCCCACAAGCTCAGCTGAAATCGACGTGCCCCCCCATCCTTGTAGCCTGAGCGGCATGCCTCCCCTTCTTTTAGCTTGAACCGGTGTGCTCCTTGAACTGGCACACGCCCTTGCTTGCTCCTTGAACCGGCGCGCCCCCTGCCTGACCCTTGAACTGGTGCGCCCCTATACGACCCTAAACCGGCACGCCCCCCCTTCATATCTGAACCAACGTGCTCACCTTCATTGCTTGAACCGGCGCACCCTCTATTATCCTTAAACTGGTGCCCTCTGCCATGTAAATAAAAGTGACCAACCAAATAAAAGAAAAGGGGTGACACTAATAAATAAAATGAACTACCCATGGGTGTGAATAAACAATGGAATTTAACAACCTGAAGGGCGATAAAAATGGCATAACCATGAATACCTCGGGACTTCGGCTCCCCTAGACTTGGTGTGAAGAGAAAAGAAATGATGTCCCATCAAATTGGACGTGGACCTCGGGAGCCCTCCCGGTATGGCCATGATCCGAAGTCACCTCGGGTTGATAGTTTATCAAACCTGACCCGTCCCTACCAGGATTAAATCCCGCATTCGGTCTATTATGCATCTTCTTTCAGCACATATATATACTTGCGATTTGGTCCGGTTTGGGGATATTCTTGAGGGCTAAACATTTTTCTCTTTTGTAGGAAGAGAAGGAGGATGGCTTGAATCTGCTGGAGAAGGAGAACCCCATCGCCAAGGATCGTGCTCCACATTCCCGAGCTCAAGGCTGGAGGCGCGCTGCTGCTGCTCTCCACCATGGTTTGCTTGGGCGATTTCCATCAAGGGGGCGGCTTCATCCTCTCACGGTTTTTCATTCCAATGCATCCTTCCACCTATCTCTGAGTTGTATTGAAGATTAAAGGGGAAGATCTTTGTTAGACTGCGTTTTTCATTTCCTCTTGAGCATAGTTTATCATTCTTGAGCTGGGTATTGTATTTCCTATCCTTTTACTTCTTAGACGATTTCGGAGCCTGTCTCCGTGTGTGCGGTTTCTCGTCGTTGTACGAGAACCCACGTGTGTTGGGCCGTCGAGCCCGTGTGTGTGGTGGTTTGCTGCCGTCGTGCAGCATTTATAGTGGAATCCTCATGAGTTAAGAGGGGTGGACGTAGGATGGCACTTGGGTGCATCCGAACCACCTAAAAAATCATTGTGCCATGGGTTGCTATCTATGATACTGTTGTTTTATCTTATCCGTCTCATTTCTGAGTGTGATCCGATAAGCTGAGATTATATATATATATATACCGTCCGCTTGATATTGTCGTCCGAGTGTTTATCATCTGCGCTGGGAAGTTGTGAGTGGGTGGATGATCCTTGTTCAGTTAGTTCACATTAATCTGAATTTAGAGTTGTCCATCATCTCATATTAATATTTATGTACACCATCATCTTAAATTCTTTGTTGCATTTCCATCTTAGTTTTAAATCTGTAAAAAAGGGGCGCAATCAATTCACTCCCTTCTCGATTACTTTCCTAATCGGGCCAACAGTAACCAAGAAACAAGGACTAGTCAGGGTCACGCTCGTCAGTGCGGGTCCAATGCCCCTGACCACGTGTGCAGACACGGACTCAATGCCTTGAGTCAGACCTCTAACTAGTTCCCCCCCCCGAGTCGGACTCTACTGCAAGGCAAGGGAGCCCACAGAAACTAGCCTAAAAATCATACACCAAGACTACCCCGCCACCACTCCCAGGTGGGCCGACACGAAGAGTCGTCAGACTACGACTAGTGGGTCAGTCACGTAGGAAGGAGAAACTAACTCAAATGGAACATAAATGCATGACACAAACCATCACAGTGTGTGAAAATGTCAATGCTATGATCCCAGACATAAGACCTATTGAAGCATGGCTGGGAACCATCCTGGCTCAAGGTGGCGATCTGGCTTGGGTCGTCACCTACACTTGGTGGTCTGGGGACGACCGCTACCTGCAGGTGGCGGTCACCCCATGACCGCTACCTGTCACCGTCAATAGCCTCATAGGAGGCGATTTTTGATGAGATCGCCACTTCATCTAGAAGCAAGATGGCGGTCTGTTGGAGACTACCACCTATCAAACTGACCCGGAACATGTGTGAACTGCATGAAACCCATTCCCACTTGATCAAATCGAGGGGATTACACAAAATCAACTTGTTACCTACTATCATACATCATTTCCACACTATTTGGGCTCCAAAAACATACAAAATAGAGCATTAAACATGATCTAACAATTAGGGTTTTAAAGAACCATAGCCCACATGAAATCTTCATGCAAAATATCCAATCTAGCATGCTTTAAACAACTCAAAACAATGGGAAATCGCAAAAGGGTGAGGTAGAATTCCATCCCCCTATCTCAAACCGCAAAACTATGCCGTTTAGACGCGCTCGTCTGCGCCAAAACCTTTCCCATGCCAGATGATCAACGGACACCACACGAGTTTCTGTTCTCGGCCTCACGATCACTCCGTCGTCTCCCCACGCTCGTCGAGATCTCCTCCTCCATGTTGAGTAGTGGATGGCGGATCTAGAGGGGAGGGGTGAATAGATCTGCCCCTCTTTTCGCAATGTAACCCTCTTTGAGGAAGGACCGGCATTCAGAAGCAGTGCTGGCTGCGTCCCTCAAATGACCTATGGTCTCCATCAGCAAAGCGGCGGTGGCCCGGCAGTTAGCTTTCTCCAGCTTCACAGCTGCCAATTGGCCGGACACCTCCCGGCTAAGATACTCTCAACGATTCGCATGCTTTAACAACATGGTAACCCGTGGAGTCCAATCCTCCATCGAGCACCCAAAAGCCAATAGTGAATGCGAGAGATGTTCTATCAGGCTCTTCAGTTGTGCATAACTCAAGCCGGGAGAGGCCAACATTGCTCGCTGCAGATTGTCCAAGGATTGCCATACCATGTCGCTGGAAAACTGTAAGCCCAGCGGTGAAGTCTCGGGAAGCTTAAAATCGACCCTGCTGTCAACCTCCGCCCAAATGTCATTATCTGCCTCGGAGGACGTCGACGGCATGATTTGAGGAGCACCAGTGCCGGACTCGACGATAACGCTGTTGTAGCTGAGGAAGTCTCTGCTACAACTATTTCTTTTCCTGTCTCCTGGGGCGAGGTCGAGCTAGTTGTCTCAGTAGCAGGAGATCCTGGCTCCCCGCTTGCGACTTCGCCGACCCCTATAGGAATTGATTCCGCGACAACGGTTAGCACCTCAGGAGCGCTGGCTGCCTTTTCAATGATTTCTCCCGCTTCTATCTCCGGGAGGCTACTCTGCTCCACTGGCAATTCTCGCTCAGGAGTCAGGGGCTGGTCCACCCCAACCACCGCCGAATCACCAACTGCCATGATCGCTGCAACATCTTCTGACGCTGCTGCCACTGCATATGCTTACGGGGGTCATTGGGCGATGGGTCGCAGGACTGGCAGAAGAATAGGCTGGCTTGCGCTCAACTCCAGCAGGGGTATTTGCATTGTGATGGTTAGTGGCACCACCTCAGCCTGCATCATGAATATGTATGTCAGCCAGCTAAATTGGAAATGGCAAAAGAGGCTACTGACGGGCTGAGGAAAGCTTCCCACCTCAACCGACACTACGTTCAAGCCACCAAGAGGAGCCCCTGTCGGCTCCGGTCCTCCTCCTGCTACAGGGTATGATGGCCCTGGCCCAACTATAGACAACCTCGGAGGGCTGAACGTCAGAAAGTCACTCTCGTAGGCTGAAGAAGCCCCGGCATCTTTAGTCTCCGTGTCGACCTGCAGGGGCTCATCATCACTGGAGCCGCCCCCATAGTCAACTTGCTCGGAGCAGGAAGACTCTTCGGTTTGCTCCTGAATCTCCAACAGCCGAGCAGGCACTGCGCCACCTGAGGTGACTCCTTCAGTCGGGGGCTCGTCGACAACCTCCGCCGTGGAGACATCAACTTGGGGTGCAGCTTGAGGCTCGTCCCTTGAAGTTGTCGGTTCATCAGCCGCCTCCTCCCCGATGACTCCAACTTCAGGGAGCGTCAATGGTTGAATATCAACTGAAAAGCAAGGATGATGAACAGTCAAGACATGACTGAAGATGCAATGGGACATGCAATTCCATGGGCGAACTCTAGGTTACCTCCCGGTTCCTGGTGGGGCGTCGGTGAAGGCAAATCGACTTCAAGCAGAGCCGAAGGAGTCTCCTCCTCTCTCTCCCTGGCTACATCACTTGGTACTGTCGCTAGTCCGATAACGGCAGAAATAGTGCCTGCTTCCGCAGAAAGGGGATCAGCACAGCAACTAAGGCAGGCGGAATAAGCTGTAAAGAAAGAAGAGGAGTTACCTTCCTCAGTGTGGGCCCCTATGACCAGGAAGCCTCAAAATCAGCAAAGGAAGGAATTGAAGGAGGCACAACATCTGATCCTCCCTTCGCGGCCCTCCTCCAACGCGCCCGCTCAGCCCGGGTCTCTGTTCTTTTGGCCTTCTTCGCCTCGCTAATGGCTTCCCTGATCTGGGATCGGCTCCGCTTCCGAGAGTCCCCAGGAGGCAACAGCGTCGTAGTCGGGGGTGGCACCGGGATCTCAAAATAAGAGGGTTTTCGCGCCTTGGAAATCAACTCCCTATAATGACGAGTCGCTTCCGGGGTTTGCAGGGTTCACTAGAAAATTGCAACTATTCTTAGCCTAATTAGTGTCAAAACAACCGCTGGGATGTCAGGATCCCATTCCCCCTAGTTTCGTGTCGATCGATTGTCATTTGGGGCCGGTAGGAGTCTGGGAACCCCGATGACTCATTTAGGGTCGATTCGTCGAAATTGCCCCGATCTTGCGTTTTAATGCATGCATGCGGTGTTTTTAGCCCCCAAGAGTGTTGTATCATCATGTGGCTTTGTTTCCCCTATGCTTCGGCGTGAATAGGGCATGGAACTGGCCGATTCGACCATTCCCCCATTTTGCTCGCCAGTTTTATGTAACGACCATTCTAGAGACCGCCACACTATGTGATGGTCCCACGATAGACCGCCATAACCATTGGTTGTTTCACGTTCTTCAAGATTGGGTTGGTGTGATAGACCAGTATATGACCGTCACATGGCTGTAACGTGCCTAGGGTGGTGCGTTACGTTCTGGGTGTGACAGGCCATAATGGGATCGTCACATGGCTGTAATGCGCCTAGCTTAGTGCGCTACGTGCTATGGTTTTCGAGGACTGTGGCTGTCAGTTCCTCGACGATCGTGTCTGCCTCGAGGATGGGTCAGTCGGTTAGCCCTGATGAACCTCCCCTTGTGCGTCACGTTGTGTAATGCCCCTAGCCTGGTGCTTTTCATAGTCCGTGTAGTGGTTTTGGGTCTGTTGGCCCTGGCGCACCTGTTCTGGTGTGTTAGGCTGGTGTAACGCACCTATATAGGTCCGTTACATGCCCTTTCATACAAGTTGTGGTCTGGTTGCCCTGACGCCCCTACACTGGTGGGTCAGAGTAGGTAACGCCCCTATAGAGGAGTGTTACAGTCCTGTTGTGGCCGTGATGGCCATTGTTCGGTTCTATGTCTGTTCTGTCTGTCTGTCTGTCTTAGGTTTGTGTTTTGGGGCAGTGTTTGTATGTCGGTAGTTTCTGGATCGGTCGGTTCAGGTGACTGGGTGTGGTCTTTTCCATGACTATGACAGTACCCTAACTACTTGATCTAGACCTGCCAGTGTCTTCATCTCTGGTCTTGCAGTGGCTTTCCTTGATTGTCGGGTTCGCCTAGTGGTTGAATGATAGTTCGCTCTGCCCAGAGTGTAGTCGTTGACCACCGCTTCGGTTTCTGCTTGTCTTGGCTCGATCTCATGGTTTGCCCATGACCCGTGGGTGTCTGTTGACATCCTATGAGGGCAGTGACCATGATGGGATGACCAGGAGTGCTTGTGCATGCTTTGTGTGTCTCTGTGTGTTTGTGTCGTGTCAGGTTTCGATCAACCCGGTGAGACCATGGGTTGACGTGTGACCTTGTGTGTGTCTCGACAACTTTGTCCAATTCAAGACCATGTTTCTGGATGCCTCGAGATATCATCCTACCTTGGTTTACGTATCCAGGTGTGCTGAGGGTTCTCGGTGTTCTCTTAGGTCTCCGTGAGTCGTTTCCTGCAGAGCGTTGTTTTCTCTGACTTAGGTTTATACAGATTGGGGGCTTATTCTGCTGTCTATGATGATCATGTCTTTGAGTGTGAGACTCAAGGATCGTTACGTGAGTAGGTCTAGTTGCCTTGTCCTGAGTTGTCGGTAGTGGTTGTGCTGCCATTGGTGCTTCGGAGTACGTGTGACAGTGCTCTTTTACCTGTCTGTACTTCCGCACCCATATTTTGAGTCTCCGTGTCTTGTAAGCCTCCACTAGTCCTAGCCTTACGACACGCTTCAGCGTGACGGCTCTTGTAGCAGGGCACTTTCCCGGTTTATGGTTCTTAGACTAGTTCCATGGCCCCCTCGTCAACCATAGCATCCTTCAGAGGGGGAATACTAGCTAGAGGCCTAGCTTAGGCAATTGTCAGTGTGTGCACACGTGGTTAGGGGCTTTAGACTTGCATCGTCAGACGTAACCCTGACTAGTCGCTCGCGTTATGGTACTGTTCTGGTTCTAGCAGTGTCTTTGTCTCGGCCTAGTCCTTGCGGTAGGTGACGTGGACAAGAAATGTGGAATAAAGAATTATGCTGTGAACTAAATTTCTAATTCAATCTAAATGAACAACAAAGAGATCTAATGAAGGATCACAATTATCCACATCAACCTCCAATGATGTTGATCAGCCAACACAATATGGTGCTAGGTGGAGGTTCGATTCAGGAATGTCCTCAAGCAAGGGTCAATTTTTCAGATAGGCATAACCTATCCTTTAGACTAAGCCTTTTGATATACCACTGAGTTATCGATCAATATGTAGATATAAGATGGAGAAACTACCGAGCAACTCAAGACAAAGCAAGCAATCACACATATGCCAAAGCAATTTTTAAGGTGGTTCGATCTCAATCTTGAGATTTACGGCCACCCCTCACTCAATCGAGTGAGGCTTCCACTGACAAATAGCTTGTCAATCTACTGATCCACAGCTTTGGGGATGAAATTCCTACAAACAGCTGAGCTTCATAGTTTACTGTCCAACGAATCAATCCTCGCTGCTAAGCAACACAGCTTGCTCGCTGCCTAACAGCTTGAACTGCTAATTACACAGGTTACAATCGATCAAGAGCAAACAAAGAAACATGAAGAAAAGTAACAAAGATAGAACAACAAATGTAGCTCTCACTAGAGAAACTGACCCTGGATCTGATCTAGAGGTCGAGACCAACACACCTTCTTCTCACCCTCTCTTTTCTCTCAGACTTCTTCTCCTTCTTCTGATACTCTATTCTCTCTCTTTCTCTCAGACTCTTCTCAGCTTAGAGACTCTCACTCTCAGGTCAGCAGTAGCTCTCGCAAATCTCCTCCTGCTTCTCCTCAAACTCTCTTTCCCTTGCAGCACACGGTCTCCTTGTTATGGAGCTCAAACGCTCGATCCCTATTTATCTCCGCGAAAGTGAATGTTATGGTCCCCATAGGATTTCAAATTGGGCACATGAAAGGAACGGTCCTGCCCAAGAAATTCTTCTAAAAAGTGTAGTTTGAGGTTCCACGTGTTAGGTGCAGATGAAAAGTTATTCCACATGGCAGATTCTTTAGTTAAGCTATTAACCTTGGATCACGTGTCAGATAAGCTATTTTCTTGAATTACATGACCAATTTGGTCTTCGTCAATCTCTGCACTTCAGGTGTTTACTCAGGTTGCAAAGATGATTGATGCTCTCTCTTTGACGTTTCTGTAAAATACAAAGTGTAATTTCATCATACACCTTGTCTTATGTAGATCATGAGATATCCAGAGAAATGCTTGAGGAAATGTCAGCTTATGCAGGGTTTATAGAAATAAACTTGACTTAGATGAATACCATAAGGATCAGATAGTCACATGACAGACAGCATGGGCTCATACACAAACATTGATGTACTCTTCATGTGCTACGACCTTACTTTCTAAAGATATGAGCATATGCAATAGACTGGGATTAATAGATTTGATGCATAGTTAAGTGCATCGACTTGATAACACACATAGCTGAATGAATGTAGTAGACCAATTGCAATTGCATACCCCTATGTAAAACACAGGTAGGCCTATTATGCACAGTGAGAATGGATAAGCACAAGAGGTTATGTACATGCACCGACTTGTTGAGCTAAGACAGATGAAGGTGCATCGACTAGTCATAAAAAAATAACATAAATGCATCGACGTATGGTATGAATGCATCGACCTTATGCATGATAGCCTTTATCTCATTGAGCTTATATTGCAATTGCTGGCGAATTGTGCGTCGACCTGATATTGCAATAGCCAACATATATTGCTTCGTGACATCGACCCATGTCCAATGTGCATCGACCTGATAATGCAACTGCTAGCATATAGTGCATCATGACATCGACTCTTGTACAATGTGCATCGACCTGATAGTGCATGACTTCTACAGTCACATAGACCTTCTAGATTAGACTACATATATGCATCGACCTATCTGTGTAAAAGCATGAATATGGAAAATGAATAAAGTGGCTGATGCCCTGAGCAGGAAGATGCAAGTTAATCAGCTCTTGCTACACGAGTGGAGACTGTGCCAAGGATTTCTCTGAAATTCCAACACTGCAGCCATAATATCTTTCTTCAGTAAATCCCAAAAGAGCTGATAGAAACCCATAGAAAATCCATTGGGTCTGGGCAACTTGTTAGGATCCATACTGAAAACAAAAGCTCTGATTTCCTCCTCTGAAAAAGTCTTGATCAAGTCGGTTGCTTATTCCTCAGAAATTTTACTAAACTCATCATTAACTATATGAGGCCTCCAGATCAGCAGCAGGGAGGGAGCACTGCACATGGCTCTCAGCTTGAAGTGAACGAAAGAATGAGGCGGAGGAGTGCTCTGGAGGTCGCCTCCGGTGCAAACCCCATGGGGGTGCCAACCCTCACTGTCACCGGAGCCCGCAGCAAGGCTTCCGGAGACCCGGGGAACAAAGCCGATTCATGGGCTTTCTGTTCCTCGGGCAATTGTGCCACCAGTGCGGCAGGAGAGGCCACCTGCAGCATGCCTGCAATGGTCCGGAGAAAGGCGACCGCACGAGCGGTTTGGGGGCTGCCGGGGGTGGCACAGCGAACAAAGGGACGAATGGACCCTTCCAATGATCATTTCTCAACATCCTCAGGGAAGGCCCGGCAGGCTTGCTCCTTGAGGGTAACGCTAGGGGGGTCTAGATGTGGGTAATGTACTGGCTGACTTGTTGAGAAGCCAGATAACCTAGCTCGAGCGATTTTTGTGGGTTGCCCCGATTGAGGGGGGACTAGATGCGGCGAAGGTCAAGGGGATCCTGGATAGTAGGGGTGACCAGGCAGAAGATTGGGAGGTCACACAGGTCAATAGAAGTGGATTCCTGGCTGTAGGCCATAGCTTACAGGTGGTGGAGGCGGCAGCTACAGGGGGTTTCACAGTGGCGGACTGTGCCCTTCTCCAACTGTGGATCTCCCTCATGCTATGCGATGAGGTCGGAGCCACCCTCCTCAGCCTTTTTGGGGTTGTGGAAGCGGGGTCGGTGTGACTTGCAGTGGGAGGGGACCTAATGGTGCTCGACCTGGTCATCCTAGTCAACAACTCCATGGAAGTGCCGGCTGTCCTAACGGCGGAGATCGTCGACGACCTCTTTCCAATAAGGGTCCACCTACAGTCGGAATTACAAAGGAGCCCCGAGCGAGAGGTAGAAGGATACTGACAAGGGGTACGCGGCAGCCTATTTGTACCCTTCTCCAATTTGAATTTCAAATTAACGGGCCAAGCCGGGTGATGGGAAGCGAGAGTGGTGTTGGGCCAACTTTTGTGCCGAATGTGGGCCAGTCAAGCTCTTTTCCTCTGATTGAGATTCCAAGCTCGCCTTGCAGGGACTTGATCGAGGAGAACTGGGACTTACTCAGACCCAGACGTGATTCACGGAGCGGCTCGAGTAGACCCGTTAAGGATCCAGTGGTCATTACGACTCGTAACTTACCCGAATTTGGGAGTCACAATCGTATCGATACCAAGGGAACCAATATTGGTCGTCTTCCCCGCCCGAACCACACCGACCGTAAGTCACCCCACCTGTAGCACCAAAGGGGGCAAGCTAGGCGTCCATAGCTCAAGCTATCGACAACTTCTAAAAGAGACAACGAGCAACCAGGTAGCAGAGATATCTTTGCCCCCTCTATGGTACTGGAACGACATCGACACAGGGGGGATGGGCGGCCATCTCTCCAGCTGTTGACACCTACCAGACTAGGCCGTTAGCGGAGGGAAAGACTTCACACAGGCAGACAACGGGTCTACCAAAGAGGCACGTGTGAACCCTCCCGATCGAGGGGAGGTTAGGCGGCCAACTGATGTGTCGTTCCATCCAGAAGATGTTAGGAGGGGGTGATATTGCCTCTCTCTTCTCCGGCTTCTATTGACATGGCCACTCGCTTCGGGAGGTTCCACAAGCCATATGTGGAGGCATAAGGGGATGGGATTCGCTTTGATATGTTGGAAGCATATCATGAGGTCGGGCTAGAAGAGGAGGATGCCTAGGGCCCTACCTTTGTGGAGAGCCAGCAGGACAGAGGAGATCAAGAGGGGGTTGTGGTTGTGCTTGCACTCCTAGGTCCAAGGATCATTTGGTCGGTCCCAACTCACCCCTAGGTTGTGTCACATCAGCCCTAGTCAGGGTCTTGGCTTTGGAGGTCTTCTGTGACTGTTCTGCATACAGAGAAGCGTCAAGCAGATGACACTCGAACACTTTACATGGGTGGAGGTCAGCAAATATCCTCTCCCCCTTTCCCTCTTCGTTGTATTGATACACTGGTGTAGTGTTGTGGGTACCACCAGATTTTCATGGAGCCAAGGGCGGCCAAGTAGTGCCTTGTATGAGGTGCTGGAGTTGATAACATGGAACTGCACCCTCGTGGTAAAATCCACCATGGTGAGTGTGAATTCTGCCACTCCCAGCGGCACTTCAAACTTTTGGTTGAAGCCGACGATATGCATATCTCTGACCTTCCTGAGGCGTAGATCAAAGTAGTACCTTTGGTATATTATGTATGGCAGGATGTTGACGGCTATTCCGGGATCTACCAGAATTCTATTCAGCTCCCAACCGTTCAATTGCCCGTTCATGTACAGCAATCTGTTGTTGCTAATAGTAGGGAGTAACATGCCTTCCTGAGTGAAGGTCACATTGGCCTCGTGTAATGTTTTGGCCAAACATGTCTCATATTTGGGCATGCATTCGTAGAGCGACGATGATCGCCTGTCGGGTCTCTTCACTCTGGGAGAGGATCTCCCAGATAGTGAACCTTGCCAGAAGCTTTTTAAGTAACCTCATTATCCTACTTCTAGCTCAGACATTGGATAACTTCATTTCTTCTGCCCACTTAGGTTTGGAAAAGCCTTGCACTACAGCCCCCGACAGACTTGCGTCATCAGACTCTGGGTCTATCCCTTCTTGCTAGGTATCATCCTCTTGTTGTCCCTTGCTACTTGCCGTTTGGCCAGCCTTGTCTTCATTTGGAGCACCAGAAGGTTGTTGGAGTAGTGGGTGAGTGCCCCCGGCCACAGGGCTGACATCCTGGCATGGCTGCTTCCCTTTGACATCTTTAGAAATTCAAGAAACGAAGGGACGGTGATGCTGCCCCCACTCTGAGTGTATAACCCTGAAGGAGGAGGGATTTGGACTTCCTTGACCTCTAGAGAGGGTATCTTATAGGGATACTCTCCCTTGAAGATGATGTTGTGGTTGGCAGGTGATTGGTGCACCCATTTTCGGCCTGACCGGGTTGCATGAGTAGCGGTCGTAGCTTTGGCCCGACTTACCCCGGCAGCGGGTGTAAAGCATATTTCCTCCTCGTCTTCCACATTGTGCAGATTGAAGAGGGCATAGAGGGTATTGCAGGAGAGCACTATCACTCTCTTGGCCTTGCAGACTCTTCTTTTCTTCCTTTGCTTCTTCTTCTTGTCTCTGGCTGGCGCTTGCCCCTAGAATAAGCTATCATCCGTTTCTAGAACTTTGTTAGCCTCTCCTCCTTGTTCCAGCGAGAGATGTTCCAGTTCTTGCCATGGGACATGATCCCATATTAGTAAATGCTTCAATTCAGGCTATTCATATTCATCTAGCCCGTCTATGTAGTCCTACAGTCGCCGGGCCTCTGGACTCATTTCTTTGGCCACTGGCAACGGAGTCTGTCTTCTCCGGTTGTATGTGTGTATTCTAATGACTGTAGGTGGGCTGATCCACACGGGTGCTGTCACCGGAGGAACAGGTCATGGTGTGATGCCACGAATATGTGCCCCCACCATTGGGCGAGGTGTGGTTTTCTTCTTGATCTTTGTAGGGACTTGCTGCCATCCCTATTGCTCTTTTATTGGTGTAAAAAAGCAGGCCTCATAAGTGTGCTGAGTGTTGGCTTCTACAACTTCTTCAGGCAATGCCTAGTATAAAGAAATCATATTGGCCGCAGCTCTCCTTAGAGGCACTTCATGAGGATGTAGAGGGTCAACTTTGTACTCTCCTAACTCTATTTCTTCCTTCTTCACCATGCCTTCGTGATGTGAAACCACCTTGGGGGTGATAGTCACAAGATGAATGACCCTCGGACCTAGCAAGCGAGAGGCGTAAACAGTACCGAACCAAGAACTAGTCAGAGTGACACTCGTCAGTGTCAGTCCTACTGTCTCCGACCACGTGTGCACACACTGACTCCTGCCTAGAGTCAGGCCTCTAGCTAGTTTTCCCCTCCCGTAGGACACAACGGTATAAGCAAGGGCCCACGGTAACTAGCTTAAGAACTGTCAACGGGAAACACCCTTCCACCTTTCTCAGGTGGGCTACGACTAGTGGCTCCATCACAAGGAAAGAGAAAGCTACTCTATCGGGGTCAAAAATAGTGCCATAGCTTTATAAAATAACTTAAACATGACGATTATGCACTACTGAATGCATTAGGAATCAAACATACCCTTTTTAGAATACCAGAAGGTATAACAGACCAAGCTGGGACCGTTACCTGACATAACGGATTAAGACATGGGCGTTATATGGCACATAACGCACCACCTCCCTCCATCCGTCAAACTCACCCGAACACCTATGTGAACACAAGCACACAAACATGCAGACCATAGCGCACCACCACTGGGGGGTTATGTTCAGCATAACGCACCTACCCCTGTGCATTATACTCAAGTGAACAATGGCGAGAAACCAAGAACACAGATCATAACGTGCCAAGCATAGGGCGTTATGTTTAGTATAACGCACCTCCTGTGGCCCATTATACTTAATCGAACAATGCAATGTAACCAGAAATGCAGGACATAACACGCCAAGCAGGGGGCGTTATGCTGAGTATAACGCGCCTCCCATGGCCCGTTATACTCACCCAAACTGAAATCAGAAATCACAGAAACATAACGCACCAAGGCTGGTGCGTTATGAGAATATAACGCATGGGTCTGAGTCTGCTAAAGTCACCTGAACGCCAAGAATTATAGAAAATCCATAGTTTTAATGCATAATATAACGCACCATATCTTGGGCGTTATATGACTATAATGGATCTACCATACACTACTATGCTAACCGCCTTACTGGGTCAACGGTCAAATGATCGGTCAATGGTCAAATGATGGACCTGGAGGAGTCCGTCAAAGGTCACATAACACACCACTTTAGGCGTGTTAAAGGACTATAATGCACCGATCTTGACGCGTTATGTCGACTGGGTTACGGGTTGGATGAGTTCGATATCGAACTCCCTCCCGGTCAACCAAAATCGACGGGGGACGCGTGAAAACAAACTAACCTACACAAGCATGCATTCATACATCCATTTACATCAACAAAAATGTAAAGACAATGCCCATGGACGTAATTTCATAATTTAACGACTAAATTATGCTAACATGAAAAATACACAGAAAATGATGCAACTGGCGTCGGATCACGGCGCATGTGGTACCGGCGGGTTCCTAGCGAGGAAGAGAGCCCATCCCCCTACCTCTGACACGACGAGAAAGCCGATCCGATGCCGAACGGACAACAGGGGCCACAACAACCTCCCAGCTTCACGCGCCTCCACGCTCCATGGGTCGAGGGAAGAAGGACGCCCACGTGATCCTCGCGACACGACCTTCCCAATGGTGCCTCCCGCACCTCGATCAGCGACCGTCTGGACTAAAACTGAGCGAGGAGAAGAACAATCCTAAAATTAGGCCTAAAATCTCCCAAATAGGGTTTTACACGTGAAACGATGAAAACGTCCGCCATCGATGACGCATGAGGTGTCAAAACGGTCCAGGCGAGGTGAGGAAGTCATTCCCCTGCCTCGATCGCGACGAAGCCCACAAAACGGTGCAGATCGGACGACGGGGCGTCGCGGCTCCTCTCGGCCCGTCTCGTGTCCACGCTCCCCGAACCGCAGAATAGAGGATACCACCTTGACTTACGCGTCTAGCCCATTCCAACGGTACCTCCCACGAGTCGGTTCGACGTCGTTTGGACCAAAACCGAGTGAGATTGGGAGAGAAAGAGAGAGAGCGCTTGAGGGAGAGAGAGAGGAAGAGAGAGAGAATTGAGAGAGTGGAGAGAGAGGGGAGGGGGGTTTCGTGGGTTTTAATTAGAACCCTTTTAGATACTTGAGCATCTCATGATCAGAAAATAAAATAAACTCTTGGTGCAACAAGTAATGTCTCTAATGCCGAAGGGCCTGCACAATCGCGTAAAACTCCTTGTCATACGTGGAGTAACGCAGTTTAGCATTGCTCAATTTCTCACTGAAATAATCAATGGGGTGGGTCTCCTGTCTCAGAACACCACCAATACCAACTCTGGAGGCATCGTAAGTGACCTCAAACACCTTTGTGAAATCCGAAAGTCTAAGAATAGGTGTCTGAGTCATGCGCTCTTTGAGGAGCACAAAAGCAGCCGAGGCGGCCTTCGTCCATTCAAATGTCCCCTTTCGGATGCAATCAGTGATAGGGGCTGTGATGGAACTAAAGCCTCAAATAAAACGGCGATAGAAGGTCACCAGTCCGTGAAAGCTACGGGCATCATGAAGAGTACGAGGCTCGGGCCACTCCACTATGGCCCTGACCTTCTCTGGGTCGGCGGAGACTCCCTCGCTGGACACAATAAACCCTAAGAAGGTGACCTGGCTGGTCATGAATGCACACTTTGAAGGGTTAGCATCAAATTTCTCTCTCCGTAAGATAAGATAGACCTACCGTAGATGGTCCAAGTGGGCCTCCCTAGTGCGGCTATAGATGAGAATGTCGTCGAAATAAACTACCACAAAGACCCCAATCAAAGGTCGAAGGACATGGGTTATCAGCTGCATGAACGTGCTGGGAGCATTGGTCAACCCAAAGGACATGAGCAGCCACTCATAAAGACCATCTTTGGTCGTAAAGGCCACCTTCCACTCATCACCTGGTCGGATCCTCACCTGGTGATAGCCACTCTTCACATCGATCTTGGAAAATATAGTGGCTCCCGCCATCATATCAAGCATGTCATCTAAGCGGGGAATGAGAAATCTATACTTCACCGTGATCTTATTGATAGCACAGCTATCCACACACATCCTCCAAGTACCGTCCTTCTTAGTGGCAAGCAATGTAAGGATGGCACAAGGACTCACACTTTCGCTCAACGAACCTCTACCCATCAACTCATCGACCTGGCACTGTAGCTCAGCATTATCTACGGGACTCATCCTATAATGTAGCAAGTTGGGCAATGAGGAACCTGGAATCAGGTCGATGGCGTGCTGAATATCCCGCATGGGTGGAAGGCCCTCGGGTAACTCATCGGGAAACACATTAGCAAACTCTCGAAGGATATCGGCAGCCTCAGGTGGGACATCACTCTCTGTCTCTCTAGCCACCTCTCGGACCACGATCGTAAAAATGGGGTCCCTTCTAACGAAATCACGCTCGAAGTCCCGGGAGCTGACTAGCATCAACCTCTGAGGTTGCGGATCAACGGAAGCGGTGACCTGAGGAGGAGTGGTCATGGTCCGTGCTGGTGACGGGGTACTGGGCCCAGAAATAGAGTGACCAGTGACACTAGGCCCAGTAGGACCCCGGACAGATGGCTTCCCTGCCGGGGAGGGGTGAAGGGTAATCCGATGGCCATTATGGTCAAATGTGCAAGTGTTTGACCGGCCATGAAGGGTAGCATCCCGATCAAATTACCAAGGCCTCCCAAGGATAATGCTGCCTACTCCCATAGGCAACACATCACACCAGATTTCATCCTGGTAGGCATGAAACTACAGCGGCACTAGACATTACAGTCGGATCAGGATGGAAGTGGAGTCCACCCAAGACATACGATAAGGGGAGGGATGGTCCACTGGGGTCAACCCTAAGCGTGTCACAGTACCCTTGGAGATAGCGTTAATACAACTCCTGCTATCAATGATCACCTTGCAGGCCTTCCCACCTAGCCTACTAATGGTGTGAAAGATGGTGGTGCGACACCAGTCATCACTCACCTGCGGCAAGGTCAAAATACATCTAATAATGCCCAGCTGAACATCATCCAGGCTCTGCGAGCCATGGATATCTAACTGCTCACCCTCCATCAGCTCATCGAAAAACTCCTCTGCGAGCTCCTGATCAGCCTCATAACTGACAGGTATAACTCCAGGTTGTTGCCGGCCCAGTGAGCCCATATGTTCTTTCCAGGCCCACATATCCTTCCACTCCCGGAATGGGCCCTTCTTCTTCTCAGCCTGGATCCTCCTATCCGGCCCATTGTTATAATCCTGGTTCAGGTTCACAACCTCTTGCTCAAGTTGGCTTGCATTACTCTCGATCTCTCCCTACCCCGGAGGTGATTGCTCAAGCTCAACGCCAGCTTGATGAGCTGCAACGTCAGATCGATCCCAAATCCTCCTTAAGTGTTCCATTCATATTTCAAGATCTTTGGCTCCCGCCATCTTCACAAATTCCCACATATCATTGTTATAGTGGAGTCAGTGACCCCTACGTGCACTTGAAGGAGTTCCTCTATGAGTCGCCCCAGTTTCGACATGACCAACATTTAATGGCCTATCTATTTGGTCTATTTTTGGAAGGCCCAACTCGAGATTGATTCTTTTCTCTTTCGCAAGATCAGATGGTGAACTTTCAAGCCGTTCAAGACAAGTTTATTCAACAATATCAGGATCAGGTTGGGCCCAAGTATTCTATAGTGGATCTGGCCCACGAGAAGATGAAGCCCGAAGAGGATTTCTACACATTTGCTGACCACTGGCATCGCCTTGTCGCACAAGTCCCCGGGCACATTCCGGTGTAGGAGCTGATTAAAATGCTTATTTCCAATGCAATGCTCGAGTATCAGTTCATTTTAGCCCTTAATGACATTACCTCCTGGAAACAACGCTATAGCCGAGCCCGCTTCATTCGCCAGCAAATCCAAGGTTCCCTTGACACAAAGTCCCTTCCACCCCCTACATCCACTTACGCTTCGCCCTCTACATATCCCTCCACATATCAACCCTCCACAAGTCAGCCTTCCACTTACACCTCGCTCTCCACATATCAACCTTCTAGGAATCAACCCTCCACTAGTCAGCCCTCTGCCTTCGCATACCCACATGTGTCTCTGCATGTGTCTCCACCCCCGATCAAGGGAACACCAAACCCTGGACAAGTGGATGTCATCCACTACATACCTCCTCATTTCACTCCGCACATGGCACTACCAAATCCCTCCGTCGCTAGCCATGCACCCTTATCTACGCAACCTTCACTTCTGTCTCCACAACCTTCCTCTTCATCTTATACCTCTCAGTATCCCCTTAGTCCAAAGTGAGCTCCTCACTCTCTGTTGTCGGTGTGCTTCATGGATATTTTCAGGGCTTTGATGGCCACTAACACATTGCCGCTCCCTCTAGTTGTGCCCTGTCAACCCATGGTTGGGAATATGCTTCAATTTTATGATTTTCACCGCCAGCAGGGGCATTTGGTTGAGGATTGTCCCGAGTTCCAGGAGTTTGTTTATGGCCTGGAAGATGATAAGAGGATCGATTGGCCGGCCATGCATGAGGTTATTCTATATCTCCGCAGTAAGCAGCAACAACAAGAAGCATCACCTTAGCAGCCATCTCCATCTCAAGGCCAGGGGCACGCCTGTGATTTCGCATCTACCGCAGCGCCCGCTCCGTCATCTACTCCCTTATCCACTCCCCTGCCTACGTCATCGCCTAGCCCGTTACCACCTCCATCTCCACCTACCTCATCACCTTTGCCATCTCCTACCCCATCCCCGCAACCTCTGCCTACCCAATCCCTTGCTCAGGCTAGTGCCTCCACTTCCATCACTTCCACCGCCACTACTCCTACCCCCAACGCCGCTTAGCGTGTCGTATCTATACGTCGACGGTGGGCGCTACGACCTCCCTCTTCACCTTCTCCATCTCCATCTCCATCTCCATCTCCACTACCCTCATTGTTCGCATCGCCATCTCCACCATCCTCACCATTGCCTAGTCCGTCACCACCGCCTTCACCGCCTCCTCTCTCAAAGACCCCTATTCCATCACTTCCACCATCTCCGCCACCTTTGCCATCCCCTTCATCATCTTCACATGAGCTTGAGCAAGCTCTACCTTTGCCTTCGCCTTCACCCACAACTCCTCTGCCTCCACCTAAACACACCATCCCCAGTCATCTAGTACCACCTCCTCGTACCCCTCGCCACTGATCAACAATCCAAAAATTTGGTATAGAGACCACAAGTCAAGTGAGGTCTCTCCCTCTGCTGTCGCCAGCGGTTGAAGCGCTCTAGCAATCCCTGTAGCAACCCGGTGTAGCACGGGTACACGTACAAAGTGACAGTCACCGCGTACCTAATCCCAGCCTGATCCAGCAACACCCGGTAGTGGTGAACAATCCCCATCAGCCACTCAGTGGCACCCTGACGGTTGTAGTGTGATGGGATCACTACCCAGTGACCGTACCAGCTGATGACGGTCTGTCGCATAACTCCATCTAGGATGTTGTGGTCGTTGTAGCCCTCTCTAGCATACTGCAAGCCCGCGGGCTCCAGCAACAACCCAGCGGTCCCCTCTGTCTCTGTGCGGCGGTAACCGTGCAAGTCCTAGGAAGCAGGGCCTAGCGGCCCAACTCTGACTCTAGACTGCTCTGCCAGGTCGAAGAACCCTAGGCACTTAACACTGGGAAACTGTCGCTGCCTCCAGTAGTCTTCAGAAAAGCTCAGATAACTACAGAATGCTACGCCATGCATGTTGTCCCTACCAATCAAGATAGCCAGCTCAAGCCGACAGTGGGCGCCTGGAATTTGCAAGTTGTCCTCCTCCATGCCAGGAGGGACATAGCTCCTGACAAACCCGAACAAGTTACGATCCAGGGGGAACTCCAACGGTAGCCCCCACTTTGGTCATAGGTGTCCAAGCCATCTGCCTCCAGAATCCTGGCCACCTCCACTGTCCCAACTCCAGCTGCTCTCTCACTGAGGGGACCCTCAGCCACTACTGTATGACCCCAGTCCAACTGCTCCACACTAGCCATGGTAGTCACTGGCGAGCCCATAGGGGGCATCTGTCACTCGGTCCGATGTACCTAGTGGTCCTCCTCCCGAGCCATATGCCTCGGGACCCGACCATCTCTGCCGAGTCGTGCCATAACTACAAGACAGGGCACACAAAAATGGTCAGAACACCAGCAAATCAACATGTACAACACAGCAAAATAAAGGAACATAAAGTGTCAAAATACAACTGCAATAGCCTGAAACAGGGGTCTCACAGGCTGTACTCCCTCGTCTCTGCCTCCAACGCACGCCCCGTGGGGGGCATTTGTTGTACCCAGACTATCTCCCGATGAAATGACAAGAAATAAGGGTTTGGGCATTTCCCCGAACACCTTCCAGGCATGGGCTACCTAGCCCTTTCTACAACCTTGTGGGTCCCTATAAGGGCCCTGACCAGCTTGCCGTGACACGCGGCGACACAAGCAACTGTCCGGGGTCCACCCCGGTCACTCGTATACAGGTTTTGCCCGTATCCTGCATCGTCGTCCGGGCCAACCCGAGGGTGCCCCAATGTTAAGCCACGCCACATGGCACCCAATGAAAGGGCTGATGGCCCACCCCGAGACACTTCTCTCAACCCTCCAAGGTTAAAGGGAGACCTAACACAATCAACCATAGGCTTTGGAGGCCTATCACATGTGTATACGGCTCGCACGGGTGCGTTTGACATTCTGTCGAACAACTTGTGGGCATGTGTATTCCAGCCCATCTACACCAATCCATGGGCTACCCTGTGGTTCCAGCCTGTCAATTGGGTCCCACAACGACCCCCCCAGCAAGTCAGGGCCAACCCTGACACTCAGACATGTGGCAACAAGCCACTTAAGTCTAGCTCTCGGGCCAACCCGAGGCTAACCTGCCAACCCGCCATGCAATGCAGCATGCAGCTCGGGGCATGACTCACGTCCTCAAGACGCCTCTCCTTAGCTCCCATGATCTCCCCTCTTCAACCCAAGGCCCATCTTGGGGCCCCTCGGCTATCTACCCAAGTCGTTCGACAATCCGGGGTGTGTCGGGCATTTACTCGAACACCTTGCGAGCGACTACAATAACCCAAAGAACACCGGCCCCTATGGGCCCATCCCAGTCCCTCGAAGCTTAGTGTCCCTCAAAGGACACCCCTAGAAGACAAGAGACCGGCTGAACCTGGCCGTCTCCGTTGAGATCGGACCAAATGAAGAATCCCGCATTGCGGGACGGGTCGCCGGACGGGTCGAGACCCGATGGCCAGCAACTCTTGAGCGGGGCCGTCTTCAAGATCGGCCAGAGCTGGGCCGCGCCCGTGCCCGCTACCGGCACGACAACGCCGTCGTCCCCTTTGTCCAGGAAAAGAAACGCCGAGTTATGCCCCTCGGTCTCGGCGCTGTTATAGCAGTCGGAGAGATAACGCCGGCCGTTGAAATAGACGGGGTCCTCCGGCGGCGCATCGCGGAACGCCATCTCGAGGTTGCCGGGACCGGGCCGATAATAAACGCGCGTCAACACGCCTTCACCCTTCGTCCAGTCGAGCTTGAACTCCATGCCGTCGTAAAGGAAGGTGCCGGGTTGATGGGAATCGATCATTCCGCCGCCGCCGTAGCGGGACGACCCGTAGTAGGCTTTCCAAAGCGATCCGTCGGGATTCCACACGCTCACGCGCTTGGGAAAGAAATCGTCCTCCGTGACCCAGAGCCGGCCGTTCGAGTCGACGGCGATGCCCTTGGGGCTGTTCATCCGAAGCGGATTATATTTGCCGGACTGCAGCGGCCCGGCCTCGCCATAGGTCTTCAATGGCTTGCCCTCGGGTGAGAAAACTTTGACCTGGTTGTCCGATCCCTGGTCGGCGATGTAAATGTTGCCCGCGGTGTCGAGCGTGAGGCCGCGCGGCGCCTTGAGCCCGGACACGAGTTTCTCCGGCGTGGACATGTTCCCGACGCTGGTGCCCGCCGCGTAGCGCAGCAACGTCTGGCCGGAAAGGACGAGCAGGCGTCCCGTCGAGTCGTAGGCCACGGCATGGGGATCGGGCACATCCACATTGCCGACGACAGCGCCGTCCTTCGCGTTCACGAAAACGATTTTGTTCAAGGCCGGTTCGCTGAAGACGAGGAAGCCGTTGTAGACCGCGATGCCGCCCAGATAATCACCGGCTTTCGGAATGACCGAGGAGTCCGCGCCCGGAAGCGGTTTAGGCGGCGCATCGAGCAGGATTTTCTCCGTGACCACCGGCTTGTCGCCACTGGGAACGAGGGTCGTCAGCTTGGTCAGCCGGATTTCGATCTTGCCGTTCACTCCGTATTTCTTGTTCCCCAGGAAAACGGAACCGACATAGGCCGACACGCCCGATTCCGCATCCGGGCCGGGATCGCCGCACAGATAATAGGCGCCGGTCCATACGCCGCCGATCCAGCCGCGACCGCCAATCTTTTTACCGTCGAGAGTCAGCCACGAAAACGCCGATCCACCTTCGCTGACCGCCGCTCCCAGGCCAATCAGGGGCTGGCCGCCGGGCGCTTTGTCCCCGGGAATGAAAACCGCCGAGGAGGCCGGTGTGTGGTTGGTCATCCAGCCGCCGGAATTATCGGCGGTGGGCCACGGCGGATCGCCCGGGCTGTAGACCGAAAACTCATAGCACAAATCCAGCGGTTTGTGCCACAGGCCGCGGACGGTGTACGTGCCGGGCGCGACGAACTCCGGCGGAATGTAGTAGAAACCGTGGTTGGCGGCATCGGGATCGCGCGCGGTGTCGTCGGTTCCATCCCAAAACACAGTGTTCTCACCGGCGGGAAAAGGCGTTTGCGAAACGAGATTGCGGACGCGATGGCCGGAGCTGTCCTCGATGACAAGGGTGACTTCGCCTGGTTCCGGCAGCGTGAACTTGATGGGAATCGGCGCGGGCGCGGCCGCCGCCGCCTTGGGCAGAATCGCGCCGGCCAACGGCGCGGTGTCGAGGGGTTCGAGGGCTTCCAGTTCGGCGAGGCCGACGCGCTTGCCATCGCGGGTGTGTCCCTTGAGGCGAAAGAAGCTTTTCGTCTCGTCATAGCTGCTGGTGAAGCGCACACGAATCGCGCGAGTGGACTGCGTCGCGTCGAAACTTGCGGGAACGAGGTCGAGCGGCGCCGGGGCCTGCGGTTTGATCCCGCTCAAGGTCTTCACCGTTTTCCAGTCGCTGTCACTCGCTTCGCCCGGATGCTCCGAGTCGGGACCGGTGAAAACCTGGATGTCGGCGCTGCCGAACTCATTTCCCAGCAGGGCGAGGCCGGCCAGTGGCACTGCCTGGGGCCAACTGATCATGACCCACTCCGGGGTATCTGCGATCGTCTTCGCGCGTTCGCCGTCCCGCGACGAGATGTTTTCCCAGCCAATCCATTCCCTGTTGCTGTTTTCGTCGATCAACTCGGGGGCGAGTTGCTCCGCCGCGCTGGCGGAGGCCATTCCCTGCGGGGCGATGTTGGCTAGCCGCTCGGAAAACAGGGCGAAGCCGTCGAGCACGCCGGCATATTTGCGATCGGCCGGTTGGGCGTCGTGCGTGAAGCGAATGGCCTTGGTGGTGACCGGCGTGGGCAGTGTCCACAGCACCACGTCGTCGCTGCCCGCTTCGTCCTGCGAGACGGCGCCGTTTTTGATCCGCTCGGCGGGGATCCATTGGTCGTCTTTCGCCAAGTCGCCCGGAAACGCCGCGTCGGACTTGAGAACGCTGACCGAGCCACCGCCGCGGACCAAAATGGAGCCTACGGTGACTGGCTTTTCGAAGGCGGCACGCAGATAGCGCTTTCCCGGATTTTTCGAGTCTCCGAACAAGAGCGGACGACTGTTCCTTGGCTTGTCCTCCCAGAGAAGCCGAAGCGCGTAGGCATCGCCTGCGGGTGGTGGAACGGGTTGCTCGGCGCCGTCCAGCCAGCACGCATAGGTGATGGTTCCCGTGTCACTCGGCGAAAGGGCCGTGACGGCCGCCAGGGCATTGCTTGCAGCAAAAAGAGAGGAAATCAGCAAAAAGGCACGGCCAACCGCAGGCCAAAAGGAGAACATCATAGTATATCAATCAAAACACCCGTTATAAGCCAAAGTTTCGAGGACCGGAATCGGTATTCGCCAGGAAGCCGCGAAGATAACCGGTCCATCCGCGTATGCCTTTTACAGCCATCAAAGAGGAAGTAACCTCCGTTCAAGTCCGCTCCCAAAGCCGCCCCAAGACCATCGTCGCCCTCCAAAACCGAAAAGTCCACCCCCCTTCAACCCGCAACCCAAGCCCCGATTGACGGTTGAATAATAGCCTACCATAGCCTATTACTTCTATCTCACCTATAATTTTATGCCCAAGTCCCCCCTAATCCTCCTCCTATTTGGCCTCGCCACGGCCGCAGCCCATGCGGGTGGCACCGTGACCTGGCCCCCAGCTCCTCTACCCGCCGGCGCCGATCCCGCCGCCATCGGAGGCCCACCTTTCTCCCGCTGGCTCGATCACTTCGCCAAGTGCGTAGCGCTCGCCCGCTCCGAACCTAGCCTCGATGTGGTCTGCGATGGCGACAACTTCACCGCCTTCACCTATTGGGACATGAAGCCGAGCATCTTGGCCGCGAAATTCCCCAAACTCAACATGGTCGACTTCGGCTCTGCCGGCGATACCACGCAGTCGACTCTCTGGCGGCTCCAAAATGGCCAGATGGACGGATTGCATCCGCGGCTGATCGTCCTGCAAGTCGGCGGAAACAACCTCTTCTCCTGCACCCCGGAACAAACTGCGGAGGGCGTCAAGGCCGTGCTCGCCGAGTACCAAAAGCGTTGCCCCGGTGTGCCCATTCTTCTAGGCGCGGTTCCTCCTCACGGCGAGAAGCCGACCGATCCGATGCGGGCCAAGGTCGCGGCGCTCGACGCCCTGATCGCGCCGCTGGCTGACGGGCACAAGATCATCTACGTGGATATCAGCGACAAGATCGTCCAGCCGGACGGGATGATCAGCCGCGCCACGCTTGGAGATTTCGCTCACTTCGCCGTAAACGGCCTGCGGGATTGGACCAAGGCGATCAAGCCCTTCATCGACAAGTATTGCCCTCCTCTTGCCTCGCCTCCGGTTGCGGTCGCGACTTCAACCGCGTCCCTCCCGCCAGTTGGTGGCACGATTACGTGGCCTGCACCGCCTCTCCCTCCCGATGCAAATCCCGCTACGACTCCAACCATACCGATGAACTGGATTCCGCATTTCGAGCGTAACCTTGAGGACTCGCGCAAGCAACCGGTCGACCTCGTTTTCGACGGGGACTCGATAACCTTTGGCTGGATGGGCAATGGCGGCATCGGTCTCTGGAAAAAGCGCTACGCCAAGTTCAACGCCTACGATTTCGGCATCTCGGGCGACACAACCTCGGGCTGCCTGTGGCGAGTACAAAACGGTCAGGTGGCCGGATTACATCCCAAGCTCATCGTCCTGCTCATTGGCACCAACAACATGTTCTCGAACTCGGCGGAGCAGATCGCGGGCGGCATCAAAGCCGTCGTCGCGGAGTACCAGAAACAGTGCCCGGACGCGGTCATTCTGGTGCAGGGAGTTTTTCCGCGCGGAGAGAAGCCGACGGACCCGATGCGCGCCAAGGTCAAGCAGGTCAACCAAATGATCTCCTCCGTGGGAGACGGAAAGAAGGTCGTCTTCCTCGACTTCGGCGACAAATTGCTCGATGCGGAAGGCCAGTACACTCACCCCATCACGGGCGACTTTCTTCATCCCAACGGACCCGGTTACCAGATCTGGGCGGATGCCATTCAGCCCGTCGTCGACCGCGTCTTTCCGCCAGTGATCGGAGGTTCCCTCCTAACGATCCTCAATCCCTCAACGTTCAACCAGTGGGTCTTGGCTAACTTGGTAAGTTGTATTTTGGCAAGTCAGACTTTCCTATCCTCGGTCATGGGATACCAATCAAAATATTGGTCCATAGACGCCTCCCAATCTAAGTAGATGTTCGGGTGATGGGACCCATCAAAGGTGGGGGCATCAACTTTCACAAGCCTTACAAGGTGATCATCTGGATTATCCCAGGGGGGTCTATCATCTCTCCTTGGGGGTGGGTCCCTTTCTGGCTTGAGTGGGTGGTCACGGTTGAGCTCTCCTATGGCTGGTCCCTCACGTGGAGGAGGTGCCCTTCTATCATCCACCCTTGGGGCGGGCCTATTCTCCTCAAGTTGCTCAAGTCGGGCTGTTATGTCATCAAGCCGCCCTAAGACATTGGTCATACCCTCCACAAGGAACCTAATGTGATCAGGGAGCTCTTGCTCGTTGGGGGTAGGGTTCCCATGGGGATTGGGATTCATTGGGAATTAGAGGAGGATGGAATGGATTGATAAGGGGTTCCGCTATGGGTGGACATGCAATGTTGGGTGGGCTATGCACGGGTGTGTGTGTGCACCTAAGAGTGACCTAGTGTGAAGACGCCCCAAGACTAGATTGGTGAGAACAAGCCTATAATCACTCTGATACCACTTGATGTGGCACAACCCCAAAGATGATGTTGGAATGAGTCAATGAACCTGGGACCTAGATCCGTACGCATACATGGAATAACATAGACTCACGCTAGCGGCTCACTAGCACGACGCATACAATCTCCCGATGGTGACCGGGGGATGATGGCGAGGGTTCAAGGTGGGGCCCGAATGCTCTAGAAGACCTAGCTGGCTTAGGCTGACCCCTAAGGGCCTGGGATTCCCAACTCCGTGGGCAGCTGGCATGCTGGGGCATGGGGTGGGTGGCACTCGCTCACAGTCTGCGATGGGCACACTAATAGTGGTGTACGAGTCCGGGCTCTTGTCTCACTGTCCGACGAGCATTCAAGATGATACTAAACAAGCAAATAATGTGACCAGCCAAGGGGGTGCCAGATGCTCACCTGACCGGTGTGAAAACACCAATCCCGATCAGAGATGTGGGCGAGTCGGGAAGCGTGGGCACGCGCTGACACACTATGCCGGTGATGCTTGACCTGAAAACAAGTTGGTTACAACACTACACCTCTCACAAGAGGGGGGATCTCGGGGTGGGGGTTAAGTGGATTACAACCAAACACTACCGCCATTCAGGGAGGGGTTATAAGTTGGCCAGGCAGGGAGGGGGAGTTAAGCTAGAAACCGATGTGCCGTGATCTGCTAATTCTGCCAACTTTTGGAACAGCCGGACAGACAGTTGAAGACGGCACCGTCACGGGCTCTGCCGAGCTCAAAAAAGGTGAAAACTGGTGCCAAAACTTTCTGACCTGACCCAAGAGGATGTCTGAATTTTCATGGAATTTCCTGATGGTGTCGCTGGCTGAGGCAGGGTCTGGAATAGGGCTGATCTGCTCTGGTTCTGGTAGCTCCCCAAGTGATGCTTCTGGAAGACGAGGGCACCATGAACAGTCCTGTTCTCTGATGGAGGCGAGACTGGAGCCGTTGCGATCGTGATCGAGTCTTCTTCTAGCGGGGACCAACAGAGCTGTTGGCAAATGTCAGAGCTGATCGAGAAGATCGGAACAGTGGTGGGGTGTCGGTTCAGGCTTACGGAAACTGACCTTGCACACCTTGGAAGAAAAATCTAGAACTTTTGACTCCAAGGTCCAAAAATGGCTCTGCTTCTTAGGGATGACAGAGGACTTGAAGGGGAAGCCCTCAGCCAAGTGGTGCCCCAAGATTCCTATAAATCTGGCCATGGGAGCCTCTGCAATCCTCTTCTGGTTGTCTACCTAGGAGGAACTATGCGTCGAGATTTGCTCCTCCGGATAGCTCCCAGAAAGAAGACGGCGGGGCTGCCCTTGTTGCGAAGCTGACTGGACGATGATTCCAACGGTAAATATTGAAGTTGAGATTCGTCCCTACCGTGGTTAGTAGGAAGGCAGTTGGAGGGTGTTCCAAGCTGCGGTGGTTTCGACCCTACCGTTGGTTAGTAGGAAGGCAGTCGGTGGTTTTTCGATCTACAGTTTGGTGTGCTCTAGTGAAGCCTCACCGGGTTTGGTGAGGGGTGGACATAGGACTGGGGATTCAGTCCGAACCACCTTAAAATTCATTGTGTCGTGGTTTGTTTGTGTGATTACTTCATTCTAGATGCATGCTTAGGCTTGAATCGATATATTATTTGCTCATCTTGCCAAGCGAATCGAAGTGTCCTTCATTAAGTTAGTTGTATTCTGCTGTAATTCATTTTAACTAGTTTTAAAGAGGGTTGCATTGTGAAAAGAGGGGTAGATCTATTCACCCCTCCCCTCTACACATGCGGGCACCGCGCTGTCTGTCGGGCTTCCCCCGACCCTTAGGATCGAGTAACCCATGTGCAAGTGCCATTCACATGATACTGGTAGGAAATCACTTCATCTGATGAAGGACCTTTTGGTCGGCTTGAGCATGAGTGTCTTCTAATGAGGGTAGTACATCTAGCTGAGTCTTGCGCGAACTATCGTGCTGCTCCCCATCGGGGAGATGCACTGCCTTGCCTTTGCCAACGAGATCAAGTTGGCTCTGATCCTCTATGGGTTCTTGGAATAAAGGTGCCAAGCATGGCTCTTCTGAAGGTGACCTACTTGTTCTTCGAAAGTGACAGGGGCTAGAGTAGGGACTGGAATGCTAGCGATGACCAATTCCATGCTGAAGGGATCAAAAATTCTGGGCCCCTTTCAAACTTCTATCTCCAGAATAGGGGTAGATTCATCCCCTCGAAAGGGGATGATTCACTCTGGGTCGAAGGTGGACTGGTGAAGCGGTGGCTCGGCATTCCTCCCATAACCTCTATCGCGTCCTTGGCCATGACCTCAGTCGCAGCTCGTATTTTTTGAAGTTGGTCGTAGCCCGAGTAGGACAGCGGTTCTCTGTCTGGTCTGGGAGGCCACTGGCTCACCTTTTTGAGAAGCGTTGATGTTATCAGGGGGTGGAATACCCACCATATTGCAGGTCTAGCCTTGAAGCATTTCTTCCAGCTGCTCTATGGTGATCTCCTTATCTTTGTAAAATAAGGAGAGTTCTTCTGGGATGAGGAGCCTCTCGCCATTCTTGATCTTCTAGATCATTTGCTGGACCCAGTCTCTAAGGTGAGCTCACTTCTGTATTTCTCCCCATGAGATGTAACTATCGAGTGGGAGAGCGCCAGTGGGACGAGGAGGAATGTATTCCTCCAAGTCGTCAATGAGCCGTTGTAGCCTCTGGAGTGGCGTCAGCTCGATTGGTGATTGGAAAGTAGTTGCTTGTTCAGCTTGCTTCATGAGCCATCTTTTGAGGTTCTTCCTCCTATTCCTCTCCTGTCTATTAGCGATGGCCACCTCTAGGGGAGTAGGAGGGAGAGGTGCTAGAGCTGGAGTTGAAAAATCCTCATGGGGATATCTCCAAGTTGATGTCTTGAGAGGGTGAGGTCGTCAACTTTTCTTCGCCCAAATTTCAATCCAGGCACCTTCCGCTTGCTATATTTGGGAGGCGGCATTGATCACCTATTCGATGACCTCAAGTGGTAGCCCTTGGTATGCTGGGATGCTAGGTTTAGTGCCCAAAGACGTGTGCGTGGTTTGATGCCATACCCGCGGTGGCAAAATTCTAGGTTGGAATGCGGGTTGGGGGACTCACTTGGAGTCATGCTCCCTACCTTTGCCTTTGCTATCTGGCTTGGAGCAGTGTCAGGTGACAGTTGGAGATGTAGCAAGATATTAGCACTCCTAGCGGTTACCCTGACTTTGTGTATTAATTGGGCCTTACTGTGAAAGACCAGGTGTTGACACCCATTTTTTGCCAATGAGTCGGGTCATTTCTCTTACCACTATTTACTGGTGTCCCGAGGCATCCGCCGCTTGCTGGTTCGCTCCCAAGCACGATTTCGGTCTTATTTTGTGAATGGCCCCAAGCTGGGTGATTGGACTCGCAGTCCAAGGCCTTATGCATGGCCCACTCAGAAACCACCTTCTGGAGAAACCCACGAGGGGCGAGGAAACCCCACCGCACTCACACCGATACACGATGACTCGGTCAAGCGTAACACAAAAGCCCAGAACATATGGAGTCACCCGGACTCTCAACCCACGGGCATGCTAATTGAGGTAGCACGATACCTCCAAACACCCCAAAACACAGGCACAAAACTCCCGGGGGTGTCCGAGATATCCACGAGACCGAAGGTTGACCACTGGGTCACAACCGGGTCGACCGGGGGACAACACAATGCAATCGGAACACAATTAGCACAGAAAATAGGGTGGCGGTCCTCCCTAGACTGTCAAATCAACTGGCGACCCTCTCAGGACAGCAACCCAAGCCTAGCGGTCTACCCTTGGACCGCAAAGCCCTGCGTAGCGGTCCAGCCAAGACTGCTACGCTCCAGGAACACCTAGGACCTAGGCGGTCAAGCCTAGGCCGCTTGGCAGCACGGTGGTCCACTATGGGCTACAACCAATAGTTAAGTGGTCCACTCTGGGCCGCAAAGCACCTAAGGCAGTCACAAAAAGATCGCTACTATTCGAAAAGCAAGGACGAGGGATGATCACCTCCCAGACCGTAACCAAATCCTCCAATGCTCTTCTCAACCTCGAAAATCCACCCATAGCAGCCAACACTACGATCTTGGACTTGTGGGCTATGGGCCCACCACGCTTCCGCTGCGCACTCTGATACACACGCATAGCCAACACAGCAACTCGAGACTCGCCATCCCGACAATCTTCTACAACTCTACAGGCTCCGATCCTTAACACATTGGGAACCATAACACCAACCACGAATTCTCACGAACACTGCCTAGCTGGCACTCATCCTTTCGGAACAGTGCCAACTCACCTTACACATCAGGAAATGGACAATGCTTCTCACAGGCAACCACCTTCCCAAAACATAGGACGTGTCTCGCATGGACTTCATGGCACACGAAGGCCAACCAATCCGACCACACGATACAAGATGACGAACCTTGGAAAAACGTGATCTCCTCCCACCTAAGGAGAACCTAGCACACCTCCGACCAATGAAAAATCTCCATGCTCGACCTGACCTTAAACCTTACGCACGCTGGGAATAGCGCGTTTTGGCACCGAGAAAATCGTCGCTTCCATCAGGTCAGCACCTCTGACACACTCGCCCAACGTCACGTCAGACCATAATTACAACATCTCTTCATGCACCACCGTTGAAATTCCTCGAACTGCAACACGCCACGCCAAGAGACGCGACACGATCCATAATCGGCAACTGCCAATGCTCATCCTCGAGTCCCAAACTCGCCACGGAACCTTAACACCTCGAGCCAATTCCAGGGTGAACACAACCCATTCACACGCAAGAGCGTAGAAGCAAGAACTTATTGGGATGCCTCTACCCAATCCTATCTCGAAATCCACAAAAGTAATTAGGATCGATACGTCATTTCTGACGCTATAGAGCATGACAAAAACATCGAGCTCGACCATCAACAGCTCAACAGAAGATCCTCTACTCGCCCGAGCGCACCTCTCGATCAGAGTACCCACTCCGACACCTTAAACCACAACCTTAACACCTCAGGGGCTGGACAACCATAGACTGGGGTGGCCAAAACCAACAACAGCTCCTCCAGAGCACACTCACAGACACTTATCCACAGACGATTCTCACCAGCCACCTGACCTCACTGCAGATTCCTCGAATGTAGCACCACGGTAACGCACATGCCGACAAACTCTGCCGAATGCAGCACAACTTGGGCCACCATCTCAAGGGGAGGAAGCTCTCAACCTCGATCCTTAGACCCCCCGCCGACACTCTGACGATGACAATAACCACCTTCACAGCGCCAACACCGCACCCTCAAACTCTCATAATGTGGGCATTCCTCGTCTCTCCACAATTTTTTCAAGGCTTGGATTACTCATCGGCTTGTGCCATTGTATTCGTCTCTAGAGGTCTAAACCCACTAGGATTGAGTTGAGATAATCTTAGAACAGATTTGGATAGGATTTGGGTCAAGTTGAGATAAAACACCTCGGATTGGGACTCTCCAAGAGAGTCCCGATCGAGTTTGATGCGTAATGGGTTGGGCAGTCTAGCGATAGATCGCCCTTCCTATTGAGCGGCTCTTTGTTGGCCGCATATGTATGGAAGGATCATTGCATCATGTGGCCGGTCACGGATCGCACAACTCATATATGCGGCCTATATCTAGCCGCATAAACCTTGTATGGCCCAAGAGCGGCCGCCCATTCCTTTGCTGTGTTGCTTGAAGCTTGCCCTCATTTCTTGGAATAAATACCTCTCCCCTCTCGCGTCGTCTCTCACGTCGAGTCGGCGTGCCTCTCTCCACTCACATCATCTCTCTCGTAGGGTCGGCGTACCTCTCTCCACTCGTGTCATCTCTCTCGTAGAGTCAGCGTACCTCTCTCCTCTCGTGTCGTCTCTCTCGTAGAGTCAGCGTACCTCTCTCCTCTCGTGTCATCTCTCTCGTGGGGTTGGTGTACCTCTCCCTTCTCGTGTCGTCTCTCTCGTAGAGTCGGCGTGCCTCTCTCCTCTCGCTCGTCTCTCTTGTAGAGTCGACATACCTCTCCCCTCTCGCGTCGTCTCTCGCGTCGAGTCAGCGTGCCTATCTCCTCTCGCGTCGTCTCTCTTGTAGGGTCAGCGTGCCTCTCTCCACTCACATTGTCTCTCTCGTAGAGTCACCGTGTCTCTCTCCTCTCGCATCGTCTCTCTCGTGGAGTCGGCGTGCCTCACCTCTCCCGTGTATCTCACTCGTAAGTCATCCACGGTCCGAATTTGCATATTTTCATACACACATGCATCACATAAGAAAATCAAAAAAAAGGGAAAAAACAAACTAGGTCACTATCATGTCACATCATCTACAGGTATAGAGTACAAAACAAAAATCAGGCCGCCCCCTCTGGCCTGTCGCTGTCTCCGCCTCCATCCTGCCTCTTCGATGGCGGCCCCATCATAGAGGTCGCTCCCTCCTCTCTCTCTCACCGTCGATGCCGGTCCTCCTCCTCATTCCTCTACCGCTGAGAGGAAGTCGTGAGAAAATGCCCAATGGAGCCATGGGTAGCCTGACTGTCGCTCGGGGCCGCACGGCTACCACTCATCGCGTTACGGGAGTGGCTCATCTCTCGGTAGGCCCGCACCTCACCGTGTAGCTCGAACGCCTCCTGGCGAAAATGCTCTAGCTCTGAGGTCATGGTCTGGAATCACTCCACCTCTGCCCAGAGGACCGCCATCTCCATCGGGTCTGACGGTCTGGCCTGTGCTAACCGCTCTCGCAGGCGGGCTACCTCCTCCTGGGCCTCAGCACGGTCACGCTCCGCCGACTCCCGCGAGTGGATGCTCCGCTCCAGCTCCCCACGTAGGCGGGTCACCTCCTCCCTCATGCCGAAGCCCTGCGCCATCTCCTCGCGCAGACGAGCAGCCTCGTCCTGCACTAGGACGAGCTCCTCTCGTAAGTGGTCACCCTCGTCGATGGCGGCCGTCAGCTCTGTCACCTACACACATGCATTCACCATTAGTCAACTGCATTGTAATATAAGAACACAATTCACAAAGGGAAGTGTAGGACGTACCCGCTCGGTGAGCGCTGCCTCGGCCACCTTGGCCTGATCGACCATCCGTCAGAACTCCGCATCTCGCTCCGCCCGATCGGCAGGAGTCTGTGCGGTAGAGGAAGATGGAGCGTCGGCCCCCTGTCGCTGGGCCTCCTCCCCCCGCTAAAATCAAAACTCCAGGTCAGTCGCATCTCAGCATAATAGTAATACATCAGTAAAAGTAAAACTCACCAAAGGGCTAAGGCCTGTCGGGCCTCATCCCGCTCCTGAATCGTCGTTGTGAGGAGCCCTGTCAGCTCTGTAAGGCGTCCCTCGCGGTCGGTCTGCATTTAGAAGTCCAAGTGTTAGCACATCATTGAGTAGAAATCATAATCATAATTGAAAGAGTCCAAGAAGAGACTCCTCATCTGGAAGCTCCGCATTGAAGGGAGAATCTTCCGGTACTAAATGGGATGCCAAGAATTCAGCTATGCCCTGCCCCTTGATTGCCTTTCTAGGGACGTAGGTGATGTCGTACTCCATAAGTAGGAGAGCCCATTACCCCAATCGTCCTGAGAGAATGGGTTGTTTGAGAAGGAACTTCAAGGGGTCGTGCTTAGATATAAGCTCAATCCGATGAGACAGGAGGTAGTGTCGCATTTTCTTGACGGCAAATACCAATGCCAAGCATACTTTCTCCATGGGGGAGTAGCGGTACTCGGCACTGATCAATTTTCAGCTGAGGTAGTAGAGCGACTGCTCTTTACCTTCTTCATTGACTTGCGCCAACAGAGCTCCCAGCGAGGCATCCATGGCGACAATGTAGAGTATGAGGGGTTTACCCTTGACAGGCGTCCCCAGGACCGGAGGAGTGAGGAGGTACTCCTTGATCTGCTTGAAAGCTGCCTGGCATTCTGGGTCCCATATGAAGGGAGCATCTTTCTTCATCAGTTTGTTGAAAGGCGTGCATCGACCGGAGAGGTTGGAGATGAACCTCCGAATGTAGGTCAGTCTACCCTGGAGTGACATGAGTTCGGTGAGGTTGCTGGGTGGTGGTAGCTCCCGGATCGCTTTGATCTTGCTGGGATCCACCTCAATTCCTCGGTATCGAACGATAAAGCTGAGAAACATGCCGCTGGATATGCCGAAGGCACATTTCATGGGGTTCATTTTGAGCCCATATTGTCCGAGACGCTCGAAGACTTGACGCAGATCGCGTAGGTGGTCTTCTCGCCTTCTAGTCTTGACGATAAGGTCGTCAACATAGCATTTGACAATGTTGTGCAGCATCTCGTCGAAAATTTTAGTCATGGCCCTTTGGTAAGTAGCATTGGCATTCTTCAAACCGAAGGGCATGCGCTTGTAGTTGAAGATCCGTTTGGGAGATCTGAAGGCGGTGTAGTTTTTGTCTTCCAGGGACATCCGGATCTGATTGTAACCAGATGATCCATCCATGAAAGATAGAGCTTCGTGTCCGGTGGTCATGTCGACCATTGTTTTTGTGATTGGGACTGAGAAGTCATCCTTCGAACAAACTTTATTGAGGTCTCGAAAGTCGACGTAGATGAGGACTTGACCATTTTTCTTTTTGACTGGGACAATATTGGTGAGCCAGACCGGATAGATGCATGGCTCGATGAAGTCGACCTCCTCCATCTTATTGACCTCGGCTGCAACCTGGAGTTCCAGCTCATGGCGCATGTGCCGCTGGGGTTGTTTGACCAGCGTAGCTGAGGGAGATATGGCCAGGTCATGCTCCACTACGGAGGGACTTAACCCTGGCATCTCTTTGTATGTCCAGGTGAAACAGTCTTTGTATTTGAGTAGGAGTTGCTTGTAGTCCTGCCTCTCTGCCTCGGTGAGGAGAGCACTGAGGAAAGTTTGTTGAGGGGCTTCATCTTTGCCCAGATTAATTTCGACAAGTTCATCGACGGTTGCCTGGCCACCGTCCTCCAGTTCGGGAGGTGTTGGCTGGAAGTCAACGAAATCTTCATCCTCGGTGTCGGCTTCGTACACCCATAGGTCCTCGGAGCCAATTGTTGAAGCTGATGGGGCTGGGAGATTATCGTTGCTAGACCCGGCCTGAGGTTGCCCCAGGTCATCCATGTCGAACTGACAGTCGTCGGTTGGCATCCCAGAGGCTTGGCTGGGGTTGTCTGCCAGTGCCGGCGATGCCTCACGATCTTTGCTCCGGGGACCTTCCTCATGGGGAAAGTGTGGTGAACTAGGTTCTTCCATTGGCTGGGAGGCCGCGGGGGCCTCCTCCATCTCGGCATCCTTGTGGACGGACGAGGCAACCTCATCAGGTGCTGGAACTGAGGTACTGGCTCTGGCAGGAAGCGTGATTAAAATCTCCTCTCCCTCATCTCCCAAGCTGTCGAACCTGGTGTTGGTGATAACTGGGTCGACGGCTGGATGTGTCGGTCCCACGACATGGCATTCCCCACCTCCGCTCTTCAACCTGTAGTTTTGGGTCGCAGGTAGCAGAGTACCAGTAGCTTGCAGAGGTGACTGCGACTTCATCCCAATGTTTCAAGAGGCCCAAGTGGTACCATTGGAAGCGTCTCCGAGTCTTCTTCGCAACGGTAGTCATCTCACCCCATCCTGAGCTCGTGACTGCCTGAAGCAGTTGATCTCCCCCGACTGCGTGACTCCATCCAGACTGCCACCCTAAGGCTATTTGCAGGAGCTGCTGCGACCAGTCACCTAAAGATCTGGAGGCGAGATTTGGCTGGGACCTTGTACAACGAGTTTTCTTCCATCACCAAGAAGCGGAACTACATTCGGCCTCTGGAGCAGTGATTTCTTAATTTTCTCCCTAGGGTGTGCTGTTCTGTCCCCTCTTGGACTGAATAGATCACCTGTCACTGTTTGGGCTGCTCCGGTCAACTCTGACATCTGCTGCTGTTCTCGTGGGCCACATTTCAAAGTAGACGTGACAATAATTCCATCGACTCCAGCCACACTCCATTCTGAGTCCGGGAGTGTTTGTGGCGGCCTCGACTTCTTGCTGCTATGGCTCTATAGCAGTCAGAACTAGGAAGTAGAGACCTTGTTCGTGGCTCTTCCCCGACCGGCACTGACAACCTGGGAATTCCAAAAAATTCAGTCAAGACCCTGGTCCAATTACAAGGAGTTGGCCACTAGTTTCGTCAAAAATCGAGTTCAGGAGTGGTCACAGCGGCACCGACATCGCCTACCTATCCCCTATTCCAGAAAGAGGACAGAATTGACCCCACTGTTCGTTGAAACTCCTCGCTCTATTCTTTCCCTCCCCGCTTGGCTGGCTGAAGGCCCCTCCCTGCATGGAGGTATTTTTGGGTGTAAGTAATTTAACCCCCACCCCAAGATCCCCCTCCTGCATGAGGTGTAGTATTGTAATAACATGAGCAGGTCGAAGCGACACCGGTGCGGCGAGCGGGTGCATACCCACGCCTCCCCACTCTCCCTCGTCTCCGGCCGAGATCGGTGTATTCACACCGATCAGGTGAGCTCCTGAACACTTCTCATTGCTGGGATTTCTTTGCTTAGTTTAGTATTGCATTTGGTTGCTCCGTCGGCGGTGAGAGAGCGCCCGATCCCGACTTCGATAATATTTGAGTGACTATCATGGCCGCGTTGCGAGAGAACCATTACATCGCACGCCCTCGACGTGTTGGCCGCCCATGAGAGTCGGCATCCCTGTACCCTTGGGGGTTTAATCCCAAGCTAGCCAACCCCCGGAGCAGTGAGGTCCCACCCCAGACCCTCACTACCATTATTGGGTTACCTACGGGCACGAGTGTGCACTTAGCGGGTGAATCCACTCAAGTGAAGCTATCGGTCTATGAGTTGCTTACTTGCTAGGTTCGAGGGTCATTTGGTCGGTCCCTAGGTCATTTCACATCACTTTCGCATCAGCAAAAAGAAGGAAGGAGGGAGACGTCCCACTGGGTGTGCCATCCTTTTTGTTCCACCCCCGAGACATCCGTCGGGGCAGTGTAGGCGGTGACCGGAGTGAGGGGTAGGGTACAGCCACAAGAGAGATGCTGGAAGTTAATCAGCCTCGGGCACCCCCTCTCATGACCGTATCCTCCTCAAGGTGGCACCGTGCACTCGCCTTTTATGGAGAGTCGATGGGACACTAAGTGACATGAGGGATTTTTCTGAGTTAATGGGAAACGTGGCTGGGATGCGGATGTGCCAGTCGATTTCTCGACATCACCTGTGGAACCGATCGTTTAACTAGGGATGCGTCGCCAGGGCATGGCACGTGGACTCGGGGGATGAGCGACACGTGGAGGGAAGAACGGTTTCGTGGGTGCGAGTGTGCAGGCGACTGTGGGGAGTCGTATACAAGATGTCTTTCCCCACCGACCGCAAGTAGTCGGTGTTTATTTACATCAGATTGAATCCGAAGACCTTCGTCCCATACCGAAGCAGAGTTCGTATTCCTAAAGCCCGGGATGAAGACCCAAGAGGACATATTTTCATTGTTAAAATTTGGAGGGGCCTCCACTTAATTTTTTTTCATCTTTAGCCAATCTTATGAACAGTACATGAGTAGTTGGGTAGCGGCATTAACAGGCATGCATGTGTGTGGGCAGGAGGCCACGACTCTCTCGCATGTATTCCTTGCGTGCAAGTGGGCATGGCAGCAGCTTGGGCATCATACAGGGACAGCAACATTGGAACATTGCTGACAGGCGGACACGGTAGCGACTCCTCCGGCTTGGGCATCTCCAGCGGCGTGTGTTCGCGGACAGAGTCATGTGCGCAGTAATGGTGTGCTAGGCTAGAAAACAGATGGCATTGGCGCGCGCAGGAGGTGAGGGCCTCGCTCGGCCCTACAAAATGAGACTTCGCCCCCACCTTCTCTTCAGCTCTTAACTCCTCCCTCCCTCCTTCCCTCTCTCTTCTTTCCCTCCCCCGTCGGCCCTCTACCTTCTCTCTCTAACCCACACACTGTCGCGGCAATCCCCTCTCTCCTCCTGCATCTCTCTCTACCTCTCCCTGCTCTCCCGTCTCTGCTCTCACCTCTCTCACATGGCACACACACACGCACGCACACCCCACACCACCGGCAACACCGCCGCGGCCATGCACTCCGCCTCATCACTCCCTCTCTTCTCCACATCCGGCTCCACAGCACCGCCACCTCCCTTCACCTGCTACACAGCCGTCCCCCTCGGCCGTGCCCCCCTTTCACGCCGTCGTCATTTGCATGCCTTTGTCTGCGTCTCCTCCTCCCTCTCGTTTCTCCCTCCCTCGCGATCTCTCTCTCCCTCTCTCTTTCTCTCAAACCCAGCCCCATGCCCATGCAAGTCACCCACGCCCCACAACCAGCGAACCCCCCTCTCTCTTTCTCTCTCTTTCTCTCCCCTCTCGCACCGATGGCCACCTTCCCCACACGTCGCACACACTTCTCCCGTCTCCTCTCCCCATCGGCTCACCTCATACACGGCTGCCCGCTCATCTCCTTCCCACCCCACACGCACCCACTGGCCTCCCTTCGCCTCCTTCTCTCTCGTTCTCTCTCTCTCTCAAACTCCCTGCACCCCCGTCTCTCTCTCTGCTTCTCTCTCTAACCTCCCACCTTCCCTCCGCAGAGAAGCCGGCCACTCCCCACGTCCGGCTCCGCTGATCTCTCTCTCCCCCTCGGTTCGTTGCGCTCCCGTCTCCTCTCCCTTCCCATGCACATGCCGGCGGATCCCTCTTCGTCGACGTCGTCACCGTCCACACCTCCTCACCGAACCGACCCCTCACCCTGCTCCCTCTCTCCTTATACACACACACACCTCATTATCCCTCTTTCATCCCTCTCACAACTCGCCATGCACGCCGGTCGCGACCTCTGCGTCTCTCTTCTCAACCCATGCACACACACGTTAACTGCCAACCCCCGCCGGTGTCGACCACGCCTCGCCCTCCGTCCGTCCCACTCTCTCTTATCCTCACCTCACCACTCGCGGCACACCCAGCAGCATCGGATGGCTTCCCCTCCTCCGTCTTTCTTTCTCGCCTCCCACTTCTTACACACCGCAGTCGGCGTCGTCTCCCTCCCTCTTTCTCGCTCTAACCCTCACACCTACACATCTCTCTCCTCTCGTGAGTTCTCTCTCTCTCTCTCTTATCCTCCGTGTCTCCACCACTCTTTATCTCTCTCTCCCACTGCTCACACAAGCACACACGCATTTTTTATTTTTTTATTTATTTTATGTTGATTTAAAAACCCACCTTTCTCTATTACTCTCCCTACCTACACCTCCACTTTCTCTATCTATCTCCTTCGTCTCTCTCTAACCCCTCCAAGGTCGGCGCAAGATGGACGTACTGAGCTCTGTGACGAGTGAAATCGGCGCAAGATGGACGTACTGAACTCCGTGACTAGTGAAAATCAAAGACTCAAGGAGACGACGTCGTCTCGACACCACGGCCGCGAGATCCTCGCCCATCCTCCTCCTTGGTGTTATTTAGAGTTTATTTTCTATTCAGAACTGTAATAGCCCAGAGTCAAGTCCAAAGGAAAGACAACAAGTGCCAAGTACAGTCGATAGAAAAGAAAAAGATGTACCAGAAAGTCGGGGGAAGCCTGACGAGGGTACTAGCTGGCCACAACTAGACGCTACGAGCACGCGTCCCAGGTACACACAAAAGCCAAATGAATAACCACCACCTGTAAAGCAGGGGTGAGCATCGTGTCACTGGCTTAGTAGGGGTCACGCGGATCTCCACCGAGGAAAACACGCAGTAACACTCTAAAACAGCAAGCAGGTAAAAAACAGGTAGTAGTAAAGTAGGAAAGCTAAACTACAAAGCTGTAAAGGAAACAGAACATGGAGCTAGAGTAGGGAACAAGCTAAGGAGGAGGAGAAAGAAGAAGCCGTACTAGACAATGGCTATCGAACTAACCTCGGTACCCCAAACTACTCCAAGCAAGGGCAGGCGAGCGACTCAGAGCTGACAGAGACAGGAGTTGCCGAATTGCCAATGTAAGGAACCTACAAAACAGACACTATAACAAGCAAAGACAGGAGGTGAACTCTGAACTAAAGAAGTCAGAAGCTTACCGAACTGTCAACATGATGCCAGGTTCCAAATGAAGACCTGCAAGGACAATAAGCAAGCCTAGGAAAACCTAGATAGATGACCGACACGGACGACAGACAACACGACAAGGACATCGTGCACACTGCCACATACACAACCAAAACGTCGTGCAAGCGGCAGACACTGACCCCGAGTACAGCCACAAAAAGGGCTAACCCAAAAGGTCATGACGCATGAGGAACGCAAAGAGAACTGTGAAGAGAAGAGTCACGCGTCACATGATTGGAGTGCCCCACACTAGAAGAATAGCCAGCTACGTCCACTAACGTCTTATGCTGTGCCTACTAGCATCTCGTCTACGATACCTACAAACGGGTAGAGACTAAGACACTGTCAGAACCAGAACAGTAACTAAGTCGCAAGTGACTAGACAGGGGAATGCCTGTCAACATCAGTCCAAAGCCCCTGACCACGTGTGCACACACTGGCTTTTGCCTAAGCCAGGCCTCTAGCTAATTTTCTCCCCCCGTAGGGCACAACGGTAACTGCAGGAGCCGACAGAGACTAGCTTAAAAATCGTGAACCGGAAGTGCCCTATTGTAAAAGCCGTCACGCCAAAGTGTACCATAAGACTACGGCTAGTGAAGGCTCACAAGACACAGACTCCAAAACACGAGTGTCGAAGTACATATAGGCAAGAGTGCCCTGTAACACACACTTCGAAGCACCAAAGGCAACACAGGAGACTACCAACAGACTCAGGACAAGGCAACTAGCCCTACAACTACAACGGTCCCTAAGTCCTACGACTCTGAGTCAGGATCATCGCACGTAGCGGAACGAGCCGCCAATCGATCTAATCCTAAGCCAAGGAAAATGGCGCTCCAAGAAAATGACACATGGAGACCTGAGGGGACACCAAGAACCCTCAGCACACCTGGATACGCAACTCGAGATAGAACGGTACCTCGAGGCATCTAGAACCAATGTCTCGAATTGGACAAGGCCATAAAGACACAACAAGACTTCCTGTCAACCACTAGGTAATCCCGGGTTGACCGAAACCAGACACGACACTGACATACTCATACATCCACCGCCATCGCAATACAAGAAGTAGAATCAACTGGGACAAGAGCGGCGGGAGATGACAACACTCTGGGCAGAGCAACTTGTCAGTCAACTGCTAGGGGAAAACCTAACAATCAAGAGATAGTTGCTACGCAACCAGAGACAATGACAATGGTAGTTTCTAGATTGAGTCATTAGGGTACTGTCGTAGTCTAGGAAAAGACCACAGCCAGTCACCTAAACTGACCAATCTAGACAACCACCGATAGACAGACACTGCCCTAAACAAGGACCAAAGATAGACGGATGCACAACATAGAACAAGCAAACGGTCATCATGATAAACAGGACTATAACGCACCAGCATAGGGGCGTTATACCCACATAGCACACCAAGGGAGGGGCAATTTGTGAGAATAAGGCTATTAGCTAGCTACAAATCACCGTGATTGTGAGTTGAGAGTGCCCATTCCTTAGCTCCAGTCGAGCACCGAGCTCGGACTACAGTGCCCTAGGCGACAGTGGTTCCTTAACCACTGCGATCCCATGTTTCCCTCACAAGGGACGATCGTCGGGCTAGAGTGAGTTGCTATTGAGAGACGTCTCCACCCGAAGAACGCCACGGTGGTCAGCCGCCTGGCTTGTCTTTAGCGTGTTAGTGCTGGCCGCACTTCGAGTCGATCGTAGGTCTTAGCCCGGTCGCGTCTCCATCCCTCATCAGTTTGGTATCAGAGAGGGTTAGAGTCTAGGGTAGTCTTTGCACTTAAAAAAAAAGAAGAGAAAAAAAAGAGAGAGAGAAAAAGGAAAAAGGGTCTTGACTCTAGTGTGTCTTGTCTTAGGTGTCTTTGCATGCCCACTCGACGCGGTACCCAATACCATCACCCCACGTCTATGGCAAACCCACGGGATGTCACCTCGGGAGACTTTCACTCCTTGCATGAGGCAATGATGGCCATCATGGCCCGATTAGATCAGTCCGAGGCCAACTTTCGGAGCTTCTCTGACAATGTGGACGGTCGTCTTAGGGCCATGGAGGAACGCATGGAGGCATCCGATAGGTCTGTCCAAGATCTGGTCGGGCGGTTGGATAGGATGTCACACGGAGACCCTCCTAGGGCAGCCCAGGGCCCACCCACACCCACTCCAGCGGTGGCCTAAAGCCATGTCACTCCCCTAGCCTAGGTCCAGCTCGTCCCCGCGGTCCAGGACCCGCCCGTACATGCTCCTCAGCCCACCCTTCATCGGGCCCCCGAACCACAGCTCCGTGACCTTGGTGTTGAGGACTATGGGTCCGATAATGCTTATGAGGGGTATGGCTGACATCGTCATGGCTTTCATCAGTTGAGGGATGAAGAGGATGAAAGAGTCGTTAGGACCGTGCGAGTGGACCCTCCCACATTTAATGGGTCCAAAGCTTTGGACCTGAAGGTCTATCTTGATTGGGAGGCCAGCATGGACCGGTACTTCAAGTGATTCGAAATGACGGACCTTCTGAGAGTCAAGTTCGCTAAAATGAAGTTGTTAGGGCCAGCGCAAACTTATTGGCGCAATGTAGAGAGCTTGCTATATCAGCGTCGGGAGCCCCAGGTCGAGTTTTGGGATGAGATGAAGGATAGACTTAGAACTAAGTATCTTCCCACCACGTACTGCCAGAGGCTTATTTATCGCTGGCAGAATCTCAACCAAGCAGATCGGTCCATGTCCGAGTACATCACAGAGTTTGACGAATATTTTTTACGATGTGACGTCACAGAAGAGAGCACAATGCCTGTTTCCCGCTTCCATTGTAGTCTGCGGCTCCACTATCAATATGAACTCTTTCGCCACAATGTAACCACCCTGGAGGCTACATACCAGGTTGCTCTCGAGTTAGTGTAGTTCGAGTCAGAGTTCGCTCCCATCCAGCGACCAGGGATCACCTATCAACGTGGGTCCGACCCTCGTACCACGCCCAGTTCTTATAGTCGATTTCCAGTCGCTCTCCCTTGGAACCTCCTCGCCAAGACCCTACTACCCTCAGGCCTTGCACTTTCCCTCCAAGGGATCCTTCCCCTCGCCAACAGGTGCCATTTCCCATCCCAGGTCCTCAGTAGCCCACGTTGCCTACTCAACCCCAGCTACCACCACCCCCGGCCCGTCGAGAAGACAAAGGAAAGCGGTCGATGACTAGTGGAGCATCTTCTAGCATGGGGCCACGTGACCAATGCTATAGGTGCGGTGGGATTGGCCACTTTGCAGCTAAGTGTCCCACTCAGGAATCATTGGCTATCTCAGACACTCTAGTCCGTGACCCTACACCGGAGCTAGTATCGGTCAGCTATGAGCCAGATCCAGAACTCACAGAGGAGTTCTTTGATGAGATTTTAGAAGAGCATATTGTTGACCCAGGTACTCAGTCCTAGGGCAATGTGTAATTGGGTGTGATCTTCCTTGCTCGACATCCTACTTGAGGGTGCATCTGGGGAGATGATTGAAGCTATCCCCAGCACTGCAGCAATGGACCCATCGGTCCTAATGCTACTTCAAAGATATCGGCAGGAGATAGACCTGCTGAAGAAATAGCTGATGGAGAAGACATAACAGTCATCAGCTTCCAAGCCGCCTGAGGTGCAGGGCAAATCATCACGGGGAGTTGTCAACCAGAATGACCCTCCACCGCTCTACACTATGCCCCAGCCGATAGAATCAAGTTTGGCGACAAGTCAACAATGGCTACCACAGTCGCTGATGCCGCCAATGCTACCTCAGATGCACCAGGCACCTCCCTTGTTGCATCCTCCTCCGCAGGCGACCTCTCTGGTCACCCCCTACCTGTAGCTGGCACATTTCTACCCAGAGCCTGTTGATCCTACCGTCATGAACAAGATGATGGTGGAAAGAATGATCGAACTGAAGCTCGTAGAAAGAAGTGAAGGTGACTATGTCACGTTCGATGCGTACAGGGTGCCATACCCACTGCATCATGTTGCCAAGCAGCTCCCTCTTGGGATTAGCAAGATACCAAAGTTCGACAAGTTCAATGGGAAGGGATCCTTGAAAGAGCATGTTGCCTACTACATCGTCGTCATGGGTGATCTGGCCACCGACGAGTCATATCTACTGATGTTCTTCGGGTCCTCACTGATGGGGCTCACTTTTGAATGGTACTCCAGCCTCCCGACCGGGTCGATCAGCGACTGGTCGGGTATGTAGAGGAAGTTCAGAGAAAGGTTCCATGTCACAGAGAGGGAGGTCACAGTGGCTGAACTCTATTCAACAAGATAGAGGGCGGATGAGACGGCCCTTGATTATATCAAGAGATGGAGGAATCTCGGAATGAGATGCAAGTGGCCCCCACATCAGGAGGACGCTGTGCAGATATGCAAGCAGAACCTCAGGAGAGAGGTTCTGGAAAAGATGATAGGGATGGAGATCCGGTCTTTCGACCGACTAAACAGCATTGTGGCCGAGGTGGAAGCCTTCCTGGCCAGGCCTGCCCCTACATCAGCTGCTGCCACGACACAGAAAGGCAAGGCAATAGAACGGCGCCAGACGCCTAAAGAAGCCAACACCCTTGATGTCAAGGCGTTTGAAGAATAGAAGGATAAAGGCAAGAAGGTGGTCGCCCCACAGCCTGCTAAAGCCGCAGATGGCAAGGAGGGTCCCTCACTGTAGGACAAAATGAAGAAGGCTTACTCCTTCCCGAAGTAGAAGACAAGAGTTCTGTTCGACTGGGTAACCTAGTATGACATGGTCAGCCTGCCTGAGCCAAAGAGGCCGGAAGACCTAAAAAGAAAAGACAGCCTGAGATTTTGCCCCTATCACCATATGCTGGGGCACCCAATTGAAGACTACTATGTCTTCAAGGATATTATTGAAGGCATGGGGAAGAAGGACGAGATCGACTTGGGGGAATACAAGGTCGACCCTCCACAGCCTCATGCCGCTCTTCTGAGGAGGGCTGGAGTCAACATGGTCTCTACATACTAGGCATTGCCTGAAGAGACCTTTAAAGATAGCACATGGCACACTTATGAAGCTTGTTTCTTGGCGCCCGTGAAAGAACAACATGGATGGCAGCAAATCCCTACAAAGAGCAGAAAGAAGAGGGCATCTCGCCCGAGAGTGGGGGCACATGTGCATGGCATCACACCACAACCCACTCCATCGGTGGCAGCACCTGTGGGGACCAATCCACCTGCAGTTATTAGAATACCCACACATAATCGGAGGAGACAAACTCCACTGCCAACAATAAAGGAAGTCAGCCTCGGAGCCCGGAACCTATAGAATTATATAGATGGGCTAGATGATTATGTGCAGCCCGAACTGAAGCCTTTGCTGATACGGGACCACGTCCCATGGCAAGAGCTGGAGCAGCTTTCACTCGAGCAGAAGGAAGAAGCTGATGCAGCATCTGACAAGGATGGCAGCCTGTTCTCGGGGCAGGCGCCAGCTGAAGCAAAGAAGAAAGGTGGACGTTAGTAGGATTCGTGGGTGGATCCTATGCTAGCATGGTTTAATTGTTTGTCGCCTGTGATTAGAGGTCGGTTTCACTATGTGGGCCAGGTGGCTTGTCACCTCCAGTGTCGACAGCCATATGAGCAGTCCACGTTGTGCGTTATGTCTTCCAACAGAGTATTTGACTCTGCTCATTTTTGTTGATTATCTTGTTATCTAAGTCTGTGGATCTGTTGTATCATTGTATGGCTTTGTTTCCCCTGCGCTTCGAGGTGAATGGGGCGTGGAACGGGCCGATTTGGCCATTCCACTATTTTGCTTACTGTGTCAGTGTAACGGTCATCCTAGAGACCGTCACTTTCCGTAACGGTCCCATAACAGACCGTTATCTTTGTTAGTCATTTTGGGCTCTTCGAGGCTTGGTCGGTGTGACAGAGTAGTACAGGACCGTCACACGGTAATGCGCTAATGCAGAAGTATTACACTCGGGTCGTCTTTCGAGGTGTGTATGTTAGTTCCTTGGAGAACATATTTTCCTCGTAGACCGTGTTGGTCGATTCTCTCTAACGGACTTCTCCCTGTGCATTATGGTTAGTTAACGCGCTTATGCTAGTCCGTTATATTATGTTTGACCGATGGTTGACTGGCCATAGCGGTTGGTGTAACGCACCTATCCCTATGCGCCAGGTTACTGTAACGGGCTTAGGCTAGTCCGTTACATGCTGTTCGTCCGTATCCGTAGTTTTCGGTCAATTGGCTCTAACGCCCCTGCCTCAGTGCGTCAGGCTGTTGTAACATGCCTATAGAGGTCCATTATAGTTCTGTTGGCCGTGATGGCCATTGGTCTGTTCTGTTCTGTGTCGACTTATTGTAGATCGAGTCCTAGGGCGGTGTCTGTCTGTCGATAGTTTTCTGGATAAGTCGATTTAGGTGATTAGGTGTGGTCTCAACCCTGACTGTGATGGTACCCTAACGACTCAATCTAGAACTGCCAGTATCCTTGTCTCTGGTTGAGTAACGACTATTCCTTGACTGTCGAGTTCGCCTAGTGATTGAGTGATGGTTCACTTTGCCCAGAGGGTTGTCTTTATCCACCACTCCTATTTCTATTGTTTTGGCTTGATCTCGTGGTTTGCTTGTGACCCGTGGATGTCTGTTGATATCCTATGAGGGCTGTGACCTTGATGAGATAGCCAGGAGTGCTTGTGCATGTTCTGATGTTTGTGTGTGCCGGTGTGTGTCGTGTCTGGTTCTGGTCAACTCGGTGAGACTAGGGATTGGCAGATGGCCTTGTTGTGTGTCTCGATGATTTTGCCTAGTTTGAGACGTTGGTTCCGGATGCCTCAAGGTATCATTTCACCTCGGTCTACGTGTCCAGTTGTGCTGAGGAGGCTTTTCCTGCTATTTACGAGTTCCATCATGTATCACCGGTGTGCGTTGCATAAGTGCGTAGTGGAAGCGTGTGGGCTATTTACCCACTGGTTGAGGATCTTTTCATAGGGTTCTGGCCAATCGAGAGAATTGTGTTTCTCGACGTAACTTGGTCTTGGCTTCCTGTGCCTTGATTTTGTTTGTTCTCGTGTTGTTGCTAGTAATTTTTCGGTGTTGGCATTGGCGTTTGTGAGTATTGGGGAATTTATCAACTTTCTTGTGGATTGAGTACCCTCTACTCTGCATTTTTTCTCTTGGGTGTTGTGCTCTTGAGGCATATTCACAATCCTTGAGATGCGTTCCCCAAGATTATTACTTTTCTTATCGGTTCTTATCATCGTGGGTCGTCCTCGGTGAGCTGTCTAAGGCATGACTAGTTCCTTATGGCCGTGTGTTCGGCTACTGTTGTGCCTTGATATGACCCTACTTGCAGTGGTGTTCCGTAGTTCTGTGTCTTGTACGGAGCTGGAATCTTGCGAGTGCTATCGTTGTGTTATTTTTTGAAGTGCAAATTCTGTATGATTTTATGTCTCTGTCTTGGACCATTGCCTTGTCAGTAGCTTACCGTACTCTTCTTTCCTGGTAGAGTAGCTTGCGACTCGATTTCGGGGTGAGTGCCGTGTGAGTTGGCCGCCGACTTCGGCCCGTTCGGTTCGCTATTGTGCTTGCTTGTGTAGGTCCAAGGTTGTGGCACATCACTTCGGGGGCCTCATCAGCCCCCTAGGTGGCGTCTCCAGTTCTTGGTAGCGGTAGTCTGATACTTGTATCGGGTTATTGGTACCCTAAGCTCTGGGTCGTTACAGTAGTGCACAAGCTCAATCTTGACTCGTCGATGAAGCCTGTCCAGCAATGCAGAAGAAAGCACGCCCCTGACAAACAGACGATAATCAAAGAGCAGATTATTAAGGGAAAGAAAACTGGCCTATTTCGACCGGTCCATTACCCGACGTGGCTCGCTAATGTCATCTTAGTACCCAAAGCATCTAGCAAATGGTGAATGTGCATGGACTTCACCGACCTCAACAAGGCCACCCCAAAGGACTGCTACCCACTGTCGAGCATTGACCAACAAGTCGACTCGACTTCTGGTACCGAAATGCTCAATTTTCTGGATGCTTACTCCGACTACCATCAGATCCAGATGAATCCCAAAGACATCAAGAAGGCAGCCTTCATCACCAACTTCGGCGTATACTACTACACCCGAATGCCCTTCGGGTTGAAGAATGTCGGCACGACATACCAGAGGCTGATCAACCACATTTTTGAAGGCCAAAGCGGTCAGAACGTGGAAGCCTACATCGATGACATGCTCGTCAAAATGTCCAGGGCTGAGGACCACTTTGCCAACCTAGCCAAAACCTTCAACACCCTCCTAAGGTACAACATGAAGCTCAATCCAGCAAAATGTGCCTTTGGAGTTTCATCAGGAAAATTCCTGGATTTTCTGGTGACTCAACGCGGGATCGAGGCCAACCCCGACAAGGTTCAGGCCATCCTGAACATGAAGCCACATGCATGCGTCAAAGACGTCCAACGCCTGATAGGGTGCATCGCTGCTCTCAATCGTTTCTTGTCCCGAGTGGCCGAACAATGCCTACCCTTCTTCAAACTGTTGAGGGGGCCCAAATTAGCATCTGTCACGTTCACTTGGGATGAAGAATGTTAGAAGGATTTTGCAGAGCTAAATGAGTTTTTGGCTTCACCCCCGGTGTTGTCCAAGCCAATCCCGGGCGAAACTCTACACCTGTACCTCTCGTCAACTCCTTCCATAGTGAGCTCAGTCTTGGTCCGAGACGATGCAGAAGTGCAGAGGCCAATATACTACACCAGCAAGGTCCTCAATGAGGCTGAAAGAAGGTACCCCGCAACTGAGAAACTCGTGCTAGCGTTGGTGAACTTGGTCAAGCACCTCCGACCTTACTTCCAAGGACACTCCATCGTCGTGCTGACCAATGAGCCCCTAAAGAAGATCCTCGCTCACCCTGAAGCTACGGGTCACCTCGTCAAGTGGGCCATAATGCTCAGGGCGTACAACATCTCTTATCGTTCCCGTTCGGCCATCAAGGGACAGGCACTCACGGACTTCATCGCGAAGAGCACCATTACAACTGGGGAGGTCCCTTCACAGATGCCCGGGCCCACCTGGGACCTTTTCGTTGACGAGTCCTCCAACTCGGCCGGCAGCGGCGTCAGCATCCTCCTCAGGTCTCCAAAAGGAGTAGAGTTGCAGTACGCCTTGAAGTTCAACTTCCAGGCATCCAACAACGTCTCCGAGTATGAGGCTCTCATCTCAGGAGCCAGGATGGCACGACGATTGGGGCCCGAGTGAGTTAGGATCCACACTAACTCCCAGCTAGTCACCAGCCAAGTCAACAGTGACTATGAAGATCAGGAAGCACCGATGATCAAATACCTTCAACTGGTAAGAGGAATAGCCCCACTATTTGAGAGCTTTCAGGTCATCCGGATAGCCCGAGAGGAGAACTCTTGGGGAGACGCCCTCTCTTGACTGGCCTCCTCCATTGGCGGGCCCTCTTATGTATTCTAGCTCAGAGACTCTCAGGGGCTCGCCAGTCACTCGGTAGGGCCCCAATCGGTCTTCCTCGAAGAGCTAGAATGACCAAGGCACCCACGTGTGCCCCTCCATTTCGGCACCCACTCGTGCCCCCTTCAGCTCGGCACCCACTCGTGCCCTCGATTTGTGGTCCCATTTGACCGGCAAGACTCCGGGATGTCTGGAAACCCTTTTGGGTGATTTCGTTAGAATCGCCCGTTTCTCGCGATTCGAGCGTTGTTTTGACTCCGGTCGGAGTCTATGTGATTGCCAGGGTGGTTACCGATGTATCCCCTTCGTTTCGGGATGAATGGGGCGTGGAAAGGCCACGATCGGAAGAACCCTTGGGTTTGCTCATCGTAACGCTTGAACGGTCGCACCAGAGACCGTTCATGGGTATGGGTGGCCAATTTCAGACCATTTATCTTATGTCAGTTTGAGGTTCAGTGGTCGCTCGATTGACCACTCATCCCCTTGAGCGGCTGGCTTTGGACCATTCATCCTATGTCGGTTGGGGTTGTGTGTTCACCTGCTAGACCACTCATCCCCCTTGCGGTTGTGCGGTCGCCCGATAGACCACACATCCTCTTATGTAGTCCCTTTGTGACCATCCATCTCTATGGTTGCGTGGTCGCTCGATAGACCACACATCCTCTTGTTCGTTCCCTTTATGACCGTTCATCTCTGCTTGGTTGTATGGTCCATTCCGGACCGTTCATCTCGTTGTGTGGTCCCTTTGTGACCGCCCATCCTCCTTGTGTTGTCTGTTGGCTGAGATGGCCTGTTCGGTGTCTGTTTGTGTGTCGGTCTGTCTTAGGTTTGTGTTCTAGGGTGGTGTCTGTCTGTTGGTGGTCTTCTGGATAAGTTGGTCCAGGCGACTGGGTGTGGTCTCTTCCCTGACTGCGACTGTTCCCTGACGACTCAATCTAGAACTGCCAGTGTCATATTCTATGTTCCAGTTTTTCGTTATCTTGGCTTAGCCTTGTGGTCTACTCGTGTTCCCGTGGGTGTCTCTTGACATCCTATGAGAACCAAGACTACGTTATAAGGTATCCAGGAGTCTTCTTGCTTGTGATAGGATTCTCTATCCTACTGTTGTGTCGTCATTATCTGGTTCTGGTCGACCGGGGTGACCCAGTGGTTGACAGGCGACCCTGTGTGTCTCGACGGCTCTGTCCAGTTTGAGACAGGTGTAGTGAGGGTCGTTGATGTTCCCTCAGGTCTCCATGCATCGTTTCCTGCGGAGCGTTGTTTCTCTGGCTTAGGATTAGACCGATTGGTGGCTTGTTCCGCTTTTAGTGACAATCTTGCCTCCGAGTTGTCTGACTCAAAGATTGTTACGTGAGTAGGCCTAGTTACCTTGTCCTGAGCTGTCAGCAGTGGCTGTGCTGCCATTGGTGCTTCGAAGTACGTACGATAGTGCTCTCTTACCTGTCTGTACTTTCACACTTGTGTTTTGAGTCTCCATGTCTTGTGAGCCTTCACTAGTCATAGCCTTACGTCACGTTACAGCATGATGGCACTTATAGCGGGGCACTTTTCTGATTTATGATTCTTAAGCTAGTTCTGTGGGCCCCCAGTCCAGCCGCAGCATCCTTCGGTGGGGGAATACTAGTTAGAGGCCTGGCTTAAGCAGTGGGCCAGTGTGTGCACACGTGGTCCGGTGCTTTGGACTAGCGTCATCAGACGTGACCCTGACTAGTCACTCACGACTGTTGTACTGTTCTGGTTTTGACAATGTCTTGGTCTCGGCTTGGTCCTTGCAGTAGGTTATGTGGACAAGACACTAGTAGGCGTAGCATAAGACGTTAGTGGACGCAGCTGGCTATTCTTCTGGTGAGAGGCACTCTAGTCACGTGGCACGTGACTCTTCACGCTTCTCTTCACGTTTCTTGTGTGTCATGACCTCGTGGTTAGCCCTCTCATGGATGTACTCGAGGTCAGTGTCCTATCATATGCATGACGTTTTAGTCATGTGTGAGGCAGTGTGCACAGCTTTCTAGTCATGTTGTCTGGGTCTGCGTCTGTCTTAGTTTTTCCTAGGTTTCTTTGTCTATTTTGCAGGTCCCTTGTAGTGTTGACAGATCGGCTGTGGCTCGGAGTCGATTCCCATCAGTTGGTGTCCCTGTCAAGGGCACCTAAGGCCTGGTGGGCCCAGTTCTTGGCCGACTGTGACTTTCAGAGTAGGGGTTCACTAAATTGGGAGCTCCCGTACAGGAGCTTTGCTAATTCAGCGATCGACGACTGGCGGCGGCATATCGGCCACACGATCGGGTTTACCAGACCCGTGGAGTTCTTCTCCCAGGTTGAGTGCGCCCACACTCTACGAGACATCCGGGAGGCCGTGAAGATAGTAGCCTGGGTGCTGGCACTAAAGCTAGAGCAGCTAGTACTCCTGCCACCAACCCCCTTCGGGCTCCAAGTACGGCCTTGTTTGAGACACTCCATCTCTTTTTCTTTTGTTACTTTCTGGTTATAACATTGGGACATTGTATAATGCTGTGTCTATTGATAGGTTCGGCGGTAGAGGGGGACAACCCCTCCATGGAGGTTTCCTCGAGGAGTGGGGACGGAGTTCCACAGTCGAGACTAAAATGCCCCAGAGTGGAGGCTGCGGTAGTCGAGATTGGCGAGTCTTCTGGAGGGCTCGAGGCTGACGAGGTAGCTGAGGCAGAGATAGCTCTGAGTAAGTGTCATTGTGTCTCGTTTGCTCCTGGTCAATTTAGCCATGGTAGTGGGCTAATCCTGCTTTGCTGGGTTTGTGTTTTGCAGCTCCCGTGGAGGCTAGGGCGAAAACGACCTTCTCGCCCCCTCGAGAGGAGGACCCTCCCTATGCGGAGGGAGCTGAGTGTGAGATTAACACGGAGAGTTTTCTCCGACTGATGGATGAGGTGGCACCCAATGTCAAGGCCTTCCCCGACTTTGAGTCATGGGCACGTGCGGGAGGAGCCCGTTCAGGTAGGGGCTTGTGATGTTGATTGTGAGCTGTGACTTCACTCATTTCTGGCCCCTGACGTGACCATCTAGATTGTACAGAGGAGGTAGAGACTTCAGGGGCTAAGGCCCTGGCTGAGGCACTGGGCAGAGAGCCTAGACAAGTGGGAGAGCCAGCACCCAAGGTGACTGGCAGTTGTCCGGGTAAGTGTCTGATTACTTTGGAGGGAGTCTTCCTATTGCAATCGCATTTGTTGACTGGTCAGAGTTGTTGACTTGGTCTGAGTTGCTTGTTTGGAAGGTGAGGATGCGGCAGCCACCCTAGGGATGATCCAGGAGCTGGTGGATGCCGGCCCGTCAGTGGTCCTGCCGTCCTTTGGGGATGGGTCGGGACCGGAGACTTTCGTGCCCCCACCCACCGTCGAGGACACACTGGGTAGGCTAACACATCTATTGAAGAAGTTGCCTCTCCCACCTTTGCTAACCATGGTGTCGGCTTGCACGGTGGGGCTGGTAGAGTCGTCCAGCATGGGACCCCCAGGTACGTAGCTGAGTACTTAGTTATTTCATGGTGGATTACTCTGCTTTACCCACTCGTGCTAAGCTTTCACTGGGGGTTGGTTGTAGGGACATCTTCTCCCCTAGAGGAGGGAGAGCTTCTCCGGGACACGCCCAGGGTAGCCGGGGACGAGCTTACTATCGCTGCGCCTACTGGGTGCAACAAGGAGTTCGTCGATATTGAGGGGGTCTCGGAGGGGGACGCCCCAGCTGGTGAGCTTCTTCCCTAACACCTTTGGCTTGGGAGTTCTATTTGTGTAAGACTGGACTCGGTAGTAGCTTGACTCGGCTTATTGATGTGTAGGTGCCTCTGATTTGCTCGTGATTGAGGGTTCATCAGGGGCTTCATCTGGTTCTTCAGGCAGGGGCAGCATGGCCATGGAGACCGACGAGAGCTCAAGCTCAAGCTCTTCCTCCTCCGAGACTTCTTTCGCCGGAGATGCTGAGATGAAGTGTAACACCCGTATTTTAGTGGATCCTTAGTGATCCGAGTTTAGAATTTATCCTGTGATTTTAGGTGATTTTTGTGGATTTTTAGGCTATTTTAGGCATTTAAATGAATTAGTTAAAGTATTAATGTAATTAAAATGGACATATTGATAATTTTAATTTTTAAAAGGTTTATGTTACACATAGGCCGAGGCCTAGAATTATGAGAGGAGGGAAAATTCGGAGGATCCGAATGGGAAGAAGAGGAATAGGGGTTCGCAGACTGGGGAAGAGAGGAGAAGATGATGGCAGCAGGATTTGAAGTGGGAAGATACACCACCCAAGGGTGGGAGCTGAGCAAGAGAAAGGATGAATGAAAAGAAGGGGAAAGAGAAGTGGACCCCTCAGTGCACCCTACTCAGCCTTTGAACTTGTGCCGTCGCCTTTTCTTAGTAGAGATTTCTTGAACATGGGCCCGCCTGACGCGGTCTCAGACCTTCGAGCTTCTCAACCTGTAATATCTTCTCAAATACTGGGCCCACCTGGCAGACGACCTGGCCCGGTTATGATCATGCAGCATTACTGGGGCAGTTGCCCCTAGACACCTGGTGCTAACAATAGTAGATGGACATTCTTGGACAACTAACTCCTCATAATGCGGAATATCATGGAACCACGAAGTCTTGTTACTCGGCATAAGTAGCATGAGATTTGGCAACTCCATTCAGAAATCAGTCCTAAAGCATAACTCCCTTGCTAGTAGAGAAGGACAAAACTGAGGGAGAGTAATACACAACGTTGACGTGGCCGGCGTGTTGATAAACTCAGAGAGATTGCATAGAATGTGCAGATTGTCCTTGAAGAATACTGAGAATACAGCCAATTGCCCCTTGAACATAGAACTCATAATCTGCCTAGCAGCCATATGAGTTATCACAATATGGGTGGAGAACCCTTTCGGGCCAGTTATCTGAACAGTAATGGAGCGAGAGAAAATAACAGCATCCATAGTGAATCCTTCAGTGAGCAATGAGATTGCCACCGGCCTCGCTTGAGAAGAAACTGGCACCAAGGCAAGGGAACACTTCATGGCAACCGTCATGGAAAGTATAGGCACTTCAGTCCCAGAATAGCCAGTGACCAGGACTCGAATTGACATGCGGTAGATGTAATCTTGAATCTTGAAATGCACAGTCGACACAAAATCATCCTGACTCGGCTCATCATCTCCCTAAGGACTAGACCCGAGAGGCACCATCGGTAATGCACACCCACTCCGTGGGGTGGAAGTAGGTGGAGAAGTGAAGGGAATAGGAATAGGTTCAGATGGTGTGAGGGTTTCAATGGGTATGACATTTTAAAGTGGTGGTGGAGGAGTAGACGCAATGGCAGGTTCGAGTCCGAGCAAAGGCAAAGGTGACGATAAAGGTGAAGGCGGAGCTTGCTCAGGCTCGGGCAGTGAAGATGGTAGAGATGGGTTAGGCAAAATTGAAGGCCGTGGGACCCAACGTCAGCGTGTTGACACAACACGTCGCGTGACGTTGGGAGTGGAAGTGGTGGTGGAGGTAACAGGAGTAGAAGGGGAGGCACTAACCTGAGCAAATGCTTGGGTTTGTGGAGGTGATGGAGACGGGGTAGGAGATGGAGATGGAGATGGAGATGACGAATATGATGGAGCGGGTGCCATATTAGATAAAAGATCACGGGAGTGCCCCGGGTCTTGTAGTGATGGAGATGAATGCCTAGGCGGCACTTCTTGCTACTGCTTGTTATGGGGATGTATAACAACTTTGTGAATAGCGGACCAATCAATCCTCTTTTGATCTTCCAAGTCATAAAATTACTCCTAGAACTCGGGGCAATCCTCAATCAAATGCCCCTGCTGGCGATGAAATTCACAGAACTGAAGCATATTCCTTCCTGCAGGTCGGCAAGGCACAACCGAAGGAAGTGGCAATGCGTAAGTGGCCATCAAAGCCCCGAAGATATCTGTAAAAGACACTGGCAATGGCGGAGATGGAACCCTCTTTGGGCAAGGAGGATGCCGAGGGGTATGGGGTGGAGATGGTTGTGACGGTTGCATAGGCAAGGGTGCATGGCTAGTGGATGGACTAGGCAAGGGTACAGGAGTAGGAATGTAGTGGATGGCATCTACCTGCTCGGGGTGTGGTATTCCCTTGACCGGAGGTGGAGACACATGTGGGCATGCGGAGGTGGAAATTCATTCTCTGGTAGAACCATTTCTATCTTGTCTATTCTAAATCTGTGAACCTGTCTGTTCAATATTCCCCCACGAGAAATCTGTCTCCCAAAAAATTCCTATAACACCATGAGTTAGTATTTTGTCGAAAGAGCTTCACGACGGCACTGGTCTCACCTCGATCCGATGTCAGATCTGGTCGCAGCAGACGTTTTCGTCGAGTCACGCAGTTCTGAAATTGCAGAACTTATTCGGGATAGTGTTGGGATTTAATTCCCAATAAAATATCCTGGCTTAGATTCAGCGACTGCCACCTCTAGGAGTCGACCAGGGACCCTCCACCAACGTCTCGGTGAACTGCCGCCTTCAGAAGATCCCCAGAGGTCGACGTCCCTTTGGAAGCCCTTGTTCGTTGTCCTATCAGCCAGCAATTTCAGATCCAGAGCCGCAGCCCTCAACCGCCCAGTACCTCACCGCCTTGCTGCCCGTCAACCCAAGATCGACGCTCCCAGACCACTGTTGTGACCTTTTACCTCCCTGCGTGGAGTGGGCCATAATTTCCATGCTGTAATTAACCACATTTATTGTACGAGGAGTTACGGTTCTTGGCTGGGATCGTCTTCCCCACACCTGGAGCGTGGAGGTACATTTTCGCTCCCCCATTTATCGCATTACTTAGTTTGTATTTATTTTTATGCCGCTCCTTGAGTGTTAGAATATCTAGCTCGTACTAATTTTATCACCGCTGCAAGAGTGAGTGAGTGTGACCCGTCCCGTGACTCGACCCGAGCACGCGGAAGAGCCGAACACCCTTGACTCACTGTCAGTTTCTCAACCGCGCAGATTCGCATGTTTCCCTCGCGTGGGACGATCGTGAGCTTTGCAGGTCGTGTCTTCAATTTGGTCGCGTCGTCACCTAGAGTCTTAGGGTCGCATCCAAATTGGTACCGAGTCCTCGCATCCCGTCCCGCATCACCACTGCTCTCAGGCCTCGCACTCTCCCTCCAAGGGACCCTGCCCCTCACCAACATGCATCATTCCCCACCCCGCGCCCTCAGCAACCAGCGTTGCCTGGCCGACCCCAGCTTCCACCACCCCCTTCGAGAAGACAAGGGAAAGGGGCCGATGACTAGTGGAGCATCTTCAAGCACAAGGCCACGTGACCAGTGCTATAGGTGTGGTGGAGTTGGCCATTATGCGGTCAAGTGTCCCACTCAGGACTCGCTGGTTATTTCGGACACTCTCGCCCGCGACCCCACACCCGAGTTAGTACCAGTCAACTATGAGCCGGATCCAGATCTCGGGGAGGAGTTCTTTGACGAGCTATTAGAAGAGCATGCGGACGTCCTGAGTACTCAATGCCAGGACAATGTGCAATTCGGTGTGATCCTCCCAAACCTCTGAAACCCAATAAGAAGCCAGTAGGTACATGTTAGGATGTCTAGGAGTCCCCAACTTTGGCTTGCGTCGTTTGTATGCTAGTATTACTTATGGGTGTCTAGGTTTATCTAGTGTCATGTATGAGTCTATTTTGCTTTGTTTGCACAGTTTTTAAAGAGTCTATCATACATTTGTCAAGCATGTAGGAGTTTGCATAGTCATCCAAAAGGCCAGCAATGCACGTTACAAGGAGTTAGCCGATGCACGCCGACGTGCCCGTGAGTTCTGAAAGAGAGTACGTCATGATCAGGGTTAGATCGGATCGGCTCACCTCGGGAACCATGAAGAAACTCCAGGCCCGTGATGCAAGTCCCTTTTGAGTCATGAAGCGAATGGATCCAATGCGTACAATATTGAACTACCAGACGACTAGGGTATCAGTTCGATGTTCAATGTTCCAGATCTAGTAGCACATCGAAACCCCGCGGTAATTCCTAGTGAGCTTTTAGGCTTTCTCCACCTATTGTGAGTGACACACCACCCGAGAGTCCACCTCTTCCAGCCCCATTACAACAACGGAAGCATATAGATTGTATACTGGATGAGCAGGTGACCACCACTAAGAACGGAGCCTACCAACACTTCTTAGCGTGTCAGCAAGGCCCCTCCCTGTGTGGAGGTAGTGTTTGCATGTAATATTTTAACTCCTATTCCTTGTTCAACCCTCCTGCAAGTGGAGTAGTGGTGTATACCTTAAACTTTAAGGTCAAGCGACACCGACGCATGTGGGGGCATCGCATGTCCCCTGCTCGCCTTCGTCTCCGATCGGAGTCATCTTCTTCAAGCCAGCTAGGTGATCCCTTATCCCTCCTAGTTATTCCTATCATCCCTTATCATTTCTGAGCTCTGCCGGTGAGGACGAGAGTGCCCGGCCCTGGTCGACCCGCCACCTCGAGTGGCCATCCTAGGAGTCAGAGCGAGTGATACCCGTGCCTGCCAAGGCCCGTAGTTTGCCCGTTGTCGTGGGAACCTCCATATCTCGGGGTGAGTCCCCTCTCGGACTCGTACTTACCCCAACCAGCAAGGGTCTGTCCCAGACTCGACCTACCATCCCCGAGTCACCCCGGGAAAGGGACGTGCATCGGGTGAGCTTGTCCGTCGAAATCGGCTGCAGACCTTAGCTAGTGTGCTTGCGCGTCTAGGTCCAAGGTTTCTCATGGCATATCCACTGACCCCTTGGCCGTGTCACATCACACCTATAGATAGATGCAAACGGTCCTCACAGGGCCGTGTAAGGTATACACGGCCCATCCTTGGACCGCTCTAGAGAGTGAATGGCCTCCCAGGGACCATTCAGACTCTGGGCCAGATGAGAAGATACACGGTTTCCATCGGACCGTGTAGACACACACTGTCATATCTAGACTGTGAGAGACATTGAACTGTCCCCCAGGGTCCGTCCAACCTCAGAACAGAATGGGAACACAAACAGCCATGCTCAGGCCCTTCAAACCATAAGTGGTCGAACGGTAGGCCGCTTGAGAAACTAAACAGTCCCCTTGGGGCCGCTCAGTCACCCAACGACATAAATCGTAAACGGTCCAACCTGGGACCGTGCAAAGGACCAAATGGCTAGCCTATGACCGCGTAGATCGCACACTGTGCAACGGTCAAAAGTAATGGTCAGAAATGTCTTGGGAGTCACGCTGGCTCCACGAGGTACACGGTCGGCCTATGGGCCGCCCAAGGGTGAAACAGTCCAACGATAGATCGTGTACCCCACCGACAGTCCTGGGTCATAAACGGTCCATCTCTAGGCCGTGCAAGGGTGTAAACGAATTCTGTTAGGACCGTTTACATCCCGCCGACCGAAGAATGGCGAACCTCGTCAGAAAACCCCATTTCACGCCCTAAACCGCCCCGGTTGAGGGGGAAATGAAGGGGGAACCTCTCCCAACCCTCCTAGCATGCATCTATGACCCTGGATTGGTCAAAAACCTCGAGAAGCGACAGATCCGGTGCTCAAACCCCAAACATGGAATTTTCCCTCCTGGCTCGAAAACACCCCTCTCGACCTCTCCTCAGCCTTTAAATCGCGGGAAGGGAAGGGATGAGCATGGGAATCCGTCCCCCTACCTCAATGGAGCTCAAGCTCCATCGGATCGCCGCCAATCGCAAGAATGAGCTTTTTCTCCCACGATTGCCCCACCTCTCACCGTGAAAAGCACGCTCCCACGTCCGCCTCGTCGCCGCCGCCGCCACGCTGCTGTCGGAGTGGAGGAGGCCGTGCCATGAACGCCCGGGGAGGACGAATGGCCACAGTGGGGAGGGTGCTCCAATGGGAAAGAAGAAAAGAGGAAGAAGAAGAAATGGGGAAAAGAGTTGATATTTATAGGAAATCTAGAAAATCAAAAAAATACCAAAAATTAGAAAAATATATATTCTCGATCCTCGAAACACGCTGATCGCAACGGTACCATCCCGGAGTAGGTGAACGCATCGGAGTGCCCTACACAGGGTTCTGCAGGTTCGTCGGGGAAAAACACGCAGGAATCACGAAACACGCTCCGGGGGCCCCGAAACTAATCCGAAACTCACAGATCCAGATCCAAAAAATGTCCAAAAAATCTGAGACATTACAGCCCTCTCCCCTTAAATAAATTTCATCCTCGAAATTTAAGAACCCACCGCCTTACATTTTTTCTTACACCAAAAAGAGAAAGTTTTTCTTCAAGAAAAAAAATACAAGAAATGAGAAAAGAAAGTCAGGCCTCTGCCCCATCCTGAGGCTCAGAAGTCGAAGGCCTGGACGGTCTGCCCCGGTATCCTCAGTGATGGCCGACCCTGGCACTGACCCCACCTGTGTAGGAACTACCTCGGTTGGGTGCCCTCCCAAGGCATCCGGAGTTGGCAATCCCTCGGACGAAGATGAGTCCCTTTGGTCCTCCTCTTCCCCCGATGCCGAGCCAGAAGATTCCGAGGTCGCTAGGTCTGAGTCGTAACGTTGACGGGAGGGGAAAATGATCATCCTTGGTGCCTGTTCCTCCGCCCAGGAGATGGCCCGGCCATAGCCGTGGTTGAATCCCCTGCGGATACCTCGGTGAAGTGCTGACTCATAGTAGGGGAGGGCCGCCTCCTTAAGGTCGACCCGGTAGGCCTCCGAGCATTTATACTGCTCGAGTGCCTCCGCCCCGACCAATCCCACCCTACTAGCGAGCTCGGCCTTTTCCCATTCCACCTCGGCCAACCTCCGATCTGCCTCGGCCATCGGCTTCTCCGCCTCGGCCCGATCAGCCTCAGCCTCCAACCGAAGGTGCATAGCTTCCTCCGCTCGGTCCAGTAGCTCGGTGTGCTCGGCCTCCCACTGGCCATCTTGCTCGACACGGGCCACGCGCTCCTCCTCCAAAAGCTTGCCCTTCCTCTCGAGCGACTCGCATGCCCGAGCGCCCGAGCCAGTTGCTCGGTCAGGTCCCGGGCCTTCGCCTGACTCACCCTCGCCAGCTCTCTAAACGAGGAAAGCTCCCGCAACAGCCCATCGCACTCCTTAGTGAGTCGAGATATCTTCCCGTCTGACGTACCGAGAGTCCAGGCAAGGTTCACCCGGTCCGACTCCGACCGAGCATAAGCTTCAACCAGGGTGGCCCCCATTTGGGACAGTATCAGGCCACCCTCCATGATCATTTCGAGGGCCGTGGTCGGGGAGCGCTACCTATCTCCTCCTTGCACCACCTTAGTGGCTATGCTGCAACACTTCTGGTATAGAGGGCCCTGGATGCCCAGCCTCTCCAAAGCAGCCAGAATAGGAGCTCCCCCTCTGAGTGACACCACCTCGAGAACCGCACCGATTGGCCCGAATTGAGCCGCTGCTTCCTCCACCCCTCTTGCCTCTGTCTGTTGGGGCTGCGTCACCTCTTCTCGCAACCCCCTGGCCTCTGTCGGCTGGGCCCCGATGTCTCTGCCCTAAACGCCACCTGCCTTGCCTGGCGCTCCAGTCTTGGCCACAGTCCTAGGGCCGCCCGCTTCGGCCCCGGCCTCCTCAGCCCCCTCTTGCCTAGCAGACGGAAGGGCCAGTATAATAGGCTCGGCCCCTTCTAGCTCAGCAGAGGGGAGAGCCAAAACAGAGCTGTCTTCGACAGCGGGGATGGCCCCGGCCTTCTTGGCCTGCTTTTGGGCCTTCACGGCGTCCCGCCGCATCTTCTCCACGAGATCCTTGCGCTTGGACCCCCGCTGCTTGGAAGACACTTCCCGGGCCACCGCCTTGCCATTGTCTTGGGCTCGGGTAGAATCCTCGGGAACTCGTGACTCAATGGCGGCCTCAGTCGAAGGTGCCTCCTCCTCTGCTGGCCGCCTGGAGTCTGCGCAAAGGAAGACAGGGTCAGGGACGACTTCCTCATCTGAAGGGAAAACTGATTCCTGGTGCCCATACCTACCGGCCACAGTCGCTTGAGAAGGCACCGCTCGATATTCTCTGGGGTCACCAGCTCTTCTGTAGACTGGCGATGCTTCAACAGGATCGTTGCGTACTTCTCCACCTCCGGGGTGAACTCATCCTGTCTCAGAGGGATGTTCGGGTGAAAGTTGGGTATCACGGGGCATCTCCAAGACTCCTCCACCGAAAAAATTCCCACCTAGAAGAACTGAGTCTTCCACCCCTTGTGGGAAGAGTCCTTCACGGCTAAGGACACGCAGCTCCTGTTTCGCCTCGCCAAGGGGTAGGCAACTTTTTCCTCACGATTGTCCCTCGTGTGGATGTAGAGTTTTGAGCATCCACGAAGTATTAGGAAGAATTTCTAGCATCTCTATGGTCAGAGGTTGTTGAACACATTGTGTGTGAAGTGCAGGAGTTTTATCTCGGGTGTATTTCATAAATTATGCTAGCAATGTAGCTATGACTATTCCCCTAGATGTATGCACTTACCAAAAGTTGGCTTTTCATCTCTTAGTGTATGCCGTGATGTGCACACGTCTAGAATCAGGGCTACATTATTTACCAAAGGAGCATGGTCCTAGAAAGTCAAAGGAAGTGCATTAATATATAGTATAAGCAAGCATGCAAGTAAGGTGAACAACTATCAGGTTTCTTGATGTTCTCTCTCCTCTTGGTTTCCCCCCTCCTACTCCCACGCAACCCCATCCCGCTCATCCTCTTGTGGTGGTAGCTCCGGTCGTGCTTGGCTTCTCTCCAGCCATGGCTAGTGGGGGGGGAGGCCCTGTGCCTCCCCCTTCCTCTTCTGGTCTCTCCCTGCCTCGGGAGGCCCCTGCCGCTGGTGGAACCTATGTTCTCGTCGATGTGCTGCTACCTCCCATGGCTGGCCTTTGTTGTACGGACGTTGTTAGTCAATCTCTGCCAGCAGGTGTGGGGGGTTCTCCCGTCGTCCCCACCGGTACTGGGGATCCCCCCAGTTCTTCTCCCCCCTCGGATGGTCCCTGTGGCGGCGTTCCCAGTGTCCCCGACATGCCCATCCCGCTGGATGAGCGACACGTTGTTTCCCAGCTCAGCACGCCACCAAAAATGTTTGCATCTGGGTCTTCTTACACACTCCTCGTGCCTCTCAGCCAGGGAACCCAGTGTCTTCAGTGGGCATGCTTGGCCAAGCCCCTTTGCCCGTCTCTCCTTCACACTGTGCGGCCCCAGCCTCTCCTCCGGCACATCCGTTGGCGGGACACCGCCCCTCATTGGTCCCTGGCCAGCCCGTCGCCCCAGGTGCCCCACCAACCCTGCTCCTACTGCGGATGCTGCAGGCTACCCCCCGGCACCCTCCCCGTTCATCCTGATGCAGCACCATCGGTCTTGCCCTCCCCTACCTGCGATGGGATAGCGACTGGGAACGGTACTCTATTTTTGGCTCCTAGAGCTTGCCCACCCTCCAGCAGAGCTGTTGACCTGCCTCCGCCCTCTGGTGCTCTTGGATGTCCAGTCCCTACCCCTTCCAAGCTTCTGGCGGCTACGGCTCCCTCCCCTACTCCGGTAGCCGGCCTCCTATCATCAACCGCTGGTTTGGCTCCTATTTCTTCTCTGCCTGTCCCTGCTGCACATGGCACTTGTGTGGGCGCTCCTCTGCCGCTGGTGGCCATCGCTACCCCCCCTCAGGGTGCCCTGGCATCGCGCCTATTGTCTCTCCCCCAGCTTCGGTGGGTGACGTTCCTGTCTCAACCATTCTCCCTGCTGGCCTCTCCCCCGCGCCCGGTGGCTCTCCTGCCCCACCTGGTGGCCCTAAAATGCCCCGAGACGCCCCTCTACTACCTCTCCCATCTGTGTCTGTTACGGCTCCTACAACATCCCTTGCTATCCCTACTAGAGGTGCTGCTGTTGGTGCTCGTGGGCGTAGATATTCTTGTGATGGGTGCATAATCATGTGAGATGTGAGATAAATATGATGTGTGGGTGCAATGCGCTAACTCAAGCAATCAATACCATCGGCATGTCATCTTAATAGAGCGAACTAAAGCAAAGGAGAAACTAAACACACGTCGTGGGCGTGGAGCAAAGAAATAAAAATAAACACACACTATGGGTGTGGAGTAACCAAAAGAAAGCAAGAAAGCTAAAAGAGATGATGAGAGAAAGATGACAAATACCCAAACAAGAAAGATGCGATCGCCACCAAAGTAAATAATGCAGTAAAACTACACTACGTACCTTGGAAAGAGCCAAGTGAAGTACACCCGCCCGTGGGAGTGAAAACCCAGGTGCTACGAAGACAAACGGTCTAGCAAACGGCCGCAAGTACACCCCTCCCCTCTGCAACCCACGCCCCTCACCCTTCCAAGAGCGTCTACGGTGACCCCGGCAACCCACGGCATCATCCTCATCGTCGACGTTGAAGATCTCTATGTTCTGCTACTCACAGACTTGCAGCAGAACCCTTGGCAGAGCTTGCAGCGTCCACCATGACCCCAGGCGGCCTGAACCAGCATCCACGTTCTTCAGAGACATCGTGCTGCTTCAAGTCATCTTCGTGTCAGAAGTGGTCCCGCCTCGATTTGACTTGGGCATCATTTGCGGCATCCATCCTCGTACAACTACGCCAGATTTGTGCCAGAATCAGAAGGTCAACTTGAAGAGGCTCCACCGTCTTCCAAGCACGAACCAGTGGGAACATTCTTCTAAAGAGTTGTTCATCTCCAAGTCACCGTCGTTCCAGAGGTGGTCCCACTAGTTTTTGACATTGGCACCGGTTGTGGCGTTCGTTCTCCCACAACTGCACAGATCAGGCGGAACCCAGTCTACCCAGACTCTGTGCTCGACTTGCAGTCATACCACACCCAACTTGATCATCTTCAGCCCAAGGATTCTTCACCAAAGTTCTGCCCCTCGACGACACGTAACCAACCCAGGTGGTTTTGTCCCGTTACGACTGCGGTGTAGAAAGTTCCACCACGGCCATCGCCCCCCTGTCTGCATGTTCACCCAGATTCCAGAGCTGCAGTCCAGAGGCGACCACAGCCAGCCCTGAGCTCCTACGGCTGCCAAACTTGACCGAAACGTAGTGCTCCCTGTCTTATTTCAAGATGCATTGGTCCCGCCTCGATTGGAGTTCGGTGGCAAGAGTTCTCCCTCCTGCACTGTGACTGCGCCAACCTGTCCTCCCGGGCAGAACTATGCAGGTCAGCTTGTCGGCGCCGCCCCACCCACTGGCGACCTCGACCCATCACCAAACATTGCAGAGTGTAGCAGCACCCCCCCAGCGATGATTCGGCACCAACGGCACCTCATTTGGAGTCTGGAGCATGTCATACCACCCCGAGCTCTTCCGTCATGTCCTTCTAGTCACAATCTGTTTGTTTACTCCCCTCTCCATGCTCCCCCCCTCCTGTGTGAGGGTAGTGATGTATTTCATGCCCCTCCCTGAGTTCCCCTCCCTGCGTGGAGAGTAGTGCCATTGGGCTGTACTCACAGGTTCGCACCGGACGCCATTGTCGCCATTCCTATGCTCGCGCTCATCCCGCATCACGGTCAAGGGGCACGCTATTGCCGAGCACCTTGCCCACCATCCACTCCCGATATTTTCCCCTGTCGATGATAGCTTCCTGGATGAAGAGTTAGGAGCCATCATAGATGGTGAACCTTCGTGAATTCTCTACTTCAACGGCACATTTAATTCCAAGGGTTGCGGAGTCAGAGTTGTTCTCCAATCTTCGGAAGGTGTTATTATTCCCCGAGCTTGTCAGTTAACCTCCCTGCTACAAACAACGTGGCGGAATATGAGGCGCTCCTCATGGGTTTAAGGATGGCATTGGCACTCGGAGTTAAGGAGCTTCGAATCATTAGAGATTCCCAGCTCATTCTCCGACAATCCCTCAGCAAGTATCAAACTAGGGACCCGAAGCTAAAACCCTACCAAGACCTGGTCGGCAGGGTAGTCCGGCAGTTTAGGAAGCTCACCCTTGTATGCACTCCTAGGGCTCAGAATCTTCTTGCCGATTCATTAGCATCTTTGGCATCTTCTCTTCCGATTCCTGGGGAAGAATCGTCAGCCACTGTCATCGTGCAAAGCGTGCACACCCCCTCACATTCAGATCTCTGGTTCCAACAGTTCTCCGAGCCTTCTCAGCAAGTCCAATCTATCTCTTATGAGCCTGAAATTGATCTCGAGGATGGTAATCCCTGGTTCTTTGATATAGAAAACTATCTTAGGGATCACTCCTTCCTCGATTATGCTACTGCTTTCGATCGGCGTGCCATTCACCGAGCTGCAGAGCATTTTGCCATTATAGGTGGTCTCCTATATCGTAAATCCCTTAGTGGAGTTGGGTGCCGGGGGTCGGGTAATGGGTGCAGGTGGCTGGTGTTGAGGTGGAGCGTCCCTCGGTGGGAGGGGGCGAGGCCATGGATGGGGTGGCTCCTGACGGGTGGGCTCCAGGGGCCAAGCCATGGGAGCCCTCTGATATGGGCCCGACGAGGTACGAGACTCAACCCCATGATAAGGAAAGGGTCCCAATCGTTAGGTAGGCTCAAACTCGGTCTCAAACTGCTCCAACTCTAGAGCAACATGATATGCCTCCTCCAAGGTCTTGGTATGACGGTGAAAAAGCTCATACTGATAGTGTGGCCGCAAACCACGTCGGAAGTACGAAATAGGCATGGAGCTCTCCTCCGTGACACCACATCTCAAAAATTACTCATCAAATTCAGCGATGTACTTGGAGATGGACCGATCTCCTTGGCTGAGATTCTGCCACCTATCGATGAGTCACTGACGGTATGTGGCAGGAAGGTACTTTTGCCGAAGCTTGACCTTTATCTCACCCCATGTATCAATCTGGGGCTCCAGACGCTAAAACAACAGGCTCTCTACGTTCTTCCAGTAGGTCTGTGCCTGTCCAATCAGCTTCATAGTTGTGAATCAGACTCTTCGACGGTTCGTCATGTCGAACCAGTCAAAGTACTGATCCATGCTGGCCTCCCAATCTAAGTAGACCTTCGGTTCCATAGCCATGGATCCATCAAACATGGGAGGATCCGCACGAACAGTCCTGGGTGTCTGCTCATCCTCATCATCATCATGATTCCGTCGTGGAACACGACGGTCACGACCACATCCCCCATTCTCATTGTCGAACTCATAGGCAACCACCATGGGGACTCGGCGCCTCCTATCATTTACCCCTTAAGCCCTAGGAGTAGCAGGTTGCTGAATCGGCTCCTGTTGACCATTTGTCGGTGTGGGGTGCGCTCCAACCGGGGGTCTCTCTAGGTCGGCGACTCTCCCTACCAAACCATGAAAAGACTAGTCCTACTCTTCGGCCCTATCATCTAAGGCCGTCATCCTCTCTTCCAAGCGTGTGCCTAGGCCATCCAGCCACGTACTCAACCCTTCCATTCTATCCACTCACGTACTCAACTCATCTGCTCGTGTACTCAACCCATCCATTTTTCCCATAAGAGCTCGAAACATGTCGACCACCGATGACTCATCAAGACTAGGGACTCGGGGATCGACCATAGGTGGTGGTGGAGGTGAGTACTGGGTACCTCTACGAGTGGGCATGCAAATGACAAGGGGTTAGAATGCACCGACCAAGGCGAAGTGATGCGCCTAGACTTAACCAATATCCAGTACGTGGCGGAGGTAGAAACCTCACGTAAGGGGCTACCTTCCAAATAGGCGTAACATATCTTTCCAGTAACGTCTTTTGATATACCGAATAGAGGAATGTAATGCACACCAAAGACAAGACAACCTTGGACTCAAGACTGACTTTTTAAAAAAAATGTAAAAATTACCCTACACTCAAACCTGGCTCTGATACCAATTTCATGCGGGACAGACAACGGACTCGACACCAACTTGATGTGAACCTGGGACTCTAGACGAGCTCGCGGACGTCCCTAAGCGAGGGAAGCGTATCAGACTGCATGGTTGAGAAACTGGCAATGAGCTAGGGTGATCAACTCTTCCATACTCGGTTCGAGTCACGGGACGGGTCACGCTCTCTCTCTCTCTCAGCGGTGATAAAATATTAGCGAGCTAGATTCCTAACTCTCAAGCAGCGAAAAATTTATGCATATATGAAATGAGCAAATGCGATAAAGAGAGGAGGCGATTGTACCTCCACGCTTCGGGCGTGGGGAAGACGACCCCGGTCAAGACTCGTACTCTCGGTACAGTAGATAATTAAATTACAGCAATGAATATTACTGCCCACTCCACGCAATGAGGTAAAGGACTACAGTGGGACCCGGGAATAGCGACTTCGGGTTGACGGGTAGTAATTTGGACCGCTCCGTCAATGCTGTCCGGATGGCGCAAGCTAACGGCTGTGGGGACCACGAGGCCCTCCTCTCTTCTTCTTTTTCTACTTCTGGCTCCTGCTTCCCGGTGGTGGTCCTTCTTTCTTCCTCTCTGTTCTTCTTTTTTACTATGCGTTTCTTTCTCTCTTTGTGTCTCCGTGTCTTTGCTCGCAGCGAAGGGAGGGCTTTTTATACCCCAACGGCAGGATTGTCGATGGCGAGAAGGGCTTCGACGGGCATTGAATGGGAGTTGACTCCCTCGTCCTGGGTGGCAGGGGACGTAGCCTGCGTGCCATCACGAGGGGACGACACCTCAGCCAGCTCATTGCGCGCCACTAGATCGTAGGGGATGGATGTCACGTCCGTTTTTCCGGTTGCAGTAGGTGGCAAAGCGTGCCGCTGAGGGGCTGACAACGGGTGTCGCAGAAGGGGCTGGCAAGCATGCCGTTGAAGGGCCCATAAGGTGTACCGCTGGAAGGGCTTGTCGGGTGTTGAGGGTGTGTGCTGTTGAAGGCCCAGGAGTATGCCGGGGAGTGACAGGAAGGGTGTGCCACTGAACCGACACGAGAGTGTTTAAGGGTGTACCGCTGAAGGGCCTTACTAGCGTGCCGTTGAAGGGGGCATGAGGGTGTGTCGGTGAGGGAGCCGTAAGAGTGTGCTGGCGAAGACCCACGCAGGGCGTGCCGGTGAAGTGGCGCTAGAGGCGTACCGGCGAAGGTCGTATAGGCATGCCATTAGAGCCTGCGCTGGGGTGTGCTGCTGAAGGGCCTGGGGCATGCTGTTGGAGGCCGGCCTTGAGTCCGTTTCGTGCACAAGTTTTGGTTCATTTAATTTTTCTTCGGGGCCCACGGATTGTGGACTTTCTGGGGGTTGGTTTCTCTTCGCTGTCGTGACTCCAGAGACAACTCCACGATAGTGTGTTGTTTATTTGGAGGGCCCGGACGGGACGTGTTCTCTGCAATTTCTTCGGCTGAAGTTGCTTGTTGATGTTGAATTGGTCGGGCTATATGGACGTGCAATTTTACACGCCCACAGGAGGCCAGAGGCCCCTCGAAGGGGACCAAATCGTTAGGGGGAAGAAGGAAGACAGTGGAGGAGCACACAAATGGGGGACCCCAATCCAACGAGAAACAACACAAATAACAGGGGTAAAGGAAGAACAAAGAAGGTTTTATTCATGGCAAATAAGAATCAAAATACACCAAGTATGAGATGGGACAGGAAGAAAAGGAAGAGGCGGGAACGAGGGTTGAGAAGGGGCGACCGCTCCCTGCTCTTCCCCCTTCCCCTGCTACGTTTCTCTCTCCCTCTCTCTTACTCTCTCGCTCTCTGGTGGCTGCCGAAGGGGGAGGGCTTCTTCTTCTTCTTCTTCTTTTTCTTCTTCTTCTTCTTCTTCGTCTGTCGTGCGCTCTTTTTTTGTCTCCTCCCTTTTTCTTGCTCCTCTTGTTCACCGTGGAGAGGAGCCTTTTATACCCCAACGGCACAGGGCCTTCGAACATGGAGCGACGAGGGCGGGAACGTGGTTTATTAATGGGGATTTAACTTCGGTTGTCCTTTGTTGATAGGAAGTAGGCAGCATGTCTCCTTCCCCATTTGACACCTCAGCCATCCCATTGCGCGCCAAGGATCCATAAGGGAATGGCGTAAGATTTGTTCCGCTGGAGAAGTCGTTGGAAGACCCGTGCTGTTGAAGGGGCTGGGCGTACTGCTGAAGAGGCCAACGGAGGCGTGCCAGTGAAGAAGTAGGCCGTGCTGTTGAGGGGCATCTAGGGTGCACCGCTGAAGGGCTCCACAGACGTGCTGTTGAAGGGGCACAGGGTGTGTCACTGAAGGCACGAAGGAGTGCCATTGAGCAGGAGTAGGGATGTGCCACTGAAGGCCACTGCGACCGTTCCGGTGAAGGTGCACAGGGGTGTGCCGGCGAAGAGGCGCTGGGGGCGTACCGGCGAAGGCCAAAGGGGCGTGCCGTTGATGCCTGCGCTGGGCGTGCCGCTGGAGGGCCGTATGGGCGTGCCGTTGAAGGGGATTTGGGCCCGTTTTGAGCCCGATTGACGATCCACTTAAGTGTCGGGCTACTCGGGTCTTCCGCTGATACGGCCTTCGACACCTTGCTCTGAGGGGTCAGAGACGTTTCTTGGCCTCAGGAGGGTTTCTTATTAGGTGGCAGACCACCAGGTACGTTCTCGTCCTGACCGAACGACAGATGGGGTTTGTTCAGAACGACTGAGTCGATACCGACTTATTGGGCAGGCCGAACAACACTGCTGGTTTGTTATAGATTTCTTTCGATTGTCCTGAGGTGGAGTCCCTGACACTCTCGTCAGATGACCCGAGGCTTCAGCAGCCCGAGAGGGCCCTATTGATTCTTCTCGGCTTTTGCACTTCGATGTGCCACATTCTTCTTTGTTGTTCATGTGTGATTACCATTGATCATATTTCGGGTGCCAACAAATTCCCCCCAGCCACGGGTGTCGCGAGTGGGGAATGAGCAACGTGGGACTGGCGGATGTACTTTGACTGAGCTTACTCTTCGTCTGATCAGCACAGGCCATTGATTCCATGCAGTCGAGATGCCGTTAGAGCAGCATGACCCCGTAATGGCCTTAAAATGGCGCGGCCTGACTTGTTCTGTTAAAACGGCGTGGCCTGACTTTTCTATTAGAACGGAGCGCCCCTTAACTTTGTTAATTCGATGCGGCCCTACTTGCTATTCTGGCACGGACTTAATCCGACAGGCCTTTTGGTTGACTGGCATGGGGGGCACTAAAACGACGCGCTCCACCCCCGCTCTCCTTCCTCATTTCAACCCATTTCAACCCTAAGCCTCTCTTCTCTTCTTCCCTTCCCATGGCGGAGAGTGTCCTCCTCCCTAAGCCTCACGACGGCGGCAGTGGTGGTGAGAGCTGGTGAGGGAGAGTTCTTTTCTGCTTACTTCAGGGGGTCCGAACCCCTCATTTGCAGACCCCGGGAGGCTCCTAGTAGGCTGGCCCTTGGAGCTACGCCCCCGGGTGTTCTATTTTGGCCTCGGTGTGACACCCACGACCTATTGTAGGGTCCGTTTGTTAATGGACGGGTTCCCACTTCCCTCTGGCATGGTCCCAGGCTTGGGAGGCTCTACCAGAATTTTGTTAGAATTTTTGTTTTCGACAATCCTTTTTCTGACTTTGTTTATTTTCTTGGGCATCTTTTAATGCAGATACGATGGCATCTAGCTCTTCTTCTTCATCTTCCCGTGCTGTGGTGATGTGGGAAAACATTGACTCCTTGGACAGATGACACGACCATCTAGCTGTGGTTACAGAGTCGTCTGACTCAGACACTGACACCATAGATACCGACTGTCTGCTGATTATTGGGAGGACTCTTTCAAGTATGATCGTCGCAACTACTATAGAAGGGACTACCCCAAAGACAAGCATCTAATGTCTTTTCTGAGGTGGTTCAACCTCCAAGGGAAGCGAGATCTATTTCTTGTTCGTAAGGCTGAGCAGGCACTCCTTGCCGAACGTGACAGTCTTACTAATTTTGTCATGCAAGGAAGACCCATTTACTTGAGCGCAGTGCTTGGACTCCAGGAGCTGACTCTGCAAGATGGGCTGCTAATCAAAGCCCTTGAATTCATACCAGCCTGGTGGAATGAAACTATAGGCCGTGTTGACCAGGAGAAGCCAACCTTCGGCTTGTTCTTAGCCCCGCTAAAGTGGGGGTACCGAGAAGAGTCATTCTTGCTGGACTGCTTAGTAGTGCGCTTCAAGCACCACATTTTTGTGGGTTGGTTTGCTGACATGAAGGCTATCGATGCCCATGCATTCCGAGCCAGGGCAGTGGAGTTCACTAATTATGTTTTGCCGAACTACGCTCTGATCTTGATCAAGGTCGGTGTATACCATAGTGTATATGCATCGAGGTACAGCTACCCCATCTCCAAGGGTCTGTGCTACGGTATGATCGAGGTGTTTTGTCCCGAGTACAACACCTTCTACACCTTAGAAGGAGAGACGTCACTGGATCTTTGGAGTCTCTCTCAGTTAAGCGGCCTCCCGATTGACGGTTAGCTGAATGAAGAGGTCTGTTGGCCTGACTGGCTGAAGGATCAAACGGATGGCGAAGGCTGATATCTGACCGGCTTTGCCTACCATCCTCTGATGAAGGCGTATCGTACCCTCTATCGCTCTTCGTACGATACTCGTGAAGCACACAAGCCTGGGGGGAAGAGGCGTGTGAGGATGGGCACTTGGCTCTAATATTTCTTCAGCGGTGAGTGGAAATATGAAGACTTCCCCTCAGTAGCGCCGACTCCTGTCAAGTGAAAGAAGAGGGTTCGGCGATAAGGTGCTTTCCCACCCGTACTGAAAGAGGGGCAACAAGGAGGCCCCAATCTTGCCGGTGTTGACGCAGTCACCCATTGTGCTGTGTATTCGACTTACTGGATTTGCTCCTTTGCTCTCCCGCAAGGTGAGGAGAGCGTGATCAGAGCCAAAGCCATTTACCTCATCTGCCTGATGGCTTGGGTCACCAAACTTTCACTCTGCCCGGTGGCATTGTGTTTGATATATAAAATGCTGGGAGATTTACATCGATTTCATCTTCCCAAGAATCTGTGGACTGTTGGTCCACTACATTTTTTTAATGCTTAGGTTTGCACACTGTTCCCAGAGGCTGCCCCACGGGCACTCTAATTAGCACAGCTTGTGCCAAGGATGATAGAATTCACCAGCGCTGAACCGACCCAGACACCGGACCAACTTTTTGTCATTCAGGGCAAGCTGACCAAGGTCCCCATAGACGCATTTGGAGTTTTGCATTTCTGGAGTTTGGTGGCCCACTCAAGCTCACTGGTGAACAAGATGCGAGAGTGCCGTCTTTATGAGACAGAAGAATATGTTCATCACGAGGCCAGTTCTGGAGCCGGAGCTAGTTGATTGGGCGCTGGCAATAAGACCGAGGGTCTTGGTCTATCGCAAGAGTGGCATTATATGGCTGGAGCCCTATTACCCATTCTGATTCAGTCAAAATTTTGGTTATGACCAGCATATCCCTCCGTCTTCTACCCAATTTGCACTACCGAATAGGGCTCGGGTCGGGCTGGTAGCTATCGACGAGGCCCGCGTATAGTGGGACTACTTCCATCACCGAGAGACAGCCTCGTTCAGGGTCTCGACTCCAGCTCGCTTCCCACATGTAACTCCAGAGTACATTCGATGGTGGAATGCACGGACGGGCTTCTATAGAAATTTTCGCCCGGAGTGTTAGGCCATTACAGAAAGGAGGTTTTTGGACTCCCAGTCAGTGCCAACTCTGGATATCGACCATTCTTATTTAAAGAAGTTGAAATCTTTGACTAACACCAAAGTGATGGCCTATTTTGAGGCCTGGAAGGCTGCGAAGCATCGTCCGCCCAGGGTTGAACCAAAGCTGTCGAAAATCAACAAGGACGGCTTCATGACACTTCAAGGGCTATACCGTGTAAGTAGCAAGCGAGTAGTCCTTCAATAGCTTCCTTTGATGGTAGAGGAACCCATCCCTTCTATACCTGAATGGTGTCCTGAGAGCGATAGGCTTTATCCTTACAAGACTTTCATTAGAAGAGACGACTGACGGGCCACACTTTACAGTGATACTCCTTGGTTGTTTGCATTGCTCTGCTCCCATGGGCTTTCAGTTGGTGGCCCGAGTGAAGCCATACTGGGCCAGCCTCTGCTTCTTTCTTTCAAATATGCTGATGGATGGGGGCTGGATCATCTTGACTTGTACTACTATCTATCTTCTCGCGGCCATTCAGACTTGGCGTCGCTGGCTGAACAGAGTGAGGTGATAGGAGACGTATGTTGGTTAATTCGTGAGGCAGCTTCAAGAGATAAAGTGCCCTCGCTATTTTACTGGCCACTCTCCCCTTTGTACATGGGGCCGACAGGTATCTTTCATTTTTTGATTTCAGCTTCTAGTCTGCCTCCCCTTTTGTTGTAGTATATGTCATTCTCACCTTTGCACATGTGCAGTTTAGCTCACTTCGGAGGAGACCAAGCACTTTAGGGAGTTGATTATAAAGGCTCAGAAGCTGACATATTTTGAAATTCCATTGGCGGCTCCAACTACAACACCTTTACCTCCCGATGATTCACAAAAGCGAATGAGGTCTCAAGTAAAGGAGGCAGTTACTAAAGCGAAGGAGGCGGCTACAAAAGTCAAATGGGCCCGGCAAAAGAAGACCGCAGACAAGGAGCTGGTAGTTATTCCCCCACCCATGGTATCATTTGAAGAGTTTGAGGCTTCCCACATGCAGGCACACGCGACTGAAGGTACATTCTTCCTTTTGCATCCTGTTTCTACTCCGACTGCACAGGCTAAAATTTTTTTATTCTACAGTTGCTACTACTCCTTCTGTAACGGTTGCACAAGAGGTTGCCGCCCCTGCGGTAGCAGGAGAGAGAGGAGAGGGAGTGCCCATAGCTCCCATTGAGGGGGATTTACCTTCTCCCATGCCCAGTCATGAAATAGAAGGTAATTTATGGTTTGTCCTCTAGGGGTCCCGCGGTTCATTGTGCCTTTAGCTTACATGAGCACTCTTCATTTTAGCTTCCGTTGAGACCCGACAGCCTTCGCCTCCCATTGTCGAGGCTGCCGAGGGAGCTCCTTTTGAGTAGGAGATCATTCCAGGGAGTGAGCCCACTCCCGAAGTTCATTCACTTGCTAAATGCTAGCCAAGGCACCGTGTCAGATAACAAGATAAAATAATCAATCACATCATGATTGACATCATCAAAACCAGTAGGACAACAATACTCAATACCTTGACTGATCGGCTACTGGATTCCAGTTCTGACGTTCCGGAGGCAACTGTATGTCACCAGTGTACATCAAGGCCAAGAAAATATCTGGGAGGGTTTCTGGAAGGGGTGGATAGTTGGTTCTCTTTAGACTCAATCGAGCAGGTGCATAAGCAGCAGGTGGTGGAACATTATGGTACTGAGCTGGCTGTTGTGGCTGCTATGGTGGTGGTGGTTGTTGTGGTGGCTGAGGTGCAGGAAATGAGGGTCGTGGAGCTGGCGGAGCGGAGAACTGGGTATTGAGTTGGGGTTGCTGCTGGAAACGGGGCGGGGCGGATTGGTTAACAGCTTGTACCTACTCATTTGTTTGTACTCCCTCAGTTACTGGGCCTTGGGATTTCTTATAGGACTTGGGCTTCTGGGGTTCGAACAAAGAATGGATGGGGGAGTCTTTAAATTGGGTCTGGATAAACTGGGCCCGGCTGTACAACTGATGTATATTTGAAATATCATTCATTGTCAAAATGTTCCAGAACGTCGGAGTGGCATTAGAAATCAACAATTTAACTTTTTCTTCTTCCGAGATCTGCCCGGGCACACGCGAGGCTATCTGCCTCCATCGATCTGCATACGTAGCAAAGTCCTCGTCTGCCTTCATCTTTTCTGCAACTAAGTCTATAAAAGAATACTCGGGACCAACCCGATCCTAGAATCTCTGAATAAACTTCTCCTTCATGGTCTTGAAACTTTCCACCTCCTCTAGAGGCAAGGTATAGAACCATTCAAGCGCCACCCCATCCAGGGATTGGCAGAACAGATATGCCATCAGGCGCTCGTCGTGGTGAAACTATGCCGATTTATAAAGGCACTCCCTGACATGAATAAACGGGTTGCCATTCCCGTCATATTTTTGGTAGACGGGGAGCTCAAACTGAGGAGGAAAACGAATGTCCCTGAAGTTAGGAACAGGGATATCAGCGAGGGATTGCATGGCAGCCCACTATTCAAGAATCTCCCGCTCCCGAGGCAGAGGAGACGGAGCAGGAGGAGCAGAACCAGTGTAAAGAGCAGACGAGTGAAATGATGGAGGGGGGAGCCCGCAAGATTGATAATGGGCCAAGGAAAGGCCCATATCGGAATAGGCAAGCTGGGCTACCCCTGGCTATAGGCGAGCAAAATCAGCCGGGGCCACAAGGGCCTATGGCGCTGGAGAGATGGTGGTGTAGGGATCCAAATAAGAAGGTGCGGGGATCTGGGCTTTCCCCTTGTCCTGAAATTGACCGGCCGAGGTAGGGGCCTGGCCGGATTCCATATTGGGAAATCGGAGAACCTGCAGATGGATGGGAGTGAGATCAATGGGGGCCGCGGAGGTGGCCCCTAGTCCAATAATCGAAGAGGTGGAGGTGGCGATAGCAGGCATGCCAGAAGGCACAAAAGACGGGGGGTCTGCCCCCTACAAGGCTTGTTTCAGAAGATGGAGTTGAGTAGGATCAAGCTGAGCCATCATATACAGGATATGACTGGCCGAATTGGAGGAATCAGAAGGAGAGGGCTGGGCGCCCTCAGCAGCAGTAGATGGGAGAGGAGGGGCGGACCCCTCTCTCCCCTGAAAGGAAAAGACCCTAGGTGGGTCCAGTAAAAGCCCGTGAGGAAGGGAATCCTCATGGGTATGGGAGAGATCATAGGAAGACATGGCTAGGGATGAGTCGAACAAGGGGTTGAAATAGGAGACGAAATGGGAGCTACCCCTAGGAGATGATCGCACGGGGAGGAAGCAACTCCACGTGCACCGGTCACTAGGGGAAATGGCACACAAGCAACCCTAACCAAGATCTAAACAAACAACTCAAACAAAAAGTATACAATGGAGGGGAGAGACAAGAGAAGAATCAACCAATTAAACAACCAAGTTCTTAGATGATGCACGAAAATTTTTATAAGTTCCTCTAGTAGGGCTTCATATTTTGCTTCATTATTTGTGCATGGTTTGTTTATTGAATAGGATGTATATATGACTTCTCCTTCAGGAGGTTTCAAGACTATGCCTGCCCCTGCCCTGATTCTGGCTGATCTAGTTGCTGGGGTGTCAATTCTAGATGCACCATCAAAGTACAACTGCCACAAGAAGGGCTGCACTTGGCTGACTTCCAGGGTCTCGTCTTCAGGGAGCTCCGCCTCTAACGAATAGTCTTCTGGTACTGGGTGCTCAGTAAAGAAATCTGTGATGGCTTGGCCTTTAACCGCCTTTTACGGCACGTAGGAGATATCGAACTCCATGAGGATCACCATCCATTTGCCTAAGCGGCCTTTAAGTGCCAGTTGGGACATGGCATATTTCAGTGGATCCGCCTTGGATATCAGCTTGAATTCATGCGACAACATATAGTGTCGAAGCTTCTTAACTGCGAAGACCAATGCCAGGCAGACCTTCTCAATGAAGGTGTATTTCTCCTCAGTTCTGACCAGTCTTCGACTGAGGTAGTAGAGGGCTTGTTCCTTCCCTTCTTCATTATTTTGGTGTAGCATTGCCCCCAGGGAGTAATGTGTGACTATGATGTATAGGATCAGTGGCTGCCCTTTCACCGGTGAACCAAGCACTGGAGGAGTCTTCAGATAGTCCTTCAGCTTGTCAAAGGCTGCCTGGCAGTCTTCATCCCAATAGAAAGGAACATCCTCCATCATTAACTTATGAAAGGAATGACATCGCCCTGATAAGTTGGATATAAACCGTCGAATGTACCCGAGGTGGCCTTGTAGAGATCTCAGCTCGGAGAGGTTCCTTGGTGGGGGGAGCTCCTGAATTGCCTTGATCTTTACAGGGTCTATTTCAATTCCCCAATATCTGATGATGAAGTCCAATGGCTTCCCGCTCGACACTTCGAACGCACACTTCATGGGGTTCATCTTTAGTTCATACTGCCTGAGCCTCTGAAGTACAACTCGGAGGTCTTACAGATGGTCTTCTTTTATTCTGGTCTTGACTACCAGGTCATCTATATAGCACTCGACCTTATAGTAGAGCAGTTCATCAAATATTCTGGTCATCGCTCGCTGGTAGGTAGCACCGGCGTTCTTCAGTCCGAACGGCATCCTGTTGTAGTAATAAATGCCTTTGGGAGTTCGAAAGGCAGTATGGACCCGATCATGTTCTGCGATCCATATCAGGTTGTACTCGGACGACCCATCCATAAATGACAGAGCTTCGTGGCCGGTTGTGGCATCAATCATGACCTCTGTTATTGGTACTGAAAAGTCATCTTTGGGGTAGGCCTTGTTCAGATCTCGAAAATCAACACATATCTGGATCTGCCCATTTTTCTTCGTCACAGGCACAATATTAGCCTGCCACATGGTGTATTAATTTTCTTCGATGAAACCCACATCAATGAGCCTGTCCACTTCTTTGCATATTTGAGTGATGAGTTCGGGCCTCATGCGCCGTGGTGGCTGCTTCACCAACTCAGCTTCAGGACTTATAGCTAGCTCATGCTGTGAGACTGCGGGGCTTAGTCCTGGCATTTCTTTGTAAGTCCAGGCAAAGCAATCCCGATATTCTTGTAGCAACTGGATATACAGCTTCTGTTCTTCAGCAAACAACTGGGTACTAAGGAAGGTCAGCCTAGGGTCATCTTCACCTCCCAGGTTGACTTCTATCAGCTCATCGACTGTGGCTTGACCTCCGTCTTCTATCTTCGGGAGTGCAGGCTAGAGGTTGACAAAGTCTGGAATGTCATTTTTGAGCCTGAATACCTTGATCTCCTCATTTTGTCTCACCTGGGCCACGTCAGGGATCCCTGATTCAGCTAGCGGCGGTTGTATGAACTACTCTGTGTCACTTCCTGAGCCTTTATTTACAGCGGAAGACTCGCTCGGGGAACGTGAACAGTCGGCATGGTAAGCCTCTCGCAAGCAAGAAATAACCAGAGCGTGAAATAATCACACATAAGATGCAATTGCATAAGTATTTACTCTGGCGGCGTAGAGCTCGTGAGATTTTGTGAAGGAACAAGGGTTTCTAAAATCGTTCTTCGTGATTTCAGCATCGATTCGGTGGAGCATTCGCTCCATTGAGGTAGGGTGACGATCCTTACGCTCTAGGGGTTCATTCCTATGATTTCTAGCCCGTCGTGAGGCCGAGAGGGGTGTTTTTGAGCGGGTTAGGGTAAAATCATGTTTTGGAGGAGCGATCGCCCAATCTAGCGATCCACTGTATTTTTGGCCGATCCGAGGCCGTAGAATCATGATAGGGGTTATTGGGGAGCTTCCCCCTTGTTTTCCACCTCTCCTATGGAGGTATGGGGGCGTGATCAATGTTTTTAGGTTGAATTCGCTGTTTCGTCGTCGGAGCATTGTGGCGGTCGTACCAGTGATCGTCACAGGGTATAATGCGCCGAGGGAGGTTCGTTATGCTTCGTTGGTTTTGAGCTTGGGCTGTCGTGGGCGTGACGACCCCACGATAGACCGCCATATGACCGTGACGCCCCTGGGCTAGTCCGTCACAGTGATTCGACCGTTGGTTTTTGACCATTGGGGGTCATTGTAGCCTGACGCACCAGTGTTGGTCCATCAGGGAAGGTGACATCCCTGGGAAGGCGTGTTATGCCTTCCACCTAACGCACCCGTGTTGGTCCGTTAGGGACTGTAACGCCCCTAGGAGAGCGCATTACAGCCAGTTTGGTCTCGTGACCTAACGCACCTGAGCTGGTCCGTTAGGTGACGTAATGCCCCTGGAGGAGCGCGTTACGTTCTTTGTTTTGGCTCGTGCCCTGACGCACCTGTGCTGGTCCGTCAGGTGCTGTGACACCCATGGGTAGGCACGTCACAGTGGAATTTACACCGAATGCCCTGACGCACCCTTGTCAGTCCGTTATGCTCTGTAATGCACCTGTGCAGGCGCGTTATGGTCCATTTTACACTGGGTCCCTGACGCACCTGAGGTGGTCCGTTAAAGGGCTGTGGCGCACCTGTGTGGGTCCATTCACCTCCTGTAGTGCACCAGTGTTGGTCCGCCAAGCTCTGGGCTATTCCACGTGGCGCGCAGTCCCGTTTCTTCTTTGACCGTGGTCACCGTGCGATGGTGTTGGTACGTGGGACGGTCCCCGTACTTCGTCAGGTTCAGACGTCATTTTTCGTGGCTTGAGAGTCTACTCCTTCAGAGACACTCCACTAGTCATAGCCTGCCAGTACGCGTGTGCTGGTATCCACCTGGGAGTGGTGGGATGGCTACCCTGAGGATGCTTTTCAGACTGGTTTTCGTCGGGCCCCACGTCGTCGGCCAGAGTCTGACTAAGGGAAAACCAGTTAGAGGCCAGACCTAGGACGCATGGTCTGTGTATGCACACGTGGTTGGGGGCTGTTAGACACGTGTCGACAGGCGCGACCCCAGCTAGTTACTCGCTTTGTGGTTACTTATGTTTGTCTGAGTCTCGTTCCCAGGACGTAGTAGCTAGACACTTGTGACGCGGTATAAGATGTCAGTGGATGCATCTGATCATTCTTCTAGTGGGAGGTACTTTTTCTCTGGACAGAGAGTGACAGACTGTCAGTCTCAGTTGCTTCGACCTTCGGGTTTTAGTCGTGTTGACCGGTGGGTTCCGGTTGTTTCGTCGTGGCGTGTGTGTGTGGGTTTTCATGCCGTAAGATCGGTACTTGTAGTGTAAGGCCTCTACTTCTGAGGTACTCGCTTAGCTATTAGTGTAGCAGTCTTTCGTTTTACGAGGTAGGGTTCAGGTGACCCCTATTGAGTCTTGTTTTGAGACTCATTCCCTGCGTGTTTTTCGTGTTTCAGGTGAGGCGCAGCTTCAGGGGAGCGCGTCTGAGGCTCAGAGTGGTTCGGGTGCCCATCGTTAGTGCTAGAGGTTAGAGCCGATGTATGTCCCGTGTTGCTGTACTTTTCTTTCTTGTCTCTGTACTAGTTGTAGACTACTATTATTATTTTTATTGGTATCTTATGGACCATGTATCATGTAAAATGTTAATTTAATTTCCTACTTCAAACCTTCCAACTCAGCGTGGAATGACTCTCCTTACCCAAAACCATGGATACGTAGCTATCCACCATTACTGAGACATCTTAGATAGATGAAGGAACATGAATGCTCAAAGATGTGCATGATGCATGCTGGGCTAAAGAAAAAAAAGTAATCATTAAAATGAATGTGAAGAAAGGATAAAATAGGAAGATACTCGAGAATAGTATTGCTAGACCAGATGAATCAGGGCCAGGACACTATCTGTAGCCACGGCGTGCAAGATAGAACCATCGTCCCCCAGCTCTTCCAACCTAATGGCCTATCCAATGATTAAACATGTGCACTTAGATCATCATCACTTTTGGTAAAGGAGAACATCAGATCCCAGAACACATAAATGACCAGTCGGTTCTCGAGGTGATATATCATAGATACCATATAGTAATGCATTAAGGGACTAAGAAGCGAGATACTTACCTGACTTACCTGCCTGGCGAGATGCATTGCGACGTAAGGGCATGAATGATTTTGACAAAAAAAGAGGTTAGCCATCAACAATTATATCCATCCATAAAAATAAGCAAGAAGCATAACTTAAGCATGAACCACATAATAAAGCAACAAATATGGGACAGATATATCATTGCAATCATCAAGACATTCAACATCACAAATGGTCTAGGACAAAATCGCATGGAACTTCCTAACGGTCTAACGATAGACCGCATGAGTAGGTTGGCTCACATTCGACGAGGAAGACGTGCCAGATGGAAAACGGTCCAAGAAACGACTGTTTGATGGGCCTAACGGTCTAGCGATAGACCGCATAGCTCTCAGAGATTTCAAAAAATAAACCAGCCATTCTCTCTTCTCTCTCACATTCATTCACTCCAAACAACACAAAATGCCCAAACGATGCCACCGAGCGCTCCACCCATTCCACTCTGGCGACCCACAAGCTCTACTCTGGCGACAACCCACTGGCGACCACCATGTCCGGATGACGAGGTCTATGAAGAAATGCACCGTCCGTCGCTTCCAACGGTAGTTAGAGGAGGAGGAACTGGTGGCAGTGAACCCTCCGGCGATGGAGGAAACGACGGTTACGGCAGCGGAGGAGGCTCCTCCAGCTGAGGAAGGTGTTGAGGAGGCCACCGGAGACGAGGGAGGCGAGCAAACGGCCGAGGGAATGCCGGAGAAGGTGACCAGCCACCGGACGTCGGAGGTAGGCCGAACCTCTCAAAACCATAATTTTTTTAGTGTGTGCATATGGGTAGAATGGGGTTAGGAATGGTCGTGGGATCCTTTGAAAGCATTTGTAGGGCCTTTTAGGGCCATCCCACAACCCTGGGGGAAGAGGGCGAAATCGGTCACCGTGGCAAGGGCCATGCGGTCCTTCCAGCGATCGCATGGTGCCAGGCGGTCTAGGACTAGACCGTTTGAGGAAAGAAAATGGTCTAAGGATGACCGTTTGGGAATTTTAGGTAGAAAGTGATTTTTTTTTTACTTTTTTGGATTTTTTTAATGAAATATATGTAATGAATTGTTAATGACCTGTGACTGATTAAATGTTCTAAATGTGTGCAGGGGAAGAGATGGACGCAGATCTCATGGCTACAGGTCCGGACAGTGTACCAAGCACTATCGGACTACCAGAGGGAGAGATTAGCAGTGATGGGCTTTGCTGAGTTCCTGGGGATCGAGGTGATGTGGATAGACACTGCTCTCCTGTACGCGCTACATGCCGTGGACGACGGGTGTCAGCTTGGAAGTCTGGATTCTTGACCAAATCTGGATGGTTTAGTAATATTATCCTTGATTATTTTCTATTTTAGTTTACTTTAATCTTTCTTTTAGCCCAGCATGCATCATGTAGGTCTTTGAGCTTTGACGATAAAATCTTCATATTACGCCGATAATGAAGTCCATTTTGGTTTTCAAAGTTGATGAGATATTCCTCTCCAAACCAAGTATTTGTTCTCCTTGAAGCCACTAAGGCTGGTTCCTCGACAGCATTTGTTCACCGGATTCCTGTCTCATTTCCCGGCCCTGTGGAGACTATTTTTAAATTTCAACAGTCTGTTACCGACTGTCTATCTTATCTCTACGATCCAATAGGGACCGTTTACCTTGCCTTTTGGGCCTTGGTTGAACAAGTGTTTGCAGTCCACCTTGAGGCCGTGTATAGTCTGGAGCGACCGTTTGGACGATCGTTTATATCCCTGCTGTCTTAATTTTGTCCTTTTTTCTTTGCACTCAAAGCTTTCTGTCCCTCTCTGTCATACTCTCTCGAGTCAATGTAGGCTTCGTTGTTAGTCAGTTAGTGTCAAGCATACACATTCATTCGCATATAGCATTCATTTGCAAAAGAAAACCAAAAACATGTTATATCACTATCATATCATAGCATCCATATGTACATGGGTCATGAGGTACATCAGGCCTGTCCCTCTGGGCCTCCGCTATCCCTCGTCCCCTCATGCCTCTTCGATGGCAGGGCCATCGCAGAGCTCGCCTCCTCGCGGTGTCGTCTGTGCTGCTCCTCCTCCACGTTCCTCCGACGGCCAGAGGAGCTTGTAAAGTATCCCTAGTAGGAGCCATGCATACCACTCAGAGCTCCACTGTGCTCAGATCTCTAGCTCATCCCCTCCAGCTTCGCCACCTGAAGCCAGGATCAGTCCTACACAGTCCGGATGCACTCCGTCTCTGCGGCACCAGCTCGGAGTTGCTCCAACTCTGCACGGAGGAGCGCCGTCTCTACCGTGTTCACTGGACGACTGTCCTCCATCTCCTCTTTGAGCCGGGTGATCTCACCAAGTGCTGTTGTGTGGCCCCACCCCATCTCCTCCCTCAGCCGGGTGGCTTCACCCAGGGCCACCATTAACTCAGTTGTCTGCATGTGCATGCGTCACAGTCAGTTAATCAACTGGGAAATTGCAAGTGCTTACTTACCCACTCGGTGAGTGCTGCCTCGGCCGCCTCAACTCGTGCGACCATCCTAGTAAACTCCACATCTCGCTCAGCACTGTCCGTGGGAGGCTGGGAGGAGGAAGCCGGTGTGTCAGCTCCCTGATGCTTGGTCCCCTCAGCTCGCTACATTTAGAAGTCCAGGTTAGTCAACATCGTAAGCATATGCACAATTGAGTTTAGAGTTCAGTGAACTCACCAAGAGGTCCAAAGCCTACCGGAGCTCATCCCTCTACTGGACTGAGGAATGGAGAAAGCCCTGAAGCTCCGCGATCCACCCCTGGGGTTCGAGCTGCATGTAGAAGTCAAAAGGTCAGTGCATCATGGTGATGAATCATACAAAGTATAAGGTTAGAGTCATACCAGTCGACGAGTGCCACGAAAGACCTGGTCTCTGCAGCGTCGTGCGTAGGCCGTCAGATAGGCCTCCTCACTCTCTGCCCGGGTGGATACCACTCGCCCGAGCGCTGTCCAGTCCTGGACTTGCTCCGCTGCTCGAGTGGTCCAGTCCATCTCTGTCTCTAGTCCTTGAGTGCGCCGTCTGACCTGCTCCTCCGACTTCTCGGGCGCCGGGAAGTCAACCGCTGCCTAGTGGACCCCGATGGTCCTCATCATGAGTCGGTAGAAGAGGGGCTCCACTACATTCATGCAGTGGAGCTAGATGTCCCTCCCTACGTAGGCTAGAGCCGCTACCACCGATGTTTGGCCCTCGTGCCCCTCACCTGGTAGGGTGTCCACCAGACCTGTCAAATAGGCAAAGTGCATCAGCATAAAGAGCATATAGTTGCATTAACACAAGGTTTAAGTTTAGGACCTTACCAAGGTGTAGGGCAGGGTGTTGAGGTCGTCCTAGATCACCTGGACCTGGCGTCGTAGGGATCCCACCTCCCGTGGTGTCGTCCACCATCTCACGATGGGCAGCCAGTCCGGATAGGTCTCCTCTCCTCTCCCCAGCCTGGGGAGGTGCACATAGGCCCACACCTGCATTGCATCACAACAAGTGTTAGCATCCAAAATTTATAGGATTCATATAGCAATTGCACAATCATTTTAGGGATCTGAGTCGTACCTGAAGCAGGGGTGAGAAGTCGCCGAGCATCATAGACTAACAACATGACTCAATTACACATGACATGACTCAATAAAATGGAAATACATATGATATGACTCAATGAAAGAAAAAATAACATGAGATAACATAGGCGGACTCCTCAAAGTGATGCCGGCGATCCGAGCCAAAGAGAGCGCTGTGGGATGCCCTCATCACCCTGGCTTAGAGCTCACGTCTCTCCCAGGTTGATTGACTTTGACATGACGTCGGGTCGACATCTACATCCACGCATTTTGCCCTTGTCTCTGACTTTTCGCCAGAGCAAGGGTTGACATTGATATTTAGCCCTAGGTCTGGGCCTCTCAACACATCTACATTCCAGACTACCCTCGCCCCAAGCCTTCTATCATGGGAGGGCTCATTAACATCGATGTTCTGTCAAGTCAACACCTATTATATATTCTTTCCATGGCTTAGGCCTTACGCCTCTGCCAAGTTCATTGGCTTTGACAAGACGTCGAGTCAACACCTGTCCTACATTATGCCCTTCGGTTAGGCCTCACATCTCTACCAAGTTCGTTGACTTCGATAGGATCTCGAGTCATCACCTATCTTATATCCTGCCCTTGACTTAGGACTCATGTCTCTGCTAAGTTCATTGGCTTCGACAGGACGTCAAGTCAACACCTATCCTATATTCTTCCCTTGGCTTAGGCCTCACGTCTCTGCCAAGTTCATTGGCTTCGATAGGACCTCGAGTCAACACCTATCTAGTATTTTTCCCTTGGCTTAGGCCCCATGTCTCTGCCAAGTTCGTTGACTTTGACAGGACCTCGAGTCAACACATATCTTATATTCTACCATTGGCTTAGACCTCACGCCTCTACCAAGTTCGTTGACTTTGGCAAGAAGTCAAGTCAACACCTATCCTATATTCTGCTCTTGGCTTAGGCCTCGCGCTTCTGCCAAGTTCCTTAGTTTCGACAGGACGTCAAGTCTACACCTATGCTATATTATGCCCTTGGCTTAGGCCTCATACCTCTGTCAAGTTTGTTGGCTCCGACACGATGTCGGGTCAACATCTAAATCTTATATTCTCTTCTTAGCCTAGACCGCACGTCTTTGCCAAGTTAGTTGACTTCGACAGGTTATCAAGTTAACAACTATATTCTACCTTGGCCTAGACCTTATGTCTCTCCCAGGTTGGTTGGCTTCGACAAGACGTCAAGTCAACAACAATGGTTTATTTCTGCCCCTGTCCTAGACACACCGCCTAAGCAGGATTTGTTCACTTCGACATCCCATCAGGATGACATCCATATTTTTCCTTTGGCTCGGACCTTTCGTCTGGCTAGAGAATAAAAAGACCCTTTCACCTTTGGCCTGGACCATCCGATAGACCAGAGAGTAAAATTCCCCCCTTTTTTTGCAAATGGTTCAGACCCTTCATCTGACTAGGAAATAAAAGGTCCTTTCACCTTTGGCTCAGACCTTTCGTCTGGCCAGAGAACTAAAGACCCTTTCATCTTTTGCTCAGACCTTTCGTCTGAGTAGAGAACAAAAAAAAAAACCTTTCACATTTTGGTTCAGACCTTTCATCTGACCAAAAAATAAATGGCTGGCGGAATCCAAATCGGATATCTGGCTTGGGCCCGACGCTCAAAAGTGCATTTTGTAAATACACTTAGTTTAGAATTAAAGAAGTCAGGTCCGGAGGACTAAAATCTAAAATACCGATCTGATCGACGTGTCGATCATTCCAACACGACCTGGGAGATGAAAGTGACTTGTCAGAACTGACGGAATCTAAATTGGATATACGGTTTGGGCCCAGCGCTCAAAAGTGCATTTTGTAAACTTAGTTTAAATTTAGAAAAGTCAGGTTCGGGGGGTCTAAAAGAAGAAATACCAGTTTGATCGACTTGTCGATTGCTCCAACACGACCTAGGAGATGAAAGTTACTTGTCAGAACTGACGAAATCCAAATCGGATACCCGGTTTGGGCCCAGCGCTCAAAAGTGCATTTTGTAAATGCACTTAGTTTAAATTTAAAGAAGTTCGGTCCGGGGGTCTTTCGTAGGGTCATAAACGAGTCTGACTTGGGACGGGGAGAACCTGATGGCTAGGCTGTTGTTGGTGCAAAGGCATCCCCACTCTTCTTGTTGCAAGGACGGAGGTGGGAGGCGAACTCCCAAGAGTGCCTAATGGTGGTTCTGGGAGGGCTTGGCTGGCCCTGTTACTTGACTGGGATGGGAAGCCAGAAGTAGCGACCAGTCTGGTCTTTCGCGGGGGAAGACCGATTTTACTGGTTGTAGCTGGGGTGCGTGCCTTAACCTGGATGGCATGCGGACTCATGTTCTGGTGCATAGCACAACTTTATATGTTTACCATTGAGAGGCGGGAAGGGCTTGTGACCCTTGTGGTCGACGACTGTATATGCCCCACCCTCGTAGACATTATGGATAATGTATGGACCTCGCCAATTCGGCTGTAGTTTTCTACTGGAGCACCCTGCCAGGACTTCTTTTTCCTTTATCATGACGAGGTCGCCTTGCTTGAAAGCTCGTTGCTTGACGAGCTTGTCGTAGGCTCGCACCATGCGGGCCTGGTATACTTGTAGGTGCTTATAGGCTTCGAGTCGTTTGCCTTCTAGGTCGGTGAGCTCTTCTAGCCTTCTCTGGTAATCATCCTTGTCGGGGCTGGCTAAGTCGGTATGTACCGCCATGCGATACGAGGCTAACTAGACTTCGATGGGGATGACGACTTTCGCTCCGTAGACAAGGGAGAATAGTCAACATCCTGTAGGGGTTTTGTAGACCGTTCGGTAGGCCCATAGCGTCTCGAAGACCTTCTCACCCCGGTCACATTTTCGGTGGTTGACAATCTTAGCCAAGAGCTTGCAGAGGGTCTTGTTGAAGGCTTCGGCCAAGCCATTAGCCTGGGGGTTATAGACCGAAGAGGTTCGCCAGTCGATGTAGAACTTGGTCGATAGTTGATACCCAGTCTTGTTCTTGAATGGCGTCCCATTGTCAAACACTATGCAACTGGGGGTACCGAATCGATAGATGATGTTGTGCCGGACAAATTTGGCTACTACTTCGCCGGTGACTTCCCGGAGAGGAAGGGCTTCCGCCCAGCGAGAGAAGTAGTCGGTGGCAGCCAAGATGTACTTATGGCCCTAGAAGATGGCAGGAAGGGCCCCGCGATGTCCATGCCCCACTTGGCGAATGGCCAGGTGGGGGCCGTGGGACGCAGTGGGTTAGGAGGTCTTTTGGGTACTGGGCTAAAGGCTTGGCATTGATGGCATGTACGGGCATAGTGGATGCAATCCGCATACATGGTCGGCCAATAGAACCCTTTGAGCTTGATGCTGTGCTTCATTTGATCTCTGGCCTGGTGTGCCCCGTACAGTCTGGAATGGACTTCATGCATGATAGCTCGAGCCTCAGCTGAGGAGATGCTGTTGCATCCCTAAGGTTTTGATGAGGTCAAACACCATAAGTCAATCATCTTTAGTCAAACATCTTATATCAATCATCACTTGATGTTTGTGCAATGCAGTCTACTCGAGTCAGTTGCTTCTCATGTTGAAATCTGCTATATGGTTGTTGGTAAGCCAATGCACATAGATCTAGGTCAACGCATCTACATAAAGTCTGTGCACATGATTGTTTACTAAATAACCTATGTGCATGGCATTTGGTTGAACAGGTGTTGTGCATGATAAGGTCTGTGCACATCACTGTAGCAGGTCGGTGCACTTTACTGTTCAAATTCAGAGCAGGTTTCATGTTAAGTCAGACCAAGGTCAGTGTATATTTCAGTTCATGGCATATAAGGTTAGTGCACGTCTTGGTCCATGCCATATAGAGTCTGTGCACTTTACTGCTCACAAGCATGACTGAGGTCGGTGCATCCATTGCTTCATGCCATATGAGGTCGGCGCTTGCTATGCTTGCACTCAGCTAAGGTTGATGCTAGTTGTAGTTCATGCATAGATAGGGTCGGTGCTAGTTGCATTTTCACACAACTAAGGTCGGTGCATTTCATGCTCATACCACTTCTAAGGTCGGTGCACTTTTCTGTTTCCTCGTTGAGGGCGTTGCGTGGAGGCTCCTAGTTGCCAGCTTACCGGGCCGAGTGTTCACTTGGCATGTGGTACGTTTTGCTACTTTAGACTGTATTTTCTGTTGGACTGGACTCTGTTGTAGTTAGATTATTTATTTCTGTTATTATATCTGTTGTTATACTTTATTTCTTATTTCTAGGTACACCACACCTATCCTTTAGCCCTTCCGAGTCTTCGGGCTCGTGGGCGGCAGGCCGAGTTTCGAGTCGCGTCGGTTCTTTTCCAGTACTTAGATCCCGGGTCACCACAGGTGGAGAGCTATGGTTGTGGAAGTACATGGAAATTCGAGATATTGCAGTGATCAGAGTCTGTAAGGTCTAGTACAGTCGACAGCTGGCATAGGGTTTCATGCTTATTTTCTACTTGGTTTCTCGCGTGAGAGCGTGAGTGGATGGCGTTGGCGCTGTGAAGGTGGTTCCTATCGTCGTCGGAGTGCCAGCGTGGGGTCTAAGGATCGAGGTCGAGAGCTTCTCCCTCATCGATGGTGGCCCCGATTGTGCCATATTGGGCAGAGATTGCCGGCAGGTGTGCCGCTGCGATGCTGTGTTTGAGGAATTTACAGTGAGGTCAGGTGGCTGGTGAGGATTGTTCGTGGTTAAGTGGCCGTGAGTGTGCTCTGAGGAGGCTATTTTTGGCGTTAGCCACTCTAGCTTGAGGTTTATCTAGCCCCTGAGGTGTTGAGATCGTGGTTCGAGGTGGCAGAGTGGGTGCTCTGGTTAAGATGTGCTCAGATGAGCAGAGGATCTTCTTAGATTTGGCTATGGTTGCCCTGGATCTGGTTCGAGATGTGAAGGCTCAGTGGTGAGCTTGCGGCTCGAGGATGAGCGTTGGCGGGTGTCGATTATGGCTCGTGCTACGGCTCGAGACATGGTGTGTTGCATTTCGAGGAGTCGCAGCGATGGTGCATCGAAAGGTGTTGTGATCGTGGTCTGACAAGACACTTGGTGAGTGTGTCGGAGGTGCTAACCTGACGAAAGTAATAGTTTTTCTGGTGCTGGAAGGTGCGGTTCCCAGCGTGTGCAAGGTTCGAGGTCAGGTCGAGCACGGGGACCTTCTGTTAGTTAGAGGAGTATTGAGTTTTTCCCTTGGTTGGAGGGGATCGCATCGGGTTAAAGTTCATCGTCTTGCATCATGTGTCCGGCTTGGTTGACCTTCATGTGCCATGAAATCCGTGTGAGACACGTTCTATATGTTGGCAAGGTGGTTGCCTGTGAGAAGCGTTGCCCATTCCCTGATGTGTAAGGGTGTGCTGGCGCTGCTAGCCTGCTACCGAAGGATGCGTGCCAGTTGGGCAGTGTTCGCGAGAATTTGTAGTTGATCTTGTGTTTTTCAAGGTGTTGAGGATCAGAGCCTGCGGAGTTGCAGAGGATCGTCAGGATGGAGGATCTCGAGTTGTTGTTGTGGTGGCTGTGCACGTGGATCTGAGTGCGCAGCGGAGGATCATAGCGTCAGTTGCTACGGGCGGATTTCGAGGATGTGTTGAGCATCGAAGGATTAGTTCCTCAGTAAGAGATTATCTCGGGTTACGTGAGACATGTTGTTGCCGTGCCGTTGCTTGAGGCATTGTGATTTGTGGCACTGACTAGATGGAGAATTTGGAGAAACGTGCTGACGAGGTTGTCGCATGAGTACCATGTTTCTGTGTTGGAAGCTGTGTCCTTGGGTGAGATTGTATTTTTGGAGAAGTGATCTCTGACAAGATTGTGGGTGCTAGTTGGTTGCCATGAGTGACTGGTGAGGTTGACCGAGTGATCGACCATGGTAACAAGTTTATTGTCTGGGGACCCGTGTGCATTGGCCATCGCATTATCGACCTGCTTGCTGTGGTAGCAAGCAGCACTTGTTGATTTTTGAGAAGTGTGTTGTGGGTCGTGAGAGGTTGTGTCCCGAGGCTCTGTGGTGAGAGCGGAATCGAGATTGGCAGGCATCCTTTTGGATCATTTTTCAGGTGAAGGGTTTGATGAGACATGACAAAAGATGATGCCTGTGTCTTAGATGGGTCATCGTGCATTTTCATCCTTTTGTTTTCTTTATTTTCTCCGGTGTAATGTGAGTGAGAGGGGGGAAAGAAGGGGGCGATGATACGAGCCTGTCCCTTCCTCCTCCCTATCACCTCTGCAACTCTTCTATCTCACTGTAACTCCTCTCCCGCCAATGTGAACGGCATCCGAGCGACAACGCTGGCGACAAAATGTATATTGTATGTTGCTCCTGGAATGAATGGAATGAAGTCTGTCCGTTGGCATATACATCTTCCCTTCTGTCATTCTGTTTCCAGCATATGTGCATTATTTTCCCCGCACGCTGTCACTATGGCGGCCTTGAACCAGTGCCGGAACGAACCAATTGTCCCCCGCTCCCTGCGCTTGGTCACTACGGTTCTTGAACCGGCGCCGTGCTACAGTGTCGGCACCAGAACAAACGATTTACGTTATTTCCTATGCTCTGTTTCCCAGCGCCGTGAATGCCCTTGGACTTTCTAGGGCTACAGTAAAAAACTTGCCCTCCCCAGGAGAGTTTCTTTTTCAACCGAACGCTAGACTAGTTCTCTGACGAAACCATGCACGAATGTGGACGCTCCTCCCATTGTCTGTCGCCATTTTTTGAAGCCCTTTTTGATTAGCCCAATGCTAATTGCTAATAATCATCCGCAAGGGTTTTCTACCGCGCCGTTTCAACCGTCCCGACAGTGAGTCATGACGGACCCGGGGAGGGAAAACATTCCCATCGTTCGGCTACAGCACCGTTGCACCTGTGGGATCCGTCTGTTAATGGCGAACCTCCCATGGGCCGACGGGTGGACATTAAACTGGGTTAATCCCGACAGATGTAAATCCACGGTCCTTAACAGACTCTGTGGTGGCTGTGAGACGGACGTCCCTTGTAGGCTAGCCTCGGGGTGTCCTCTTTATCGGTTGTCTCAATTTAGACGGAGTACTGGCTCGGGTCGCGTGCCCCTCGTAGGCTTTCCCTCGGGGTCTTCGCTCCCATTGCGAGTCGCGTTACTCGTCTAGGCTCACCCACGGACTCGGTGCCCCTAGTAGGCTAGTCCTCGGAGTTTTTCCTATCCGTTCGGGTTTCGTCGGTCACCGTCGTGCCGCTCGGCTCTCTAGGGGTTACTCCATTGTGTGAGTATTCCCCGCTTCTCCCCGATATATTCTCCGGGATGGGGAGATGCGGCTGGATTTTTGACTCGACTCGGAACTGTCGCCGCGCTGGAGTACGAACCTCGCGCGAGCTAGCGATCTGATCGCCGCACCATCCGGGACCGACCCGATGCGTAATAAACTCAATAAACAATTGAAGGTTCCCGAAATATCTGAACAAACTTGAAAATAAGTCAGTTGGAGCCCGTTTCGTGTGAAACGGGGTTGAATCGACGCCACGGTTCATTGGCACGTCTTTGAAATGACGCGCCTTGAACCGGAGTGCCCTTGGAACGGCGTGCCTTGAATCGGCACGCCTTCAAAGGGGCGCGCCATTTCAAGGCCACCCTTTTCATTGTATGGCACCGTTTCAACCCCTATTCCTACGCACGTCGCGTCGTTTTAATGCTAACGTCGAGCCGTTTGCCGTCCGATCTTCACCCTTTCTCTCGGGACGATTTCCTAAATTAATGGCAGAATCAAATAAACCCCGTTAAGTAATAAACTAGGTGATTTGATCTATTTGAGTTCGAATTACTTAATCTTCTGTCTCTGCCCTCGTGTTTCTGTTTAAAACGTTCATGTTGCATCAATGTGTGCCTGAGTGCACGGGCTCTCGGTATATCAAACGACATTAGCAGAAAGCCGGGTGACGCTCGACGGGAAGCTATTGTTGTGCGTGATAGTGGTCTCCAGACCTAGGTTCTCCGCCACGTACTGAGAGTTCCGCTCTAATAAATTACGCATGGTAGATCGCAATATATTGCATGATCATCTGCATTCTTCACTTCGCCCTTGGCAGCCCCTTTTTCTCGGCAACTAATCAAAGGTTTTCCCTTCTAGTGAGGGATATAATTAACGGCATAGTCTTCTCGCCAAGTCTCCTGCGGGAGTCTCGGTCCACGCGGCTCAAAACCAACCACCTCTTTCCGGCGACTTCACTTGGCGGGATTCCTTTTTTGGGGATCGCCTGCCCCCGTACTGGCTCATGCTTCGCACACCAAAACAACCATGGTGGCACTTGGACCGCACTTCCGGAAGCCTTGCGATTATCCCCCAAGTGGATTCGCTTTCCGGGCTCGGGAATCCCAGCTACCTCTGTCGCCGTGTCCAGCACAGCCGGTTCGCCGCCAGCACGTTGATGCATCTTCCGACCACGATGGGCGTTTCGGCTGGCCTGGCCATTTTTCAGAATAACCGCTACTACTACACTCTGACCGCCTCCAATGAGGGCCCGACGATCCGTATTCGGCTGGAATGCGTCAAAGATGGACAGGCCGGAATTCTCACAACAGTCCGGCTTCCCAAGACAGCCAAGGTGGGCCTGCGCATTCGGGGCAACGAAGCGAAGTGCTCGTTTGAATACTCCCTGTATCCGCCCGCATGGGTCCCCTTGGCGGAAGACGAGGATGCGACAATGCTCACCACCGCAATCGCCGGGGGATTCGTCGGTGCCACCGTAGGCATGTATGCACACCAAGATTGATCACCCCGCTCACCCCGTCCGCCATCCGGACACCAGACCTCCATTTTCCCAATCATGATTCGCCCGCTCATCGTTCTGGCTACTCTTGGGGTTGTCGGTTTCTCCCGTCCTGTTCTCGCCGAAACCGCGCCGACTCTACGCTCGGTCTTCGCACACGATTTTCTCATCGGCGTCGCCATGAGCCCTTCCATGGTGAATGGAGAAAATACCCGCGCGGCGGGGATTGCCGCCCGGCAGTTTTCATCCCTCACCCCGGAGAATGCCATGAAATGGGATCAGATCGAACCGCAGCCAGGCCGGTTTGATTTTGCCCTGTCCGACGCCTACGTGGACTTCGGTCACAAGCACGACATGGCGGTAATTGGACACACGCTCGTCTGGCACAGCCAGACTCCCGCCTGGGTCTTCCAAGGTGAAAATGGCGAGCCTGCATCTCGCGATTTGCTGCTTGCGCGCATGCGCGAGCACATCCGCACAGTGCTCGAACGCTACCGGGGGCGCGTCAAGGGCTGGGACGTGGTCAACGAGGTGATCGCCGACAAGGGACCCGACCGGCTGCGTGACTCCCCGTGGAAACGCATCATCGGCGACGACTACATTGCGTATGCGTTTCGCTTCGCGCACGAGGCCGATCCGCTGGCCGAATTGTATTACAACGACTACGGGCTGGAGCATAAAGACAAGCGTGAGCGCGCCCTCTCCATGCTGCGCGACCTGCTCCGACAAGGCGTGCCGATCACTGGTGTTGGCCTGCAGGGACACTATAACCTGACTTGGCCGGAACTGGCGGATATCGACCAGGCGATCAGCGATTTCTCCGCGCTTGGGCTCAAAGTCATGATCACCGAACTCGACGTCGACGTGCTCCCTTCGCATGGCGAGGCTGGCGTGGCCGACATTGCCCGGCATGAAACGGCCGATTCCGCGCTCAATCCCTACGTCCATGGCTTGCCTGCAACCGTGCAACAACAGCTCGCCCGGCGCTATGCCGCCCTCTTTGGACTCTTCTTGCGTCACAAGGCGGTGATTTCCCGTGTGACATTCTGGGGGCTGGACGATGGTCAAAGCTGGCTCAATGACTTCCCGGTTCGCGGGCGCACGAACTATCCCTTGCTTATTGACCGGGCCCTTCAGCCCAAGCCCGCCTTTTTCGCGGTGATGAAGACCGGGATGTCATCGGCCACGCCTTGAGCGACGGACGTTAAGGTTCGCCTTGGCGCCTCATTGGCGGATGAAAGACGAGGCAGGATTTACCCCTGCATGAGTTCCAGCTCGATGCCCTTGGTCTCGTGGACGGAGCGGATGACGAAGACAAAGGAAATCGCCGCTTCGGACTTCCTAAGTCCATTGTGTCAGATCGAGATGTGCGGTTCACTAGCTACTTTTGGAAGACCCTTTGGCATTTGTTGGGCACTCAGCTCAAATTCTCCACAGCCTACCATCCCCAGACTGACGGGCAGACTGAGGTGGTTAATAGAAGTTTGGGGAACCTCCTGAGGTGCTTGATTAGGGAACGCGAGAGGGACTGGGATCTCATTTTGCCACTTGCCGAGTTTGCATATAATGACTCAGTCAATAGGTCCACGAGCATGAGTCCATTTGAGATAGTTACAGGGTATAGACCTAGGAAGCCAGTGGATCTAGTTCCCTTACCTATGCATGCTAGAGTGTCATAGTCTATCGAGTCATTTGCCGAGCATGTTAGGGGTTTGCATCATGACATCTGTCGCGACATAGAGATCAGCAACGCATGATATAAGGAGTTGGCCGACGCTCATAGACACCCCTACGAGTTCCAAGAGGGCGGTTATGTCATGATTAGGGTTAGACCTAAACGGTTTCCCTTTGGGACCGTGAAGAAACCATAGGCTCGTGTTGCTAGCACATTTCGAGTGTTGAGGTGAGTTGGATCCAATGCATATGTTGTTGACTTGCTAGAGGACTATGGTAGCAGTTCCACATTCAATGTCTCAGATTTGGTCACATACAGGGACCCGACAGTGATTCCTAGTGAGTTGTTCGGGCCTTCTCCACCCCTTGTGAGTGACCGCTCCCCTGAGAGCCCACTTCCAATCCCGTCACCTCAGCCGCATGAGCGTAGAGAGTGTATACTAGATGAGTAGGTGACGACCACTAGGAGTGGCACATATCAATGCTACTTGGTGAGTTGGAGAGGACGAGCCGCGTCTGATGATACATGGATCACCCGGGCAGTGCTGGAGAGGTTAGATCTGGACTTACTGGAGTAACACCTGAGCGACAAAGACCCTTACTCGATGGGGTCGAGTTCCTCCCGCCCGGGGAGAGTTGGTGAGGACACCCGAGCTAGAGATCGGAGTGATGCGGTAGAGCGTCACTACAGTACACGTAGCACTACTCGGGACTAGCAGGCTTCCTTGTGGCTTGGAGATCTAGTCTAGAGCTTGGAGTTTTTATTCCCTTCATTATGGATCTTTTGTAGGATAATTTGAGGCCAATTTGATGGTATTAGGGTCATATTAGTGTTTATTAGGCTAATAGAGAGGTTAGTGGGCCCATTTGTTCTAGCCCAAGAAGCAATGGGCTGGCCGCCCCCCCTTGTAGGCCCACGTTGGGGGGCGCACCTCTCTCTCTCTCTCTCCTAGGCCCACTTGGGCTTGGGAGGTGGGCGCCCCTTCCTTCCTACTCCATTTCGGAGAGGGCCGCTTATCCCCTCCCCTTATCTCTTTATCCCTCCCCCCTTTCTTTAGGATTCTAGAGAGAACATTAATTATGTTTATTTAGGATTCTTATTAGGATTCTTTTGGGTAATTAAATTAGGGATTTTCCCCTCCCTCTATAAATACTCTTGTACTCTTTTTGGAGAGGATCGATAATGAATGAAATTTGTGAAATTTGCTAGAGAAGGTTGCGCCCTCCCTTGCACTCTCTCCCTTGTGTGTGTGACTCCCACCTTCCTCCTCTCTTCTCTTGTCCTTGGGTGTGACACCCAAGGCATCTTCCCTGGAGTTCCTACTATCGGAGCTGATAGGAGGTGACCTCCTCAATGTCCAGCAGAGCTCGGAGTTCCCCGTTGTGGTCATGCTGTAGTGTGGAGGTGACTTGGTACCTTGCTGCCCTAGGAGCGCCCTATGTATCTGCCTGCAGGATAGAAACGTGGCAATTAGGTTGGTTAGCCCCCTTCCCCATCTTAGTTCAACCTGAATTCTTACTGCATCTTCCCCCACGTCTCTCCTCATCCCAAACCAAATTTTACACAAAAACTTCATCTGTGGTCGAAATTCCCTTTAGAGCCCTTTTTCCCACGCAGACTACACTTGTGTAGGCATGTAGGGATAGAGCCTGCCCACAGAGACCTTATTGCCCACCAAACCTTCTCCAAATGCCATGAAAATTAGTACACACATTCCCCACATCATGGACAACCCACCATAAAAATTGCACGCCATTCTGAGCCCGTTTGCCCCACCTAATCCCATCCACCATCTCTGCTACCCATTCTGCCTGCACTCCTCTGCAGAATAGTCCCTCACCGCGCACCGCTTTGCACACCCAAAACTTCCACTACGAGCGACCCCGCCACCTATCCACCACCTTCCCACGTACAGCCCCCATCCACCAGAGAAAAACCAGCCCTAAAATTCCCCCAAACGCCCCCATGCCATGCAGTTCTTTCCCAGTCTGTCCGGCTACCTACAGACAGGCTAGGTTGCATAGGTGCTTACTTTCGGCATCGCCCCGTCTACCACGGTTGTCTTTTGCAGCCCACCTTCCACTGACGTCTCAGGGACATCCCCACCTACGTCCCCGCCAAGCTTTGTATTCATAGGACGTCCAGAGGTCTTCCTTCCAGGCCTCGCTTTGCGCTGGTCTCCTCCGCCTGTGCATACCAGGCTGTAATCTGTCAGTCGCTCGTGACTACACCAGAGGTTCTCACCGGCGCCGTCGACTTTTGTCTTCTTACAGGAGGATTGTCATCCACTAAAGTGTGTCGTCAAGGACATTTGCACCTACCTCAGCCTCCGTGATGCACTATCCTTGCTGTTGGTTCCAGTCCGTACTGATTCGTGGCACGTGGGAGTCACCATACGTCGTCCACTCACAGCCCGTCACCCCGCTTCGTGCTCCCCAGATTTTCTGTGTAGCCTTTTACATCCCTGCAAGGAGTGGGCAGTGTTTGGATTGTATCTTTTTAGCTTTTAGACCGGGGATCGTGTGATTTGGCCACGCGTCTTCCCCACACCCCGAGCATGGAGGTACACGTACACTTCCTTACTTGGTTAGCTTGCTAGTCTATTATACACTCTTGAGCCATTGCTTGTGTGTTCGTTAGGATCCTAGCTCGTTCATATATATATCACTACTGCGGTGAGAAAGCGTGACCGTCCCGTGACTCGTCTAAGTCACGAGTGTGGAGTTGCCTACCCTAGACTCTGCCGGTTCGTCAACCGTGCGGATCGACACGCTTCCCTCACATGGGGACGTTTGTGAGCTTATGCTGCTTGTTTTGGCATGATCCCTCTCTTGGGAGTCATAGGTGTTCGAGTCACGCTACTTTATATATTGTGTCGTTGCTGGTTTAGTTGTCCATTTAGTCGTGTCATCACATAGAGTTCTAGTTCGCATAGTGTCCTGCATCAAATTTTGTATCAGAGCTAGGTTTGTCTAGGGAGCATTCGAGTGTGTATTCCATCTTTTGCATTACCAGTTGAGTCGTGTCTAGTTGTCTTGCATGTCCATCCCGTAGGTTCCCCCTCTGAGTCTTCCCATGGACGTCCAGTCTCCCGGACAATATGATTGTCTGCCTAGTCAGGAAGAGAGATACACCCATGGGCTTGGAACCACCCCCTCTCATTCCTTAGGCCTGAAGTCCCTACCTTTGACGGTTCCAAGGTCCCGATTGTCTACCTAACTTGGGAAACCACCATGTATAGGTATTTTAGGTGTTACCCCATCTCCGAGGCTATGCAAGTCTCTTTTGCTAAGGAGAGACTTTTACACGAAGCCAAGGATAAGTGGAGATGCATTAAGAGCTTGAGAGACATTAGGCGGCGAAGGCCTATCGAGACTTGGTATGACATGAAAGATGATCTTAGAATGACCTACCTATCCCACCTTGTCACCTCCAATCGAGATGATCAAAGTCGGAGGTGAAAGGTTCCGCCCATGTATGAGTCTATATCTAAGACTAAGCCTCATGATTATGGGAAAGTCTCCCAGGACGTCTCTATCCCGAGGGATCCCACCATCGTCGAGCTTCTGCAAACTTTTAGGGAGAGACTAGAAAGGATGCGCACTACTATTGGACCGCCAACTTCCCCTAGCCCACCCCCGAGCCAGGACGAAGTCATGCCGGAACCTACAGAGGTCAGGACCGACACTCTCAACCTAGTACCCCCGATGGAGAACCATGGATTTCCCCACTTCATAGAGGACTACCTTTTCCCACCCGTGGGAGGTGCTTCACCCTTCGACCCTCATCTAGCGCCATTCTTACCTCCCGAGGGTGAACTTGTCATTGGAGACCCTTTAGCTAGCTGGTTAAGGAACGGCCTAGTTCCATATGCTCCGATTCCTTGCTACTCACCCATGAAACCAGCACTCCTAGTAGTACCCTTTAACTCCTTTCACACCACTTTCCAGTCCTTCTACTTCGTAGAAAATGTGAAGAACTTTATTAGGAGTTTAGATTGTCAATGGGAGTTGACGTATATGTTGGCCTTAGGCTCTAACCAACCCGATAGTCATCGCTTCATGCACCCTACTTTGGGGTCCATTACCTCGGTGTGCACCATAGGTCCTATCACCTCTGAGGTCCTTTTGCTCTTTCCCATACTTGATGAGCTTGACTTTGTCCCCTCTTATGGTGCTACTATCCCGAGGGAGGAACCCTGCCTTCCATATGAGCCCCTTGTCCTGTGAGACCCGTGCATTATCGAATCCACACCGGAAATAAAATAAAAATTTAAAGCATGAAGGCATGAGTTATATAAGGCATGCACAGCACAAGATTCACTGTGTTGCTATCATCAAAACAAAACAATATATGTTGCAAGCATCAAAACTAAACAACATATAGTATACTTGTGCCCTAGGGGACACAACAAAACTCTGTGCTCTGTAGTTATTTCTGGCTCGGAATCTAGATCAAGTAGGATAGAGTGAGATCTGCCTGAAAACAAATTTTGACCAAAGGGAAGTTGGAAGATCTAGGCTTTGGGAATTTTATGGGTGAGAGGGGGAAAAGTGAGGATCACACACAAATATTTTTGTAATTTGATGACATGGTTTGAGGTGTGGGAAAAATAGATCTACAGACTACTATCTCATAGGTCTGCTGATTGGCAGACTGTGAATGGTGGAAAGAAGTGACTGTGAGGAGGGGCAAACGACAGCGGATCGGCGTGAAAATTGATCTGGGGATGGGGGAAGACATAGGGAAGATGCCCACAAAATTTGAGGTCGATCAGATGGCTGCATGAGGAGAACCAACCTTTTTATAGAGCTTCTATCTAGCAATTTCAGGATTCTGGATAGCTGGATGGGAAATCGGGTTGTGGTGGCTCGACGGCGGCACGGATGGCGGCGGCGGCGGTAGTGGCTGAGTCACACTCTGCAGAGGTGATAAAGCTAGGAATCACTCCCAGGAAGAGGGCATCACACCCTAATTCACAGCCTTCACAGCTGTAAGGAGGAAGAAGGAGAGAGGAGAGAGGGGTGCCCTTGGCCCTTGCAAACAAATTCTGATTTTTCTTCAATAATTCTATGCAAATAATAAAAATATATGACTTTTATAGCCCTAGCTAAATGACCATTACTACCCTCAGATGTAAGATTAGGGAGGGGTAATTAGGGGATGAGAATTCTCATTTCTCTCCCATGTGGTCAAAAGAAATAAAAATAATAAATAAAGGGGGAGAATGGGGGGCGTCCTCCACAAGTGGCCAAGTGGGACTTTTCTACTTGGTCAATATTCTCCCATGGACCAAAGACTAGCCCTTGTGGGCCCTAGAAGCTAGGTGGCCCAATGAGAGAGAGGGTGGGGGTCCCATCGGGACTACGTGGCCTTTTACAAAGAAACTCATTAATTCCTAATGACTAACACATTGGCTTATAATTACATTACAATTGAAAACCCAATTGACTCAATTATACAAATGCAAACAAAATGTTAGATGACTTACTTTGATGTCCCCATCAATTCTCCCCAGGTGGGAGAAACTCGACCCCTTCGAGTAAGGGGTGTTGTTGCTCATGTATCGCTCCTGCGGATCTATAGTTCGGCTCGGGTGATCCACGTGTCATCAGACGTGGGTCGTCCTTTCCATCGCATGAGATAGCACGGGTATGCTCCACTCCTGGTCATAGTCACCTGCTCATCCCATATATGTTCTATATGCTCATGTTGCTGTGAGAATGAGACTAGTGGTGGACACTCAGGGGCGGGGACACTCTCAAAGGGAGGAGAAGGCTCAAAGACTTACTGGGAATCACCACTCGGTCCCTATAGGTGACTAGATCTGACACACTAAAGGTGGAGCTGATCCCACAATCCTCAAGCAAGTCCACAATGTGTGCGTTAGATCTGACTCGCCTCAATACTCAAAAGGGACTGGCATCGTGAGCTTGCAACCTCTTCACGGTTCTAGAGGGAAACCGTTCAGGTTTGACCCTGATCATGACATATTCATCCACTCGGAACTCATGATGGTTCCTTGAGCATAAAGAAACCCTTTGCATCGTGTATTACTGGCATGTTAGATGACGACTAGGCAACTTCCTAAATGCTCGACACATGCATGTATAGACTCCTAACAAACTGTACAAATAAAGAAAAGCAGACTCACACTAGACCCTAAACCCATATATGATGCAAGGGTGGTCCAGGACACCCTTAGGTGTGACTTGCATACACACGACGCAACCAAATGTTGGTGGAATCATGGAATCCTAGACATCCTAATATGCACCATTCATGCAATGACTGCCTTTTGGATTTCTCTCCCCATCTCTCATTTCTCTCTTCCCTCCCTCTCTCTTCTCATGCTCTCTCCTCTCTCCCTCTCTTCTCCGGTGACCGACGGAGGTAGATAGGGGCGAGACGGCGAGGATCGTGGGACGTAGAGTGACGAGGATGGAGCGAGGATCGCGATGGTGGAGGCAATTCATGGGACATGAGCCGGCGAGGATTTAATGGTGTTTTCTTCGTGGATCGGCGTCCACGGTGCGTGAAATCTTCGATGGAGGTAGGGGGATGGATCCTTGACTCTTGTACTTTCTTTTTCGTGATTTTGGTAGGCCGTGGTGAGCCGAGCGTGCTTATTTAAGTAATTTGGGGATAAACCATGATTTTGGGGAGTGAGTCGGATCTAGCATTTTAACATGTGATTTCGTGGTTTGTCGGCATCAAATGATGCTCTGGGATTTGGGGATGAGTTTTCCCTTTGTTTTCCCTTCACTTGGGGGTGAACGGGGTGTGGAATGGCGTTTTTGGGACTTTTCCGCCGTTCTTGATTTTTCGGAATGAAAACGGTCCTAACAGGAGCCATTTTTAGGTTGGCGGCCTGGCGATAGACCGCTACCTTCGTGAAGTGGTCTGAGCCAGACCGTTCCAGGTGGCTGGGCGGCCATAGGCAAACCGCCTAGGGGTTGAATGGCCATCTGGAGACCGCCGTTTTGGTCACTGTATTGTCAGCAGGTTTAGCGGTCTATTGCTCGATCGTTTCACCCTTGGGCGGCCCATAGGCCGACCGTTTACCCTGTGGGGCCAGCGTGACCCCCGAGGTATTCGTGACTATTGGGTTGCGACTATTGCACAGTGTTGGGGCTACACGGTCAGGGTATGGCCGTTTAGTTCCTTTGAACGATCCCAAGCTGGACCGTTTGAGTCTTCAACGGTCCCAAGAGGACCGTTTGGGTTTTGTGCCGTTGGGTGACTGGACGGCCCCAATGGGGACTGTTCAGAACCCCAAGCGGCCTGTCGTTGGACCGTTTATGTTCTGAACGGTCTGAGGACAACCGTGTGGTTTCTCGCTCAGTCCAGAAGTTGGACGGTCTGTGGGAGGCCGTTCACTATCTGGGCAGTCCCAAGAGGGACCGTGTACGTTCTCCACTGTCCAAGTCTGACCGTGTATATCTGTGATGGAACGGCTCGTTGGTGACCGTCCCATATCTTAGGACAGTTTAGGGTGGACCCTTTCATTCCTTAAAGCGGCCTATCGACCGTCCGTTTACCCAAGAACGGCCCATGATGGACCGTTTACTATGTGTGGTTTACCGGTAGTTCTTCCCTTGCCGATTCGAGTTCCAGGCGAGTGGACCTCAATCTGCGTGCTAACCCATGGTCTGACTGATGTCGGGCATCGTGTGGAGGCCATGTCTAGGGTGTCATGGGGTCTCGAGAGGTGGTGTTCTCGACTTGTGTTACCGAGAGTCAGTGTTGTACAAGGAGCGGTCCTTGTACTTCTTCAGTTCAGATGTCATTTTTCGTGACTAGAGAGTCTACTCTTCCAATGACATGTCCACTAGTCGTAGCTTCCTGCGCACGCGGGTGCGGACACACCCAGTAGTGGTGGAGAGTGTGACCCGGTGAGAGACAATTTTTAGGCTGGTTTACCGTAGGGCCCCTTGCCTTTGTAGCCCGAGTCTGGCTAGGGGGAAAACCAGCTAGAGGACCCGACCTAGAACAGATGGTCTGTGTGTGCACACGTAGTTGGGGGCTCAGGACACGCGCTGACGCGCGTGACCCCAGCTAGTCCTTGTTCGTGGTACTTCTGGCGTGTCTCAGTTTCTGCCTGGGGTGTGTAGGGAGACACTTGTGACGCCGTGTGAGACGTCAGGGGACGCATCCGGTCGTTCTTCTAGTAGGTAGAGCTCCTGTCTCCTGGCAGGTGTGGACTCGTGTTTTGTCGGTCTGAGGTCAGTTTGCACATCACGGTTAGTTTAGATGGCTTTTTCCGTTTATTTATTGCTGCCTGTTGGTTCTACCGTACTTCTGTTAGGTAGTGTTGCTTTTCATTCTCATTAATATTATTTCTAGCTAGTTTCTGACTGTGCGACCCGATATTCCACGTCGGGGCGTGACACGTATACAAGGGAGTGAGCGGCCAATACAGTAATGAAGGCACCTTGTCTTGAGAAGCCACCTCATGAATAAGCCAGCAAATATAACCTATCTTCTCACTCTTCTCGGCCAGTAGTGCCAAATCCTCATGGCCATAAGAAGACAGGTGATAAGCCAGACTGAGGTGGTCCAGACCCCAGCCGTCGGCATACTTGAAGGATATCAAAAGTTGGTGATCCATGATGGCTTCCAATGAGCCAGTAATAGAAAGCCCATGTGAATGGAGCATGGCAAATATCTAGGGAGTATTGGAATATAGGCCTTCCCGCCTATCCTCCCTCCGGATGAAAGTCCTATATGGATGAAGATGGTCAACTTTTGGATGCCAGTCCGCCACTACCGAAAGAGACTCCTCCGCTGGGATGGGAATCGCCTGAAGAGCTGCCCACTCATTGCTGACCCAGCATAACCCCCGAAGTGTTTTGACATAGTCATCCTATTGAATTGCTGGCATCTTTGGGTCAGCCTTAGATGAACGGTGCTTTACAACCTTCCGCGCCTCTAGATATGCCATCACCGCAGTGTTGGACCATGATTTCAACTTCTTCAAGTAAGCTAGATCGATGTCTAATATCGACTCTAGCTGGGAGTCTAGAATGCGGCATTCAGCAGGAAGTCTGATAGAAGCCCATCCGTGCATTCCACCACTTAATGTAGTCTAGAGTCACTCTGGGCGAACGAGCAGGGGACGGCACCCTGAAGGACATATCTTCTCGGTAGTGGAAATAATCCCACCATATACGAGCCTCATTCGTTGTCGTCTGGCCAGCCCGATGCGTGTTTGGAGGATTAAATCGGCCTGAAGAAGAAGGAATCTACTGACCGTACCCAAAATTTTAGCCAAAGTGGAAAGGATAGTATGGATCCAGCCACAACAAGCCACTCTTCCTGAAGATGAGGACATAGGGCGAATGGCCAGTGCCTAATCAATCAGCTTTGACTCCAGAACGGGCATGGTGCACTTGGTGCCGGTGAGCAGGTGAATGAAATCCTCTGTCTCGAACAGGCGGCATTGCCGCATTTTATTAACAAGCGGGCCTGAGCTGGCTGCCAGGCTCCAAAAATGTAAAACTGCTGGGGAGTCCATGGGAACTGTTGTCAACTTGCCCCGGATGGCATAATGCTGATCCACCATTGAAGACGGCTCAGCATTGGCAAACTCGATCATCCTCGGCACAAGATGATCAGACTGAAGTGACCAGGGAGCTGCCTCAAGAAACAAAGTGCAGACCCAGGCGTTGAAAAAGTGAATCGGACCAACGGTCCGTGAATTCCTGGGGATACGTGATTTATGCAAATACCCCAACATCTTGTAAACTAGGCATAAAGCCACCGGGCACAGGGACAACTTCATCCCCCAGGCCATCAGACAAGCAGGATAAATGGCCTCTGGCCTACTTACTGTCTCGTCCCCTTGAGGAAGAGCGAACGAGCAAAGCCAACAAGTCAGATACATAGCACAATGTGTGACAGTGTCGACTCCTGTAGGGTTCAGGCCCCCTTGTCACCCTCTCCGTGAGGTGGTGGGGAAGGATGTCTAGCGACGGGCCCTCTTCTTTCTCTTCATCGTTGTCAGGGCAACTGTGGGGAAGTCTTCATATTGCTGCTCCCCACTGAAGAAATATTGAAGCCACGTACCCATCCGCATGCGCCTCTTCTCCCTGGGCTTCCACGCTTCCCATGAATCAAGCGTTAAGCACAGCAGGGTGCCGTATGCCTTCATTAGATAGCGATAGGCAAAGCCTGTGAAATACCTGCCTTCGCCATCCATCTGGTCCTTTAGCCAATCAGGAAAGAAAACTTCTTCATACGGCTCCCCGTCTATCGGTAAGCCACTTAGCTGGGACAGACTCCAAAGATCCAGTGAAGTTTCACCCTTTGCAGTATAGAAAGTATTGTATTCTGGGCAGAAGACTTCGATCTAAGAGATTGAAACACTTCCAAACACTTCCAAAATATTAGTAAACCTCATTTTCAGATTGTTTGGTCATCATCAAACTTCATAAGACATTATACATGAGGAGGGGGTTCAACAAATCACTTGTTTACCTTCAACTATTTACAACCTCTCCCTGGCAGCTGTACTCATTCTAGTGCTCGGCCCTGGCCTTGAGGCTAATCGGGCCAACTCTTGGGGTTCTTCTGGCAGGTCCCCATATCTTCCGGCCACACCGGCCATATTAAATGCGACAATCTTCATGCCATTCCTTTGCCTGGAGATCTTTCTTCTTGTTTGACTTGGGAAGGTCAGTCTTTCAAACACTGAAATTCTTCTTCTCCTCTCCTCCTATTGGTGAGGGGCTTCATCGGCCTCATAGTTCGGCCTGTCTTCATGTCCATTGTCATCTACGGATGATGCCATTTTCCTTTCTTCTTCTTCTTCGACTTCCATTGGCAAATATTCTTCTTCTTCAGTCACAGCCACTTGTAGCAAACGATGTTGGCCAAACGAGGGGTTCCCCAAGCTCCTAAAGTAATTCTTGACCATATCGGTCATCTCTTTTTGATCACGTCCTTGATGGAGGACAGGAGATAGTTGTCAGCCTCGTACTGGAGGCATGTAAGCCAGCCGGGCTCTTTCTGTCGGCTAGTTGAATCTTCTCCCGAAAGCTGGGACATGGGCCTATCTGCCATAGGCGTTGAAAGCTTCTCGACGTGGAGCACCCACGGCCATTTGTTCTTCTTTCGAGGCCAAGCCCCTCTCACTTCTTCTCCCAACCTTCTTCGGTTTGGCATATTGGAGGTAGACGACTACTTTTTCACAGGCAAGTTGGATCCGTTTAGGGACCCACACTTCTTTGAACTTCATTGGCCATGGGGCCAACTCCTTCAGGCCTTGACGGCCTTCTTCTTCTCTTTTGGCTCTCCTCCCAGATAGAGCCTGGAAGGAGATGTATGTTTGGATGGTAGGGAGCACTCGGTTGGGAATAGCTTGGGCATCACAGTCGTCTAAGAAGACTCGGACACCCCCAATGAGAATGGATTTCCAGGATGGGGAAACAGTAGTAGCAGTATTCCTTCGGATGTTCCTCTACTGGCATCCTCTGGGCTTCCTGTTGTGGACGAGGCGAGCCCCATGAGTGATGTGATGCACCATACAGCTAGTGACTTGAATTGGGCCTCTCAGTGGGCCTGCATAGCATCGGGCCTCCGGGACCTCAGCCTTTTTGTTAATCCTCTCTCCGCTCAGCTCTGGAGACTCCACTTGTAACAGATCAGCAAAGGCTAGCCCCAAAAAGTTAGGGAAGTTGACCATCGGTGGGAATGTGCCAAAAATTGTGGGCACCGCCATGTACTAGTGTGCAACATGGCCAGCAACAACTGCGGGGCCAAAAGTGAGGGCAGCAAGTCCTTTCGCCATTATCGTTTCTTGCAATACACAAAATAGGCAAACAATCAGTATTCTTGGGGAGAGCCTCAGGAGGCATCTTATCTTGGCAAAGAGATGAAAGGAGACTCGGTCCCACCAAGTGTGCTAGCTTGTGGGAGGTGAAATTATTTTCCTTTTTTTATTCAAAAAAATGGGAGAGGAAGAAGGCGTGCCAGTCACATGAGTGACAATTTATTTTGCGCTCGATCTAACCTGGTCAGTCGATTGTGAAGTTCGGGTTGAGATCGGAAGTCCGCCATACCATGAAGGTTATGGTGTTAATTACATCCTCTGAGAGGGAGGAAAACCCTTGATTAATTTCCAAGATAAGATGCCACTTGGGGCCGAGCTAATATGAACAAGAACACATACGAAGCGAGATTAACGAAACCACATGAGGGGTTTATTTATTAGCTTATTCAAGCAGAGCAAGCATAATTTATTGGATCCGAACCCCCGTACGAGGCGGAGAACTTAGGTCCAAAGACCACCATCACGCATAGCAAAAACTTTCAATCGGGCATAACCCGGCCTTCTGCTAAATGCCATTCAATATACTAAGAGGTTCGATCATGGTTCAAGAAATTTAAGAAGTGATTTGATCAGTAGGCATCCTCAGGTACTGTTCAGTAGTCAATGCCTTCTTTCCAATAGCGTCAAGGTTCAAGAGTGAGTCAGTCGAGGCAGTGTCTGAGGTGTGGTGGTAGTCACCCAGGCATGCCTTGTTCATTATCGATGGTTTGTTTCCGCTGTGATCAGTCGGGACACGTGGTTCGAGATTATCCGCTGAGGTCAAAGTCAGTGCATTTTTCTCAATTCTCTCAACCATAGTCATCGCAGTTTAGACCTCCTCCACCACCTCAACCTTAACAATATTATCCTCAAGCTTTAGCTTCTTCTTAGTAGTCTTCCGCAGCTAGCGAAAAGCAGAAAGGGAAGGTTTCTCATATTACCCATGCTGAAGCTGTGGCCTCCCATCTCATTGAAGGTACGATTGTGATTTATGGCTATGTAGATCGTGTTCTTTTTGATTGAGGTGCTTCTCACTCATTTATTTTTGAAGACTTTATTGCCTATATTAAGGAGCCGACATCTGAAATGTCCTGTGAGTTGCTTGTTGAGTTACCTTCTGGAGATTTTATGTTCACTCTCCTCTATTTGGAGGAGACTCCTATTGTGATCAGTAATCAGTTGTTGCCAGCGAGGTTGTATGCGTTGTAGCTGGCGGATTATGATATTATTCTCGGCATGGATTAGTTGGAACAATATGGTGCCGCGGTTGATTGCAGATCCAAGAAAGCCTATTTTCAGACACATGGGAAACTAGCCTTCTATTTTCAAGGTATTCGATCTCGTTCTTCTAGCTTGATTATTTTTACTATTCGAGCTTGTAGATTACTTAATGCAAGTTGTCAGGGATTCTTGGCTTCCGTGGTTGCTATCGAGGCACCACAGTAGGAGATAAATGACATTCCTGTAGTTTGTGAATTTCCTGATGTGTTTCCTGATGAGTTACCAGGCTTACCTCCTCAGCGAGAGATAGAAATGGTGATTGAATTGATTCCAGGTATGGCACCATTAGCAAAGACACCTTATCACATGGCTCCAGCTAAATTGAAAGAATTGCGAGCACAGCTGTCTAATTTGTTGGAAAAAGGCTATATCCGTCCAAGCTTTTCTCCATGGGGTGCTCCAGTCTTATTCGTGAAAAAGAAAGATGGAAGCCTGAGGCTATGTATTGACTACAGACAGTTGAATCAGGTGACTATCAAGAATAAATATCCTATGCCCAGGATCGATGATTTGTTTGACCAATTGTAGTCAGCTACTGTCTTTTCACGCATTGATCTTCGATCTGGATACTTCTAATTGAGGATTAAAGAATCTGATGTGGAGAAGACTACTTTTAGCACGCGTTATGGTCATTATGAATTTTTGGTTATGCCGTTTGGGCTAACTAATGCTCTAGCAGCTTTTATGGACCTGATGCAGCGTGTGTTCCACCCATATCTAGACCGGTTTGTGGTGATCTTTGTGGATGACATTCTAGTCTATTCTGCTTCTGAAGAGGAACATGTTCAGCATCTCAGGATTATTTTGCAGACTCTGCGAGATCACGAGCTCTATGTAAAATTTAGTAAATGTGAGTTCTGGCTTTGGGAAGTGCAATTTCTTGGCCATGTGATTTCTGGCGACAGAGTTGCAGTTGATCCAGCCAAAATCAAGGCTATTCTTCAATGGCAGAGACCAAGGACTGTGATAGAGATCAGAAGTTTTCTAGGTCTTGTTGGTTATTATCGAAGATTCATTCAAGATTTTACACAAATTGCCATGCTGATGACTTGACTGACACACAAATATGTGCCTTTTATCTGGCCAGATAAGTGTAAGCAAAGCTTTAATGAATTGAAAAGGTTGCTTACTACTTCTCCAGTGCTTGTTTTACCCTCTGGCTCGGGTGGATTCGTGGTATGCATGTATGCTTCTCGAGTAGGTTTGGGTGCAGTGCTTATGCAACATGGTAAAGTTATTGCTTATGCATCCCAACAATTAAAACAGCATGAAGAGAATTATCCAACTCATGATTTAGAGCTTGCAGCATCACCACCTCCTCGGGAATGTCGGGAAGATCCCCATCAGACCATGCAAAGACTTGGATGTACTCGGAAAGGAAATTCTTGTATTGCTCTTGTACATCGGGCAGTAAGTCTACTCTAATTCTTACTTTGAGAATCGGGTCATCTCTGAGGAAGACTGACAACAGTTCTTCACCAGGCTTTCCCATCATCAGTTTATCCTCGACTTCCTCGACCTCTTTCTTTTTCCCTTCTGGCCTTACGGCTTCTACCGAGATTACGTTGCACCTTCTAGCTATTGCCTAGTTAACTCAGACTTCCCCGATACCATGTTTAGTGGGAAACTTCATTTTTTGGTGATAGGTTGAGGGCATTGCCTTTATCTGGCCAATGATATCTCAGCCAAAGATGGCATTATAGGCCGAAATCACTTTTATCACCATGAAGTTTGCCAGAAATGTGACGATTTTAGGAGGGCTATCAAGAGTATCTGGCAGGCTCAGGGCTCCCTCAGGATAAGTTGCTTGGCCATTCAACCCGCAAAGGGGGGTTCGAATCGGGCGTAGTCTGGATGGGTTTTCACCCATTTTCAAGAAGCATTCATATGCCAAAACATCTGGGGCGCTCCTATTGCCCACTAGTATCCTATTTACATTACAATGGCTTATAGTAGTCGAGATTACAAGGGCGTTATCATGCGGGGTGGCTACCCCTTCCATGCCTTGGTTGGAGAATACCAAGGGCTGTTGGCCATTCGTCGGGGGAGCTTTAGGGGGCTCGAAAGCCCGAGAGGCTAGTTCGGCGTGATGCTTCCTTCCACGACTGATGTCCCCTCCTGAGGCGGATCCCCTCGAAATGATGTCAGCTGTTGTCCCCTTCGGTTAGTGCTGTGATGACCGAGGTGACGTCTAGGCGGGGGATGCACAGGACTTCTGACTTAAAATGGTTGATGTAATCTCACAACTCTTCCCCTTGTGCCTGCTTTAGGGCCAACAGTCCTGTGATCGACCTTGGAGGGCCGCTGCTGATGAAACTCTCCTTGAACAACCTCCCAAGCTGTCTGAAGTTGTGGATGCTGTCAGGGGCGAGTGCTCGGAACCAGGATTGAGCTCCCTAGATCCGTGCAGCATCATTAGAGCGTCAAAGCTATCATAATAGTCAGTCGGGTCACCCTGGCCGTCATAGGATTTGAAGGTCGATAGTGAGACTCTCGGGGAGACTTCGACCTTGAAGATTTGATCGAAGAATGGGGATCGCTCCTCATCATCTAGAGTCGAGTCCTTTTGTAGGGCACAAAGGGCGTGCTCTTGTTTGACGAAACAATGCTAGTCCCGTAGGCGGAGGGACAACTCTGGCCACCATAGAGCTGGGGGACTACGAGTATGTCCCTGACAGTTGCCCTGTCGCTCCTCAGCGGGAGTGTCTTATTCTAAGGGATGCTGAGGCAACCTTGATTTCTTCCCTCTCAGAATGGAGGAGGCTTCCTGCTCTAGAGGCGGGGCTTGCGAGAGCCCACCTGGCCCATTACGAATGAGTCGCCTGCCTTGGAGGGTGAAGCAGCCTCCAACCATTTGTCGAGAGGCTTCTGCACAGGGGGGACTCACCTGAGGTAGCCACGACCTCTCCTCCCTTGGCACTTGGGTCCTCATCAAGTCGACAGGGATATCCAGTTTGGTGTTGAGGGTCTGGAGAGCATTGGGTGCCTCAAGGGTGGGTTGTCCCCCCATGGCCGGCGGAGGTAAGGCATTAGCTTGATGGTTGGAGAGGGGGTTCGTGGAAGAGAGGGAGGGCACATGACTCCCCTTCCGTGGTCGCCAGTGCCTTTACTTTGTCACCGGTGTTTCTCGTACTGGAACTTCTTTGCACCATGCTGGCTCTTCGTACGTTTCTCACAGACGGCGCCAGATGAAGAGGGGTGATCTTGCGCTGTGTAGTGCCTCGCCCTAACATCCGGTCTAGTTTCCAAACTCTCATCGGATTTAGGAGGGGGTGCCACAGTGGGAAAAACCCAATAGAAATAGAATTGGTTGATGAACTACATAAATGTTCCCAAGCTTCATAATTCCCATTGACTTGACTAGCGACTAGCTAAGTGCTGGTGTAGATTCTAACTTGTTTTGCCCCCAAGTGTCTAGCCATCCTGGCCCCTGAAATAAGGGCCTCATACTCGGAGGCATTGTTAGATGCCGAGAAATTGAACTTCAGAGCGTATTGTAGCTCCGCTCCTTTTGGGGACCTGAGGAAAATGCCAGCATTGCTACCAGTCAAGTTTGAGGACCCGTCCATGAACAGGTCCCAGGCAGGGTCAGATGTCATCAGGGATGTTTCCTCGTGTGCGACAGCATTCTCCGCAATGAAATCCATGAGAACCTACCCTTTGATAGCCGTGCGGGGTCGAGAAGAGATGTCATAGGCCTCGAGCAATATCGCCCATTTGATGAGATGGCCAGACACTTCAAGATGGCCCAAAATCTTCTTCAAGGGTTCGCCAGTTAGCACAACAATAGAGTGCCCTTGGAATAAGGCCGAAGGTGCTTAGCCGAGATCACCAACGCTAGCACAAGTTTCTCTATTGCGGGGTACCTTCTTTCAGCCTCAACAAGCACCTTGCTGACATAATACATGGGCCTCTGTACTCCTTGGTCGTCTCGAACTAGGGCCAAGATTACTATAGAGGGAGTCACCGACAGATAGAGATATAATGTCTCTCCGGGTACGGGCTTTGACAACACCAGGGGCGAAGCTAGAAAATCCTTTAGCTCGATAAATTCCCTCTGGTACTCACTATCCCAAGCGAAGGTAGCAGATGTCAATTTGGGCCCTCTCAACAATTTAAAGAAAGGGAGACATCGTTTCGCTACTCAGGATAGGAAGCAGTTGAAGGCGGCAATCCTTCCGGTGAGGCGCTGGACATCCTTGACGTAGGTGGGTGGCTGCATATCCAGGATGGCCTGGATCTTGTCAGGGTTGGCTTTAATCCCTTGTTGGGTCACCAGAAATCCCAGGAATTTCTTAGATCTAACTCCAAAGGCACACTTGGCTAGATTAAGCTTCATGTTGTACCTCTAGAGGGTGCTGAAGGTCTCGGCCAGGTCGGCGAAATGGTTCTCGACCTTGGGTGACTTGACGAGCATGTCATCGATATAGGCTTCGACGTTCCACCCAATCTAGTCTTCAAAGATTTGGTTGACTAGCCTTTGGTAAGTAGCCTCGGCATTCTTTAGCCCAAACGACATTCGAGTGTAACAATATATGCCAAAGTTGGTAACAAAGACAATCTTCTCAATATCTTCGGGGTTCATCTGGATCTGGTGGTATCCAGAATAGGCATCCAGAAGATTGAGGAGTTCGTTACCCGAGGTTGAATCGACCAATTGGCCGATGCTCAGTAATGGATAACAATCTTTCAGAGCGATTTTATTGAGGTCAGTGAAGTCAACACACATTCGCCATGTGCTCGAAGCTTTAGGGACTAAGACGACATTAGCAAGCCAAGTCGGGTAAAGGACCAGGCTAAAAAGCCCAGTTTTCTTCCCCTTATTGACCTGCTCTTTGATGATCGCCTACTTCTTTGGGGCGTGCTTTCTTCTTCGTTGTTAGACTGGTTTCACTGACGGGTCGAGGTTGAGTTTGTGCATCACTGTCTCCTCGAGAGTTTCGGGAAGGTCCTCATCAGATCACGTAAAAACATGGATGTACTCCGAAAGAAATTCTTTATATTGAGCCTGCATATCGGGCGGCAAATCTGCCCCAATCTTCACTTCGAGAGATGGGTCATCTTTGAGGAAGATAGACAGTAGCTCCCCACCGGGTTTTCTTACCGTTGACTTGTCCTCGATGGCCCCAAGCTCCCTGTTATTGCCCTCAGGCCTTACAACTTTCATCGAGATTACATAGCACCTTCTAGCTATTGATTGATTACCTCGGACTTCCCCTGTGCCATACTTAGTAGGAAACTTCATCTTTTGGTGATATGTGGAGGGCACCGCCTTTATTCAGTCGATAATACCTCGACCAAAAATGGCGTTATCAGCTGACTTCCCTTTAATCACTACAAAGTTTGCCATGGACGCTAAAAATCATCGTGAGAGGTAGGGGGATGGACCCTTGTCCCTTGCATGCTATTTTTCCATGATTTGGAGGCCGAGGCGAGGTTGAGAGAGGGTTTTCGATGCCAGGGCAAAATATCATGCTTTGGGGTGAGCGACAGACTCACCTATTTCATCAGGTTTTTGTGGAATGAATGGTGTCTCCCGATAGTTTAGAGGTTGAGGAATGATTCCCCCATGTTTTCCCCCTCATTTGGAGTGAGTGGAGTGTGGTTTAGGACCCCACGGAAGGGGTTTTGCATGAGCGTCACCGGAATCGGTCAATTGATTAGGCAAATCGGTCGATCGATCGGCCATTCACCACGAAGAAGGAGTCTGCCCTAAATTGGTCGATTGACCCACTTAATTGGTCGACCGATCCAATGGATTGGTTGACTGATTTGGGGTCTATTGGCCTTTTTGGCCATCGACTAATGGCTTGCATTGGTCGATCGCTGGGACTTTGGGGTTGACCGATGGCCTATGTAGGTCAACCTATTGGGTTCCTTTGGGCGTCCTTCACCCCGTGAATACCCCAGACACCTCCATTGACTTAGATTCATGTTTCTAGGTGTTCGAGGAGGATGTGGTTCCTCGAAATATGTACCTATGTGATTTTGATGGTTTGGGTGATCTCGTGTGTTCTGAGCTTCTCTGTGATGCTAGTTTGAGTCACCGTGTACCCGAGTATGTGCGGAGGGCTATCCCCTCATAGTGTTGTTTCCCTCAGAAAGTGGCTTATGCATGGGCTGTGAGTATGGCCAATGACCATGAGTTCTATTCTCCAGTCAGGGTTGCTGGCGGTTCCTTGACCTTCCCTAGAGAGGGAAGAACCCCAGCAATAGTAGGCCACCTTATGAGTTCTCTTCGCTCGTGATTCGTAGTTTTGAGTCTGTCGTGGGCACTTATGAGAGTGACCCCCCACTAGACGGTGCTTGCCTGGGCACGCAAGTACAAACCCACTGGGGAGAGGTGGAGAGCAATCCCGACGAGATGATTTTAGGCTGGTTTTCATAGGACCTCCCACAGTGGCAGGTTGAGTCCGGGCCAGGAGGAAAATCAGCTAAAGGACATGACGTAGCGTAGTTAGTCAGTGTGTGCACACATAGTTGGGGATGTTAGACACGTACTAACGTGCATGACCCCAACTAGACCCATGTTCCGTGTTAATGTTTACGATTTCACAATTACCACGTTGAGGCGATGGGCGACACTTGAGGCATGGACTAAAACATCAGTGGACGCAGCCAGCCTTACTTTTAGTGGGCAGTCTATTGTCACTCTGGCTTTAGTTTTTCTGATGATTAGATGTGGTTTCTACGAGTCGTGATCTTTCTGTTGGTCGAGGTTGAGCTTACTGATGACGAGATCACAGCCCCCCTGGCAGTTGAGGTGGAGCCCGTGACTATGACTACGTGGCTTCTTTTCGAAAGTGGCCAAGGTTTCCCGACTTTGAGGTCATGGTCCTCCCGAGGATGGAGGTGGTGCTTTCAGACCAAGTGGTCTCGGGTGTGTCTTGACAAAGAATGTGGGTTCCTCGGGGCTCGAGATATTACATGTTTTTCTGGCTGGGGTTAGCTATGGGCCCTGACAGAGGTGTCGTGGGCTTTTCGATGGTGATTTCGAGTAGTGGCTCCCGTTAGTGAGGACGAAGCTTCCTCGACAGAGGTGTCAGGTGTTTTCTCCAATAGCATAGCCGTTCTTTACCGTTGGTTCAGTAGTTCTGATGGGGTTATTGAGGTTTCCCCTATACTTGTAGAAGTAGCATAGAGTCTGATTTCCTCCGCTGCTATTGTTATTGCTGTTATTATTTGTTGTTGTCACCGATACTGTTCGTCGCAGTTGTTTCTTGGCAGGGATCCGCGGGATCTCTACTGAGCCAATGAGATGAGGTTCACCCCTTCTTTTTTAGGTGTAACGGCTCCCCCTAGAGGTGCGTAGGAGCGGCACAGTAGTTAGTAGTTGCCAGCCTATCAGAGTCGAGGGCGTGCCCGACGATTGAGATCGCATGAGTCCGCGGATCTTTTTTGGTTTGATCATTCGGTTCCGGTCCCGCGGCCCAAGGCCACTGTGTTTTCCTCGCACCGCGTATGCTTCTGCGCCAGGGTGAGGAGGTCGGTGTGGGTCATCAGGGCCTCGACTCCCAGTGCTCATCGGAGGATGTGGTCCCTCATCCCCTGAGTGAGCGTAGTGGTGGCAATGTTGACATCGAGATGTGGGATCCGGAGTGCCTCCGCATCGAAGTGGGAAACGAAGTCCCACAATGTCTCTTCTCGCCCCTACCTGAGGGCGAGCAGGGTCACCGCCGACTTAGCCACCTTTCGGCAACCAATTAAGTTCTCTTTAAACAACTTCTTGAGCTGCTGGAAGGAGGAGATAGCCTCGGCTGGTAGAGACTCAAACCAGGCCCAGGCATTCTCCGAAGAGTAGTCATGAACGCTAGGCACTTCACAGCATCCGAGGCCAGGTGAAAAACTAGGTGGGATTCGAAGCTATGCATGTCGTCAGCCAGGTTTGTGGTGCCATCATATGGGGTGAAGGATGGCAGTTGCAGCTTCGACGGAATGGGGGCTTCCATGATCTCCCTGGAGAAGGGGGCATGGAGGTCTTGGTCGTCGTCGATGAGCCCCGGGTGTCTAGTGGCGAGGAGGACGTCGTCGAGGTAACGGACCCTATCCTCTATTTCGTCGATGCGTTGGAGTCATCGATCCATCTCTGGGTTGGAATGCAATGGACTGTGCACTCTAGGCAGGGGTGAACTGTGCGATCGTCGCATTCTGGTGACGATGGCATGGGAGGCTTCCCGCACTTGGCGAGAATTAGCCACAATCTGGACCCCTCATCTTGACGCTGCTCAGACGACGCGTGGTGGGGGTCTGCTTGCCGATTCAGGAGGTCCTGGCACAGCCCTGTCAGGGCCGCGATCTGCTGATGGATCTCCTCAAGATCGCTGGGCGTGACCTCCGGGCGGGGATGAGCTGAAGACGCTTCTTGTGATCCACGTCGGGAGTTGGCTCCTTGGTGAGAACCACGCCCCCGGTTGCTGGCATTGCCGAGACTCCCACGATGTGTCATGGCTTTTCGCTCTGTTTTCCACAGATGGCGCCAAGAAGTGTAGCAGTAGGAAAATGGTTCCTATGCCATGTACCACCTTCTCTATTTGTTTATTGGGGAAGTCGTCTGGCACCCGTGGAAGCCTGCAAACACTAGAAGCCAAAGAGACGTCAGAAGGAGTCCTGGGTGTTACCCCAAGGGACAACCCTCTGATGCTTAAGTTTGTAATGGTTCAAGAAGAACAGAGAAGAGTGAAAGAGAGGGGGACATGGAGGTCACTGTAGTAGATCTGAGAGATGTATAGGTCTTCTGGATGAGTGCTCACCGCCGCAATGGGCACCAGCGAGTGATCGCTGGGTGGTAAGGTCATGTAGAAGGGGATTTCTATCTCAGAAAATGTGGGCATGTGGGACCTCTATATCACTGTAGCAGGTTGAGTAGCTCTATTCTCTGTGTAGGTTCTTGGCAAAAGTTCCACCATGTCCTTTCTTCTCTATCGACGTCCCTTTTATATGGGGTTGTCCTGGAGGTGGAGGCCTTTCCCTTAATAGGGAAGGACGTGAGTAGTGGGGCAACATCTCTCACGACTGTGACGGGAGTTTTTCGTTGAGGGCCGAGTGTCCCGGAGTCGGTCGATCCCTGGATGAGTCTTACGGTGCTCATGGGGAGTGCTCGCCTCTTATGGGATAGGAGCCAACGTCATGGGGGTAACGATCGGTCATCAGAGAGTCTTCAGGCAGTCATCACGCCTGGGTCACTGCCTTCTTCTAGCTGTCAAATCTGAGGTTGAGTCGTATTGGGCCACGTCGCTTGGGTCGCAGCCGTCGTGGGCCTTTATGCGCATCAGTAGGGCTTGGGCCTTCGTGGGCTCGTGGCTAGTGGGCCCATTATGGGTCGAGCCAGATTTACCCTCCTCATATAGAAAATCCAAAACAATAAAAAGAGTAACATAATGAAACCAAAACAAATAAATAGTGAACTTCTTGCTGACGGCTTGCTTTTCTTTGCTCAGATTTGAGGCGAGAAGCCGATGAGGAGGCGTCGCCGGCCGAGGTAGTGGTCCTCGACTAGGAGGAGGCGTCTGCTCCTGGCGGACCTCAGGTTCCCAGGAGTTCTTCCCGTGCCTGGGACAAGGGCAAGCAGATCGCTCAGGATGGGACTTCTGAGCGTCGTAGGGCCAAGCGCAAGGACCCCATGGAGAAGGTGCTATGATCTTTGATGAAGGCAGTGACTATCGAGAGAAAAATGGCGAGAAGGGTAGAGGCCGCTCACTCAGTCGAGGGGGGCACTCAGTTGGCCCTCCCGTCCATTGAATCTGAGTGGGTCGCTATCGCCGGAGGGGTCGTGGCCGAGGTGGGTGCATCTCAGGCGGGGGCAGCCACAGCTGGTGTGCCTACCAAAGTCGAGGGGGCACAGGACGATGGGACCCGACCCGAGCCGGTCGAGGCCGAGGGGTCGCATGGCGAAGCGACCTAATCCCAGCCTACCGAGACCGCGGAGGCGCGAGGGGAAGTGGCCCAGCCCAAGCTAGCTGGTGGGCCCTAGAGAGTGGAAATACCCAGGGGGGGTTCCCTGATCCCTGCTACTCCAGAGAGGGCCGTCCCTCCTGTGATAGGTACCTCTATCGTCCGAGACTCCTTGTACCATAGGTGCCGTTCTGTGACCTTGGATGCGATTCGGGGAGTCTCGGGCGTAGCTCTCCTTCCGTGATTCTCGAATGGGTCATGGAAGGCAGCTTGATTGTGGCCCAGCTGGGGGCTAAAATGGTTGATCTATATGCTTGGGTCAACTCCGAGAGGGAGTCTCTGGCCTAGGCCAGTAGTGTATCCGATCGAAAGATCGAGCGCCTGACCCGCGACATTGAATCTCTTCGACGGGAGGTGGCCTCGCTCAGGTCGCAAGTGAAGTCGAGCCAGAAAGAGGCTCGGGAGTTAGCCGAGCAGCTGGGGCAGGCCCGTTATATGGTCGAGCTGAAAGACAGAGTCCTGGACGTGGAGCGAAAAGCACCGACTGAGCGTGCCGAGCAGTGGAAGGCCGAGCGTAAGGAGTTCGAGGGCCAGGTCCGAGAGGCCGAGCGGTAGTGGGTAGAGGCTGAGGTCGCACGAGCCGAAGCTGAGCAAAGGTAGTCCGAGGCGGGATGGAAGGCAGCCAGCTTGAGGAGAAGGCGGAGCTGGCCGGCTTGGAGGTGCTCAAGCAATACAAATGCTCGGAGGGTTACCAAGCGGTGATCCAGTAGGCTGCCTTTGCCTACTACGAGCCCGGTTATCGTCGGGGCCTGCGGAAGGGGTTTTCCCAAGGCTATCGTCGAGCGATCTCTCTGGCCTATGAGCAAGTGCACAGAGAGCTCGATTTTCCTTCCAGAAAATGCTATGACTCGGATGAAGATACCACTGATTCTTTCTTTCAGTCACCGAGTGAAGGTGAAAGTAGGGGTGCCTCTGTTTTGTCAGAGTGATCACCAACTCTGGCAGTCTCGGGAGGACACACGATCGAGACAGTTTCCACACTGGCGGGGTCAGTGTCTAGACCGGCCGTCACCGAGGGTGCGGGGGGCGAATCGCTCACTACTGAGGATCCTTCATCCATTGAGCTTCGTAGTGGGCTCAAGGCCTGATGTACCTTTTTGCCTTTTCCTTTTCTTTTCTTTGGTATGACCATGTAAAACTTGCCTTACGTCCACAAGTTTTAGTAATAGTAAATGTTGAATTGACTATTCCTTACCACCTTTGGTGCAATTTGACTGGTGTACTTGTAGTTGTTGGAAAGGCGGTAATTATTTCTACGGATATCTTGCGTGTCGATTGATTGGCGTGACGCTGGTACCTGTTCATCTTCCCATACTTTAACTGACTTGCCACTTTGCATGTTTCCATCGAAGGGGTGTTAGTGGAAAATGAGGTAACCGCCTTGGGGAAAGGGTGTCTGTCTTTCGCGATTCTTCGAGGGGAAAATCTTTTAAGGCAACAGCTCCCCTTTGGCCTATAAAAGGCTCGAAAGGGCATTTCCTCCTCTCCTCACCACTTACGGCTATCCCTATAGTTTTTCCTCTCCACGAAGTGTTGTGCTGTAAGTCTTGGTGAAGCATGGAAAATGTTTCAGAGGGTGAAGATGCAGACGGCAGGGGAGAGGAGGGTCCTGCTACTCCAGCTTGAAAGAGGGTCCGTTAGTTGGCGAACGACTAGTAAGAGGGTCCGTCATGCTGGAGCATGTCGCCTTCATACTGCTAGATGGCCAACGCTACCTTGGGGGGAAGGTAGAAGCGGACGGATGGGGGCATCAGGCAGTGCCCCCTTGTCCCGTTCTCGCCTCTCCTCCTACCCTCCCTTCTCTGCCTTCCATCTCGTCGCCTCGGGGGGTAGCTCTTCAAGCTTCCTTCTTTCACTGTTCTTGTTGTTTCCCCTCTTTTCTTTTTCCTTCACTCTTTGGAGGATGTCCCCTCCCATTCCCTTTTTTATCATATTCCATTGGAGGGGGTTCTTCCAAAGAGTTGGCAGAGGAGGCCCTCTCTTGTTTGGGCATTCTCTCCTCTTCTTCTCCGCTTTTTCTGGCACTTGTCCCTCTGAAGTTCTCGAGCAACACCAGGTCAATCATCCCATTTTTCGAGCCAGTTTCTACACTGGGTAGAGTCAGTGGCCCGCCTTGGGAGTACCAACTGAGTTCGTGTCGAGCATGATCGAGCAAACAGGTTGTACTAATAGATAATGTACTTTTCATTTTTTCTTTTGATCTGTACTGTAATGGCCCTTGCCCATCTGATGCATCAAAGAAGTATTAATAAGAAATAGAGGACCTGCTTTTGCTCTATATTGCTTACATGTGCATTTTTGAGAGAAGCTCAAAAATAAAATTTACGTAGTGTTGTCGCGTTCCATGTCCGAGGGATGGGCATTCCTTCTTGTTGGGACTCCTCTAAGATGGAATGTTGGGGGAGAATGTTGGGTCTCCTCTGATTGATAAGCAGTTTGTGTACCGCTTTACGTTGATATGTTTTAATGATTGGCAACAATGTTGTTTGACTTGGTTGACTGCATAGTGGACTTTGTCAACTTTATATTAACATGATGATGAGTGTATTTGGATGACTTTTATATGTCAGATTATCATATGAATAACGTTTGCATCATTACACTTAGTCTGTGCATAAAGAATAGAACTAGTGCGACACTTAGTCCATTTTGCATTAAGTCCATGCATAGGGAGCATCGTAAGCATATAAAGTCTGTGCATATGTTACGTCTCCAGGAAACATAGTCTGTGCATACATACATCAAGTCATTTCAATGTCACTCCATGCATGAGTCAAGTCGATGCAATTGTCATTACTGCACGCGGTCAAGTCCATGAATGCTTAGTTGCAATCCAGCAAGTCATTACAATTCTTGCACCACAGACTTAAAGTATGTGCACACTCTCAGGCAACTCGATGCATAAGAGATTCGTGAGCCTTAAGTCTGTGCAAGCTAAGGCACAACGCATAACCAAGTCTGTGCAACCTTTATCTCTTGCACGAACAAAGTCTATGCAAGGTTGCTCACGGCACATTGAGTCAGTGCAACGCTCGCACTTTGCATATACCATGTTAGTGCACTATGTGCATCTCGCACACACATAGTCTGTGCATCTCCACTCTGACAATATGTCAAGTTTGTGCATATGTCTAATGTGTGAAACTTGAGTCCGTGCATACATGATCTCTTGCTAAATTAAGTCTGTGTACTTATTGCTTAAAGCTCTATCAACTCTGTGCATCTCCCTATTTTTTTGTCTAACTGTCATAAGTTGACTTCAATTCTGACTTTTTGACAGGACACTTGTTCGTGGAGTTTAAGAATGGCACGTGATCCAAAATGAAGGATGAGCCATAATAGTGACACGTGGAAAGCAGTCATGCTAGGGCACACATAGAGGTGTTCAAGGGTGACCTGTAGATCACACACACACAGAGGTGTGCAGGGGTGACCTGTAGAACACACACAGAGAGAGAGAGAAGCCCCTCGATCGAGGAAGATGACGATCATGGCCACGTCCGGCTGTTCCTCTTCTCTTGCCCTCCTCCTGACCGTCATGGTCTGCGCAGCGACGGGGGCCTTCGCGGCCACTTACCAAGTTGGGAACAACCAGCAGTGGGAGATCCCCCAGAGCGCCAGCGAGTACACCGATTGGGCCAGCAGGCAAACATTCGTCGTCGGCGACACCCTGGGTACGTATCGCCGGCCCCCGCCCTCATGCAACCCCATGCATCTATCTTTCCCCTTCTCCTCCCGTGTCTCAACGTGGGGTAGCATCAGTAAACTACACCGAAGAGGCTACTCCTCCATGTTGCTTAATTTGGACGGCCGCCGTCGAGCATTCTTTGGTCATGTGATCCCTCTTCCCATCGACGCCCGCCTCTCCACCACCTCGAACCGAGATCCTATATATCCTTCACGCCCTTCTCTGCGTTCTCTATTAATGTTCGTACGTACCCCACTCCGGCCTCTTCTTTCCGGTTTCCGTCGTCATGGCTCCTGCCTGGATCTGTGAGTGCCCCAGTAGGCCGTCGACTCCATTAAATTCTTTGCAATCCCGTCTCAATTTCATTTCCATACGTTGAATTCTTTTGTTGTGTGTGCTTGCGTGATAGGTCTGAGAACCCCTTGTCTCATTGCTGCATATCCCCTTAGCGGTGTCACATCAGAACAAGAGAAAGAATAAACATAAAGATGGAAAGAAAAGATGCTGCTCTGCTACTTAATGCACTGTCAACTTCACTGAAGATAATCAGTTCGAGAATAGAGCCAACCCATGTTAGGGCCAATTGCAAAATGATGAAGACGCAGGGAAGGATCTCTTTTTGGAAAGATGCAATCGCTACTCTACATATTCCAGCACATGATGAAGGATGCTCAATTCTATCTCAAGGAGATGTACTCCCACCCTCCACCAGCCTCTCACAGGTCACTCCCTGTGGAAGGAGGGGCAACTGAATAAATAACTGCCAAGCGGGGCTAGTAGACTCGAGAGACACTCAACAACATACTCCCTTCCCAAAGACAATAGAAGTATAATTCCAATACACACGCACCTAACAAGGGGTAGGAATGAAAAGATACTCAGGTGTAATCAAGTTTTGATGTGTTGCTGAGCACAGCAAGACTCTATCCCTTGCTTGGCAGCTGCCAATAATAGAGAAAATGGTGGAGTCCTATGGTTGGATCTCCCCACTACTATATATCTACACAACTGTTCTTGAGAAGAACAAGCTTCCTAAGGAAAGACATGCTTTGAGCAACTTTTCACCAGCTACACACCCTAGCCTAGGGGTATAAAAAGGGAGAGCGAAATCTCAACTATCCACTCTGACCCAGGGGTATGGCTGAAGGAAAAGAAGAGAAGAACGGAACTATTCATGGTGCACCAAAGTCCTGTCGGGAGCTGTACAACCCACTACAAACGCTCATTGCTCGACAAAGAGGGCTGCTAAAGATTCTAAGTTCCTCATTTAGAGGACCCATTTGCTACATCGCATTCAATGGAAGAATGTGATTTCTCCTTCTTTGGGAAGCTACTCCATACAATTGAGCACCATGCAATGGGGGCTAGCCCTACAGTCTCTTCTTCAAATGAAATCCCTATAAGCAATGCATGGCACACGGCTAGGGGAGCTTAAAGTCACCGGCACCATGTTTGAGAGCTGAAGAGACCCTGCAACTACAACTATTGAGCCAGGCAGGGCAAGAGATCAACATATGGCATAGGTACTGGGAGCCTACCCTCGCCAAGCTACAACATTCTGGGTTCCCCTGTGGAGGACGTAACACAAAGGATAACCGATGACTCTGTACACGACTGCTGCCATTTGTCCCCTAGGGCAATGCCAACTCAAAACAGTCGTGCAGTAACCTTCCTGCTACCGAAGGATCCCTACTGATCAAGTCTAAAACATTCGAGCTAACACACAAGCCGAGCTACATAGCTTGTTTCAACGGTCCCACCGAGACTAAGAAGCCTTCATTGGCCACCGGGTCTCCTATCTCGAGAATGGATCTGCACCCCATTAGGGTACCCCTTTTGTCCTTAGTCTGGATCCTCCTGCCAAGTCATCAAATAGACGTTCATCAGGTTTGCTAGCTCCTTATCATGCGGGATGCTCCGCATCAGTTCCACCAGGATTGACCCTCTACCCTCGGCGTGGAACCCACGATCATAACTAATTCATTCTCACCATCCTTCGACATTTCACCACAACATGCACACAAACACACTAATAAATACCAAATTTGTCCCACTGGACTCGCCCCCACTCGGACTAGGCTCATAAACCATTTCCTTGGCTTGAGGCACTCAGCCCTCGCCGAACTCTTAGACATTGCCCTTCAGTCCCACCTGGGCTGGGCTTATAAAACCCTTTCCTCGGCCTAAGGCAATCCGCCCTTGTCGAGCTCTTAAGTGTCGCATTAGTCCCACTGGGTTGGGCTTATAGACCTTTTCCCTTGGCCTAAGGCACTCCGCTATCATCGAGCTCTATAATTGACCCCTTTTCCCTTGGCCTGAGGCACTCCGCTCTCGTCAAGCTCTAAAATTGACCCGTTTTCTCTTGGCCTGAGGCACTCCGCCCTCGCCAAGCTCTAAAATTGACCCCACTTGACTCCTTGTCAAGATTAGCCACTAAAATCCCAACGACTTAGACCTTCCGTCTAAGACTAGCTTAAATGCTATCCTTACATTGGCATACACCCCATGCTAATGATTTCATCTGAGTTGGTGCTTGACTTCTTGTTGGGACCAGCCGCTAAAACCCAAAGGCTTAGACCTTTCATCTAAGATCGGCTTCAACACTATCCTTGCATTGGCATATACCCAATGCCAATGATGTCACCAAGGTTGGTGCTTGACTCCTTGTAAGGGCCAGTTGCTAAAACCCTAACGGCTTAGACCTTACATCTAAAGTAGGCTTAAATAATTTCCTTCCAAGGCTGATGCTTGCCTTCTTGTCAAGATCAGCTGCTAAAACCCCAACAGCTTAGACCTTTCATCTTAGACTGGCTTAAACGCTATCCTTGCATTGGCATACATCCTGTGTCAATGATTTCATCAAGGTTGTTACTTGACTTCTTGTTGGGACTAGCCGCTAAAACCCAACGGCTTAGACTTTCGGTCTAAGATTGGCTTAAACACTATCCTTGCGCTGGCATATACCAAATGCCAATTGTAGATATATGGAACGTAGCTCCACAAATCACATGAATAAGCATGCATGCATATATGAAAACATAATGTGCCCCGATCAAGTGAAGAGCATGAACATGTAACCATACGCAATCATGATCATATAAGCAACAAAAGGGACGATAAGAGATGTAGAAGGAAACTGTGATTGCCACTAGGGAATGACAACGCCGAAGGATATGAAAGAGGATTATGTGCATTGTGTACCTTGGAAAAGAAGATGATCGCACTCAAGATGGGGATGCGGGGACTATGTGGATTACCTCTCCTCGCCTTCCAGCCGGCTAGGAGGTAAGGGCCTTACTTTCCATGCTTTCCTGCGAATCAAAATCAAAAGAAGAGAGAAAACCCATTAGAACATGCAAGTGTAGAATCTGTCCCGAATGCATAAAACAGCATGAAAGAATTGAGAGAAAAACACACCGGGGAGATTTTTAACCCCAGTAAAATGGATAAAATAATAGGTGGATATATTGTGAATGCATATGCATGAAATGATGAATTAACACATAGCCATGCTGCAGGGAGAGGCGACGCAAGATTGAGAAAAACTCATGAATAGTGTAGAAACTATGCAAACAGCACAAACAGCCTGCAAAGAATGACAGAAATAGCAACGAAGACAACTCCCTAATAGGGAGAAAACGATGATGACAGAAGTCGTGAGTGTTGCAAACAATCAGGAACAAAGAACACAGCAAAAGAATGGCTGGACATCTTGTTTGAACACTGGAGATTTGGCGAAAAATGTAGACAGTGCAGGAACTGTAGAATGGTGAGAAATTGGACTCAAAGAACAAGAGAAATCTTGCAGAAGAAGAAGTACTAAAGGGAACGGGATGATCCTAATGAAAGGTGGGAATGTTGTGATGAGATCAGCGTGAAAAGAAGGATTAGAAACGAGGAGAAAAATTGTAAAAAATGTGGTGCAAAATGTCAAAAAATGCAACGTGCAGAACAGACTCAGAATAGAGACAGTGTGTAGACTCTGTGAAATTATAGAAAGCATGAGTGAAAATAAATATGCTAGGTACGAGGGAATGATCCCAAAATGAGGAAAAATGAAGATAACACTTCTCTTAAGTGCCTACAGCCCAAGAAACGGGTTTGAGGTGCCGCATAGCTTCGCCCCAAACACGCAAATGTGCCCCCCTTCGCAGAGAAATCTAGGTTTAGAATTACAAACAGAGCGGTGAAACCCAGAAAGTTGGGACATGAAAAATAGGGAAAAGATGAGGAAAAGAACTCTCAAATATGATGAACACAAAGCTAATACTCCCCTTAACAATCTACGGTTGAAGAAACATGATGACGATGCAGCATGGCTCCGCCCCGGCTTGGAAAAGACACCCCCGTTAGACAGGTGCAGTAGAAATATAGCAAACTGTGATGGGCGCCTGGGCCCAAGCTGGCGAGATCAGGGCCGGGGCGGCCAGCTTATAAGTAAGTGTGATAAATACATATTTGTTATTATTAAAGCCCATAAACCAATGCAAATGACATGAATTAAGATGAGAAAATACACACTTATCACTCACCCAGTTTCATTCCAACATTTTTTAGGTAACTCGGATAGTGACAACCAATCGGATGGGAATGAGACCGAGTGAAGAGTGGAGAACTTCTGAATGTTGAGCCATTTTCGAGTCATGTCTTGTCATGTCTTTTTCTTTTATTTAGTCCTATGCATTGTACCTTTTTGTCATTTGGATCTAGTTGTTAGAAACTTGTTAAGGATTGAAGCCTTGTGGTTTAATTTGGATGGTTGATATTATGGATTGGGAGCATCATCATTATGGATAATTGGCTAAATTGTGGAATTTAATTATGGTTGTTATTATATTACCTTGTCTTTTGCGCACTCTATCTTTATGTCAAATTTTTCTCATGCTCTGCTTGACATGATCGATATAAACTCGTCACGCTTACCGGATTCCTTCCGCGCTCGAGACGTGACAGTGAGAGCTTTCAGCCAGACCTAATCTCACCTTCTGCAAATCACCATTTGATATACTGAAGGGTCGGAATGATGACAAACATGCAACAATAATAAACGTGCATAAGTGCATATATGTATAGATGCATGAGTGTGCGTGGTGTAAGCAAACCCAAAAGAGATTGACTAAGAAAGCCAGCAACAACCTTATTATTTATTTGCGAAAAGTTGATGAGTTAGGTATGACGAAGGGATGAACTATTAGCCAAAAGAGAGGCGATTAACAAGGGGACTGATGACAGCGCTTAGCGCCTTGGTGGAAAACCAAGAAAGGGGAGCAGGTTGAAACATGGGGTCGACTCCTTAGACCTGGAGTCGACTCTGTAGGAGATAATGTAATAAAAGGGCAAATGGAAATGAGAGTGGATGCTAAACTGGCGTGGGGGTATGTGTGAGGTTTAGTCCAGCACGGTGAAGGGAGGAAAGGAGGGTAATCCGACATGGGAGAGGGCTCACCGGATTAGTCCCACACCGTTTCAAGGAGCTTTGAAAGTTTTATGATTTGAGAGGGGGATTAATCCGGTGCGCCAGTTTGGGTGCCGAATTTGTCCACACCGGATTAGGAGAAGGGGGTCCTTTAAAGCCATCATTAGTTTTATTCAAGGCTAAATCAAGTTATGAGCATCTATTATTAAAACTCTATGATGCATTCAAACTTTTGATCATCAGGGTTATTGATTCAATCCTGTGCAAGGTTCATACTCGAGCACAATTTGTCCCAGTTCAAGGCGGGCCCACAAGCACTGCGCCAAGTGATTATTAGCACAATTGACTTATGTGTTAACCATTAGAGATAGCTTAATTATTATTTTTGATAATCACACAAGTCGGTGAAATTGAGGATAAAATTTGACAGCATTTCCCCATATCCCGAAGGGTCACGGAGGAAAAGCAGAGGCTCACCCCCAGAGTTGTCGGGATGAGCTCCTAATTACCGAGAGGCCAACACGGCGACCGATGAACCTGAGCGGACAGAAACCCCGAGGGCAAGCCTACAAAGGGCACCGATGATCCATAGGTCATTAATATGAGTTCGATCGAATAGCCCGGATGGGGCGGGGACCCCGAGGGCTAGCCTACGAGGGGTTCCGTAGGCCCATGGGCCACCACAATCCAAAGGGGAATGTGGGTTTAATCTCTGTTAGATCAGAGGATCCGTTTATGTTCACCCTTATCGGCCCACTGGGCTCCAAATTTATTGAATAACGGGCCCCTATGGCCTTTTGGCGGTTTAGAAGAAAAATGACAGTGGACGCATTTGGTGGGGAATGTTCCCTCTCCTCGGCTGATGGATTAGTACTCACGCGTAAGAGACACGACGTGTAACGACCCAGAGCTCAGGGTACCGATAACCCGATACAAGTATCGAATTATCGCCACCATGAATTGGGGACGCCACCCAAGAGGCTGATGAGGCCCCTGAAGGGTTAGTGAGGATTGTTGAGGAGGCGTATAAACAATTGGTACCCATGAAGAAGGATCCGAAGGGTCCACGATATTACACGAGGAGCTTGCTTTAGTCCATAAAAAGCTTTATTCAATTTATATACATGGTTAGGAAAGGCATCATGTTCAAAACCAGGCGGTTGTTCTACAAAACCTTGCTCCTTTATCAATACATTTAGAAAAGTGCTCTTAACATCCATTTGTTGTAATGTGATGCCTAGAGAATATGCAAAAACTAAGAGGATTTTGATGGCTTCTAATCTTGCTACAGGGGCATATGATTCTTCAAAGTCAATGCCTATCTCTTGGTTGCACCTCTTGGCTACCAGCCTAACTTTGTTTCTAATCATTGCCCCATCTTCATTTAACTTGTTCTTAAACACCCGTCTAGTCTCAAAAACATGCTGGTCTGTGGGTCTGGGAACCAAATTCCACCCATTGTTCCTTTCAAATTGATTAAGTTCCTCATGCATGGCATTGACCCAATTTTCACCTTGCAATGCTTCTTCAATGCTTTTAGGTTCAAATTATGAGACTAATGCAATGAGCTCTTCATTATGCACATCTTTATGAAAAGATCTGGTCCCAGGGGAATCATGGAGGTCTCCTATAATGTTTCGAACAAGGTGATCTTTTAGAGTTCAGATGTTTGTAGAAGACTCACCGGGCAAGAGGGGATGTGTAAGGGTTTCGATCAATCGACCTGCTTCTTGTTGTATGGGTTATTGTTGACTGCCTTCTCCCTCTTCTTCTTTGAATTCTAGAAATCTTCTGTTATCCTCCTCCTTTTCCTTGTCAGTAATATTTTTGTTAGATTCATCACTTATTTTAGCAAACACTACATGTAGAGTCTCTTCCACTGTTTAATTTTTCACATTAAAAACTCTATAGGCTCTAGAAGATTCAGAGTATCCCAAAAATATTCCAACATCACTCTTAGTCTCAAATTTATCAAGATCAGCCTTGTCAGTATTTTGGATGTAGCATTTTGAACCAAAGGCTTAGAAATAGGCTAAGTTGAGTTTCTTACCTTTGAGCATCTCATAGGGCGTTTTCTTACATTTTGGCCTTACCATGGCCCGGTTGATTATGTAGCAAGCCGTGTTGGTAACATCAGCCCAAAACCTCCTTGGTAACTTGCTTTCAACCAACATTGTCTAGACAATCTCCACAATCGTCTGGCTCTTTCTCTCCACAACACCATTTTACTCTGGGGTCCTGGGAGATAAGAATCTGTGAGTCACTCCTTCTTTATTGCAAAAATCAGAGAATATTGAACTTTCAAATTCACCTCCATGGGAAGACAAGATTGAAGAAATTACGAACTTACCTTCCTGTTTGACTTTTCTGAAGAATCTGTGAAACTCATGGAAGGCATCATTTTTATTTGCTAAAAAGAAGATCCAAGTGAAATGACTGAAATCATCAACTACCACATAGCCATATTTCTTACCATTGATACTGGCAGTTCTCGTGGGTCCAAAAAGAACCATGTGTAGGAATTCAAAAGGCATGGATGATAGTGGCTCACTCCTAGATTTGAAAGATTTTCGGGTTTGTTTTCCTAGGGAGCATGCTTCATAAACTTAAGTGTTCCTTTTGTAGGGAAATTTGGGCAGACCTCTCACCATTCCATGCTTGGCTAGTTTGTGCAATATGTTGTAGCTTACATGGCCAAGCCTTCTGTGCCACAGCCACGCATGATTAGGCTGACTGGCAGACAAGCAAAGGTTCTCTGAAAGAGAGTTGTCAAGGTCTACCATATAAACATTGTTTACTCTATGTCGTACAAACTTCACAAGATCATAATTTTGTTCAAAAAATTTACATTCACTGGTATTGAACAAAACATTGTGGCCTTTATCACATAGCTGGCTTATGCTGAGCAGATTGCGCTCAAGGCCTTCCACAAGCATGACACTCTTAATGGAGTTGGAAGAATTCTTACCTACAGTTCCCGTGCCAATGACTCTTCCTTTGTCCTTGCCTCCAAACCTCACTTGGCCTCCTTCTTTCTTGATCAAATGGATGAATTTTCTTTCAATGATGTCCAGGCTGGATCTCTACGAAATATTCAAGCTCATTTTAGATCCCACATCATCTAGCTCTAGAAACATAGCATAAAAAGAATCGGGCTGCATAGAGACATCCTTTCATACAACAAGCTATCTGCGTCCAAGAATCAAACAATCCATGGTAAATAAGTGCACAGCAGCGAACAGCAATAGAAATAAAGAACAGGAGCAAAAACTAATATTGAAAGAAGCTTTCCCTCATGCAAATGTGTAACCACGTGATGTAAGTATTCCTACTACTTTCTTCTCCCAACTTACAGAATGAACATAATTTCTTTTCCTTTTCTTTTATATTATATAATCAGTGGTACTATCCACTTTCAAAAAAAACTTACAGAATGAACAAACTTGTTGCAGTGCCGTCACTCCCTTGTCAGTGCGCCCCGCAACAACAGCACAACCCTCCACCGGCAATGACTTGTCCTTCAGCAGCTGGGCCTTCTTCTCGTCAACAAACCTTCCAAGAGGACTCTCCACTGCTCTGTAAACGTTTTGGAAGACGATATAAGAAATGACAATAAAGAATCGGTCTTTGTATTTTCAAGTCCTCACTTCCTGCGTCTCTCACCCTTGAATACTGTTCAGTCCAGGCTGCTTTTGCCACCCGTCAAAGGATCCGCCATGGTAGGAGACCACGATCTTGAACGTCGTCCTTGCCCACCTCCCCGTCCTCTGCTTCCCCGAGGGTGGGATAGCAGGCCCAGAAGCCTCAATCTCTTCGCCGCCATCACCGCCGCCAGTAGCAGTCTCTGGAACCCCAAAATCATCACTTTCGATACCAGCAGCCATTGTTGCCGGGGTAGCAGTAGCGACACCAGAGAAGAGGCTAGATAGAGACGAATTCCCCAAAACGAGTTGGGCATAAAAATCGGAAACCTTATGCCACGGCCGCCGGTACATGAACTCGTAGCACTCCCTGCCACCGCGCATCTCCTCCATCAGCAAAACACCAGAAAGTAATGTTTCCGTGGATAGAAAGAGAGGGGGGACACTAGAAAGATTAGAACTTTTCTACCTGGCGGTCCACCGGAGGTGGCTGCAGGTGTCGGTGTGGTTATAGTGGACGTGGGCCTTCTCGACCAGGCGATCCCCCACCTCGGCGGCGTGGCCCCCTTCCATTGTGCTACTTCCGCAACGAGCAAACAGCAGTAGCAGAACAAGGCGGCGGTGGACGTGGTGACGACGGCGGAGGAAGAAGAACGGGACGCAGGTGGTGGTTCTAGCGGGCATAGGCCGCGACCTCCTCCCCACCCCGCAGCGTGCCAGGGCGCCGGAGAGGGAACCGTGCAACAGGGGAGACGGGATTGTGCGGCTGGAGTCTTCGGCTTGGCAGACAATTACATGTGTATCCAAGGCGGGCCTTCGGAAATCGGGGGGCAATTACGAATTTACGATTTACGAATTACGATTCTAAACGAGTCCTCCGATCTGCAGATTACATCCTCGAGACACAGACACTCGTCAACATATCTGGATAAAGTAATGCTTTGTGCAATATCATCGTCGTAATTTGGACACCTCATCTACGACACCCATACGTGATGGGACATAAAGAAGCGGCGAAAATGAAGCCATCATTCCCCCTAACAGACCGCATCAGGCCGAATTTCTCTGATCATAAACACCTCCACAAAATAACTATTTTATCCCTCTTTTCTCCCCCATCCTCGCCCTCGTCCTGGAAAACTCCGAAATGAAATAAACCCCTAAATTGAAACGCTATATAGCTGTCCTCAAGCACCATTTTCAACCGATCCGCCCGTTTCCCATCATCTTGGCCCTTTCATTGCCACACGAAGGAGGAGCATCTAACTCTTTGATTTCGTGATCATCGAAGAGGAAGAAGGAGAAACTCCGCGAGAGTTCGTCATCATCGGAAGATGCAAAGAGAGGACCACGACTTTAGGCTACCTCACCGTCCATTGATCCTGTGTCACCAATGATAGGTAATACGATGTCTGAGAACAATTTTTTTAAAAAAATTATTTTGGGAACGGCAAAAGAAGCAGAGGAAATACACTCTAATCCAGGAAACCCAAGAGTGGTGAAAACCCATTTTGTAAAGCACCTATAAGAGACAATCCCAGTTAACTTTGTCATAAGCTTTCTCAAAATCTAGTTTGAGGACCACTTCGCTCTTTCTCTGATGCTTCATAGCATACAAACATTCATGAGCAACAAGAAAATCCTCCTGGATGTGCCTCCCCCTAATGAAGGCTCGCTGTTGTCCACTGACTATACTATCCATAACCTTCTGGCCAGCACCTTAGAGATAATTTTGTAGGTACTATTCAGCACACTAATGTGTCTAAAGTCTGTCCACTTCTGTGCAGACTTCTTCTTAGGAAACAACGCCAACAATGTTTTGTTTAATACCCCTCAAATGGTCTCCTGGAATTCCTTAACAATATCAAGAAAGTCTCCTTCACAATGTCCCAACACTGCTGGAAGAAAATCATAGGAAAACCTTCCAACCCTGGAGTTATGTCACTTGCAAGGGAAAACATTGCTTGTTTGACCTCCTCCTTCAAAAAGGGACCCACAAGAGCCTCACTATCAGCTGAAGAAAGATGAGGAAGGAGGCCGTGAGCAAAAACAGGTCTACATCTCTGATCCTCTGCAAAAAGCCGAGCAAAGAACTCCCTTGCATGAGCTCTGATGGTCTCCTCAGAAAAATTAGTCTCTCCAAGCCTGATGGAAGAAATGCGGTTAGTCCTCCTTCTGCCTGAAGCAATCCTAAGGAAGTACATTGTATTCTTGTCACCTTCTTTGAGCCACTTCTCCCTGGATCTTTGTTTCCAATAAATTTCTTCCCTGATAAGAATCTCTTCTACTTTGCCTTCAGAGTCTCCCTATTGAGCCTGTCCTCGTCATCCAACAAGCATGCCGCCTCCAAATTATCCAGCACCTATAACTGCTGAAGGGTTTGGTCCTTATTTTGCCTGCTAGGGAGGTGCAGAGAGTCTGGCATCTGGTGATTGCCAGTGAGAAAGCCCAGTTTGTCACATCGGACGGTGTACAATTCAGCAGCGATGGCCCATGGTGGATGGTTAGTCTCCGTCAATTTTTCTGAGGTAACTTGCAGTGTCATTTGTCCAGTCGTGGGCAATTGCACAGGTTGAACCGTGAGAGATGACATCCCTGATGTTGCAGACTGGTTATCTGCCATGGCTGAAGAGGGAGAAACAAATAGTGTGTCGGAGAATAACCGTTAGAGTTAACAGTCCACTTAACCGCAGCAACCTTCAACGAAGTGCAGGCGGAAGAAGAACGGCAGCGGCAGACCAGGGATCAGAGTCCACAGAAGAGAAACACCCAAGAATCGGCCTGATCTCCCCCCTGCAGAGAAACCCTAGATGGGTCGCAGGAAGAACAAAGACCGAAGAGCAAAACCCTAGAATGGTGGCTTGATCTCCCCTGCAGAGAGGAAGAGAAGAAGGGTTGCTGTGCTTGACCAGGCCGGAGGAGCCCTAGCAGGGCTGCGGTGCAGCAGACCTGCTCAGAGAGGGAGAAAAGAAGGGCCTCTGTCCTTTAGCAGACCGGAGTAGGGCTGGGATGAGTGAGACCTGAAAAGTGCCCTGTTCAGCTGCCTCAGACAACCACGAACAGGGAGGAGAGCGTGAGCCTGAACCGCCGGTGGAGAGGGGCTGCACAGGGGAAGAGCCCTGGATCAACAAGAAAGTTGTCACAGCCTAGTCTGAGAGGACTGCAGGCATGAGAGTGTGTTTCCAAAGGATTCCTGCTCTGATACCATGTGAATCAGAGGGAAATAGTGAGAGGAGAGAGACAGGTCCAGAGAGAGTGAGAGAGGCCAAGAAAGAGAGCAGGGATTGGCCTGTTCTGAACCCTAAGCCGATCCCCCTCTCATGATTTATATATAACTTCAGAATAAAGAATGACAGAAATGCCCCTCATTGAGAGGTTGTCCATAAAAGAAAGGGAAAAGTTACAATATAACCCTTGAAAGTCTAATAATTGGTTAAATACCCAAACTGCTCTTTCTAACCGCTTCAGATACGATAGTCAAATCACACCAAAGGCGGCAAGGAATTGTCAATCCAGATTCTGAAAATTACTGTCCTTGTATATAGAAAGGAAAAATCTTACATGGCAACATTAAAAAAGAAAAAGAGCTAGGACATCGAGCTCATGTCCCTCTTAGTCGATGGAGATGGGGTGACTCCAAGAAGCCCGTGGCCTTTCCTGAGGCTCGGCAAATGAAGGATCTTCGGCGCCAGGAGATCTACCCGTGGCATGCTCGGTGGCGACCGGTCCAGACACTGACCCACTCATGTGGGAACTACCTCGATCGTGTGCCCCCCCGAGGTAACTGGAGTTGGCGATCCCTCTGCTGAAGCGGAGGCATCCTTCCTCCCCCCTTCACTCGATGTCGGAAAGGGAGAATCTGCGGTATCTTCATCCGAATCGTAGGGCTACCCAGAAGCAAAAATGAGATAGTCAAGCACCAGCTACTGGGACTTGATGACCCCTCGACGGAAGCCTTGGGCGAATCCCTTCCGTAGCCCCTGACGGTAGCCTGGCTCGTAGTACGAGAAGGTGACTTTCTGGAGAGCCGCATGATAGTCCTCCAAGCGTCTATATCGGTCAATCGCCTCTGCCCCAGCTAGCTCCATATTCTTCTCAAGCTCGGCCACCCTCTTCTCAGCCTCGAACAACTTCATCTCAGCCTCAGACAGCTTCGCCTCGGCCTCAGTCCGCACAACCTCAGCTTCCCCCTACAATCGCTCGGCCCCTCGGACCTGGCTATTGAGCTCCTCCCGTTCAGCCTTCCACTGCTCATAACGCCCGACTTGCGCTTGAAGCTCCTCTTCCAAGAGCTTGCTCTTCAGGTCGGCTATGTAGCGAGCTTCGGCCAGTTGCTCGGCCAGTGTCCGAGCCTCCTCCTGGCTTGACTGAGTCTATGCCCGAAGCGAGGCTGCCTCCCATCGAAGGACTTCAGGCTTGGAAGTCATTTCCCTGACCCTCCAATTAAACTTGGCACGGACTCGAGTGAGGGACCTCTCATCACTATCCAGCCATGCGAAGAGATCGACTATCTCGTTCCCCAGCTGGGCCATGATCAAGCCACCCTCCATTACCTTCTCAAAGTGTAAGGAGGGGGGACTATGTGCGAACTCCTCCCAAACCAATGAAGGTGCCAAGGATCGGCACCTTTGGTATAGAGAAGCCTAAACGGCGGAGGCACTGGTCGAAGGGGGAAATGTTCTTTCTGGAAGAGTCGAGACTGGGGCATCCCCCCTGAACATCCCCATTCTCGGGACAGCAATGCTCGGCTCAAGCTGGGTCGTTGCCTCGCCCAGTGCCCCCTCCGCCTCGGCCGGGACTTTGGAATAGGCCACCTCTGCCTGTTGTATGGCAGGCTCGGCGATAGTTTTCCCGCCAGCAACAGCCGCCTCTTGACCAATGGATGGGAGATCCGGATGGTGAATTACATCGGCTGAGGGCCCGTCAACCCGGCGGGCACTCTCCTCGATCGGGTAGATGATCCTCGCCTTCTTTAACCACTTCTTCTCAGAGATCAGGGCCTTCATTGAAGACATCAGCAGTCCCACCCCAAGGTCCTTGCATTTGGCCCCACGGCGCTCGGGGGCATCACCTTGGGCACACTGCTTGCCTTTATCTCAGGCACAGGGAGGCTCCGAGTGGGCATCTCCTCCATGTCGGCGATCTCCTGCTCCAACGGTTGCTCCCCCTCATCATCTGTCCGCATCGAATCTGAGCAAAAGAAGTCAAATCCTCAGAAGGAGGCCCGCCTGCCCGACCCAAAAGCATAATGTAGGACCCTAAGGTTCTTACCTTACGGTGGCACCGTGTGGGAGGGATAATCCTTGATATTAGCCACAGTCATGAATTCGACGGTCGATTGGCGATTCTCCTAGAGAATCCTAATCTCCTCCTCTAACTCTAGAGAAACTGTCACTTTCTTCGGAGGGAGAGACGGATGGAAGTTGGGCTCCGTTGGGAAGCCCCAGGAGACACCGCCTTTGGACGATCCCACCCAAAAACATTGGGTCGGATTTTTCTCTTTTGAAAACTCAATTTTTTTTAGAATGGAGGGGGTTTACGCGGACTGGCCGGAGGGGGTCAGGCGGGTCCATGTAAACCCCCGAAGGGGTTTAGGCGGACTAGCCTGGGGGGTCCATGCTGGTCCACCTAAACCCCCTCCCTAGGGGGTTTAGGAGGATTGGCACAAGGGTGAGGGGCTGCGGTCCCCACCCTATAAAATCTGATTTTTGATTTTATTTTCTTCCTAGATTGACTAAGAAGAAAAGTACAACTGGTTGGAAGGATAAGTGGAAGCTTGCGAGCGTGTTGGACTTGAGGAATTCCCCCGTGCTACCGCTTTGTGCTCCCGCGCCCACATGCCGACTTCTCGTACTGGTACGGCACACGAACTACGTCGTAGGACTATAAATCAGACGAAACTGGGCTGAGTTGGGTCGTGGGACCATCGGACTGGAGGGAGGGCACGACCCCCTAGGAGGTTCCCCTTCCCTAGGGCACGCAGCTGCCCCTGGGGCGAACTGGCCCCGGGCCAGCCGTAACCCTGGGGGATGGCCCCTGGGTGATGTGACACACCCTATAGCTCTGATACCAATTGATGTGACACCACTTATGAGAATGCAGCAATGAGAATGAAAATCCTCAGACCTACCACGTAAACACATGCATAAGAGCAAGGAAACCATGTAATTTGTCAAACCACCATTGCGCACACGATTCCCGGGGTGACTCGGCGATGTCGAGCGGATGTAGTGGAATAAGACCCTTGCTGGTAGAGGGCCAGCAGGGCTAGGGTTGCCCTCCCAAGGGTATAGTGCCCACACTCAAGGGGCTGGCTGGGTGCAAATTGGGGCACTAGGTCACTCTCTCTCTCTCACAATTCCACGATGACCACACGAAAGCTAGGTGCTCTGGGGTCGAGCGCTGTCTCACCACCAGCGGAGTAATTCTACGGATATTAAATGAACAAGAATTGAAATGAGAGCAAGGAGTTAGAGCTTACCTGGTCGGTGTGAAGACACCGACCCCGTTCGGAGACGTGGGCGAGTGGGGAAGTGTGGGTTCCCCCACACACTGCGTCGGTGAAGCTCAACCTGAAAATTTAACTTACAATCACTACACCCCATGCAAGGGGGTTGGAATAGTGGTGGAGAATGCTTTACAACCAAAATATACCTCCACACAGGGAGGGGCGGTCAGCCGGCCAGGCGGGGTGGGGATTGGTAGTGGTCGAGAGCCGACCGACTCCTAACATCGCCTTCGGGTTGTTATTTCTATCTTCTGTAACTAGCGGCCTCTCTGGGAACATAAATCCATCTTGGGTCATCCGACGATGGTGGGACTGGATGCGTTGGATAGCTGGACGCCTTGGCTCACTCCAGGAGGAAGAATCGTCTCGTTCCAAGCTCTGATGCGCCGGGGGTGCTGGATTCCGTGAGGCTGCGTCGAACGTCACTACTACAGACTAGAAAGCTGTTGTTCAGGGCCATACTCCCAGCTGGAGTGACGGATCAAGGCGGGACCAACTCTGGTTGAAAGATAGTCCACTCTAGTATATCCCGGCCAGATATCTCCTCCCAATTCGCCCAAACGACTTGATGGCAGCCTCTGGACTCCAGTAGGGTCGTGCTGGTCCTGGGACAGAAATATGAGCTTGACTTGATGGAGGGTGCAGCTGTCCAATTTGTGGCTGGAATGAGGTGGGGCTAGAGTCTTCACGAAGAGGGACATTTTAGGGATTCTCCAGAGCTGGAATGACCCCGTTCTGAGGTGGGATACGTTGGCACCGTTGATTCTTGTGAAGTCGCGCTGCCTAGGATGCCGGCCAGACAAGGGAGGCTTGTCGGGGGTGTAACTCCCTGTGGGAAGATCAGAATTAGGTGAGACCAAGCATGACTAAAAGTTGACTGAGCACAGATTAACTGTTCCAAATTTATTGTGCAGAAGATTACATAAGAGATTGAGGTGCTCCCTGTGGTGGACTGCTTGTTCTGGCCGCTGGTGACTTGGACTACAGGATAGGCTTGGGTTGTCACTATTCAATGAAGTTGAGTAGAAATACACTACCATGGAAAACACTTGCGCAGCTGTCGTCTGGGTTGCCCAAAAGCTAAAACACTATTTCTTGGCAAATGAAGTAAAGCTCTTGGCACAGATGGACCCAGTTAAATACCTGTTTAAAAAGCCAACATTAACTGATCATCCGATGAGATGGAAAAGTTTTCTTAATCAATTTGACATCACCTACGTCAGTCAGAAGGTGATCAAGGGGCACGCCATCGCCAAGCACCTTTCCCATCATCCACTCCCCTCTATCCTCCCCTATCGACGAGAGTTTCCCGGACGAAGAGTTAGGAGCCATCATAGATGGTGAACCTTCATGGATTCTTTACTTCGACAGTGCACTTAATTCCAAGGGTTATGGAATTGGAGACATTCTCCAATCTTCGAAAGGTATTATCATTCCCCGTGCTGTTCAGTTAACCTTCCCTAACACAAATAACATGACGGAATATGAGGCGCTCCTCACAGGTTTAAAAATGGCGTTGGCACTCGGAGTAAAGGAGCACTGGATCATAGGACATTCCTAGATTATACTCCAGCAATCCCTCAGCAAGTACCAAACCCGAGACTTGAAACTAAAGCCCTATCAAGACTTGGTTGGCAGGGTAGTCCGACGATTTAGGATGCTCACCCTAGTGCATACCCCTAGTGCTCAGAACATCCTAGCCGATGCTTTGGCATCTCTAGCATCTTCTCTCCCGATTCTTGGTGAAAAGCTGTCAACTATTGTCATAGTGCAAAGAATGTGCATCCCTTTGCACTCAGATCCTTGGTTCCAACAGTTCTCCTAGTCCTCTCTTCAAGTCCATGTCATCTCTCACGAGCCCAAAGTCAACCTCAAGGACGGCAATCCTTGGTTCTTCGACATCGAGAACTATCTCTGGGATGGTTCCTTTCCTGATTATGCTACCGCCCCCGATCGATGGGCCATTTGCCGAGCCACAGAATACTTCGCCATCATAGGTGGTCTCTTGCACCACAAATCTCTTAATAGAGTTTATCTCCGTTGTCTCAATGAGACTGAATCTCATGCAGTTGTCGAAGCTGCGCACTCTAGTGAATGTAGTGGCCATGTAAATGGTCGCATGCTTGCTCAGAAACTCCTTCGGCAGTACTATTGGCCGACCATGCACAAGGACTGTGCTCGTTATGTTCGTCATTGTGCCAAATGCCAACTCTACGCAGACAAGGTCCATGCTCACTCATCCTCACTCCATCCTCTCATAGCTCCCTGACCTTTCGCCATGTGGGCATTTGACGTGGTTGGCCCCCTGGAGGATAGAACTGGAGAAACCTGAAGAAAATCCTTCATACTCATCGCTATGAAGTATTTCACGAAGTGGGCGGAAGCTGAGGCATTCACAAAGTCAAGGCATCAATGGTGGTGAAATTCATCAACCATAACATCCTCGCCAGATTCGGTGTTCCTCGTGACATCGTCACCGACAACAGGCTGCAGTTCACATCTCAGGAACTCCGTGACATGTGTGGTAAACATGGCATCAATTTGCATCATTCATCTTCATACTATCCACAAGGAAATGGACAAGCTGAGGCTACAAATAAAACTCTCATCAGAATTATTAAGAAAACTTGCAAATCTCATCATTATTCAGACTGGCTAGATCGCCTCGTTAAGGCCGTTTGGGCTTACCGCACTTCTGTCCGAACTCCCATGGGCCAAACCTCATATGCACTCACCTTTGGGACAGAAGTGGTACTTCCATATGAAATATTCACTCCCTCACTAAGAGTGCAGCTGGATCCCAAGCTTGATCTCGAGCAACGCCGAGAAAATCTTTTGACCCAGTTTGAACTATTAGATGATAAACAAATGATAGCGATTGATCACGCTCAAGTATATCGTCAAATAATTGCACGTTATTATGCAAAGAAAGTTCTAGAGAGGAAATTCAAAGTGGGTGAACTAGTTTTAAAGAGGAAACTCACTAAAGCCACCAGTCTTAAAGCAAAACTCCAAGAAAATTGGGAATGACGGCCCTATTCAGGCAGCAGGTCTGGGACCTCCAGAAGCTCCACCTCGTTTCCCTTCCTCTGAACATGCAACCGCCCCTGGTTGGTCGAAGCCACCTACCGTAGAAGACCAGAACCTGCCTACTCCACCTGCAACTGTCGCGGAGGGGCTGGACTCTGCAAGGAAACCGCCGGGGGAGGCCTCACCACTTGCAGACTAGGCCTCTGCCCTCTGGATGGGTCTACAGGGGTTCTCCCCTTCTGCAGCCCTCTTCTACACTTCCTGCTGGCTGGAGGAGAACGCCGCCTGCTGCACTGAATGTTGGCCGGAGAAGGACGCCGCCTGTTGCACACCATCACCTGGAACCACCGACAAAGTCGCGTGGAGAAGAAGGGGGCTAATGGGCCCCATCGGACCCGTTAATCCATAGCTCCTGGTAACAGGTAAGCTATGGGTAATCGAGTATGGAGCCAGGTCACCTAAAGAGCTCGTATTGGGTTAGTCCATCTGACCAGCGCCCAACCGGCCGGGCCTGCTTGACCATTGCCTGCCAACGGGCCAAACGGCCTGAACGGCTCCACCGGCCCACCCTCTTTCATTTGGCCCCGCGGCCCATACACCGGCCGAGGGCGGGATACTGCCCTGTTCGAAAATCAAATGGTGGCGTCTTCCTCCTCCGGACGCGCCTATGGTCACCCTAGCAGTGCTTGTAAGCTTCGTCGCCGCGCCTGTCCCTCCTACTTGACGACGATGCGGACGACATAGACTGTCCCTCCTGCGGAGAAAGTGGAGCCCGATGGCACCGCAGAAGGATTGGCGGCCCAGATGAAGGCTTCCACCATATTGAGGTGCCCCTCCGCAGACCCCTCGGCTTCCACTCTTCCAAAGCTACTGGCAAAGAAAGAAATGCCAGCGTCGTCATAGAGCCAGATGGGGATTCTGACAAACCTGACGCCAAAGGAGGACTTGTCCGGGTTAGGGTTGCTCCCCCTCTCCGGGACCACAGTTGGGCGCATAGGATGGCACCTCCAATCGACAACACACCCACCTCTGCCGCTACATTAGCCTTGTCCGCCGTATTGGCGATGGCAAAAAAACCATTCCGGTGGATCTGATTGACCACCCACGGCCCCCTACCCCCCAATGATCATCCAGGAGCATCTGCACTTCGTCTGTGACTGTACCACCTAGAATGGGGGAAACCCACAAATAACGCACCAGCCACTCCTCTCTGCCCAGTAGGAGCTCTGCCGGAAGAGGGCCAAGGTCTGGACAGTCCTTCCTTACTTGTCGGACTTGCTCCTCCGGAATTCCCTGCCTCGCCACCTCCGCAAATGACCTTTGTCTCCCCTCCAGTGCCTTGCAGAAATGCTGCTGATGGCCCGGTTTCTGGCAGCGGAAACAGATCCCCCCGAGGCCAGCCGGGTACCCAGGCCTACCTACGCTACCTCAGCCAGCTGACCCTCCCATCCTCACAGTTCCTGGAGACCTAGTGGGAGCCCGGCAAAGGCCTCCGCTCCCCAACGGGCAGTTAGGCCAGGACGGGCACATCGGAACCCCCCCAAGAAAACCCAGAGCCTCTCAAGTGAGTGGAGTAACATAATATGGAGGAAGGAATTTTCTGCAGAAATATTGACAGGATCAAGAAGTTTTAAACTGAAATTAAGAATAAAGACTTGTATTATGGTAATACATAAAGAAAAATGGATTTCTTTTATACTGACTGTGGCCTTATAACAATGGTTTGGGCATGCTTATTCAAAACATTGGCAAGAAGATGCTTTTGACTGCAAACAGTGTGAAACGGAAATTGCAAATATAATAATGAATGGAAGATCTGGTCAAGCTTGTGAGCAGCAAGGAAGGAACCACAAAATGTTTAACGAAGAATTTAGAAATCTTGTTGAAATAACTTAGTCAGTGATGTACTTTCTATCTGAGTGGAGTATATGAATGGACCATTCGTACTGCAAGGAATAGAGATAAAAGATCTAGACTGTTTTTTTTTTTGAAGTGGGTAGTACTGCGAGGAAGAATGTACCATCTCTTCCTCACCCCCAGTTGCACCACATTTCTCAACGTCCATCACCTCATCAACTTTATTCCCAATCATGTATCATTTGTTTGTCCCCTTCCACTGTTGAGTTCATCCCAAGTTCCTAAAACGAAAGTTACAAAAATGAATAGAGCCTATCCCTGGGTGAAATAAACTGGCTTGGCCCCCTACCATGGGAACACAAGCTTACACTAAGTTGTCTGGTCCATGTGAAGAAACTGTTGATTTAATAAAGAAGTCCTACCAACCAAAAAAAAAAGAAGAATTAAAAGACTTGTACAGACCTGTATCAGTTGCATGCAGCCCCCACATGGAACATAACAGCAGAGATGGCTGAAAAGGAACGAGGATGATAACATGGATCAACCAGATGGAACCCTATACATTGTAAGCAACCATGGGTCAAATTTACAGACTTCTTAAGTACTTCGCAAAGGGAGGAGATTTATACAAACATCACTATCATGAAGCACCAGTAGTCGGGCATTTCCCACAATTACTCTACAGAAGCTGGAAAACTAAAGTAACTGCTGCCAACATAAAAACCTTCAAGCAAGAAGATGAAACAACGACCTACCAACAAAAGGGTTCGGAGATTTCTATTCATCGCCCGCACAGAAAAAGCTCCAACATACACATCGCAAAATCTTCCCCAACCATTCACACCAAAGGTTCTCATCAATCTACAGAGCTCCCCCGTTGGACATAACAGTAGCTGCAAGAAAGGGATGTAGACAGAGGCACCCATGCCTTTCCCACTTCGGTACAGTTCGATCCAAAGGGCTTTTCACAGAATGGGTACAGTGCAGGCCGGCGTTTTTGTTAGCAAGGAAACAACAAACAAACGAAGAAACCAGACGAGTACCTTCGGCGATCTAGGGTTTAGGCAGAAGCCAATCCTCGCGAAACAACAACACGAGATTCAGACATCAGAGCTGCCTATCGGCGGCAGAAGCGACCACCGGCAAATACGGCGTCTTCCCCAGGACGCACGACACGACGCCGTAGAGGAAGCAGGCAGCAGCGAAGGCGAAGATGGCGTCGTACCCCAACTCCAGCAGACGGAACCCCAGACCGCCGGCCGGCGTCCCGAGCACCCTCTGCACCAGCGTCGGCAGCGCCAGGAAGACGTCGAGGACCACCGCCTGCATCGCGTTGAACCGCACGTAGCGCCCGAAGATGGGGTTCCGCACGACCCCGAGGTAGAGGGCGAAGAAGGCGACGAAGCTGGCATAGGGGACGGACCGGTAGGCCGCCAACAAAGGGAGCAGCGGGTCGATGGCGAGGCCCAGGGAAGGGAACCGCGCGAACAGGAAGCGGCCGTAGTGGAGGGAGTTGAAGAAGGGGAGGGCGTAGGAGAGGGCGGAGAAGAGGCGCTCCGACGCTGGGACGGGGCCCTGGTAGGACATGGTGGTGGCGGCGCGGCAGGGCCTGGGGCGGGTGGTGGGCTTGCAAGGCGCATCGCGGAGGGGGACGGGGATGTGGACGGCGGGAGAAAGGCGAGGGCTCGGTAGAGTTCGGGGCGGCGGGAGCGGCGAAAAGCGGAGAAGGGAGAGCGTGGCCATCGCGCTCTGAACAGCGGAGGATTGGGGAAAACAGGAGAACGAGGGGGGGTCTGATAGCTGTAGTATACCCAAGGCGGAGGACGCAGTACGGAAAGGGGTTTTTGTATGAGCGTAGAACTCCATCCATCCAACGGACAATAATCGCTGGGGTTCATCGTTTGTGTGAGTATAACGCTGCAAGCCTGCACGATGCGCCTTCGTGGGCATGGGCGCACTGTCTGCTAAGATATTTACAAGCTCCCTCTAGTAAGTAGAGTGTGATTTTTCTCTGAAACTCTGTCAATTGCAGGAAACATTTGACATAGAATTTCATAAATTTATGAATTAAATCTTTCTTATTGTGCAATTCAGAATTTGCATCTCTCTCTCTCGCTGATAGAGAATTTGGGAAAATCACGTCATCGTCTGATCAACGTCAAAATGTTATCAAACGGCACAATGCTTCCGTCGATGGGTAGATCGCTTCCAGGAGTGGCCGGATGGCCCAGGTACAGCTTCCACAAGGGCGCTCTTGTCTGCTACCAGCGAACCAGATTCCACCGGAGAGGAATTGTGGGAGAAAGAGAGCTTAGTGGAGATAGGTTGGCACACATTGCAAAATAAAATATAGAAATAAAACTTTTTCTATAAAATAAGAAATGGCAACCGACCAGAAAGGCGTTCATTAAATGAGCGCCTTCTTAAACAGGCGCCAATTCCTTAGAATTAGAATTTAAGGGAAATCAGAAAATCAGGAATAAGCGCCATCCCGATCGGTCGCCCATTCTTCAAGATGACGCCACTCTAGAAAGGCATTCATTAATGGGTGACCATTTGGAAGGTCACTAATTCTAAAAAATCTAGAAAATAGAAAAATCTTCTTGTTGAGCTAGCAATGAAGTCCACTTTGGGGCATTATGTTGTGACATGAAATTTACTCAACTTATTATCGATTTTGGCATGTCTACATTAATGTGATAGGGGATGGTCGAATTTCACTTTTCGGAATGCCACACATCTTCAAAGTGCTCGGTGGCAAAATATTGATGGAGGCACTAGCATCTACTATACACTGGCTGACCGCCACTTTGTTGATATCAACAGTGATGCATAAGGCATATTTCCTTGCCAGTTTTGGTGCTAACTCATGTTCATAGAAAATGATGGCAGGTTGATCCCTTACCGGAGTCAAAACTAAAGTGATATGTTCAACTGGAATATCCTCATTGACCATCACCTTTTGAAGATACTACGTAAGAGCTACCTAGTGGGTCGACGATCTCTTTAAAAGTTCCAAAATAGAAATCCTTGTCGAGATTTTATCTAGATGCTTCAGCAAATCATATTGGGTCCCCGATATGGACTCCTGCTCTTGTGCTTGCTCTTCTTTCCCCTATGCGGGCTCCTGCTCCTGACGTTGCAGGAACACACGTTGAAAAATCCATCCACTGTGGAGCACCATTGTCTAAGATCTTTGTGCCTCCGTCGAGTTGGTGGTAGATGAAGGGTTGGTGGAGGAAGAAGGAATGTCGAGGTTAATGGGTTGAAGAGGAGCAATCGGTTGGGGAACTCTAATGAGGGGCCTCACCAGGTGAGGGTTGGTAGGAGCAAGTATGGTGGGTAGTAAAGGTCCATTTGGAGGAGGGTTGGAAAGTGTAGACGGTGCTTGTGTAGTTGGTGATGGTGGAAGGGTAGGTATAGGGCGAATGAGGAGAGGTCTTGGTGGAGGGTTTGTGGTAGCGTGTGCATGGGAGTTTGGAGGTATGGTGGGTGGTGTGGGTGAAGGATGAAGCAATAGGGGCCTGGCAGGCAAAGGGTTAGTGGAAGTAAAAGGGGGAAGGGGTGCCGGTGAAGGGTGGACAAGGAGTGGCCTAGATGGCAAGGGATTTGTGGGGATAGGAGGGGCTTGTGGTAAGGGTGAAGAAGGTAAAGGGCAGATAAGGAGAGACCTCTGAGGAAAGGGGTTGGTGGTGGAAGGAGTTTGATTGACAGGGTATATAAGGGGACATAAAGGTTGAGGGAAAGGAGAAGGTTCAGGTGTTATTAACAAACGGGAAAGCTGACTTGGATTTTAATTTAAAGCGGCAACGGAGGCACCCTGTTCATGCCACCCCTACCCCCTCTCCACTTCATGGAAGGAGGTGATAGGGTTCAATTGCTGATTGGGTTCAGGGTGCTCTGACAATGGATTTTGGACGATCCCTATGTTCTATTGCGGCACGACAGCTTGCTGTTGTGGACGTGGCAGAACTTGTTGTTGCACTTGTTGTTCGCCTTGCTGCCGAGGAGGTCTTCGTGCTTTCAAGGTTGTAATAAACCATCTCATCTTGTCCCAGTCAATGCCGCCTTGATCATTCATGTCATATATATCACGCCCTAAACAAGGCAGAATTATCAAAGCGTGAACAGTTATACAAGTGAGTGGATCAAGAGACTCAGATGATGAGTATGAATAACAAATACATAAAATCACATCTTTATTTCATAGAGGTTCTTAAGGGAAAGGTGAATATAAAGGAATAGAATGTGGAAGATCCTGAGGTTCCAAAAATCGGGGAAGATAAGGGTCAAGAAACCCGAGAAAGGAGGAATGCAGATGAATGCCATGCGATGAATGCAAGGGATGCATGGAATGCCAATGAAGAAAGAAGAGGGTCCTCCTTCTCACCCCATGAGTGGCCTATAGAAAGAAATCAGTTGTGGAGAGGGTGAATGAAGTGGAATAAGAAGTGAACGTGTCAGTGGGAGGCCCCTTAACACAAGAATGCTCGCCCCTCCATGGCAAATAATGTGCCCGGCCAAACGGATCAATGAACGGAATCAATTCGCATGAGTTCTCAGTAGAATGTGTTATGGCGATGCAGGAGGAGAACCCCTTTTTTTTACTAGGAAGTTGTATAATGACGGAATAAGGGGTAATGAAAGCATTGAAAGAATGTTGACCAATGAGCAAAGCGATTTTAATAATCTCGGCCTTGGGTCACCATGACATAAAATCTTGACATTTTTCTTCAATGAGCATCAGCGGAGACTTAGCCTCTTCAAAGATGCCCAGCACAATAACACAGATCGATATCCGATAAATAAACTCTTGACTTCAGAACAGCATAGTCGTGGTCAAATCCTACTTGTCTGGCTCTTTGAAATCATCTTCGGCACGTGAGCTTGTAATCACACACCTACCCCGAGTGGTAGTGGAAGGTGAAGTGGAGGTGGTAGGCTTAATGAGTGATGAAGGTTTAATGGATGGCGTTAGTGGAAGGGTAGGTAAAAGTGGAGGTTGAAATGTGGTGAGCTTCTCTCCTTGCTCGGAAGTGGATGTGGTTGACTCGAGTGCAACAAGGGGTGGAGCCTGCTCAGAATTAGCCATGGGTTTAGGTGAAAGGTTAGGTGGAGGGTTAGGAAGGATTGGCTTCTGGGATATAGGGATAGTGGAGGGTTGAGGTGGTGGCAAAGGAGGGTCAATTGGTTGGGTAGAGGAATTGATGGGGGGCTCGACGGAGGCTGATGGTATGGAGATTAATGGAGATATAATTCATTGAGGTTTAGCCAGAGGTTTGGCGAAGGCCGATGGTAAGATTGTTAATGGTATAGTTGAAGGGAAGTCAAGGGAAAGCCCGGATGGCTTGGTGGGGATTATTGGTGTAATGGGTTTGGTTCATAGAAAGCGTCATTTTTTGGTGGTGTGAGAGGTTTGAAGGGTAGGAGAAGGGTCATGGTGCACCGATGTGGGCGATTGAAGTATTGACCCATCATCGTAACACCAGTTGGTTTCATAAATGGGATCGAGGACGGTGACATCGTCCTGAGCAGGGGGTTCTTTAGGTAATGGAGGGAGAGGAAAGTAAAGGAAACTCGGAGTGGGTGCATCTTTAAGAACTTCATCCTATGCCGTCTCCAATTGTTCATCAAAAATTTCATATTCCTCATAATCCAACCCAAGTAGATGCCGTGGTGGAGACGTAATGATGGGTGGAGATATATAATGTTGGGGAGCGTTTGGTGTTTATGGATGCGAATGTGGAGGTAGAGGGGCATATGAATGAGTGGTGTGAATAGGTGGAGGGCAAATGACGTCCACTTGATCGTTGAAACTTGGAAGAACATCTTGCTCACTTGAATCTATAATGCCACTATTATCTCTCCTCTCCTTCCAATCTTTCTCCATCTTGGTGATTTCATTCATGAATGTGTGAAGAGGATTGACTTGAGAAGGAGGAGGAGGAGGCCGCGGGCTCGAAACCCTCTTTAGTTGGCCCTCCATTGAAGCGATTTTATTAAGAAGAGTTTGTTGGAGGGGTGTGACTTGCATAACAGAGGGCTGGCATGATGGATGTGGAGCTTGGAGGGGTTGACCCATAAAAGGGCCCGATCGGGCTGAGGTGCAAGGAATATAAGGGCCTTGGGGCCATAAAGGAGGAGGAATAGAATGAGATGGGTGATGGATCCCCTGAAGAGGAGTATGTGTAGAAGAAGGCGGGTGAGAAGAGGGAGGCGGTCTCTATTTATTGTATTAAATGAAAAGAAATGAGATTTATAAATGTAAACAGTTAGCCCCCAAAAAATCTTTGTACAAATGACCCTGCCAAGAAGGCAAGCTCTTTTTTATCTGCCAACAAAAGAGAAGAGTTGTGAGACTCCACTTCACAAAGATGCTTAGCCCACTCACACACACTCATAAACAAAAGAAACAATCCTTTCTTCCACTCTTGCTTCGCGTCTGAAAATTCTTCTACTTCTTTCGCCTCACAAAGCCCATAGCGTGAAGGATGAGCCACCAGATGATGTTGTCCCCTTTTAAGACCCACTTCCTATGCCATTTGAGGAGTAAATGGTGTACAAACTCTAAATGGCCCAAGAGGTGTTGGATCTTGTCACCGATCTTAGTCCAAACCTCCTTAGAAAAGGAACAACCCATAAAGAGGTGGTTGAGGTCCTCCTCCCTCTCTCCACACAAACAACACACTGTGGCTATCTCTCCACACAAACAACACACTGTGGCTATGTCCTGAAAGAAAGGTGCAATCCTATCACATGTGGCTAGTTGGCCATGTGAGATCCTCCATATCAAGAGCTTTACCTTCAACGGGCTCTTGGGATCCCAAACATGGGGAGCAAAACGGTGACACACCCCCATTTGAGATAAGTGAATAAGCCGATCTGACTGAGAAGCCTTCTTCCTCTTCCCATCTCCACTTCTTCTGAAGGTAGGCGATCAGGTGCCGTCAGATAGCTGACTATCAAAGGAATGTGTCACAGAAGACAAGGGAGCAGCCGCAATAGCAAAGATGCTTGGGTAGGCCTCGAGTGTAAAATCCCTGCACCAACTGTACTTCCAGAATAGGCTTCTTTGCCCATCACCTAACCTAACATGAAGGTTGGATCTGGTGGTATCACTACTCTGGATGATGCCTCTCCAAATCAGAGAGACACTATACATAGAGGGCAGTATCCAGCTTAGGAGACACTGCTAGTTAACATTATCATATGTCTTCTCAAGATCTAACTTCAATATCACCCCCCTCTTTCTCAGGGTCTTCATAGTATGTAGACACTCATCTGCCACTAGAAAGTTCTTCTGGATATGTCTTCCTTTGATAAAAGTCCCTTGATGTTCACCGACCACTTTGCCAATCAACTTATCTAGATGATTTTGTAGGTACTATTTAGTAGAACAATGAGTCTGAAATCTCCAAAATCTTGTGCACCCTGCTTCTTTGGGATGAGGACCAAAAGGGTTTTGTTGATGTCCCTCAAGTGGGCTCTACTCTCTTTTGAAAGAAAATTATAGGGGAACCATCTGGGGCTTAGGGCTTTGTCACTTGCAAGGGAGAAAATTGCTTGTCTGATCTCTTTCTCGAAAAGAGGGCTGGAGAGGGTCTCACACTCAGCCAAAGAGAGGTGGGGAAGTAAATCATCGCCAAGTCAGTACATCTGTACTTTGGTAAAAAGCTTAGAGTAAAACTCCCTGGCATACATCCTAATGCCCTTCTCCCTCTAAATAGTCTGCTTACCGACCTTGATGGAAACAATCTGGTTGATTCTCCTCCTCCCTGAAGCAATCCTCTGAAAGTACTTAGTGTTCCTGTTATCTTCTTTGATCCACTTTTCCCTCGATCTATACTTCTATAAATCTCCTCCCTAGTGAGGATCTCTTCAAATTCTGTCCTCAGGATGTCCCTGCACGATCTGTCTGAGTCATCCAACAATCCTGCCTCATCCAAGCAATCAAGCCCAGCCAGTTGTTGCAATATCCTTTTCTTAGCCAACTTGCCAAGTAAGGTTTTGTCAGCACCCCACCTAATAAGAACCTATGATATATGCTTTAATTTATCAATCAAAGTAGTCATGAAAGAACGTGCATACCTCTGCACTCTCCAAACCCTTCTAAGAATGTCCATGAAGTCTTCCTCCCTGAACCAAGACCTCTTAAATCAGAATGCCTATCTTCTAAATTGGTTGTGACTGGATTCGAGAAAATGGGTTTGTGGTCCAAAGTCGGTTTGGCTAAGCAGGATGTCTGCATATGAGGAGAAAAAGAGTTTTTTTAATGAAAAAAAAAAACCCATCGTAAGGGGTTTAGGCAGACCAGACCAGCCCCTTGGGCTGGTCCGCCTAAACCCTCCCCCCACTCCATAAACAAAAAAAAATATATTCCCAAGGGTTTAGGCGGACCAAGTTTCCCCCCACTCCATAAACAAAAAAAAACATATTCCCAAGGGTTTACCCAGACCAAGTTTTACCCTCAACTTGGTCCGCCTAAATCCCCCTGACCCTTCATCTTCCACTATTAAACCCCCCTTTGCAAGCATCAAGCATGAAGAGAACATACACAGAGCTCATCTCCTGGACTACAAAGGTGCGCGAAGGAGTTGTGCGTGTGTTTGCTAGGCTCACACTGAGGGCATGCCGCATGATCATCCCTCATATGGCGTCTAGCCCAAACTCCAACCTCCTAAAAGGCGGCCCCCTATTTTGATGAACGTATGTCATCTCGATAATCATGCATGACCCCAGATCTTGCTTGGTGAAATTACTCTATCGGGTCCTATCTCAATAATCGTGCATGACCCTAGATCTTGCTTGGTGAAAACACTCTACCAGGTCTTACCTCGATAATCGTACATGACTCCAGATCTTACTTGGTGAAAGCACTCTGTCGGATCCTATCTTGATATTCGTGCATGGCCCTTGATGTCGCTTGATGAAAGCACTCTGCCCAGGTCCTATCTCGATATTCATGCATGACCTTGATGCCGCTTGGTGAAAGCACTCTGCCCGAGCCCTGTCTCGATATTCATGCACGGCCCTAGATGTCGCTTGACGAAAGCATCCTGACCGGCCCTGACTCGATAATCGTGCATGGCCCCTGGATATCACTTTATGGGAGCACCCTACTCGGCCCTGCCTCGGTGTTCGGGCATGACCCAGATGCCACTTCATGAGAGCACCATGCCCAGTCCCTACCTCAATGATCGTGCACCATCAACCATTACTCGATCGAGGCGCCCTACCTGGTCTCTGCCTCGACATTCATGCACGACACAAACATTGCTTGATGAGAGCACCCTGCCCAGTCTCTGTTTTGATGATCGCGCACCGTCAGACGTGGCTCAATCGAAGTACCCTGTTTGGCTCCCCGCCTCAATGATCGTACGCCACCTTGGTGTTACCTCGATAAGCATGCCCTTAGTGCCGTTACCTGGACAATTGGCATACTTCACAAGTCCCGGCGCAAGATGAAGTGTTAGGCCCCTGCCTCTATCAACGGGCCCCCAATAACCTCAGTCATAATGATGCCCTCGGCACCCAACTGCTAGCTACTCCAGTCACGTCAGATCTCGTGGCACCGGACCACTCAATAACCTCAATTATAATGGTGCCCTCGGCACCCGACTGCTAGCTACTCCAGTCACATTGGGGCCCGTGGCGCTTGACCACTCAACAACCTCAGTCACAATGGTGCCCCCGGCACCCGACTGCAGCTACCCCAGTCACGTCCGGGCCTACAACGCCCGACCACTCAATAACCTCCATCACAATGGTGCCCTGTGGCACCTGACTGTCAACCTACTCTAGTCACCGCTGTGCCAACAACACCAAACTATTCCAGTCAAAGCAAGGCCTACGGCCTCAACGGCTCTAGTCCCACCGATGCCCACAGCACTCGGCAATTCCGAGCTCAATGGCTCTTGGTCTCTCCAATCATGGTGATGCTCACGTCGCTTGACTGCTCTAGTCTCAACAGCGCTCGGTCGCCTCTGCCTCAACAATGCCCGATCACTCCAGTCACAGGTGGTGCCTGTGCCATTCGGTCACCTCGATCTTGGTGACGCCCAGTTGCTCCAACACAATGGTGCCCACGACACCCCTACTACCCCGACCTCGACACTATTTCATGTCGGGAATACACTGTGATGCCCTCGAGCGGCATTCTGCTAAATCCCAGGTCCTTTGACAGACACTATGTACGAATGCAGAACTACCCACACAATAATGCAATGACCCGGGGACCGTCACGAATGACGGAATTGTCCCGCGACTTGCAAGCACTTGGAGCAGGAGGGTGGTGGTCAGCCGTATGTTGTTGCGGAAGTGGAGGCTTTGGGAGCAGGTGCCGGCCATGACTTTTAGGCTCAAGATCCCTTGGGATCAGGGTTCGACTGTTCTTGTGAGCTTGACTGTCACACCAGCTATCCGTCGTCAAGTGACTGAGACTCAGTGTGGAGACCCTGAGCTACCCCGTATTCTGTCGATGACCGAGGTGGAGTTTGGTGAGGATGGAGTTATGAGGTTCAGAGGTAGGTTGTACATCCCGACCGAGGAGCAGGTGAGGCGTACAGTATTGCGAGAGGCCCATGGGAGCCGATATGCCGTGCACCCCAGATCGTCTAAGATGTACCAGAACCTGAAGAGGCAGTTTTGGTGGCCTAGCAGGAAGAGAGATGTGGTGGAGTTTGTGGCCAGGTGTTTGACCTGTCAGCAGGTGAAGGCTGAGCACCAACGACTGGGTGGAACACTTCAGCCCTTGGAGATACCCACGTGAAAGTGGGACCATGTGACCACTGATTTCATGGTTTGGTTACCGAGGACGTGCAGTGGACATGATAGTATTTGGTTACTAGTGGATAGACTGACGAAGATGGCTCGGTTGTTGCTGATCAAAGTCAGTTTGAGTGTACAGATGTTGGCCCGACTGTATGTGGAGCGGATTGTTCCGTTGCATGGAGTCCCCATCTCTATTGTGTCTGATTGTGATTCACGCTTCACACTGGGATTCTGGAGGAGTTTTCAGAGAGCTCTAGGCACCGAGTTAGCATTTAGCTCAGCCTACCATCCTCTATCGGATGGTCAATCTGAGAGGAACATCTAGACTTTGGAGGACATGTTGAGATCATGTTGCCTAGAGTGGCAGGAGAGTTGGACCCACCATTTAACATTAGTGGAGTTTGCCTACAACAACAGCTATCATTCGAGCATTGGTATGGCCCCCTATGAGGCATTGTACGAGTGACCTTGTCCGACTCCGCTTGATTGGTTCGAGGTGGGCGAGCGTGTCCTGATAGGATCAGATTTGGTATAGTAGTGCGTTGAGGTGGTGCATTTCATTTGGCAGAAGATGTTGGTAGTGCAGAGCTGGCAGAAGAGTTATGCCGATCGGAGGAGGTGACCTATTAGCTTTGCTGTAGGAGATCGGGTTTTCCTAAGAGTTTCTCCCATGAAGGGTGTAATGTGCTTCGGCAGGCGTGGGAAGCTGAGTCCCCACTATATTGGTCCTTTTCTCAATGTCGAGTGCGTTGGGGAAGTCACTTATCAATTGCAATTACCTCCGGAGCTATCTGCAGTGCATGATGTGTTTCATGTGTCAATGCTTCAGAAGTATATGCCCGATGATTCCCATATTTTGGACGATGCCGTCTGGCCTGAGGTGACCCCAGACTTGTCCCTTCCGTAGTATCCTATCCGCATTGAGGATCAGCGTGAGCAGTGCTTGTGGAACAAGGTTATTCCTCTAGTTAAGGTGGTCTGGTAGCATCATTCTGGCGGTGAGGCATCATGGGAGCGTAAGGATGAGATGTGGCAGTAGTATCCTTACTTGTTTACGAGTCTTGCCCCCGTATCTGTGCTACATTCTAAATTTTGAGGATGAATTTTTTTTTAGGGGGGAGGGCTATAATATCCCGAACCCTTCGGATCTTGTTTCTCAGGTCCTGGATTTATTTTATCAGAGAGTTTGTTCCCAATGTGCATGGAATTATTTTTCAGACATCTTTCGGGTTTAGACCCGTGCGTTTCAGATCTGTTTTGGGAGTTCCAGAACGTGTTTTTTGGGTTCCACGTGATTTTCTGGGAAAACCTACGGAACCCCGTAGTGGGTGAACCCGGTCGTTCACCAACTCACGAGTGGTACCATTGCGATCAGCGTGCTCCGAGGATCGAGAATATGTATTTTTCTAAATTTGGTATTTTTTTTGATTTTTTAGATTTTCTATAAATACCAACCCCCTTTTCCCTTTTTCTTTCCCTTTTTCTTTTCTTCTTCTTCCTCCTTTCTTCCCGTTGGAGCGCCCTCCCCAACGTGGCTAATTATTTTAGCTAGGAGCTTGCAAAGAGTTCCTAATCACGTTTGTGGTGGCTAATTATTTTTGCCAGGACCTTGCAGAGAGTTTTGTTGAAGGTCTTAGCCAGGCCATTAGCTTGAGGGGTGTAAACTGAAGATGTCCTTCAATCGATGTGAAATTTTCCCGCTAGTTGATATATGGCCCTATTTTTGAATGGTGTACCATTGTCTGACACAATGTTGCTGGGGATACCAAATTGATAAATGATGTTGTGCTGGACGAAACGGGCCATAGCTTCTCCATTGACTTCTCGTAGTGGGACAGCCTTGGCCCATCGAGAGAAGTAATTAGTGGTGGCCAGAATGTATTTGTGGCCTTTGGAGGATGGTGGGAAGGGTCCCACGATATCCATACCCCATTTTGAAAATGGCCATGTAGGGGCTGTTGGATGGAGGGGACTGGAAGGTCTTCTAGGCAATGGGCCAAATGCCTACCATTGATGACACATATGACCATACTGGGTGAAATATGCATACATAGTCGATCAGTTGAAGTATTTGAGTTTAATGTTATTCTTCATTTTATCTCTTGCCTGGTGAGCACCACACAATCCTGAGTAGACGTCACACATGATGGCCCGAGCTTCAACTAGGAAGACATCTCAAGAGAACGGACTTCTCCTTTTCGTGAATGAGTCTATAGAGGGAGTCGCCAATCAACTCATATGATGTTACCTGATGGAGTAGCTGGATCCTTTGAGCTCGGTCAGGAGGGAGCCATCCTCGCTTGAATTTGATGATTGGTTCTCACCAATCTTCTTCTTCTAAAGGAGCGTTTGGTTGAGATTATGGACCTCATAAATGGTAAGGTCGGACTCATCATCGAATGAACTCGACATCAATCTTCTATGTTTGACAGTGATGTTGATTTCACCCTCAAGCAGAAGTTTGATGGCTACAGTCAATTTTGCTAGGACATCTGCCTGAGCATTGCTGCTCTAGGGGACGTGATCTATTTCAAAGAAAAAGAATTTTTGGATGAGCCTGGTGACAATTGGATGGTATGGAACCAACTCTTGTTTCTGCATGTCATAGATATTGAGGACTTGCCAGACTACTTACTGAGAGTCCCCATAGGCTTTAAGGCAATTGATACCCATGTTGAGAGCCATCTGAAGCGCGATGATTAGAGCTTTGTATTCGTCTTCATTATTGGTCAGGGATTTCATGAGGGCATATGAGTTGTCCAGAACTTCGCCCTAGGGAGTTAGGAAAATGATATCGGCCCGACCGTGATGATTGGACTTTGATTATTCTAAGCAACCTTTCGGGAAGTGCCGTCAAAGTAGAGCTTCCAACAAGGTATGTCGGCTGTGAGGGCATCTTGCTATTTGTAATGCAAGACATCTTTAGTATGTTCACCTGGCTCTTGTGATTGAGAGGCACGGGACTCCTCGTCAGGGAGTTTCGTGTTGAGAGGCAAGTCGTCTGGTATCGGATGGACTACTAGGAACTCAGCCATGCCTTGTCCCTTGATTGCCTTCCAAGGGACATAGGTAATGTCCTATTCCATCAGCAAGAGAGCCCATTTTTCCAATTGGCTTAAGAGGATGGGTGGTTTCAGGAAAATTTGAGCAGGTCATGCTTGGATATAAGCTCCACCCTGTGTGATAGTAGATAGTGCCGCAACTTCTTGATAGTGAACACCAGCGCCAAATAAACCTTCTCCATGGAAGAGTAGCTCTACTCAGCACCGATCAACTTCTGGCTGAGGTAGTAGAGTGGGTGCCTCTTGCCTTCCTCATTAATTTGTGCAAACAAGGCTCCTAACGAAGTGTTCATGGTGACAATGTAGAGTATGAGGGGCTTGCCTTTGACTGGTGCCCCCAGGACTAGAGGAGTGAGGAGGTACTCTTTGATTTGCTTAAAAGCACTCTGGCATTCATGATCCCATATCAATAGGGCGCTCTTCTTCATAAACTTACCGAAGGGTGCACATTGACCGGAGAGGTTGGAGATAAACCTCTGAATATAGGCTAGTCCCCGCCTTTAGCAATTCATAAAACGGGCGGCACCTCTGAGAATGTTGGGATATGAATCTCCGAATGAATTGCAATCGTCCAATCAATCCTCAAAGTTTCGTGATATTCATGGGCAGAGGCATGTCCATGACGGCCGTTGCTTTATTAGGATCAATCTGGATCCCCCATTTGCTCACTATAAAGCATAGCAGCTCCCTGAAGAGACTCCGAAAACACACTTCTTCGGATTCATTTTAAGCTTGTACTCCCTAGCTCTCTACAACACCTTAGCCAGAATAGCGGGGTGTTCTTTCTTAGTTCTCGACTTTACTAGGATGTCATCCACATAGGCTTCCATGTAGATGTGCATCATGTCGTGGAATATGGCCATCATCGCCCTTTGATAGGTGGCACCTGTGTTCTTCAGGCCGAACGGCATAACCACATAACAATACGTGCCCCAGGGCGTGGTGAAGGAGGTTTTCTCTTGATCTTCGGGAGCGAGACAGATTTGGTTATAACCTGAATAACCATCCATGAACAATAAAGCTTCGTACCCGACGGTATTATCCACCAAGACATCTATGTGAGGCAGCGGGAAGTCATCCTTGGGACATGCTTTGTTTAGATCCCTGAAATCGATACAAATATGTACCTTTCCATCCTTCTTGATGACAGGGATGATATTCACCACCCACTGAGTATATAATACAACTCTAATGAACCTGGCCTGATATAATTTTTCGACCTCTTCCTTTATTCTTAAGGCCATGTGGGGGTGAAATCTTCTTGATCTTTGTTTAACGGGTGTTGCCCCTAGCTTAAGTACTAGTCGATGTTCTACCAACGAGGGGTCAAGACCCGGCATGTCCTCGTAAGACCAGGTAAAAGAATCGTTACACTCTCTTAGGACCATTATTAAATCTGCTTCAACTTCTGGAGGGAGATTAGTGACAATGATAATGGGCCTGGGGTCTTCTTTAGTTCCTAGATTTATTTCCTTCGTAGGTTCATCCACTGTTAAGGATGGCTCGTCGAATCTCTTCAAGCCATGAGCGTATAAGTCGGCAGTGTCATCTACGTCATTGTCCTCAGAATCGACTGGGTCCTTCTCATCCATGACTTCATAGACACCTAATCCGTCATCACTCCACACCCCGTCTTGGTCCTCATCGTCTTCAATCACAATCGCCATGGCTATGAATTCTGGACACTTCAAAAGAGAACGACATCGCTGAGCTAGATCCTGCAGGAACCTATTAGGAACAGATTTGGATTGACGCGTGAGCGGGTGCGGCTCAGGCGAGGATGGGCTGACGACCTAGAACGAGACCCTACTTCCCTAGACTCGACAGACCCTACATCTAACCTAGGAGAGAGCAAACCTATTTGGAGAGAGGCAGCAAGGACCTTATGCCCCTGTGAGCATTGAAGATAGCGTAATCTTCCACAGAAATCTTCGTTTCAAATTTGACATTTTTTTGGAAATTCATGGAGATCATGCAGCAAGATGAAGAAGAGGGAGGAGGAGGAGAAAGTGCCCGTGGCAGAGAGATGGAAAGATTACATCGAAGAAGGGATCAGAGGATCAAAACCACATTTTGGATAGATCGACAGGTGAATCAGGCAACCACCTGGATGTCAAATCAATCGGCGGGCAGCACCTGCATGGACAATTAACAATCAGGAATTCGATCGGCCTCTCAGGCCGAAAGGGAGACTGGAACATGGTTGGATCAATAAGAAGAGGTGGCTAACGGGGAATAAATGAGGGAGTTAAATGATCAAGTGTGGCATTGCACCAAAGTACTTGTCTATCTCGAGACATTTCACGAGTTCTTGAATCTACATGACTTGAAATGACATGACTTGACTTGCGTAACCCGCAAAAGGGTATATACTTGTTATTTGCTTGATTGATAGCCAATTCATGACTTCAATTATAATACTGCTTGCACACTTGACCATGTTATCTTGAATACATGCTTGCTTTACTAGTTCATCAAATTTCTATTGATATCATCACTTGATCATGATTATGTACTAACTCTTGTACCACACTTTTCTATTTATTTGTTGAGGAAGATCGCCCAACATTCGTGAAAGTATGCAAACACCAAAAATAAAGGCCGTCAGAAGGAGCTCCGAGCGTTACCCCAATGGACAATCCTCCGATGCTTAAGTCAGCACTCGGGAGACAGAGAAACGGGAAGAGGAACAAGAGAGAGAGAGAGAGAGTTGAGAGGTCGTGAAGTACGCCTGGAGGGATGGTCTGCTTTCCGGGCGGTTCTTACCGTGACCAGTGGATGCTCAGAGAGTGCTCGCTGGACGATAAGGGTGCTCGGAGGGCGGTAAGAGCTTGGCATAGGCTTTCTCTCTGGATAGCAAGTTGGCTTCTCTTTTCCCTTAACTGGAGTTGAGTGTGTGTCTCTTGGTAAAAATCTATCATGTCCTCTGCTTATCCGTCAAAGTCCCATTTATAAGGGGTTGTCCTGGTAGCGAAGGCCGGTCCCTTAGTAGGGGAGGGCGCAAGTCATGGAGTAACATCTCTCCCCGATCGTGGGAGTTTTCTGTTGAGGGTCTGTTCTTCTGGGGTCGAACGGTTCTCTGGCGAGTCTTACGGTGCCTGGGGAGCATGCTCGCCCTTAGTGGAGTTGAGGACAACATCGTGGGAGGTAACGTTCGGCCGTCGGAGGGTCATCTGGCGGCAGTTGCACCTGGGTTAATGTCCTTCGTGCACTAGCGAATCGAAAGTTCGACCGATTTGGACTGTCCGTTATGGGACGCGACTATCAAGGCGTGACAGGCGTGTTATAGACCTTGGGCCGAAACGAACCTGGTGAAAATGAGTCTTATATGGGCCAGGTCGATTTTACCTTCTTTCTTCTCTCTTCCTCTCTTCCTTTTCTCTCTCCCGTTCCTCTTCTTCCCTTCTTCGTTCTCGGGGACGATGGAGCCCTAGGCCCCGTCTTCCTCTCCTTCTTTCTTCCGTTCTCTTCTCCCTCCTTCTTCCTTCCTCTCTCTTCTCCTCCTTCCTCTTCTTCCTCCTCCTCTTCGGTGTTGTGACAAGGGAGGCCATCGGGCGTCGATTGTGTCAGTGAGGAGCATTGCCAGCCGTGCCGCTGAAGAGCGTTGCCCTGTGTACCGGGCAAGGCGGGGGAGTGTGCCGGGGAAGGGAGCCCCTAGGGTGTACCGGGGAAGGCCACCACAGGGGCTATGCCGGGGAGCAGCTGAGGGGCATGTGTCGGGGAAGGACCACCGAGGGTGTGTCGCTGGAGGCTACAGGGTTGTGCCGAGGAAGCCGCTGACAGGCGTATCGGGGAAGCCCATAAAGGGTGTACCGGGGAAGCTTCTCGCAAGGTGTACCGGGGAAAGCCTATGGGTGCTTTGCCAGTGGAGGGAGAGAAGCAGACTTCTATAGCTCAGGACTTCTGGTGTTGCCCCACGGGGTCCACCACCACTTTATTGGGGCCGTCACTCCTTGTGGACGTGCACCGGTATTTTCCCTTACGCCTCTGACTTACGAAAAACTCTGTCAAATTTTCGTCAGAAATTATCGATGTTTTATTCTCTTTGCCTGTAGTAGGGTCCCTCAGAGTCTTCATTTCCCATCACCTTCATCCATCATAGCCTCTTTATTTTCACCCATGCATTTTGTCCTTGCGTGCACTTAATGAATGGCCTTTACCAAGGTTGTGTCGGGGAGCAATGCACATAGCATGCCGGTGAACGAAAACACATAGTGTGCCGGGGAAACTCATCTGGAGTGTGCTGGTGAGGGGCCTCATGGGCATACTGGCGAAGGCCGCTTGGACTATGCTGGGGAAGGTCATAGTGGGTGTGCTGGTGGAGACCCGCAGGGTGTGCCGGGGAAGGCCACCAGGGGTGTGCTGGCGATGGCCGCTCAGGGCGTGCCAGGGAAGACCCGTTCAGCGGGGTCTTAACCTTGTTACTTTCTTCTTTCTTCTTTCTTCTCCTCCCTTTTGCTTATAGTGGAACTTTCCCCTCCCTTTATGGTTTTAATTTCTCTTTGTCTGCAGTTTGTTCTGATCTTTGTTCGTTGCACAGGAAGGAGGAGGAGGAAGTGCTTTAGGGTAGAGAGAGTAGAAGATAGCATTGAAGAACAGGTCTGTGGATCAGAACCACATATCAGACAGATCGGCGGGGTCATCAGGGGACCATCTAGAAGTGAGATCGACCGGCGGGCAATGCCCGCATGGACAATTAATGATCAGGAATTCACTGGGCTATTTAGGGAGAAGGGGAGATTGGAATATCGAAGGATCAACCAACAGAGGTGGCAATCGGGGAATAAAGCTGAGCTATTGGAGGAGGATTCTTATGTGGGAAGGAGACAGAATAGAAAGATCAGGTGAGCTCACTCTTCCCTAAGGATGGCACATGAGCTTCTTTGTCCTCTATTGTAGAAGCTGAACCTCTCGACTCTTTTTCAGACAAACCACAGGCTCTTTGAACAATCTGGCAAATGCTCGACTGAGATTTATCACATCATCAACTGGCCCCTTTAGCATTTGGGGTGGATTGGCAATTGCATGTGCCGTGTGTTCCTCTTTTGACTGAGCTGACTGTGATTGTAATGTGCCTGGCTAGAGAGGGCCTCTGACAAAGTGTTGATGGTAATCCCATGTAAGTGGGCCTGAATCAACCATCATTGACAGTGCGGACTCTCGGTAGCCGAGACCCCGTCTATTCATCTTTCTTCCTTTGGGCACTGGCTTGGTTCGCCCTTGGAGTTGTACTCCGAGGCCTCTCCCTGGTTGATAGCGTAGCTTGAGGATAATGGACCAGCCCTTAGAATCTCAGATCTTGGGCTTCCCTTTGACATTGATAGGGATAGTGACGGGCTTGCGGGGTGCGTAAGCCCATGGGAAGTCCAGATCCAGTACGAAAATAACAGGCCAACTGCTGGGCCATAGAGTGAGCAAAATCTTCTCTGAGATAGCTTTCACTGACTGGACCAAGGATGAGCTCTTAACTTTCACCACCCTTTCCTGGAACGGGAATTTGAGACATTGGTGTGCGGTGGATGGTACGGCACTAAGAGTATCAAACCACGGGCGACCCAAGATAGCCTTGAACATAGGGTCGATATCCAGCACATAGAATTCTATGGCCATGGTGAGAGGTCCAAGTTTAGCTTGAATGGTGACGACCCCAAGGCACGCCTTCCGTGAATTATCGTATGCTGCAATGGTTGTGGGGGTGGGCCGTAGAAGTTCTTCCAAGAGATTACAGGCCCTGAGGGTGCTGAGTAAGCACACATTAATTGACGCCCCCGTATCAACCAAGGCCGCATCCACGCAAACCTTGTTCAAAATAATGGAGATGCAAAGTGGCATCTGTCGAGCTTCCAGAGGTGCTAGCTTAGTTTTGGAAAATGTAATTACTGGTCCCTTTGAAATTGTAGCCAGTGCTGTAGGAAGGCTATCAACTGCCATGTTTTCGTTGACCATCACCTTTTGAAGAAAATTTCTTAATACATCCTGGTGAAGGGTAGACCTCATTATCAGCTCTAGTACAGATATCTTGGCGGGAACTCTATCTAAATGATGTAGCAAGTCGTATGGAGTGCCCGACAATGGCTCAGTTTCTTCCTGTTGATCTGCAGCCGACTGGGCAAACTGAGGATTGGAAGTGGAAGCATAATTTCTTTGGAACAATCGCTCGCTCCGCAGGGTAAGATTTTATGCCGGCACGGCCTTCGATGACGGTAGGGTAGGTTGAAAGGTGTGGATAGGTGGTGCGGTGGGAGAAATAATGGGGTTAGGAGAGGTGATAGCAGAGGTAACGGGTTATGGCGGAAGGATAATGGGTGAGGGACTAGTGGTAGGTGCGGATGTGACGATGGGCGTTAGTTCAGGAGGAGGGTTAGATGGAAGGGTAGTGGTGATGGTGGTGGGGGTGATAAGTAGTGGGCGAGATAGAGGCACGGGTGAGGGTGTTGTCGTGTACGTGGAAGGGACGGTGAATGGGCGGACGAATGGTGTAGTAGATGGAGGAGGGGTTTGGCGTACGGGTGTGAAGATGGTGGAAGTGGAGGGGTAGTTGTGATGGAAGGCTGAGACTTGGGGAAGCGCACCATTTTAAGTCGCGCCAGGTTGGTGCGCTTGGAGTTTCAAGGGTTTTTGAGTGTGGAGCTAATCCGGCGCGGTGGGAGTGGACGCCGGATTAGGGCTTTGCCATTTCTCCAAGATTTTCTGAATTTTATGCTCATTTGAGCTAGGTTGCAACTTGACTCATTTAACAGCTATCTTTGTTGATCATTAGTGATGACAATTGAGTGAATTCAGGTCCTAATTGCCCTGCAAACATGATGGATCAAGACTTGTTGTGCGAGGTTCATACTCAAGCACAGTCTACTCTCAATCCTAAGTGCATCCACAGTAACCATAGTTTGGGTTTCAGCAGAACTTAGTTAAATTGGCCAAATAAAATTTGGGCAGCATCTCCCCATACCCAGAGGGTCACGGGGGAGAAGCGAAAGCAGACCCACAGAACTGGGGTTAGCTCTTGAAAATCGAGAGGCCAAGGAGGCGACCGGCGGACCCAAACGGATGGAAACCCCGAGTGTCAACCTATGAGGGGCACTGATGTTCCGTGGGTCTTTAACTTGTTCAACGGGACAGCCTGAACGGGAGGAGACCTTGAGGGATAGCCTACAAGGGGTTCCATAACCCGTGGCCACCATAGTTCCTCATAGGAATGTGGATTTGGTGTTGGATCCAAAGACCCATTGATTTTCACCCTTTATGGCTCATGAAGCTCCATGCCACAGGAGGACGGGGCCCCATGACCTTCTGGTGATTCAAAAGGAAACTAATAGTGAGAGCTATAATGAGGGATATTTCCCCTCCCCGGCTAATGGGCTGACATCATTGGGAGAGTCCTGATACCAATGGTAATACTATGATATCACCCGTTCCATAGAAAAGGGGGATGGGCTACATTAGACAGACCCTCACCCTAATCTTCTTGGGGTAGAAGAAAGTGTAGGGGTACACCATGCCATTTGTTAAGCCATCGATGATAGGTCGGGCATAAGAAGGGTTCGCTGGTTAGCATTTAGAGATTAGTTGCGAGCATATTTGCTACGGGAATTGTAAAAGGCAAAAGCTCGAATAGTTAATGGCCAACATACATGGAGATGATTATGCCAAAGGATGTTGTGCCTACATTATGGGGACAGCCATGTTCCCACCAATCCATAACTGTGAACGGAGGAATCATGGGGAGCTCGGGATAGTCAGCCCACTGAAAAGATCCTGGCAAAGGGCTGTAACATTAATGTGGCCCTCGAGTAACCTAGGGCGTATTTAGTGTTTGACAGAGAAAATCAAACGGCGGCATGCAAGTAATATGAAAGGAAATACGATGAAGAAGAAGGAGAAATCACTGAGATGTGTATAGACAATCACAACCAAAATGCCATTCATCCTTCAAAGAAAGAGTAAAGACGATATATATTCATGGGCATCATGGTCTGGCGTTGTTGCTCATAGACCGGCGATAATACATCACAAACCCAGAAGGTTACACCCAGAGGTAAGAAAAATTAAAGAAACATTGAGGGGATACATTTGATCAGGCTCCTGACTTGTCACGTGTTGTGATGATGCATGACATCGAGTTTGATGACGAGCTGGTTGTCAGTTTCCATGACAGATTATATATTCCAGCTGTTAACGTGTTGAGAAATATAATTTTGAGTGAAGCCCATGGATCTCAGTTTGCAATTCACCCAGGTACCACCAAGATGTATCAGAATCTAAAGCAGTAGTTTTGGTGGCCAGGTATGAAGAAAGATGTTGCAGCCTTTGTTGCTTGTTGTCTGACTTGTCAGTAGGTTAAGGCCGAACATCAAAAACCAGGTGGACTACTCCAACCGCTAGAAATTCCAATGTGGAAATGGGATCATGTTGCAACTAACTTTATTGTGAGTTTGCCTCAGACTTCACAGGGCTTTGATGCTATCTAGCTGCTTATTGACAGATTAACTAAAACAGCTAGACTATTACCGATAAAGATTTCTTGGAATGTGCAGAAGTTGGCCGAGTTGTACATTGAAAAGATCGTGCCACTGCATGGTATTCCGCTCCTTGAGCAATTTTCTCAACTTACAATCACGCCCCCGGGCGACCACTCTATTATCCAATCTTTTGCTAAACTTTCGATTTCAACACCTTCTTCTGTTCCTCCCTCCCACTGTCTTGTTCTTAAAAAAGAAAAAAAAACACCAAAATTTCAACTTCCCAATCTTCCTTCTCTGTTGAAGAGACCTCCTATCTTCTTTCTGAGTGTGTCCCGATCCAGGGGCTGCTCGTCCAAAACTCACTAACGGACCCCCTCTACCCCTCCGGTGAGGGGCCCTCCTCTGTATCCCCTTCTGTATCCACTTTTTCTCCTTCTCCCTCCTCTTCGTTAGAGTCTAGTAATCATGCTAGTTGTTCTTACTCTTCTAGTTCTAAGAGTCCAAGGGAAGCTACTAGAAAGTCCAAGGGTAAACGAATTCCCCGTAGATTTCTCAGAGAATTAGCCAGGAGATGCCAAGCTTGCTTAGCCATTCCCGAATTCATAGAAAATCTGATTATCCTGCCAGAAATAGAATATGAGAATGTAGGTGTTTTTAATGAAGGGTTTGGTGTCTATGAAATAATGAACGATGAAGAACCTATTGAGGAGGGGGATGAGGAGTACGAAGAATATGAGGATGACGCTGACGCCTTTGCCAATGGCGTGAGGAGATTCGACGAACCGTCAGCCTCAGTAGAAGAACTAATCAAAGAAATTAATCTAGGTACTGAGGAAGACCCTAGGATCGTCCTCATTAGTCAAAAATTGTCACCTTCTGAAGAAGAGGCGCTTATTTTAGTTCTTCAAGAGTACAAGGACACGTTTGCATGGAGTTATGAAGATATGCCAGGATTGGACCCTGCACTTGTAGAACACCGACTTACACTTAAGCCAAGGTCCGTCCCGGTCAAACAGCGGTTGAGGCGCTTACACCCAAATATCGCATTGAAGATGAAAGACGAGGTCGATAAACTTCATAAGGCCAGATTTGTTAGAGTCATTCTCTATCCTAATTGGGTGGCAAACATCGTCCCGGTGATGAAAAAGGATGGAAAGATCAGAATTTGCATAGACTTCAGGAACCTCAACCGCGCGTATCCTAAAGATGACTTCCCCCTCCCTCATATTGATGTGCTAATTGACAATACGACTGGATATGAAACTCTCTCTTTTATGGACGGTTTTTCAGGCTACAATCAGATTCATATGGCCGAAGAAGACCAAGAGAAGACATCGTTCACTACACCATGGGGGACTTACTACTATGTGGTCATGCCTTTCGGTCTTAAGAATGCTAGAGCTACGTATCAAAGGGCTATGATGGTAATTTTTCATGACATGATCCTCATTTATATTGAGGTGTATGTTGACGACCTGGTGGTAAAATCAAGAACAAGGATTGAGCATCCTGGGGTTCTAGTCAAAGTATTACAAAGATCGTGAGAATATAAGCTCAAGATGAACCCCAAGAAGTGTGTATTTGACGTTTCATCAGGGAAATTACTTGGATTCATTATTAGTAAGAGGGGTATTGAGATTGATCCCAATAAGTCGAAGGCCATAAGAGAAATGTCTCCTCCCAGAAATCTGAAAGAAGTTTGGGGATTAATTGGGAGATTGCAATTTATTTGTCGATTTGTCTCTCAGCACTCACAAAGGTGTAGGCCGTTCTACGAGCTTACTAAGCCGGGAGTCAAGTTTGATTAGGATGACAAGTGTCAGGCAACCATTGACGGATTGAAGGATTATCTCTCAAATCCTCCTATCTTGAGGCTGCCAAATCCTAGCAGACCACTCGTTCTTTATATATCTGTCCTGGATGACTCAGTAGGCGCTGTCCTAGCACAAGTCGATGAAGAAGGGAAGGAGAGGGCAGCCTACTACTTGTCAAAGCTTCTTAACCCCTATGAGCAGAAGTATACGACTATGGAGAAGACCTGCGCAGCTTTAGTCTGGGTAGTTCAGATGCTTAAACATTATTTCCTAGCTCACGAGGTTCATCTCATTGCTCGCATGAATCCCATTAAATTCCTTCTTGAAAAATATAAATTTAAAAATTAATTATAAAAATTCTGGGTCACTACATTTCCCCTCTTCGAGGGGATGTAATTAACGTCGTAACCTTTATGGTACGACGGGTTCTTATTCCTGACACGATACACACAATCGTCTGACTAGTTAGATCGAGCGCACCTACGACTTCCTCGAAGCCCGAATAAATCGTCACCTAGGTGACTGGCACGCCCTTGCACTAATAAACCGAATGAACAGATGAATAAACGAATGAATAGACGAACGAACGAATAAACAAAATGAGTGCCCCCATAAGTGCGTCCACACCGGGGCGGGCTGAAGGTGGTGTAATCACTTTCGTAGGCAGAAGATGTCCTGGCATCTTCGGTTTCTTTCTCCACGGGGGGAAACTCATCATCACTGGAGCCACCATTGTAGTCTACCTGCTCTGTTGAAGAAGAGCTCTATGTTGGTTCCCGACTCTCCCACTTCGGAGTGGACAGTTCCCTAGCTTCATGACCTACGAGAGGAACATCTCCCTCAACGGGAACCAGCTCGGTCAGTTCTGCAGCGGGAGTAGCAGCTAAATGAACATCGGGAGTGGGCTTACTCCCTGGAACGATCTCCTCCCCAACAGAAGCTCCTTTGGCATCCCCGACAGTAGGAGGCGAAGACACTCGGGCATCAATTGAAGCTCAAATGGAAAATATTCATGTAAGCTGAAAGTATCAAGGCTGTGGAAAGCTTATGAACAAACTATGGATTACCTTCCATTTCATGCCAGGGTGTGGGGGAAGGCAGATCCCCATCAATGGGAGCTACAGGCACTCCCTCCCCTCTATCTCCAATTACCATAGGGGCGGCAGCCTCTTGCGCAACCACTACAACGGGAGTGGTAGCAGCTACAAGGAAGAATTATTAGCCAGTGCGGCTAGAACAGAAATGAGTTGCAGAAAAAGGAAGAATATACCTTCCATTGCAGGCATCTACACACGAGAAGTCTCAAAAATGACACTACGGGCGGGGAAACAATTATCGGTTCTGGCTCTGTAGCCTTCCTTCGGTGGGCCCATGTCACCCAGGTAACTGCCTCCTTGGCCCTGTTGACGGCCTCCCTCACTTGAGACCTTGTTCGCTTCTGCGAATCACCAGGAGGCAATGGTGACGTGGTCGGAGCCGGCTCGGGAATCCTGAACTATGTCAGCTTTCGAGCTTTTATTATCAGCTCCCTGAAGTGTCGAGTGTCCTCCGAAGTGAGTCAGACTGCACATGCATAAGGGTGATAATAATGTACATTGCAACAGAAGCAGAAATAGGTTGGAACACCGAAGCAAAGAAATAAAATACATGTTGGCCCCGTATATAAAGGGGAAAGAGGCTAGTAGAACAGCGAAGGCACTTTGTCTCTTGATGCAGACTCACGAACTAGCCAACATATATCTCCTATTGTCTCGCTCTGCTCGGCTAGCGACGCCAAGTCTGAATGGCTGCGAGAAGACAGATGATAATATAACCCAAGATGGTCCAGCCCCCATCCATCAACATACTTGAAGGAAAGAAGAAGAGGTTGCCCCAGAATGACTTCAGTCGGGCCGCCCACTGAAAGCCCATGAGAATGAAGCAATGTAAACAACCAGGGGGTTTTGCTATAGAGTGCATCCCATCGATCTTCCCCTCTAGTGAAGGTCCTGTAAGGATAGAGATTGTCGGTCTCAGGACGCCATTCGGCTATAGAAGGGACGGGCTCTTCCACTGGCAAAGGAAGCTCCTGAAGGACTACTCGCTCACTACTTACATGGCATAGCCCCTAAAGTGTCTTCATGAAGACATCTTTGCTAATTTCAGGCAGCTTCAGCTTAGCCCTAGGCGAGCGATGCTTCATAGCTTTTCGAGCCTCTAAATAGTCCATCACTTCTATATTGGTCCAAGATTTTAGCTTCTTCAGATAAGGAGGATCAATGTCTAAAGCTGGCTCTAACTGAGAGTCCAAGAATCTGTGTTCTGTAATAGCCCAACATTCCCGATGAAAGTTTCTGTAAAATCCTGTTCGTGCACTAGGGAGCCGGTAGAGGGGAGCGGTGCCCGCCTCTAAGGAGTCCGTAGGCTACTTTCTCATTTTTCAGGGGAGCGGTGCTCGTCTCTAGGAAGCTCATAAGCTACCTTCTCATTTTTAAGGAGAGCGGTGCTCGCCTTTAGGGAGTCCGTAGGCTACCTTCTTGTTTTCAAGGGGAGTGGTGCTCACCTCTAGGGAGCCCGTAGGCTATCTTCTCATTTTTCAAGGGAGCGGTGCTCGCCTCTTGGGAGCCCGTAGACTACCTTCTTATTTTCAAGGGGAGCGGTGCTCGTCTCTAGGGAGCCCGTAGGCTACCTCCTTATTTTCAAGGGGAGCAGTGCTCGTCTCTAGGAAGCTCGTAAGTTACCTTTGTCGAATACAGCTGGTGACGCTCCATTGGACTGCTAAAGGGAAGCTTTATTGATAAAATTTTCTGAGATTTACAGAATTCCACGTCCAAGGTACCACAGCCCCTCCAGCGTCGTCAACCTGTATGCCCCTTTGTCGAGTGCTTCAGCTACCTAGTACGGGCCTTTCCAATTTGGTGCGAGCTTTCCCAAGACAGCTCTAGGGTCTGCCACACTCGCTCGTCGCAGCGCCAAATCTCCATGGAGGAAGTGTCGTTCTTTCATGCAAGCATTGTAGTACCGAGCCAGTTTCTGCTGATAAGTCACGAGTCTTACTTGGGTGTACGCTCTATCTTCCTCGAGCAGGTCTAAATTTTCTCGCATTGCTTAGTTCTTTCTAGCCTTATCAAAATGTCCCACCCGTAGCGAGGGGTTAGAGATTTCTACTAGAACCACTGCCTCCTCTCTGTACGCGAGATGGAAGGGTGTTTCGCCCGTGGCGGCTCTAGCGGTAGTCCGATGTGCCCATAGGATGCTCGGGATGGAATCTACCCATGAGTCTCCTGCTTGTTCCAGTCAAGTCTTGATGCCATGGAGGAGCATCATGTTGGCATTTTCTACCAATCCGTTGGCCTGGGGTTGTCCCACCGAGGTATAGTGATTCCAGATCCCTAACTCCGAGCACATTTCCCGGAAGGCAACGCTTGCAAATTGTCTGCCATTGTCAGTTGTGAGAACTCCCGGGATCCCAAATCGGCAAATGATACTCTGTAGCACAAATTTCCAGGTTACTTCACTCGTGATTTTTCCCAACGGTTCTGCCTCAACCCATTTGGTAAAGTAGTCGATAGCGACCATAAGGAACTTCTTCCTCCCTTGAGCCTCTCGGAAGGGACCCAGTATATCTATCCCCCACCGAGCAAATGGGCGAGGCTCCATCAGGGTATGTAGTTGCGTAGCTGGTTGGTGGTGCAGGTTAGAGAACTTCTGACATTGAGGGCACCTCCAAGCATACTCGAGACAGTCCTGCTGCAGAGTAGGCCACCAATATCCTTGATGGATAAGCGTCCGTGTGAGTGCTCGCCCACCTATGTGACTTCTGCAAAGTCCTTCGTCTATCTCTTGCACGGCTTGTTTGGCTTCCATGGGGAACAAGCACTTCAGCAGTGGAGATGAAAGGAATTGATGATACAGATGACCATCGACCACCGTGAAGTGCGCCGCTTGTGCTCGCGTGCGGTGAGCCTCAGCGCGATCGCTCGAGAGTTGTTGTCACAGTAGGAATCCAAGAGGGGGTCTATTGAGGGTTCATAGTCAATGTCACTTACCTGGGGCACTGGTTCTTCTATGCTCGGTGCTGATAACTCCTCAATCAAGATGGATTTACAGTTGGAGACTGTGGTTGCTAATGCCAAGTGAGACAGAGCGTCTGCTCAGACGTTCTCCTCTCTAGGAATGTGGACCATCTCGAAGTGGGAGAATTCCTTTGCCGCAACCTTGGCCTTCTCCAGATACTTGATCATGGAAGATTCGCGTGATTCGAATCCTCCCTTGACTTGACTAGTGATGAGCATGGAGTCACTATATGCTCGCACGCTGGTTGCCCCCAGGTGTTTCGCCATTCGTAGCCCCGAGAGGAGCACCTCATATTTGGCCATGTTGTTCGTGGTTGAGAAATTGAAGCGGAGGGCGTATTGAAGTTCTATCCCCTCTGGTGACAGTAGAGCTAGTCCTGCTCTGCTACCGACTGCGTAGGACGATCCGTCGATGTACAGCTCCCATGTTGGCCCCAAAGCCTGCTCGGGCGAGTTCACTGCGAGAATGGTGCATTCGGTGAACTTCTCAGCCCGCGAGTATCAAAATTCTGGCCCTTGTAAGGCCCGGCTTACGTAGTAGATGGGCTTCAAGATGCTGGCTTCCTCCCGGGTGAGCATGGTGCTCATCGTGCTCGGAGTCATCGACAGATATAGGAGTAGTTGTTCTCCCTTCTGTGGCTTGGAAAGTACGGGAGGGGTCGCCAGGTAGCGCTTCAATTCTTCAAATGCATGCTCGCATTCCTGGTCCCATTCGATCTGCCCTTTCTTCTCTGGCGCTTTGTTGGCTTGCTTGATGAGTCGAAAGAAGGGAAGGCATCTCTCTGCTTCTCGGGATAGGAACCGAGTTAGGGCAGCGACACGGCTGGTGTGGAACTGTACGTCCCTAACTCGTGCTGGTCATTTCATCTCCAGTACCCCTTGGATTTGATCAGAGTTTGCCTCTATTCCTCTATGGGTGACAAGGAATCTGAAGAACTTACCTGACTTTACCCCAAACGCACACTTACTTGGGTTGAGCTTCATATCGTATTTTCTGAGCGTCGCGAACGTCTCCGCCAAGTCTTCTAGGTGCTCGGATGCTCGGAGGCTCTTGACGAGCATGTCGTCAATGTAGGCCTCCATATTGTGGCCGATCTGCACGTCGAACATGTTGTTGACGAGACGTAGATAGGTTGCTCCCGCGTTCTTTAATCCGAATGGCATACATGTGTAGCAGTACAGACCGTGATTGGTGACAAACGCTATCTTGTCTTGGTAGGGTTCGTGCATGCTGATCTGATGATACCCAGAGTAGGCATCTTGGAAACTTAGCATTTCATGTCTGGCCAAAGCATCGACCAGTTGGTCGATCCGTGGCATGGGGAAGTTATCTTTTGGTGTAGCTTTGTTAAGGTCGGTATAGTCTGCGCACATCAGCCACTTCTCATTGCTCTTAGGGACGAGGACTATGTTTGCTACCCAGTCCGGATACCGGGTGGGTCTAAGTTGCCCTGAGCATAATTTCTAGCTCACTTGTGTCCAGATGATGGCCAGTCGCTCGAGGTTACAGTGTCTTCAGTGCCACTGGACCAAACTACAGCTTGGATCGAACTTAAGTTGGTGCGTGATGATCTCTGGTGGGATCCCGGGGAATTCGTCCTCAGACCAAGCAAACACGTCCTGGTTGGCCGTGAGGAAGTTTATGTAGGCTTCCTTATCTTTCTCAAACAAGGTGGCTCCGATCCTTAGTGTTCTACTTGGGTCTTCTCCCACCTGGATAAGGTACAGGTCTTTCGCTGGGGTGCCCACACTCGGAGCTAGGTCTTTCATTCTTGCCTTCTTCTCGGGCGGCATCTCCTCGGGCTGTTGATCACACGTCAAAATGAGGTAGCACCTTCTGGACTCCCTTGGATCTCCTCGGACTTCCCCCACTCCACGAGGCGTCAGGAACTTGAGTTTTTGGTGATATGAGGAGGGGACGACTCGAAGGGTTCCGAGGATTCCTCGCCCTATGATGGCGTTGTACTCGGTCATCGTGCAGATGATCGTGAAGTCTGCCAAGAATGTTACATCCCTTGGCGTGATCCCGAAAGTGATCGATAGTGAGATGCGCCCCTCCGGGTAGACCGTCGTGCCAAAGAAACCATACAACGGTGTATGCAACGGCGTAATTCGGGACAAGTCCACACCCATGAGCACAAGACAATCGTACGAAATAATGTCGAGACCGCTTCCATTATCAACCAAATTACGACATATGGTACATTGATTGACGGTGGCTGAAACCACCAACGCATCAGAATGGGGAGTGGTTACACCATTTAAATCATCAGCGGATAAGATGATGGGGTCTTTCAGGTGTTCCCGGGTGGCAACCTCCCGTTGGGCACTATCGCCTCGCTCCACGGTGTTGATAGCCGATGCGTACCGTCATCGCCTGCTGGCACTGTCTCTGCCCAAGGTCGGCCCTCTAGAGATCATCATGGGTGGAGGGGTCAGTTGTCGCTTCTCTGCAGCCTTAGCGATGAACTTATCAAGGAGTCGTCGGTGAACGAGGTCCTCAATAGCATCCTTCAGATTGATGAATTCCACCGTATCGTGGTCGTGGTCTCGATGGAAGCGACAGTACTTCTTCTTGCTTCTCGAAGTGGGATCTGACTTCATCCTAGGAGGCCACTTGAGGAATGATTCCTCGCAGATCTCCATTAAGATTAGGTTGGGAGGAGCCGTCAGGGACTGTCACGTCCCGATGCAAAAAATCAGAACACAGCAGTTTATATCATTCATGTCAATCAGAGCATTCATTGCCACAAGAGACCACACCACGCTGGGCCAAAATTTAAAAGTACAAATAACCCACTTTATTGATAATCATAAAGAAAATTACTTATTACACCCGACATCTTCTAGACTTCTAACGTCTTACAATAATCAAATGAAAGAAAATTACATAGACTCTATATTATCAGAACTCATCGACTACTAGGAAGACTGGACATTGGGCGGGGCACGAGAAGGCTCGGCCCCTACTTCCGCGATGATATTGAGAGGAAGGGCCATTTGCTGGTTGGTTGCCGCAGGATTGGCCAATCAATGTTCTCTTCTAATATTTTGATTGTGTATCGGCGTCACAGGCCTCGGGCGTTGATGTTCATATTTTGCCTCAATTCTAGCATGAGGTTTGTCATTTCGACATGCCAACGCTGCATAGTTTCAAATTTGGCATCGTCGAACATTGCCATGATGGCAGCTCTCGAGGGTGGCTTGAAGATCGGGTTCACATAACCACGGACGGGCTGATTGCCGCATTCTTTTCAGACGCTTATAACTTCATCCTGGTCGTTTTGTTTTTGGAGTAGATTTTCATACTGGATTGGAACTTGCTCCTCGATGTGCCCTTGATGTTGGTCTTGGTTGGAAGTTCTCACCTGGCCGCTAAATTGGGCTATAAATTTCCTTCGGGCTGTGTTCCTAGTGTTAAGGTACACCACATCCATTGCCGGATTTGGGTCATTTATTGTGGTAGGCTCATTTGGGTTGGCAGAATTGCCAACGGCTTTTATCGACTCTCTGTTGGAGGCATAGCAGGTGTAAATCTTTATGCTTTCCCCAACATCGAACATTTGAACCACCCTTCGCTTCCTTGGTGGTTGGACCCCGGGACGAGCAAGTGTCTCCAGTCTGTCAAAAATTGATGGCTGCGTCGCGGGAGCTTGCGTCAGCCTGTCAAAAATTGAAACTCGCACTGGCGGCGCTTGGACACTGCTGGTGCCTTTCACCTGGACCATCTTCGAGACCTGAGAAGTAGGGTTGGGGTTACGATAAACCCCCTTTCTTGTTTGTCCCTACTGGCGTGGGGGTTTGAGGTCTCGAGGTGTCGGTGCACACTGATCGCGGGCCTGTTCGGGCTTGCCTGCCCTAGCCTTTTTAATGGCACGAGCCTCCTATTTGGTGACACACACTTGTTTCATTTTGCGGGGGCTTTGGACTGGTGTGTTGCCCCCACCCTTGGAGTTGGACTTCTTTTTGAAGTCTGGTTTGTCTTCCCACACCCAGTGAAGGATCGAGTAGCGGTTAGAAGTTGGAATTGTCGGGACATGACTGACCCGAGGTAGAATCGGCTCGCCGTTGTCAAGACGAATGCATAAATCTCCGACAAGGACTGTCTTGTTGGACCTTGAAATTTTTGCCACTGGCCTCCTATTTTGGCGACTTCGGCGTTGCCCCCATTTGGCGGGGATGGTGTCGAAGGAGATAGTGTTGACCGAGAAAACTTGGCCCTGAGAAGAGTGGGGTTTGATGTCTCCAGCAGCGGTAAGCTTGGCCGGAGTAGCCGATTCTTCTTGGATGGCGGGGACGACCCCCAAGAAGAAGGGGGATCCTACGACGGCCGAAAAGTCCCCAAACACAATTGGGGTTGCCAGATATCCATATTTGGCGCGAGTAGCAACGACTGCTGGTCCGTAGGTCACCGCCACCATTGGAGAGTTTGAACTTGAAGTGAGCGCTTTACTTTGCGACTTGGGGTAGGGCCCTCCCTACTCCCTCCTGCAAAGACAAACAAAGGAAATGCGGACCTTTGCAAAGGCATAACATGTTTGGGAGAAAGATGAAAGGCGGGAAGAGTCCCACCGGGCATCCGAGTCTATTTACACACACACGGAGAAATGAGTAAATAAATATTCTACACGTCCATTTTATGGGATGAATAGGTGCATATTTTAGGATAGTTTGGCATTGCAATTTTTGCGCTGTGATTTATCAGACGATTTAGGGTTTGAGTACTAGGACTCTTCCCCTCTGATCGGAGTTGGTGTTAATTTACATCGGAACAAGTCCGAACACTTTTGATTAATTGTCAAAGATCTTTTTTTACACTTGTGATATCAACATGATATTAAAGCTTTACCCTCGGGGAGGCCCTAATGCCCTAATGCAGGGGTATACTTATGATTTTTCCTAAAGTAAGGGCTTATTTACAATTCTTCCTTAAGCAGGGGTTCATTTGCGTAGCATCGACCTTTGTTCTGTTGATAGCTTGAGGTAGCATCGACCTTTGTTCTGTGCAACAGTGATGTGCATCGACTTTCGGCATGAAGTTCTTCAGCTTTATTGTAATACCTTGGATCTTTCGGATCGGAATTAGAGAGCTTTCGGACACTTTCGTGGGTCCTGAATTGTGTTTTACGATCCATGCGAATTTTTCCCCTATATAACTTGTGGAATCCTGTGGAGAGTGAACTGTTGAGTTTTGAGACTCCGGGATGCCACAGATGCGTTGTGCTCTTTCCGAAGATTGTGTGAGCTATTTTTTCATATTTTTTTAAATTTACGAATCTTCAGGTAGAAAAAATAGATTTTAGGAAATTTGCATAATTTTCTTTTTCTTTTAAACCCTTAACCTCTCTCCTCTCTCCCCTCACGTTTCTCATTTCTCTCCCTCCGTTCTCTCTCCTCTCTTCTCCCCTCCCCCGGGCGCGTGACCGTGGGGGAGCTGGGTGAGGTGGCGACGACGTGGAGCTGACCAGAGGCGTGATGGCTTAAAGATCGGAGCGTGATGCTGGCGCGATCCCATTGGTGGATTCAAAGCCTACGTGGGTTGTCCATGTGATCGTTTTCGATGTATGGTGGCTGTTTCGGTGCGCGAGAACTTCGGTGGAGGTAGGGGGAAAGATGTCCTACTCTTTTCCTATATTTCCTCACGATTTGGAGCCGAACGGTGTGTGTACGAGCGGGTTTTGCATCATTTAGGGCGATGCATGCTTCGGGGGGGGTGTGAGCCGTGTTCGCCGTTTTAGGCGACAATTTTTGGTAGAATTGGTTTCATTCGAACCCCTGTCATGTCTGGATGCCATTCCTGCTGGTTTCATCGCATTTGGTTGTGATTTGGGGCCAGTAGGAGTCCGATTACCCTCGTGAGTCATTTTGGGTCGATTTGTGAAAAATCACCCATTTCGTGTCATTTTGTGTATGGTTTGATCCCTTCCGACTTGTGGAAGGTGTGTAGTGTGAATTCGGATGTATCCCCGTCGTTCTAGAGATGATTGGGGTGTGGAACGATATTTTTCCATAGATTTTCCTATTTCCTAGGTACAGCATTTTAACGGGGAGCTCCCAGGGGGCGCGTCATTAACGTGCTATATCGTACCACTGCGTTCATGTAAGAAGATGAACAGTAGGGCGGTTAGGAATGCAATCCTAATGTTGGATGCGATCTTGAAGAACATGACCAAGTAGGTGGCCGTGATCTTGATTAACGCGTAGGAGGTCTCTACCGTGTTCTTGGATTAACGCGCTGGAGGCTATGGCCGCGTCTATTAATGCGACCCTACCGTGTACCGCGTTCAGGTATTAATGCACTGTAAGCATTGGACGCGTTTGCTTGGCATTGTGACGCATCCTTTGGACATGTTAACCAACGTGACAGATGCATGCACCACGTTCATATCTTTGGTTTTTGGGGTTTTATGTAAGTTGTCTCGAGTTTCGGTGAACCCAATATTCAATGCCTTGTTGGCGTTTGACTCAATGGATGCCTTGGGTGTTTCGTGAGAGTCATATCTGTGTGTCGAGGGATCCCGGAAGAGTGGTCTCATCCCGAGCAGTGCATGGTGTTTCTCTTGTGTTTATTGGCTTGGCTTCGACCCCTTGATTAGCCTATTGTATGTGGATGTCTTGGACGTCCTATGAAGGCTGTGACCGTGTTATAGGGTGTTCGAATGTGCCATTGCACCGAGTAGTGGTTTCGTGTGATTTCGAGGGTCATTATGATTTCTGGTCAACCCAGTTGTGACCCAGTGGTTAACACGTGACCTCATGAGTGTCTCGGTTATCCTGTATGGATCGAGACTCTAGTTTTGGATGCTTGGAAGTATCATCTTACCTCGATTTGCATGCCTATGTGGTCTGAGGGCTTTGATGCTCCCTCAAGTTTTGTGATTTATGTTATACGGAGTCGAGAGTCCTATGTGCAGCCTAGGGGCTAGAGACTTGTGTTTTATCGTTGGTTTTGGCTTAGGGACTAGGTTGATAATTTATTTTTTATTATCTTTCCATCTTCACTTAGTTTGTTTCTAAAGACCCATTTTGTGCCTATGAGAGATTTTTCTTGGGGCCTAGGAACAAGATGCCATACATTGTTTCTTTCAAACTGGTTTAATTCCTCATGCGTGGAGTTTATCCAGTTTTCATCTTTTAAGGCCTCTACAATGTTTTTAGGTTCAATTTGAGACACAAGAGCTAATTGCTCAATTTCATCCATGATTCTGAAATGAGACCTTGTTTTAGTGGGATCTTGCAGATTACCTAAGTTGTTTTCTAAGGGGTGCTCCTTTAACACCCTTATATCAGTTTGAGTGTCACCTCCATCTGCATCATTGGTTCGTGCATTGCTTGATTCACCTTGGTCTTCATTCTCTTGCGTCTCCTTGTGTGGAAGATCCTCCTTTCCTTTTGCATTTAGAAACTCCCCATCATCATTGCCCCTGCATGAATACTTCACATTAGTCTCATCAATAGTGATATGGGGTGTTTCCTCCATACACATGGTCTTGAGATTATAGACTCGATACGCTCTTGACCTCTCTGAATAACCGAAGAAAATCCCTTCCTCACTCTTTGGTTCACATTTATCTAAATCTCTTTTATCATTATTATGAATGAAGTATTTTGGGCCGAAAACTTTTAAGTGAGATAGGGATGACTTTTTACCTTTCAGCAGCTCATAAGGAGTTTTCTTTGTGAAGGGTCTTACCATGGAGCGGTTTATGATATAACAAGCTGTGTTAACCGCTTCTGCCCAATACCTCCTAGAGAGCTGTCTTTCAGCGAGCATTGTGCGTGCCATCTCTATCAAGGTCCTGTTCCTTCTCTCAACCACCCCATTTTGCTCTGGGGTCCTTGGTGAAGAGAATCTGTGCATTATTCCTTCAGTCCTGCACAAGTTGTTGAAATCAGCATTGTCGAATTCCCCACCATGATCTGAAAGAATATTAAAAATTCTGAACTTATTATCTTTCTTCACTTGCATGTAGAGTGCCTGAAACTCATCAAATGCATCATTCTTATGTGCAAGGTAAAACACCCATGTGAATCTAGTAAAGTCCACTACTAACACGTAGCCATATCTTTTACTACTTAAGCTAGCTGATTTGGTTGGACCAAATAAATCCATATGAATTAGTTCAAGTGGCTTAGATGACAAGCTTTCAGTTCAACTCTTAAATGACTTTCTGGTCAGTTTTTCTTGAGCACATGCATCACAGATTTTAGAGTTCAATTTGAATTTGATTTCAGGCAGTCCTTTTACAATTGAATGCTTTACCAACTTGTGAAGTGTATTGTAACTAGCATGACCTAGTCTATGATGCCATAAGCAAGCTAATTCAGATTTGGGTGCAACAAGACAAAGATTTATGTGTGCAGGGTCATCTAGATCAATCATATACACGTTATTGACTCTTGCCAGAAAATTTGGTTTCTTTTGAATTAGGGTGCAAGATCCTACATTCACTCGAGTCAAAAACTACAGTGTGACCCATATCACACAGTTGACTTATGCTCGACAAATTATATTCAAGACCATCAACAAGTAACATGTTTTCAATTGAGTTGGAGGGATTCTTACCAAATTTAACTATACCAATTATTCTTCCTTTATTGTTCCCTCCAAACGTGACATGTCCACCTTCCTTCTCCACCAAGAGACAAAACTTGGTCCTGTCCCCAGTCATGTGTCTTGAGCAGCAACTATCAAGGTACCAATGATTATGCACGGCTACAAGACACTCCTGCACAAGGAATCAAGTGACAATGTTTGGAACCCAAGTACAATTGGATCCAAATAACCTTCTCATCTCATTGAAACAAGATAGCATTGACTTTGAAATTCAAACTTTCTTAACATTCTTGTTCTCCTTGTTTGGTGGCAACTTCTAATTTCTCTTTGCTTTGTTGTCATTTCTTTTATCCCTATTAGCAGCTTGAGCTTTGTAGGCTTTGGGGATGTTGGAGGAGGATTGAACCTTAGACCATCTATTTTGGTTGATGGGTCTAGGGAGAGAAGTCTAACATGTGCATGTCTTGCATTCATGTTGATAGGGGGAGAGAAGCCTAACATGCGCAAGTGTGACTCATAGTGTTGCCATCATAAAAAAGGGGGAGAATGTTGTGCCCCTGTGTTATGATAATAGCAACTGTGTTTTGATGATAGCAATACTATGAGTCACCACATGAGAAGGCATGATTGAACTATCATCACTTGGGTTTGCCTGATTCTGTGATTGAGTGATTGCATGTGGCATTCTGATGACATTAATGTCTATACACACATCCATTGGTTAAGTCTATGCACTTTAGTGGTCAAGTCATTGTCTATGCTACTTTAGTGGTCAAGTCATTGTCTATGCTAAGGCTAGTGCATTTTTGTCAGTTCGGCTGCTCAACAAACTCGGTGCATGCTATTATTCATGTGCATTTAAGTCTGTGCACTTTTAGTTCATGCACACTGCCTCAGCGGATGCTAGTCAGTGCAATGCTTTGTTCACATCTCCGCGTCTGTGCACTCCTTCTATGCTAGGTCGGTGCAGTCGTGATGTCTTTATAACGGGCTGGAATTTTGTCGTTGCAATCTTTGTATCACACGTTAGTCAGGTCAGTGCAAGATCTCTCTGCGGAGACTATAGTCATTGTATCATGTGTTGTGACATGCATTTGAGTTGGTGCAACTCTTACACCGTGTGCATTAAGTCAGTGCACATAAATGTGACACGTCAGTGTATGAGGGGTGTATGTGTTGTGAGTCCGTGCAGCTTAGGCACGCGCTGTCATGTCTGTGCATGCTCTCTTGAATTACACCTATTGAGCTCGTGCATACTAGCGTGTAAGCCTTAGTGAAACTGTGCATTTTGACTGCTGTGTGAACAGATTTTCATGAAGATGAGCTTGAAAGTCAAAGCATCCCTTCTCAGCACGAGCAGGCTTCTCAACACGTGTAGGTCATTGCAATGCCTTCGCCAGCACGATCACTCTAGCGAGTCGGTGCAATGCCTTTGCCAGCACGATTGGGTCGGTGCAATGTCTGGTTTCAAGAGAACAAGCTGAGTACAACATGTGAAGCAACTCGGTGCAAATCACTCCTCAGGATAGCAAACTAAGTCGGTGCATGCATTTATATAGGACTTAAGCACGCAAATGATCAATTGAGGACGGCCGTGGCTCAAGCATCTTATGTGCACCTGAGTACCAAACTCTTGAGGAATAGAAGAACAAGAGCACGTGAGAACAGTAGAGCAAATAATTGGCACGTGATCCAAGACTGATCATTATTGGAGGAAGTCACCACGTGGAGTCCCACTCATTCAGATTCTGACACGTGGCAAGACATTCCTGAAGCTTCTTAGCGGGAGTGTTCCTTCCACACTCCTAGGGCGTGAGCTTGTGGGTCCCAGGCTAAGGATATATATATCTTCCTCCTGCGATCAAGAAAGAGAATTCCTGTAGAAAAAGAGGAGAAAAAGGGAAGAATAGGAATCATCTGAGAGCAGCAGAGGAGAGAAGAGAGAAGAATAGAGAAGAGCAGAGCTAAAGTGAAAGAGTGAGAACTCGTGAGATCGAGAGGAAGAAGAATAAAGAAAGAGAAAGAGAGAGAGCTCGTGAGATCGAGAGGAAGAAAGAAAGAGAAAGATTGCGAGCTTGAAGAGAGGAAGAAGAGCTTTATCAGAAGATCAGTTTCTACTGGAATCTGGATCAGATCCATTCCAGTCAGCTCCTACATGAGCCAAAGTTGTTCTACACATTTTCAGCCTTCAGTCGCTATGATTTTCGATCATTTGTTACCTTTTTATCTTTCTTTCAAGATGTTTGTCAACAAAGTAAGCTGTGACGCTCAGCGGTTGCAGAGGAGGATTCCTCTGGTCGGCTAAGCTGTATTGCTCAGTGGACGACAAAGCTGTAACGCTCAACAGTCAAGCTATTTGTCAGCGGTCGATGAAGCTGTAAGGCCCAGCGCAAGCTGTTAGTCAGCGATTGTAGGTAAGCTGTGAGGCCCAGCGGTTTAAGCTGTGTATCAGCAGAAAGCCACTGGGGAGCATTGAATATAATGCAATGTGTGCTTCACCCTACGGCGTGCTCAAGAGTATCACAATGCACAGCTGAAAAAGTAATGTGGGATCGTTTGGGTAAGAAAAACAAAAGCGAGTATGCTGATTTTAGATTATGAAATGCTCAAAATGAAAACTGACGAAACTGTTTCAGAAATGTATGCCAGACTGATGCAAATGACTAACAGTCTGGAAAGTTTAGGTAAAACCTACACCGAATAGGAGTTGGTAAGAAAGATTCTAAGGTTTCTTACTCCAATGTGCCACACTAAAGCCACAGTCATCGAAGAATCGAAGAATCTATCAGCCATGATAGTGGATGAACTAATAGGATCATTGATGACTTACGAGCTCAATCTTAAGAGGACGGATGTTGAAGGCAAGAAGAAGAAGCTGGCGGCTATAAAAGCCAACTCAAGGACATACGATTCATCTGAATCAAGTGAGTCACCTAGTACCGAAGAAGAACCTGATGAGTTTGCCATGCTAACCAAGAAATTTAGAAAGTTCCTCCAAAAAGAAGGTAAGGGGCTTAAGAACAAGAAGGGCCAGGTAAGGAAGTCTTCGAGCTTCAAATCTGAAACTTCTAAGAAGCAGTCTAACAAGATTGTTTGCTATAATTGTAGGAAACCTAGGCACATGAAGACCAAATGCCTAGAGGCCAGAAAGAAGGCTAACTCCAAGTGGAAGGGAACAGAGCCCAAAGCAATCGTAAGCACTTGGAGTGACGAGGAGGAAGATGAGGAGCAAGAGACCACACCCGATGAAAGTGATGGAAAGTTGTGTCTCATGGCAAGAGGAGATCATGAAAACACTGAGGTAACATCTCTGTTCTAACATTTTTCAGTAGATGCAAGGGAAGAAGCATATACTAAGTTGCTAGATAAGTATGATAATGTTCGAAAAGAAAATAATGTTCTGAAGAAAAAAGTTAACAAAATCATTCATGAGACTACCTTGTCTGAAAAAAATACATCTCTTGAATTGGAAATGATACCCTTGAATAGGAATATTGATGAGCTGGAAAAGAATGAAGGTGAGTCAAAAGAATTAAAAGATGAAAATGAGAGCTTGAAGGAGGCAATAGATGATTTCAAATTGAAAATGCAAGACTATGAAAAAGAAACTAAACGTGCCAATGAAAAACACAATGCTATCAGGGAAGTTAATAGTCAACTTCAGAAGGAGATTGAAAGAATTCAAGAGGAACTAAAAGACAAACAAGTTTCATTGGAAAAATTGATGAAAGGAAGAGAGAATCTAGATGTCGTGTTAGGATCTAGAGTGAATTTTCAGAAAGAAGGGTTATGCTACAATCCAACTGTAGACATGTTTTCCTTTCTTTCAATCTCTTCTACCTTTCTAGTATGAAGAACGAAAAATGATGCTAAAGGGGTAGAAGGATGTGTGTGGATGTGATAGCCACCAAGACACGCGTATGCCACAAGATGGCACAACGTACCTTGGAAAAGGGAGGACACTCGCTTGGAAGAAGCAATGCTGGTACAGGGTCTACGACGGGATACTCTGTGGATGGCACAGCCACTCAATACACCATTCCAACGTTGAAAAGGGAAGAGGGACGAAGCCTAGCTGGCGACGGAGTGATTCAGGAAAGGCCGCTAGCAGAACCAGAATGGTTTGTGAACGACCGCTCTCCTCTGCAGATGGACGGATGAAGACCGTGTAGTGTCGCCAACCGTCAAGTCATGGGACATTATCCTCCACCGCTTCTGGCCAGCCAGAGGTGATGGGCCTCGTGTTGTGCTAATGTTGACCTACAAAACAACGTAGAGAACAGAAAAAACACAACCCAAATTAGAACTAGAAAGCGTAGCAACTATAAACAGGCATGAAAAATAAATATAATGACATAGGATGGGGGATACCTGGGAGGTTTTTAAACCCCTATGGGCGTGGAAAATAATGGGAGTGGTATGGAAATGATGGTGCAACAGTGAAAAACGTGGGAAGAAATAATGGAAACAAGCATGCAATGAAACTCTCCGGCTCCCCCTGCACGCACAGCGCCGCCACGCTGACGGCCCTCCTCAGCTCGGCCTCGTCGAAGTCGCCATTCTTGTTCTCTCAGCAGTTTTCCATGCAGGAAATTTTTGGAAAACACATCCAACATGTTCTCAGTCGACTTGCTTATATGCCCACTAATGTCATTTATTTTCCATGCCATCAAAGTTGTTCTTCATTGATTCAGCCTATGTACGATCATAAAAATGTTCTTCCCTCCTATGAAATGAGAGTATGTCCCAGCTATGAAATTAAGCTCCTAAGCAAATCTTGATGCCTTCTCACAATGTACCTATATAGCCAATTCCATTTGGTAATCTTGCAGATTTCCTGCCCTAAAGTTAAAGTTTTTCCTGAGGATCCTGAGCAATGATCAAGCAGCGCACCACTTATCTATAACACGCGATTGTCATTGGCATCACCAACTGATGTGCTGCCACCCTTGTACACTGCACCAGAGATTACTAAAACCGTTTCCTATGTACTTAAGTTGTCAATGATTTAATTAGTGTCTGTATGATTTCTCCTTGTGTCCTCGTATCTTCAATCCTCCAAAACCATCTAACCACTATATATAAGATTTCTGTACAGACATCATAAAAGAATGCTATTTTTCAACAACATAAGCAGATAAAGGCCTTACATTACATGTGAAGCCCATTAGAATGTCATATGCCCTGCATGATACCAAAACAAAATCCATGATAAATAAGGTAGCCTTCAATTCTTCCCATAAGTTTTGTACAATCATTTAAATTGGGGCATATTATCCTTATAATGTTGGATTAAAGGCTTCACCACCTCTGAATGACAAAGAAACCCAGCCAGCCCAAACAGGATGACCCGACTGTACCTCAGATATAATCAGATCCTTGTGTACCATTTGTACACCATACGTGCATCAGATGTGACAAGTTGGTTTTGAAGATAAGCAAACAGAAACCAGACACCATGATCCGAGTCACACTATAATATGGGTTTGCATTTCTCATTTCTGAGTTCAAGTAACTATGATGCATAGATTGAGAAGAAGGAATAGAATTTGGCTCCTCTTGCCATCATTTGATTTTGCACATTTATACAGGTGTCAACGGGTTAAGGCACCACACTAATAAACAGGCCACATCCACATACACAGAGTGAAACCCATGTACTTGATTAAACACCAAAAAGGTGTTACACCCTCTCCTCCAAAAGACCAAAAGGAAAGAAGAAGATAGATCCACATTACAATTGGATTTTGCCCATTCCCAAACTCTAGCACAAATGAAAGATGATATTCCTTCTGAAATTTTAGACTCCCTCCGGAAGATCCTCCCACGCTTCTCTCCCCAGATAGCACACAGTGTCGTGTGAAGAATCGGCCACCAGATCTTTTTTATCGCCCTTCAGCTTCCATGACTGGTCCTCATTTAAATCCAATGCCTTTAAGAAAACGGTTGCACCAATGTGTATGGCTTTCAATTTAGATAAACCAATGATCTGAAAGAGATTGTTCCAAGAGATGCAGGAAGAGCATTGTCCATTACGTGTGCACCAGTGCTCATATGCATGTTATCATGGACCACAGGAGATGCTGTGGAAGCAAACTATAGTTCATTTTAACAGATAGTAATTTATCTGGAAGACATCATGAACTCTGATGTTTCCTGTTAAAAAGGCTTTTAATTGAACTGTAAAATAAGAAAAGAAAGTGGCAAAAGAAGAGTTTCTGAAATCACAATAGAATAGTTCACCTTGCACTGGTAACTTTAAATAGACGAAAAAAAGAAAAACTCCAAAAGAGAACTACAAAAACAGTGAATGAAAACTGTGTTTAGAAAGAAATCACACCTGTTTATCCTTGTTCCCAACAGCGGCAAGCCCTACAAAGCGAGTAACATGCATGGCATTGTCATTCAGATAAGGTTCACGAGCATAAAAGATGTGTTTACTACCTGCATAATGATACCTGACCACAGAATAGAAGCATCATCATCTGATGATTGGAAAACTGCTGAAATATCAAAACTCAATTTCAGGAACCGCCACTTCAGGGAGTCGACCAGGGACGTCTCACCATCGTCCCAGCCAAGCGCCGCCTTCAAAAGATCTCAGGAGGATGATGTCCCTTTGGAAGCTATTGCTTGCTATCTTGCAACTCAGAACCCAGTCGGTGCAGCACTGAGTCGGTGCAGTATCGAGTCAGACTGGCAGGCCGAGTTCACCCCGAGAATCCTTCCGACGTGCTGCCCGTCAACCAAGGATCGGTCCTCCCGGGCCCCACTTGTATCCCTTTACCTCCCTGTGTGGAGTGGGCAAGAATTCACTGTTGTAACTATTGACTAATTATTTTATCAGGAGTTACCGTAACTGGCCGGGGTCGTCTTCCCCACGCCCGGAGCGTGGAGGTAAACTCGCCACCCTCCTCATAGGCATTTGCTATTCCTGTATATATTTTTATATGTCGTTGCTAGAGAGCATGTGATGGGATAAATTAGCTTGTTCAATTTCAATCACCGCTGCGAGCGAGAGAGCGAAACCCGTCCCGTGACCCGATCCGAACACAAAAGTGAGTTGACCACCCTAGCTCTTGCCGATTTCTCAACCGCGCACGTCCGATGCTTCCCTCGCTTAGGGACGATCGCGATCTCGTCTAGAGTCTGAGGTTCGTATTCAACTTGGAGTCGAGTCCCCCGCGTGTCCGTCCCGCATCAGGGTCCCTAGGGTGGATATGAGGTGATTTGGAACGAAATCCTTGAGGAGGAATCCCTAAATCAGGACTTTAGGATGATGAACATCGGAAGAGGCCTGTTATGGCTAGGCAGTAAGATCTTTTGAGAACGTGGTCTATTACACCACCATGATCAAACTTGAATGTGGTCACGCGATAGACCGCGTTCAGGCTTAGTTAGCTTGAGTGTGGAATTTCTTGAAAATTGACTTTCCATGGCTTAATGGGTCAAAAAATGAATAAAATTCGCTCACAATAGATCAAAGAATAGCTCACAACAATGTCTAATTCGGGACATCATAAGATATGAATAAGATAAAGGCTTAACTTATAGGTCAAAAATGTGTGTCTACACTTGGCTTCTCCTCCGAGCTGACCGCGACGACTGGAGCCTTGAGAGGAACTTGTCGAGCTTCATCATGTAAGATAAAAGTTTTCATTAGAGTGATGGTGTCCTTAGAGAACTCTTTGATGCTTAAGTTAGTAAGCGAATAGGAGGAGGGAGGGAGAGCTCTCAGAAGTAGAGGGGGCACAAGACATGTAGGAGTAGTTTGACAAAGGAGAAAGAGGAAGGGGGCCATTACTAGCATCACGTTGCCCTTTTTCTTTGTGAGTTTCTTATACTTAAAGGAGGCTGCAGAGACCCCTTTTCATAGCCGGTGAAGCGCACCAATGGTGACAAGGTTTCAAACATGAAAGACCGCACGAAGCAATGCACTTGCCGGAGTGGCGAGGGGTACGAGATGCAGAGTGAATCATAGCATTGATAAAGGGCGTCGATCTGCTGATGTGAGCCAGATACAATAGCATTTTGAATTCTCAAAATCGAGTGAATAGTCCAGATTTGACGGGTTGAAGGCCACGTGGCTAGTGGTGCCGTTTCTCGAAAGCTACCATCATTTCTGAGGGGAGCATGGGCGTTTGCCTCTTGGGAGCTCGGAAGCTACCATCATTTCTGAGAGGAGCACATGTGCTCACCTCTTGGGAGCTTGGAAGCTATCATCATTTCTGAGGGGAGCATGGGTGCTCACCTCTTGGGAGCTTGGAAGCATTCTATTGGCATTTTCCACTAGGCCATTTGCTTGGGGGTGGCCTACGGAATGTAATGATTCCAAATCATGAGTTTCGAGCACCTCTCCTTGAAGACAGTGCTCGCGAATTGCATGCCGTTGTCGGTTATCAGAATGTGTGGGATTCCAAATCAGCAGATTATGTTTCGCAAGATAAATTTCTAAGTTACTTCACATGTGATTTTCCCCAATGGTTCTACCTCGACCCATTTGGTGAAGTAATTGATAGCAGCGATGAGGAAGGCCTTCTGCAACTTGTACAGATGCTTTGGATTTTTTGAGTCTTCAAAATCAGGAGGTTGTTCTACAAAAACATCCTCTTTGATGTACCCAATTAGAAAGACAGATTTAACATCCATTTGAAATAATTTGAAGTTCAATGAGCAAGCATAGGATAAAAGAATCAGGACTGCTTCTAATCTAGCAACCAGTGCAAATGACTCATCAAAATCAATACCCATTTCCTAGCTATACCCTTTGGCTACAAGCCGGGCCTTGTTCCTAACAACCAGTGACATTCAACTTGTTTCTAAAAACCCAACGGGTACCTATTACAGGTTGATTCTTAGGACGCAGCACAAGAGTCTACACCTCGTTTCTTTCAAACTGGTGCAGCTCTTCATGGATAGCCTTCATCCAGGATTCATTTTGAAGAGCTTCATGTACATCTTTATGCTCTTCTTGTGAGATTAAAGCTATCAGATCCTCTTCTTCCACTTGTCTCAATGAAGATCTAGCTCTTACCCCATCTCCAAGATTAACGATAATGTTTTCAGCGGTGTGATTTTTCAAGAATGTGGAGGCTCTGGGCAAGTCAGGGTGTTGCACTTGCTATTCTTGAAGTGTTTCAATTGATGGACCTTTATCCTTTTCATCCTTACTAGATGTCCCTTTAGTTTGTTCGTCGTTAGTGTTAGCATCATTTTAATGTTCAGTAACTTCATCTGCATCCATAGATGAGATAGTTTGACTTGTCGATTTTAATTCAGATTCATAAAAAATCACATGAGAGCTTTCTGCAACAACCAAAGTCCTCTTATTAAACAGTCAGTAAGCTCTAGAGTTAACTGCATAACCGAGAAAGATTCTTTTATCACTTTTCTCATCAAACTTACCTAGGTTTGACTTACCATTATTCAATATATAGCAAGGGCATCCAAAGGGTTTAAAATGAGAAATGTTTTGTTTCTTACCCTTGGAGAGCTCATATGGAGTTTTCTTCAAAATGGGCCTTACTATTGCCATGTTAATGATGTAACATGCAGTGCTTACCATCTCGACCCAAAAGTATTTTGGTAGGGAGTTTTCGCTTAACATGGTCCTTGTCATGTCTATCAATGTTCTATTCTCTCTCCACTGCTCTATTTTGTTGAGGCATCCTTGGTGATGCAAAATTATGTGTGTATCCCTGCTCTTGGCAAAAACTACTGAAGTCATTGTTTTCAAACTCACCACCATGGTCACTTTGAATTGTGGCGATAAGATAACCCCTATCATTTTGGATTTTTCTAGAAAATGCTTCAAACTCCATTAAGGCATCATTTTTATTGGCTAGAAATAGCACCCACGTAAATCTGGAGTAATCATCAACAATCATGAAACCATAGGATTTCCCTCCTATGTTGGATGTCCTAGTCGGGCCAAATAAATCAAGGTGTAGCAGTTCTAGAGGCCGTGTGGTAGAAACAATATTCTTATTTTTGAAGGAGATGCGCGTTTGCTTGCCTTTTGTGAAAGCCTCACAAATTTTATCACTTTCAAATTTTAACTTTGGCAGTCCATTCACCAAGTCATGTCGAGATAATTTGGAGATTACTCCAAATTTGGCTTGACCTAGTCTTCGGTGCCATAACCAAGCATTTTCATGATTGTTTGCTACCAGGCACACATCATCACCAGAAACATCATCAAGATCGATGGTATATACATTGTTGTTTCTTTTTCCAATGTATTTTGTTTCATTAGTGATTTTATTCATGACAAGTCAATGAGTTTCATCAAAAATAATTTTAAAACCCTTGCCACACAGTTGGCTTATGCTTAAAAGATTGTGATTTAAGCCCTTTACCAAAAGTACATTCTCAATTAAGGTTTCAAAATTTTTACCTATGTTGTCGATCCCGATGGTTTTACCTTTGTCTTTTCCTCCAAAGGCAACTGAACCTCCATCCTTGTCTTGCAGCGTAGAGAACACCTTCTTGTCCCCTGTCATATGTCTTGAACAACTGCTATCCATGCATTATTTGCTCCCCCTGGCTTCAAGCAAACGACCCCGTATCTACACAGTTTTACATGCAGCTTTAGTGTGTGTGTGATAGAGAGGTAGGAACTTCTCTTTAGTCGGTTTTATGAGATGTAAAAGCCCCTAGGGCAGTTTAGATTTTGGGCTGCAACTGCTCTACTCCCACCCTGGATTGCATATGTTGCATCTCTTAGCATTCTGTGCACGAGATGTCACATTTCCGATCACTTTCGGCCAAAAAAAAATGCTCAACAGTTCCAGCGTTCACAGATGTCACACCTCTTAGCATTCTTTCAATTCTGTCGTATCATCTCATTTTCTCCAAGAGTTACGCGATTACAGAAAAATGTTCTGGGTTAGTTCATCTTATTGATTAGATCATTAATTTTATCTTCACGGTTGCCCGTATCACCACCCTCCTTGTATGGCCGCTTCTTTTTCTTCAGAACTCCATCTCCTGGCCTCTTCAGCTTGAAGGGGTAGAGAAATCTGGCTGCCTCCTTAAAATGGGGACCGACGGTGGCTATCTCATGGACTAAATCCTCGATGCAAATGATACCACAACTTCCGAGAGCCTGCATTGGCCAACACAAGATCATTAGAATTTTGGAAGAAGGGTGTCAAGTGAATTCAAGAAGTAATAGCTCAAAACCTAAGTAGGAAGCTGGAATCATGGAGATCAACAAATTAACATTGATTCCCAATTCCCAAATCAAACAACTCGGCCAAAATGCATTATTGAAATCCTGTAAATTATCTCATTCCCGGGGCACACTATTTTGCTTGTTTGCTGCCTTTGCATAGCGGGTGATTTCTGTTTCAACTCATTTTCCTGTGAAATCTTCACCAATCTCAAATCTGTGGAAATGTATTGCTGGCACATGCAATCAACATCACAGACAGGAAAGTTCCGCAAGCAAAAACCATCACAGGACTGGAAATATCAAGCACTACCAGTAGGTCATTCAGAAATGCATAACAAGGCCAATCAGTAAATTAAAGAATTAAGGATTTAAAAGCTCCAAATTTAAAAGGACAATTTAACAAAAAAAATCTTACCATGCATATTAAAGAAGCATGACAGTATGAAAAATTTACCGTGAACCAACTTCTTGAGAAAAAGCATATAAAGCAATACACGTTGACAGTTGGAAGGCATGGTTAGAGGGACTAGGAATACCAAAGACGACAATGTAATAGGAATATAGGAATAGGATAGCCTTCACTGAAATTGTGGGAAAGCAATATATCTCTGGCAAGTGCACGCTGAGGCAATACCTGCTCAATGACGTTGTTATCTGTGAGAGGAACTCTCTGCTTTTCTACCTTTCCATTACCCTTTTTGTAAACAAGATCTCTCACATTCTTTAAATTAGGATACCTGCAAAGAGCAAATCTCAATCGGAAAAACTGTTCTTTCTTTACAAAAAAATAGAAGGAATCATTCCACATTTGTGCATAAGAGTAACAACATCTTTATCCTTATATTATTACCCGTAGGTGACAAATGGTTCTACCCTCAGTAACGTTTTCAAAGTGGCTTCATTGCATTTCAAAAAGACACCATCAAAGATCTGTCTCAGCCGCAGCAAGTGTAGAACCTTCCTCGTTTGGGGATGCATATCTTTAGAGCTGACAATAAGCATTGCATGACATAAGAGCCTGTCAACTCTATTAGCTAAAGAACATAGAAACAACATGTAAAATTCACTTCTTTCTACCCATGAATGCGAATCACAAAGAGTAACTTGGATCTAGGGTCGGTGAGAGATGATTTCCTCATCTTTACCTTGTTCTTCATGCGGACAAAGTCCAACTCCTGTAAATGATTTCCATTTTTGCCAGTGCTATTTAAGGCACTCCTTCCAGCATAGACATAGTCTAGCCGTTGTGACCCATGTCAACATTATAGATCTTATGTTCTGTGAAACTATATTTTAGGATCAAAGACACCTGTTTGTCAAACAATTACCGCAAATGCATGCTAGAAGACCCAAAATTGTTTGATTACCTCAAATGCTAAACGGGAAAATTCGTTACTACCAATACGTTGAACGATAACCAACAATCCCAACAACATGGGCCATCATAATCTACTTCACGAACACTCATCCAACGAAATCCCAAATTCTATATATGTTTCAACCACCTCGCCAATAACAGCCCAATCTCTCTATTAAACGCTTACGGTGAACAACATCCAACAGAGCCGAGCCGTCTGCCCAACTATACATGGTCCGAGCGCACTCCCCCAGAAGACCAAAGTCCTAAATCCCCGGAAACCCTAACTTTCACCCAAAGATTAGCGACTCCTCACAATAACACGTAAACAAAAAACTAAAGTTAACCAAATAATTTAGCCAAAGGCTTCCATTACCTTGATCAGGATGGTATCACCCCGAAACAACTGCAGCTTCTCCATCGTTTCCGAGTGCATTGACACCGTCGAGTTGTCGTCATTCACCACCTCGTCCACGATCAACCAGCTCGCCACCTTCTTCCGCTCCAGAATCATCGTCGAGAAATCCCTCTTCGTCTCTTTCCTAGACGCATCAACCGCACAAACCCAAAAAAATCCCCCAAAAATCAACAAACATCCCCAAAATTAACCCAAAAAAAACACTGAATGATTGAACAAAAACACTCACGAATCAGATGGCGTCGAAGAAGACTCCCCTTGGTTCGCCATCTGGATCGCCGTAGGAAGGATCAATACCAGGGAGAGCGAGCGACGATATTGCGAAGAGAGCTCCGAAAATCTGAACCTCACGAGAGAGGCGCTGTATTTATAAATAGTGGGGGGAGCACAGGAAGTTTCCGTTTCGGTCTCCTACTCCGAACCAATGGCGCCGTAGCCCGCAGGGTCGACGAGAGATGATTTCCTCATCTTTACCCTGTTCTTCATGCGGACAAAGTCAACTCCTGTAAGCGGGCCGCCGCCTCCACACACTGGCCGACGCTAACTGCTTCCCCCGTGCCACTGCGCCCGCCTCCGTCGCCGGGCCTGCTGGCCCTCCGACGCGCTGTCGCCGTCGCAAGCCTGCTACCCCCTCGGCCGCGACACCACCGCGCTAGCCGCCAGCGGCGGCCCTCACCCTGGCCCGTCCGCCACCCAAAGCCGTCGCGGCCCTTTTCCCCCTCCCGCTCGCCGTCACTCCCACGAGGGACGGGATCAAACCCTAGAGGGAGGCCGCCGATGCGCCGATGATGGAGATGTGGTTGCTCGCCCCGAAAGAACAGATTTTATGGCACCCCGATGACCGATCCGAAATCCCTACTTTTGGATCAAAACATCTCGCCCCGGATAACACACAAGTATCTCACTGCGAGCAGCTCCGAATCTGAAATTATTTTCGGATTTGGATCGGGTTTCGGATCCTAAGGATCCATTGACACTCCTAGGAATCTGTATATAGTATAGATGCATAAAGAACATCCTGCTGGCGCGTGGGCCAATAACAACAGATAGCCTACACCCACCAATCTGCAGGGATACAAAGGTACAGACATCAAAGTTGGCATGCATTTATGACACGGACCCACAACACCGAGAACAAGCGTGTGGAACAACAATATAATCGAGATTATCTCCTCTTCCACGTTGTTGAATCTTTGGAACCGCGATGTTGAGATATACTGGTCCAGGGTCATAAATATATGAATCACAACTCATTTAATCAATATGGGATTATTGTCTAGAGACTTTGTCCAAATTCTAACACTTCTCCTCACGATCAAGATAGATCGTAGACATTAATTAGGTGGAGATGTCAAGATAAGAAACATATGGAGTTGGGTCTAAAACCATCCTCTGATACCATGTTAGGAAACAAGAGTTTTGAAAAACTCGCACAGTCGCTCACTCGAGTCGACTAATTGTATTCTGACCAATATATACAGATTATTTTACATGACTGTTACAGGAGGAAAATATCCAGATTTACACGGTATATCGCACGTCCAGAAATGAGGGATCGTGCTAACAACCTTCCATCCAGTACTAACTATTGGGTGTGGTCCAGTCCACCGATGGGCACATGGTAAAGTGAGAAGGGGGTGGGGTACATCATACCCCCCACTTTCCCTTTCTCCAAAAAATAACCCGAGACCAAAACATACACAGGAAACAAGGAAAACCAAGAGAGAGCTGTGGCAAGTTTTACTTCTTCCAGTGGAGATCCCTTGTGGGAGAGAGAGAGAGAGGAAGAGAGAGAGGTGAAGAAGGAAGAAGCCTGATATTGTGAAGTCGGGTATTTTTCTATTCTCGTGAAGTCTCTCATTTTGAGGATTTATCCCGGTTGAGGTAATCTTGTATCTTTCCATCCTCTTGTGTGTATACCTCAAGATTTGGGCAAATCTTGAGAGAAGAAAGACCGTGTATTGTCATTTCTACATAGTGGATCGCTGTCGGTTTGCCCCGTGATTTTTTTCTCTCCATGTCGAGGGAGAGTTTTCCACGTTAAAAATCTGGTGCATCTTGTGTGATTGTGTTCTTGTGGTTTGACAATTTCTCGACTCGAAATTTACGTGTGGTGCTCAAAATTAGATCTACTTCTTAAAAAGATCCAATCAAGTTGGATCTGACAGACCCACCCATCCACTCCCTTCACCTTTGAATTTCAACAGGGTCCACAAATCAAAAGATAATCATAGGCATTACACCAAGGCCAAACGAGACACCCGGGGGAGTAGCTCCGAGGGCAAGCCCTACTAGGAGCCTCCCGGGGCCCGAAAAATGGGTTTAAAACCCAAATAAATAACTCTCTCACTCACCCGCCCGAAGGAGTCGGCCATGCTCACTTTCAACCTCACTCGGCACTGCAGAGGAGAAGGGAAGGAGGAGAGAGAAGATACTGTTGCAAATGAAGATGATTTGAAGAAAAAGCAAAGGGAAGGGTTTATATAGGGAATTGCCTCCCTTGCTAATCTGGCGCGCCATTTAGCTCGCCGGATTAAGCCCCATTCACCAAATGACATGCCGGTTAAGGGCGTGCCATATTAACCATAGAAACTGACCGCGCTAGATTAGCATCCGCACCGGTTAAAAGGCTGTTCCGAGCTTTCATCGTCCAGACAGTAAATCTACCCAGACGAAGCTCATCCGTTGGTCCTGCTACACTCGTGCCTTGCTCACAACACCCACGACTGGGGGGCATTTATTGGCACTTAAAATATGATCAATGGCGATCAACCCTCAAAGACAAACGATGTGGCCCGCTGAAGCATAAAAGCCGATTGAGATCAACGTATTGAGGCCTTCACAAGCTACCAGAGCCTCAAGTCACCCAGTACAAACACCGAGGACTTCACCTCAGGAGAATCAGGATGAATTCATAATCAACCGGTAGTGCGACCAAGTCTGCCCAATGAATCGGCATCGACTCCGTCATGCCGCATATACCACACCCGTTGTTTGATCAAGGACAATGGTCTACCTGGTGGCCCGCCACCTGAATGAAAGATCCTCCCGAGGTAAAAGAATGCCCTTGGTCCTTCAGAACAAGGAACTGGGGACTCTGTCGACAGAATACCCCTATTACCCGACACGAGTGTGGCTTCTCACCATATTGGGTCCGTTAGTGGCTGGATGATCACCCAGTCGAGGCTGAAGTATCCCAGGTGCTATTCTGCCCCTCAAGAAGCTTCGAGCATGATTTAGGCCGAGCCAACAGCACGAAGCATAGTGCCGAAGGCCGTGTCAGTGGAAAACCCGCGTGTTCAAGCTGAAGGCACATGAAATTCCGAGAAAGGCCGTACATCGACCCAAGATCTTCGTCAAGTCTTCCCGTCAAGATTTTGTAAGACTGCAACGGGATGAATGGTCAACGGTGACTCCCGAAACTATCCCCGGACCCACCGGCTAACCCGCGTCAAGCAAACAAAGTTAATACGGCATGCCCCTTAATCCGACGCCCCTTAATCCGGCGCCCCTCATTCTGGCGCGCAAAGTTCACAGATGCCTCTTCCCCGGTGCGCCATTTCTCATGCCGGATTAGGCTATCCTATAAGAAGACACTTGGTTCGACCAAGTGAAGGAGAGGGGAATTGAGATGGAGAAAAGAAATTAAGGGGCGATCGAGGAGAGCCAATCAACCGGGTTCATCCGAAGCAGAGAGGGTTTTCCTGGGGAGAGAAGTAGGGTTTCCTTCCAGAGAGCCACCGTCATCCCTCCTCTCATCTGAAGCATCCCATAGCCGGAGAGGGAGATCCAGAGTCTGATACTCTGTTCTAGGAGAAAGAAGGTTTAGGTGGGTTTTCGTAGTTTTCCTTCGGCCGATTCCCCCTTCTGTTTTCTTCTCTGGATATAATGTAAGTGAGAGGGGGGGCGATGATATGAGTCCATCCCCCCTTTCACCATCTTGCAGCCCTTCTCCTCCTCTGTAAACTCTCCTCTACAACTAAGGAGATGGCGATTGTGTAGCAAAGCCAGCACTGAATGCTAATGTATTGTCTTTTACCTTCTGTCGTGGGATGAATAATATGCTAATGATCTAAATGACATTTTACTGTGTATGCTCCCTCTTTCCCTCTCTCTCTCAATTCATCTATTTTGTGTGCGTGTGAGTGCCATGCTTCGTTTCATGGCGCCGATCATGCCCTTAAATCAACATGGGCTACATAAACTACTCCCCCCTTTCCCGGGACTCTTTTCCTTTAACGAAATCGATTGTGCGTTGGCATTGATTTGGTGGATCCAAGATCCCAAGTTATGTCTAGACATTTACTGGACTCGGCCAGAAAAAAGGAAAGGAAATCATCAAGCTATAACTTGGAAATGAGCAAATCCAGGATTTTATTGCAGCACAAGCCATCCATGGCCCGACTATCGAAGCATACAAGAAAGTAAAACAAACCAATCTCAGGAAGCTATGCGGTCACACCAAGACCACGTAGAGAAAAATGGTCTTTTATTGGACCGTGGAAGATGAAACTGGGCCAAGGAAAAACCCAGCCTGGTGCCAAGGTAAACGGTCCTTTAAGACGCACTAGAAGTCAAGGACGGTTTGGAATGGGCCGTCTGATAGAACAAGATGGTCCATATCCGGCCATTCAGCACAACAAGGCTCGAAACCCACACGAGCGGTACACGGTCTGGACTGGGCAGCCCTAAAACCAAATGGTCCACAGACGTCCGTTCAGAGGGTGAAATGGTCTAGAGATAACCGTGAACTAAATGGACCAAAATAGGCTAGAGTAGTAGCCTAAAATGGGCTCCCAAGCTGCCCAGAACATAGTGGAACCGAAGCAAAGTTCAGCCCTTAGTTCTCAGGTTAGTCTAGAGGCTTTAGGTTGATTTATCATGGCTAGGTCGAAGGAAGATCAAGAAAAATTGACCAGCAAGACCTGGCACTTAGCCAGTAATACGCGATCTCAAACGAGCCGCTCAAGGGGATTAAACTGTCAGATTCAGGCCACGTAAGGACTCAAATGGTCCTATGTGGGCCGCGAATCTAGACAGAGGCAAACAAGCAATCTGGTCAAGTTAATAGGTGTAGGACTTGAGGTACAACTTGCTCGGTGTCCTAGTGGGAATCCCAGACTCACGGAGATTGGGAGAGGTCTCATAATAGAGGTCCTAGTCTGACAAAAGGAGTATTCGGCAGAGAGTCCCAACGATTACAAGAATTGAGGGCTAATGAAACATCAAAAAATGAATGTATGGTGGTTAGTCAACACCACCAGAGTGGAATGACTGTCAAACAAAACCTAACAATTAATCCAAGGGGAGAAATCTTTTAATTCAAGCAACTTACATATCCCTTCAAGGAATAGTCAAGATGATACAATTGAAGGAAAAGGGAGATGAAAGGACGCTGGCAACCATACTCGTAGTTCAACAATTATCAAAATTATTCCATATGTTCCATTCAAATTAGTGAGTTTCTACCCTACTCAAGATAGCTAAACAAGATATAATGAAACAATGTAACTCAAACTATACATATAAACAGTCGTTCACAGGGCCGCTAACCCAGACCTTGCAGTCTATCATGGGGCCATTTAGGTCAAAAGAGGTTTAAAATCTGCAAAGGGGGAAAACGGTCTATCGTGAGACCGCCAGGGGCGTAAGCGGTCCATGATAGGACCATATACGGGGCACCTCATCCGACCTCCGGTGACTCCGAGAGACTTCAATTGTAACATCAAATTAACTCGGTGTGCTGCATGAAAATTAGGCAAAAAGCTAACACCAGAAAGAGGACAAAAAAGCACATTACAGCATGATTTAATTAAATTTTTAAAGCCTACTAACCTAACATTCAATCGAGATAAAGGGGGATAACATGATCGGTGCCCTAATCTGACAAGCTCCGACTAAACTTAGTAATACTCACACTATATAGAACAGAATTTGGGGCTTTTGGTATCAGAAGAAAGAGGGCTCAGACACGCTTCCAATGGTATATATTACTTAAGGTTTGGTCCAGTAGAACCTATCTTAAAAGAAGAAGGAAGAGGACGACGTCGCCGATCGCGATAAGAAAACCTTCCCAAGAGATCATCGGAATATGCCCTCGTCCTCGCTCCCTAGGTGATCAGTAGCAGCCGTCTTCCGGAACTTCTCGTGCTTTCGACGGCAAGTCTTAGTGCCAGCAGTAGGTTGTTAGTTGGTCTGTCTGTCTTTTCTTTCCCTTTGGACCGGAGTATGCCCCATGCAGTTGTTTATTTTGACTCCTGTACAGTGTGTGGACTTCAATGTCAATGACCCATCGTAGAATTTCTATTCTCAAATTTTCTTTACAGATTTGAACAGAGTCCCCGTAGCTCGGCGGATGTCTGCACCTTTCACAGAGATTCCTCCACCTTCTTATGTATTCCATGATAGACTCGCCATCCTTTTGTTTGGCTGCTTGTAATTCAGCCTCGGTGACTTCTTTTTTGGCTGTCTTCATATTCATCATTTGTTCCGCCTTTGGCTTGTCCGGCTGCATATGCGACCTCATCAGCACCTTTGACGAAGATGCTTTAGTTGCTCCCTAACATGCCCGGGGGATTGTATGTTTAAGTGGTCGAGGGAGGATGCCCCCCGTATGATCATGCACCATTCAGGGCATGGCTAGCTGTGCTGAAACTTCCGGTGAGTTAGCACTACCTTGTGTTGCCTTATGTAGATGTCCTACCGATTGCGGCATGGGTGGACTTAGATTCATTTCATTCAGCTATCTTTGTAGCATTTCAATTTCCTGCTGCTTCTGGTGTAGCAGTGCCATCACAGCGGGGCCTTGCCAAGAGGGGCCGGGAGTGCTGTCTTTCGCCTTTGATTTGACTTGGGTGAGTGACATCCCATCATTACTGTTGGATGCATCCAGTTCCATTGAGATGAACTCTCTTGATTTTTTGCCTCTGAGCTGAGGGGGGAAGTGGTATTGTCTCCCATTGTTGGCTGGCGGGTGTATTGATATTCTCCCGGATCCGGCAACACAGTGGGAGGCAGAAGCTTTAGTCTGATTTGTTTCTTTCGACATAAGGTAAATTTCTTCATCTTCGTCATCAGCAGCTTGAGACACACTAGACGATGCTGACAGCATGTTGCAGGAGAGAGCAACATATTTTATTTTAGCCCTTATATTCTTCTTTTCCTTCCCCTTTATGGTTGGCATCTGCCCCCACAGTGGGTTGCTCGGTGCATTGAACACCCTTATCTTTTCTTTAATTCTTTTTGTTAGCCAGTGGGACTTATTTTGCCCCTGAGGGGCATGCTTCTTGAACTGCATAGGTTGGCTCTTGAGCTGCTCCTGCTCGCCTAGCCTATTTGTACCAGTTTGTAACCATTCTGCGACTGAGTTGATTTCTTCACGTACCCGTGCCGGGGCTTGTTTCTTTGTGTTGTCCACTGGCCTTCTGATAGCCGCAAGAGGGGCTATTTGATGCCAAGCAGGGACTATAGGGGGCAGAGCCAGTCGAGCCATGGCTCCACTAACCCAGACTCTCAGAGCCGGAAGGGATGCTGATCTTGTCCTTTTCTTTATTGACGATGCTTTCCAATTTGTTTGCTTTTCTTTAGGCGCTAGGGCACAGTCTTCATTGGTGTGCTGGCTGCAAGTCTCTGGCACTTCTTCGGGTGATTGTTGGCATATAGATATCATGTTAATTGATTCCTCCTGAGTAGGCACTCCATGAGGGCATGGAGGATCGATTTTGTCCTCCCCCATTTGTAGCTCTCCTCTTCTTATTGAGCCTGGGGTAATGTCTTTAAATATTTGGCAATCTTCAATGGGATGCCCCAAGATTTGATGGTAGGGGTAGAAATGAGGGTCATCTCTTCTTCTGACATCATCAGGTCTTTTTGCCTCTAGAAGCCTAATTTTGCTATATTTGACAGCCCACTCGAACAATGCTCGAGTCTGGTCCCGGGGGAAGACATAGAGATTCTTTGCTTTGTTCTGCAAAGGAGGACTCTCTCGACATTCAGCAGGTTCATTGAGAGAAGGATTGTGCACCCATTTGTGCCTTTTTGCCGCGAGGCTGATAGTATGGACCGCTTTTAGCATCGGTCATTTATTAACCTACCCGGCTTGATGACTTGAGTCAGTAGAAATGGAGGGATATCTTGTGAAGAAATCTTTAACCTTCGTGGCAATATCACTTAATCGGTCAAAAGACCAGATTTCTATTCCAATCATCTTTTCCAGAATCTCTTTCTTTAGATTTTGTTTACATATTTGTATTGCGTCTTCTGGATGCAGAGGACGCCGACACCTCATGCTGAGATCCTAGATACCTCTCCCAGCCTTGGGTTCGGGTCAACCGACTTTCCCGCCAGTCTTGCGGCCTATCACAATGCCATTCCCCAAAGACTATGTGGTGGCAGCAGGCCTGGGGGGACCTGTTGTAATTGCAAGAGTTATGGAATTCCAGCCACTCGATGCCGGTCAAGAGCCACTCTCACAGAAGATCAGCCTTCCTAAAATAGAGGTGGGAGAAATTGTTAAGGAAGAGGCTGGGGTTTCCAAGGCTTTGACTCTTATCGCTGAGACTACCCCTATGGAGGTTAGCCAGGGTGAGCGTGAGGAGCAAATATCCTCGACCATTGATGTTCCTGATGTAGCTCCGCCCTGAGAGACTGGCCAGGAGGTTGCTACTATCGAGACTCTACTCGCTATCTCTGATATTGGGGCCGATTCCGGTGCAGGCACCCTGTAAATTATGTCATCGTCATCTTTCGAGGTGAGAGATGATATTTGGGCTGCCGTGGACAGTAGGTTTGATTTCCAGCTTCCCGAGATGTCACCACTTGGTCTGCAATCATCTAATGACATAATGTGGCAGTTTTTGGGAACTCTCCAGCAGACTATAGCGGCCAGTCGAGATTTGAGTTATGCACAACTGAGGGGCTTGGTGGAGCACCTTTCCCGCTCACTGATGGCCCTTGGCTGCCCCATGGACGATTGGACTCCATGGGTCATAATGCTACTAAAGTACGTCAACAAATGAGAGTTCCTTGGCCACGAAGTAGCTGGACAACTAACGGCCATAAAAATGGAACGAACTGAAGGTCGAACCACTCTTGTTTCCTTGAGAGGGGCTGCGGAGCAAATGAGAAGTGTGGCCAGCATGTCTTCACAGTGCCAGACCTCTATAATAGCCAGGATAGCTGAATTACGTGTTGAACTTTCCAGGGCTGAGGCTGAGCTTCAGGAGGCTGAGCATCAGGAAGTTCAGAGTATGGAGGAAGCTGAGCTGGCCGAAGGACAAGCTGCTTCTCTCGAAGAGAAGTTGTCACAGCTGGAAGTCGCTGAGTCTCGACTGCAAGAACTGGTCCGTCACCCTTCCTTGGGCATCTTGGAGCTAGAGGACATCTTCCGACGTCCACTACAATAGCCTCTTTTGTTGACTCCTCTTGCCTTTTTGGTAGAGTTTTATGTACCTCGGGGGATGCCTCGGGCAATCATGTATTCTGCTACCTTACAGTAATGAAATATCTTTATTTACCACTAAATCGCGACTTCATTTCCTCTTTCTTTGTTAGCCAATTGGCTTAGCCTGGATAGATAAGTTACTAGGGCAGGAGAGCGCTCACGCCTTCAGCAAAAGGGGTGAGGGGTTCGCTCCACCGCGACGTAACTATTCTCAGGGCTGAACCTTGGCTAGTACAGGTCGAATGTTCAAGGGCAAGGGTACAGTGGCCACTTAGGGCCGGAGAGTAGGGTTGGGAGGCCCGGTAACAGGCTTTGCCGATGGTGACGAAGTTGCTAGGAGACCCAAAGTATGTTGATTCCTCGACAGAGGTGGAGGACCCGAGTGAGAGATAGACTCATTGTCTTTAGCGAACAATGAGGAGAGTCAAGGGTTGGTTTTGCCGACGGTGACGAAAACTGGGGGTAGGGTTTATTCATTGACATAGGTCAAATGTCGAAGCAAAATGGGTTTGTTCATTAATAGGGATGAAAGGTCCAAGTTAAAGAGTACTGATCGGTCTTGCTGATGGTGACAAGGGTCAGAGACAGTTTGTTCATCGACATTGGTTGAATACCGAAGGAAGGGTTTGTTTATTAATAAGGATGAAAGGTCCGAGTTAAAGAGTACTGACCGATCTTGTCGATGGTGACAAGGGTCAGAGACTATTTGTTCATCGACATTGGTTGAATGTCGAAGGAAGGATTTGTTCATTAACAATGACAAAAGGTCCGAGTTAAAGAGTACTTACCGGTCTTGCCGATGGTGACAAGGGTCAGAGACGGTTTGTTCATCGACATTGGTTAAATGTCGAAGCAAGGGTTTGTTCATTAACAAGGATGCACCTGGCAGAGGTTCTCTCCAGCTTGGCCTCTCCCGTCCTCCCGTGGCCCGGGCGGGACACAGTGTGGATTGGCCCACTGGTCCTTGAGCTCTTGGCAGAGTTCTGCCAAGGCCCGGAGTTGCAGTCGTATCTTGTCTATCTCGCCTGGGGTGACCTCCTACCGGAGGTGAGCGGAGGAGGCCTTCTGAGACCCTCGGCGGGAGTTGAGCCCTTGATGGGACCCGTGCCCCGGGTGGCTGGCATTGCGAAGGCTTCCACGGGGCGCTATAGCTTTTTGCTCGTGTTTCCCACAGACGTCGCCAAGAAGTGTAGCGACAGAAAAATGGTCCCTAGGCCACGTACCACCTCCTCTATTTATTTGTTGGGGAAGTCGTCTTGCGCCTGTGGAGCCCTGCAAATACCAGAAGCCAAAGAGACGTCAGAAGGAGTCACGGATGTTATCCCAGGGGATAACCCTCTGATGCTTAAGTCAGTGACAGGAAGCAAAGTGCAGAGGAGAATGAGAGAGAGAGAGAGAGAGAGAGAAAGAGATCGCCGTAGTAGGCTGTGGAGCCGTAGAGGGCCTCCGGAGGAGTACTCGCCGCTCCCGGTGGACACTCGGTGAGTGCTCACCGGGCGGTAAAGTTGCCGGAAGGAGACTTGCAGAGCGTGGACAGAAACTCTCTTCTTCTCTCTGTGTCACTGGGCCAGTAGCTCTCTTCTCTGAGGTAGCGATTTAGCAGAATGAACCATCGTCCCTCTCTCTGTCGTCCATCTCCCCTTTTATATGGGGTTGTCCTGGAGTAGAGGCCCCGTCCCTTAGCAGGGAAGGGCCTCCGTGGTAGAGTAACGTTTCTCCGCTACGATGGTGGGAATTGCCCGTTGGAGGGCGGCTTCCTAAGCGTTGGTTGGTCCCGAGACGAGTCTTACGGCACTCATGGGGCGTGCTCGCCCATTATGGGTCAGGGCCGACGTCGTGGCGGTAACGGTCGATCGTCGGAGGATACTCCGGTGACGACTGCGCGTGGGCCGCGCTGTAGAATCTGAGGCCTTTCCTGGGCTGGGCCTTCCTTTAGTGGGCTGAGCGCGCTTACCCGTCCCTTAGGAGGGCTTGTTGTGCTCGTCCCTTTGTGGGCTTATCTTTATTGGGCCGCTCTTGGGCCAAACCGATTTTACCCTCCTCAATAGGGGATCACTGCCCTCCATCCACACCATAGATAGGCATTAATTAAATTAAATTATCTAACTTAAACTAAATTAGAAACCCTGGCCCTCTAGCATTGAATCGATCCTAATGCATAAAATAAATCTCGTTCGATCCTAAAATCAGAGGAAATTAAATGATGGGGAATTTAAGATTCCATCTTCCTACCTCCGAGGGTGAGAACCCTCGCAGTATCACCGCCCTACGTGGTTGAACCCATCCACTCGCTCGCTCCTACGAAGTTGATTCCATGAACTCGACCTCGTTTAGCCCCATCGTCGTCCACTGGAGAGAGGAGGGGAAGGGAGAGATGGAGGAGAGATCGAGGGAGAAAGAGATACGAGAGGGAGATAAGAGATCAAGGGAGGGAAGGAGGAGAAGGGGAAGAAGCGAGAGGAGATGAGGTGAAAGTTGTTGTATTTGTGAAAAAAGAAGTTTGCTCATCGTTATCGCTCAACAAGAGGTGAATGAGAGAGCTAAGGGCATTCACGTTTTGCTTCGAAATGGACAAGTGTGTATCCGATACAAGTTGAAGCGTGTAGGTGTAGACGAAGGGCGGAATGGAATCACCATAAACGCTGCACGATGAAAATGGAAGGGCAGGGGAGGAGGCAACGGAGACGAGCAGAGAAAGAGACGTCAGGTTCACCGAAACAATCGAAAGTGATTCGTTAGAAGGAAACGAAGTGGAAGGGGGCATCAACTGCAAGTCGAACGGGAGTGAAGGAACGAGAAGAGTTGCGAGTTGGTGGGGTTGTTGCCGATGAAAGATTGAGATCCAAGATTCTGCGCAGAGAGAGAGAGAGAGAGAGAGAGAGAGAGAGAGAGAGAGAGAGAGTCCCGAGTCTGGTCCGCGGCCCCGACGATGCCGTGGCCGGCTGCGATCAGACGCATCCCGATGGTGTTCTCGCCCTCCCGGAAGTAGACGAGGGCCCGCATGTACTGGCGGATCGCGGCGAGGCCAGAGCCGAAAACGACCTGGGCACCATGTACATGGACGGCTGGGGCGAGCCCAAGGACGCAGCCCAGGCCCTAGCCTGGTTCCGAAAGGCCGCCGACCAGGGCTTCGCGGGCGCGCAATACAATATCGGCGTGCTCTACGCCAACGGCATGCTTGGCGCGGCGGACGATGCGACCGCCCTGGACTGGTTCAAGAAGGCGGCGGATCAGGGCATGCCGGAAGCGGAAGCCGCGTTGGGCAGGATGTATCTGGTGGGCCGTGGCGCGCCTCAGAACGACGCCAAGGCGGAGGAATGGATACGCAAGGCCGCAGATCAAAACTATGCGCCGGCGGCTCCCCTCGGGATGGCGCTATCGCTGCCGCATCAGCGCGAGGCGTCCGCGACCACTGCTGCGGCGGATGGCTACCGTCAGGCGGGGGACAGCGGCGACAAGATAGCCCGGATGCTGCTCAAGACCATGTGCATCACGGACCACGCAACACCCGCCCCCGATTGTGATCAGGTCATCGTCTGGCTGCACGCCGACGCGGGCAAGGGCGACACCAGCGCCGAGCGGGATCTCGCACAGATCTATGAGATGGGCTTGTTTCCGGGGATACCCAAGGACGAGAAGCAGGCGGCCGCCTGGTACCTGAAAGCCGCCGAGGCGGGCGACGCCACAGCGCAGAGCATAGTCGCCATGCACTATGAGCTCGGCCAAGGCCTTCCCGACGACTCCAAACAGGCCTTCTTCTGGTACCGCAAAGCTGCGGACCAGGGCGATATGATGGGCCAGATGGCGCTGGCCCAGCGGTTCGAGGACGAGAAGGCGGGGACGCGCGACGACGCCCAGGCCTTCTATTGGAACCAGAAGCTGGCCGACCAGGGCGTGGCAGACGCGCAACGCAAGGTGGGCATGGCTTACGCGCTCGGCCGCGGCGCGCCCCGTGACGCCGCCAAGGCCTACACCTGGCTGGCGATCGCCCTGAAGACCGACAACGGGTCACGCGGCGGAGGCGCGGACGCTCAAAACCTCGCCCTGGTCTCGATCGCGAAACGGCTCACGACGAAACAACTCGCTGAGGCCAAGCGGGCTGCGCAAGCCTGGGCGCCGCCTGGATCGGGGACGCCGGACAAATGACCCGAGGCCAGGGCCGCCTCTTTCTGGGCCGGCCATCTTGCTGGCTAGCCGCCGCCGCATCCGCGCTCCTCGCGGCCAGCCCCCTGGCCCAGGCGGTCGCCGGGCCGATGGAGGACGCCGCCGCCGACATGCATGCCGGCCGCTATGCCGCCGCGGCCAAGCGCTTGCGGCCGCTCGCGGAACAGGGCGATCCGGCCGCGGAACTGAGGCTCGGAATTCTGTATGCGATCGGTCTCGGCGTCACGAAAGATGCGGCGCTCGGCCAGGAATGGATGTCGAAGGCCGAGTCGGCCGGCTATGTCCCCGCCGTGATCATCCAGGTCTCCAAGTGCGTTATCGAATTCGAAAAATCCCCGGATATTTGCGCCAGGGCCGTCAAGGAACTGCAGGTGGGCGCCGATCATGGCGATCGCCAAGCTGAGACCCAATTGGGCATCCTCTATCTTTTGGGAAAAGCGGGCGTCGCCAAGGACCCGCAACAAGGCCTTCACTGGCTAGGCCAAGCCGCCGAGCAAGGCGACACGCAAGCCGCATGGCAGCTTTCGCTGGCCTATATGAGCGTCAGCGATAGCGCCGACAGCTCGGGCAGCGCTGACGGTTCGCTCTCGGCCTTCCGCATCGATGACAATGCCGGCGGCTCGCCGCACGTCTGGACCGCCTCGGGCAATGCCCAGATCGACACCGCGCAGTCGCTCACGAGCCGCGCGATCATCGCGGCCCGCCGTGGCGACGCGGCAGGCAAGGACTTCGCCCTGCGGGCACTCGAGCGCCTGCCCGGTGGCACCAAAATATCTAATTCTCTTAATCTGTCGAAACAACCTCACGATGAATTAAGAAAATTTTAAATGATTACAAATAGGTGACGACAAAAAGATTCTCATAAATTGTGTGAACCCAAATGATTTTCAAACGTGGCTTAAGAGGGTGAGGATTTCAAATGATTAAAATCGTCATACTCCATAATCTATCGCGGATCCAAACGCGGCCGGAGAGGAACAAAGCATCCCATTAACACATCGAAAACCTTAAAAATGTTAAGACATATTTTAAATGATTTTCCACGTGTAAAGTCCCCGTCGCCTGTCGGACATCAAGTTGCGGGGAAACCGGAATCCGGAGCTCCCGCGTGTGAACAGACCGCACTGTTTGTCGGGTTACGGCCGGTAAGAAAAAAGGTCGTCCCCACCTCCCGCAGCGCACGCACACCGTGCGTTCCGCTGTTCACCTCAGCCGTCACTGCTGGCACCGGACCCCCTTCCCAACCTCCCACTTCTTCCCCCTTTCCGGAACACCGTCCCTGCCGTCTCTCTTTCTCTGTCTATAGCAGGGAAGGAAGGGAGAAGGTAGCCCCCCCTCCTCCCACCACCGGAAGCCTCCATGCCTCCAGAAATGGAGGAAACCCAGTCCGGCGGTGGGGGAGTAGCAGCTGGAGGAGGAGGAACTGACGGCGGAAGAGGAAGAGATCGCTGCTACGATCCGACTCCGCTCCTCCGTCCACACCGCTTCCACCACCGGCAGCGGCCGGCTGGGACGGTGCCCCGGAGGAGCGTCCCCTTCATAATCGGGCGCGCCACGACCCGCCGCCTGATGAGGTCGCCGCCCGTGGTGGTGAGGGAGACGGCGGCGCTGCAGCTGGAGGAGCGCCAGACGGACTGGGGATATTCGAGGCCTGTCGTCGCGCTGGACCTCATCTGGAGCCTGGCTTTCGTGCTTGTGTCGTGCGCCGTGCTCCTGGCGACGGCCCGCGAGCGGCCGTCCACGCCCATCAGGGTGTGGATCCTCGGCTACGCGCTCCATTGCCTGGTGCATGTGGGTTTTGTGTGCTTCGAGTACCGGAGAAGGCAGAGGAGGCGGATTGGGGGGAGAGAGCGCTGGGTGGAGGTTGGGGCCGGTGACGAGGAAGAGGAGGAAGAGGGGTCCGATGAGAGCCGGCAGAGCAGGTACGGGAGAAAAGCCCGATCAGAAAATTTCTTGCCCTATTTTCGTACTGATAGTTCAACAGGAACCTCCTAATGTTCTTCCCGTTGAGTAGTTTTTTTGCCTGTCCATAGGTTATTTGGAGAAAAGATTGTACCTTTCACACCATTATGTGATGTTTTCTGCGGATTAGTCTACATTACCCATGGGGGGATCGTGTCATAGATATAGGAGATACCAGGGATTTGTGTGCTTCAGTTTTGCTCTTTGACCCGTGGATTTGTTCCTAGAAGATTTTCGTATATCAAACCTTGTCTTCTTTCTTTCTCTTCGTCTTCTTCTATTTTTCTTTCTTTGAGCCTATAAATTCTAGAATCCATGTCGGTTTTGGTCACTCGGACTCTTGCACGAGCATGCTCTCATGTTTGGAAGAGATATGTTGTCGTCATTTTTGTTGGTGTAATTACCTGCACCTTTCTTTTCTGTTTTTCTACATGCTTGGGCTCAGCACTGGGTTGAGGCTTGGTCTGGCAACACCTCTGAGCTGGCGTAAATCTCTCTCCCCCTTCAAATACCCTATACAATATGACCGGTCAAAATGCAATTACTTGTCTGTCTAAACTTTCCCGTATGCAGGAAGATTGGTGATAGCCCCGATCTTCCTTTCTTCCTTGTTTTCCACCCTTGTTCTTGCATAGAGTATACTCACCATCTTTAGTAACTATAATGAGCCCGAGCTGGAATCTGTATCTACATAGGGTAGACTATTTCTTATGTTGTCCAAGTGATCATCAGAACCATTGTTTCCTTTTTAGTTCTCACTTAAAGGGAGTCTTCTCTTTCATTTTTTTGGGGGAAAAAAAGGGTAGTTCAGTTCGCATTTTGCACGGTACCCACGGGGTGTCCGGGACACACACACGGGCCAAGGAAGGCACGCCAGGCTGCCTTCCCACCCTCTGGCCTGCGAGACTGATTGCCCACATGAATGCGCACCCCGCTCTGGGTGCATTCATGAACGCGACCCCCACCCTGAGTGTGACAAGGGAAGAACGCGCCCGCCACGAGGGGCGTGATCCCAATCAACGCGGTGGGTCCCCCGGTCGTGACAACGGCGGAACGCGACGGGGCTAACGATCGTGACCTGGTCGAGGTTGGTCTCACCACTGTGATCCTAACCGCCCTACTGTTCATCTTCCACGATGAACGTGGCACCCCGATACGGCGCCTTTTATGAAGAACGCGGCCACCGTGATGGTCGCGTTCTCAGTCTGCACCCAAAAAATGGCAAAATCGCGAGAAAACCCATTCCACGCTCTAATCACCCCCAGGTGAAGGGGAAACAAAAGGGGAAACCTCCCCCAAGTCCCTAGGCATGCATCTAAATCCCTGGATCGGCCAAAAACACCGTAAAACGGGAGATCCGGCTCACACTCTAAAATATAGATTTTTCTCAAAATTTCTAAATACGTCCACTCGGCTCACCACGGCCTACGAAACTCACGAAAAAAGAAGTACGCGGGTTAAGGATCTGTCCCCCTACCTCCACCGAAGATTTCGCACACCGTGGACGTCGGTCCACGAAGAAAACGCCGTAAAACCCTCGCCGGCTCGCGATCCCACGAACTGCCTCCACCATCGCGATCCTCGCTCCATCCTCGCCACTCCATGCCCCACAATCCTCGCCGCCTCGCCCCTGTCCACCTTTGTCAGTCGCCGGAGAAGAGAGGGAGAGAGGAGAGAGCGTGAGAAGAGAGAGGGAGGGAAGAGAGAAATGAGAGATGGGGGAGAGAGAAAAAGTGAGGTTTATATATATAGAAAAACTCAAAAATTCTAGAAATTCAAAAAAATACGAAAAAATTACCTCCGCGATCCTCAGAAAGAGCACAACGCGCTGGTCACGTCCCGGAGTCGGAGAACGCAACGGTTCACCCTGCACAGAGTTCCGAAGACTTATCAGAGAAAAATACACGTAAAGTACAAAATGCACTCCGGGACCCACAAAAATAATCTGAAAAATATCCAAAAAAATTTGGGACATTACACATCTATCTCCTTCTCTTCGTAGGGGGCAACGCAGTGGCCCTAACCCGGCGGGAGTAGACCCCATTACACACTGCGCGGCCTATCTGACATATTGGCTGTGTGTAATTACTCTCCCGTAGGGCGACGAGATAGTGATTCACGCCGAGGCTATATACCCAACGTGCTTGATGGCTTGGGGCGTGAAGCTGTCTCTTTGCCCGACTGCCCTGTACCTGATATATAAAATGCTGGGAGATCTCCACCATACTCGTCTCCCATGGAATCTGTGGACTGTAGGTCCACTTCACTTCTTTAATGCTTGGATATGCTCCTTGTTCCCCGAGTTTGCTCCCTGGGTGCTGCAGTCATCTAATTTGTTTCCAAGAATGCTGGAGTTTGCTGGTGCCGAGCCTTAACAAGCATCGGACTAGCTCTTCTCAATCAGGGGGCAGTTGACAAAGGTACCCGTGAACGTCCCTGGAGCTTTACATTTTTGGCGTTTGTATTGGCTGCCCACTCCAGCCCGTTGGTAAATTATTTGCGGGAATGTAAATTTGGTGAAGTGGAGGAATACATTCACCCTGTTTCAAGCGGAGTCTGCACAAGGGCATCTTTGGAGCCGCAGCTAGTGGACTGGGCATTGTCTATCAGGCCCAGTGTTTTAGTCTTCAGGAAGAGCGGGAGCACATACTGGAACCCTATTATCCCTTCCGATTCGGTAGGAATTTTGGCTATGACCGACAAATTCCACCATATTTAGCATAGTTTCCACTGGAAAGCCAGTCGATTGCAGGGTCGGCTGCATTTGAGGAAGCCCGCACATGGTGGGACAATTTCCATCGCCGTGAGGCTATTTCTTTCAGGGTGCCTGCTCCTAGGCGGTTCCGCCGTCGAAGGCCGCATCGGTGGTGGTGCCGATCTGGTTGACCGCCACCGCAGCACCCACTGCTGCGCCACCACCATTCGCCACCGCACCGGCCAGCGAATTGATGCTGGCCTTGTTGCTGGCGCTGATGCTGGTGCTATTGCTGCTGTTGACCGCCGCGCCGTTGACCGAACCATCCGAAGTGCCATCGTCGGTCATGCTGGCCGAGATGCTGTTGCTGATCAGGTTGGTGGTATTCGAACCGCTGACCGCAACATCGCCGCCGAGACTGCCGCCGATCGAAAGCGTATTGATGGTGGAGGTCGACGAGGCACTGACCTGCGTGCTCTGCGCCACCGACAACACGGAATTGTCCAGGCTGGCCGACGTGCTGCCACCGATCGTGCTGATGCTCGCCGCCGCACCGATCCCCACGCCGCCGCTGAAACCCAGACCACCGGAAAGGCTGCTGATCGCCGCACTATCGAGTGCCGTGACATTCAACACATTCGCCTGTGCCGCTGCGCTGGTCGCCAAGGCGTTATTGCTGATGCCGTAGAGCTGGCTGGCCGAAGCCGTGGTGTTGCCGCTGATGGTGGTGTAGCTGACCGAACCGGCGCCCGCCCCGCTGCCGCTGAAACTGCCGGCCACTGCCAGCGAATATTGCGAACCGCTACCGGTGGCCTGCACCGTGCCGGTGCCGGAAAGATCCAGGCCCGCATCCTGCAAGGTTGCGCTGGTGGTGTCGCCGATCTCGCCGATGCTTGCGGCCAGGCCGACGGCGGCATCACCGCCGATGCCCACGCTGCCGGACAGCGCCTGGATACTGGAAGTATTGCCGGCCGTGACATTCAGGTCGCCGGCCGTCACGATGCTGCCGTTATTGAGTAGCGCACTGGTGGTGGTGTCGGTCTGGTTCCAGCCGAACGACAACATCAAGGCCGTGCTCTTCGATCCACCTGCGGCGACCGCGCCAGCCATGATGCTGGCGTTGTCGTTCGCCAGCAGCGAGACCGCACCGGTGCCGGTGTCGAACGTGGTCGCACCCGCCTGCGTGCTGATGGTATTGCCGATGTTGTTGTACGTGACCGCGCCACCCACCGCCGCGTTGCCGGTACTGACTGCAACATTGCCGGCAAGGCTGGAGATGGAGGAACTGTCTTCGGCCTGCGCATTCACGCTGCCGGCCTGCAACGATGCCGTATCCGTACCGCTTACGGCGGAACCGATCAGCACCTGATCCTTGTTGCCGACGTTGTTGTAGGTGGCGCTGCCCATGCCGGCGAACTTGCCGGTGGAAAGTCCGCCACCCACGGCGAGACTGAGAATGCGGGTGTTGTCTTCCGCCTGCAGGTCGATCGCATCCGCTGTCGAAAGACTGGCGTTGCCGATCGACACCTGATGCGTGTTGTTCACCTGGCTACCTACAAACGCCAGGCCGACGTTGTTCTTGCCCACGCTGATATCGCCGGCTACCGCGATGATCGAACTGCCGTAGCCGTTATCGGTCAACGAACTGCTGCCGGGCTGGTTGGCATCCGCCGTACCGCTGCTGCTGCCGCCCTGTCCGGTGTAGGCAAGTCCGCTGCCGCTGAAGTCGTAACCGCTGGCCGATGCCGGTGCATCGATCAGGCTGTTCAAGCTGCTGACGCCGGCGCTGTTGGCATTGACCGCATTCGCCTGGATCAGCATCGCGCCGGTCGTGTCGATGCGTGCACCGCCATCGACGCTGGTGTTGGTGCTGTTGCCGATCTGGTTCCAGATAAACGCGCCGGTCAGGCCGTTGCCGTTCGGGCTGATGCTGCCGGTCGCCGCGCCCGCAGCGATCTGCGACGCATCCAGCGAGCGCAACGTGAGCGTGTCGTAGTTATTGATGTCGTACGCGCTGGCCGAACCGGTGTGCCCGGTGATGCTCGCGTTGGTCGAGTCGCCGATGTTCGCATAAGTGAAAGCGAGCGAACCGTTCACGCTGTTGCCGCTGCCGGTATTCACATCCAGGCTGCCGGCGCCAATGCCGATGCGCGAATGATCGTACGCCGTGACTTCAACATAAAATTTATTTCCCCAAAAAATGGTTTCATTCCACTCGCGCCAAATACTCCAGTAAATTGCGTGAGGTATGAGTCTAAGTAGTAATTGTCATGTCTTTTCCTTGCCTCTTGCCGTTAATGATTTGAAACAGTGACACATCTGCTGAACATCAGTAAAGTAAATGTTGCATGGAAGCTGAACACCTGACCTAGAGCTGTCCAAACTTCCTTGGCTACAACACAGTTTATCATCAAGTGCATTATCACAGCATCAGTGCTGTTGATGATGCAGCCAGCAGCAGAAAAAAATTAGCGGGGGATTGATCTAGGAAACATCCCCCAACATTAGCCAGTAGCAGCATTAGCTCGTTTGCATCAGTCATCCTCCGAGCAAAAGATAAAGTTTATACCCTCTATCTTTTATCTTTTAGTCAAGTAGGGCGTGGGAGTTGGAAGTGGCTTTTTCAGTAATTTTTTCTGAAAGATAATCTCGTGTTCTCTTTTGTATGCAAAGCCTTACCTGAAAACGGAAGAATCTTCCTTCCAGGTTCATTTTAGACACGAAGCTGTTGCATTATGAACAAAAAAGTAAAATTCCCTTTCAAGATTTGATTTAGTTCAACTCGGTCAAATTCAGAAAAGAGAGTTTTTAACCTGCACAATTGCAAAACCAACGGATGCATAGCGTGTGTACTGAAGAACTTTCTTCCTGCCTGCTTCACCCTCCCTCTTCTGAAGTTCTTGCAACTTGGGATAAATCTGTGTAAGAAGCTGAAATACAATCTGTGCATTGATAAATGGTACTATCCCTAATGAGCATATTCCCAGTCGACCAATGCCGCCTCCAGAAAAAGAATCCAAAGTACTCAACAAACTATTTTCGTCTAAATTGCCAACAAAAGCCTCCCTGTTGACTCCACCTAAGGGCACATATATTCCAAGCCGTGACAGTGCTAAATATCCTATAAGCTTCAGAAATTTCCCTGGTAGTGGGCCTTTGAAGAAGTCACCAACGTCAATGGAGCTATCCTCAATTGCAGCTGTCAGCACAAAGAGAGCAGTCTAGGTTTAAATAATACATCCAGTTGCCCTAGTCAGAACATGGAGCATGCAAGTAGTTGCAGAAATTATACACCCTTCATGATGAACTAACAAAAACTTCAATAAGACTTCAAAGGAACAAAAACAATATATACATGCAACTTTCATTAACCCCCAAAAAAATTATACATCATTTGTTTTTTGCATTAAGTGATTATGCTAGGACTCATGGACATGCAAAACCAGTTTGTGCTACCAAATACCTTGTAAGTTATACCAGTTGACACTTGACAGAGGATAAGAGAGTGGAAGTCATTCCCTAAGTTTGGTTTATGCCATATGGTTACAAGAGAAGTCAAACGAAGGAGAAATATATGACCACATTAGTCAACAAAGTGCAGGCAGAATTCTTTCTTATCACTCGGTTTACATTAAATAATGAGTTTTTTACAAATAAGCCACTGTTAAAGTTGAAATGGCAAAAAAATCATGCTCGGAAATGCATTGGTAGGGATATCCTTACTTTTGTCAAACTAGTGCAAAAATGTCATCGCCGTAACCCCCCGTTACCAACCGTGAATCTAAACCTAGTTAACTTTAACTCGATGTTTAAAAAGGCAATAATGCCCATGGCTAAAAAAAGACTTGTCTCTCTCCCAACTTCGTCCCCCTCTCACCTGGGAACTGTTGCGACACCCGACCAGCCGATAGCCGGAGAGCGGCAGCAACGCGGGCAATCCGCTGGAGAATGGCTGCGATGCAGGCAGTCCGACACGGGCAGGCCCAGCCGGCGACTGCTGCTGCTGCAAACTTGATGGGAGTGTTGGGCAATGGCGACGAGGGTTGGGCAACAGGGGAGGGCACACTAGGGGGCCTCGAGGGCCAAGGGCGGGAGATCAGCGCCTGGCCTGGGAAAGGGGAGGCTGGGGTGCCAAAGTGGGGAGCAGCATCGGGCGTCGGAAGGTTGGGGTGGAGGAAGGCGGGGCCAATCTGATCTTCTAGTACATTCTTGTTACATTCTTGTGCATGAAAGGCCATAATTATATTCTTGCTTGATCATACTTACTCAATCAGTTTTCTCATATCTTGGTACTTGGTTTTGCTTGCGTGGTTCATCGTATCTGCATGATTTTACTTCGTTCTTTAGAGTTAAAATGCTAATTACTTTAACATTGTCTTCATGTTGATCCGAAGAATCCTACTGGACAAGTGTGCTCATTAACTACTTTCCAATCTTTTCAGGAAATACAAGCGAGTCAGATTCAGATTCTGGTCATTCAAGTGATGGGTCTGAGAGTGAATAAAGGTCCTATGAAGATGAGAGAAGATTTAAGAGTCATGAATGTTTAGATAGAGTCTATGTAATATTTTTTCTTTTATTGAGTCTGGCTAGTTAAAAAAGGTCGATATCTCATGTACTCAGATTATGATTATTGATATAAATAGAAGTGAAGGCTGACTAAAAGTACTTGTGTGATTGTTCTTGTGCTCTGGTTGTTCTTGCCTACAAGAGGCTTACGATGCTAGTTGTTCACGTTCCCGAATATTTTCGCTGCATAATCTCGGGGCATGACAGTTAAGTTGGTATCAGAGCCTAGGACTAGAAGTCCTAGGAAAAAATATGTCATGTCATAGGTTAAGTCCAAGGCTTAAGGACCCATACTTATGAACTAAGGAAGAAATTTTTCACCCATGTGAGAATTGGATAGAGCTTGGGATGCGATAGTAAAAATAGCTTTAGATAAATCCCTCTAAAAAATTCCATGGGGAATTGACGATTTGTTATTTTTCTCAGGTACTTTATTTTTACGATGACTCATTATGTGGATTGGGATGGCATGCAATAGACCGTTGCAGTTCTCACTCAGGCATTACAAACTATGGCACAAGCAGGCGCTAGGGTAGGCACCGGTGATTTACATCGTAATTTCTGGAGTTTAAACCCTCCGCGATTCTATGTTTCCTCAAATCCAGACGAAGCTGAAAATTGGATTGATGAGATAAACTGTATCTTTGAGGTCATGCAATGTGCTGACCAAGAGAAGGTTTGTTTAGCCACATTCCAACTTAATAAAGATGCTCGTACATGGTGGAAGTCGGTTCTGGCACTGCCAGCTGATGCACCACATACATGGAAAGGTTTTCTTGCATTATTCCGTGCCAAGTATTTTTCTGAGCATGTCAAGGAGTGGAAGGCTGTGGAGTTCACTTCTTTATGTCAGGGTATGATGATGGTGGTGGAATACGAGTTACAGTTTTCTAGGTTGGTGCCATATGCACCTCATTTGGTCAGTACTGACTTATTGAAAGTCAATCGATTTATGGACGGGTTAAGACCCAATTTTATTCAGTAGCTCAGGACCCAAAATATCCGTACTTATGCATAAATGGTCCAACAGGCATATTTGTGTGAAAGGACCTTGAGAAGGTCAAAAATTAAAGGGAAAAGGAGAGGAGTCAAGCCGAAGGTTTGATCGGCAAAATAAGAAGGAAAAGTTTAGCATCACGGAGCCCTACAAATCCTGTGATAGCAGGAAGAGATCCAGGAACGGGAGCGGTAGCAGTTCCCAGAAAAATAAGAAGGCTAAGGAAGAGGACAAGCAAGTCATGGCGGCTTGCTCCTTTTGTGAAAAGTTTGGCCATTCAGCCAAAGAGTGCTGGAAGCGTCTCGGCGCTTGTTTACGATGTGGTAGCAGGGAGCATCACATGCCAGACTGCCCTCTTATGAAGGACCAACCTTCCGATGGTGGACGCAAGAGACAGGCTCGTCTCAATGCTATTCTAGATGATGATGAAGCACCCAGGGATGATGGGCTTATGAAAGGTACCATCCACATTTGTTCCCATCCTACATTTGTACTATTTGATACCGGTGCTTCTCATTCCTTTATATCCGATACTTTTGCAAAAATCTTGTCAGTTTCATCCGTTCCCTTACCATCAAACCTTGCTATTACTACACCTTTAGGCCCTGGAACAAAACTTACAAATTACTACCCTGATAGTGAGGTAATGGTAGAGTCACGGGAGGAAGAAGAATAAGAAGGAAAAAGAAAAAGAAATGAGATATTTATAGAAAATCTGAATTTTTTAAAAAATATCAAAAAATAAAAAATCACGTTTTCGCGATCCTCGGAACACACCGATCGCAACGGTACCACTCTCGCCTGGGTGAACGACTCGGTTCGTCCGCAGCGTAGTTCCGCAGGATTTGTCGAAAATCGGATCGGGAATCGGAAAAACGAGCGAAAAAAGTCACGGAACGCCTCCGGATCTCTGAAACAACTCCGGATCGCACCGATCCAAACACGAAAGATATTCGAAACGCAATCACAGACACAACGGAGTCAAACACTCCGAGAAAGTAGATCTGAGACCTGAAAATAAGGATCCGAAAGGATCCGGGACATCATAGACTTTGTAAGTTTATTTCCCTTGTTTGTGGCCCCTTTCGTCTCTTTTAGTTTGGGTGCCTTTCTCTCCTCCCCCTTCTCCCCGTACTGCTTCTGCAATTTACTACTTTACTTAATAAAAATCGCTTACCCGGTGACCTAGTTGGAGCGTACACCAACTTCTGTAACGAAGGAATGAATGAAAAATCTAGACCCACATTGCAAATATTACAGTTAAAAAAAGTACGTTCTTAGCCCCAACTAAATGCAAATACCGAGCACCACATGGCCATCATCCATTACTTGGGAAGCGTCCGCTTTTAAACAAAAGGTCCAACAGGTTCTGGGCATTAGGGAATTTGAGCATGGCTGTAATGGAAAGAGAGTAGGTAAGCCTACGTCGATCAATGTTCCTTGTATTCGGCCTCCTTCGGCTTCGAAGACCTGTAGTTGGCCTTGTGGAAGTCGAGGAAGAGGGCGAGGAGGGAGGCGTTGAAGGAGGCGTTGAAAACCCACGCCCAGAATCCGGAGCACCCGGCCCCGAAGAAGTGGAGCCACAGGAACACCAGCGACACCGCGAAGCTGAAGTAGAATTGCACGATCTGGCAGCCGGTGACGGCGCGCTTCCACGGGGGCGCCCACCGCCGCCCGAGGCTGCTGCAGAGGTAGTACCCGTACATCACCACGTGCACGGACGCGTTGGTCACCAGCGCCACCGGCAGCAGCGACTGCCGGGCGGCGAGCCAGAGATAGCACATACCGACCACGACGGCGTGGTGGTAGACGTGGAGGAAGGAGAGGCGCCGGCTGTCGGCCGCGAGGAGGATGAGCAGGGTGTCAACGAGCTCGTAGAGCTTGGAGAGGTAGAAGACGTAGGCCCAGAAGAAGACGGGGCCGCGCGCGGGGGTGCCGCCGCGGGGGAAGCAGAAGAGCCAGGAGGAGGAGGGCATCTGGGCTGCGGCAGCGAGGGAGCAGCCGGCGGCCATGGCAAGGGAGAGGAGGAGGAGAAAGGCGTTGTGGAGCGGGGACACGAGGCCGAGGAGGCGGCGGCGGAGGGGGGGAGCGGGCCCGGGGAGGAGGAGGCGACGGAGGACGAGGGTGAGGACGAGGTAGGCGAGGACGGCGGTGGCGGCGAAGGAAGGGGAGGCCCCCCAGGTGCGGATGGGGTCCCATTCGAAGGAAGCGACGGCGGGGTGTTCCACCAGCCACCACCGCAGGGCGTGGTAGAGCCGCGCCGGCGACGCCGCCATTCCTGGGGGCCGCGGAGAGCTGGCAGCGTGACGGCGATGGCGGAGGTCTGTGCGGTTGGTGCCGGATGAGGCGAGGGAAGGACGATGATAATATTCTATTTCGTCGGACCGTCGCGTACAAATTAAGGTTAGTCAAATCAAGATTTGTCAAATTGATATCGACTTTCTACCAGCAGGATATCATAAAATATGATATCGTACCGACCCATTCGACCCTTTGGCAAACGGATGGGGTACAGGAAGAACAAGTCATCCCGACCCGCCCATGTGAATGACTTGTTCGACCCTTTTCAAACGAACAAGTTATCTTGATAAAATCTCATAAATACTCTCAAAAGTCTCAGTTCATCCGGGTTAACGCTGCTCCCACTAAACTTACAAATTGATGAAATCGACGAATAAGTGGAACTGATAACTTAGATAAACTTCTTGGAAGTAAGGTGAACTTCTAAAGAGAGGGACTGGGTTACAACCCAGTAAATAAAAAGAGTTTTGAAAATAAACTCTACACATCCTTTATGTGTAGTTCTGAATCAACGAGTAGTTCTAACCCACCCTTGTTTCAGTTCACTGCCCAGAGGGGTTAGAAGCAACCTGCTACTCAGAAAACCAAAACCAAACTAAAAAACTAAAAAAGGGTAATAATTTACAGAGCAAGCCCAAGAACTTTCCTGCTACCACTGTGCATGCTGTACACAAATCTCCTACACATTCACATGCAGACACCAAGAGAATTTCCTGTCATTATTGTGGTAGAATTGATCACATTATGCATGACTGCCATGTTATGAAACTGGATGAACTAGATGCATGCAAGAAAATAAGTGGGAATGAGTCATTGCTTTGTACCTTTAGTCACGGTAGGGATATTGTCTGCCTCCTCTTGCATTAGTGTATAAACTCACCCTCTATATCAAATCCTCTCTCGCGGTGGTACTGACTTTTGTTGAGTCTTCCTAGGGCATTTCCTCGCAATATGTCCAGCCTCGCCGCATCCAAAGCACTTGCCCTCTGTCCTCCAGCACTCCTGCCCCAGATGGGTGCACTTACAATGGACACAGACTGGAACCCCTGGCCTGTTCCTTGGTACCGACTTCTAACGTACCACCTTTTCTAGGTCCTGCCTCCCTTCTGTCTGCCTAGGCCTTTTGCCCATCGTCTTCTGCTCCTTGTTTACCTATACACAGATATTCATTAGAACCAAACTTAATATGTGCTTTAAATCCTTATTGTTTCAATTATTATCTATGAGGGTTTGTTTAAAATGGGTTATAAATGTGCCCCACCCTTTTTCACTATAGCCTACCTCTTCCTCTACTATTGGGACAATTGGAATGGTTTTAACCATTGTTTGTCTCTCGTGCGCTCTGATACCATTCTGTAACGCCCCGAGATCCAATCCCAATTTTTTGGGCATATATTTTTTTTTCTTTCCTCTGACAGATCTCAAGACATTACTTCATACGTATCGCGGAAGCACAACTGTACAAACATGCATATATTCGCATGAGAGAGAGAAACCACAATTACACAAAATGTAAATTAGCATTTCAACCATTCATAATTTTCATAAGAGAGTACATGCCCACTGTTCCAATATAAACATGAGTCCACATGGACTCACCACCCTATAACCATACATATAAGAGAGACATCCCTCCATAGCATACCCAGACGAACTATGAATTAGCATTGCACCTCAGTTGTAGCCTCCACCTTGACCTCCTCCTCTTTGACTCCTAAAATGTGTGTCACAAGGGGGTGAGTGTGACGCTTAGTAGGCAGCCTAAACAAACTGGGGTTAACTCGCATCTATATAACCAATTTATATACACAATTCAGATGTTATCAATACCACAATCCATTCATTATCATCTACTTAAAATAACTCATATGAGGAAAAATACATATTCTTCAACTAACATATAAGATACCCATGCATGCGCTAAAATCACGTTAAATGAGTAATTACACATTATCACATTTTGGTTATTCATGGAAACAACAGTTGCCACAACATAGGAGGCCCACACACAAACGAACGAATGAATGAAAGAGTACTGCGCAGACCCGAGAGTGAACTCCCACCTAGACTCATGTGGCCCACATAGTTCTGCCGTTCCACAAAACAATCAGTCGAATCATAGGTTTTTCACCTAGACTCCTGCTGCACGGGGCATTACGTACCATCATCCCCCGGGTTCCGTGGCACTCTAATTCGCCGTCCCTCAGAACGAACCAGCCGAATCAATAAGATTTTTGACCAGGGCATTACGTATCACCGTCCCTTGGGATCTTTTACTTCCGCGGCATTACATATCGCCGTCCCGCAGAAGGGACCGAAGTCCAACCTCACTGAATGTTGCTATTTTCCATTCATAACATTCATATCGTATTCGCATTCACATTCATTCTCATTTTACCTTTTACCCTTTTGTTCCACACGAGATTTCTGTTCTCGTTGAGCTCATCTTAGGACACCTGCGTTATCTTTTAACAGCCTACCACAACGTTGATAGATTCTATCAAAGTATCATCATAAGCGAGGCCCCGAGCATATTGAAAGGCCGGGTGTAGGTAGTACGCTGCAATCACAAGACAATCTAAAATTTTTGTATCAGCTGAAGATTACAGCTCTTTTATTGTTAGAGAATGTAAATGTTTACCTGCCATGTGAAGATCACGACTCATTTGTCTGTCCCATCTGTCCTCCACAATCTCTAAGATGATGGGTCCATATTTCTTGGACGTTACAAGAATCTTTCACTTTGCAGCTTCAATTTTGCTGTACACTAACCCCATGGTTGATACTCTATCCCCATCCACACATCTCAGTATCTCATACAGTGGCTCTATCAATGATACTAATATCTTCACTCTATCCCAAAAATTACTGCTGTTGACAATCCCCTTGACCTCCCTTCCTTCACGTGAAGTGACAAAAGAGGAACTCAGCCAAGTCTCACCCCTAAACATTTGTTTCAACCCATCCTTGTACTTCAAAAGGCTCTGCAATGCGATGTAGTTGGTGGCAAATCATGTGATGCTGGGCCTCAATAGTTCACCACCACAATCCTATCTTATCCATGCCAATACAAGTGTGTGGTTGTAGATATATTTCGTGACTTTTTGTGCCACTTCGACAACAGATTTGACTACATGAAGTTAACCAATCTCTTTCAGTATCAGATCTACACAATGTGCTACATAGGGGCTCCAGAAAATGTATCGTCTGGTCCTCATCAGCTCCTCCCCAGCCTTCTTATAGTTTGAGCCATTGTCCGTCACCACTTGAATAATGTACTCCTCCTCAATCTCGGTCACCACTTGTTCCATCAGTGATAGAATATATTGGTGACTATGAACTTGGCCTGACACATCCACTGATCTGTGAAAGAAAATCTGTCTGTCACAATAAACAAGGAAGTTGATCAGACTACTTTTTGTGGTATCTGACCATCCATCACACATCAGTGTGACTCCGTATTTTGTCTATTTTTGTTTGAATGAGTCAATATAACTCTTGATCTCAGTAACTTATTCATCAAGATATATGCCAGCCAACTCTCTCGCTGTAGGTGGTTGCACGTGTAACCCAAGAACTTGTGTTTCCTGAAACAATGGCTTGTAGTAAGGGCTGTTGGCCGCATTGAAAGGTAGACTCATGTGGTGCCACCATTTTGCAACGGCCTGACCAAGTTTCCATTTAGGCCCCTTCTAGCCATATGCATCGTCTATCCTCGTTTGCTTGCCATGCTCTCAGGATAGTGCACCGGGATCCACATCTTCAATGTTGATCGATTGTGTCCTTTTTCTTTGTGAACCTGAGTCACCAGTGAAGAAACTCCTTATGTCCCGTGATTATCGAGTCATAGATGAACCACTACTCCCTGATGCTCCGGTCCTTGCCGCCTCGCGACTTTGCACTCACGTCTCCTCGGGATGTCTTGCCTCTTCCCTACTCTGACGTACTGCCTCACGAAACTGCGCTTCGTAGGGATTATTCACCATGACATACACATTAGGTTGGTCAGTACGCGCTTGTAGGTCTTCGTCACTGGGTGTCCATGCGCATTCATCCTCGTCACTACCGCTTGCTCTTCCGCTAACTACTGCTTCATCTCTTTTCTTCTTTTTTTCTTTTTCTTGTATCTCAACTCTCTTCTCCCGTAGGTGCCTGGCCATTACAAGTTTCACATCTTTAGGTACATGGGTACACACAGCAACCTCTGAGTATCTCGCACCGGCTCCTTCTTCCAAGTGCTTCTTCAACCGAGACACACTTCCTCCCCGGTGTTCTATTTTACAGTAGTTACAACGCCAACATCTACGATTGTCATCCAACATAACTCCGTAGGACCATCCAATGTCATTTGGATGTTCCTTAGGAGCCATAGCGTGCTTAAATGTATCTTCTAAATTTAAGAAATATAAATTATAAATATTGGGCATAGGTCATCCGCCCCCTCCTTTGGCCGTGCCGGATGTCCTGTGGGGGGGCATTTGTTGCACCCATAATTCTCTCAAAATACTTCAAGAATTTTATCTCGCAACCATCGACGGAAAATAAGGCGTAGCGTCGATACCGTCATCCCGGGAGTACCTCCGCGATTTAGGGTCTATTAGCCCAACCACGTATTGTTGCAAGCAGTACCGCAACAAGGGACATTAGGGAAAAAATATAGATAACTGTCAAAGTGGCCGAATAATTGTGTATCACACGTCACAGACGGATGCAAAAACTTCCCCGTCGGGGCGAACGACGCACAAACGAACGGCAAACAAACAATCCTTGCTCTCGCACGATTCTCCACCCACGTGTTGCTGCCATACGGTAGAGAGTGGGCCTTGAAGGGCAATAAATGCAAGGTGACGGCTTCTCCTCGACCCAAGACGATAGAAAAATGCAGAAAATATGCAAAGAGGGGCTAAAAGGCCACCCCGAGGGTCAAATGACCCCGCCGGGCCCCCAGCGGGTTCTACCGACACCCGCTGGGACCCTAGTTGGGCCAGCCGACCCCGCAGGGGGTCGTGTCACCCCGCTTCGTTTGACCCCACTGGGGAGCCAGCGGGGTCAACCGAGCCCACGTGTCAAATGACCTCGGGGGTCTGCGTTTCCATAAAAAAGGGGAATAGGCTACCCCATCTTGTCAGAATTGGGGTTCAAACCACTCTTGTCAAAATTAAGGCAACTCCTCATGTTTTTGACAACCTGGGTCCTCCCACTTCTATAAATAGTCCCCTTGGCCGAGAGACGGATGGACGAACAGAAGAAGACACGCTTAGCGGAGTTTGCTTGTCTGTGAAAAGGCCCATCAAGAGTATGATTTATATATATCCCGGGTCTTGTGTTTATGTCCTTGGAGACTGTGTATGTAATTTTTCATGCATTCTAGATGGCCAAACTACGTAACTCCTTCCGATAATGAGGAATTACAAAAATGCCCCTCCTAGGATTGCAAGAAAATTCAAGTCATGTTGTTTGTAGTTTTATCCTGCAATTTTATGTAATTAGGGTTACGTCCTTACATCCCTTGTCAGTGCGGAGACCCCTTTTTCCTTGTACAGTCAACAATTCGCTGATGACCCATGTACTTGTATGATTAATGAAATATGCCCAGTTGTTTCTTTTGGGGCTGATCAAGAAAAAAGTGCACTTAAGCCCCGACTGTTAGAAATTGTGTACATGCCCCTTTCGTCGCGAATCAACGCCCGAATGTCTTCTACGAAGTCCATTGTCGCTCCTTTCGGTTAGAGACCCTGCTAGCCCAATCTTACACCCAAGTGTCACCTCATACTTAGGTCCGCGTGGGACTTGGTAAAGTTACCAAAATACCCCTATGACCTAGAAGTGATCTCTTCAAAACTCTCCAAAGATGGCCTCAGCACCTCGGAGGGTCAAGGATTCTATTCTGTCTTCTCTCCCACGTGGAAATTCCAGAAATATCCCTGGCCTGGTAAAATTATCAGAACACTCTTGGAAGCCCAAAATTACCAAAATACTTGGAGTCCGAAAAACCTCTGGGCACTTAAAAAATACCTGTGGCTTCTATAGAATTGTGTTCATGTCCCCAAACTATAGGGTCTTCGGCCTAAACTTAATGAGACATTTGATAAAGCCCCAGTCTTGTCAGTCCTTCTGTGGTGCATGAGAGGTAGCTGTGAGTCGTGCAAACGAGCTTGCTCTCAGTTTCAGAACCAATGGAGGGAACCTTAAAATTTCTTTGACAATTAAACAAAGTTGTTTCGACGTTAGGTCGATGTAAATCAACACTGAATGCGGTCAGTGGGAAAATGTTCAGCACCTGAACTCAAATCATCTGATACGATGCGCACTCACGGCATAAACCATGCACGGGTTATTTACACCCTCCCCATGTGCAATCCTTACCATTTTTCTTTCTCAGATAAGAAAATTATATTCCGTGGTGTCCAACAGTCCATCAAGCAGTCTTCTCTCTTGCAAGGGGGGAATGTTTGATGGAAAACATCAGGGTATATGAAATACCCAAAATACCCCCTCCACACAGAGATAGAGAGAGAACGAGCAAGAGAGAGAGAGAGAGAGAGAGAGAGAGAGAGAGAACCTAAGGGTAGGTTAGTAATTCTGCCCTTTAACTCACGTTTAACCCAAGTTAAATCAGCCGTAACTGGCATAACTGCAACTATTAATAATAAATGAAGGGTATTTTTGATGATATGCTTAAATAAGGGGTATATTTGACATAACCGATACTTATAGGGGTATTTATGCAAAAAATCCTTTTTTATGAGTGGTTGGTTTCATGTCTCAAATTGATAAGTATACAAAATGAGAGTACATACAAGAATGCCATCCTTCCTAGAAAATACACTCAACTTAGAGGGTGAGGGGAAAATCTCTCGGCCTCATAATAATTCTAGTGTTGATATACATATAAGATGCTTTGTTAATGAGGCTTCCCAGGCATGCCAAAGGGAAAATTAGTGGCTTCACAACTGAGCATCACTAATCCAATGGCGCATCCTCTATTCCAATCTATAACTCCATCATTGTACTCTTAGCATAGTTAAGGTACATCCCCCCATGGCACCCAAAGAATGTTACCCCGACCATCTTGCACTATAGGGTGGAATGACAAAACAATATCTCAACACATTATGGACTCTTAATCTTTGTCATTATCAAGAAAGTATTGAACCTGGCAATCAGGCCGTGCCAGATGCAATCTCACCCATTTGTGGCATTATGTGAGATGTCAACACAAAGATTAAGAGAACTGCATTTACTGGACTTTGCAACTTTGGAAAACCCAGTAGCTCGACTGTTGATGTATATGAAAAGCCTTGTTGCAGTGATGCCATTTCTATTTGCTCTTTTATGGTTAAAGCCCGTTTCCAACTCCCTGGAGAATGCCCTTAATCTCAATGAATCATATGCTTTCGTAGAATTCATCTTCATGTATGCACAAATGCACTCATGAGCAATCAGAAAGTCCAATCATATAGCACTTCCTCAAACATAAGTACATCTATTTGATGCAGCCAGTTATGAACAATCAAGATCTTCCATCTTCATATACATTTGCTGTTGATTATGGAATATTAATTAATGGGCCTATATTCATTAGCCACTCGACTCCGCTTCCTTGGGAGAACCAAGTAGGTTATGATTATCACTTTCAACCAAGGTTTGCAGTACTATTGGGATGGATCGGCCTAGATCTGTCTTGGTCCGGTACAGGTCAGCCCGACTCAGACTGACTTGGACTGGGTTGCCCAATTTAAACCTTTCTTTGTATTAAAATTTTGAAATGACGCGGACTGATTCAGTACCATATTGCGGGTTGGATCCATCTTGACATGGTAATAGTCACCTGACTCGCACCGATCTGGAACGGGTCGTCAAACCCTGCTTTCAACTGGGAGTGACTATCCCGAAATCTGTGAGCCACATCCAGGGGCCCCCCTTGATCACCTCCAAATGGTGTTGTAGAGGCAGTGAGGCACATTGAAAAATTGTGCGTCACCAGTGTTTTGTCCCCATCTTTCTCATGCACTGATGACAAGCATGGTTGGCAGTATCGGCCGAAATCAATACGTTTCGGTCGAAACATATCAATTTTGGCTGTAACCGAAACGATATCGGACTTGCTCACTGTAGCAGGTCCGAAACTAAAAGACAAATAGTTTTAATGGTTTCAGGCGAAACTAATATCGATTTCGCCTGAAACTTACATGTTTCGGTCCAAAACCGGACGGTTTCAGCCGAAACCCACGTGTTCTCTCTCAGATCTGAGGGAGAAAGGGGCCTGCTGCTGTGTTGGGTGCTGCTACTGTGCTGTGCTGCAGGGGCTGTTGTTGCTGTGCTGTTGCTGCTGAGGGTGCTGCTGCTGCTGTGTAGAGGTTGTTTTCTTGAGGTAAATTTGGGATTTGGCTTGTAACAAAATAACGGAAGCACGAACACTGCAAGAGCATCTGGACCGGGCACCAATTGAACACTTCAAGCAATTGAGTGCGCCCTCCACCAAGCGGCCAGAGAGCTTTATCCTTTGATGGGAGCCTTTCTGAACAACAGACTGTCATTCTGCCAACCCACCCCGAAAAGGAGGTACTAGTCATGGCTCCTACCAAGGACCATCCCTCATCCTCTCACCCCTCCTTCCCCACCTCCCAGCCGTCAACCCCCACTCCCCAAAACAGTCACCCCAACCAAACTAAACCCAACAGCTTAGCCCCTGAACCCCTCCCACCTACCAACCCACAGGGCCTTCTCCTACCAACCTTACCCCGTACCCCACCACAAACTCTTCAGCTCTCCATTTCCCCCGGAACTGCACCCTCCCCATACTCCCCTCCCTCACACCACCCAGAAACGACCATACCTCCAGCTAATAATAATCCTCCTTGTATCCCACCCACCAAAAAAGGAAAAAGAAAAGAAAATCCTGAGGCAGAAGTCCTGCAAGGAAGTATTCCAAAAAAGGCCAAACCCGAGCCCTCCTCCCTGCCCCTGGTGCTTTTCCACCTAGGGAAAACCACAACTAAATCCCTCCAGAAAACCAGGATAAAAAACCCCAAACATGCGGCTAGGATAAAATCTTTGGCCCCAGAGAGGATCCCTACTGACCATGCTGATCAAACGAAGGAAAAGGTTATTGCAGCTGACCTCAACGAGCCACAGGGGGCAAAATGAAAATCCTCTCCTGGAATTGTCGGAGTGTTGGTGGGCACTCCACAATTCCTTACCTAAACCAAATAACCCACTCCCTTAAACCTGACATCCTATTCCTGTCTGAAACCCAAGCCTCACCGGCCACTAGTACCTCCTTTTTGGCTACAAGAAATATTGGTAACTACTATGTCAAAGACCCGGATGGCAGATCCGGAGGACTTTGGGTTTGGTGGGTTCCCCATGTCCAGGCTCAAGCCATCCATGCTGCTGCAAATTGGATTGTTCTGCACATAGAAAATCCCCCCCAAACTCAGTGGATGCTCATATGTGTCTACGCCCCCGCAAGAAGGATCGCCCGGCATGCTTTCTGGACCGAACTTGCAGCTTTCATAAAGGCCCATAACATTCCTATATTGATCACTGGAGACATGAACGCTATATTGGGGCAAGTTGACAAAGTGGGGGGCTCCACCGTAAAACCACAACAGGTTAGAGATTTCCATAAATTCACTATGGACACTCGCCTGTTAGACCTGGGCTACGATGGGCCTGCTTACACCTGGACCAACCGCAGAATGGCCAAATGGCATATCAAAGAAAGGCTGGACAGATCTTTGGCAAATGTGGAATGGAGGTTGCTGTTTTCGAATGCTAATGTTCACCATCTCCCCTGTATTGGCAACGACCACAACCCCATCTATACAAGTTTGCACAGAGGCAGCAATAGAAGAAGGAACACTTTCAAGTTTGAATCCATGTGGACTCTGAGGAAGGATTTCGAGTCAGTTATTCAAAGTAGCTAGCTAAACTCCACCCCCCTTCTCCACAACTACCACCGGAAGACTCAACAAGTCCAAGCACACATCAGGAATTGGAAGAAGAACAATTTCAACCACCCTCTATACCAAAATTTCAACCACCCTCTCTACCAAGCTAAAGTGTTAAAAAAGGAAATGGACCACATCCAGTCCCTTCCCCTCACTGAAGAGAATATCATCAAAGAAGCTCAACTTGAAAGCCAGTTTGAGGAACAGGTAAAGATGCAAGAGGAATTTTGGAGACAAAGAGCTAAGGCTCACTGGTTCAAGGAGGGGGACCGTTGTACCAAATTCTTTCACACTAAGGTCCTGAACAGAAGGAAAACCAACAATGTCTCATGGATCAGGCTTCCGAATAATAGCTGGACATGGGATGCCATGACCATTAAAGATACCTTTGTTAACCATTTCACACAATTATACACCTCCACCACACCCACCCCCAACCTGCTGCACCTTCCCTCTCCCAATTCGACCATCTCCCCATCTGAAGACCTACACTTTCACTCCCCCCCCCTCTCCTGCTGAAATTGAAGAGGCCCTATTTGCATGCCTGCGTGTTTAGTTGCGAGGTGGGGATCCGTGTGACCCCTACTGAGTCTGGCTGTGACTCACCCTTCCTACTTTCAGGTGGGCAGCCTCGACTTCCGGACCCTGCATCTCGAGCTTTTGGCAGTTGTGTCTAGTGTACCAGTAGTAGTGGACCTGTCCTCTTTCTGTACATTTGACCGGGGTATGCCCCGTGTAGTTATACTTGTGGACTTTTCTCTCAGTTGTGGGACTTGTACATTTGTAATTTCTAGACTATTGTACATATTTTATCACGTTATTAGTTTAATTTACTTTCACACTTAATTATTAATTGTCGTTTAAATTAATTTACGCATTGTAATCCTAATTTGTTATACAACTCTTCGACAAACTCCACTAACCCTTCAGGGGCCTCATCAGCCTCTTGGGTGGCGTCCCCAATTCTTGGTAGCGATAATCTGATATCATCGGGTTGTCAGTACCTGGAGCTCTGGTTCGTTACACCGGGACTACACGGTGCCACGACACCTGGCCTCAACACTATGCCCAGCATCTGTCAGACCAAGAGTCAGCACACAGACCGAGGTCCACGCACCCAGGACTTTAATCGGCCAAAAAAGACACACCTGTTAGACCAGCCCCTTGAACGGTCCCCTCTGGGCCGCTCAAGGACATACAGCTGGAGATGAGCCGCACTAGGGGATATACAGCCAGCACTGGGCCGTTCTTCTCCTGATCCAAACGGAACACAAGCAGCTAGTCCAGTGCCGCACAATAGAGGAACGACTGACTCTCAGCCGCACCAGGGGGATGGACGATCCAACTCGACCGTACCTCCTTCGACGGTAAAACACATGTGCTGCTGGACCCTAGCCGCACAGGGGAAGGGCGGATAGGACCTCACCGCACAAGGCGTGTGCAGACCAACCGTGGCCGCACCACCTGCCAACGGCACCAGATGACGTACGGCCAGCCCCAGGCCGCACGAAGAGTCATGCGGCCAGACCCTGGCCTCACACCCCAATCCACTGTGCAACGGTCACAAGCAAAGGTCAAATACTCAGGGGATGGGCGGTTGACATGGGGCCGCACATAGGGGACGTGCAGTCCCATGACTGGCCGCACAAGCCCACTGCGCTCTGAGCCGAAGTGCGGTCCTCTCTGGGCCGCACATGGGGATGTGCGGGACCTGGTTCGACCACGCAACCCTCACTAGCGTGAAAATGGCGAACACACCGGATTTCGCCATTTTCGGCCCCAAACAAGCCCCACGGAGGGGGAAATGAAGTGAAAATAACCCCCAAGTCCCGTAGCATGATTCTACGCCCTCAAAATACAAAATCACCGCTCAAAACTGTGGATCAGGCGAACTCTCCCCGCGATATGGTTTTAACCTCCCGGCATGAAAATGACCCCTCTCGGCCTCGCACCGGGCTAGAAATCGCGGGAATGGAGCGCAATAGGCTAGGGAACGTCACCTACCTCCGTCCTGCGTCAAGGTGTGCCGGATCGTCCACAAATCGTGAAGAACGCCATTAATATCCTCGAGCCTTCACGCTTCCCACGCACACCGCACGCCCACGCGACCGCCTCCCCGTCACGTACGTCGTCGTGTCGTCGCCCCGCCGCCATCTACAGCCGGAACGGAGCACCGGTCAAACAGGAGAGAGATAGAGGAAGGAGAGGGGCGCAGCCACGGGAGGAAGAAGGAGGAAGAAAGGGGAAGAAGAAGAAAAAGGAAAAATAAATGTTGTTTAAATAAAAAATCTGATTTTTGAGAAAAATATCAAAAAATAGAAAATCACATTGTCGCGATCCTCAGAATGCACCGGTCGCAACGGTACCACACTCGCCCGGGTGAACGACCCGGTTCACCCGCAGCAGAGTTCCGCAAGATTTGTCGAAATCCGGGCCGAGAATCAGAAAAACACGCAAAAAAGTCGCGAAACACCTCCGGGCCTCCAAAATAGATCCGGATCGCGCCGATCCAAACACAAAAGAGGTCCGAAACGTAATTTTAGACACAACGGAATCAGACACTCCGAGAAAATAGATTCGGGACCTGAAAATAAGGATCTGAAAGGTCCGGGATATTACAGCCCTCCCCCTTAAAGAAGTTTTATCCTCGAAATTGAGAATATGCCCACGGGGAAAGAAGAGGAAGACTCACTCAAATGGGTATGAGAATTGTTGGCGCATCTCATCCTCACGCTCCTAAGAAGCCTCACCACCAGAGTGCCGCTGTCATACCACCTTGACCAAGGGGATGACCTTGTTTCGTAGGCGCTGCTCTCGCCTATCCTCAATGCGGTCCAAAAACTCTATGAGAGAAAGATCTAGAGTCACCTCGGGCCTAACAGAATCCTCAAGCACATGAGAGTCATCGGGCATATACTTCTGTAATATCGAGACGTGGAACACGTCATGCACCGACGCCAACTCAGAGGGTAACTGTAGCCGGTAAGCTACCTCACCGATGTGCCCCACGATGAGAAAGGGACCAACATAGCGGGAACTCAGCTTCCCATGCCATCCGAAGCGCATCACCCCCTTCATGAGAGAAACACTCAAGAACATGCGATTGCCAACAATGAATGCAAGAGGCTGCTGCCTACGGTCAGCATAACCCTTCTGCTGACTCTGGGCCGCCAACATGTTCTGACGAACCAAGTGGACAACATTCACGCACTGCTGTACCAACTCCAGTCTCGTCAAAACACACTCACCAATCTCAAACCAATCAAGTGGAGTCCGACATGGACGCCCATACAACGCCTCATAGGGAGCTATGCCAATGCTCGAATGATAGCTGTTGTTGTAGGCAAACTCTACCAATGGTAGGTGGTGGAACCAACTCCCCAGCCACTCCAGGCAACACGATCTCAACATATCCTCCAAAGTCTGGATGGTCCTCTCTGACTGACCGTCTGACTGAGGATGGTACGCCAAGCTAAAAGCTAACTCAGTGCCTAGAGCCCTCTGGAAACTCCTCCAAAAATCAGATGTGAAACGTGGATCTCGGTCGAATACAATGGAAATGGGAATCACATGCAAAGGTACGATCCGCTCCACATACAGACGTGCCAGCATGGGAACACTCCAACTGACTTTGATCGGTAACAACCGAGCCGTCTTCGTCAGTCGATCCACAAGCAACCAAATGCCATCATGCCCACTCGGAGTCCTCGGCAATCCCACCACAAAATCAGTGGTCACGTGGTCCCATTTTCATGTGGGAACCTCCAAGGGCTAAAGCACACCTCTTGGTCGCTGGTGTTCCACCTTCACCTGTTGACAGGTCAGGCACCTGGACACAAACTCAGCAACATCTCTCTTCATGCCAGGCCACTAGAACTGCCTCCGCAAGTTTCGATACATCTTCGTCGCACCCAAGTGCATAGTGTACCTGCTCCCATGAGCCTCTCGCAACACCGCACGATGAACCTGCTCCTCGACCGGGGCGTACAGCCGGCCACGGAACCTCACAGCACCGTCCTCGCTGAGCTCCACATCAGCCATAGCCAAAATCCGAGGCAACTTAAAATCTATCTGCTGAGCCTCTGTCACTTGACGGCGGATAGCAGGGGTGACAGTCAAACTCGTAAGCACCGCAGACCGAGGCTCTCGGGGAATCTTGAGCCTGAATGACACTTCGGGCACTTATTCTCAGAGCCTCCACTTCCTTAACATCAAGGCGTTGACCATGACCTTACGGCTCAAGGCATCGACAACAACACTCATCCTGCCTAGCTGATAGGACAGGGTGAAGTCGTAATCCTTCATATACTCCATCCAACGCCTCTGCCTGAGGTTCAGGTCCTTCTGAGTAAACACATACCTCAAACTCTAATGGTCAGTGAAAATCTCAAACTTCTCACCATACAGATAATGCCCCCAGATCTTCAACGCGAAGATCACAGTGGCCAACTCAAGGTCATGGGTGGGGTAGTTCTCCTCGTGTGACTTCAGTTGCCACGAAGCATACGCCACAATCCAACCATGCTCCATCAATACAGCACCCAATCCGACCCTGGAAGCATATGTACACACCACAAAACCTCTCGATCCAGAAGGCAAAACCAACACCGGAGCCGACGTGAGCAATCTCTTCAGCTCCCTGAAGCTCTACTCACACTCATCAGTCCAGATAAAAAGTACATCCTTCCGCGTAAGTCTGGTCATCAGGGCCGCAATGTGAGAGAAATCCTGGATAAACCTTCGATAATAGCCTGCAAGCCCCAAGAAACTCTGGATTTTCGTCACAGACCTCGGCCTCGGCCACTACATTACTGCCTCGATCTTAGCGGAGTCCACAAAATACCATCACCAGAGATCACATGCCCCAAAAAGTACACCTCACAAAGTCAGAACTCGCACTTGCTGAGCTGTGCATACAACTGGTGATCTCGCAACGTCTGCAGCACTACACCCAGATGGTGCCCGTGCTCCAAGGCAGACCGTGAATAAACAAGGATGTCATCCACAAACATGACCATGAACTGGTCTAAATAGGGACGAAACGCCATCTGCATCAAGTCCATGAAGGCTGCTGATAAGTGTCTATTTTCTATGAATAATTCATCGTATGTACACCATTTTTTGTGCATATAATTTCATAATTATATATGTTCTATAGTTGCATTGTTAGGTGCAATGTAGGATCTAGAAGGGGGGGTTGAATAGATCCCTTAGAAAAACTTTTGCTCAATTAAAAAAAACACACCAAATTCAAAGCACAACAGAAGCTAATGCAATAGAATAACACAATGGACTCAACCAGCTACTCACTAATTAGGAAGCAGCACAAGAATGAACAAAGGTACCTTCAGATATACTAGGACAACAATATGCTACCGATTCAAACAATCTTGACTAAGCGAGCAGTGCTAAAAGGATTACTCACTCGGATACAATGCAGTAAAGCAAATATCAGTTTATACTAAAATGTAGCAAACCACACAAGATAAAACTCGAACACTTAGGCCACGATGAGAATGCACGCTAGAACTAGTTTCACATCAACCTGTGAAGGGGGTAGATGAGAAGGAGCAATCACACAAATCAAACCACGAAGCTCATAGCACTTTTAGGTGGTTCGATCTGCAACAGCAAATCTATGTCCACCCCTCACTCAAACCTGAGTGAGGCTTCCCTTGCACGATGAAAGAACACAGACTCAGTCTGTAACAAAAGTTGACACACAGCTTGACCCGGAGGAACACACTCCTCCCTTCTTCTGAAATCTCAGAAGGAAACGTGAGCAATGCCCAGTTACCCACAACCAGAGGACCAGTCCTCTCTTCCTCTGAAGCACAGAGGGAACCCAGAGAATAAATCTCTCTTCCTCTGATAGACTCAGAGGAAACACCCGGAGACCAAGTCTCCCTTCCTCTGACTACACAGAGGGAGCCCAGAGAACAACTCTCCCTTCTTCTGATTGCTCAGAAGGAACTTGATCCCAAAACAAGGTATCGAAAGAACACAAATCGAAGGAATCAAAATAAAATAAAAATGCAAAAGAAGTACAAAAGTAATATAGCTCCAAAGGAGCGGGACAGTTTGAGATTTGATCCACGAACTAAAGAAGCAAGCAGATCTTCAAAGTGAACTCCCAGTGACACTCAATCTTTCCTCACGAACTGAGCTCTCTCACAAATTCTTTCTACTTCCACTCTCAGATCTTCTCACTGAATGATCATCATTTTGATCTTTCCAGATTTCCCTCTTTTCTTCTTTCTTTTCTGCTCCTCTCTTCTTCGCTCTGTTGTTCACTCTTTTCACTGATCCTCTTCCTCTTCTTCACTTCGAAGATGGAGGCCACATATACATAGGATGGAATTTAGTAATTTCTGCAAAAGGATTATCTTCAGATCAGGAGTTTCATTGGTCCAAGTGTAATTTTAGAATATTCTTCTTTAAAATTCTTCTTCAGAGATTGCCACGTGGGCTAGGAAAATAAGTGATCCATTTAAGTTTGAAAGCACCTGATTTCTTTAAGTCATCATGTGCTTACTGAAGTGCATTGATGCTTCGATGTGCTGGGAAGACAGGTCGAGGCAATCTCAATGGTTGCATGTCCTATAACTGCTGGTGCATCGATGCGTTGAAGGATAGGTCGATGCACCCTTTACCAAAATGAGCTTACACAATTGTTGAGACTTCATTACTTCGACACAGAGGCCTTGAACTATTGATGTGGTGTAGATGAAGAAAGACCTTAATTGGAATGCATAACATCCTTGGCAGATAGCTTAGTGCGTCGATGCACTTTCTTGATGCTTCGACGTGGTAGCATGGTAGCACTCAATTTCAGATCCTGGACTTGGTGCATCGATGCACTAGATGAAGACTAGGCTTAGTGCATCAATGCATTACTCCGACTGTGGTGGTGCAGTTGTGAAGATAAGGAGCTTCTAGAGAATCTATTTGAGTGCTTGCCATTCGATCCGTCAATGCAGTCCTCGTGTTGCGTCGATCCACCCAATGAGGGCGTACTTCTAAAGATGACTTCTGGGTACTTGACTACGTCGATGCACAACACTTGTGCATCGACCTATTAACTTGAGTACCATGAATGTGACACATGTTCAATATATTCAGGACTTAGAGTTCATATGATTACATCACGATTCATAGTGTGTCATCATCAAAACTAGAGATCTGGCAGAACTCTGTTGACGAGGGAAGACTTGCTGGGCTTTCTGCATCGTACAGGAAGAAGAAGGAAATAAGGGAAAGGCTCCCTATAACAACCCACACCATAAACTCTTGATTGTTAATTAGAAAAATCAACATAATGCCTACAATCTTTCAAGAAATTTCAATGGAGAATTAACCAGAACCAAGGTAACGAGAGCTAAATCACACAAGAAGCATTTGATGCTTAATGTTGAAACATATGTAGCATCTGATGAGAGACATACTATGTTGCAATATTCATGAACAGATGGCAAACATGAGCTTTATTAGATCCACACTCCATCATTGAATGGTATTGTGAATAGAGGGGCCTTACGAAAAATAGGATGGCATTACCTGACTGAGAAGCTTTGGTCTATCATCTGCCGAGAAGGTAATTTCATGCATAGGCCTGCAATATTATCATATAATGGAAACCACGAAAAAAACACTTTTATCAAAAAGGATTTCTAAGGAAAGAAAATAGGACATTAAAGAAGTTTACAAAACCAGATTGAAAGATGTAGCAACCGAAGAGGAACAGAGCAAGTTTCAGAGACAGACAACTAAAGCAACACTTCTCTCTATCTGGTTTAACCATTGCACCATAGAAAGGATCTACCTAGGAAAGTGCAGATGAGCATTTGCAACACTATCACCATCTTGAACTTGAGCTCTGCTCGCTTCAAGAGCAAGTGCCTCTAGATTAGGAGACGAACCAAAAGCAGGTGGAGGATGAATGCTGCACAGTTAATTACATTGATGCTTAAATAGGATGTATATACAAATGCAACAGATAATCAAACAGAGGAAGATGGATAAATCAAACTTTCAAGGTAAGAAGAGAAAAGCTACCAACCTTTGTCTACTGAAGTTAGCAGCAGAACTCTGTGCATCATCTTCTTCTTGCACATCAGAATCCAATGAATCATGAACCGGAAGAACCTACGGAAAGTCAAATTTTATTGATTGTGCACATATGTTGTTAATGGAAATTTTAAGTAAATGTGCATCAACTGCAAAGGAGTAACAAAGAACATGGGCGACACAAGATGACAAATAGATGAATAAATGTCACCTTCATCAATACTACTTGTATGCTACATAAATAGCCGGATACTTGGAGCAATCAACTCGTACTGATTGCACTCTTCCTCTATATGAAAACTAGAAAATTACCCTCTAATTTGCATTGTATATTTTCCTTGCTATCAAGGCTTCCTATGCCACTTGCAGCCCTGTGATCTTTTACTATAATCTCAAGAGATGGGATAACCTGATAAGTCATTAATTCTTCTACAAACTGAATTGATCTGGAAATTTTGGACTAGGATTGAGTAATCTGCAAAAGTCGAACCCAAGATTGGGGGGGAGCCTTTTCTAGACCTTCCATTATGCATATAAAACCATTACTTCGAGAAAGTTATAAGCTTCATACCATACACTCTGTGTTTTCAGTTCTCAGCAGAAGCTTAAGTGTCTTCCACGGGAATAGGACAAACAATCATGCACATTAAGAGGGGTTTTAAGGCTTGATACATCAGCTAAGACAATGATGCAAGTGGTTTTCAAAAACCTTGCAATAGCATATATTACCATAAATTGAGCAGATATTTTGGTGCCTATTTCTACATTAAGTGTCTTCCTGTAAAGAAAAACCACAACACCTACATTCAGTTAGCTTACATTAAGATTTGAATGAAGACCATTATGCACAGCATAAATGTGATTCCCCTTTTATACAGGGAATAAGTGTAATTTGTTGTTGTCCAATAAAGAAAACTATAACACCAACCATCAGTTAACAAATGTTGACATTTGAATGAAGACCACATACAAGCAAACAAGTCATTCACACACGGAATAAATGTAATTCCTTGTTAGTCATCAGAGGTTGACCTGTAGGTCAAAAGGATCAATATAGATCAGTTCCTCTCTACTTCACAGGCAATCGGTCTGTTGATGTAGACATCTGCTCAGGCAGATCAAACATTATTTACTTGTACCATTGACCCTCCCTGCCCCCTCTCCCCCTCTGACTTCAGCAAGCATGTCGCCCCATGCCCCCTCCCTCTGTCATGCAGCCCTCCTCTGATTGGCACGTAGGCCCCCTCCCCTCTTCCTGCCCACTCTCCCCCTCTAGCTTGCACGTAGACACCCCCTTGTAATGTCCTGAATTTTTCAGACATTTTTCGGATCTGGATCCGTAGGTTTTAGATCACTTTCGGGGGTTCGGAGCGCGTTTTGTGGTTTACGTGTGTTTTTCCTCTAACTAGCCTTCGGAACTCTGTACAGGGTAAACCGTTACGTTTTTCTACTCCGGGACGTTACCAGTGCGTTGAGCGTGTTCCGAGGATCGAGAAAATATTTTTTCTAATTTTTCACATTTTTCAGATTTTCTATAAATAACCCTCCTTTTTTTTCTTTTTCCCTTCTTCTTCCTCTTTCTTCACGTGAGAGCACCCCCCTCCCCGACCGTTGCGGCTCTCCCCGTCCAAGCGACCGCGGCTTCCTCCCTCTCCGACTGCAGACGGTGAGCCGAGGTGGGTGTGGCGGCGATGGCGTGGTGATCGTGGCGGTGGCATTCTCGCGGCGTGGGCGTGGTGTTCAGGGTTTGAGTGTGAACTCAAGATCGGCGGTGATCGAACGGATTTCGAACTTTCTTGAGGTGGGGGGACGGATCCTTACCCTCTTTCCCGCTTTCCCCATGATTTCTAGGCCGAGGAGAGGTTGAGAGAGACGTATTTGTGCCAGGAGGGTGAAAATACATGTTTTGGGGTTGAGCGCCGGATCTAATATTTCTCGGGATTTTGGACCGATCTATGGGCTTAAAATCATGATAGGTGGGTTGGGGAAGAGTTCCCCTTCGTTTTCTCATCATTCGGGGGTGATTGGGGTGTAGATCGGGTTTTTTCCTCTGTTTTCGCCATTCTCGCGCTCGGGTTGGAGTTGCGGTCCTACTAGGGATCGTTTTCTCCATGGGGCAGCCCCCTGGGGGGCCGCTAGGCATTTTTGAATGTCGGTTGGGCTTAGCGGTCCCCAGGGGACCGCTAAGTCTGACAGGCGGTCTCGCGACTGATTGCTACCCCTCGGGTAGCGGCCAACTGATGACCGTTTCCCTGGTCTGATCAGAGCACCATCGGGATGTGTGTTTCTGACCGTTGAGGAGTTGTTTGCTGGGTTGCGCTTAGGGCTGGACCGTTTCCTGGTGCTTTGCGGTCAGCAGATGACCGCCTGGTGGGGGTGGCGGCCTAGCGATAGACCACCACTCAACCCCCTGTCTCGCTGGGTTACGGCCATGCCATGACTGCCTCTCTGTGCTTGGCGGTCTCAGGGAGACCGCTAGGCCCATTTTGTGGTCCAGGGATGACCGTCAGGGGGATGACGATCTTGGGAGGACTGCCACTTCGTTTTCTTTCGAGTAGTGGTTTCCGTGAGTCTGAGTCTTACCTCCAGTGACCCATCCACTAATAGTAGCTTTCCTAGGCACACGTGTGCGGACCCACTTGGGAGTGGTGGAGAGTGTGACCCAGAGAGACAGTTTGTAAGCTGGTTACCGTAGGGCCCATCGTCTTTACAGCATGCATCCAGGCTAGGGAGAAAATTAGCTAGAGGGCCTGACCTAGAGCGCATGGTCTGTGTGTGCACACGTGGTTGGGGGCGTCGGACCCGGGCTGACGAGTGCGACCCCAGCTAGTTATTATTTTGTGGTACTTGTTGTGTGTCTCAGTCTCCGCCAGGGGCGTGTAGGGAGACATTGGGGCATGGTGTAAGACGTCAGGGGACGCATCCGGTCTTGCTTCTAGTGGGTGGTACTCCTGTCTTCTGGCATGTATGGACTTGTTTTCCTGTCGGACCGCTGTCGGTTTGTTCGGCACAGTTAGTTGTAGTGAGCTTTTCCGTTTATTTATTGTTGCTTGTTACTTCTACCGTACTTCTGTTAGGTAGCGTTACTTTCTGCGTACGTGTGTACGTTGCTGCTTCATTTCTCTCGTTGCAAGATGGGGGTCCGTGGGATACCTACTGAGCTAATAATAATAACATTCAAGGATAGTGAAAATAAGAAAAGAATGATGATAATAAAAGTGAAAGTGATAAAAATGTCAATAAAAAGCATGCAATCAGATTTAAGAATAAAATGTGCACATGCATCCAAAAGAAATTAAAATGGTAAACAAAAAATTATACTGATGCGAGATAGGATGACGCGACTCGATACCAATTGAATGTCATCCTGAGACTCTAGGCAAACTCGCGACTCATCCCTAGCGAAGGAAATGTGTGGATGTATGCGGTTGAGAAACTGACAATGAGTCAAGGGTATTTGGCTCTTCCGTGCTCGGATCGAGTCACGGGACGGGTCACACACTCACTCTCTCACAGCGGTGACTAAATTAATATGAATGGGCTAATTATTCTAACACTCAAGCAGCGGCATAAAAAGAACACATACGAACAAAGCAAATGAGACAAAATGGGGGGCGAATGTACCTCCGCGCTCTAGGCGTAGGGAAGACGACCTCGGTCGAGACTCATACTCCCAATACAGTAATTAAACAATAGTTACAGCAGTGAATTTTATGCCCACTCCATGCAGGGAGGTAAAGGGCTACACTGGGACCCGGAAGTAGCGAACTCGGGTTGACGGGCAGCAAGCCGGAATGGCTTTCGGGCCGGAGGCGGGCTGCTGGTGCCACTGGGCACTGTTCAAACTCGGTTCAGACCTACTGGACAGCAAGCAAACTCGGCACTTGGATCGGTGGCTTCCGGTCACCTTCTTGCTGTGGCCGTTGGCTAGGACATTGGCGGGAGGTTGCCCTTTGATCCCTGAGGTTGGCAGTGGCCGAATCGGAGTCAAAGGATTGATAGGGAAATTATACTTCTGATTTGTCCCGCATCCTTGTTGCTGGGTAAATCTGTACGACTCGGCAAAAAGAATTGTTGCGCCCAGATCCGGAGGCGGATTGGAATGAAATTAGCGCCGTTGGAAAGAAGACTCGAAGGGATAAAACATATATTAATTTCACAACCACCAGTAGTTTGTTTAGAAATGACAAACTCTGTGGCACCATTGTTGCTTCTGGGTCAGATTTTAGACAGTTAGGGTAGACAAGGATCTACTCGAAAATCAAGAGTGACCGATAGGGAAGTGGTGGATCTGGGTCTTGGGAATTTTATGGGTGATAGGGTGGGAGGTGAGGATCACGCATGAAGTTTTTGGTAATTTTTTGAGATGGCTAAGTGGGTGGGAAAAATATAAGAATAGACTACTATCTCGCAAATCTACGGATTGGCAAACTGTGAGGGGTGGGGATAAAAATTAATAAAATGGGGCAAACAGTGGCGGATTGACACAAAATTTAAACTGGAGATGGCTAACAAGGATGGAAATGATCTCAAATTTTAAAGATCATAAGATGCACGGATTTTGAGAACCAATGTTTTCTTTAAGCTTCTACCCTGGATCTCAAAATCCTGGACAGCACTCCAAAGATCAGGTTGTGACGGCTCGACAGTGACACGAATGGAGGCGGCGGCGGTGGTGGTTGGAAGACACATCCAGTGGAGGTGATAAGCCATGGAATCCACCCTAAAAATTCACAACAATCTAGCTGCAAGGGGAGGAGGAGAGACAGGGGCACCCTTCGGTAATTGTGCACAATGCAATTTTTTTCTTCATTAATTCTTCAAAATATGAAAATGTTGGCCTAGAGAGATGACAGACAAGAAGGGGGGGTTGAATTGTCCCCTTGCCGAGATGGTAGATTTTAAAAACTTTCTTTCTTAACACAATGGAATTAAACTTAGCAACGCTGATTAACGAAAACTTCAAGTAAGATTAAGACATTCTCTCAAACTTCCCGATCTCACACGGATAGATAAAGCAACTAATCAAGGCAATTACGCTCAACACGGATAGCGGAGGTAGCAGTGTGTGACAGTGTAGTAAATTAATAATCTATATAATGTACCTATGAAGGGAGATAGAAGAAATGACAATCACACAGGCAATCACATACGACACAAGATTTTTAAGGTGGTTCGGGACCACATTCACTTAAGGTAAAGGTCTCCTGCTTCGGCCTATAAAAGGTCCTGAAGGGCACCTTCTCCTCTTCACGCCGCTTAAGACTTCCCTTGTAATCTCTTGCTTCCTCCTCCCATTCCTGCGAAGCGGCCGTCTTCTTCTTCGTGATCATCTTCCGGTGAAGTATGAAGGATGACTCTGACGATGAAGGCTTTAGTGGTTGCTGGGGTGTTCATGTTGCTTCAGTATAGAAGAATGGACGGCGATGGGGCGGACGGCGTACAAGAAGGGATGAAACACGGCAATGTGCTCCCTCCCGACCTCTGGACTGCCGCCCCACTGGGGGAAGGGGAGAGAGGAGTCATTGCTCCTCCTTTCTTTCATCCTCACTCCCCCTCTCCCACTCCCTTCAAGGGAGTGCTCACTCTTTCTCCCTCTTCTATTCTTCTACCAACCTCTTTTCTTTGTTCTGTCTCTTTCTGCCCACTCTCTTTCACTCTTTGGAGGGTGGTGGCTTTCATCTTTCTCCTTCTTCTTGCCTGCGCCATTAATTCTTGATGGCTTTGTTATGTTCCAACTTCCAAAGAGTTGGCAGAGGAGATCTTCTCTTGTTTTCTACAAAGCTAGCGCCCGGGTATTCCTTCCCCTTCTTTTTCTTTCCTATTGATACCATCTCTTCCAAACTTTTCGAGCAGATAAAGTCAGCCAGCCTGTTATCCGAGCTAGTTTCTGCATGGGGTGGAGTCAATGGCTCGACTTGGGGGCTACCAATTTCATCCCCACTGAGTAATCAGTTTATGTTGTACCAATTTTTCTCTTTCTTGCATGTTGTACTGGCTATGGCATATCTGATGTACAGAGATGTTTGATGCAATAAAAAGAAGAGTTATTATCATCATCTATCTCTTACATGTATGAGAAGAAGCTCAAAAATAGAATTTTTGTAATGTTGCCACGTTCTAAGTCCAAGGAATGGGCGTTCCTTCCATGGTAGATAATCGGTACGCTCCTTTTTTGAGCGTCCCGACCACTCGGTAGGGGCCTTCCCAGTTAAGGGTCAGCTTCCCCACCGTCTCTAGTGGTCGAGAGGCTTTGGCCTTTCTCAGAACGAAATCTCTCGGTTGAAATTATCTATCTTAGACTTCGGCGTTGTAGTTCTGAGTCATGCGCCATTGGTATTCTGTAGCTCGGATCCTCACAACCTCGTGTACTTCGTCTGCCAGGTCCAAGTTTTCCAACAACTTCTGCTCATTCAGCTTGAGCGAGAAGTTGATAACTCGGAGGGAAGGGTTGTCGATCTCCAAGGGAATCACAGCATCCATGCCATACACCAGTTGGAAAGGAGTCTCACCAGTAGAAGCTCTTGGAGTTATTCGGTACGACCATAGTACGTTTAGTAATTCCTCGAGCCAATTATCCTTGGCTTTCTCGAGCCTGGTCTTAATACCTTTGAGGATAGTTTTGTTAGCATTTTTGACCATTCCGTTAGCTTGGGGTTGGGCTACTGTAGTGAAGTGATTGTGGATGTGTAGGTCAGCACACTTATTCTTAAAACAAGTGGAGTCAAATTGCCGACCGTTATCGCTCACAATCACTCAGGGGATGCCAAAGCGATAGATGATCGACTTCCAAACGAAACTCTAGACAACTCCTTCGGTGATTTTGGCGGTGGCCTCAGCCTTGATCCACTTGGAAAAGTAGTCGATGGCAACGATGGTGAATTTCTTCTGAGCCTGTGCCACGGTAAAGAGGCCCAAGATGTCAATTTTCCACAGAGTAAAGTGATAAGGCTCAGTTAGGGTCACGAGTTCTGATGCTGGCTAGTGGACTAGGTGATCAAACCACTAGCATCGATAGCATCTCCGAACGTAAGTGGAGCAATCGCGCTGGAGAGTGGGCCACCAGTAGCCTTGTTGCAGTAGGAGCCATGCAATCGACCTGCCCCCTGGTGTGGGCCACAGATGCCTTCGTGGACCTCTTCAATCGCTCGGTGACCTTTTGGAGCATCGAGGCACTTGAGGAGGGGACCAACAAAGGATCTTCGGTAGGTTATAATCTTCCCAACCAGAAAGAAACAAACAGACAAACTCTTTAATCCTTATTGTGCATGTCACTGATTAGGATATCTGAGTTGAAACCTTGAATGCTTTATAATTATCGCATTAAATTGCCATAGAGAAATTACTTTGCAAGAGGCTGACATGCAAGTTGGGGTAGCGAAGTCACAATTCTCATCTCAGAGATAAGTTTTGTATCCTCCATTACATTAAGATCCAGAAGTTCAGCTCCAAATTTCCATCAATTTAGGTGAGTAGCAGCTATTCATGGCACGCACTCCTTCCAAACCTTGTGAGGTTGGCGTATAAAGTTCTGAGCTAGATTCTCCATTAAAATTCAAGTTTCGCAAAAGCTTATTGATCAGTTTGATAATCGAATTGTCGAGAAACATATGTTAAACGATGAGAGAGAATCAAAAGTGAGACTCACACCCTTCCCTCACACGCATGTACCGTATTTGACCCCGAGCGATTTGTTAGACCCGGAAGGTCAAACTGTGCTGTCCTAACTGAAAAACAAAGAGGGCCTAAAAGTTTTTGCTTCTCCTCCGCTGATTGTGATTCATGTCTCTACCAATAAATGTAAAGCACTTTATGATGCAAAAAACACAGCAGGAAAGGCCTAAAATTTTAAACTTCAATAAAATGACCTGTACAAATTAAGTTGCATCCACGTAAGTAGTGAAAAGTTTAAACACAATGAGTACAATTGATGTTAGGGCAAAAGTTGCAAACAGTGACATTACTGTAAGAGATGTTTAAAGCGACTATACAGTGAAAGAATTGTGTCAAATGATGTAACACATCATACTACGGAGTTTGGTGCATAACATCACAGAAGAATTAACCAAATATAGAGAACTCACAATAAGTGTACAAGAAAAGAGTCATTCTGCAAAATTCTCATGAAAAGGAATCGGAATAGTTGCATGTAGCTTACAATAGCAAAGGCTAAAGAAAAATCTATATTTGAAGCAATGAACAATATCACAATGCAAAGAAAGCCAAGTTGGTGTATCAAAGAGCATTCAAAGAAATTAACAAAGTCCCATTCGGAATGTAATTGAACGTGGTAGCAATGCACAGATATACTTGCATGAGATTGGGGAAGAATCGGTTCTCTGAGGATGCCAACGGAGAAGCCAGATGCTGGAGCCCCGCTGAATGGAGCCAGCTTGCCATCACTGCATCCCCCGAGTCACTCACCGGCCCTACACCAGAGGCATGTTTATCATACAGTGCAGCCGCCGTGGCAGCAGCATTGCTTTGCTGCACCAGGCCAACCTTGTGGCATTGTGATCGGCGTTGCGGTGTCAACTTTTACTGATCAAATGGGAACAGCCACTGCAACCAACAGTTAGTGGATAAAAATACAAATTCAAAAGAAAAATCACGATGACTCGAACCGATCATCCCGACGGCAAAACATCAATTGAACAAGCACCGATTGAACCAGCGATGATAAATTTATCAATTCGCTTATATTTGCATAACTCAAAACATGATTATGTTTACATCAAACCAATTTGATCTTGCGTGGTTTACCCCCATTTTAGATGGTGAAGTCCTCGCTAAGTTATTATCATTATCGTTAGTTGAGATAAATGAAAAATTTGTAATTGAAATAGTCATTCTTGGGGAGCTAATTGGGGACAATGTCTTGGTGTTGGGACCTTTTTGTAAAGGGGTTGTGTGCGATGATAGTTCATACTTGTACATTCTTTTCTTTTATTCAATATACTCGCGGTGCCACCCACATTTCTAAAAAAACATGTCACATAGATTAAAAGTAAAATAAAAAGGGAAAAAATACCTACTCATCATATAGCGTTTAAGAGGTTAATCTAAAAACATGGTTATGTTTTATCCTTTGTCCAACAAGTACCATACCGACACATAAATAAGAGTGTCATTTATTGCCCGGACTCTAACTACTGAACAAAGACTTACAAGTCATGAAATCAAGACTTGGTATAACCCAGGAGATAATGTCTCAGCAAGTCTACCCGGAGTAATAATAAAGCAGGAAATAAATAACTGCTCATTAATAGCTACAAGGTCAAGTGTGTCTTATGTCCAAAATAAGTATAGTCCACAGAAAGAAAAGTACAAGTACGCGGGGCATACCCCGGCTCTAGCAATTGGCAACTAACTCTGGCCGAACAAATCATGAGGAATCTTAGACGTGCCTCTCGACGAACCCGCCTCACCTGAAAATACAGGGGTGAGCCCCATTTCATAGGCTCAGTAGGGATCCCGCAGACCCCCACCTTGCAATGAGAGAAACAAGGCCGCAAGTACACACGTACGCAGAAAGTAACGCTACTAAGTTAAAAGCACGGTAGAAGCAACAAGCAATAATAAATAAACAAAAAATCACACTACAACTAATCGTGCCAGACAAACCAACCATGGTCTGATAAGGAAACAAGTAGTACCTGCCAGAAGATAAGAGCACTACCCACTAGAAGAAAGACCAACTGCATCCCCTGACGTCTTACACCACGCCCAAGTGTGTCCCTGCTTGCCTCAGGCGGAGACTGAGACACACAACAAGTACCATGAACAAGGACTAGTTGGGGTCGCGCTCATCAGCGCGAGTCCTTTGCCCCCAACTATGTGTCCACACACAAACCATCTGCTCTAAGTCAGGTCCTCTAGCTGATTTTCCCCCCCAGCCGGACTCAGACAGCAAAGACAAGGGGCCCTACGGTAACCAGCCTACAAACTGTCTCTCCGGGTCACGCTCTCCACCACTCCCAAGTGGGTCCGCACCCACGTGCGTAGGAAAGCTACGACTAGTGGATAAGTCACTGGAGGTAAGACCCAGCTCACGAAATCACCGATCGAAAGGACACGGAGCAGTGGTCCACCCGGGACTGCCATTCCTCTTGCGGTCACCCCAGGACCGCAAAATAAGTCTAGCGTTCTCCCTAAGAGTGCCAGAACCAGGCAAGCGGTCAAACCATGGCCGCAAGCAGGCGAGCCACAGAGGGCCTAGCGGTCTATCGCCAGGCCACTAGCCCAACCAAACGGTCCTCAGAGGGTTGCAAGGAACTAGGAAAATGGCCGTGCTCTGGCTGCTACTTAACACGTGACTCCCAAAGGTCGAAAACATGCACCCCGAGGGTGCTCAAACCAGGCAGGATAAAGAGTCGGCATCCGACCATTAACCAAAGGGTAGCGGTCTATCGTGGGACTGCAAAGTGGGTAGACCGCCAAGCCCAACCGATGTTCAAAATCACCTGGCGCCCCCCTGAGGGCCTCCAAAGGGGCCTAGCGGTCCCTGGAAGGACTGCAACCCCAACCCAAGCACGAAACGACGTGAACAGTCCAAAAACCCGATCCGCGCCCCGATCATCCCCCGATGATGGAGAAACAAAGGAGAATCAATCCCTAACCCTCCTAGTATGATTCTAAACCCACAAATCGACCAAAAACTCTGGGAAACAAAAGATCTAGCGCTCAAACCCCAAACATGCAATTTTACCCTCCCGGCTCAAATAAACCCCTCTCAACCTTCCCTTGGCCTACAAATCACAAGGAAAGCAAGAAAGATTGTAGGGATCCGTCCCCCTACCTCAAAGGAGCTCGAAAGTCGTCAGATCACCTTCGATCTCAAGTTCACGTTCAAAACCCCAATCTCCACGACGCCAAAATAGAACCACCACGATCACCACGTCGCTACTATTGCCGGCACGTTGCCGCCTCAGTCCGCTGTCTGTAGCTGGAGGAGGAAGGGACACTGCGGGCCGCGCACGGGAGAGAGTAACAGTCAAATAGGGGGGGTGCGCTCACGGGAGAAGAAGAAGAAAGAAGATGAAAGAAGAAGAGAAGAAAAACGGGGGTATTTATAGGAAATTCATAAATCAAAAAATATGAAAAATTAAAAAATTATTTCTCGATCCTCGAAACACGCTCAACGCACTGGCACCGTCCCGGAGTAGGAGAACGCAACGGGCACACCCCACAGCCCTGTAACCCCCCTTCGCCGGCACAGCCCATGCCCGGTACACTTTTCTTCCCCTATTCCCTTCTTGCAGTCCCCTTCTTGTAATACTAATTGCCCTGTCTTCGTAAATGCAGGGAAAACTATATTTCGACGTCAAGAATGGCGGTCACCTTCAGTCCTCGGGTCATTGAGAGCCACATTGGGGATGGCTACCTCGCCATCCCCCTTTGCTTCGGGAGCTTCCCTCTTGTGGTAGGCTTCCCCAATTTTCTCAGGGTGGCCTTCATCAACTTGCTGGACGTGGAGGCATCCGCTGAGTCTGAGATCAACGCTCCCACCCAGGGAGCCGTCGAAGCTACTACTGGCCGAGCATTGGCCAGGAACACCGACACTGTCCCAGCAAGGACATTCAACTGCTTTGTGCACCATGTGCACCAAACTGCCGACCCGTCTCACCAAGCGTCGACATCTCACCGCAGAAGGCTCCGGAGGAACCACGCCACTGCTGCACTGAAGAGTCAGATCTCTAGCTCCGATCTCCAGCTCCGGCAAGTCTGTCGTTGTTGGGAGCATCCGAGTCCATCTCAACGGGTACAGGTCTGAAGTAATCCTGGACTGGGTTGTACCTTCTGTTCTAGTACAGAACTCCTTCCGGGTGCTAGAGAAGATGAAGGATGAGACAATGCCCACCGCCCCAGCCGCAGCACCGAAGAATATGCCAGCCCCCGGGCCGGCCAAATCCAAGCAAGTCTGAATCCCCAAGGGAGCCCAGATTTTCTCACCTGCGCAAGCAGGACCCAGCACCTTCCGCCCTCCAAGGGCACTACAAGAGAAGAGGGTCAAGATAGTGACCCCCATTTAACAACCAGCACTTGCAACACCGGCGCTGTTGGAAGACACCTGCCGCTGACACCAAAGGCACTGTCATCAAGCCGTCCGCACAAGGCCATCGATTTACATTCCCGATGACGTTGTCGGCACGCTAGCACTGGCTTCTCCCCCTGATCAAGTCTGGGAGGGAGCGGAGCAAGCCATGAGAAACTATCTTCGCGGCCCGGGAGGCACACCTTTGGGTCGCCAGAGATTAATGGGGGCAGTAGCCTCCCCCTTTGAGGAAGAAGAAGCCCAGCCTGTACCCAGTGCAGAGTCAAGGAACAACTCAGAGGAGCAACACCAAGCCCCATTGCGGGAAGAAGCAAAGCCCTGGAGGTCGGTCTTTGATAGACTAGTCTTTCCAGGCAGGCTGTCGAGGAGGGTGGCGAGAAGAGGCAACAACCTAAGCGTCTACACCTGCAACATTGCAGGAGTGTTTGGTTGGTATGGGACACTACCTACCAAACCAGAAGAGGTGGCCAGGCTGGCCGCGAGACCAGGCCCACTCACCAGAAGGGAGATGTTGCATTATGTCCCTATTATTTTTGATGGTCTTAACACTATGAACACTCTTATATGGTCGTGTCGTTTCTTTGTGAACTTCGTATCATTTTTAGTCCATGTTGTTATAAGTTCGTGTTATTTTTGTGAACTTCGTGTCATTTTTCAGTCCATGTTGTTATATGTTTGTGTTGTTTCTTTGTGGACTTCGTGCCGTCTTAGTCCATGTTGTTTCTATACGTCATGTCATCTTTGTAAAGTTCGTGTCGTCCATTTTTCCATATTTTAGTCAGTTACTTTGACACTTCGTGTCATCTTTAGTCCGTGTCATTCTTATATGTTCGTGCCATTTTTAGTCCGTGTCATTCTTACATGTTCGTGTCATTTTTAGTCCTTGTTATTTTCAAAAGTAGTTCTTCTCACTTTTCAATTCGTGCAGGTTTTACTTTCGAAACATGTACTTCGTGTCATTTTCGAAAGGCATACCTCGTGTTATTTTTTCATCTTCCATACTTCGTGTTGCTTTCCGTCATCCATACATCGTGTTGTTTTTCTTCATAGCTCTTGTTGTCTTTACGTTTTTCATACCTCGTGTTATCTTCGCATTCTCGTAGCTCGTGTCACTTTTGAGTCTTCATAGCTCGTGTTGTCTTTACGTTTTTCATACCTCGTGTCATCTTCGCATTCTCATAGCTCGTGTCACTTTTGAGTCTTCATAGCTCGTGTTGTCTTTACGTTTTTCATACCTCGTGTCGTCTTCGCATTCTCATAGCTCGTGTCATTTTTGAGTCTTCATACCTCGTGTTGTTTTTACGTCTTTCGTACCCCGTGTCATTTTGCATGTTCTATATACCTCGAGCAGATTGTGTATCACTTTGGTACCTTCAACACACTTCTCCACTTTATGATTCGTGCAGCTCTAAATAGTACTCACATCTCGTGCTGTTCTCTATTGGATAAAAATCTCGTGCAGTTCTTGTTCTTCATACTGTGAATATGAACAGTGTTTATACCTCGTGTTGCACTCAAAGCCTTATACCTCATGCAGATTTTGTTAACGAGGCCATACTTCGTGCTGTCTCTTCATTCTTAGCCCTCATGTTGTTCTCTATGTTACAACCTCATGTTGTTTCCCCACTCTCTTACCTCGTGATGTCCTTCCTTCTTGACTTTAATACCTCGAGTCCTTCTGGCACAATTATACTTCTTGCACATCATTTCTGTTGTCACCTCGTGCATGTTTTAGTGGTCATCATTTCTCGTGCAGCTGTTCCAGCCCCAACCCCATGCTGCTCTCACAGTGTCTCCATTCTTATACCTATTGCGTGCATGTTTGCTTGTGTGATTGTTGAAATGTCTTCGTGCAACTTTCTCCATTTCTAATATGATGCCTCGAGCACAAATCTATTAATTCAACTATTTCTGTCAGTCTAATCGTTCGACTGAATGCCAGGTATCTTCTGTCCAGTCGAAGACAATTGCATCAATGACAAGTCACGTGATCCGAGGTTGCAGCTCTCTGACACGTGTATCAGAGGCACATGTGTTCCAGAAGGTGCCAAAGTGAAGATCACGCCATCCACACTCTCGAAGCTCTTCTGAAGAATCCATAAATACTACTGGTCGACGACCAAGACCGGTGCGCATAATTAAAAAAGGGTGAACTACCTAAAAGAACAAGAGCGCCCAGAAGAGGAGAGAAAAGAGAAGGAGTGGGATTGAGAGAGAAGAGTTAGACTAGTGGATCAAATCCAGAGTCATTTGTTTCACTTGTTGAACTGTCAGGGTTCTGTTTTCCAGTCTCTTTCGAAACTCCATTTTGTCTGTTTTGTTTCAATTTCTTCTTCGGTCACGTTAGTTGTTACCCTCTGTGTGTTGAAGAGGAAGAGAGGTCGATCCTCTGTATTTTGCCTTCTGTGTGTTGCAGAGGAAGGGAGGAAGATCCTCCGGTGTTTTCTCTTCTGAGCTCGTCAGAAGTTTGAGGAGTGTGTTCCTCAGTGTCAAGCTGTTAGGCAACATTTGTCTGCAGACTGAGTCTGCTAGTTCTTGTGGAATTTAACAAGGAAGCCTTACTCCGTAGAGTAAGGGGTGGACGTAGATTGCGGGTTGCAATTGAACCACCTTAAAATCGACTGTCGCATTGTGGTTTGCAGATTGTCCTTAAATTCCACCTTCTGTGCAGAACGTGTGCTTGAGCGAGTGCCGCTTAGATCTTTCTCGATGCAACTCCTCTAAATCTTATCTACAAGTAATCTAAGTCCCTCTTCGTTAAAATTTTTGAAGGGGTGATCTATTCAACCCCTCCCCTTCTAGATCACCACACACACACTCCGTGTTTATCAGGCTAGCACCATATGCTCCGCATCTTGTTAGTACAGAGTTGCTGAAGGCCAATTGCTTTATGGTCGGATTGAGGACCATCTTTGTCAAGCAACTTGAGCCCCAAAATATCTGAACTTATACGAATATGATCCATAGGGCACATTTATGTGAGCGGACCCTTGAAAGGTCAAGAAATTCAAGGGTAAGGGTGAAGAATCTAGCCGCAAGCATGAGAAGAGAGAGAAGAAAGAAGAAAGGTTCAGCATCATGGGAACTCACAAATCCTGTGGGAATAAGAGGAGATCCCAAAATGGCAATGGTAGAGGCAATAGTAAGAACAAGAAGGTTAAAGAAGAAGAAGAAAGCTAGTCATGGCGGCTTGCACCTTCTGCGAGAAGTTCGATCATTCAGTCGAAGAATACTGGAAGCACCTTGGCGCTTGTCTTCGCTGTGACAGCCGAGAGCACCAAATGCCCGATCACCCACTTATGAGGGAACAACCCTACAAAAATGATGGTGGGCGTACACAACAGGCTCGTCTCAATGCTGTAATGGAGGAGGAACCTACAAAGGAAGGAGAGATGATCGAAGGTACCATTCAAATTCATTCTTATCCTATCTTTGTATTATTTGATACCGGTACTTCACATTCTTTTATATCCACTACTTTTGCTAAGACTTTACAGGTTTCACTTGTTCCCTTACCTTCGGACCTAGCTATTACCACACCTCTAGGTTCTGGAACTGAACTTAAAACCCATTACCCAAATAGCGAGGCGACTATAGGAGGCCATAATCTTCCTGCAAATCTTGTATGCGTAGACATGGAAGGCTACGATGCTATCCTTGGTATAGACTGGCTGTCTGAACACTATGTCGACATAAATTATCGCCATAGGAGAATCTCATTCTACAAGCCCGACTGATGAGGACATCACCCGGCATTCCCTATGGCACGAGGCGTCTCCGACCTCGTGACCCCTTGGAGATGTGGTCCTCATGGTTATCTTTATCCGGTCGACCGATGGCTTCAATTCGGTCGACCGATTTTACCAGCGTTGACAAATTCAGAAGTTCTCAGAGATCGGTCGACCGACCGAGAGAATTCAGTCGACCGACCCCTTCGAAACCCCTTTTGTTGACTCATGTTTTCTCCAACGTGGGCAAGCTACTCTTTTGGACTTTTGAGTCCCAAAGTCTCCAAATCTGTCAGGAAATGTGGGATGCTATTTTTGACCATCCCTTGCCCAACCCAAGTGATATAAAAACATATTTTTGGGCCAAGAAACTCTAATCATCTAAGGGATCAAAGGGAGGCTATCAAAGGAAGAGGGTGAGTTGTTGCAAGAACCTGTATGAACAGTGATCCGTCCAGCTACTTTTCATCAAGATTCAAGTTTTTCAAGATCATTCTGAAGCCAATCAAGTGGAAAACAAGTGGAGAAGTAAGCCTCAGTTCAAGATCTACATCATTCATTCAGGGGGAGCCTAGATCTAAAGTTTTTGTTTTAGTTTCTTCTTTTATGTTGTCTTGAGCTTCCAGTTTGTATTTTCTTTAATCTGTGAGCATCAAGTCTGTACGCGGATCTATTCAGATCCATTTATGTGTGGGGATCTATTCAGATGCATAGTATGTGCGTGTGAGCTGGTGGATTTCAGATCCAGTGTGTGCGCGTGTGTGCGTGTGTGTGTGAATCTATTCAGATCTGTGTGCGTGTGCTGTTGGATTTAGGATTCAGAGTGTTTGGGGTTCGTCCCTGTTGTTGCTGTGCCTACAGCGTGAGGAGAGTTCTCCCCGTGGGGAGATTGTTCCCCGGGTGTGTGTGCAGGTATCGACCTGCGTGTTGTTGGAGCTTGGCTCCGTATTGAGGATTTTTCCCCGTGCTAGTTTTACAACAGTGAAGCCTCATCGGATTTTGGTGAGGGGTGGACGTAGGAAGTCCGTCGTGGTCCCGAACCACCTTAAAAATCCCGTGTCTTGTGGTTTGCCTTTGTGGATGCATGCTTAATTATTTATATTGGTTGAATGTTTGTGTGTGAATGGTGAGATTGAGAGAACTAAGTTTACCTTGCTTAGTCTAATTTCTTCAATCTCATTCAAAGTTGTAAATTCCATTGTGTTAGTTTTAATTTAACATCGATCATGGGGGACAATTCAACCCCCCCTTCTTGTCTACTCGCCTACCCAGGGACCTAACAACAGCGACACGAAAGCCAGGGAGAGAGGAAGAGAGGGAAGAGAGAGGAACTTGGGAGAGAAGGAACATGAGGGTCAGGTGAGAAAAATGGTCGAAACAGGGCTGCTAGGGATAGACAATGAGGGACTAGGAAGAGTAGGAAAATGGTCCGCGCAAGACCACTAAAGGAGACAAATGGTCAGGACGTGACTGTTAGGCGAGCGAGAAAGAAGGCGGCGAAGGGAGGGGACAAACGGTCGTCTAATGAGCGCTAGAGGAGCCTAGCGATCGCACAATAGACCGGAAGGGTGAAAATATAGTTAAATCCGAGCGGGACTCTCCGGGAGAGTCCCAACCCGTGGATAGGGGCGCCCAAACTACACTAAGACCCACCCTAAGTCAAATTGAGGCTTCCTAGCCTCAATCCCAATGCACTTGGACTAGAATCACAGCCCTATAACTAGGAATATACCCAGAACTCGCAACTCTCAGTAAACCCTCTCTTTAGGCTTTGAAAACTCCATCAAAATCACACAAATCACCATGATGAGAACCTTTGAAGCTAGCACCATGGGTGAGGGTGTCTACAACAGGCCAAGACCAGCTAGGAAGGAGCATGGGGAGCTACAGTGGCTGACCTCCATCCTCAAGCATCTGAGCACAAGCCCTTCAATGGAGGTAAGTTGAATCAAAAGTTCATTAATTCCATAAATTCCTTAAGTCCATCATATTGCTTCTCTACTTTCTCTCTCTCTTTTTTTTTTCTTTTTTCTTCTTCTCCTCTCTTCAGCTCCTTCCTGGCCCAAGATGCTATTCTAGCCTGAAGTGGGTGGCTCCCTTGATAAATGAACTCCCTTTAGAGAGCAAAAATAATCCATTTCTGAAAACTCTTGTCTTCAAAATAATTCTTCTATTGGTCCACGTGTTAATAAGAATATTCTCTTCAAAATCCTTGGATCACGTGCCCAATGTCCTAGGAGAGTGTGCCAGATGTTTACTGATCGAGAGCACCTGACTTTCTTAAGCTTTTCACGTGCCTAGTCATTTTTCAGCCTTGACGGCCTATTATTCACACTTAACGACTATTTGTCAACCGTATCACCTATTTTTCACCTTTATCACTGGGAGCCGTCACCTTAACACTGTTACGTTAGCCTTGAGCCTTCTTTTAAGCTATTTGTCACCTCTAGCTGACATTTTTCATCCTTACTCACCTATTTGTCATCGTTATTGCCCATTTGTCAGCCTTAGCATCCATTTGTCTGCCTTGCTTAACACTTTGTCTCCACTATGAGCCATTCTTCATCGGTATCACACATTTGTCATCTCTGTGAGCTATTTGTCACCCTTGTCCATCATTTGTCATCCTTGTAGGCTATTTTTCACCGTTGAAGGACATTCTTCACTACTATTGGACATATGTTACCCTTGAGAATAATTCTTCCTCTTAGCTCAATATTCTTCAGCACTGGAATCTGTTCATTGTCGTTGTGACCCATTGGTCAGCCTTGTGATCAATTTATCACATGTAAACTTCATTTGACACTTGATTTCTTCATTTATCAGCTTGTTTGATTCTTTTGTCAATTTTTTGATGTTGACCATTGGACCGCGTCGACTCCATTTGAGCACTGCGTCGACTTCACTTCTCTGCGTTCAAGCTTTTAGCCTTGTCGCCTATTTTTCAGCTATATGGAGCCATTTGTTACCTCTATCGGTCATTTGTCACCAATGCTTGCCTATTTGTCACCCCTATTTGTCTTTAGCCATTGCCTTTGTTGCTTTGGCTAGCGGGTGGCTTCTGGCTGACCTCGAGTCGACTCAAAGGGCTTCTGGAGTCGACTCCGTCAACATGAAAACTTCATCTTTGGCCATTCTTCAACATGCTGAGCTATTTGTTACTATTGTTCTCCATTTGTCACCCTTATGAAGATATTTTTCACTCTTAGTCTCTTTTGATGCCTTATGACTTATTTCTCTTCTGTCCATCTATTTGTCACCCGTAACACATATTTATTACTGGTAGAAGACATTTTTCACTCTTGTTCATCTTGACAACATTGTGAGCCATATAATTGCTTCATAGGTGGACTTCTGAGCTTCAGGACTTGTTTAAGGGTTTGACTGAATTGACTTTAAGTTGACTCTTGGATTGACTGCATTGACTCTTCATGGTACTACGTTGACTCTTCATTGTACTATGTTGACTCTTCAAGATATTGTGTTGACTATGTTGACTATGTTGACTTTTCTTCTATTCTTCAGAGTTTAATTGGCTGTCAACCTGTCTTCACATAGATTGTGAATGTGCATGTATATAATATCATCAACATAGGTATAAAGGCTCATGAATGACAGCATAGTTTGTCATCATCAAAGCATAGGGACACAACAGATTTGTGGTCATATTCATTGATGATATTCTCATATATTCCAAGACCAAGAAGGAGCATGAAAAATACTTAAGGATACATTTGCAAACATTAAGAGAACATCAACTATATGCGAAGCTCAACAAGTATGAATTCTGGCTAAAGGAGGTCTCATTCCTTGGCCATATTATTTCAAAGGAAGGTATTGTTATGGATCTTTCTAAGGTTGAAGCTGTTAAAAACTGGAGTAGGCCAACAACTATATCTGAAGTTAGGAGTTTTCTTGGCTTGGTGGGCTATTATCGACAGTTCATCAAAGATTTCTCAAAGATTGTCGTTCCTTTGACTAGGTTCACAAGAATGGAGAATTCCTTTATATGGTCGAAGGACTTTGAGGAGAGTTTTCTAACTCTTAAATAACATCTCACTACTACCCCTATATTAGCACTACCTGTCGAAGGTGGTGGTTTTGAAGTCTACATGGATGCCTCAGGCATTGGCCTTGGATGTGAATATAATCAAGAATATTTTGCTAGAGATTAAAATATACATACCTGAAGCGGGAGGAGGTAGGGGTGGGCGCACATAACTGGTGGAAGGATACTCGGACCTGTAAGAATTAAATGTCATAAGTAAATGGAATATAATCAAAGAATATTTCGCTAGAGATTAAAAAATACAAAGCTGAAACGGGAGGTGGTGGGAGTGTGTCCTTCACAGCTAGTGGGAGGGCACTGGGACCTGTAAGAATTAGATATCATAAGCATAACATATAATCACACAACTTTCATTACATTTTCAAAATAGACATACCTGTCAGCTGTGGTGGTCGCGGTGTCTCATGTGTAGGGTGTGAGCCGACACTCGAACCTGTAATAAATAAATCTTTTAAGCTGATATATAATTAATACACTTATATAGCTAAATCAGAGAATAGATATACTTGTGCCTGAAGTAGATGTCAAAGAGAAGGGAGTAGAGCCCCGCCCACTACCCTATCTCCTCCCACTCCCACTACAACCTTCTCGGACCATCTCTTTATTATGAACAATAAAATTAATACATATTAATCCACAATTATATGAGATTTACAAATGTCATTAAAAATTATGCAAAAATGTAAAAAGGAGGGAGTAGAGCCCTGCCCACACTTAACCCATCCAAGAAATAACTATAAGTATTAATCAGGAATGGTACTTGATATTCACATAGAAGTTGCTTAACACACCAGTCAAGATCGAAGAGTAGGTTTGTTGTTCCTTTTTCTCCAGAGTCGACCCAGCCAACTCCCAGCATTTCAGAAACCTACAGAGACCCTTCATTTCTCATCACTTTCCCCTTCCTATGCCCCTAATCTCCACCCTAACTTGATATCCACCCTAACTTGTACACAAAATACATAGCAAGTTTTTTCCCAAATGATGTGCAAATACTTAAAGGAGATCATTGATTAGCAAGCTAAAACATAACCAACCACATAATACAGTGCAGTTTTTTTCCAAATGATGTGCAAATACTCTCATTGCACTGTGGGGTGCATGCTTTAGTCTAAGGGCTCTCATTCTATTATGGGGTAGGCGCTGGGATCAGGGTATGACCCCCATTTCCAAAGGTAACTACAATGCTCAGTGCAAAGGTACACTTGTAAGTGTAGATTTGATCAGTTCAAGACTGCGACTTCCAGTTCCATTCTAGTATCATGCATTACATGTACCAGCACCTGTGTGCAGAAGGAAAAAAGGAAATTTCCATAGACATTGGTTACTTGGTATGATGTAAGAAATAATCACCCACTTAGATTTTAGTTCCTCATCATTTCAAACAAACAGTTTACAGAAATTTCAGACCAGTGACTTCAGCATCCGATTATAGTTTGTGTTTCAAGTCATTCTGAAGGACATTTAAAGCAACTAAACGAAATCCAGGATTATGAAGCCTCTGGACAGATAAACATGATATTTAGACTATGATCAAACTAATGAACATGAATCTTTATAGCACGATTAGGTTTTTTTGGGGAATATGCACATAAGTAGTACCCTAAGAACCATACAAGAGATTGTGGCATAAGTAGCACTGAGAGACATAAGTCATTAGGTAACTCTTTTCAGTTAGACACAGTGGCTTACCATTTCTCTGTATTGCGAGATCTTTTCCCTTGCGAGATTAGAGTTTTCTCCCTCTTCTCTGACATAGGTGGAGCTGAAGTGGCTCTTCACAGATTGGGCATTCAATTGAATGTTGTCATGTCTGTGGAGATCTTAGAGGTGAACAGGAACATAGTTAGAGGTTGGTGGGAGCAGACAGAGCAAAAAGGGACTCTGATTGACATTGCAGATGTGCAAGAAGTGAATGAGGGGAGAGTTAAGCAATTGATCAGCAAATATAGTGGCTTTGATCTCATCATTGGTGGTGTCCATGTAGCAATCTAGATGGAAGCAATAGGGTGAGAAGAGATGTGACGACCCAGAGCTCCGGATACCGATACACCGATAACATCGACATACCGATACCAAGAACTGGGGGCGCTCCCAGATTGATCTAAAGAACTCGAGTTTTGGTGGACTTTATCCCCTAAAATCATGAGAGAAAGTTCTAGATTTCTACAACCTTATATAAAGTACTCAGGTTCGCAGTTCGCGTAGGGGGGGCTCTTTCTTGGCTCGGGGCGAAGCCATACTACACCGTCATCCCATCTCTTCGACCTTGGCTTGAAGAGGGAAGTATTGACTTTTCACGCTCAAGGGCTTGATTTAGCTGTCTATTCTCTTAGTTATAGTCCTCCCAAATCTCCGTTTTATCACACAGTTCTACACTTTTCTGCACTTTTGCACTTTTCTGCATATTGCACGGCATATTCCCACAGTTATACTACGTGTTTTCTCTATCTATTTGTTCATACATCATCACAATACACACACCTATCTTTTACACCCTTCCACAGGGATTAAAAATCTCCCCTCGGTGCGTTCTCCCCATTTTATTCATCCTATTTTATCACTTCAGGATTGATGTTACACTTCATGTTTCTAATGGGCTTTTCTCCTTTATGGTTTGGCTTTGTTTTGCAGGAGAGCATGAATAGAACGTGAGGCCCTCTCCTATAGCCGGCTAGAAGGAGAGGAGGTTGAATTTCACGAGTTCCCCACACCCCATTTGTCAAGCGCGATCAAGTTTTCATCCTTTTCCAAGGTACACGGTGCCGTTGCACCTCTTTCTCCACACTCCTTGGCATTGCTGTAACTTTGGTGGTGATCACGGTCAATTATCCATCTTTTACTGCCCTTGCTTTGTTCATACTTTTATGCTTGTTCATGCTATCATGTTACTTGCATAGTTTGTGGGGCAGGGGTGACATAAACATCAACAACCTTATTTTTTTGGCGATCACGGTGGGACGGCTAGTGCCCATCACGTTATTCATGCTCTTTTGTATGTTTGGTGTGTGTATGTTCATATTTACATAGTTTTTTCTCCATTTTCCTGCTGTTCTGGGCATTTTCGGGTCTGTCAGGGGGTTGCGGTCCTCTCCAGAGCCGCTAGACGTGCCTAGCAGCCTTCCCTGGGCCGCCAAAGCCTTTCTGTTGGTCTTGCAGTCTTCTGGTAGACCGCATGGGGGAAAAATGATCATCCAGGATGTAACACCCTCAAATATAGTTAAATTGTACTCACTGAGACACCTTTTGAAGTATCGGCTCAGTTCTTAAAAAGAACTCCGAAGTTAAGCATGCTTAATGGGGAGTAGTACTGGGATGGGTTACCTGCCCGAGAAGTACCCCATTCTGGAGCCGATCAATGTTAGAAATGGACAAAACCGTGAGGTCGGTAGGTCAAAGCAGACAATACCTCGATAGTATAGAGTACGGGACATGACAGAATGGTATTCGAGCCGTACCCCAGCCAGAAGTGTGGGAACTAAGTGCCATGTAGGGCAAAATGCTATGCTATGGGAGCCACCTCTTGATCCCACAATGAGACAAAGTGCTACATAGTAGGAGCCACCTCTTGAGCCTGTAGGGGTCACCTCTAGAGTCTTACCTACCTGAGAATTTGATTGCGTGTTATATCTGCCCAACGACGAGGACGTCGCCTATATAAGAGGGGTAGATTGTAAACACTCTTAAATATAGATAAGCTATACTCTATATCACGGAGGCACCTTTTGAAGTATCGGCTCAGTTTTTGAAAAGAACTCCAAAGTTAAACGTACTTAATAGGGAGTAGTATTGAGATGGGTGACCTCTAGGGAAGTCCCCCATTTTGGAGCCGATCACTATTAAAAACGGACAAAACCGTGAGGTCGATAGGCCAAAGCAGACAATACCTCGACGGTAAAGAGTACGGGACATGACAATAAAAGTCAAAAGGATATCAGGGAGCAGACTAAAAAAGTCAAAAGATATTGCAAGAGCAGGCTATAAAAGCCAAAAAATATTGGGAAGTAGTTTATAAAAGTCAAAAGTTATTAGGAAAGTAGGCTATAGAAGTTGAAGGATAATAGAAAGTAGGCTATAAAGCCAAAGGGGGTGTTGGAAGCAGGCTACAAAGCTAAAGGATAGTTTCTGAGCACCTGATACCAATAAGTGGTATCAGAGCTATCCTTCAATCACACTTAGATTATATGTGGTTTTTATTGATTAAACCTTAATTAACATTATTGCAGCACACTTAATCTCCCTCACAATTATTTGTTTATAGTACTTCATTTAACATCTTAACAAGTGGCTTAAAAAGTTTTAATGTTTAGCTAACCCATTCACCCCCCTCTGGGTCGAGCATTTCTCACTTGGCCAACAACAAGCACTGACATAGGCGTACTAAGACTTCCTCGACTGGTAGGTGAAGTAGGATTGTGCTCCAATAACACCTCCCCATAACAGGGGTGCACCGGCGACGACAGAGTCGCGCCAGTTACGTGAACCTTCACTCCTCTCCGCAGCTCACTCCTGTCGCCTGCGTAGCCAACCTTACCGACATCTCGCTAGCCCGTTGCATTCCAACCCTGAGATGGCACAACGATTACAACGCTACAAGGAAGTGGAGTGTGAGCTCGAAGGCAGGGTCTGTTACCTGCATGATATCCTTTAGGCAGCACAGACTAAGGGGTTGATCGACGATGACTCTGACTTCCATGGGCCTTTCTCCCAAGAGATCATGGAGGCGTCGATCCCCCTAAAACTTCAACTGTCATCGTTCACTCTGTATGACGGCACCACCGACCCTATCGACCACATGCACAACTTCAAATCTAACTTGGTGTTACACTAGACATCAGACGCTATTAAGTGTCTGGCATTTATCACCGCCCTATAAGAGAACGCTCGAGCTTGATTCGAGTCACTGCCAGTGGGAACTATTCCCTCCTTTTTGCAACTAAAGAAGATGTTTAAGGAAAACTTCCTCGACTGTAAAGAGGAGGTCAAATCTGTCGTGAGCCTCCTTGCCATAAACTAGGGTCACGAGGAACCCTTATGAGACTTCGTCACCCGCTTTCATACGGAGGCCCTCCGCATTCCTCGCCTAGACGTCAGCATCGCCACGACAGTGCTGACGCAAGGCACTTGAGATGCCACCATCCGAAGGACGCCTGAAGTAGAGTCCTCGACAATGCTGATGGAGGTCCTTGCCCTAGCTCAAAAACATGTCAACTGCGAGTAGAGCAATGCTGCATTAGGTCGAGTAGTGGGAGTCAGTCAACCCGATCGCAAGCGATCAGTCGATTCTCCCCGTGGGGAGAGGAGCAAGCGCGGGCACCGAGATCGAGAGCACCATGATCAGAATGGGTCGAAGAAAAAAGGCCTTTACATGCACTACACTCCACCGTCGGCCCCACCTTAGCAGATCCTCATGGATATCTATGAGGAACCTTACTTGTGTTTGCTCCAAAAGATGAAATCTGATCCGAAAGCATGGAATCGAAGAAGGTACTGTCGCTTCCATCACGACCATGGCCATGACACCGCAAACTATGTCCAACCTAAAGACTCCCTTGAGGACCTAGTCCATAAGGTGCTCTTGGACAAGTTCATCGCCAAGGCTGCTAAGCGACTACAGCAGAAAGCCAAAATGCCACCCCCTATTAATAACTGACCTAACGAAAAAGAGACCATGATGATCTTTGGAGGGCCGACATCAGGGGGATAGCTCCAGTAGGCGTCGTGCGTATGCCTCCTGAGTCAACCAAGTGGACCGTGACGACACGAGCTGCCGTGACTCAACTGCTCAGATCCCTACTCAGGATCACCTCAAGGAGCCTATCGTTTTTCAAACGAAGATTTGACAGGCGTGACCACTCCACATTTTGACGCCCTAGTTGTTTTCACGACCACCAACCAATGTATAGTGCGTCATATTCTTTTAGACAATGGAAGCGATCCGGATGTCATTTCTTATGATTGCCTTGTCTTGATGGATGTGGACCTCTCCTGTATAGCACCCTTACATACTCCCATGTTTGGAATCTCCAGCTCTACTGTCTATCCTAATGGGCAGATCTCCCTTCTGATTACCTTCAGAATCGCCCCAAGAGATGTGACCTTTATGGCCGATTTCACAGTCGTGTGAGGCATGACCAGCTACAAAAACACGTAGACGCTATCTGAAAAATCACGTCTCGCTGATGGGAAACCAAACCTCAGGTCAAGAGAGTCACGTGTCGGATGATAGGAGGGCTGCCCACTAGAAGGAAGGTCAGATGCGTCCACAAATAATTTAGTCTGCACCTCAAGTGTCTCCCTACTCGTCCCAGGTGGAAACTGAGACACCGCACAAAGTAACCAAGGACAAGGGTCTAGTTGGGGTCCTGCTCGTCGAAATGCGTCCGAAGTCTCTGACCACGTGTGCACATATTGATTGACTACGCTACGTCAGGCCCTATAGCTGATTTTCCTCCCGACCCAGACTCGAGCCGCCACAGTGAGAGACCCTACGACAAGCAGCCTAAAATCGTCTCTCCCGGTCCTGCTCTACACCACTCCCAAGTGGGTCTGCACATGCGTACGCAGGAAAGTTATGACTAGTGGGAAAAAATCATTGGATGGAGGAACTCTCAGTAGATAAGAAACGATTTGAGTACTAACGGGCTACGCACTCGCCCATTCGTAATAATCACTAAGTACCAGGTGGCTCGATGCCACTAGACTTTGGACAGTCAACTAGACTTGCTAATCCAACGGTCCTTGAGTCACGCGACTTAGGCCAAGACCATTGTAAAATATAGCATCATACCATTAAATCACCATAGTCCTAGAGTCAGAAATCACGGTCAAAAGAATCCTTAAGGCGGCTCATAACTACCGAGTCCATTCCCTTTCCAACGGAGATTAAGAAGTCTCCAACCCTAGGCTGGATCAAAGAACTCTCGATCATTAGCCATGCACATGGCCCACATGGAAACCACTTTCCGAAGAGACTAACACAATGCGGGGATAGCCCTCAGCACCTACCCAGATACACGGTAACTCGATCTAGCATAATGAAGAAGCTCAAAACACGTGGGAACACTTGGACCCTCAAAACTTCACGGGCACATTAATCGAGATAACACGATTCTTTCGGGCACCCAAAAATATGATCTCTGTCCCCACGAGATGTCTGGAACATCTACGGGGCCAAAGTTTGACCAAAGGATCTCGACCAGGTTGACCGGAGGCCAAACAGGTGAAAAGAATGTGTTTAGGTCGACCAGCCCACTGGGTCAGTCGATCAACATAGGGGGTAGGTCAACCAACCCATTGGGTTGGTCGACCAAACCACTGCCAGCCCCTCTACTAGGGATGAGTCGGTCAACCGAATCACCAGTTTGGTCGACCGAACCATGCCAGCTTACCCTGTCCGTGGCGAACATGCCATCTGTCGACCGAATTGCCCATTCGGACGACCGATTCCGATGACTCACCTGCGAGAGTTCCACCATGGGAGCTTATATCATGTCCCACTCAACCCATTTGAGAGGGAAAATAAGGGGGAACTCTTCGTCATCCTTCTTAGCACCAGGAGGTCCCATTCAAATCACAAAAATCACGCCGAATTGGTGAAATCGTCGTTCACCCTGAAAACATGCAAATTAACCCCCGCATGGAAAGAAGACCACCCTTGACCTCACCTCAGCCTATAAATCACCGGAAAAGGGGATGCACGGGCTAGGGATCCACCCCCTACCTCCACCGATGATTTCCCGCGTTGAGGACACCGATCCCACACGAAATCACGCCGTGAACCACTGCCAGTGCCTTGAATCCGTGAATGGGCTTCACCACACCATCACCTCGTTCCTCTCTCCATCTTCACCACTCGTCATGTAATGCCCCAGGTTTTTTTGGATATTCTTTGGATCAGGATCCGTGGGTTTCAGATCTCGTTCGGGCGTCTCGGATTGAGTTTTGCGAATCATGTGTATTTTTCTCTGATGAGTCTTTGGAACTCTGTGCAGGGTGAATCGTTGTGTTCTCCGACTCCGGAACAGTACCACTGCGTTGTGCGTCTTTCAAGGATTGTAGAGGTAATTTTTTCATATTTTTTTAAATTTATAAATTTTTTAGATTTTCTTTATATAACTCCTAACCCTTTTTCTCTCTCCCCATCTCTCATTTCTCTCTTCCCTCTTAAATATTGGGTCCCCGAATCTAACTTCTTTGATTTTATACTTAATTTAATTCCTAAACGAGTGAATTGAGGGTCGAGCCCAAACTGAGAATCCGATTTAGATTCTGTCAGCTTTCATGGGTCACTTACGTGTCTCTGGTCATATTGGAACAATCAGCACACCAATCGAACTAGCATTTCAGATATTGGGCCACCAAACCTGACTTTTTTTACTTTTCTACTTTAACTTAATTCCTAAATGTGACACATGTGCAAGTAATTAATATTTCAATACTTTTGAATTGTGATTAACAATATCAAAAAATGTAAGAAACATTGTACTCACCTAAGAGGGGTGTGTTGAGGTCGACGATGAAGGATGGTGAGGAGGGACCCAAAACTGGCTGAAGTAGGAGGCCATCATTTTCATTAGTGTTGGAGATCGTCGACTCCAGCATCTTCAAGATCTGCATCTACAGCGACTACGCGAGGTGCGTCTGCACCGTCTTCGAAATCTACACCTGCAGAGACTGCATGACCTACGTCTGCAGTGTCTCTGAGATCTTCGAACGCAGTCGCTGTGAGAGGCATGTCTCCAGTTGCTCCACCATGCGGTCGAGCTGGGCCTTGGAGCCGACAAAGATAGTGGCATGGAAGAAGTTGCTAGTCAAGGCTAAGCATGAACCATGAGAAGATGATATCACCGGGCTGCAATCGAACCTCTCCCCAAAGCCGTGCACCTGACCTTTCTTCGGTGGGCCAGCTGTCGCTATCCACACCTCGTAGTCTTTCTCTGATTGCAGCTCGATGTCCTCCCCATACTTTTCCTTCGTCTACCTCGCATATGCCTCTTACGAATTGAATAAAAAATCATAGATCTCTTATTAAGCAATCATATTTGAAATGAAATAAATTAGAAATGCTAATAAACTTATTGCCACCTCTTGGGATCTTGTAGAGACATATTGATTCATCCCCTTCCTCTTATGTGTTCAGTCGAACACCTCCCAGTACTTAGCTTCACGACCGAGATCCGATTCTTGTTTTACAAATTACATAAGAGATGCTTTAGAAATAGAGCTAAGGCAAAGGGAAATCCCCTACATTGATTATGAGCATCTAGCATTCTTAGTTGCACATAAGGGAGTCAAAATTTCATTCATTACAGACAAGGATTTACACAATGTCTCCATACATCAAACCAACATTGTTTCCATATTTCCATTCATCAAGCCAAAACAAATGCAAGACTAACATGCAGACAGAATAAATACAAAACTAACATGCAAGCTAACTATAATGCTCTAACTAACACTTTGTGTACGTTGTCTATCTAAAACTTCAGAACACACATCACAGCTCAATTCTTCAGCACAACACTAATTCTTCAGCACAATACATGACTCTCTTCTCTCCCCCTTTGTCATTATCAAAAACCATCAAAGGTAAACTATTTTTCTAATGATCTTTTCTTCCTGATGCATCAGACATCTACTACAGATGTTCCACCTCTATGCCTTGGTCTTCTGGTGGGTGGCCTGCAAGAACTTCCACATTCTCTCAAGGGTACTACTAGGGGAAATTTGTTTAGAAGTCTATCAACTTTAGTATGTAGTGCAGCAAACTTTGCAGTGACCTTTTGATCATTCTAATGTACTTGAGCTTGAAGTTCTTTAATTGTAGTTGACAGGTCCACAAATCAACTTTGTAACATGGTGCACATGTTCTCTAACTGAGATGTCTGTTGGTGGTGAATTTCTGCCATAGAAGTGGAAGAACTTGTAACTTGCACAGTGACAACTTCTTTAAAACTGCTAGACAGCTTCTGCACTTCTTCTTGGATAGTGCCAAGTTTAGCATAAATGTTACCCATTTGAATTATACTGCCCGGGATTTCATCTGTTAGGGTGTTTATTCTTTGGGACAATGCTTGCTGTTCTTAGCGTATGATGTTCAATTCTTCTCTGATTGTTTATTGTTCCCTTCTAATGTCAAATGCATGAACTATCATTTGAGTTATCTTCATATGTGTCTTAGGTTGATGAGCGCCGGAGGAACTCGTTCAGAAAAATTTCTGCGGAGTAGTCGTCTCGTGCCATCCACGGACCGAGGTGATCAGCGAACAGTCCGTGCCGGCCGTTAGGCCGTACGCCCGGCTCAAGCTCCTCCTGCGCGAGATAGTATGACCGGGGAATCGAGGTGATGACATGAACCTTAACACGTGCGCGGGTCACGAGTACATTGAGTCGGCGCTCTCCTCCGTTGCGTGAGAGCGCTCCGAAGTTGCGACTGAACTTGCCATCTTTCGTCAGTCCAAATGTCGTGCAGACGATCATGTGATCGCGTTCGTCGCCTTGGACATTCTCCAGGTTTTTGACGAAAAGTCCCTCGAACGAGTCACGACCACGACGCTTGCGTGCGACTTCAAGTCGCTCGGCGAACAACAGATCGTTGGCGGCACGAGTATCCAAGGCCTCGAGGATGGTATCGCGTTGGTTAAGGTTGAAACACGCGATTCCGATGGATGGCGGAGTCGGCTCTCCAAGCAGTTCGGCGACAAGTTCGACCGCCTTTTCCGCTTCACGTCGATTGGCGCGTTCTTCGTACACACCGTCCGCCCGTATCAGTTCGATCGGCGCGCGCGGGCTGCGCGCGCGCGGATGACCGGGCACAGCCTGAAGTCTGCCATTATAGTAGGCGCCGTTGGAGAACTCGATCAGGTCGGAGTTGGCAGAGCGATAATGCACATCAAGGAACGACTCGGCGACGCTGAGATTGAGCGCAGCCGACAACAGATCCTCAGCCTCCGACTGTTGTTCATCGAAGACATCCTCAAGCGTTTCGGCCTCGCTGTTTTCCGATTCCGAGAGGGCTTGTTCGAAGAATCGCGTAGGCGGCAACTGACGAGGATCGCCCGCAATGACGACGCGCTTGGCGCGCAACAGCACCGGAAGTGCCTCTTCCAATCGGCACTGGCTTGCCTCGTCGAAAATGACGACGTCGAAGAGCGTTTCACGCGGGAAGATTTGAGCCACAGTCGCCGGCGATGCCATCCAAACGGGAAGCATGTCGTAGAGAGGATCGTCCACACCACCGCCAGCAGCGATCATGCGCCGGAGTGACATCGCCTTGCTGCCCCGGGTCATCAATCGCTGCTTCAATGCAGTAGCGTCCGCGCCAAGTCGTCCGCCAGTTCGAGCAAGCAGTCGTTCCCGACGACGCCTATCCCAAAGTGAGGCGATTTCTGCTCGGACAAGTTCGGGCTTTTTGGCCAAGCGTTCATCGTATTCGGTGAACAATGCGTCGATTCTTCGCGCATCCAGTCGTCCCAAAATCGCCTCCGTGCGCAGCCGCTCCCGAAGTGTTCCAGTCAATGCGGCCAAGCGGAGGGAGGGCAGAGCGGATTCTACATCGAGCCCAAGCTGCGCGACGACGGTAACAACATTCGAGAGTTCCGTCGGCATCTCTTCCAGATTGCGACGGAACCTGATCAGTTCGTCGAGCGTATCGAAGATGCCGCGGAACGCCTGCTCGTATGCCGCCTGGCTGGTGGCGAAGCCGGCGCGATAGACGCCGTTGACTTGGCCTTCCTTGCGATTGGCCGCGACCGGCGCCTCTTTCGGATCGGGCGTGAACAGGAGCGCCTGATAGCCGCCCATGCCGGCGCCGTTCACCGACATCACATTGTGCCCCATCGCCTTCAGCGGCGCGCCGACCGCGTTATAGAGTTGCGATTCCAGCTGCAGCACGTTGCGGACCTGATTGTGATGGAACCGCGCCATGTCGGTGGAGGCCTGCGTATTGGCGCAAAGATCGAACATGTTGATCAGCATCGGCTTCCGGTTCCCATACCAATTGAGCCAGATTCCCGTGCCATACGAGATAGAGGTCGTAATCGTGGCGGCGCAAAGTGCGAATTAAGGGTTGGCAAATATGGGAGAAACCGTGCACGACGATTTTCTTCACGCGCCATTCTTGCAATCGCTGTAGGAGATCTTCCACAGCCGCGCGAGGCAGCGGCGCGTGCAGGGGGATCGCAATTTTGTGGCCCGGAAGTACTCCTGCCTAATGTGATCCACATGATGGCTGCATTCTCTCTCTCTGATGATGAATCAGAGGAGCCCAATACCAATCGGAGAGAGCGTTCGATCTGGTATCCAGGGTGGAGGCCCTGGCACGATCGCAGACCCCTCTCCTTTCCCAGGGAAAGAACCTGGCGGCTCTTTGACTCCTCATCGAGCGGGCGCAAATCTTGTCCCACGATCCGTCGGCAGACTACACTCAGTGGGACTTTAACCACCCCCAGTACTATCCCTTTCATGCACGAATCTGCCATGTGATCGAGTCTTGTGAGGAAGTCCAATACCTCATCCAAGAATAGATCTGGTGGGAGCAGATTGATGCCGAAGGGAATTCCATGACACTTGTTCAACTGCGGCAAGCTATCGAAGAAACTCCGAGCACTGCCAGAAATATGCCAGAGTAGCCTGATCCTCCGTAGGAAAATGGGCAAGGGCAGCCTTACCAGCATACTCCAGAATGGCTCGAGTTCCGAACTGACAATCGGGAAGCTCTTGAGCGACTGCGGAGACGCAGGGAGCAAGATGCCAGCCAAGAGGCGGGACCGAGTACCTTCTCGGCCAACGTCATTCACTCCCCTGCTCCTCCGGTCTCTCCCGATTCCTCAACACTACAGGCCGGTCAACCAGCCCCTGCCACTCCAGCCGTGCGGTGGCGACCCTGGCAGGAGCTAGAGTCTCTCCCCTTTTCCAGAGAAGATACTGCTAGACTCCTTCGAGTCCTTCTTGACCGAGAGGATGTCCTGGTGAGCCAGACTAGGATGGACTCTTCAAGCTCCTCTCACCCTCACCCTCTCCTTACCCTACCTCTGTCTCCGATGCCCGAGGATAGGAAGGGAAAATAGAAGCTGGGCGAGGTTTCGGCACGACTGGTCCCAACGGCTCGCAAGTCGGGTTCGCCATTGTAAAGGCCACCCGGCGCGCGAGATCAAGATAGCCACCAGGGGCAGCAAGGCCCCAAGGTGTCGTCAGGTGTCACCCGACCCTGTCCTCAGCCAGACTACAGGGGTCAGGCCAGGGAGCAAGATGTTGGTCATGCTCCCCGGACCACTCCTCAACAGAAGTCTTCCTAGCCACTGAGGCTAAGGCATCAAACCGTGCACATGTCTCCGGATACCAGCACCAGTACATCAGCTCAACAGCAGAAGCCTCCCTCACCACTGCAGCTAAGGCATCAAACTGCGCACACATCTTCGGGTGCCAGTACAAGTCAATCGGTTCCTGGTAAACTCTCGCAGCCACCGCTGTTAAGGCATCAAGCCGCCTCCACGTCTTCGGACGCTAGTCCTAGCACCCCTGCTTACCAGGAACCACCACTCGAAGTCATCGAACAGGCGATCAATGCTACCTTCCAACTACAACAATCAAAAGGTGCCTAGATCGAGATCTGGGCAAAGAGGAGTCACCGACCTCGCCTTACAAACCCATCAGCTCGACGACATCCCCGCGCAGATCCGTCAGCTCCAGTTCCAATGCCTCCTCCTCCTAGTCCCCTGGAGACGGCCATCGCCAAGAAACATGAGAGGAATAGAAGGAAGAATCTCAAGAGACGGCTCAAGAAACAAGCCGAACAAGCGGCTGCCTTGCAATCCCCAGTAGAGCTAACGCCTCTCCAGAGGCTACAGTGACTCATCGACAACTTGGAGGAATACATTCCTCTCCGCCCTACCGAGCCTATCCCACTCGATAGCTGCATCCTGTGGGAAAACATGCAGAAGCGTGCTCACCTCAGAGACTGGGTCCAAGAAATGATCCAAAAAGTCAAGGAAGGCGAAACCCTTCGCATTTCAGAAGAGCTCTCCTTGTTCTATAAGGACAAAGAGATCACGGTGGAACAGCTGGAACAGATGCTTTGCGACTGCACCTGTAACATGGTGGTTATTCCACCTCCAGATAACATCAATGCCTCCGGGCGAGGCGAGCCAGTGGCATCCAGAGCTAGACAAAGGGCTACGGCTCCACTCAAACTACAACCAACTCCAGAACATACTGGTCGTGGCCGAGTCTGTGGTCGTGGACGTGGCAGAGGCTGTGGAAGAGTCCCTGAGCTGCCTCTTCGCCCGTCTCCCTTTGACCCTGAATGGGTCATCCTCCTCAGAGGAGAACGATCCACCCCGATCCCGCCAGTGGAGAACCGGGGGCAACCCAGCATCTTCGAACCGGCTGGCACCAAGGAGATCGCCGCCAGCATTCCAGTTCCAGCACCGGTTTCGACCTGTCCAGTAGAGCAAGTAGGGCCATCCGGCAAGGACGGGCCGGCCCTTCAGCCTCCCTCGGAAGAGCCGTCATTAGCCTCCCTTCCAAGAGTCTATAGCTGGCGACAGTCAGCCTGACCCCAGTAACAAAGGCAAGGCGGTGCAGCTCCCTGGCGAGGAGCGGCGTGGCAGCTCATAGCAGATCCAACCCAACATACTATCGTCACTGGGGGACTCTCAAGCTCGAGCTGACCGAAAGGTCCTCCACCAGATGAAGCGCTTCCCTGCTAGCATCACAATCTGGGAAGCCATAGCTTGGAGTAAAGACTTGAGGGAAACTCTCATCAAAATACTTCAAGACCCGGAAGTCTATGAAGCACACGTGACGGAAATGAAAGCCGCCACGTATGAGGCTTTCACGGCCGCTGTCACCTTCATGGAGAAAGACTTTCTGCTCTCTCTTCCATGCCATAATCGACCCCTCTAAATGAAGGGCAAAATCAATAGGCATAAAGTAAACCAGATCCTGGTGGATGCCGATGCGGCTGTCAACATCATGCCCCTCAAAATCTTCAAGACTTTATATCTGACCCCCTACCTACAGAAGGATCAAGCGGTCAAGATATCTGGGTTCAATCAGAATACCGAGGAGGTCCTCGACCGGGTGGATGTCGACTTGGTACTCGATGACTTCACCTCTAAGGCAACCTTCTACATCATCGACTCCAGCACATCCTACATGGTGTTGTTGGGCAGACCCTGGCTCCACGAAAATTGGGTCATCCCCTCAACCCTCCATCAATGCATCAAATACATCAAGGATGGGGAACAGTGTGCAGTCTTTGCAGACCTGTCTCTATTCACTCCAGCAGAATGCAACCTGACCGATGCAGCTCTCTACCTCAAGGGAATCAACCCTTTTTCCGTGATTAAGAGCAAGAGCAATGCCTGGCTCTCAGAAGAGGAGGAGGACGACCTCTTCTCTGTTGACGAGGGGAAGGCTGAGCTTCACCGACTGCGCCTTAGCGCCAAGTCAACCACAGATCGCCCTGAGAGGCGTAAAGTCGATTTTGAGGCTAACCTCATTAGCCGAGCGATCGACAAGAGCATATGTCTGCCACCGTACTGCATCCAGCTCGTGTGTGCCTCAAATGAGCACAGGGTCGAGCAGCTCACGATGTTCATCGTCACTTACAGGCTGTAACACCGGTCCAAGAAAAGGGCTAGAAGGGACAAGTCCATCACTTTCCACAAAGAAGACATGCTCCCTCCAGTCCCACCAGAAGATGATTTCGGCTGGTCTAGATGAGCCGACAAGACCCCTGAAGCCGTCCAAATTCTGGGTGACATGTCACCTCGCATCCAAGACATGTGCCTCAAGCAGCACATCCCTCTGTGGCAGAGCTCTGCACAGTAGAGATACTTCCAGAATCTCTGGACACCCTCACAAGTTCGGGGGCAACCCCCGTTCTCTCAGAAAGACACTAGAGGTCTCAACTATGACCAAGACCTGGACTTTTGTGTCTACCACGCAGTCCACACCATAGGACCAGTGCAGCCAGCCACTGACCCAGTTGTCGCCAACGCTAAGTTTGACAGCTCGGGAGATAAGGGAGAGGAGATTTTAATCCCACTCCCAGCCAGGGCCAGTGTCCAAGTTCCAGCACCTGACAAGGCTTCCTAGTTCGTCCACGAGGATCTCGAGACGGAGGAGACTCCCGCGGCCTCTCAGCCAGTTGAAGAACCTAGCTCACCGCACTTTCCCCATGAGGAAGGTCCCCAGAACAAAGACCGTGAGGCATCACTGGTGTTGGCAGACAACCCCAACCAAGCCTATGGGATGCCGACCAACGGCTGTCAGTCCGACAGGGACGGCTCGGGGCAACCTCTTTTCGGACCCAATAGCGACAGCCTTCCAATCCCATCTGCTTCAACCGTTAGCTCCAAAGACCCACGGGTGTACAAAGCCGACACCGACAATGAAGACTTCATCAACTTTCAGCCTGCACCTCCTGAGCTGGAGGATGGTGGCTAGGCAACTGTCGACGAACTCGTCGAAATCAATTTAGGCGAAGATGAAGCCCCTCAACCAACATTCATTAGTGCTCTCCTCATCGAAGCAGAGAGACAGGACTACAAGCAACTCCTGCTCGAATACAAAGACTGCTTCGCCTGGATGTACAAGGAGATGTCGGGGTTAGATCCCTCTGTCGCGGAGCATGACCTGGCCGTATCTCCCTCAGCCACGCCAGTTAAGCAACCCCAGCGACGCATGCGTCATGAGCTGGAACTCCAAGTTGCAGCTGAGGTCAGTAGGATGGCGGAGGTCGACTTCATCGATCCATGCATCTACCCGGTCTGGCTCGCCAACATAGTCCTAGTCAAAAAGAAAAATGGTCAAGTCTGCATCTGCGTCGAGCCGTAGCGAGCGAATGTGTTGCGGTAGTCGTCGATATCCGGGTGAACCAGGAGCTCCACGAGATTGTGGACCGCTCGCATGTAGAGATTGAACCCGGTTTCGTCGATTTCACCGAGTTCATCCAGGTGGGGGAGAAGCTGGGCGTAGTAGGACGTCTGCCACCAACTGGTCGAGGCGATGCCTCGTGTCCCCGCGCCGGAGCGCCAGTAGAACGGGTCGGTCGACTCTTTCAGGTCGGGGCCGTTGAGCGTGGTAAACCAGCCGGAATGCCCGGTGCCGTCGTCGACGTAGAACTTGTACGCCTTGTCCCAATGCGTGCTGAGGTAGTAGCGACCCGATGCCTTGGTGTATCCGACATGCAGATGCTGCGAGTCGTCGTCCGGCGTCAGCGCCAGGGTCTCCGCCCAAATGCGCTCGTTCCACGTCACGGCGCGCCAGGCGCCGAAGTAGTACCAGATACTGTCCAGGCCGAATTTGTTGGAGTCGATCCCGCAAACAGCCCAGCCGCGCATGGCCTGTTGCCAGCACGACCGCAGCCACTTCAGCCGGGGCTGAAGCAGGCACGGAATGTAGAACTGCATTTCGGTGTGAGCGGTGTCCAGGGACGCGTGAAGAAGGACGCGACCGTTCCCCCCGGCGGGGAGGTCCCCTTTGTCGAACTTGTTGTGCCGCGGATCGCCGGCGAACGGCTGCGTCCCGGTCTGGTCATCCAGGATCTGGAAGGGGTCGTGGTTAGCATGAATCATGCCGCCTTCGTAGATACGGCGGTATGCTTGCCACTCGACAAAAGCGCCGTCGTCTTCCGCGTTCCCGTCCGTCGCCCGGAGCGGCATCAGCTGTTGAAAATTAAGAACCTGGGCCTCGGGTTCCTTCGACAGCTGCGCGCGCTCCGCCATGAGCGAGTTCCGGTACCGGAGCGGGTTGTCACCGTGCGCGTCGAGAGTCGCCAAGCCCGTTGCGTTGTCCACGTATGACGAAGGCCGCGCGTGTGGCATCAGGAGCCGGGAGTTGAACAAATAGTTGCGGCGATGCCGAGCCAGATACCGGAACTGCCGCCCATGCCAGATCTCCGGCTCCCATGCCGAACAATTGCGGGCAAGGTTCAACCCCCGCACCGAGAGCGTCCCCGACGGGTATGTGCCGTTCGGCAGATTGTTCCCGCCCGTGCCGCTTTGGCCCGGGTGCGAGCAATTCGCCCCCGCCGCGGTGATGAGGTGAATGCACGCCTTCAGACCGGTTGCCGTGTCCTGGATGACGCGCCCGTGATCGTTGATACCGAACGTTCCTGGCGTGGACGGGCTAGTCGTCATCGCCGTCCCGTTCTTGATGAGGTCGAACCCCGTCAAGACGCGGTTGGCGTAGTGCTTACGCGTGATCGGCACCGCGATGCCTGTCGTGATCTTGACGTCGAACTGGAAAGTGTCCTGCACCGGCAGGTCGATCCAACCGTTCATCAGCACAGGGTCAAACCGCCAGCAGATGTCCGACACGAAATTGTCAGTAGAGAAGGCGGTGCACAGGAATTCCAAATAGACGTTGCTATGCGGCGTCGCGCCGTTCATCAACGGCATGATGCACGAGAACGTCTTGCGCAGCGCGCCGTCATGGAAGAACTGGTTACGCCGGTGCGGCGTGCCCCGCGTCCAGGTCGTCGAGCCGGACGCTGCCGTGCGGAAATCCGCCGTCCAGGTGACGCCAGCGTTGTCGATCAAGGTATAGGTGCACTGCGCGTCGGTGTCCATCGCCAGGAGCTGCGCGACGGTGCGGGAATTACCTGTTGCCGGCGCGCCCTCCTCGATCGTGACGTCGAGGGTCTTGCCGAGTTCCGACGCGTCGAGCGCCGGCAGCAAAACCGCGACGCTGACGAAGCGCAGTTTCCCGTTCCGGTCGGTGCACCGACCGTCCTCCTGGACGGTTAGCGGCGTGCCGCTGAGAGACACCTTGACCCGATCCCCCGCCAGCATGGCGTCGGGCGAGAACCAGGCATTGCCTGATTTGTCCTTCAACCGCGCCATCAGCGCCCGGAGAAGTGTTGCACCCAAACCGCCAAGGCACTGTCAAGCAGGCGCAGATGCACGGCCCGCTGTTGTAGAGAAGACAAGGCAAGGAATGTGGCGGCACTTGGGTGCATAAAGGCTAACGCTTGAATTTAGCGGCGCGCGTAGCGCGTCCGCTGGAATGAACAGTTAGGCCACGACCGACTCACGCGAGTCTACACCTGTGATGCCGGCAGACCGGAAAGCCGCCTCAAGGACAGATCCACACACCATGAGGGGGCTGGCCTCGTTGTTAGAGCCAAAGTACAAATCCGAAAACGCCATATCGTTGTCAGCGACGTAGGCTCCCGGTTGGAACGCAATGTGACTATATCCCACAATATCCAGATAGCGCTTGCAGCCCGTACACAGCCGCTTGCGCCGTGTACCCATTGCCGCGTAGTCAAGCGCAATCGGTTGCCGGCACTTGAGATGGTAGAAACCCGGTGCGGTCGGGAGACGCTCGAAGCACATGTTGCGGCCGCCAAGCGACTGGTACAACCCACGAAAGCGCACACTGACAATAACCGCGCCGTCATAGCAGCACGAAATGTCAAACCGCTTCTTGCGGAGCCGAAACACTGGGCTCGTGAAGTCTGGGTCGATCCGGTAGCCGCAGGTCTCGCAGACAGTAACTCCACTGGCAGGATCAACCCGATCGCATGAGCCAATCATGTGGGAATCAGTGTCTATTGGGAATAGCTGAAATATCACGCTCGTGGCCTAACGCTGGAGTTAAGCGGCGGCGAAGCCATCCGCCTTGAACGAGATGTTAGGGGGCAACTAGCCCGCCCCTTGGTACGAAACATAAGCTATTGCTGCTGCAGACAACAGCGCAAACGATGCGAGCACAATGCCGATGCCAAACACGCCACGCTGCCATGGCTGCAACGCGTCCCACTGAGAAGCGAGATGGGCAAAAGGTATGCCGGTGATTGCTTGGAGAAGGCCAGCGAGTGCGAAGCCAGCAGGTATGGCGAACTCCCACGGCATGTGATGCCAGCCGAGAGAATTGAGCCAGTACCCGATGCCAAAAAAGACAGCGAATAGAGCCGATGCCCAGGCAACTTGGAAAAGTCCTTTTATCCGGATATTGCTGAGCACAGCCTTTGCCCCCTAACGCTGGAGTTAAGCGGCGCGCGGCTTTTCGCGCGTCCGCTTGGACGAAATGTTAGGCGGCGGACTCACTCATACTCTCCGGGACTAAACCCGGCTGATTGAATTTGAGCAGACGACGCCGGCTTGAATGCAGACAGTGGAAGCTTGCCACAGGTACGACACACACACGGCTCCTGATAGGCAGATGGATCTCTCGGATTGGGGCACTGACCGTGGCACTCCTCACAGATGAGCGAAACACTCTCGCAGCCAGGGCATGCGATGAGTCGGAGCACCGACGTTTGCTTACATACCGGACAGGTGACGTTGCGGAGCACCCAAGTCGTAGAATCCATGATCATGCCGAGCCGCCTAACGCTTGAGTTAAGCGGCGCGCGGCTTTTCGCGCGTCCGCTTGGACGAAATGTTAGACGGTTGCGACACAGCTTGCTCGGGCGACAACGACTGCCACGACGAGCGTACCGCTTGAGCAACCGACTACCCCCAAACAACCAGCTCTGAATACTGAGGCTTGCGACGATGCCGCACGAAAAGTAGCTGCTGCGGCGATGAACAACAAGCCAGCGCGAAGCTGGGCGAAACGCATGCAACGAAGAACTACCACGAGCTACCGACTAACGCTGGAGTTAAGCGGCGGCGAAGCCGTCCGCCTTGAACGAGATGTTAGACGGTTGCGACGCAGCATGCCCGGGCGACAACGACTGCCGCGACGAGCGCACCGCTTGAACGACCGACTACCCCAAAACAACCAGCTCTGAAAGCGGAGGCTTGCGACGCTGCCGCGCGATAAGCTGCTGCGGCGACGGACGACAAGCCAGCGCGAAGCTGGGCGAAACACATGCCACGAAGAACCACCACGAGCTACCGACTAACGCTTGAGTTAAGCGGCGTCGAGCTGGAGCGCACCAAAATGCCGAGATGATAATCGCCGCTGTCAACTTCCTCCGCGTCCACCACGCCGAGATCGAGGCGATGGCGCGGGATGCGGCGAGGTGGCGATCCTTTGGCTGGGCTGAAGCGCCGATGGTTACCGTCACGGGCTCACAGTTGGCGCGAGGCATCAGGCCGGGAGACTTCACTGTGCCGTGGGACTGGCCCGTAACCTCCAAGACCAGAGTGCGCCTTATCGCCATGCACGACAGCGCGCGGGAGGGTGGCAATGAGTGACCTGGTCGAACGCTTACGCGCCCTTTCGCGACACGAACACGATGACCTCAGCATTGGCGACGAAGCGGCGGACGAGATCGAGCGGCTGCAACGCCAGCTTGATGCGGGCACCGAGGCGGGATGGCATGCGCTGCGGAATGAGCGTGACGCGCTGCGTTCGAGGATCGAGGGTGCAGTATCCGGCGTCGTCTTGCGGGTCGGCGACGATGAAAACGGAATCCCTCGCGTCATCGTCCATTGTTCGCGGGAGGCGCTTTCGTCCGGGCCTAACCTGATCGGCAAGCGTGTTCGCCTTGTCGCGGAGGATGAGGAATGAAAGCACTGCGAGATGCTAAGGCTACGCTGGCGGACACGGTGGCAATGACGTTCACCGCCGACCGCCTGAAAACCGCGCTACGCGAGCTTGTCGAAGCCATCGAGTCCGCTCCGACCGTAGGAATTACCGCATGCAACCAGATCCCCGGCGCAGCGGATTTCGACTACGGCGAAATGTCGGCAGCGGCGCTGGGATTTCCCATCGGCAAGCGCGTGGCGCTGGTGGTGCTCAATGACTGACATGACCCTCGCCGAAGCCCTGGCCCTCGCCGATCAGGACTCACCCATGCCGCACCTGGCCGGGCAGGCGCTGAAGGTGCTGCGCCACCAGATCAGGACAGTCCTGTTCGATAGCCTGCTGGAACTCGCGGAAGCAGGCGGCGGGTGCGCGAAGCGCGGGCCTTACGTGGTTGGTATCGACAAGGTCGCCGGCGATCGTTCAGTTGCGTGCCTTGCCGTTATGGGCGCCAACGGTTCGATGCACTTCATCGCCTCAAAGGATTGCTGAGGATTCCCCTGGCGTGCTTCCCTACATCACCATCGACAAGTTCGCGGCAGAATCGGGTTACTCCGAGGATGCGATTCGCGCGAAGGTAAAGTCTGGCGTATGGTTGGAAGGCGTGGTCTGGAAAAAGGCGCCCGATGGCCGGGTGTTGATTTCCACCAGGGGATATGAACTATGGGTCGACGGACAGCAGCTGGCCGAGCTTCAGCGCCGGGCGTGCGCGGCGTGAGCGCCACCAGCGTCCTGGTCGACTTCTACTACCGCGGTGTGCGGTGCAAGGAACGCCTGAAGCTGCCGCCCACCACCGCCAACCAGAAGTTCGCCGCCAACCTGCGCGCGCAGATCCAGGCTGAGATAGCCCGCGGCACCTTCGATTACGCGAAGCACTTCCCGAACAGCAAGAAGGCGCTGATGCTGTCGCGCGTCCCCGGTGCTGCCGTCACCATCGGCGACGCCATGGACCAATGGCTGCGCGGCATGAAGGGCCAGATCGAGCACACCACCTACTGGGATTTCGAACTGGCCATCGTGAGGGTATGGACGCCGAAGTTCGGCAAGCTGCGCCTCACTGAGCTGAACCGCGGGCTGCTGAAAGAGTGGGTGGCCGATCAAACCTGCGGGCTCAAGCGCATCCGCAACCTGCTGCTTCCGCTGCGCGGCACCTTCGCCCAGGCGCTGGAAGATGAGCAGATCACCACCAACCCGTTCGTTGGCTGGGTGCCGCGCAAGATCGAGCCGCCGAAGGAAGAGGATGACGTCGACCCCTTCAGCCAGGAGGAAGTGGCCGCCGTCACGCTGTTTCTGTGCTCCCGGCAAGCGAGCCTGGTCAACGGCGCGTGCATCGTCGTTGACGGCGGTGAAAGCGACGCCTTCTGACCTCTAGTCTAGCGGCGAGCGAAAAAGCTTCGGGCGGCCCGGTAACTTTCACGATCCTCGAAAAATGCACAACGTATCTATAACATCCTGGAGCCTGAAAACACATCAGTTCACCCTACATAGAGGTCTAAAGGCCTGATAGCCAAAAGCCTGATTTAATCATAAAACATGATCTGGGACCCACAAAAATGCTTCGAAACCCATGGATTCTTGATCCACAAATTCAGAGCATTACAATAATCCTCTCCCCCCTCAGGGGATGGATGTACTCCTACTTCTAAAACCATCAAGGGTGGCTTCTCAGTCTCCTAGAGGCAAGCATTCATGCTCACCTTGGAAACCATGGTAGCTACTTAGCCTCCAAGAAGTGAGGAATAATCCTCTCCTCTTCAGATGATGTACGTACACTCACCTCCAAAATTCACTAAGGGTAGTTTCCTAACTCTCAATGAAGTGAGTAGAGATGGCCTGACAAGGTCCATTCAGGAGTATGGCATCCCGTCCCTAATGTACAGACATAACCACGCCGTGAACAAGCCCTAACAAAGTTGGCCACGGTAATAAGATGTCCAAAGAAGAAGTGGGAATCAAGAGTAGGTGCATGCAAGACCAAAGCAAAGATAGAAGGGGCAACCATTTATTTATTTTAAAAAGGTACAAGCACCATCAATCTTCATCCTTCGACTCACCTGTGGGAGCAGAATATGGTAGTAAGGCCTCGTTATCATGGAAGTGAGGGGACACCAAAGCCATCGTGGCCCTCATGCAATCACAGTGACCATCGAACCAGCCTTGCTCAAAGTCTTCGTTGTCGTCATCCTACCCAGCGAGTACCGTTGGAGGAGAATTAGACCCTACCAGACCACCGATAGTAGGATCGGCACCCTTGGGGGGCTCAGTCCCCATCTCTATCAGAGCGGGATCAGACTCCGCTATGACATGGATAGTGGGCTCGGGACTCTTGGGGGGTTCATTCACCGACTTCACCAGAGAAGGGCCAGCCTCTACCATGGTGTTGGCAAGCGTGTAGGGATCCTTGAAGGGCTCACCCCCCACCAAAGGGTCAGGGACATTCTGAGACATGACTACAGTGAAGGCATGATAAATAGGGAGTGAAAGATTCCCAATGCCCCAACATGGACTCAACACCCTACTACTTATAGAGGGAGACACCCTCCTTTGAAGAAGTAGTGGCGGGTCAACCCCTACCTGTGACGTTTAGTCTCCCTCAAGAAACCCAGACATCATGAGGAAAGTAGGGGCTCGTTAATGGCAAGCGGATAAAGGAAAATTAAGCAAGCATCAAAAAAGGAAAGATACAAAGTCCATCAAGCATCCCATAAAGTGGAGAAAGAATAGCAGAAGAAGATTTTTTGTTGATACGGAGGGGGGGTACAGCTACTCACTCATCCTCCTTGGGACGGAACCGATCGGGGGTGAGTTCAAGCACCCCCTCGATACAGTAGAACCGGTGGACCTTTATCAAGGCATCATGTCAACCCTAGAGATACCCCCTCCATTAGTCTTTTGATTTGCTATCATCACTGATGGAGGTCGAGGAAGGTGCTAGGAGGGCCACCTCCCAAAAGTAGGGCCGCTTGAGGGAAGGCTCCCCCGATGAAGAGTCAGACTTCTTGGACGACATCACTTCAGAAGGCGATTTGCTAAGCAAAAAGAGAGTGTCAGGTACCTCTAAGGCTCCTCACAGCTCTCCTATTTATAGGCAACAAGTGAAACCTCTAGAAAGGGTTAGAGGCTCTCATCCCCTCCAAATTTGATAGGAAGTAAAGTGGCGAGATCCAGAGAATCACGCCCTTTAAATATCCCATGCTTCCCAAAGGAGCTTCGACCACCGGTCCATGTCCCAAGGGGGTTTAAAAGAAGAAACGTGACCCAAGTCTCTATGAGAAGTGAAGAGATATCAACTAGATAAGACGTTGAGGAAGCAAGGTAAACATATTCCATTTCTAGCAAAAAGGCATATAGATGAAGGGCTACACTTGCTCGGGTGTACCCAAAAGATACAAGGAAAAAGAAAGAAAGAAAAGTATGAAGAAGGCCTCTAGCGGTGTGAGCGTGTGTAAGGTTCACTCATAGTGAAGCCTTAATCCTCCAAGTGAGGGGTGGACGTAGGGGACACGGTGTGTACCCGAACCACCTAAAAATCTCATGTGTACATTGTGATTGATCTAATTGTCATCGGGTGGGCTTCGCGGTGAGTTGAGAGCACCATATCCTTCGTCAGTCACAACCACACCCCATCAAACACACTTACAGCACACGCATTCAAAAGTGAGATCCTGTACGGTGAGTTGAGAGCTTGCATGATTATTAAAGCTAAGTGTTAAAACTTGAAGAGCAAAATTTTAATTGGCTATCAATTCACCCCTCCCCTCTTGATTGCCATATTCCCGGACCCAACAAGAATGTGGGTTGTCATCCCGCCACATCTGGTGCCACTTCCTCCTTCACTCCACGATCGATCCCACCTCCCATTCGAGGTTTCTAGAGGGAGTCTTGGAGTACAAAACCATTCCCTGACCGAATGGGTTGGGGGTTGGTGGATTGAAGTTCGACGGAGTTAGGGAAGGTGTGTGCAGGTGTTTCCTCTTAGCACTTCTTCCCACTTGTGTTGCAGGTTCGTGGAAGGGACCAGAGGTCATCCCCAGTGAGAGGAGCCGTCCGTGCTCACCTGACTTCCTGAGGAAGATTGCTCCTTATCTCCTTCACACCTTCGTCAATTGGCCGAGGAGTCTCACCATCCCGGGTTTGATTCATCCATTCCCCTGTTCCTTGTTTCACTTTGCATTTCCCCCCTTTTGTTTGCATTCATATCATACTAGGATCGACTAGAACCATGCTAAGAGGTTTCCCTTTTAAACAAATAGGAAGGAGGGTGGTCGAAAGCCTCGACCATCCCCCCTTCCCACCACCCCAGGTAATCACGGCACCATAATCCACCTCTCATTCTTTCATAAGATTGATGCTACACAACACAGTGCTAATGACCTTTTTCCTTTTTCTTTGAGTTTCTTTGGCTGTTTATAGGATTTTGGCATTCTTGGACGTAGCAGAGCTCTCCGCCCTTGGCTGGATGAGGATGGAGAAGCCAGGATCCAACTCTCTCCCTGCTCGAGGTGACCTCCAAGCGATCATCCCTTCCCTGTGAGGCTCAGGTAATAATCTCTGGCGATCACGTATTTTCTTCCTAACATTTATGTTGTAGGTGGCAGCAGTACGATTCTGGAGGAGGAAGCACGTCTCCCTCCCTCATTCTCTTCCCAGTGCAAGCACCGACGGCAGTCCACTCCCAAGGAGGAGAATGCTCCCCCGCCTCAGAACCATGGATGGCCTGCCAGACCCAGGCGCCTACAGTACGCTGGCAATTACGGTGGGACCGGCTACTACTCACTGTGAGTCCTAATGTAAAAATCCAAGGAATCTAGGTCCATGCATTGTTACTCTATTCTTTTATTTTAGTCTCTGTTTCTACATTTCTTAGAGGATGGCCAACCACTTGGCCTTCTAGCTTCCAGGGCATCCAACCCAGTGGCTGCCCAGGCCTGTAACAGGTGACCATCACTCTGGCCGCTCTCAGTGGAAGATGGCCTAGAGCCTGTCCGCCCAGCTTCACACCCTACGGCCTGCACTCTGGCCGCCCAACTCCCTTGAGCGTCAATCGACCTGGCCGCGTAGAGACCTAAACGGCCACTGCTGTGGCCGCCCTCTATATGTTCCCTATTTTACATATCGTATCCTATTTGCAGTGTGTTTGTTCTGCATTTAGCTGTGTATTATGATATTCTATACTGGTCTACACGTGGGTGGGACTAGGAAGAGTTGGCATCACACTTTATAGGAACACCCTCCTACTGGAATTAAGCCCTTCACCTGAGGATTCCCACTCGGGTGCAATCGGTTTATTTCGGTCAGGAGCCTCCATGGGTCCTTGCAAACTGTGGATTCCCACATGGTTGCCAGGCAGATTGTACCAATCGGAGACCCTGTAGTAACCCTTTGGGCTTGAGTGAGATTCTTCTTAGATCCCCGGAGAAGACCATCCTCATAGCTATTCCCTTCTTCTCTTGAGAGAATCGTTATCTTGTTGATGGCTCGGCTATCCACACACATGCGCCAAGTCCCATCCTTTTTGGGTGTGAGAAGAGCCGGGATGGCACATGGGCTTTTGCTAATGCGGAGGAAGCCCTTCTTGATGAGCTCCTCAATTTGTCTCCTAAGTTCGGCATGCTCGGTGGGGTTGAGGCGATAGTGGGGAAGGTTGGGTAGGGTAGCTCTGGGTACAAAGTCGATGGCATATTGCACATCGCGTATGGGTGGTAGCTTATCTGGAAGCTCATCGGGGAACACATCGTGGAAATCCTCAAGGAGTTGTTGGATGTCTAATGGGTGTGGGTTGGTTGGGGTGGACTCCCCAAGACAAATGACAATGGCACACAATTGTGCCTTTTGGTTGACTTCCTCTTCAATCTCTTCCTTAGTGATGAGGTGTACGCTCCTAGTAGTCCCAATGGTCACACTAGGGCTAGGACTCGAGGGTGTGGGGTTTGGTGGAGGGAGGGATGGGGCTGGAGTGAAGGAAGGAGATCCTTCCAGGGAGGGTGGTGTCCTTTTGGGGAGGGGACGGGGTGGCGAGGGGTTGAGTTGGATCTTCTTCCCCTCATGGGTGAAAATATAAGTGTTCGTTCTCCCGAGAAAAGTGACATCTACATCATAGATCTAGGGTCACCCTAGAAGTATGCTCCATACTTCCATAGGTAGAATGTCACACCATACTTGACCATGGTAGGATTAGAATGTGATGGGGACAAGGCAGCGGGCACTAACGAGTACAGATGTGGTATCAATCCAAGCTACCCGATAGGGATTCAGGTGTGAGGAGACGGCAAGGCCTAGAAGCTTGACGGTGTCAGGGGACACCACGTTCACACTACTCCCATTATCTAAGATGACCTTTCAGGCACGGTCCCCTATCCTGATGCGGGACGGGTGTGACTCGGACGGACAATGTAACCTTGGACTCGCTACGTTGATTCGACTCGCCTGAGATAGACGCAACCAGCAAGACATGTACAATAAGAATACCTCATCATGGCTCCAAGGAGCTCCAAAAGAGGAGAAATGTCCTCAACAAGAAGCGCAAATCATGACTCGTCCCTAGCGATAGAAGCGTGTGGATCCACATGGTTGAGAAACTGGCATTGAGTCAAGGGTGGTCTACACTCCTCCGTGCCTAGAACGGGTCATGGGATGGGTCACGTGTACGCTCTCTCACAGCGGGATGGAATTTACAGCGAGCTAGGAATCCTATTCATGCAAGTGCAGCATTCAAACATATACTAAACAAGCAAATGGCAAAGTGAGGAGCGAAAATATACCTCCACGCTCGGGGCGTGGGGAAGACCTTCCCGACCAGGAATTGTACTCCCGATTTAGTAAATATAGTTAGTTACAGCATAAAAATTATGACCCACTCCACGCAGGGAGGTAACAGGCTACAACAGCGGTCCGAGAGGGCAGATCCTGGGTTGACGGGCACCGTGTCGATGAGTGCTCAGGCCGATGCGGGCTGCTGGTCTGGTTGGTTTCATTCTACCCGCGGGACAGCAAGCGAGTGCAGCACGTGGGACTGTGACTTTCGATCCACTTCTGGCAGCGGTGGTTGGCTGGGATGTCGGTGGAGTGTCCCTCTTTGATCTTCGGGAGCGGTGGATGTTGGATCGGAGCCGGCGTAATTAAGGGGGAATTAATTCCCAACCCAGCCCTGCAGCCTTGTCACGGGACAGAACTGCGCGACCTGGCGAGATCAGCTCCTGTGCCCAGATCCGGAGTCGGATCGGAGGGAGGCCAGCACCGTTCTGAAGAGGACTCGAAGAACTACGACATAAGTGAAATCCACAACCATCCAACGGTCTGGATCGAAATGAGAAGCTCTGCAAGTCGGTAGTTATTTCTGGTTTGGATCACAGGACAGGTAGGGCAGAGTGAAATCTGCCTGAGAATGAGTTTTGACCGAAGGGAAATTGGAAGATCTGGACTTTGGGAATTTTATGGGTGAGAGGGGGGGAAGTGAGGATCATGCAAAAATATTTTTGTAATAGATAAGGTAGTAAACAATTACTATATTTGATCAGGATTGCTAAAATAGCAGAAATAAAATTATAATTTCTACAAGAAATTAAACTAATAGCTATAACAGCTAGCAAGCTCCAGTCCAACTAAAGACAAGTAAAGTCTAATAGAAAAGGGAACGTACTCTTAAGTCAAGGGAAGCCCGACAGTGGCAAACCTGGCAACTAAGAATCACGAACCACACCTCCAAACCACAAGGAAGAAGGGCAGCCACACCTTAATGTCAGGGGTGAGCCTCGTGTCACTGGCTCAATAGGGGTCCCGCAGATCCCCACCAAGAAATCAAAGCAGTAACAACAACAAGAGTAACAGCAGGAGTAGGAGTAACAACAACAGAAGTAAAGGGGAAAGCCATACAGAACAATCCACGACAGTCGATAAGATCTCGGCCCTCTAAACTACTCCTAATCGGTAAGAACACAGATTCCCAAACACACAGTCAGGAATCACCAAACCGACACAAGGAAACTCCGATTACATTGCCAGAACACGTCCTGCTACAACAGACATGTAGGCTTCGCATCACGACCTCTCGGACGTGGGAAACACACCTAAAACACTGGTGCACACACGAACTCACCATCATGTACGCTACACAAGCTACGGTAAAGCCAGAGACAGGCTACTCGAAGCACTACGTCAATCATGATGGAGAATCGGTCACAAAATCGCAAGTCATGTGTCATGTGACAGAAGCACCTCCTCACTAGAAGCAAAGCCAGATACGTCCACCGACGTCTTACACTTCGCCTCAAGTGTCTCACACTCGCCTCAAACACGATGACTAAGACACTGTACCAAGTACAAGTAACAACAGTAATGAGTGACTAGTCAGGGTCACACCCGTCGGCACTCATCCAAACGCCCCTGACCATGTGTGCACACACAAGTCCAATGCCTTGAGCTAGGCCTCTAGTTAGTTTTCCCCCCAGTAGGATGCTACTGCAAAGGAAGGGGGCCCACGAAAATTAGCCTAAAAATCGTCTCTCGAGAACTCGCCCCACCATCACTCCCAAGTCGGTCGACACGAAGTGTCGTCAGGCTATGACTAGTGGAGGCTCACTAGACATGGAGACTCAAAACAGTGAAGTACAGATAGGGTAAACACTCACCTATCGCACGTACTACGTAGCACAAGATAGTACACAGAACTACCGCCAGTAGACAACTAGACCTACTTACAATGATCCTTGAGTCACATGACTCGGGTCAATATCGTCGCACATCACGATAACATACCGTTAATCATCCTAGTCCCTAAGCCAAAAATCACGATAAAACACAAGTCCTCAGCCCCTAGGCTGCACATAGGACTCTCGATTCCGTATAACACAAATCACGGAATATGAGGGAACATCAAAGCCCTCAGACCACATAGGCACGTAAACTAAGGTAAGATGATACCTCCAAGCGTCCAAAACTAGAGTCTCGATCCATACAGGATAATCGAGACACTCATAAGGTCACGTGTCAACCACTGGGTCACAACAGGGTTGACCAGAAACCATAATGACTCTCAAAATGGACAAAACACTGCTCGGTATCATGGCAATTCCGAACACCCTATAACACGGCCACAGCCCTCATAGGACGTCCACGACATCCATGTACAATAGGCTAACCAAGGGGTTGAAGCCAAGCCAACGAACATGGAAGAAACACCACACATAGCTCAGGATAAAGTCACTCTTCCGGGATCCCTTGACACACATATATATGACTCTCATGGAACACCCAAGGCATCCGTCGAGTCAAAGGCCAACAAGGCACTGAATCCTGAGTTTGTTGTAAACATTGTATTGATGTTTTGATGATGGCCAACAATCTTAGTCTGATGATGGCCAACACTCATGCTTTGTTCTGTGCTCTTATTCCTTAGCTTTGTAGAGTCAGAGCTTCCCTTCAGAAAGTCCGTGCATGGTCAGTGTACATTGTGCATGACTTGTTCAAGTCCGTGCATATGTAATGTCCGTGCATATTTGTTTCAGCCAGGAGAGCTAGACGGACACAGGGCGGAAGGGCCTATAGCCCCTACTATGGAGAGAACTAGCTTCTTGCCCTTATCGGGGATGGTCATGAAGGGAATTTGTTCAGAGGTGATGGCAATGAGAGTTTCCACCAACGGGATACTCTTGATTTTGATTACCCTGCCATTATAGGGGAACTTAAAACACTGGTGGGCGGTTGATGGGATCCCGAGGGTTTATTCTATCCAAGGCCGTCCCAGAATGGCCTTATATGCGGGGTCAACCTCAAGGACAAAGAAATTTGAGGACATGACTACCGGCCCTAAATCGAGCCGTAGGGTCACCTTACCTTTAGCGCACCTCTTTGAGTTATCAAAAGTCAAGATTGTGGTGCAAACTTCCTCCAAGTTTTCTTCCTTCAGACCAATCCTTTGAATGGTTTTCATGGGACAGATGTTAATCAATGCTCCTGTGTCGATGAGGGTGGAGTCAACCTTGACTTTGTTGAGGGTGACAGTGAGGCACAACGGGAGGGATCTACTCTCAGGTGGAGCGAGGTCCTTATCAGAGAAGGAAATGGACAGCCCACAAGTGAGGGCCATGATGGCTTCAGTCATGCCACTTGCTGGAAGATCCTCATTGACCATGACTTTCTGAAGGAATTGAAGCAAAGTGGACTAGTGTGAAAGGGACCTACGGAGGAGCTCTAGAATGGAGACCTTAGCCGGGGTCCTATCCAAGTGTTGGAGGATGTCATACTTCGCTGGGGGACTTTGCGAATTGACCCCCTCTTCGGGATGAGATTGCCTTTGAGACAGAGGGATAATGCGGTTGCGGAGTGTGACGTTCACTAAGGCCTCATTTAGCTCTCCTGATCCTAAAGGTTTTGGGTGGATCAATTGCAAGCGAGTGGGAGATCCAAAGATGAATGAGAGGGAAGCCGATATCTCATTAGGAGTGACAGGAGTAGGAGAGGTTATAGGCTTTGGCTGTGGAGGCCTTAAGAGGACCAAAGGGTGATTACGTCCTGATTGAGTATTTGGAAGGATGTGAGATCCCTATGAAGGTGACTGAGGCAGATTAATCAGGATGAGAGGCTCTTGGTTAGCAGTTGAAGGTTGGTCAGGAGGCGAGATTAAAGTCAAGGACCTAGGCTCCTGGGAGAACATGTTGATGTCAGCCCATGGCTCATGGGCTTCTACTTCCAATTTCCCGTACCACCCAAGAAGGCCTTCGACGCTCCACATTTGTGTCCTTTTGATCACGCGGGGTTCCATGCCAATCACAGTGTTGACTTGCTCATCTTGCTTTGAACTAGAAGGGTCACGGTTTGGTTGATGAGTGGGCAATGGGTTTTGCATGATGCCTAGGTCCCGGTTGGGCTTCTTAAGATTGGCAATCGCTAGCTTGACATCGGACCAATTGATTCTCCCCTCATTGTTCTTGTCATATACCCAATCCTGAAATTGGAAGCAATTGAAAATATCATGATCGAGGGATCGGTGGTATGGATAGTATTTAGATGTGTCATCTTTGGGGTGAACCCAATCCCTTTGGGGAGGAAGCTGGATAGCCTGCGAGGACATGAGGGAAAAAAAGATGTCACCTAGTATCTCGGGTAATTGAGGGTAGGAAGCCCTCTTTGGACCTGTGTAGTTGTATTTTTGGGGTGGAGGGATATTGGCATACTGCCTAGGATTGCTTTGGCCTTGGTTAGAGACATGTGGATTGGGATGTGGAGCCTAGCGATTGTTGGGCCTAAAGGAGGGGCCAACAACATTAACTTGCTCATTGATTGTGACTCCTTTAGTGGTGGGTATAGATGGGGCCTTTCGCCCTCTAGCGAGTGACTCGAAGAGAGGAGGCAGAGTGGAATCCTTGATCTAGGCTTGCACAATTCGAGCCCGATTGTAAAGCTGAGGGAAGGTGTGTGATGAGGGCATCACGCATGATTCCCTATGGCTCGGCACTTCTCTCCCTCCCCGGAGGCAGTTAGGAGGCGGTCCCTCTTCTGGATTAGACCTTGGTGCTTACCACTAGGTCAATCTCCCCTCGTCCGGGCGGAACTTCCCGCCCTCAGCACCAACCATACGCGGGAAATGGCGGGAGCGCTACCCCGGAGGAGTAGCGCTCCCGGCCCTCTCGGAGCTACTGCGCGGCGTGCGCGGGGGTCGCCCGGCGAGAGCGCTTCGGACCGCTCAGCATCGCCTCCAGGGCCTTCGTCTGGGCCTTCCGGTCCGCCCGGCGGGCACGCGCCTTCTCGTTGCGAGCGTCCCTCTCGGCCTGGATGCGGGCTGCCTCCTCGGCTGCGATGCGCTCCGCCTCGGCGAGGGCCTCCGCCTCCAGCTCCGCCTCCCGGGTGACCATCCGGCCCGAGAGCCACTCGGCGAGGAGGTAGAGGGCGACCACCAGCACGCCGAGGATCATCCCGCCCGCGCTGCTGGCGGCGTAGACGTTCGCCCCAAGCTGGAGGCTCCCTGCCCCGACCTGGATGCGGAGGCCGATCCGGCGGGTGTCGGTCGACCACTTCTCGCCCCGCATGATGAGGCCGAGGATGGCGATGCCATCGATGGCCAGCGGGGTGACGTACTGCTCGCCGGTCTCCAGGCCCAGCTTCTCGAAGGAGTGGACGGTGTGGGCGGCGCTGAGGAGGAGGGCTCCGGCGAAGTAGCCGCGCACGATGCTCTTGACGACGGTGATCTGGTTCATTGCGGTCCCCTTGGTTAGCTTGGCCGGGAGAACTTCACTCCCTCACGACACCAACTCTAGCCTATGGTTGGTGTTGCGTCTACCCCGGAAACCCATGCATTCCAACATCTTTCCGTCCGGAGTTGGTACCATCCTAGCGCCCTAGGATGCCCCATCCGACCACCCCAAACATGGCAGAGCCCCCGGCCGTGGAGGTACCGGGGGCTCTGCGGGGAGGGTGAACGTCAGTTCCGACGGCTTGCCGGGTAGTCGTCGGAGTGCCCGTCGTTCACCAGGCTCATCTGTGCCGTCGCGGCCACGCCGGTCGGCTTCCACAGGCCGAAGTGCGTGGCGACCGAGATCACGAAGCCGATCAGCACCGCGTAGGCGACGCTCTGCCAGTTGAATGCCGACCCGTCCGGGCCGGAGAGGTAGTCCTGGAACTGCACCAGGAACTGACCGACGGCGGTCAGCAGAAGCAGGAGCACGGCCTTCAGGCCGGAGGACCAGGACTGCTTGGTGAGCGCGCCCACCAGGAGCGGGAGGATGAACTGCAGCAGCAGCGCCACCAACCCTCGGGTGTTCATCTCGAAGATCATTGCGGGGTCTCCCTTGTGGTTGAATCAGTTGCAGTGCAAGGTCCTGGCGAGATCCTCCCAGGCCCTCTGTGCGTTCCGCCCGGTCTCCGTCGCGGGCGGAGCCTCCCGGTACACCTCTCGGTTGGCGACGACCACGGCGCAGGTCGCCTTCCGGGAGTCCTTGCTGGAGGAGGCGATGAAAACGAATGCCAGGACCAGCCCGATCACAATGCCGATGAAGCCCATCAGCACGACGTACCAGACACCGACCCGGCGATCCTCCGCCCGGCGCTCCTCCTTGTCGCTCATGCCAGTCCCGTCGCTCTCAGGTAGATCACGACGGCGGCTGAGACGGCTCCGGCGACCGCACAGCCGGAGGTGATGATGGCTGCTCGGGAGTACCCGGGGTTGGCTCGCTGCCACGACGGACTTGGAACACGCCGATGACCCCCGGGGCTCCGAGAAGCCCCACCCCTGCCGCGATCAGGAAAAAGTTCACCGATTGCGGGTGGTCCCTTGCGATCTGGACCTGATTGACGATGGTGTAAGACCCGAGGGCCATGGTCACCACGTCCCGTAATCCCGTCAGAAAAGCTGACCATTTCACTCACTATTCCCGTGCCTTCCCGATGGGGATCGTTAGTCGTCCGAGTCCTCTCGGACCTTCTCTGCACCACCTTCAGCGAAGTCCCCCACTGCATCGCGCGCCTCCTGGCCTGCAGCCACGGCCGCCGCTGTGGCCTCCTCCACCTTCGCGGTCACCTCGGCCACCGCCTCGTCCATCCTGAGAAGGATGGCTGCGGTGTCGACGTTCCCGCCTCCGGCAGCGATCGTATCGGCGAGCGTCTTGACGATGGCGGTGAGCGTCGTCAGTTGGGCCTGTAGGACCGGGATGGTCTTGGCCGCCTGCATGACGAGGGGCGGGAACTTGAAGCGGTCGCCCGGCCGACCCGTGGGCGGGGTGTCGGGACCGACCAGGAGCGCCAGCCACTCCCAGATGTCTTCCTGCTGCTCGTCGGTGAGCGCCATGAGAAAGCCTTCCTCTGCGGTATCGGCGGCCAGGGGGTCGTACCCCTCGGCCCGAGCGTCGTTGTCGCAGTCGGACCGGCCGGAGATGTGAATGTGACCCTTGTCCGTCGAGGAGCGGGTCTCGTGGTTCGGCATCCACCGCTCCTGGCGGCAGATGCCCTTCTCGTCGGTCCAGTTGATGTACTTGATCCACAGGACCTCTGGGCGGCCAGAATTGCGGTCCTTGATGAGCTGGCGCGCAATGGCAGCATTCTCCGCCCGGCCTGCTGCGGTGTCGCTACGTGGCATCACGTCCAGCGCATGCCCGATACCCCACGCTGACTTCAGCGGCCAGCCGGTCGCGGAGAAGGGCGTGTGGTCCTCCGGCTTGGATGCGCGCAGGTGCGACTCGTCCGGGTAGTCGTACACGGTCAGGCCGTGCCGCTTGCGAAGAATGCGCTGCAGGGCGGCTGCCGGACGCATCAGCGCGTACGGGCGGCCACCGGCATCCCAGATCAGGTACTCCCGTGATGGAGCCATCCCTACCTCCCCTCGATCCCCATAGCCTAAGCGACGTCACGCACGATCGTGTTCCGTCCGATCCGCTCGATGGAGGCATAAGTGTGGAGCCCGCCCTGGTCTGCATAGAGGATGATCGAGCCGGTGCCAGTAAGGCGATTCGCCACGTAGTAGAACTGTGTGGTTTCATCGGCGGTGCAGGGCCAGATGACGTCCCATGTTGCCTGCATCGCGTCGGCCCCCGCGTGCATCCGGATCGTGCCAACCTGCGTTCCGCCCGTGCTCCCCTTCCGGATCTCCAGGGACCAGGGATCGGCTGCCGTGTAAAGGGTCTGCCCACGGAACCGGTAGCTGTCTCCGTTGACGACGGAGATCGAGGCGGACCGGAGCTTGGTCACCTCGCTCGGGTCTGTCGAGGTCGTCTGGAATGCGCCGGAGGTCGTGACCCGGAGCGCATCCATCGTGCGGACCTCGGCATCAGGGTCTGCGATCCGCTCCCATGCTCCGGCCGGAGTCCGGACGTAGACCCGGCGGGTGTCTGTCTCGCGGATGAGCTGGCCTGAGTAGGGCGAGGCCGGGCGAGTGCCGGAGGTGCAGATCGTGAGGACGTCACCAACGTAATCCCACTGGCTCTGGGCAGCGTTGTAGACCAGCACGCGCCGGGTGTCGCTCTCCCGGATGAGCTGACCGTCCCGGGGCGAGGCCGGGCGGGTACCGGAGGTGCAGAGAATCGCCCCGCCCACGTGCTCCCACTGCCCCTGGGTGTTGTTCCATGCGCGGACCAGCCGCGTGTCGGTCTCCCGGATGAGCTGGCCATCGTACGGGTCGGACGGCCGGGCGGAGGACGCCACCGGCTCCGCCCCGCCCAGGGGCTCCCACTCATCCTCCGTCTCGTTCCATCCGCGCCAGCGCCGGGTATCGGTCTCCCGGATCAGACGGCCGTCCCACCGGTCGGTGCCCGTCGGCCGGGTGCCGGAGGTGACTGGGGAAGCGCCTACTGCCTCATCCAGCTTGTCGAAGTTGTCGTTGATCTTGGTGACGTCAACGTTATCGCCCGTCACCGGGTCCGGGTCAGCCTGAAACAGCCCGAGTCGGGCGGTGGGCGTCAGCGGCATTGGTCATCTCCTTCAGCATCGTTTCGTACCGGGTCCGGCGATTCTCTGGCATCGCTCGGCGAGCGCGCTCCTGGCGCGTCCTGGCTCGCTGCAGGGATACCATCCCGGCCTTCAGCGCGACCACCTGCCGGTCCAGGTGGCACATCTCCAGGACCCGGGACCGGGCGGAGGCCGAGTCGGTCTCCCGGGAGGTGCGTTTCTGTCCCCTGAGAGCCTCGCTAGCGGCCTTGCGGGCGGATACCTGACCTAGGAGGTGCTCGCGGGCGTCATCGACCGTAGCGGCCATGTAGAGGTGCTTCTCGGGGTCAACCTGCATATGGGGCTCGAAGAGCACGATGTCCAGGAGGGTATCGGTGTCGTCCGGGTCGATCCCATACTCAGCCGCCCGCCACTCCAGGGCGTCCCGGGGAATCAGATGGGCCAGCCGAATGACCTCTCCGCCCTCGTCAGTCTTGTCCACGACCGCGAGGATGGTGTTGTCGTCATGCAGGTACGCGTCCACCAGATCGATGATCATCCGATCCTCTCCACCTTCCACCATCCGGAGTGAGCATCTGAGCCGCTCCACGTAACCGTAAAGCCGGAGAGGGAGATAGTGCTGACTTGGTGATAGTAGTTCGCTGTGGCCCCGAGAATGCTGTACAGACAGTTCACCGAGGTCCCCGTGAGCGTAACGGCGAGGCTGACGGCGATGCCGCCGAACCCGGCACCGACGTTGAAGTTGCCGTTGGCGAAAGCGGTGTCGGGGTACTGCGCCTGACCAGCCATGTATCCCCGGCCGTAGATGACACCGGGGAACAGGGAGCCGACGCTGAGCACTGTAGCCACTCCGCCCGAGGGCTGCGAGGTGATGGCCACACCGCTGTTCGTAAGCGCCACGCTAGCGAGATCGTTGGCGTCGCCGATCTTCCGGTGGCGCAGGGACGCCCCGTTGTTGGCGAGCCACATGTACCCGCCGTCCACCTGGTCCGACGCGATGTCCTTGTTGGACACCTCCAGGGTGTCGGTGCCACTGAAGGAGAACGCCGAGATGTGCCCTCGGTTGCCGAAGCTGTTGGAGGCCGTCAGCTTGATGAACGGGTCATCCCCGCCCAGGACCGGCTCGATGACGATGGAGGCCCCGACGTTGCTCCGCGCCTCGAATCGGCCGACGATGTCGACATCGCCATTGGAGGACTTGACCTCGAAGGTCTTCCCGCCTGCCGGGTCGTACGCCCGGATGCCCCCTGCATCGTTCTCTACGCGCGCTCCGGACGTTGCGGTCTTGATCGAGCCCGCGAGGATGACAGCAGCCGTCATCACGCCCGCAGTGAGCTTCGAGACGGTTAGGTCCGAGATGTGGGCGGAGTCGATGAGGTCGGCCGACGACTGCGAGCCCTCGGAGGCCGGGGACAGGTTGCCCGCCCGGTCTACCGCCACCACCTTGACCCAGACGTCATCCGTCGACTCGATCGGGAACGTACCGACGGCCGGAACGCTCGCGGTGATCATTCCTCCGGTGGCGAGGAGCTTACCGACCCGGTTGGTGTCGTCCGGCTTGAAGGAGGGGGCCGCACCAACGTGGACCGACAGGTATGCCAGGTCCGGCTCCAGATTGAACGACCCGCCCGAGGCACGGCCGAGGTCGTGCGTGACCTGGATGGCGAGACGCGAGGAGGCGACCGAGGGGGCAGAGGGCTGCGACGGAGCGAAGAGATCCCCCGAGGCAATGACGAACTCCGAGGCCGACCATGGGCCCTGATGCGCCGGACTAGCCGAGTCCACCGCCCGGATCTGGAACTCATACTCCACCCCGGGAGTAAGCTCCTGAATCTGGATTTGCTCCTGGTTCCAGGGAGCATACACCACGTTCCACTCGCCGAGGGCGATCGGGTCTGTGATCGGTGCACCCCAACGGTTTGACGAGAGTTCGCCCCACTTGTACGGGGTCAGCTGATCCCACTTGATGGCGTAGCCAATGAAGGCGTTGACCCGGTACCGGATCTCATAGTGCCCGCCGTCGGTGATCGTGGAGGCGTCGGTATTGAGGGGCTCCGTCCAGGTCACCAAGATCGCGCTCTTGGTCCACTCTCCGTTATCCGGCTGGTACGAGCCGGTGCTGAACGGCCCGAACGTCGGGGAGTCCGGGATGGTCGTGTCGTTGGCGGGACTGGACGGGAGGTTCGGCCGGATGCCGATTGGCTCTCCGCCCACGGAGCTGAGCCCGCGCGCCAGATCCCCCACGACGATGGTGGTCTCCCCGGACTCCGGAATGTAGTAGGGGGAGAGGTCGATCCAGTTGCCGTTGATATCGCGGAAGGCCACAGTCCAGCCCTCGATGACCGGCCAGCTCATCTCCACGCAGCGGAGGGCCATCGGGTTGATCCGGTCGCCCTGCCAGTAGACCTCGCGCGCCGGGTCATAGAACCCGTTCCCCGGGTCGTACACCTCCAGGTAGTCCCCAACGACGAAGGTCCCCTTGACGTCGTACTCAGCCGTGGACAGGTTGACCGACCGGCGAGGGTTGAGGAACCGGTTGAGGGTGATCTGCGCGCGGGTGTCCGCGTTGACCTCGCTCGTCTCGCTCTCGGAGACGAGCCGAGTGACCTTGATTGCGTTGCCGTGGATGTCCTTGTAGGGCGTGGGCGGAGCGTCGGCCGACCCGGTGGCGATGCTGTCGCCCTCGCCCTCTGCGAGGAGGACCACCCGCGTGGTAGTGTCCTCCACGTCCACGCCCATCGTCATCTGCCCCCGCAAGGCTTTGTGGGCGAGGTCTGCGCCGATCCCCTTCTTGACAAGGAGTGCACGCGGCGTGGTGACGTACAACTGTGCTACCGTACCGGCATCCAGCGTCCCGTTCCCGTTCACCCGCCACTCGGCGTTGAAGGTCTCGGTCACGTAGTCGAGCGCGTTCCGGGGAGTCTCCCACTGGTGCTTGCCCGTGTAGGTCCCGGCGACGGAGTTGATGGTTCCGGCGGTGATCGCCCCGCCCGGCGGGAGGAGCGCGGCCACTGAGGCAGCGAACGTTGCCCCGCTCAGACTGACGGCGGTCTCGAAGATGTCGCCCTTGTCATCCTCGTCCCCCAGCCAGAACGCCATACCGGAGCCCTTGAGGGTCAGGTCATCCTGGGAGTCCCGCCCCCGGTACACTCCGACGTACCGGGCCGCAGTCAGCAGGTTGTCCTGGTACTGCGCCGGATCGACCCGGCCGGGGACGACCGCGATGTGCCCGAAGAACGTGAGGGCATTGAGGATCTCCCGGGGAGTCCCCTCCCGGAGCCGGATCTCCCACCCTCCGATGGACTGCTTGATCTCGGTGATGCTCATCGCCGGACTACCCCCACCTTTTCGGCCATGGCCCCAATGTACTGATCCCGGAGGTCCGTCGCCGAGTCCCCGGAAGCGCTCGCGGTCCGGAACTGGACCTGATCGATCCAGAGCGTCTCACCCGTGGGCGGACTGCCGCCGAGAGTAGGCCCGTAGACCGCCTCATTTGCTCCTACAGGCGCTGTCGCCTCAAAGCTCAGGTAGACCCATGACCCGGCGGACAGGACTGTGTTACCGACATCTGTGCTGGCGTACACCCCCGAGGCCTGCCAGTCGATCGCGCAGCCGACCTCCGCCCCGTCGAGAGACCTCCCCCAGAAGCTGACCCGATACCTGGTCCCCGGGGTCACGGTGACTGCGGCGGGGCGGACGAATGCCTGTGTGGGCGTCCCGGTGACCACCAGCTTGCCCGCCCACGAGCCGACCTTGAACTGGTCATTGACCCGGGTGAAGGTTCCGCCGGTAGCGGTCCAGCCCGCCGCAGAGGTCTCGAATGTGCCGTCAGTGATCCCCAGGCTTGTCCCGCCTGGCATCGCCGCGATGAAGAAGTCCAGGGCCGTCGCGGCAGCCTTGGAGATGCCACCGTTGGCATCGGCCGTGAACGATCGGGCGGAGCCGACAACGTACTGATTGCCCGCGAGGTCATCCCCGGCCGCGACCATGTAGCCGGAGGAGCTGTTGTCGGTGGAAGCCTCGGCTGTCGTCGGCGTGACCGCGATCGTCCCCGAGGACGGACGCTGGATGTACCCCTCCAGGAGGCGCGATCCCCTACGGATGCTGACGTCCACGATGTGGCGCGCGCTGGAAGCGGGGAGTTGCACCACGATCCGGAGCGTCACCATCTCATAGTCGTTGCGGGTCACGGTGATGTACTGCATGTCGGCCGGGGTGATGGTTACGGAGGAGACCTTGATGGCCCACGACTTCTCCGCCCAGGCCCCGGCATTCCACAGCCCAACGAGGAACGTCCCAGAACCGGTGTCCGGCCGGACCCGCACGAGCCCGTTGTGGGCGGTCCAGCCGGAGGTCGTCAGGGAGACCCCTGTGCCGGTCCGCTCGATTCCCGCCTGTGTGATGCGCGCCCTTCCGAGGGGGAAGGAGGCGACCGAGGCTGACCATCGGGGATTGACTCCGGCAGGGATCGCGCGATACACCGCGATCGTGCCGTCGGAGGACGTACGGGAGACGAGCGAGGGGATGGAGGTCCCCACCTGGTACGCCTTGTGCCCGATCGAGGGGGCATGCCAGCGCTCGCCGGTGAGGGCGAAGTCGTTGGCCCGCACCACATTGGCAAGCGCGGACTCCATGTCGGCCTGCCCGTCGTTCGCCACCAGGTTCAAGGAGATCGACCACCGGACCTGCGCTGGTCCCTCCACCCAGTGCTCGTATTCGGCGTTGGTGTCGGCGACCGTGTAGAACCCGTTGTAGTTGGCCTTCCGGCTGAAGCTGACCGGGACCGTCCGGCCGATCAGCTGCATGAAGTCCTCAAGCTTGGCCTGAATCTCGGCGAGGGTCGCCCCAGGAACAGTCTCCCGACCCTCGAAGCGCACCGAGCGCTCGCCAGAGTTCGCGTTGGTGACGTCCTCCAGGATGTCGGTCTCCTTGAGGGTCAACGGCCCGATCGTGATAGTCCCCCAAGCCATTACCGGTACTCCTTCTTGACCTTCTCGATGGCCTCGCCGATCGTGACGGCGATCTTCCGGGCCGCCTGCGGATCCGTCATGTCCAGAACCCCTTGCACCGTAACCTGCAGGCTCTGGATGGTGATGGTCTCTGAGTGCTCGTTGCTCGCTGGTCCGGCGGTCCCGGGGACCGGGATGGAGCTAGGGGAGAACCCAGCCTGCTCGGTCATCGTCGGGATGACCGGGGCGGCTGTAAAGGCCACCTTGGCGCTGACCTTGGCGAGGTCGTTGATCTGGCTTGCCATGCCCTCGGCGAGACCCTCCACCAGCGTCGCGCCACGGAACGGGGTCCAGCCCCGCCCGGACAGCGGACCCTCCTTCGCCGGGGAGCCCGGCAGGAAGTTGGTAACGCTGGAGGCGAGGTTCTTGGCCGTGTCACGGAGCTTTCCGAACATGGCCTTGATGCCGTTGATGAAGCCCTCGACTAGCGCCTTGCCCTTGTCATACAACAGACTTCCGAGGTTCCCCAGAGCGTCGCTGATCCGCCCGGGGAGCGAGCGAACGAATCCCACAAGCTCGTAGATCTTGTTGACGACTGCTTCGTTGAGCCGGACGAAGAAGCCGATGACCGCTGAGATGGCGTTCCAGATCGACATGAAGATGTTCTTGATGCCGTTTACGTTGTCGCGTATGAACTCGAACAGCCAGTCCCAGACCTTCCGGATACCCGGCCAGAGGGTGTTGGCGATCCAGTCCCAGACCGCGAGCGCGGCATCCTTGATCCCGCCCCAGGCCCACTTCCAGGCCGTCTGGAACCAGTCAGTCTTGGTGGCGATCAGGACGATGACCGCGATCAGAGCGATGATGGCGACGACGATCAGGCCGATGGGGTTGGCGATGAAGACGAAGTTGAATGCGGCCTGGATGGCGGTCCAGGCTCGCGTCGCAGCCGCCGCGACCCGGGAGACAACCGTGTGGTACGCGGTAGCGACGCTCGCCGCAGCCGTCGCGGCAGTCGTCCGTATCCAGGTCACCAGCGCGGTCACCTGGGCGGAGGTGAGGAACCGTTGTGCAGCAGCGGCTGCATTGGTGACGGCGGAGTAGACCTTCATTGCCCCGGCGAGCGCGTAGACCGCGATCACAAGAGGCCCGATGACGTTCATGTTGTCGGAGAGGAACCCGGCGAGACTCTCCAGGATCGGTCCGGCGGTCTCCAGGATCGGCACGAGCGTCGACGCCAGGATTGCGGCGAGCTCAGCGAGGCCGGGGGCAAGCGCGACGATTACAGGGGTCAGCTCCTTGAGGAGGGTCAGGAAGACCTCTCCCGTAGACCCTGCAATGGCCTGCATGGCTGCGCCGATAGCGGCCAGGCCCTCCTGACCCTCCGCCGTGTTCAGGAAATCGGCGAGGACCCCGACCAGTTCCCCGAGCACGCCGAGGCTCGATCCACCCTCCAGGGCGAGGCCGGAGAACACAGCTGTGACGACCGCGCTGATGTTCTTCAGCAGCTCCCCGAGCGGCCGGAGCACCTCCATGGCGCGGTCAAAGACCTGCTCCAGGTCGACGTTGTTCATGAAGTTGCCAAAGGAGACGAGAGGACCGGCGAGCGCGTTCCCAAGCTCGTCGCCGAACTCCCCGGCCTGCCGCGCCAGGTTGAAGAAACCCGTCAGCAGAGGCTTGATCGCCCCGTCGATGTTGACGAGGAACCCCCGGACCCCGTTGAGGAGGGACCGGATGGTGTTGATGGCGGTCCCGGACGCCCCGAACTCCAGGACCCGCATGACAACTTCGTTGAACCCTGCCGCCGCGCCCACCGCCTCCTTCCGGAGGGTCAGGACGTTCTTGGCAATCTTGGCCACCTGCGGGCCGGTGTCCTTAAAGAAGGCGTCCTGCATGGCCTTCTGGACCGGCTTGAGGGACTGCCCGGCTGCCCTCCAAGCCTTGGCGAACCTCTGGGCCTGGGGAGGGAGGTTCTTGATGGCCTCGTTGAAGGTGGCCGTATCCTCGCTCGCTGCCTTCAGGGCATCACCCATACCCATCAAGGCAACCTTGACGACCCCGAAGGCCACCGCCCCGCCCAGAGCCAGACCGGGCAGCGCGGCGAGGGCTGCCGCGAGGACCGGAGCGAGGTTCTGGGCGGTGACGATGACTGCCCCGATGGCATGCACGATCCCGGTTATGCCCAGGGCAGCCTTCCCTGCGACCTTCGCCGCAGTGGTAAGGGTGGACCCCAGCCTGTCCATCCGGCGACCGAAGCTGTTGACTGCGTTGTGGGCCGCCCGCGCAGCCGCGACGATCCTGAGGAGATCCGCGCGGAGCTGTGCGGCAGCCGGACCACCGTTGTAGGTCAGGGTGATCCGGCCGTGCGCGAAGCCGAGACTGTATGCCATCCTGGGGTTACCTCCTGTCCTTGCCTGGGTCTCGGTATCCGCCCATCACCTCTGCCCCCAGCCAGGCCCTCATGACCCGTCGCCGGGCGAGGTTCCCTGCCTCGGAGGTCTTGGCGTCGGCCGAGGCCCTCTCAAGGGCAGCTTCGAAGGCTGTGCCCCAGGCGATGACGGCGGAGTCAAAGCAGTACGCGGCATAGGTGCCGTGCTTCTGCTCGATCTGGTACACGGCACTTGGCCGTGTCGCCATCGCCTTGGACATCCGCCAGGCGTTGAGCAGGTTAGTCGGTACCGCTACGAAAGGACTCCAGCTGGCTGAGGTCCCCCATCGCGTGCGTGAAGATCTCCAGCTTGTCCGCGAGGCCAACGGTGTCGGCGTAGATCACGCCGTCCACCCGGTCCTCCAGTCTCTCCGGCGGCATCTCGACCTTCGGGGCGGTCACCACCATCGACACGACCTGGTTGAGGAGCGTGGAGAACTGGATGGCGGTCCGCCGGTCCGTCATCATCTTGACCGGGTCGATCGGCGGCTGTCCCTCGCCCTTGCGGGTGTGCTTGTCCACGACCCCGGTCAGAGTGTTGAGCTTGTCGAGGAGGCCGGTGCCCATGATGTCGGCGAAGTCCATCTTCTTGACCCGGCAGAGCTGACCCGAGGGCACGGCCAGCTCCTCATCGTACTGGCCCCAAGCGGTCGCGGCGTACCGGTCGGCCATCGGTTCGGAGCTTGTCATCACTGTGATCCCATCCGTGTAGTTGTTGCCTTGCAAGGGTTGTAGTGCGTCAGGCGATATCGGTGGCGGTCTCGTTGGCCACCATGTCCCAGACCGCACCGAGGTTCGCGGCGGTCAGGGTACCGATACCGGTTCCCTCGGCGTGGCTGACCCAGAACTCCTGGTCTTGGTGAGTGCCGGAGATCTTGCTGGCCTTGGCGCGGTGGATGACTGTGTGGTGGTCGCCACCGGACTCCGAGAGGGCCTGGCCCTCCAGGTAGAAGTCCGGGTACGACTCGCCCTCCATCCGTCGCCACTTCTTGCTGATGTTGGGCGTGGTGCCGGTCGTGGAGATGGTTCCGCCCGCGACCACCACCATGGCCTCAAACTTGATGCCGCCCGCGTCCAGCGTCCACTCGACGTTGTCGACCGTGGTGCGCTGGGCCTTGACGGCATCGTCGCCCCGCAGCTCCTGCGTCGAGGTCGTCTCGCTGAACTCCAGCGTCTGGCCGTTCGGGAGGTCGACCAGCGACCCCTTCACGCCAGCGTTGTCCAGCGTGGCAACCTTGATGTCCCGCAGGCCGTACGGGAGACCGGTATCACTCAGTGCCATCGGCTTTCGCCTCCTTCCTATCTGCGTCCTTGTACCTACGGGTCTCGATCAGCATCCCCTGCGGAACCCTGAAGCGATGGAGGACGATCACGCCGGGTACGGCGCCGCAGCGACGGCTCCTGCACTTGACCTCCAGCACCCCCTCCATGGGGATGAGGCCGAACAGGATTCCCTCGGGGCACCGTAGCTCCTGCATGGTCAGTCCAGGACCTTGAGGCCCGGCTCCTGCCGGAGCGCCTCCACGAGGTCGGTCAGGTCCTTGCGGACCTTGAGCTTGAAGCCGTTCTGGCGGCTCCACACCAGGTCCTCGGGGACCTCGATGCCACGACCGGCGAACGAGAGGCGCTCGGTCTTGTGCTTCGGGTCGGCCGACGACTTCTGGATGGTGTGGGAGCCGATGAACTCCCTGCCGTACGGGGGCAGGCCCACGTACTCCACCGTGACGTACTCCGGCTCCTCGGCGGTCTCCTTGGAGACCTTCTCGTCTGCCATACTTCTCCTCCTCAGTCTCCTCAGGCTCCGTTGGCTATGATCGTATACGCGGAGGTCCGGAAGATGGCCGAGTACACGTCGTCAGCCCCGTCCACCCCGTCCCCGGTCCACTCGACGCAGGTCACGGTCCCGTGCCCCGTCGGCTGCTGGACGATGCTCTCCATCAGGTCCCGCAAGCGCTTCAGCGCATCGTTCACAGGGCCGTAGTCCGGCTGGCGGTGGTAGACCCAGAACGTCAGAAGTGTTGTCGTGGAACGACTCCGTCCACCGCGCTGCCCCCGTATAGCGGGAACCTCCTCGCCCCAGTTCAGCACCAGCCACATCTCGCCGCTCTCGGGCGGAGAGTCCGGACCGCCGTTCGCGTAGACGTTCTCCGAGGTGATCCCGAGCGAGCCCAGCTCGATGTCGTTCGACACCATCCCGTACATGAACTCCCTGACCGTCATCGACCTCTCCCCAGCCTATCCATCAGCCCCTCCAGCTGGGACATGATAACCCGCCCCCAGTGCAGCATGGCAGGCTGGATGATGGCATACTTCCCGGCCTGCTTCGTCTCCAGATAGATCTGGTAGTGCATCCCGCCCACCAGCTCCAGACCGTGGTCGTCGCCATCCTGGTTGGGGATCGCGCGGAGCGTCGCCCGAGCGTTCCCGGTCCGGTCGGTCCAGGGCGCGTTGATCTTCATCCACGCCTCGGCCTTCGGGGCAGCGCGCTGGATGACTGCAGCCACGAGCCGGTTGATGTCCTGGTTGAGGAGTCCTGCCCGGCGGATCAGGTCCTCGGAGTTGTACTCCAGCCCGCTCCGGTTAGCCATAACGGGTCACCGCAGCCCGGCGCTCATACCCGTTGTCTGGCAACAGTTCGGAGACCTCCCAGCGCGCTCCGTCCTGGCTCCAGTGGTCTCCGACTGCCATCTCGGCATCGTACGGCCCGAGGAGCTGGAACACCGCCTTGAGCTGACGGCCGTCGGTCGTCGTAACGAGCCCAGGCGTATTGCCGGTGGCCCCGTTCTGATCGAGTAGCCGGAAGGTCTGCGCAGCCCGTGCAGGGAGGTCCTGCAGGCGTGTACCGCCCGTCGAGGTCTTCACCCGCTCCACAGGGATGAGCGTGATGACCGTCGGGCGAGCCTTGATGAAAGCCAAGGTGTTGCGGCGGTTGACCTGCAGCTCCAAGCTCATGTGCGGAACCTCCTCACGGCCGAGGTGATGCGGACAGTCAGCACGCTCGTCTTGACCCGGACCCGGGTCACCTCGGCGGTAATCGTGGCCTCCGGGGTCAGCGTGGTCGCCCCAGACACCACCTCGTACGCGGAGCGCCACCGGAGGCCGGAGGGCGTGTCGACCGGGGACGCCGCCCCTACATCGACCGAGGATGCACCGGAGCGCAGTCGGAGTACGCCCGGTGCGTCCACGACCACCACACCGGCCGACACGCTCTCAGGGGCGGATCGTACCCGCCAGCCCTCCGGGAGCATGGTGATTGAGTGGCCTAGGACTGCCGCTCCGCCCACAGCGCGGAGCCGGATCCCATCGGGGCTGCCATCCGGAACCACGACGGCTCCGCCACTCACAGCGGTCGTCTCGTACCCGGACCGCAGCCGGAGACCCGCCGGGGCGTCTGTAGTGGCCTGTACGCCACTGACAGCCCCGGACCCTTCCGGGGACCGGAGCCGGAGCCCCCGTGGGCTGTCCGCCACAGCTAGCCCAGTCAAAACAGCCTCGGAGCCGGACCGGAGCCGTACCCCGGTCGGCACATCGGCAACATCGACTGCCGACCCGCCCGAGGGGAAGAAGTTGGCCGGGTCCGAGACCAGGGTGATGGAGTCGGTGCCGAATCGCCCTGTCTCGTCGCCCCCGTTCCCGGAGGTGTCCGTCCGGGAGGTCAGGGCCGTGAACTCCATCGCGTGGGCGAGACCGGACGCTGCCAGCCAGGCATTCCAGTTGACGAGCAGCGCTCGGGCCGTCGCGTCCATGAAGGCTGTGTACTGGGCGACGGCTCCGACCGCCCCGTCCACATACTCGCTCCCCGAGGTCCCCCACCGGCCGATCCGGATGAAGCCTGAGGCACCCGGGGCCGTGCCGTCACCGAGCGTCGCCCCGCCACCCGTGATCGTCCCCGAGGCGACGACAGCGAAGCCTGATCCGGAGTCGGTCAAGATGGAGTATTCCGGGGCGACGTTCCCGGTGTTCTTGCTGATGACGACGATGGTCCAGGTGCCAACGTAGCCGGATGCGGCCGGGCCGTTCCTCGTCCCGGCCGAGGTCCCGTAGTTGAAGCCTGTGAAGACCTCCATGAACTGCACGACGGTCGTGCCAGTCATGTTGACGATGATGCCGCCGTCGGTCGCCGAGTCCAGCTTGAGGAGCGCGACCATGGTCAGCGGACCGCCCGGAGCGCTCTTCAGCGCAGCAGGCATCGCACAGTCGAGATACTGGTTGACGCCATCCAGGTTGTAGGCCATGGCCGCGCTCCCCTACGGTGCCACGAAGTAGAACGCGCGGAGGGCAGTGTGGAGCTGGATCGTGAAGGCGAGACCACCGCCGGTCTTGTCCGAACCGAAGTCGACGTACCCGATGAGGGGGTTGGTGGCGTTGCTCCCGGAGGACCGGTCGCTCAGCACCGCGTACCGCGCCGGACCGGCCGTGAACGTCGGCCAGGACGGGTCGGCACAGCCAAACACAGTGATGCCGGAGCCGATGCACTCCCAGATGACCGCCCCGTCGGTGACCGTCTGGCCCAGTGTGGTCGGGTACGTCGGGACGGTCCCGGCGGTCGCACCGGCCGAGGTCGCCATGTACAGGAACCCGTTGCCCGTCGCCGGTCGCACGACGTCACCGACCGCGTACGTGGTGGAGTTCGCCCGAGCCACGCTCCAGGAGTTGGCTGCGGTGTAGGTGCTTGAGGGCGACGCAAGCGCGAGACCTCCGCCGGACGCGCTACCGGGCGTGTAGCCGCCCCCGGAGGCCAGTTCGTTGGTGAGGTCCGAGACGAAGGCGTGGGTGTCCTGGTTGGGGGCGTAGGAGCTGGTGTGGAGGGTCCAGACGTTGGCGTCCGAGTCCCAGTCGATTTGCTTGTTGAGCATCCGGAGAGGGGCGGAGCGATAGAGCTTCATGTGGTCACTTCCTTGTCTACCTTGATGTTGCCCTGGAGGAACCGGACGTCATGCTCCGGGTCGCTGTCGAACAACTCCAGGTCATAGACCCCCGTCGTCCAGGTCCACCCGGCGGAGTCGTCCGCCGGGATGTCGACCAGCACCTGGCCGCTGGGGATGTCCAGGGTCAGGTAGGGTGTCAGGTCGGCCAGCACCGGTGCTCCGCCCAGGGAGCGCGAAGCCTTGACCTGGCCTCGCACGTCGTACCCGGTCAGGTCCGGTAGCCACTCGACCGACACGTCAATTACCGCCTGCCAGCGGGAGCCCTGGTCAATCACCAGGTCTGCCTGGGATGCCATCACCGCACCAGCCTTGCGATCCGGGTGCCCCGGCTGTCCGAGGTCGCAGTGTCGGCCTGGATCCGGTATACCTCGGCCATCTTCAGCGCTCGGGCGTGGAGATCCCCGTTGGCCCGCGAGGACCCGCCCTCCGAGATGTTCACCAGCTCCGCGTACGCTGCAGCCTTCTGCATCCAGATGTCCTGCGCCGCCTGGGCGAGGACTGCGGGGGACTCCGCGTAGGAATCGATGACTGCCCCCAGCATTGCGTCATCGTACGTCGTGTCATCCGGCTCCGCGATCATCCGCCGGAGATGCTTGACTTGCTCGACCGTTGCCATGCCACCTCCCCCTTATCTGGAGAGGGCCGGGTGGCGACCCAAGGGGAGATCGCACACCCGGCCCGTCCTTGAGCCCGCGAGGTTACGCGGGCGGCTGCTCCTCGGTGGCCTCGTCGTGGTCCTCCAGGACCTTGACCGCGTCGGCCTTCCGGGAAGGCACGGAGAGGCTTGCGCCCTCCTCGGAGTTCCGGCGACGGATCTCCGTCTGCAGCTCCGCCAGGGTCCACTTGTCGTACGGCTCCGGCTCGTCGTCGGAACCGTCGAGCGTCTCCGGCTGCTCGGCCGGGAACTGCTCGGCCTGGACCTCCAGCATGCCGCCGTGCAGGGCCGGGAACTGCTCCGCCCACGCCCGGTCCGCCTCCGAGATCGGGGCGTTCCAATCGATCTGCTTGCTCATGACTGACTCGCCTCCTTACTGGTACGCGGTCGGGATGGTGTAGGAGCCGGACGCGGTGATCTGCATGACCGCACCGGCACCACGGGTCCGGACACCGGTCCCGAAGCCGTGGATGTAGGTGGAGTTGATGATCGGGTACTGGTTGCGGTCGCCGCCCTTGAGGATCAGGCCGCGCATCGAGGAGTTGGGGTGCTCCCGGATACCGACCAGGTTGCTCGACGTGGCCGAGCCCTGGGTGGCGAAGGCGAACATGTACCCGGCCGGGATGTTGGAGTCCATGATGATGAGGTACGGGCCGTAGGCGCCCACCACATCGAACCCGGCGAAGGTCTGCGCGGGCTGGTCACCGAAGAGGCTGACCGTGCTCGGCAGGATGATGTTCACGCCACGCGGCGGCACGAAGTCGTACTGCGCGACGGCGGAGTTGGCGTTGGTCACGTTGGCCCGCCACGAGCGGACCGACGGAGCCTGCGCCGGGTTGATCATCACCACGATCTGGTAGCCGGTGGCACGCTTGTAGCCGTGCTCCTCCAGCAGGGACACCAGCGTCTCGACGTCGCCGGAGTCCAGCGACGCCGCACCCGAGGTGACGTAGTGCGTGTGGCTGGCCGCGTTGAAGCTCACCCCGGAGTAGTCCGGGATGTACTCCGAGTCCGCGTTGTAGAGCGGCTTGGCGTTGTAGGCGGTGCCGCCGATGACCGTGGTGTTGTTGTTGTTGTTGAAGAGCCGACGCATGACCTTCTTGAAGATCAGGCGGTTGTCGGCCTCCAGCACCTGGGCCTGGGCCACGTCCAGCTGCGCCGCCGTCGCATCGGCGAGGAACTGGAAGGTGAACCGGGTCGCCACGTCGTACCACTTGAAGTCGTACGCGCGCTGCTGGATGGTGACGTTCGGGCGGATGGACTTCGGCTGACCGAACTCCGTGGCCTCCTCGAAGTCCTCTTCCACGCCCTGCGCCACGTCGTCGATGATCTGGTCCGTGTTGAACGTGAGCAGATCGATCAGCGGCTGGCGGGTCGCGTTCCAGTTCCGGAGCAGCTCCTGGTACTGGTTCCAGATGGCGTTCAGATCCTGGCCGTCGCGGGTGCGAGTCAGGATGTCGCCGCTTGCGTGAATGCCGTTCGGCATGGCGTCTCCCTCCTAACTCAGGTCGTTGCCATCGGGCAGCGGACGACCATGTGCGTGGCCGTCAGCATCTTGCCGACGACCTTCCCGGACGTGGCCACCGCGTCCAGGGTACCGGCCGCGTGTGCGTACACGAGGTCACCGGCGGCCCACGCGGTCCCGGCCGTCTTGACGGCGCCCACGATCTCGCCGGACGTCATGACGTCGATCGGGTCACCGGCCGCCATCACCTTCGTCGGGCAGATGACGCCGATGATCGCGGTTTCCGCCGCGCCACCGATCACCACCTTGCCGGAGCTGTTGATGGAGACCGCCTGGACCTTACCGATGTCATCGCCCGTCGCGCTCAACGCCGCGTTGAGGGGAGCCCGGAAGCCACCCACAAAGCCGTCGTACTTGTCGAACCGGCCATACTGGGTCTGTGCCATGTGTCACCCCCTTCAGGGCGTTGTTCTGGTCTGCTGTATGGATCTTAGCCGCTGACGCGGCCACGAAGCTGGGGGAACTTCCGCTCCAGCTCCGCCTTGTTGGCGCCGGTGGTGCGGGTGGCCGCCGACCCCTGGCCGGTGACTCCCGTCGCTGCGCCTGTGTTGGCGGAGGCGGTCTCGGTGGACTCCTTCTCCTTGATCATGAAGGGGAACGCGTCGGCTACTGCCTTCAGCGCCTCCTTCAGGCCGGAGACCTTGTCCCCCTCGACCGTCACGCCCGAGAGGTCGGCCAGCTTCAGCGCGGCCCTCGGGTCCTTCCAGTCGTAGGTGTTGTCGGTGAGGAACGCGTTCCGGATCTCGGCCTCCCGCAGCTTCTGCTCCCGATCGGCGAGCAGCTTCTGCGCCTCCTCCAGGTCCTTCTTGCGCTTGTCCTCCTCCGACAGCTGGGCATCCTTGATGGCCTTCAGCTCCTGCTCGACGCGCGAGCGGTTCTGGTCGGCTGCCTGCAGCTGGCGCTTCAGGGCATCGAAGTCTGCCTGCGAAACCGTGGTGGTGCTGGTCTCGCTACCGGCGCTCTGTCCGGTGGCGGTCGTGCCCGTCGCGGTGCCGTCGTTCGCGGTGGCGCTCTGTCCACCGTCACCGGCGCTCTGTCCGGTGGTGTCGACTGGCTGACTCATGCTGGCTCCTCGGTAGGTTACCTGATAGCCAACGAGCCTAGCCGAAGGTGGACTCCCAGTCCAGGAACGCCTCCAGTTGCTGTGGCTCCTTGCCCTGCAGGAACTGGATTCCGTGGTCCCCCTCGCGGGGCTGGCGGTGGTCCTCCCCGAAGAATAGCATGTCACTCGGCACTCCGCCCGGATAGGCGTCGCACGTACCTCTCGCAGCGTCGTACCTCGTGCATGCCAGGCACTGACTGGGAATCCGGCTGTTCATCGGGCTGCCCCTCGCTCTGCTAGCTGCTGCATGAGCTGGCCGATCCGCAGGATGGCCGGGCGGGACTGCGCCCCGCTCGTGCTGTACTCCTGCCAGACCTCTGCCAGCATCTCCTCGGCATCCGTCGCCCCGTACTTTGAGACGAGGTTCCGGATGACGTTCTTGTGAGCCTTCACCCAGTTCTCCATGTCCTTGTCCGTCAGACCGGCCGGAGGGTTGACGCCGAGCGCCTCCGCGACCGAGGCCCAGAACTCCCGGCGCTCGGACGGCGGGAGCCGTCGCATGGTGCTGGAGACGTGGTGCCCGAACTCGTGCGCGAGGACAGACTGAGCGCCGGTGTGGTTGTGACCGGTCCGAGAGCACCAACCCGTGTCGCGCTCCCGGGGCCACAGCTCATTCTCGTACCGGGACGTGAAGATCTCCGTACCCAGGTAGATCCGGCGGTCACCAGGCTGGTACCACGCCAGCGAACTCATCGACCTCGCCGCGACCCGATCAGCGTGGCTGGCCATGCTGACCCCGTTCAGGCGCTGCATGGTCCCAGGCACAAGCGCGTTCTGCCGGTCCAGCTCCCGGTCAACCTGGCTCCGGTTCGCTCCCCGAACCTGGTTGATGCGCGCCCGGTCCTCCACCGACAGCCGCCGAGGGCCTTCCTGGACCGATGCACGGCCCGTAGCGCGCGGAGGGCTCCCCGAGGTAGCGCGAGCCCCCGCAGGGCGCGGAGGGGACACGAGAGGGCGTGCAGACTGCGCCGAGGCGGCAGGGGTCGGCCGGGTCGTGGTCGTTTGCTGGCCTTGGTTCCGCCGGACCTTCTGCACGAGGACGATGGCCTGCACCTGGCTCAGCTTGTACTTCTCCTGCACCTCATTCACCGCGTCAGAGAAGGACTTGCTCTTGAGAATCTTGGCGACCTCCTTCTCGCGCTCGGCATCATCCGTCGCCGAGGACGAGGCAGCCCCCGGCCGGGGCGGAGGCGCCTGGGAAGTGGGTCGAGAGCCAGCAGGACGGCTTTCTCCGGTCTGGGTGGGGCGAACCGGTGGGCTTGGCGGGTCCGGAGCCGGAGCTGGCGCGATCGGCGTTGAGACAGGGTTGCTCTCGGTCCGGTTCTCCTCCAGGTACCCAGCCACGAGGTCGTCCAGGAACGTGTCGTCATCGTCGTCCGGCTCATCCACCGCCGTCACGTAGCAGAAGCAGTGCGGGTGGGGCTTCGCCGGGACAGCCGCCTTGGGATATGTCCCGTCCCCGTTCGGTCCTCCCTCGGCGAGGTGATCGCAGATGTCCTTTCGGGGATGACTCTTCGAGCGGTGCCACTGCATGCGCTTGATCCACGGCTGGGACTGCACCGAGGAGACCGCCTGGGCATGGGCCGCATTGTTGATCTCAGTCCGCGCCAGCCGTAGCGCTGCGTAGCGGATGCCCCCGGGGGTATTGGGGTTGATGAACGGCTCCAGCTCCCGAGCGAACTCATCCGCCGAGAGCCCCCGAGCGAGCGCGCTGTTGACCATCCGGTCGATCCGGGAGTTGATCCCCACCTGCGAGTTGTAGACCCGGCGGGAAAGCGGAACGTAGCTCGCTCCGGTTGTCCGCGCGATCATCCGGTCAATGCCCTGTGAGGACTGGGCTGCCTCGGTCCGGGCAATGTTCTCCGCGATCGTCGCTCCGCCCGGGACTCCAGCGGCCTGCAGGCGGAACACGTCGAGCTGGCGTTGGTAGTCGATCGAGCGCGCGACAGCCTCCGCCCGGCGGGCCTCGACCAGATTCCCCAGCTCACGCCAGGTACGCCCCAGCTGCTCGGAGAGGTTCCGCCGGATCAGGTTGAGCTGTGCCTCCCGGACATCCCGCCCAATCCCGGCCGGACGGCTCCGGACCTCGCGGAGCTGGGCGTTGATGTCCCGGGAGGCGCGCTTGAGGAGGCGGATCACAGCAGCGTCGGCCTGCTGCATGACGATGGCCTGCTGGATCCGCCAGTCCTCTGGCCTCGGGGCGGTGAGCGCCACGGGTCAACCCTCTCAGATGGTTTCTAAGCGCTTATGCGGCCGGGAGGGGTTCCGGAGTACCCTCCGGGGCTCCCGCACCCGCCTCCTGGCCAATGCGAGCACCCGTTGGGTCGGTTTCGGCCGCCTCGGCGAGCGCCTGGGCGAGCATCCCCTCAGGGAACTGGTAGCCAAGCTCCCGCCGGAGGTGCTCGATGGCGAACTCCTTCGAGACGATGCCCGCCCCCACCAGAGCCACCATCTCGGTGATGATCCCGGCCCGGTCCTTGGGCAGGGGGTCCCCGAATGAGTTGGTGACCATCAGACCGGGCGGGACGGAGGTCCCGTCGATCGGGAACCACATCGTGATGAGGTCGAACATGACTTGGTCGAGTCGGCCGAGCAGCTCCACCTCCTTCTCCTCGTTCTGCGCCAGGATCGGCGCCATGTCGAGGCGGAGGGCGACCCCGGAGGCCGCGACCGAGGCATCCACGTTGCCGATCGCGGTAGCCGAGAGGCCAGCCGACTCGTCAATGCCGTCCTTGAGCACCTTGAGGTGCTCGGAGAACGGGGCGACGGAGCCGACCCCCTGGACGCGCTCGAATTTGGTTCCGGTCTTGACCTCGATGACGGTCCCGGGGGCAACAACCCACTCGGCCTCGCCCCCAGCCTCATCGACCGGCCGGGCGGAGTCCGTCACGTAGACCCCCAGGCCGTTGAGCGCCAGGGTGATGTCCTCGTCCGAGACGGTGTTGTTGACCGCGCCGATAAGGGTCTCGATGCCTGCGATCTGCGAGGTGCCGAACGGCTCCCCGCCCTCCCGCTTGTTGCGGAACAGGTACACCGGGATGGCCCGGACACTGTCGGGCAAAAAGTACCCGGTGAGGAGCGGCTGCACGGCCGGGTTGGTCGCGTACGCCTCGGGTGTCGCCACCGGCTTGAGCGCGGGGGAGTCCACGAACCGGTCATCCCACCCACCCGGCTCCCAGAAGGTCAGCTGGGCAAAGACCTTCCCGCTACCAGCATCGTCATACTTGTACATCATCCGGCGCACGATCGTGGTCTTGCCGTCGTCCGCCAGGATGAGATCGGCGAGGTAGCACCCGATCACGCTGTCGTCGGTCCCCGGGGCGAGAATCTGGAAGTAGTTCCGAGGGTGGGGCTCATCGATGGAGATCCGCATCCCGGCCGGAGCGCCGAGGTTCGCGGTGATGTGAAGCACCGCGTCGCCACGCTGGAGCATGTGGCGCTTGAGGCTGTAGAACTTGGACTTGAACTCCTCGCGGGTGAACAGGTTGTGCAGAGCGAACGTCAGCTCTGCCACCTGGCTCTCGGCCGTCTGAGCGTCCGGGTTGACACTCTCGACCGTCCAGCGCCAGTCCCGGCCGAGGTAGCGGTTGACCGCCTCCACGATCTTTGCGGCGCTCGGGACGTAGATGGGCACGTCATCATTGCCGTTCCGGATGACGAAGGTGCCCGGGACGTTCCGGTACATGTCATCGTAGCCGTCATAGGCGGCCACGCGTCGCTGGTCATCATCCTCCGTGACCCAGGTTGGCAGAGGCTTCGCCAGGTATTGGATCACGGAGTTGTACTTGTTGGCGCTCGCCATGGCGTCTCCGCCCTCCCTCGTTGTGTTTGCCTAGCCTACCGGCGACGCACGCCGCCCTTGCGCGGCCTGGGGTTCCGTCCAACGCGGGCGGTGCTCTGCCTCGCTGGGGAGTCCCCGAGCGCCCAGGGCGACCCGAATAGCCCCACCATCAGACGGCCGAGGGCCTCCGGGGTGTGGTCATCCTTCTTCAGGGGTGCCTCGGGGATGTTCTGCCCGCTCTCAGCCGCCTCCTCCGCACTCTTCGGGTAGCGGTACGCGTTGAACTCCCGGATGACGTTCTTGCAGCGCCGGTCTATCTGTAGTTGTGGCACCCACTCCTCGTGATCCATCGGTAGATGCGAGACAGCCTCGGCCGGACGTAGCTTCCGCCGGATCCATTCGAGCCGATCAGCCAGCGGACCGCCCGTCCCCCCAGCAGATGGTATCTGGAGAAGTCCAGCCAGCTGCACTGACCGATCGGGCTCAGCAGGGTCAGGAAAGAAGCGCAGGATGGACTGAGGTGCAAGGCCACGCGCCTTGATCTCGGCTCCGGCCTCCTCGGTCGACTTCCCAACCTCATAGTATTCGCCGATGATGCGGATATTGGTCCTATGAGGGTCCACCTGAACCAGCAGCCACACGAAAGGGTTCGTGAAGCCGTAGTCCAGACACGCATACGTCGTCCAGGCCGGGTCGTACTCGAAGTCTCCAACGTGGATCTCCTCATCGAACTCCTTGAAGACCCGCCCAACGAACTCGTTGAAGAGCGCGGCCACCTCCTGGTTGAACAGCTCCTCGGAGAGGTCGAGCATGAGCGAGATGGCCTCGGGGTCGATGCCAAGCACCTTCCCGAGGTCCGCCCACGTCCGGCCTCGCCCTCCCGCCCACTGCTCGTCGGTGTAGCCGAACGATCGGAGCGCGTTCCCCATCGGGTCGTGGGTCGGGATGGCCTCCGGCATCGTCCGGGTCCGGACGGCCTTCTGCATGGCCCTGATGGCGTAGTCCGCCTCCGCGCCACGTACGGCCATCTGGCGGTACACATGTGGGTTGGCCCACGAGGGGACGCGCCAGGAGGCCCACTCCGGCTTGAGCGGGTCCTGCCCATCCTGCCACCGCCGGTAGAACCAGTTCTTGCCCTCGGGGGTCGATCCCATGAAGGACCAACCCCCGTAGTCCGCGAGCGTCGGCCGGATGTACTTGGACCAGACGGTGGGCTTCAGCTTGGCAGCCTCGGAGAGCACTACTCCGCGTAGCCCCTCACCAACCAGCGTGTCGGGGTACTTCGCCGAGAGCGCGTCCACGAGGAACGCTCCGCCCCACAGGCTGATGTGCATGTCGCCCGTGTGCGGGTTGTTGTAGGTGCCCGGCTTGTCGAACTCGACCCCCAGCCGCCGTAGGCCATTGTAGAGGACGCGAAACTCCTTCTCCGCGTCACTGTACTCCGGCCCTACGATCCAGTACTGGTCCCGGATGCCTTGCTCCTCCAGCATGGTCTTCCGCCCGAACGCCTCGAAGGCTTTGGGGAGGAGGGCATGACCGCCGGTCTGGGACTTCCCGACACGCCGACCGCCCGCCAGGACCCGATTACGGGCCTTCGAGCGGAGCACCTCGCGCTGGACAGGGTGGGGCTGCCAGCGGAGGGCCTGCCGAAAGCCCTCCTCCAGCAACTCGATCGGGGCGGTCACATGAACCACGGCCCGACCCAGATGGCGAGCAGCTCCAATCCGAGACCGCCCGCGACCATCTTCCGCGCCCACGGGTGTGCGAGGTAGTCACCCCAGCACGCTCGGGCGTAGGCGAGTGCCGATTTCACTGGACCACCACCCGGAAGGCTGTAATGGCCAGAGAGTGGTTGGCCATCTCAGGGGCAGCCAACTCCTCCCCGGAGCCGTCTTTGGCGATGAGCGTCGACAGGAGGGCCATTCCTGACCACTCCCTGCCGGCCTCATCCCGTACCTCCACGAAGGCCACCACGCCCTCGCGCTCTTCGCCGCTCATGCTGGCAGCGCTCCTGTCCCGCCCGGCAGCATCTGGTTACGCCGCTCAGCGCTTGTCTCGGTCGTGAACCCTGTACCGCTCCCCGGCGAGCGCGGAGGCTCCCGGCGGGACGCCTCGATCTCGGCGAGGGTCGCGGCATGGGTCCGCTCCTGCATCATCTGCCAGATGGCGTAGGCCCCCTTGAGCGCCTCGTCCCACCGGGACTTGTCGTCCGGGTACTCCGGACCGCGTACGGTCACGCGGCAGCCTCCGCCCTCCAGGGTCAGCTCTGCCTCACCACCACTACTCTCCGTCGCCATCCTCGTCCTCCTCCAGCACGTAGTCCACGCCCTCCTCCAGCTCACGGCCGGGGATCTCCTCGCCCTCTTGGGCCAGGTTGGCGGCGTAGACGCTCTGCAGGGTCTTCTGCCACAGGGACAGCTCCACCTGGACCGTCTGCTTGCCCTCGACCCCGGCGCGGTCCAGGATCTGAATGATGGCCTTGATCCGGTCGGCGTCGGAGACATCCGGCTTGGTGAGCGCGATGTGGATCAGCTTCTCGGCGGCTGGGAGCGCGGCGATGGCCAGACGGGCCTGTGCCGCCTTCTTCACGTTGGGGAGCGCTCCGCCGTGGAACCGGCAGACGTTGGCCCCCTTGATCCGGGCCTGTGTGCAGCGGTTCCCCTGCCACTCGTTGGTCTTCCCGATGCTCCGGGCCACGCACCGGTGCTCGTCTGGCGGTACCCAGCGCGGGCGCCACTCCCGGTGGATGGCCTTGAACTTGTCGTTCGGGTCGAAGGTGGTGAACAGCTGCCACTCCGGGTGGCCATCCCTCCGGTGGCCGCTCCCCGGGTAGGCCAACCAGGGCTCCGCGAGGGGCTTGGGCGGGACCTCGGTCCCCTCGGGAAGGTGCGGCAGCGGTAGTCCCGGGGGCATGTCCGGACCGAGGGGGCGGGACTTCTGGCGCTCCGCGTGGGCCTTGTTCCGGCCGAGGGGGTAGGCGTCCCCCTCGGGCGGCGTGTCTGGGACGGCTCTGAGCGCCCTAGGCGCTCGCTTACGTGGTTGTGCTGGCATATCGGCCTCCTATCCATGGGCTCCGGGCATAGCGTACCCGGAGCCCATGCATAGAGGGCCTACTTGCCGTGGCGCTTCCTCGTCCGGGCCGCTTTCTTGGCCATCCGGGAGCGCTTCGCATGGGTCGTACCAGCGTTGGAGATCCTCGCAGCCTTCTCCTTGCTGTACCCCTTGGCGCGGAGCCGATCGTACACCTTGGGCCTCTTGAGTGATGCCCGGGTGCCACCCCTCTTCCTAGCCATGGCAACTCCTAACGCTGCGTAGTCGACTACCCAACGTTACCCCTTATGCGCGCGCTCCAACCGGTCCGTCCGTGTCGCCGGAGTTCGCGTAGTGGTTCCCGTTCCGAGGATGGCCGTATCCGTACGCCGCCGGAGCGTTCGCCGAGTGGATGATGAGCTGTGCGATCTTCATCCGAGGCCGGAGCACAAGCTGGTGCGGGCCCATATTGAGCAACTCCAGCGTGATCGGCGCTCCGCCCGGCCGAGCGCGGGAGAAGTCCGACGTACCAACCAACCCCGGACCGAGGCCCCAGCCCGGGTCGATGTACCCGGCGGTGATGTGGACGAACAGCCCGAGGCGCCCCAGGGTGCTCTTCCCCTCGATCTGGCCCACGTACCCCCGGGAGATGGCTACGCGCTCGTATGTGGCCCCTAGCACCATTTCGCCGTACTTGAGCTTGTAGTGGTCCCCGTACTCAGCGTTGTGCTCCCATCCCCTCGGCTCCATCTCCGGCGGGTCCTCCGGGTCCACGACCACGAGGGGAGTCCCGTCCATCGGGAAGCCCACGAGATGGTCTCCTAGCGTCAGGTCGATCGAGGCGGGCTGTACCACTCCGCCCGGCCTCTCACCGCCGGTGAGGTCGCCAACCCGGATCGCGCGGTGCGACACGGCAATGAGCAGGCTCCTGTCCGTCAGGATGGTCACTCGTCCTCCTCCTCGCCGTTCCACGGGGCGATGATGGTCAGGTTCGGCTCCGGCTCGCCGATGGTGAAGGAGTCTCGCGGTTCGCCGATGTGATCGCGTCCCCAGTCGGTGCTCGCCACATCCCGCCCATCGGCATCGAGCCCTCCGCCCTCATCGGTCGCGTAGGTCTCCCACATCTCCTGTTGGAGTGTCGGGGCCAGGCGCTGCTCCTCGGGGAACATCCCGCCCACTCCGCCAAACTCAGTCTCGCCGGGTTTTGCTTTATAAGCCATACCATCCTCCCATCACTTGCCATTACTCTCAGCAACCACTACTTGGAGTAATGGTACCGCTAGAACGGTCGATTCAGCACCTTCTCCCGGAGAAGGTAGATCACGCTCTGCTGAGATCCCAACTTGCTAACCTTGTTGAGGGACTTCCGGATCTCTGGGTGGTCCTCCACGACCCCCTCTCCGAAGGTCCGGAGCCTCCGGGCGAGAGCCCTCTGCGTGATCGGGTTCCCGTCCATCGTCCATCGCTTCCCCGGGCTCTTACCCGGATCGAAGTCGATCCGGAGGCCATAGTGATCCAGCACCATCGCTGTGAAGGCGTGATCGGATTTCGTCTGGTGGTAGGTAGGCATTCGATCTGCTCCCCTTAACGATCTTAGGCCGACCTTTGAAATGTTAGGAGCGGCCTAGCGAATTTCGCGTCTATAACTATAACGCGACTCTTCTACCAGCAATTGTATAGTTATAGGAATCGCATCGCGGGGCGTAACTTCTTATATATATCCTTGGCCTACCTAGCCTAAATAGGTAGTTGTATTAGGGTTGACCAGGGCATTTGGGGTAGGCCGACCTTTCATTTCAACCCGGCCTACCCCCCACCCCTGCTGGCCTACTAGGCCGACCTTTCTAGGCCGACCTTTAGGCCGAGGTCACGAGCGGTCTCCGGCGGTCTCGGTAACCAATCTGATGCCCTCCCTAACGTGCTGCTGCCTCCCTCCGATAGTCCGCTTACCCTTTCCGATCTCCAACGCGTTCAGGCGCATTCCGAACTTGGTTCCGGAGAGCTTGTCCTTCCCGGTAACCCCATTCCGCAGGCACCAATCCTCGTAGTTCTCATACAGCCGGGACGGCAACTCATAGAAGTCCTCCCCCCGGTCGGTGCACTCCGAGAGCCATGCGGCGAACTCATTCATGCTCTCCGCGAACTCCATAGCTGCCGCGAGGGCTCCTGCGGGGATCTCGTGGAGGTTCGGCCTATCGAGGTACGCCGCATGGCCCGCGAGGCACCATGAGAGGATCTCCTCGGCCGACTCCTCAATGAGGCGGGTGAAGTAGTTGATGTCCTCGTCCTGCTGCTTGATCTGCACGTTGAACGGGACCACCAACAGCCGCCGCTTCAGCGCGTTGTCCGCGCCCTCGATCGTCGGGACCTCGTTACACACGATCCAGGGTGTGAAGGCCGGGACCTTCGTGATGTAGACGTTGCTCCGCATGCCTCGGGCGGTCACGGGCGTCCCGCCAGTCAGCCGCTTCATCTGGTCCGCGTGGAGGTGCTGTGCCGCGCCTAGCTCCTCCGCCACGATCAGCCGCCGGGAGAACGCCGCCAGGAGGTCCGGGCGGGGCTTGTCATCGGCGTTGTCCCGGAGCATCGAGGCAGTCATCAACGCCCCGTAGTCCCCGAGGACCGTCCGGATGGCCTCGGCGAAGGTCGACTTGCCCGTGGAGGTCTTCCCCTTCAGCACCACCAGGAAGCGCCCAGGGTTCCGACCCAGGAGCGAGTAGCCAACGATCCTCTGCAGCCACTCCCTGACCTCCTCGTCAGGCAGGAAGCGCCCCAGGAACTCATTCCACATCCCCTTCCCGCCCGGACGCCACGCCCCTGGGCGGAATGCCACCGGGGTGCGCATGGTGAGGTAGAGGTCCGGTGAGAAGGGCGACAGCTGGACCTCACCAGAGGTCGTGACCTCGCCGAGGCGGACGACACCATTGCCTACGCACAGCAACGTCGGGTCCGCGTCCAGCTTATCGGCCGGGACCATGATGCCCTTCCGGCCCTTCGCCATGTCCTTCATGGCGTCCCGGTTCCCCCGCGAATAGGACGACTTCTGGTGGGCCTTGAACGCCTTGAGCTGCTTCTCGCCATCCTCGTCGTTCTTCAGGTAGGCCATCTCCTCGCTCATCGAGTCGATAGCCTTCACCACCCAGCGGTCTACCTGGCGGCTGTCGTCCATTCTCCAGATGCCGCAGGGGGCGTCCCACAGGTACCAGCTCGCATACGCCTCGACCCACCTCGCCCGGCCGTTGAACACGCGCACGAGCCGGTTGGCGTTACCCTTCTCGTTGCACTCCTCGATATCTGCGGAGCCAACCCGCCCCGGGTCTTCCATAGAAGTTCCACGCGAGCCACCCCGCGTACCCGATCGGGACGAGGCACCCCGCCCCGAAGATCCACCACCTTTCTTTCCGCGAGAGCCCTTCCCCTCGGGCGATTCCTCGCCATCCGACTTGCTGAATCTCCTCGTTCCCGGGAGCGTCTCGCATGGGTCCTCCTCCTCCGGCTCGTTCCCGTCGGCCGTCACCTTCTGACCGCCTCGGAGCACAGCCCTGGCCCATTCGGCCTTGGCGCTGCCCTCGTCCGGCCTCCGGCCCTCGACCGCCTTCAGGAACACATTCCTCATGTGCCCCAACACTTTGATGATGCCCGCGTGCCCGGCCTTCGCGTCGTTCAGCGCCGCCCAGATCGCATCCCGCATCTCGTCATGCGACCCGCCATCGTCGGCTGCCTTCTGCAGCGCGACCGACCACCGCGTCATCATCTTCCGCATGTGCGAGCATGGCTCATCCGGGTCGTTCCGCTCTGCGAGCCACTTCTTCATGCGGGAGTCATCCAGCGACTCGTCCACCGCGTCGGCTTCGTACTCCTGCCCGCCGGTCAGCCCCTCGACCCATTCCTTTGGGAGCCAAGGGATGTCGCTCTCTACCGGGTGCCCGTCGTCGTCAACGCTCTCGCTCATCCCGTTGCTAGCGGAGGGCGGAGCATCCGGGAACTCATCGACCGACAGCACCATCGCCAGGGAGCCGTCCTCGCGCTCGGTCTCCCGGTACCACTTGTATGCCAGCTTCGTCTTGTCGTGCACCGAGGGGGCCACGATCATGTAGCGGTGGTCCCAGCGGAGCAGCTCCACGCCCTTCCCCTGCGGCAGCTCCCCGGGCCACTTGAGGCCGGGCGGAATCCGGAACAGCCGGATACCCGATACCCCATCGTCTTTCGAGGTCGACACCCATGTGGGCGGAAGGGCTCCCCACTCCAGTTCGGCAGCCTGGAGAGTACGCTCCCCAGCCTTCTCCCCGTAGGCATCGACGTCGACTCCGATGACCCCGGGCGGGAGGCGGAGCGCGATGTTCCCCGGTTGGTACGACAGCTTGCCTGCGTTGGCACGGCCCTTCGGGCTCAGCCACACCTTGAGGTGCTCCTCGGTGACGTAGACTCCGCCCGCACCGGTGAAGGGGACCTTCGTCCCGGCGGGGAACTGGTCGGGCACCGGGAACTTCTGCTCAAATGGCAGCGGAATAGGAGACCACCCGGCCTCGAAGTACGACCGGGCGGCATCTCTATATGGTGTGCTCATAGGTTCTCCTCGCGTTCCGGGCCGACGACTCTACGCCGCTTCAGGAGGAGCCTCGGAGAGCCTCACGAGGGCCGGGAAGGCGTCTGCGCGGAGCTTAGGGTTCTCCCTGATGCGCTTGAGGAAGGTCATCCCGTGACGGGTCGCGTCACGGGCGTGATCTGACCCTCGGGTGAGAGCGTAGATCGACCGTCCGCCGTACTGCGCAGCCTTCAGCACCTCCTCCTTGAGCGAGTGCACGCCGAGGACGGCGGTCTGCCGGAACACGGTCGGGATGGGCCGCTTCACCGGCATACCATCCTGGTCCAGGAGGCCGGGAATGACCGGTCCGCCCCGGACCGCGCCATTGCCTACTGTCCGTAGTTGATGGGCAGTCTCCTGCTCCATCGCCCGGAGGTGGAGTCCGTAGCGGAAGGCTGCGTTGATCCGGACGAGACTCGTCAGCTCCTCGTCCTTCCGGCCGTGCGAGGAGTCGTACAGGACCCAGTGCTCCACGCCGAGGGCAGCCCCGGGCCACGTCTCCGCGAGCGCCAGCATTTGGTCCACCTGCATGAACTCGTTGCCGTAGAACTCCCCGCAGGCAAAGTACGTCACGTTATCCATCACGAAGCACTCGGGGTCCGTCAAGGCGTCCGGGTGGACGGAGATAACCGCCCACCCGGTCGTGCCGCCACCGTCGTACCACACGACGGTCGGATCACCCGAGGTTCCGTCGTACAGAACCTCATCGCTCATGGTGCTACTTCCCCTTGGTCAGTCGGTTCCAGGTCCATCGGATGCCCTCCGAGACGGCCACCCCGACGGCGGCACAGACGAAGGCCCCGGCGAAGATGAGCAGGTACACGGTGGCGGGCATCAGCAGTCCCTCTCCAGCCCCTCGCGCCGGATCCAGGGCTCCTCGTCACCATTGGTGTCGAACCGGTCCTCACGCGGCTCACCGGCCGAGACCTCGATGTGCGACCGGTCGTGGTAGGACGCCAGGAGCCTCTCCGGCGGGTAGAACGCCGCACTGCCATCCGAGCGGTCCACGATGGTCAACTTGTCGGGGTTTAGCTTCGGCTCCCCCGCCGAGACCTCCCGGACCTCCGAGAGCTTGTCTGCCGCGAGGGAGCCCGGGTTCACGATGATCCGACCGTCATCATCGATCGCGTACCCGGAGCCGAGGACGGACTGGTGGAACTCCTCGCGGGAGACCCCCTTGCCGTCGATCGTGACCTTGGCCTCCTGGAGGAACTCCCGCTTGGGGATCTTGGAGAGCTTCGCTCGGGCCTCGATCTGCTGGTTGTAGATGGTCTCCTCCCGCTCCAGGGTGAGCGCGAGGTCCGGCCGGGCCACGAGGTAGGGGATCATCTTCAGCAGGCTGGTCTCGTGGATGGCGATGGCGACCGGGTTGCCCGAGGGGAGGACGTTGTTGATGTAGTGCTCCCACTTCCGCCGGGCGACATCCTGCCATTCGGCAAGCGTGTGCCCGGTCCCCATGACCATCAGGGCGTCCGGGGAGATCGTGCCCGACTCGATCTTCATCAGAATCTCGGTCGGCTTGCCCGGGATGAAGACCTCCATCGAGGAGACCTCGATGCCGCTCAGGTCCAGGGTCTCTTCGCTCTCGCTCATCCGTGCCCCTCCACCATGTCGTACTTGGACAGCTCGTGCTTCAGGCTGGCGACCTCGGATTTGAGGTCCAGGATCTGCTCCTCCGCGTCGGAGAGGTGGGAGTGCATCTGCGATGCGGCCTCCTGGGCGGAGTCGCGCGCCTCCTCCATGTGCTCGGCCTTGGCGTTCGCCTCCTCGATCTCCGCCCGGAGAGCCTTCTCCATCGCGGCGTACGCCTCCTCCGAGGTCTCCTGCTGCTTCCGGAGGCGCTCGGTCCAACGGTTGTGCATCTCGGTCTTGTACGCCTCGAAGGTCTCGGCCTTGAAGGCGCTGTCCTCCGCCCAGGCGCGGTTGGCCGTGTGGAGATCCTTGATCCGATTGTCCGCCGCTTGGAGCTGCTCCCCCAGCATCTTGATCACCACGTCCTGGCGGTTCAGCTGGATGGTCGCCTCCTGTACCGCGTCGGCTGCCATCTGCTTCACGCGCTCGATCGAGTCCGTCAGCTCACTGACTCTCGCGGAGAGGCCGAGGAGCCGGACGAACATCTCCACTTCCTGCTGGGTCGCGGGGCGGACCGCCTTGCCCCGCACCAGCACCGCGTCGTTCTCTCGCTCCTGCACCCGGAACCCCAGCATGCCGGACACCGCGTCCAGCAGCTCCTGTGCGTTCATAATGCCGCCATTCCCATGTATACCAACAGAAGGATCAGATACCCGGCGACCGGGTAGATGCCGAGCCAGCGCCACACGGGGTCGCGCGGTACGTAGTCGGCACCTGCCCAGTCGCCCTCTTGCCCGGGGAGAGGTCGGAACTCCACCGGCTCCTCCCCCGGGCTGAGTCGCCGGTTGGCTCGCATCAGTCGTCAGCCCCGTCGGGGTCGATCCGGTCCAGGAGCCGGACGACCACGTACACGAAGAATCCGACTCCGATGAGGACCAGACCGCCCACGCGCTCGCGGTCGTTCTGGCCGAGCATGGCGCCCATCAGGCCCATCCACATGGCGAAGTACGATGCGATCTTCATCGGGCCGCCCCCGGGTCCGCGAGCCACTCGGCGGGCAGGATGGGGAGGATGCGGCGGGGCGGTCCATCCTCGGTCACCTCGTCCGGGTCGCCGATCCAGGCCTGGGTGTGCCACTCGGAGGACGGCCGGTTGATCGAGGCGTTGAGGTCCACGCGCTCCCGGATCGAGCACGCGCGGTCGGCCTTCGCCTGGAACCCGCACTTGCCCTCCTGGTAGCAGATCGGGCGGAGCAGGTTGGCGATCTCATCCCACTGCCAGCCGTCCGCGCTCGTGTGGATCCACTCCCCGTTCGGGCCGCCGTACTCCCCGCCCCACTCGCGTAGCGCTTGCACCACGCTAGCCATGACGGAGCGCCACTCAAACTGCGCCTGGGTACAGAGACGTACCCCCGCCACATAGAGCAGCTCTCGGAGGCTTACGACCCAGTGCAGCCGGGTCGTCATGCCGTGGGGCATCAGCGCGCGAGCGTCCTCCGCCGGAATCCCCGAGCCCACCAGCCGGTCGTAGGCGTCTTGCCCGGCCTTGATGGCCTCGATCCAGTCACTCTTCTGCCCGGCCGTCCAGAACTCATAGCCGGGCGGGTAGGCCACGCGGTCCATCCAGTCCTGCCCCTCCACGACCGCAAACCGGAGGGACTCCTGCGCGTAGAACGCCCGACGACCCCGGACCGCCTGGTGGGTCCAGGAGCGGGTCACGCCCTCCACCATGAAGTGGAGCACGATCACCTCCAGCGGACCCTGCAGCTTGTTCTTGAAGACCTCCACGAGGACTTCCCGGCGCTCCTCGTCCGTCACCTCCGAGAGCGAGCGCTTCACCCCGCCCACGTACATGGCGTTGATGGCCGCCATCGACCCCAGCGGGTCCGGCATGGCGTTGAGCAGGTACGCCTTCGGGGCGACCCGGCCGGAGGGCGACACCGGCATGGGCTCGCTCCGGAACATGGCCGCGTCCGCCCAGCGGGAGACCTCCTTGCTCTTGCCCGGAGAGTGGAATGGGTCCGGGCAGATGTTGGTGACTTCCCCGCCCTCCCCCGCACTCGGGTGAAGGGAGGGCTGCCTACTGCCACATCGGCTACATCTCATTGTCTGTCCCCTCGTCCTCGGCCGGGAGTCGCACCAGGCCGCGCATCTCGTGTACCAGGAGCTGTCGGAACTCCGCCGGGTACCTCTCGGCGAGCTTCGCGCAGGCCCGTTGCCAGGCCGCTCTCCTCGGAGCCTCTTCCAGCTCCTGCTTGCGTTTGTTCCTCGCGTGGTTCAGTGAGTGGAGGCGCTTCGCCTCACGGCATTCCGGGCATACTTCGCTCTTCCAGCGGCGGTGCCAGTCGTACCCGGCCAGGGTCCCGTGCGCGACCTCCGACGGCTCAAGCCTCGGGCGGGGCATCGGTCTTGGCCACGTACTGCTGGCAGTGGTAGTCCACGCCGAACTCCCGCCGGTACAGCGTCTCCAGTTCGTCGTGGTGCGCGCCGATGTGCTCCCGCGCGCCTTCCGCCTGCTTCATCAGCAGGCCGATCCGCGAGTCCACGCCGGAGTCCAGGTACGCCAGCTTGACGTGCTCCCGGATCACGCCGAGAACGGAAGCATCATATTCCCCCAGGATGGAGTTTGGGCCGTTCTCGTTCGGCACCATCCAGACCTCGGTGGCCCCGTTCGCGTTGGTGAAGCGGACCTCCAGCATTCCACCCAGGGACTCGTGGGGCTGCCCGAGTTGGCTCAGGTCCACGCCCATGACGACTTCGGTCACTGTTCCCTCTCTCCGATCCGGCGCATGACTTCCGCCCGGACCTCATCGATGTTGGGGTTGTAGGGGTTGAGAAGGATGGCGATCATCTCCGCCATCCCGAGGCACTTGCCGACTGCCTGGGACTTGACCGTATCGGCGGAGCCCCAGCCCTGGAGGTCCAGGAGCGCGTTGGTCTCCTCGACCAAACGGCTCCACATCATGTCGAGGATCGACGGGCCGGGCGGAACGGTCCAGCCGATCCGCCCGGTACGACCCTCAGACGTCGGTGCCGACAACGTTCCGGCCGTTCTTGCGCAGGCTCTTGATGGCCTCGGCCTTGTGGTAGAGGTCGGCCGAGGCTGCTGCGATCTTGCAGGCCTGGGCGAACTCCGGGCTGTTGCGGAGGTCTTCCATGGCCTTTTCCAGCTGCTCCTCGGTCATCTCCGGGTTGACCAGCTGAAGCTGCTTGCGGGCCTCGGCCAGGAGGAACTCCGGGAACTCCTCCGGCCTGCGGCGTCCTGCCCGCACCTCCTCGAAGAACATGTTGCCGACCTCGACCCCGTGCCGGTCGGCGTGCTCGATGGCCTCCCGGGTCTTCCGGTCCTGCTCCTCGATCCGGCGGATGTCATCGATCATCCGCTCCAGGTTGGCGATCACGTGGTGGGCTGGGCCGGAGCCCTCCCCCATCACGATGTCGTTCTCCTCGCCGTAGATGGCAACGCTGTAGGTGTACCGGTTGTTGCTCATGCCTTCTTGCCTCCGTGACGGTAGGTACGGGTTTCGTTGTAGGCCACCTTCTCGCGCACCGCCGTGTCGATGTCGACACCCCAGGCGGCACAGGCGTCGAGCACGCGGATGATGATGTCGGCTAGCTCCGACGGCGGACCAATCGGCTTGCCCAGCTTCCCGCCCTCCTCGCGGTAGCCTCCGACGTACTTGTTGCCGTTCGGGGCGGTGTGCTCGTACTGGGTCCGGCTCATCGGTGCCCCGTCGCGGATCTCCTCGGTCAGCTCCGAGACCTCCGAGTGGATCAGCGCGATCACCTCCAGCGGGTTGCGAGCGTTGACCGCGACGTCCCGAGCGATGAAGCTGGGGAGGCCGGTCATGTAGTCGTCGCCCCACCACCCCTTCTGCCGGGCATTCTCGTGGATCCGGGCTGCGAGGTCGTTGAGGTTCATGCGTTTGCCCCTTCGTAGAGATTCCAGGCCTGCCACTCGGCATCGATGTCGAGGCCGATCCCGGTCAGGAGGTCGGCCCGGATGAGGAAGGAGACCGCCTCGTCCGCCGTCGGCAGGTAGTCGTACTGCGGTTCGACCTCCGGCGGCAGCACCCAGGACCCCAGCGGGTCCGCGTAGAACTGCCGCTCTGCCTCGGTCAGCACCGGCTCCTCAACCACCACACCGTCGTGGACCTCCTCGACGTATTCCAGCGCGCTCCACGCCGAGGTCGACTCCTCCGCCCACGAGGGCTTGGCGATGGCGAGGGCCTCGGTCGGCCGGTCGTCCCGGATCACGATCACGGGGTCTGGCTCGGTCGCCCTCGCGTAGGCGCTGAGACCGCGCTCCTCGATGACCTTGACCTCCTGCGCGAACCGGAGGCGGTAGCGCTTCGCCTTCTCCGCCCGCAGCTCCTCCAGGTCGATCTCGCCCGTCTCGATCCACCGGGAGGACCCGGCCCGGTACGCCTCACGCGCCGGAGCCGTTCGCTTCCGCTCCAGGCACCATCCGGCGAACGGTCCCGCCCCGAGGAGCAGGACGACTGCGAGGATGCCGAGGGTGATGAGGAGCCATGGCGGGGCGGAGCGAATGGTCATCTCCAGGGTCTGGTTCACGGTCGGTCACTCCTTGGGGTCGAAGTAGAAGAGGCGGTCCACGTAGACCGACGCTCCGAAGCTGTTGCGGGACTTCTTGCCCTCCACCAGAATCACATGGTGGTCGGGCTCGATCTCCTCCAGGTCTCGCTTGAACTTGGGGTACAGGGTCCGGTGAATCCGGACATAGACGTCTTCATCACCGTCGTCATAGCAGTGGAGCACGCAGCCCGTAGAGAGATTGGGGTTCTTCATCCGGGCCTTGATCGCGTCCAGGTCATCACCAGTACGCGCTCGCTCGTCCTCGATGAAGTCCTTGAACTCCTTCATCCGGACGAGACCAACCCAGACTACCCTAGCCCCTGGTCCTGCGTCTAGTACCTCGTCAGATGTGTGCGTAGGAAGCCTGAGCGGAAGTTCGCCGATATCGATCGCGGTACGGACCCTGCGCAGAATCCTCTCTACGCGATGCAGGCCAAATGGGTCCTCGGGGTCAATCTCCTTGATTTTCTTGAGAATGGCAGGCCCGATCCCCTTGACGTTGATAAGGTCATCGACATCAAGCGTTCCGAGGATCTGGCGAGCAGCCGATTCGTTGTCATAGTCGTTTGCCAGAGCCACCAGAGCATCCCGGTACTCAACGATCGCTCGCGCCTTGGACGGGCCGATCCCGGGTATCTGGAGGAGACCTGCGCGCACGACCCTCTGGCCGTCCTCTTCGGTCACGGTCCAGTCGTAGTCCGAGATCCCCGGGTGGGCGCCGAGGACCGGCACCCCGTGGCGGGCTGCGTCCTTGATTAGGGTGGGCCAGTTGTCCTTGTCCGACTTGCGGAGGGCTGCGGCGTAGAACTCGAAGGGGTGGTGGATCTTCAGCCACATCGACCAGTAGCCGATGATGGCGTAAGCAGCCGAGTGGGCGTAGACGAAGGAATATGTGGCCGAGGTGACGAGCCTTCCCCACATATACATGGCTTTCGCCTCGGAGATCCCGTGCTCCGCTGCCCCCTTGACGAAGTCCCCGGCCGACTCGTTGAACTGGGCCTCGCCTAGCTTCTGCGAGATGATGCGGCGGATCTCGCCGACCCGGGTGACGGGGATCTTCCCAATCTCCTTGAGGGCCTTGAGAACCTGCTCCTGATAGATGACCTGACCCTTGGTGGCCCGGGTGATCTCGTCCCAGAGCGGGTGAACCTTCTCTAGGCGCTTCCGGCCGTGCTTGATGTCGATGTAGTCTGCCGTCGTCCCCGAGAAGAGAGGACCGGGCCGGGACAGGCCGTTGATGTCGACCATCTCACCAAAGGTCGTAGGCTTGACCTCCCGCCCGACAAGCCGGGTTGCCCGGCCCTCGAATTGGAAGATGCCCACGACATCGTTGCGGGTAAAGGCTTTGATCGTCTCGGGGTCGTCCAGGGGCATCGAGTACAGGTGCTCCAGCGGGATGCCCGCCATCTCGATAGCGATGCGGATGAGGCCCATAGTCGAGAGGCCGAGGAGGTCGGCCTTCATCAGGCCGAGATACTCCCCATCCTTCTTGTCGACGGAGACGACCGACGTGGTGATGTCCGGCTCCCCGTTCGTGCCCTTCTTGGTCCGGGTGTACTGGGCGCAGACCTCGGCGATAGGACGCTCGGTGATCACGAGCCCAGCCGCGTGGACGCCCATCCCCCGGTAGTTCCCCTCCAGCCGGACGGCCTTCCAGAGGTCGGGGTATTTGTTGAAGATTTCCCCGACGACCGGGAACATCTCCACCGTGTCCATCAGGCCCGCGTCCGCCCGTGAGTCACCGCCCGAGCGCTCGATCACCAGACCAGCGGCCGTGTCGATGGCATACTTGGGGATCTTAGGGAAGACCCGGCCGACATCCTTCAGCGCAGACTTGCCTTTGAACTTGGTGTAGTTGCTGAGGTTCCCCACCTTGTCCTCGCCGTACTTGGCCACCGCGTACGCCTTGACGATCCCTCGCCGCTCATCGTCAAAGTCGGTGTCGATGTCGGGGAGGTCGTACCGGTCCGGGGCCATGAACCGCTCGAACAGCATGAGCGGGTGCTGCATGGGGTCTACCTCGGTGATGCGGAGGAGGTAGCACACGAGGGAGGAGGCAGACGAACCACGGCCGGGACCGACCGCCACCCCGTTCTCCTTGGCGTAGATGATGAGGTCGCTCATCATCAGGAAGTAGTCGATGAAGCCCTTGGCCGTGATCTGCTCCATCTCCAGGTTCAGCCGGAGTACGTACTGGTCTTTCGCCTCGACCATCTTTCGGTTGCCGTGCTTGACCCGGTGTGCCCAGCCTTCGCGGAGCTTCTGCCAGATATAGCGATGAGAATCCGTCTCGCCCTCGGGTAGCGGGAAACGGAGGCGCTGGGCTTTGGGAAGGACAACGTTACAGCGATCCGCGATGATGGCAGTATTCCGCAGTGCCTGCACCGCACCCCTCTTGGAGAGCCCACTGGCGCGCACCCTCTCGTACGCAAGCTGATCAGAGCTTGGGTGCGTGAGTCGAATGCCGTACTCCCAACCGGCCTCCTGGGCGGCCACAGATCCCGCACCCCGTCCGGCAGCATGGAGGATGACCTGCATTTCGTTGTCGTTGGGCTGGGGATAGTGGACGTCGGCTGTTGCGACGAGAGGAATGCCGGTCTTCTCACTCAGTCTTTCCCAGGCTTGATTGAGCTGCTTCGTCCGGTCGAGTTCCGGAAACATCTGGCACTCTAGATAGTACCGGTCGCCCAGCAAATCCTTGAACCGCAAGGCCGTTCGCTTCGCCCGGTCCCAGGAGGCGTCCCGCTCCTCGATGGACTTACCGCCGAGGAGTGAGCACGACAGCAGGGAGTCCGAGCACCCGGAGAGGACGATCAGCCCCTCCGAGTGATCGGCGAGCATCTGACCCGAGACGGTAGGCCACTGATAGAACCCCTCCGCCCACGAACGGGAGACGATGCGCATCAGGTTTGCGTATCCGGCCTCATCGGCGGCCAGCAGCGTTAGGTGGAACTTCCTACGCTCCTGCGCCCCGAGCGCGGTATACGCCTCCAGACCGAAGATGGGTTTCACGCCAGTCTTCTTGCCCGCCTTCTCGGCCTGGACGTGCGAGGAGACGTTGCCGTGCTCGGTTACCGCGACGGCGGGCATCTCCAGCTCAGCCGCCCGCTCGAAGTGCTGAGCGGGCGTGCCAAAGCCGTCCATGTAGCTGAACGTCGTGTGGTGGTGTAGGGAGACGAACTTCACCGCTCCGCCCACCACCGAGTCTTGTCCATGGGGTGCCAGTAAAGGGAGTTCATGCAGCCCTCACAGATGGGGCCCAGACGGAGATCCCCATCGTGCTCCCAGACCAGAAGGTCTTCCGGCTCGAAGTCGCAATGGCATCCCTTGCAATACCAGATCTCTTCGTTCAGTTCCTCTTCGCTCATGCCGTGAGCCTAAGCCTCTTCACGATGCGCGCTTCCTTGTGATACCAACGCATCCGGAGCCAGTGCGCCCCGAATTCCCCTCGCCGGACGATCCAGAAGAGGCCGCAGTCCGGGCACTGCCAGATCGTGCCCACGGCCGGATCGACCTCGAAGAAGGTCCCGGGGCTGTAAGGGCTCTCCTGCTTGAAGTTGTCCTGGTGCGCCTTGAAGGGCTGGCAGCGGTGCACCTCCTTCGGGTCCGGGATGACCACGAAGCCCTTAGCGTGGAGTTCCGCCCTCCGTTCCAGGTCCATCGCTCGCCTCCTCGTCCGGCTTGGGAACCCACCATCGGTTCTGGTTGAAGTCGAGCAGCTGGCCGTACACGCGGTCTGACTCGTCCTCGGTCATCCTCCGCCCCGGGCACTGCGTCGGGAGCGATCCCTCCATGCCGCCGCACACGGTGCAGGCGCTCAGCCCGCCTTCGCAGAACATGCAGGGGATGGGGTACAGGTCGCTGTCGTGGTAGTCACTCGGGTGGACGACCCAGATGTGGCAGGAGTGCTTGTCGATGTTGGGGTTCTTGAAGTCGTAAGCGGGCGGCATGACGGTCGTCCGGGGGTACTTGTTCACAGCTCCGTCCTCCCGAGGTGAGCGGCGATGGCGGCCAGCAGGAGGTACCCGAAGATGACGTACCCGGCGGCAGCCCCGATGCACAGCCCGGCGATGACCCAGATCCAGTACATCAGCAGTACCCGCAGACTCTCGTCTTGGGCAACTCGATGTTGCAGCGGGGGCACTTCCCCTGCGGGCCGAGGGGAGCCACCTGGGCCTCCTCCAGCTCCAGCCGGTCGATCCGGTCCAGGCTCTCCCCGGTGATGCTCTCCCATCGTACGAACAACCCCGCTCCCTGATCGTCTGCGGTCTCGACCTCGCACTCCACGTGCTCCAGCACCCTGCGCTCGGAGTCCGAATACTGTACGTAGTCCCCGGCCGAGATGGGCTGCTTGCACTTCGGGCAGGGGTTCCCATCATCGAACTTCGTCTTGAATGCCATCTAGCGCTCTCCCGGTCCGCCCGCGTACTGGATGGCCCAGCGCGAGTACATCTGCTCCAGGCCGATGATCTCCTTGGCCTGCAAGGATTTCGACCACTTCATTTCGCCGATCTTCGATCGGGTCTCCACGTTCATGTGCCTGTACCGCCGGTCCGTCGACTTGAGCATGTCCTCGATGGACTCCCGACGGCCCTGGTAGTACGCATCCCGCATCTGCCCCGCCCACTGCAGGCAGAGGGTCCGGCGCTCCACGTCGTTCTTGCAGGCGTTGAGCCGCTGCCCCTTGTCCTTCTCCTCGGCGAGACGGTCAAGGGCATCGAGCACCTTGCGGTCGTACGCCTCCTGCTGCCGCCTTCTGCTGAAAGGCCACATTGTCACCACGTCTCCCAGAAGTACCACTTGCCGTTAGCGTCCCGCCCGGCATGACGGGTCGCCTCCTGCTTGTATATGCGGGTCAGGCTCCGGGGGTCTCCGGAACCAGCCGCGTGTAGCCGCTGCGTCGGCGTCATCAGGCAGGAGGCCCCGTGCAGAGCCTCCTTCTCGCAGGTGACCCTAGTCGTGCTCTTCTGGTTGGAGCGCTTGTTCTTCCGCCGGAAGGCCGCGCACTTGAGGATGCGCTCCTCCGGCTCCCTCGGGCGGAGCGTCACGTTGAACGCGCTCACAGCTCGCTCCTGATCCCCAGCTCATCGATCATCTTGCCGAGGGTCTCCCAGCCCTCCTCGATCGTCGTCCGGTAGCGGTCATACTTAAGCCCCATCGCCGGGTGGTACATGGAGGTGATGAAGATGTCGGTCCGGCGAGGGAACGTCCACAACTCCCCCTGCGGGAAGCTGGAGAGCGAGATGGCCGACGGGTTGAGGAGGTAGTGCGCGGAGGCTCCGAGCGCGATGGTGATGAGCGGGCTGATGATCGTCCACTCCGCCCGGAGCTCATCCTTGGCCATGAGGGCCTCTCCGACCCCCGGTGCGCGGTTCCCCCGGCTCCGGTACTTCAGCACGTTGGTGATGAAGCACTGCTCCCGGGTCAGACCGGCGAGGCCGAGGCACTCCCCGAGGATCTCCCCCATGCGCCCGCTGAAGGGCTTGCCTGCGCCGTTGTCGACTGCCCCGGGGGCCTCGCCCACGATCATCACACGCGCAGTCTCTACGGTCCCGGGGCCGTCCCCCATCACGAGGCGGACCCCGGGCTCGCGGAGGTAGTGCCACTTGGGCTCGTCCTCGATATCCCCATACAGGTCAAGCAGCTGAAGCCACTTGGCCTCGGCAGCGTCATCCTCGTCGGAGCCGTCCCAGTGGCGCAGCTCGAAGTCCGACTGTTCGACTTGCGGTTCCATCAGTACACTCCGATCGCGGACCAGAAGGTCCAGATGGTGAGGAGTCCCGCCGGGATAACCTGGCAGGCTGCCCAGATTGCGCTTGCCCAGCGGGACTCCATCGTCAGCTCCGCCCGGCCTCGAAACCGCGATCCATCATCTCCAGGGCGAGGAGGCAGTGACCGATGATGTCCTGCAGGATCTCCTCCTCCCCCTCCCGAGTGAGGTAACCCGGCTTGCCCTCCCAGAGGGCCTTCTTCAGCTTCATGACCTTGCGGTGGAGGTCTCCCCACTGACCGGCGAGACCAAGCGCGTCGGCTGCCCCCTCCCCGTACTCCGCGTAACCCTCCGCGAACCGGTCTAGGGCTTCCATAGCCAGCCGAACGAAGGCATCTGGTACGTCGGTGACCTCCGGCTCCTCCTCGTCCGTCTCCGCCCCGCTCTGGGCGTTCTGGCGGAGCTGCTCCCGAAGGGATGCGTTCAGAGCCTGCTCCGCCTGCAGACGACGCTGGGTCTCCTGGTGGAGGGCCTTCTCGTCCTGGAGACGGGTCTCCGCGACATCCCGCGCACGAGCGCCCTGGACGAAGTACCGGGTGATGTTGCCCAGACGGCCGTCGCGGAGGTCCTGCCGTTCGGAGGGGAGGGCCGACAGCATGACGCCGAGAGCGTCAGTCTTCTCCCTCTGGAGATCGTTCAGCTGCTGCAGGGCGGACTTCTGCAGGCGGTCTTGGTTGATGATGGGCGGAGGGAGGTGGTTCTTGTGGATCGGGTGCGTGAGCGGGGCGGAGCACGTTCCGGACTCCCCGGGGATCACGTAGTCACAGGAGTCCGGCCGCTCCGGCGGCACGAACTGGTGGTGGATGGAGGGCATCACAGCTCCTTGAGGGCTTCGAGGGTCTTCCAGTACGCCTGGTGGGTGTGGCCCGACCGGTGCCACGCGCCATACCGCCCGAGGCGGATGACCTTGGTACGCTTGGCTTTCGTCCAGCAGTCGCAGGTCGTGGAGACCGGCTTGTCCACCTCCACCACATTCTCGAAGGGCGGACGCCTCCGGCCGGGCCACTCCACCGCCTGGTAGCCGGAGATCGAGGAAGCGCGGTACCAGCCGGTGTCCCGGGTGCCGTCGTACTGGATGACGTTCGGCTCCGAGACGAAGCGCGGAGCGAACACCCCGCGCTCGGGAGCGTCGCCAATCGCCCAGATGCGGCGAACGTCGAAAGCGTGCTCCTTCGGGCGGACGCACAGCGCCGGAGCCGGGATGGTGGAGACGAGGAGATCCGGCTGGTGGGCGGAGAGGATATCGTACATGGTGTCCGCGCTCACCTTGTGGTTGTTGACCTTCTCCCAGTACTGCTCAAAGGCTGCGTGGTACGCGCGCCGGATATCCCACGCGTCGTATACCCCCACCAGGCCCTCGACGGTGATCGCGGACCGGTCCGGGATGACCTCCCCGTAGACCTTCCACAGGTAGTCGTCCAGCGACCCGTTCAGTCGGTACTCAACTTTGAAGGGGGCGGAGCCGTCGGTGAGACCGGGGATCTCGGAGTGAAGGTACTGCGCCCCGTACATCTCCGACCGGCGGAGCTTGGAGATGATGGTGACCGAGCATCCCTCGGTCGCGGCGGCGTGCGCGGCGAAGAGTCCGGCGGGGCCACACCCCAGCACGAACACCCTCTTGCGCCGGGGGAGCCGGATGCTGATCACAGGTACCACGCCCACAGGATTGCCTTGATGACGAGGAGGCCGGTCACGACGACCGCACCCGCCCCGATGAGGGAGCCGATCGCCCGGCCGACCCAGCGCGTGACCGGGCCGACGGTCTGCGGTCCGGGGGCCGACTTGAGGGCTGCGGTCGCCGGGGGCTCAGCCATGATCTTCCCGGCCTCCTCCGCCCGCTGTCGGCGGGACTCTCCGATACGACCCCCGGTGAAGGGATCAGGATTCGTGGCCATGCTCGTACTCCTCGATGTTGTGGAGGCGCTCATGATACGCCTCCCAGGCCGACCGATCGCGGGTGGCTCCGCGCTCGCTGATGCTCGTCATGCCACCCAGTTCCGCCCGCTGATTGTGGCGGAGAGCCATGTGCGAAGCGAAGTCCCCCGGAGACATCATGGATGTCGGGCGCACCGCTAGAGGCTCGTTCATACTCACCATCCGGAAGAGACGAGTGGGGCCGCCCGGAGTCGTCTACCGAACAGCCCCACCAGTGATCTCAGTCTATCGCGCCGGGAAAGTTGGCGCTACCCCTAGAACGGGGGTTCGTCGTCCCCGCCGTTGTTGCGGGCCTTGGACTTCGAGGACTTCTCGCCGGTCGCCTTGGGGAGGTACTTGCGGACCTTCGCCCGGCGCTCCCCCTCGTACGTCTCGATCTGCGTCTGGATGCGCAGCTTCAGGCCGTCCGCCTTGATCTTGCCGAACTTGGTGATAACCTCGTTGCCGTTACCGTCGTCGGCCGAGACGCAGTTGTCCCAGTCCTTCCCGGTCCCGCCGATCGCGTCCATGAACTGGCGGATCTTCCAGTCCTGCGAGTCCACGTCCACCAGGTTCTCGAACAGCGGGCAGCCGTTGTACCGGGACTTCGGGCCGTCCGGCTCCTCGACCTCCAGCAGGAGCTTGAGACCCTGGCTGCCGGTGCCGAACTCCGAGACCCGGGCCCACTTCAGCGAGCACAGCAGCACGCTGTTCGCCGGGGGCACCGGGCCGTCGTACGGCTCGAAGTCCGTCCCCCGGTCCTCGACCTCGACGTCATCGACCTGGGAGCCCTTGACGCCCCATGTGACCTTGCCCATGTTGGTGATCCTCCTCGGTTAGTTGCCCCGGCGACGCGGGGCTGCCTTCTTGGTGTGGGTGGCGGGCTGTTCGCCCTCCGCGTGCGCGGCCTTCTTGGCGTCGATCATGGCGAGGTGACCCGGGAAGTCCAGGTCATCCGTGAACCTTCCGAACGCCCCGAAGTGGTCCTTGGCGACGTAGCGCACGTCATTCTCGTCGTCGTGGTACGGCTGCCAGAGGATGCGCCGGACCATGGTCTTGCGCTTCTCGTCGCCGCCCTCCGTCTTGCCCCGCATCTCCATGTACCCCACAGCGTTCATGAGGCCCATGACGTAGTTGGCGACGGGATAGCCCTTGTCGGCTCCGCCCAGGATGGTGGGGATGAACATCGCCCCGCCGTCCTTGTCCTCGATCCGCAGCGTGTGGGCGAGCCAGATCGTGTTGATCGGGTAGTCCACCATGAACTCCACCCAGCGCTTGAGGGAGTTCTGCTGCTTCTGGTAGTCCTGGATGGCGGGGATGTCGGGGTCTCGCCGAGGGTTATCGGCGACCGCCTTGTCCAGGACCGAGTTCTGGTTTTTGTTCTGCAGGCTGGAGATCGTGTCGATGATCAGCCAGTCGCGGTGCGCGAACCGCTCCTGCTCCAGCTCCCGCTTGAGCGCCAGAGCGTCGGCCCAATCATGAACCCGGACCAGACCGACCCCCTTCCGCCCGTACAGCTTCGCCGAGACCGCTCCCGGCTCAGCCGAGACCAACGTGCAGTTCGGCGCTCCCGTCGCCCAGACGGTCTTCCCCTGGCCGGGCCACGAGTGCACCATGATGTTCATGGATTCCTGGAAGCCCTCCAGGTCCACCTCCAGGATGGATCTGCTGGCCATTATCCCTCCTCGATCGGGTCGCCCTTGGCGTCGACCTCTTCCATGGTGACGATCCGGGCCATGATCTCCTTGGCCCTGCTGGTGATGTACTCCTCGTCCGGGCCGGAGATCCGCCCGAGCGCGCGGAGCTTCTGGGCTCGCGTGGTCACCGCCTCGGCGTCCCGGTATCCCCGGAACTTCATGCTCTGCATGGGGCCTAGCCCCCGTGCGTCGCGCAGTACCCGTCGGCCACGGCGGTCTTGCGGCACCGCAGGCCCAGCTTCGTCCGGGCGTTGCACTGCTCCTTGACCGGTGCGGTCATCGCCTCCTCGCGGGCCTTGGCCGCCCGGCGAGCCTGCTCCGCCCGCAGGACGTTCATGGCCTGCTGCACGACCTGGACGCCCCGACGGCGGAGCCGACGGCCCTGTCGCGGCGACAGCCGGTGAGCGGGCTTGCGGGCGGTCTCGCCGACCCCCACCTGACCGAACACCGACCGCACGGACGGCTTCTGGACCGTCGGGAGGGTCTCGATGATGGCGACGGCGGTGGGCACCGGGACCTCGCTCGCGTCTCGGTAGTTGCGGCTCTTCGCCGGACGGAGCTTCTTCAGCTCCCGGTTGGCAACCTTGACCTGGGTAGGGGTCGGACCCTTCGGGGCGGGGTCGCCGATGTAGCCTCGGATGGCCATGCCTAGTCCTCCTCGGTGGACTTGCGGTGATCCGCGTATGGGTCTTGCTGGTAGAAAGTCGCCTCGATCAGGTCCGAGGTATCCCGGCCCTGCTCGTCCAGGGTGCACAGCGTGTTGAACTTGCACCAGTGGCACTCGCGGTTCGTGTTCTTGGTGAGCGGGAGTTCCTTACGCCGCAACAGATCCATGATGAGCGCCTCGTTCTGGATGCGCTCGATCTGCCGCTGACGCTCGCCGATCGTCCGCTCCACGACTTCGCGGTGGAACAACGGCTTGGGCTGCTGCTTCGAGACCTCCCCGACGACGAACAGCCCGGCGCTGTCCGCCACCGCCTCCAGCGTCTCCTTCGTCGCCTTCTCCAACGGGACGACCTTGCCCCGGTGCTCGACCTCATAGATGGAGATCTCGGAGAGGGCGGAGATGAAGTGGGACTTCTCCGGCTTGTTGGTGTAGTAGCCGTCGCGGTTCCGGGGACGCTCGTCCGGCAGCCGCTTGATGAGGAAGTTGTAGGTGATGCCGTGCAGGCGCTCCTTCGGGCCGATCAGACCGGCGTGCCGCAGGTGCGGCTCCGCCACGGCCCAGTACGACCCGGCCTGCGGGTCCAGCGGGAGGTGATCGAGAGAGAGGGCCTTGGCCGTCTTGTGCTCACCCAGCTTCACGTACCCATCGGCGAGGTCCCGGTACACGAGGTCATAGGTGAAGGCATAGATGGCGATCACCTTGGACGGGTCGCGGGGGTCCGGGATGTCGACCTGCCCCGAGCGCTCCGGCTCGATCACGTGCCAGGAGTCGTCCCGCCCGTACTCCTCCACGTACCCGTTGAGCATGACGAGGCCGAGATCCTTGGCAGGGATCAGCTTCTCCTCAATCATGAACTCCGTCCCGCCCGGAGCCGAAATCCCCCGCGAGCGAGCCTCGGTGCGGATGAACATCAGCTCCGCCTCGGCTACCTTCTCGAAGGTCTCCGCAGGGTGCGGACCGCGCTTGAGGCCGGGCCCGCAGTACCACTCGGCGAGCGCCATGTGGACCCAGGTCCCGAAGAGCAGCGGTGTGGCCTCCTGGCCGAGAGGGCGGAGCCCCATTCTCCAGGCGTGGTACCACTTCCACCAGCAGTTCAGGAAGTCTCGGCGCTCCGAGGTCCGGATGATGGGAAGACGAGGGTTGTTCCGGCGGACTGCCGCCAGCTCTTGTCCCTCGCTGAGCGCGAGGGCCTTCTGTCGGCCCTCGCTAACTCGACGCCTCGGCACTACTCCAGCTCCTTCGCCCGGTAGAGGTTCCCGTTCTGGTCCTGGATCACGATGTCGCCGCCCCTGGTGACGGCCAGCTCCTCGAACACCCTGCGCTCCGACCCCTTCGAGGTCTTCCCCGCCGGACCCGGCCGGTAGGTCCAGGCCCGAGTGGCGATGGTGACCTCCAGGCCCGGCAAGGCATTGGTGCGGATGATGTCGCCGATCGTGTTCCGGATCTGCTGCTCCGAGACCGCGAACCCGTTGGCGAGGTCGGAGATGTAGTGCGTGCTGCCGGGAGCCTTCGAGAGGAACTCCAGGAGCTGGGGCTTGATGATCTTGCGATTGGGTGCGCCTGCCACGATGGCCTCCTTGGACTCTGCTGTGGGGCGAGGGGACTGCCGGGGGAGACTTCCGCGACAAGGGGGAAGCAGGAAGCTCAACCCCGGCAGTCTCCTAGCACCACAGGAGGGGGCAGCGGGGGCTCACGCATCCGAAACGTGAGCCCCCTACCCTGGGAGGACTGCCTAGAACGGGGCGGCGCTGGTGCTCGCGCCACCCCGACGGCCACCGCGCTTGGCGGGGGCACGCTTCGCGGCGGGTGCCGCCTCCTCGGCCGGAGCCTCGGCCGGGACGACCGCCGGGGCAGCCGCCTTGCTCGCCTTGGCGGCCTTCGCCGGGGCGGCCGTGGCCTTGGCGGCCTTGGCGGGCTTCTCCTCGCTCGCCTTGGCGGTGTCGGCCTCGGCCTTCGCCGCACGCTGCGCGGCCAGCCGCTCCTGGTTCTCCGGCGACGCCTGGTGGATGCCGCGCAGGGCGGTGCCGATCCGGATGCCCTCGGCGAACGCCTCGGCCTTGGACTTGGCCTTGCTCGGGTCGTACTCGGTCTTGGCCAGCACCCAGTCGTGGAAGTGCTGCTGGGTCGCCGTCGCCTCCTTCTCCAGGATCTTCTTGAAGTCCGGCTCCTGGTAGTTGGCAGCGGCCGTGCTTGCGGGTTTCGCCATTTCTTTCTCCTCCTCGGGGGTGACTCCGACTCTACTCTAGGCCGGAGGGTGGAGCTACTTCTGATCACTTTCTTGCAGGTTTACCGAGTGAACCTCGCCCGGCTGACCTTCCCGGCTGCGTCCGGCCGAGGGTGTACCCGGACCCGTTGAGAGCGCAGCAATTCCGCCTCCCAGCGGGAGATCTGCCCGGCCGAGATGCGGCGACGCTCCCGCTCCCGGCCGTCATACGAGCCCAGCAACCACGCGAGGGCGAGCGCTCCGCCCAGGCAGAGGACGGTAAGCACTACCGACCCCCAGCGGATGCCCTAGGAGCCACAGGAGGTGGCGTGCAGGGCGTCTGGCTATCCGAGAGTGCGTTGAGCAAGATCACAGCCGTACAGGACAGCAGGAGGCCAGCGAGTGCTATACCCACCCGCTCCCAGCGTCCGTAGCTCATCTGCTCCCCCTCTCGGCCAACTGCCGCATGGTTGCGAAGACTTCCCGAGCGTACTCCACACCGCGACGGCCATCCAAGTGCTGTTTTTGGTCGGCGTCCCGGAGGAGGTTCTTGCGGGCAATGGCCTCATCGATCGAGCCGAGGGACTTCAGGTACCAGTACCTACGTTGGACCACCTTCAGCTCCGGACGGCGGTTGTCGATCCGGCCCTCAGCCTGCTCCTGATCGTCTGGGACGTGCGTCTCGTCCAGGAACACCATGTCGTCGCCCGCATCGAGCGTCAGTCCGACTCCGCCCGCCATCGTGTTGAGCAGGAGGATGCTGATGCCGGAGTCCGGGTCGTTGAACTGGTCCACTGCCCGCTGCCGCGCTCCGCCCACGACCGCCCCGGTAACCAGACGGTGCGGCGTCTTCAGCGCTCGGAGTCGCTCGGAGATGAGGTCCAGGATGGAGGTGAACTGCGAAACGATCACCACCTTGGTGTCGGGCTCCTCATCGCGGTCGTCGGGCTCCAGCAGGTTCCTCTCCCGCATCCACTGCTCCAGCCAGTCCCACTTGTTGCTGGGGAACTCCGGGCGGAACTCATCGACCTCTTCCCACAGCTCCGCAGGCAGCTCCTCCGGGGAAGCCTTGCGCATCTTCTCCTCGCGCTCCCCGGTGATACGGCGCTTGACCGTGATAATCTTCCCGAAGGTGGAGGCGAACTGCTTGAGGCGGGTCATCTCGGCGAGTATGCCGACGGCCTGAAGCTTCCCGCCCTCGACCTCCGCCGCGCTCATCTGGAGCATGTCGAGGTACGCCCTCTGCTGCTTGCCCTCCATGGGGATCCACACCGCGACCGGCGAGGCCGGGTCACGCGGATCGAGCGGAGTCCCCATGTATGCCTTGGGCGGGAGACCGGGCGAGACCTCCTGCTTGGTGCGCCGGATCATGTAGCGGTCCAGGTCCGCCTCCCATATCCCCATCCGGTCCTCGCGGAAAGATCCGATCACGCGAGCGCCGCCGTACCCGGAGGTGTCGACCTCCCAGAAACGCTCGATCCACGCCCACTTCCCGGAGAACCGCACGCGGTCCAGCCAGTTGAGCACGCCCCAGAGGCGCTGCGGCTTACCGCGCATCGGCGTACCGGAGAGCGCCAAGCGCAGGCCGTCATCCGGGTCGCTCTCCAGCAGCATCGCCCCCTGCCGGGCCTGGGTCGGCTTGCCGGTGTTGTGGAGGAGGACCCGTTGGCACTCATCCATGACGATGGCGCCCCACTCCCGGTTGAAGAGGTCCGGGTATTGGTGCTCGATGTCGGTCCGGACGTTCCGGGGGTTGTGGCCGCAGTCGATGACCGTCGACTTAGGACGGTTGGATGCCTCCCGACGGTACATCAGATAGGAGGGCTTCTTGGGCGGGGAAGGCTCCTCCACCTCGGGGTCCATCGGTCCGGAGTCCATTGCGGCGGAGTACGCCTCCAGGAGGGCCTCATACTCCCCCAGGGCCTTCTGGTACTCCGCTCGCCTTCGGTTGTTGATCTCCTCGCACTCCGGGCAGACCCACCAGACCTTCGTCCGCAGCATCTCGATGTTGATGATGACCCAGGTCCGGTCGAGCACCTCCAGCTTGGCCTCGGTGACCTCCATGGGCTCGCCGTCCACGACCCCGGGCCACAGCGCGTCGTCCAGCTTGGCCTCCCGCTGGGAGCGAGACCCGCCGATGACGCACACGCGGGCGGAGTATCCAAGCCGGGCAACGATTTCCCGCTCCCATGCGTCGTTCAGGGTGGAGACCGGGGCAGCCACGAGATACGGCCCGACGGCTCCGGACTCCACGATGCCTGCGATGGCCTCTGTGGTCTTCCCGAGGCCGGGCGTGTCCGCCAGGATGATGGCCCGCCCCTCGGCGATGAACCGGGCCGCAGTGGTCTGGTACGGACGGCTCAGGAGCGCCTGCGCAAGGCCGGGGGCTAGCGCCTCCACCCGGGGCAGCGGCACGGCCGCAGTCGTCCGCCCGAGGGCCTTCTGGGAGCGCTCCGATGCGACCTCTGCCCGTGCCCACGCGGTGAGCCTCGGGCCGATCTCCAGGCCGTCGCCGAACACCTGGCGCGCCACGCGGCACGTCGCCATGTTGAGCGGGAGGCTCCAACGCTTCTTGATGTCGGACCAGTACGCACCGGGGATCTCAGCGTCCAGGCCGTGGAACGGTTCGGAGGTGGCAAGCTCCATGCGCTTGCCCATGATCTCGATCTTGGCGTCCATTGGAGCCTTCCCGGGGGAGAGAAGATGGGGGATCGACGGACTCCAGCCTACCGGGCGACCCTCCCCGGTGCCCGGGGGTTCTGGTAGTCCGCCGATCGAGTGCTCCGGTACGGATTCGAACCGCGCCCATTCCCCTGCCCAAGTGGGGGATGCTCCCTTAGAGCTACCGAAGCCTGGCGGGGCGGATGGCTGCTGACCCTCCGCCCCTGACTGGAACTAGTTCCAGTCGAAGCCCTTCTCACCGTCGCGCATTCCGTTCACCTCCCCTTGCCTCGGTGGTCCCCCGTGTTGCTAGGCCAACCCTACCGGAGCCGGGTAGTTGGCGCTACCCCCGTACGGATCGATTTCAGAGGATGCCTAGCATGATGAGGCAGATGTACCCGAGGCCGAGCATGACCGCCGCAGAGGCGACCATGCCCAGTCCCCGGAGGATCTCCCTCACCGCACCGAGACGATCGAAGAGACCCGCACCGACCGGAATCCGGTGCCCGAGACGAACTCGATGCTCCGCCCGGACTTCCCGGGGCGGATGCGCGGGGAGTGGTTCTGCTTCGCGGTGCCGGGCGTCCCGTCGTTCAGCCGGACGGACCGGGAGAGCGGCGGCACCACGTCCTCCTCGATGTTTCCGCTGATCTCGTTGGTCCACGAGATCCGACGGCCGTACAGTGCGTCCAGGATCTCCTGATCCAGAGCGGTGCCCGGGTCGAAGGGGAGGGCCTTCCGGTGGGCTGTAGTGGCTTCTGCCTGGCTCTTGCGGGCGGGGCGGCTAGCCTTGTGCGCGGACACCTTCCGGGCCTCCTCGTCAGCAGTAGCGGCCGGGATGGCCATGATCTTCTTCGCGTGGCTGGCGTTCCGGAGCTTGATGGGCGTCCGGGCGGGGTGCGAGTAGTAGCAGGTGTCCCCGATGAAGACTCCGCGCTCCCACTCGATGACGATGGACTCCAGGTCCCGGATGACGGTCACCCCGTAGATCCCGGTGGTGGTCGCGTACACGGTCGCGGCGGACTCCCCCTTGGCGTAGACCCACCCGAGGTCGGCTGCGGCCTTGACGAACGCCTCGGCCTTCCCGACACTCTTCAGGCTCTCCTCGTCCCGGAGGGGGACGATGAGCCCGGCTGCCGCCGTGTCGTCCTCCTCGGAGATCGTGCCGTCCGGGGTGACGTCTCCGACCTTCGGGGCGAGGGGGAGAGCCTCCTCCAGGGCCTTGTCGACCTCGGAGGGCTCCGGGAAGGAGACGGGGCGGTCCGCGACGGCGGCTGCGGCCTGCTCGACTTCCTGGAGGGCGGAGATGAGGTCGTCCTTCTTCATCCGCGAGTATCCGGTGATCCCGGCGAGCTTCGCCGCGCTGCGGAGGTCTGCGACAGTCATGCTGCTGTTCATTTCGATCCCCTTGTCTCTGCTCCGGGGGAAGCAGTGATGTCAGTCTACGCGGTAGCTGCGCAGAAGTAAATAGTTGGGGCGGGATTCCCTCCCGCCCCTGGTCGGGCGGGACTAGCGAGCGCGCTTGAAGACCCCTCCCCCATCTTTTCAGCGCTCCTTCCGGGCTGCCGCCTGGAGGGCCGCCTTGGCCTCCGGGTACGCCTTGCTGTTCTTGCGGGTCGTGGCCTCGACCATCATGGCGACCAGGTAACCCTTCGAGTGGCGAAGGTACGCCTTCTCCCACTCGGCCTTGGAGGCCGGGTTCTTGGTCTTCCGGGCGGCCAGGGCCTCGGCCAGCTGGGGCTTGGTCATCTTGCTCGCGGTGGCCTTGTCCATCTCGGGCTCCTCGTTCGCTGGGCGGCACTTCCCGCCGGTGAGACCAACCTTACGCGATGAAGGTGGGGAGGGGAAGCCCCCTCCCCACCTTTCTTACCGGATCTTGGCGACCAAGATCCGGTACTCCTGGCCGTCCGGGGTCCGGACCACCATCTTGGCCTCGTCGAACCAACCAGACTTCTGCTGGTCCCGCTGCTGGAGACCGGGAGCGTAGTCCCGGAGGCACGTAGCGATGGTGGCCAGGATGTTCGCGGCGTGCTCTTCCATGTCGCTCTCCCCTCGTCGCGGCGGCACTTCCCGCCCTCAGCAATGACTCTACGGGACCGACCCCAGGATGGGAAGACCTCCGGCTGCCCTTTCTGCTGGCTTCTCCGCCCACGGGAGGGCCGGGGGCTCCTCGGGTATGGAAAGAGCCCCCGTAGGGGCTCTCCGTCAATTTGAGGGGTTCCCCCACGCCCCTCGCCGGTAGCGGTCCCACACCTCCCGGCCGTACGTCGCCACGGCCCACTCCTCGTGGGCCCGGTAGTCCGCCTCCGTCGGCTCCTTCTCTCCGCCGTCCGGGTCTCGGGACTCGATGTCCCGGAGCTGGTAGAAGAGATCCGATCCTGCCATGACGCTACCCCTTGTCTACTAGGCGTCCTGGGCCGGGCACCCCTCCGGAGGGGGTGCCCCGCCCTCCGGGCCTAGGAGGCGATACGGAGGGCCTCGGCCACGTTCCGGACCTTCCGAGGACCCTTGCCGGTGTCGACCGTGCCGCCGACGAATCGACCCCGGACGTCCCACCGAAGCTCGAAGCTGATCGCCTCGGACCCGGCCTTGAGGGTGGTGGTCTGGCCGTTCGCCTTCGAGGGCTTGACGACCTTGAAGCCGAACTGCTTGCCGGTCGCCTCCAGCTGGGCGGAGGTCTCTGCCGCCTTGGTGGTGCCGTCCGCCCGGATCGAGACGTGGATGACGATCCCGGCCCGAGAGGTGCCCTCGCGCGGGGTGTACTCGCGCTGCGCCTCGTTAAGCTCCGGGTGGCAGATCCAGCACTGCGCGGTCTCCTCGCGCTTCTCGGCCTTCCACGCCTCCAGGTCCTTCTTGGTCCGGAAGGAGGAGTTGCGAACCGTCAGCTCCTCGAAGCCCTCGTGCGAGCCGTCGCTGTGGGTGTTCTCCCAGTTCGCCTCCTCGAAGCAGGGGACGCAGTACTCCATGCCGGAGGGCATCCCGGCCTCGGTGCGCTTCGCGCCGGTCGCGGCGGGGCGGTTGTTGCAGATGGTGCAGACCTTGCGAGCCATTTCAGTTCCCCTTGTCTTGGTGTTTCGCGGTGTTCCTTACACCAACGACTCTACGGCCTGGGCGCCAGCCTGGGAAGGCTTTTTGGCCACTTTCTTCAAGATTCTTTGCAAGTTGCTTCCTAGCGGCCTAGGATACCACAACCTACCAGGGCAAATGGAAGAGGCCGGGCGTCCCGCTCCGCCCGGCCTCGCTCCTCGGAAGCGCCTACGCTCCCAGCTCACCGGCCTTCCGCGCGCTCTCCGCGCGGTTCGCCCGAGGCGCCTCCCGGGTCAGCTCCACGCCCCGTGCGGCGCTCTCCCCGGCTGCCCGAGCGCGCTGGGCGGCAGGGCCGTGGAAGCGCTCCCAGCGACGCTCGTCTGCCTGGGTCCAGCGGGAAGCGCGCTTGATGCGACGCTCCTCCTTCTCCCGTGCCGCCCGCTGTGCGGGGGTCTCGGCGGCCAGCCGGGCAGCCTTCTCGGCGGCCATGCGGGCCTCACGCTCCGCCCGCTCCTCTGGGGTCTCCGGCCGCATGCTGGGGTAGCGAGCCCAGAGAGCCTCGTTGACGCGCTGCTCGCGCTCCGGGAGGACGAGGGAGCCCCCGGTGGAGTCTGCCGCGTCGCTGGCCTCCCGGAGGCGACGGCGGATGGTGGTGCGGAACGCCTCGGCGTAGGCGGTCCGGTAGACCTCGGCGTTGAAGCCTCGGCCCGAGACCCCATCGGCCTCGCCCCGGCGCTCGCACTCCGCCCGGAAGACCTTGCCCACCCTGATGCCCTCCTGGTGACCGCGCTTCCCGAACACCAGGAGCGCGACCCGCTGGCGGTCCATGCCGGACCCCCGGAGGCGGTAGATGTTCTCCTCGACCGACTGGGCCGGGTCGTACTCCGGCTCCATCCGAGCGAGGAACGCGAGCTTGGCGGCGTTGAAGATCATCTCCAGCAGGCGGAGGTCGACATCCCAGCCGACGACCCGGCCGACGTAGATCCACCCTGGAGCCTTGACGAACTCCGTCATGCCCTTCACACCGCAGAACCGGGCGATATCCCAGAACATCCCGTTGATCTGGGTCTCCCAGGCCGTCTGGTAGCCGACGATCGTGATGTCTCGCCAGACCGGGGCGAGCGAGGAGCCCTGATCGCGCAGCAGCCGCTCCTCCCGGATGCGGTAGACCCGCATCAGCTCCTCGGCCTTCGCCCGGAACGCCTTGGCCTCCTCCGGGAAGGCGGTGCTCTCGGCCTTGGCGAGGAGGGCGGAGATCCGCCCCATCATCTTGTCGATCTGCTCGGCGCTGTACGTGGTCTCGGCGGTCTCGCTCATCTTGGTCCCCTTGTCGGTCGGCCGCAACTTCAGCGGCACTAGTAGCAGTCTACGGGATGGTTGGTGCGAAGTAAAGCGGGCGGGACCGAAGTCCCGCCCGCCAGCGGTTACTTCCCGCCGCAGTCCGGGCCGTAGCCCATCTCGAAGTACGGGTTGCCGACGTTGTCGGTGAGGGTCCGGTTGCACTTCCGGCACCGCGAGGTCTCCCGAGCGTAGAACTGCCCGGCCTTGTCGAGGCCGAAGTCCAGGATGGACTGCAGGATGCCCGCGTAACGAACGAGGGGAACGAAGTAGAGGTCATCCGACGCCTGCTCCTGGACCTTGTAGAACCCGTTCCGGCCGACGGAGACCCGGTAGAAGTGGTTCTTGCCGTCCTGGTCCTGGACCCCGTAGTACCCGGCCGGGACCTCCTTGGACAGGGCCTTCCAGGGCTGCTCCTTCTCGCCCTTCGCCTCGACCGGAGCCTGGTGCTTGGGGAGATCCTTGAGGGCGGTGATGAGGCCGGACGCCTCCTGCTTGGTGATGACCTCCCCGTTGGCGATGAGGGAGATGGTCTCCCCGTTCCCCGAGTCCGGGCTGATCGCGTGCTCCCAGTCGCGCTCCTCCAGGAGGATCTTGACGAAGCGCATCTGCGCGTCCGTCGCCGGGTTGCCCCGGTACGCCCGGCGGGTGCCCTCGGAGTTCCGCCCCTCGCAGGAGGTCTCCACCGGCTCCGGCGCGATGAACTCCGGGGCGGGAGCCTGGCCGCCCTTGAGGGCCTCGGCGTACGCGATCCCCAGCGGCTTGAGCCCGCCCGGCTTGTTGATGTCGCCCTTGGTCCGGGGGCGGTCCTCGAAGCGCTTCGGGGCGGGACGCTCGGGGGTCTTGGTCTCCGAGGCCCACGGCCACACGTCGGTCTCGGGGGCGGAGGGGGCGGTAACGCTGGCGAAGCAGTGCCGAACCTCGGCAACGGTCGCGTGGCTGGTGGGGGTGGTGTGGATCTTGTTTCCGCAGCGGATCATCGTGGTCTCCTTGGGCCTGCCCCGGGGGAGGGCTCTTGCTCGGCAACTTCAGCCTTACACCGATCACTATACGCGGGTTGGCCCCGGGGCGGAAGACCCCGGGGTCAACTTTCTTACTCGGAGTCCTTCGCCTCCTCGTGCGCCTCCTCGGCCCGCTGCGCTTCGAGGTCTTCCGAGTCTCCTAGGTAGCTCCGGCAGTACTCGCAGATGAACTCCGTGCCCTCCGGGTCCGGACCCGGCTCGAAGGTCACCAGCACCGGGTTCTCCGGTGTCGCGCTCCGCCCGCACTCCTCGCAGACGGCCGGGTACTCGCACTCCTGCGGGTCGCCCGTGCAGCGGTGGGTCTTGGCCATTTCGATCTCCCCTCGTCCTCTCTAAATATGTTTTAATGATGTTTGAACTATGAGTCATACATGTGGTTGATAATACTGTTGCTAATGGTATTTCTAATGTGTTGATTGGCCCACGAAGAAGTGGAAATATTCCTTGAAAAGTCAACACAAGTCAGTCAACGTAGGTCAACGCTAATGTTCATAAGGAGTCAAAAGGTCAAAGTGGAAATGTTCCTTGAAAAGTCAACGTAGGTCAGTCAACGCATGTCAACGCTACTGTTCATAAGGAGTCAAAAGGTCAACTGGTCAAATGTGAGTCAGCATCTGACAGGTAAGGTCAATGCTAGTTTGCCTTGTGCGTGAACTAAGGTCGATGCTAGTTTGCCCGTCAGTAGGGTAAGGTCGATGCTAGTTTACCTTGTGCGTGAACTAAGGTCGATGCTAGTTTGCCCGTCAGCAAGGTAAGGTCGATGCTAGTTTTCCTAGTGCATGAACAGAGTTCGATGCTAGTTTGCCCGTCAGCAAGGTAAGGTCGATGCTAGTTTGCCCGTCAGCAAGTGCGTAAATTAAGGTCGATGCTAGTTTGTTCGTCAACAAGGTAAGGTCAATGCTAGTTTGCCCGTGCGTGAACATGCTAGTTTGCCCGTGCATGAACTAAGGTCGATGCTAGTTTGCCCGTCAGCAAGGTAAGGTTGATGCTAGTTTGCCTTGTGCGTGAACTAAGGTCGATGCTAGTTTGCCCGTCAGTAAGGTAAGGTCGATGCTAGTTTTCCCGTGCGTGAACTAAGGTCGATACTAGTCTGCCCATCAGCAAAGTAAGGTCGATGCTAGTTGCCTTGTGTGTGAACTAAGGTCGATGCTAGTTCAGCTCTACAGTAACTAAGGTAGACGCTAGTTCTGCCCTCAAGCAACGAAGGTCGATGCTACTTCAGATTTACAGTAACTAAGGTCGACGCTAGTGTTGACACCCGTTTTTGCCGATGAGTTGAGTCATTTCCTCTTATCACCATTTGTTGATGCCTTGAGTTGTCCATCACTCATTGGGCTATTTCTAGACATGCCTTTGGACCTATTCTATGGGTATCTCCCTCCCTAGCTAAGTTTGCTCTCGAGTTAGGGCTTATTGGGCCTTGATTTAGCTTGGTTTTTTGGTAAATAGGTTCATTTTTCCTATTTTATTAACTTCAAGCATCCAGGATGTACGCAGTCTATCGGTCGATCATTCAGTTACTGAGCAGCCTCTTTGGAACCGTTTACAAGCTCAGAACTATTTATTGGATATTTTATTTGATTTTCTAAATTTTCACCGACAAGCCTTTGCACGGTCTGAGTTCAACCGTTTAGTCCAATTAAACGGCCTGTCTTTAGACCGTTCAGCTCCCAAAGTCCTAAATCGATAGATATTTCAAATAATTATCTATTTATCCTGATTTATTAAATTTATCACCGACACGTTGTACACACCCCACCATTGGACCGTGCCATTCGTTATGTAGTCCAGCAATAGATCGTTTTATCCTAAAGAGACCAGTGCTGAGTCAGTCGGTCAGTTCGGTGGGATAATTAGATAATTTAGTGCTTTATTTATTTATCACCGATAGCGGTAGGCGGTCTAGCATCGCGTCTATGGCTGGGCGGCCTATCGAACAACCGCGTACAGGCCCGAGATCCTTGGTTTCATTGAATTTTCTCTCTCCACCTATGGTTAAATCCCTTGCTTGCTCCACCATTTTCTCCACGATTTCTTAACCAAATTGGATGCCATTTGATCCTGGTGGGAAATGGTTATATTTTCTACGATTTATCTTTTATTATCCTACCCTAATTTATGCTGGAAAACCCTAATTTCGGGGTTGGACTTTCAGGGGTCTATATATAGCACCCCTAGTCCAAGCTTGAAAGGGGGAGATCCAACGTTGACGGTGAAGCTCTGCCGAATTCTTGAGCGATCTGTAGCCATGGAGGGAGGCTCTCTACGTCCACTTGAGCCTCCGGTCAAGGGAGTAGTCACTTTCTTTGTGTTTGGTCTAGGCTTTCAGTTGTCATTTCATCCTTTGCATGCTCATTCCTCTCACCTTCTTATCCACGTTTTCACTGTTTGCACATCATTTTCACACCCTCCTATCATTTTTCACGCCCTATAGGGGTTTAAAAACCACCCCAGGTATCGTCCATTCTGTGGTATTATGTTAATTTTACATTCTATTCCATAGTTGCTACACATTCCAGGTTTAATTTGGATTTTATTTTTCTGTTGTCTACGTTGTTTTGCAGGTCAGCATCAGCACAGCACGAGGCCCATCCCCTCTGGCCGGCCAGAAGGGGTGGAGGATCAAGTCCTACGTCTGGGAGTTTGGCAGCATCACACGGTCATCCTCCGTCCGTCTGCAAGGGTACATGGCCTAGATCAGACTATACAACGCCTTCCTGCGGTCTTCACTGGACCGTTCTGTCGCCAACCCAGCCGTCGTCCCGCTTCTTTTTCCAGCATTGGAGCGGCCCGTTGAGAGGCCATGAAATACATTAGGCGGTTCTTCCTAGACCGTTTGTAGCTGCCAATGCTACTTCTTCAGGTGAGTGTCTTCTCCCTTTCCAAGGTACGTAGTACTCTCCGTTACTTTATGCCTCAGTGGCGATCACGATCACACACACACGTCTCCACCCTTCTAGCTTCATTTTGCTTTTCTTTATACCTTGATATAGAAAAGATAGAGGATTAGAAGGGAGGGGGAAAAACATGTCAACATCTCATTTTTTGGTGATCACGATGGGACACCTAGTGCCCATCGTGTTAGTGTTTTGCTGACCTGTTCTTGTGCTTGGTTAGTTTTGTTTGTCTAATGTGTTTCAGATTGTCATCTTGTCCACGGGTTGTTCCTGTTCCTGGATGTGCACAGTCTTACCAGGGCCGCGCCAGTATTCCAGCGGTTGGATGATAGCCGTTCTGTCCCGGTCTCAGTTTCATGATCTATCGATTGGCCGTTCACGTCTACTGGCTCAGGTACGTTGTTGTTCTCCATACGCTTGTGACTTTACTGACTTTCTGCGGCCTGCTCAGGGCCGTTTCATAATCTGAACGGTTGATTGATAGACCGCCTATTCAGGTACGCATTTATCTTTGCAGTCTCAGTTTATTTCAATCTGTGTTTTAGTTTTTACTGCTCCTTGCCACAGCACGGTCCTTTCCTGGACCGTTTACCATCCCTGAGCAGCCTCCCATCAGACTGCGGACGTGCTACAGTGCACCCGAGATTGTCATTTTGGGTATTATTTCACATCATGTTATAATTATTTGGGTGCTATTTATCTCCCCTGGTTGTCATTTGTTCCTGCTTGGTTATTGTTATTTGCATCATTATTTACTCATTGCTTGTTAGATTTAGGCTAGATTTTGCATGCACTCCAGTGCACATAGGTCCATGCATTTTTATCATGCAAGTTGCATTCCTACCTTGGTAGGGGATAATCTCGTCTCCATATTCCTTGGAGTCGACTAGGTGACCTTACCCGAGACCTCCGTAAGTCCCCGTGAGCCGTGAATTCCTACACGGATGTTGGGCCGGTTGTACCTTTTTCACCCCGTAGCTTTGCATGTTGCATACATCGTGAGAGAGTTAACCATAGATCAACCCAAAGTTTGGACCTTATTCCCTATAGGTTTCCTATCTTAAGGGAATTAATCCTGAAATCAAATCATTAAAAGGCCCACCAAAACTTTGGAAAAATAAAAGAAAAAATTTAACGATCATATCAAATTGTTTGATCTTGGTTGAGCCCTCACACACCCATATTGTTTGTTTGAGCTTGTTTAAGCCCGTTTGTGTTGTTTTGTGTTGCATCCTCATCATTTATAGTGATTTTGTTGATTAGCCCCATTTAGGCTGGTCCACTTTTTGTGTCTGTTTGATTAGTCTCATCATCCTAGGCTTACTTTCCTCATTGTATCCCCCCTTATTTTCATTGTATAAAGTCTCCACTTCTCTCTCATGGAGCTCCATTTCTCTCCTGCACATTACCCCTCCTCTTCCCTATCTTCCTACCCTCGCGTGGATTCCTCTTCCCACGCAGGCCCATCACCTCATTCATCTAACGGGCCTTGTTCTCTTAATGGGCTCCCTTCCTTCAATGGGCCCACTCCTCTTAATAAGCCCCCTTCCTCCACCCATGTTGCTGCTAGCCCTATGGGCCCTTGCTCTTATGATCCTTCCAGGCCCACGCATCCTTCTATTCTTGGAATTGGCTTTCCTTCTTCTCAGGCTAGATCCCCTTATCCAGCCCAATATCGCGATCCTGGTCTAAATTCACCCTTCCTTGCCCAGGCTGGCTTGCATCCTTCTCGGTCTCTCCCTATCGAGGAGATGATTGCGCAAGCCCAACGTTAGCTAGATGAACTACAATGTCGAATTGATCCTCAAACTTCTCTGAGTGTCCCATTCGCATTCCAAGGTCTTCAGCTTCCACCACGTTCACAGATTCTTATATATCGCCACTATGGTAGAGTAGGTGACCCCTATGTGCACTTGAAGGAGTTTGTGTATGAGTCGGCCCAATTTCAGCATGACCAACATCTAATTGCCTATTTGTTTGGTCTGTCTTTAGAAGGCCCGGGTCGGGATTAGTTCTTTACATTGCCGCAAGAGCAAGTGGTGAGTTTTCAGGTTGTACACAACTTTATCATATTTATCCTAATATCTCTAAAATTTTTAAGAAATTAGGCTGCGTGTGTCTCTTCACGAAGGTATGAGTATAATTTTTTGTTTTAAGGATAGGGGTGAATAGGGACGTAATAACATCTTTTCTTAGAGATTGTAAATATATTATAATAAATACGATAAAGATAAGTGTAGTGAGATCTGAGGTCACAGGATTAGTCTCAGGAGGGAATTAATCTCATATCAGATGTTGAGAAAGTAACCAAGTGTTTATAATACACGTCTACACCTCTTAAACGAAGAGGGTCTTTTTATAAGGACAAAACTCCACTTATGCTCCGGAGATAATATCTCTTGGGGGCACCAAAGATTTATCTCACATCCACACAGTGACACCGTTTGTATCGAATGTAAAGCAACCAAGTTAAGCACGTCTACACCTCTTAACCCAAATCCCCTCCCCTCTGGGAACAATAGCATATCTACACCTCTTAACTTAAGTGGGTACTTTTACACGGACAAACCCTACCTCCGCTCTGGAGATAATATCTTTTGGAGATACTAAAAATTTATCTCGCATATGTATATATACCTTTCCTTGTTGTAAGGCACCTCAGAATATACTGATCTACGTCTATAAATCTGTATTTAATTGAGAAGTATCGTGGCATGATTGTCTCAAATGCATGCTTAACGGATCTGCATCTATAAATTATGAGCGAACTCAATCATGTTGCTCACGCTTGGGCAAGTAGACCGGCCGGCTACGCACACTCAGACGATGAGAAGAAAGTATAGATTAGAATTTCCCATGCATACATTCAAGTATTCGGATCGAGGTTTAATTACATCACAAGAAAAATAAAGCTTAATTTACGCATGCAGCACAAGGTGTATAAATGGGAAGTACAAATTAAGTGCATTCCAAGATTCGGTCTAATCAAGAACGATGGGGATCAGATTGGGTCTAACCGTGGTATTTTTAGTTTGCCACCCATCTATACAAGCCAGGAAGTGGATGAGGGTCCACAGCACAGTAGGTTTCTGGCTGCGTATCCTAAAATGCAAGCGGGTAACTAAGAATATTTGGCCTTATGACATTAAATAGGAAGCCACGTGTTTATGATCTCTAAGGCCCTCTTTGATATTCGAACAGGCTAACTCGGAGTGACATATTCGTCGTTATGCCCCTGGTTTCGCTGGTGACAAGGGTCGAACAGGCCTAACCGACTTTAGTTTTCTTCTGAGAATACACCACCCGGTGTTATTAGCGACTGATTTTGTGGGGATAAGTCATTCTAGAGCCTCCCGTCAAATACGCCACCCGGGTCGGTTAGGATTTCTCCCGAGTGACGTATTTGACCTTATGCTGTTCAAATATCAATGTGGGCCTAAAAGCCCAATTTGATAACCAAATAAGGTCTATTAGGGTAAGTTGTTCGAGTCAACTGGTTTGAGCCGCGGGTTAGGTTGTTAAGGCTCGAGTAAGGTTAAGGGTCTTATTCGATGAACAACCCATTCGACCCGACATGGTCAAATGTCATAACTAAGAAAATAGATTTGGGGTGAACGACGGTCATGCAGTCCACAGTGGCGGTGGGCGTGGGCCCTACGACAGTTTCTGGCAGCGTCTTTGGCGGTTGTTTCATGGTTGTCTACAATGGCCAGTGGCATCCGATCGACTCACAAAAGTGGGGTTCACCGTTTGACAGAGTGGTGGTTGTGTCGCTAAGCACTGGCATCCGACGTCAACTACAGATAGGGGTCGAATGGCTCCATAAGGCAACATCTTAAGTGTTGTCCGACGTCATGTCTAGGCAGTCAAATGACATCTGATCGGCCTTCTTCCCTGCATACGGCATTGAGTAAGAGACCCTCTATCCAACCAGAACACACGTACATTAGGTCGAGCATACAACCCTAGGTCAGTTGTCCGCCTTTCCCTAACTAGTCATCAGACCAGCCACATATATTGATGGAATGTGATTAAATAAAAGAATTACTTCGTATAAAAGAATGTCATTAATTAGTTGAAGTTAACTCTTGGTTGTTACACCGTTTGAGGTAATTACAAGATGGTTGCAACAAGCTGTACACATGATAAATACACATGATAAATATACATAGTTGCAACAACTACTGATACATGCGGGCTTTAAGATAAAGATGAAAAACAAAACAATCCAGCCGGTAGATATATAACATTCCTAACACCCTCCCTCAAGTGGAACACTTCGTGTCTTAGATGTTCAACTTGCGGTCGAACAGTTAAAATTTGAGAGTAGGAAGAGGCTTGGTTAGAATATCTGCCAATTGATCTTTCATGGAAATGAACCGCACATCAAGACGATGTATTGCTGCGGGCCAATAACTCATTGAATCGGGCTCGCCTTGGTTGGGCATTGACACTGCCCTTCATGAAATCAAGTAGTACGCATGCCATGCTCATGGCATACATCGACACGTACTCCGTACCTATCTCGTGTGTTTTTGAATGAGATTATTACCCGAATATTGAAAGGTTGATACGTGGCCAACAGTGACTTGAACCATTTCGCTGACTCATTGAACGATCTCATGCACCCATCCATTCGGATTCTCAGCGTCATTCTATGCTCTGATGTTGTTAGTATAGTTCTTTAGGCCATAGGACCCTTATTCCTGGCGTTTAATCAAGGGTGTTCTCCCCTCTGGAGAGATGTAATTGACACCGTGGTCTTTATGACACGACGGATTTTGATCCCGATACGACCCTCACTATCCTCTGATTAGTCAGGTGGTGCGCACCAAGGGCTTCATTGAAGCCTGAATAAATCATCACTCTTGTGACTGGCATGTCCACGCAAAAAACAAACCAATAGACAAATAAATAAATTATTAAATAATCGATTAATAAAAGTGCATCCACAATGACCTACTCCCACGACGGTAACATAGCGTAGGTATGTTCCGATGACCATGTACATAGGTATTTTATTACAATTATCTATTCCTACGGCTCAATTGGAACTGTAGGTATGACATACCACCTACATACGACATTGTCAGTAGGTAGTTTAATATGACTATCTATTCCTACGGCTCAATTGAAGCCGTAGGTATGACATACCACTTACTTACGTTATTGTCAGTAGGTAGTTCAATATGACTATCTATTCCTACGGCTCAACTGAAACCGTAGGTATGACATACCACTTACTTACGTTATTGTCGGTAGGTAGTTCAATATGACTATCTATTCCTACGGTGGTACCGAACCGTAGGTATGACATACCAATTACCTACGACATTATCAATCGTAGTTCAATATGGCTATCTATTCCTACGGTGCTACCGAACCGTAGGTAGTGTATGACATATACTTACGACAGTGACAGTAGGTAACAGAATATCCTAAAAAATCATAGATATAGGCCATAAATACTAACGACTTACAAGGGCGTAGGTGGATGTTGTAGGTAAAAACCAGTTTTCCTGTAGTGTAACACCCTCCCTCAAGTGGAACATTCCGAGACTTAGATGTTTGACTTGCTGCGTAATAGTTAAAATCTGAGAGTAGGAAGAGGCTTGGTTAGAATATCGGCCAATTGATCTTTCATGGAAATGAACTGCACGTCAAGACGATGTTTTGCAACTTGATCCCGAACAAAATAGAAATCGATCTCAATATGCTTTGTTCATGCATGGAAGATCGGATTGGCAGCGAGACAAATAGCTCCAAGATTATCACACCATAGGACCGATGCTGCAGAATGCTTGAAATTACCAAGTTCATGTAACAATGATTGAAGTCACATAAATTGTGCAGTGGTGTTAGCAAGAGCACGATATTCAGCTTCCGTGCTCGATCAGGTAATTGTATATTGTTTTCTTGATGACCACGAGATGGGATTTGCACCTAGAAATTAAGATAGCATAGTCACTCGTGCGTGGAACATCGATCATCTGGGCAGCCAACCCAGTCTGCATCAGAGAATGCATGAATTTGTTGAGACAAGCAAAAATAAATTCATAGACCAATGTGAGTTGTATTTTTAAGATAACGCAAAATGTGTTTCTCAGAAGGACCTGAACCTCAGGCAGAGGCGTTGGATGGAGTATATGAAGGATTATGACTTCACCCTGTCTTATCAGTCGGGCAGGATAAATGTTGTCACCGATGCGTTGAGTCGGAAGGTCGCGGTCAACGCTTTGATGTTGAGGAAGTGGAGGCTCTGGGAACAAGTGTCTGAAGTGTCTTTTAGGCTCAAGATTCCTTGAGAGCCAGGGTTAGCAGTGCTTACGAGTCTGACTATCACCCCTGCTATCCGTCGTCAGGTGACAGAGGCTCAGCACTCGGACCCTGAGTTGTCCCAGATTTTGACTCTGGCGGATGTGGTGCTCGGCGAGGACGGTGCAATGAGATTCCGTGGCAGGCTGTACGTCCCACCTGAGGAGCAAGTTCATTGTGCGGTGTTGCGTAAGGCTCATGGGAGTAGGTACACTGTACACTCGGGTGCGACGAAGATGTATCGAAACTTGTGGAGGCAGTTCTGGTGGCCTGGCATGAAGAGAGATGTTGTCGAGTTTGTGGCCAGGTGCCTGACCTGTCAGCAGGTGAAGGCGGAGCATCAGCAACCAAGAGGTGTGCTTCAGCCCTTGGAGGTTCCCGCGTGGAAATGGGACCATGTGACCACTGATTTTATGGTGGGATTGTCGAGGACTCCGCTCAGGCATGATAGCATTTGGTTGCTCGTGGAACGGCTGACGAAGATGGCTCGGTTGTTACTGATCAGAGTCAGCTGGAGTGTGCCCAAGCTGGCACATTTGTATGTGGAGCGGATCGTACCCCTGCATGGGATTCCCATTTCCATCGTATCTGATCGGGATCTGCATTTCACATTCAATTTTTGGAGGAGTTTCCAGAGGGCTCTAGGCACCGAGTTAGCTTTTAACTCGGTGTATCATCCTCAGTCGGATGGTCAGTCAGAGTGGACCATCCAGACTTTGGAGGACATGTTGAGATCGTGTTGCCTGGAGTGGCAGGGGAGTTGGTTTCACCACCTACCATTAGTGGAGTTTGCCTACAACAACTCCTATCATTCAAGCATGAGGATGGCTCCCTATGAGGCGTTGTTTGGGCATCTGTGCCGGACTCCACTCGATTGGTTTGAGGTTGGTGAGCGTGTTTTGATGGGACCAGAGTTGGTACAGCAGTGTGTGAATGTTGTCCACTTGGTTCGTTAGAACATGTTGGCGGCCCAGAGTCGGCAGAAGAGTTATGCTGACCGTAGGCGGAAGTCTCTCACTTTCGCTGTTGGCAATCATGTGTTCTTGAGAGTTTCTCCGATGAAGGGGGTGATGCGCTTTGGGCGGCATGGGAAGCTGAGTCCCCGCTATATTGGTCCATTTCCCATCGTTGAGCGCATCGGTGAGGTAGCTTATCGGTTGCAGTTACCCCCAGAGTTGGCATCAGTGCATGACATGTTCCACGTCTCGATGTTGCGGAAGTATATGCCCAATGACTCTCATGTGCTTGATGATTCTATGTGGCCCGAGGTGACTCCAGATCTTTCTCTCCCAGAGTTTCCGATCCGCATTGAGGATAGGCGAGAGCAGTGCCTGTGGGACAAGGTCATCCCCTTGGTTAAGATGGTGTGGCAGTGGCACTCTGGTGGTGAGGCTTCTTGGGAGTGTGAGGATGAGATCCGTCAGCAGTTCCCATACCTATTTGAGTGAGTCACTCTCTCTTCCTTCCCCTTGGGTTGTTCTCAATTTCGAGGATGAAATTCCTTTAAGGGGGGAGGGATGTAATATCCCAGACCTTTCGGATCCTTACTTTTGAGTCCCTGATCTATTTTTCTCGGAGCGTCTAGCTCTGTCTTGTCTGAAATTTTATTTCGGACATCTTTTGTGTTCGGATCGGTGCGATCCGGGGTCATTTCGAAGGCCCGGAGGCTTTCCGCGACTTTTCCCGCGTGTTTTTTCGATTTTCGACCCGATTTTTGGCAAATCCTGCGGAACCCCGCTGCGGGCGGACACAGTCGTTCACCCAGGCGAGAGTGGTACCGTTGTGATCTGTGCATTCTGAGAATCGCGGAGATTACCTTCTCGTTTTCAAGGGGAGCAATGCTCGCCCTTAGGGAACCCGTAGGTTACCTTTTGGTGATGCGTAGGTAACTTACCTTAGTGAAGTATGGCTGGTGACGATTTATTGAAAAATTTTACTGAGGTTGACGGAGTTCCACATCCTGTGTATCTCTCGCCCCCTAGCGTCACTAGCCTATATGCTCCTTTGCCGAGTGTCTTTGCCACCCTATACGGGCCTTCCCAATTTGGTGCGAGCTTCCCTGCGGCTCCTCTTAGGTTAGCAACGCTTGCTCACTGTAGAACCAAATCTCCGAGGAAGAAGTGTCGCTCTTTTACTCGGGCATTGTAATATTGGGCCAGCTTCTGTTGATATGCCACGAGCTTTACCTGGGCATTGGCTCTATCTTCCTCGAGCATGTCCAGGTTTTCTCGCATCGCTTGGTTGTTCCTAACCTCGTCGAAATGTCCCACTGGTAACGAGGGGTTGGAGATCTCCACCGGTATCACTGCTTCAGCGCCGTAGGCAAGGTGGAAGGGTGTCTCTCCGGTTGCGACTCTAGCTGTGGTCTGGTGGGCCCACAGAATGTTCGGGATTGAGTCCACCCACGAGTCACCTGCTTGGTCTAGTCGGGCCTTGATGCCGTGGAGCAGTGTCCGGTTGACATTCTCCACCAGCTCGTTCGCCTGGGGGTGTCCCACCGAAGTGTAGTGGTTCCAGCCAGTTCTGAGCACTTCTCCTGGAAGGAGGTGCTCGCGAACTGCCTGTCGTTGTCGGTAGTGAGGACCTTTGGGATCTCGAAGCGACAGATGATACTTCGTAGCACGAACTTCCAGGTTGCCTCACTCGTGATCTTCCCCAATGATTCAGCTTCGATCCATTTGGTGAAGTAGTCGATAGCAACCATGAGAAATTTCTTCCTTCCTCGCGCCTCTGGGAAGGGATCCAGTATGTCCACCCCCCACCGAGCAAATGGGCGAGGCTCCATTAGGGCGTGTAGTTGCGGTAGTTGCCCCTCTCCTTCTCGGGGCGGTCACGGCGGTCTCCATCGCGTCGCTCCCGCTTGCTCCGACCCTCTCGCGAGGGGTCGACATACCTCTTGCGGTCGGACCGATCGGTTCCAGCCGCGCGGCCCAGGGCCGCTGTATTCTCCTCGCAGCGTGCATGCTTCTGTGCTAGGGTGAGGAGATCTGGAAGAGTTGTCGGGGCCTCGACCCCGAGGGTGCGTCGAAGGATGTAGTCCCGCGTCCCTTGGGTGAGAGCCGTAGTGGCGATGCCGACGTCTAGGTGTGGGATCCGTAACGCCTCCGAGCGGAAGCGAGAGACGAAATCTCACAGCGTCTCTTCCTTACCCTGCTTGAGAGCGAGCAGTCACCGCAGACTTGGCCACCTTCCGACAGCCAACAAAATTCTCATTGAACAACTTCTTGAGCTGCTGGAAGGAGGAAATAGTCCCGATCGGCAGGGACTCGAACCAAGCCCGGGCGTTCTCCCGGAGGGTCGTCACGAACGTCAGACACTTCACAGTGTCCGAGACCCGGTGGAACACCAGATGGGACTCGAAGCTGTGCATGTGGTCGGCCGGGTCAGTGGTACCATCGTAGGAGGCAAACGACGGCAGTTGAAGCTTCGGCGGGATGGGGACTTCCATTATTTCCCTGGAGAAGGGAGCATGGAAATACAGATCATCGTCAATCAGGCTGTGATTCTTGGCGGCCAAGAGGACGTCGTCCAAGTACCGGACTTTGTCCTCTATCTCTTCAAAGCGCTGGAGTCGGTGGTCCATCTCTGGATTGGAGTGGAGCGGGCTACGCACCCGCGGTGCAGGCACGCTACGGGATCGCCGAGTCCTAATCGCCGAGGCGCGAGAGGCCTCTCACGCTTGGTGGGGGTTCCCCCCAATCTGGCACCTCTCATCCTCCCGCCGTTCGGGCAAGATGGGCTGGGGGTTGACCCGTTGGTTTCGGAGCTCCTGGCAGAGTTCTATCCGGGCCCAGATCTGTTGACGTAGTTCGTCGAGGTCACCTGGGGTGAGTCAAGGGAGTAGTTGGTTCGTTGCATCGTCTGTCGTCAGTCTTGTCGATCTTTTCATCATTGCATGCACGCTTTCTCATTATTGTTGCATGCTTCTCCTCACTCTCATTGTCATTTTCACACACCCACCCATGTTTTTGGCGCCCCTAGGGGTTTAAAAACCTCCAGGTGAACCCCCATTCATGTTAATCAGCTTCCATTTTGTCATTTCTAGCATATACTACACCTCATAGATCTAATATGGGGTTTTGTCTTGTTGGTCGCACATTGTCTTACAGGTCAGCAGCTATCCAGCACGAGGCCCACTCTTTCTGGCCGGATGGAAAGAGTGGAGGTAGAAGTCCCATGATTTGGAGGTAGGCGGAGTAGAGCGACTGATTATCAGCCGTCCAACTCGACCTGTGGCTGATCCAGAACCGTACTACTACCAGCGTGCTTCGTCCCGCGTTCCACTCCAGCATTGGTAGGTGGCCTGAAAGGAGCCGCATAACCCTTAGGCGGTTAGTCTTTGGCCGTTCATCCTTCCAGCGCTAAGCAAAGGCGAGTGTCTCTCCCTTTCTCAAGACACGACGTGTCTATCGCGTCCGGGGTCTTGAGTGGTGATCACATAGGTTCTATCTCCACCTTACTCTTCTGGTTTCCTAGCTTCTTTTATGCTTTCCTAGTCGTGAGGAGCAAAAGGTGGTCTGATTTCATTGCCGACACTTTTAAAAGAGGAAAAGCCCTTTTTTCGATCAACAGGGAGCTTCCCTCCGGTCGTGGGCCTCCTCAACTCCCTTGGGGTAGCCTTCATCAACATCCTAGACGTAGAGGCGTCCGACGAGCCCGAATCCAACGCTCCCATCCTAGGAGCCACTGAAGCTACTACCGGCCGAGCTGTGGCCAAGAATAGCAGTAACGTTCTGGCAAGGACGTTGAGCTGCAACGTGCACCATGTGCACTAGGCTGCTGGTCCATCACACCAGGGGTCGGCATCTCGTAGGAGGAGGCTCCGAAGGGATAACGCTAGCGCTGCCATAGGGCGCCGAATCTCTAGCATCGACAAGCCTATGACTGTGGGGACCATCCGAGTCCATTTGAATGGACAGAGGTCCGAAGTGGTCTCGGACCACATCGTGCTGGCTATTCCAGTCTGCAACTCCTTCCAGGGACTAGAAAAGATGAAAGAAAAGATGGCGCCCGCCATTCTAGCCGCGGCACCGAAGGACAAGTCAGCTGCCAAGCCGACCAGACTGAAGTAAATTTGGGTTCCCAAGGAAGCCCAGCCCACTGCACCTACCCAAGCAGGGCCCAGCTACACCGCTGTGGAAAGTGCTGAAGAGATGAAGGGGTCGAGGTGACGGCCACGACCCACCAACCGGCAGTCATTGCACCAGTGTTTCCCGAAAATGCCTACCGCCAACGTCACAGCCGTCGTCACCATGCTGACCACCCGACGTACATAACTGACACTCGTCCTGCTGTCACCATCGACGCGCAACCACCGGCTACTCTCCCTGACTAGGAGTGGGAAGGGATCAAGCAAGCCATCAGAAACTACCTCTGGGGCACAGGTAGCACCCCTATGGGTCGTAAGAGACTGCTAGGGGCAGTGGCCTCTGCCTTTCGAGGTCGATAAGAAATCCAACCTGTGCCTAGCCCAGAATCAAGGAACCGACCGGAGGAATGATGCCAGTTGTAACGACCCAGAGTTCAGGGTACCGATAACCCACTAATATCGAATTACCGCTACCAAGAACTAGGGACGTCACCCAAGAGGCTGATGAGGCCCTTGAAGGGTTAGTGGAGTTTGTTGAGGAGTTGTATAACGAATTGGGATTGCAATGTGCAAATCAATTTAATCAACAATTAACTAATAAGTGCGGAAGTAAATTAAACTAATAGCGTGTTAAAGTATATACAATAGTCCAGAAATTACAAGGGTACAAGTCCCACAACTGAAAGGAAGGTCCACAAGTACAACTACACGGGACATACCCCGGTGAAATGTACAGAAAGAGGACAGACCGACTACTGCTGGTACGGACCTGCCTCCGGAGTCCCCCTGTCTCCCGGGGTGCGACCCACCGTCTCGCGATCGGGATCGCGCTAGGGAAGGCGACTTTATCAAACCACACAATATCATTGCGTGTATGACATTAGAAAGTTTTCATTTAATAATTGTCATAATCTAAATTATTGAAGGACTTGTCGAATGCTGTGATTTCAGAGTATCACAACATATAGAAAAGTCAAAACAAAACACTTGGGGTGAGCATTTTTACGCCATTTTCCGACAAACCAAACAGTACCTAGGCCGCCGGGGAAGATGGATCCACCACGCACCCAAGGAAGAGGATTTCCCCGCTCTCTTCCTCCCTGATCACGAACAGGAAAGGGTGGTCGGCCACGAAGTCCACCGGCTCCTCCACGTACGCGCACCGGCGGTAGCAGACCCCGGCGGCGACGGCGGCTGCCACCGTTCCCTCCTCTGTGATCTCCACCACCGCCCTGTGGTGAAACCTCGACACGTGAAGCCGCTCCCGGGGCGAAGCAGAGGCCACCACCACCATCTCGGTTAACTCTGCTGCAGAGGGCGAGAATGGCAACTCCAACCCCAGCCGCCTCAACGCCTCGGAAGCTTCAAAGTGGAAGGAGACCCTGAACTTGGGGATGCGGAGCTCGCCCACGTTAACTTTACGGCTCGGGACGTGGCGGCACACGAAGCCGGGGTCGGTGACGAGCTCCTTGGCCAGGACCCTGAGGCCGCGCAGCTCGTCGGGGAGGAAGAGGCACATGGAAAACTGTTGGCCGTCGTCGCCGGCGCCGCCCCGGTGATAGGGCAGCTTGAGGACCTTGAAGCCGTCGTGGGCTGCGATAAATTTGCGCTCTTTTGTGCTCATGAAGGGTGTTTGGACGACGGAGCTACTGTCGAGGAGGTAGAAGTCCCCGAGCTCGGTCTGGCGCTCGGCGAAGGGCTCCTCCCAAGCGGCTCCGAAGTAGAGGGCGGTGGCCAGCACGAGACTGGTGCAGGGGTCCATGGATTCACGGGGGATCAGGTCTCTGATCAGCCCGTTCGTCTCCTTCTCCGCCCATGCGTTCACCTCCGACGCCGCCTCGCGCGACTGCCATCGAGAAGGTGAGAGAGAGAGAGAGAGAGAGAGAGAGAGAGAGAGGGGTAAAGGGGACTTGTTCACCTGGGTTTTGAAGTCCACGGCTTTGGATTGCGCTCTATAGATGGAAGTGGCGACGTCTTGGAAGGAAGGCTTCAGAGCCAGGGAGTTGTCCACCCAGACGCCGCTGGCCAAGGACAGGCGGGGGCGGGGTCCCCATCGTTCCCACCTCCTCTTGCCGGGGAAGGACGGCTGCGGCGGCCGATCGGGTGGGTCGTCGGTTCCTTGGCTGGCGAGAACCAAGTCGACGAGACGGGCCGAGGCCGCCTTGAGTTCCGCCGAGGTGGGAGATCCCAGGAAGGAGAGCATCTGGTCCAGCGTCTCGCCGCCTGCACCGGCGGCCACTAGGCTCAGGGCCAGGCGGGTGGACACGGGGGAGAAGACGAAGTTGGTGGCGGGTTCCTGGGGGAGCCCCACCTGCTCCAGGGCGAGTCCCAGGAGGGGGTCTCTGTCTGCCTCCGCCCGCCGCCCAGAAGGCGTGGGACGTGACAGGTCGTGGGCGCTCATGGCCGGCGACCTGCCCGGGGGCGCTTCAAATTCGTCTTTCGATGTCTCGCTTCCCGGCGGGTGGTCGTGGCCGTCTCGTCCCCTGTGGAGGAGAGCGAGCGTTGGGAAGAAGAGGACATGGAGGAGCTCGCATTTGGACAAGAATGGGGCCGTCCGCCTACGGTCCTCCCAAGGGCGATGGCCTGCAGAGGTAGAAATTCGTTGACTCCATAAAAATTCTGTTCAACTCGTTCCACCAAGTTAAAAACAGTCAAAACTTCCCCCGCCAAAAAAATTAAACTCAATTACTAGATCAGTTGAGCTTGGATATCCGAATGATTGACTTGTTCATGCTTATGAACAAATTCGAATAACATTCAATTACATTTTAGTAAAATTATTATATCCCCACAATTTTCCGACGAAGTCCTATTTTTGTCGATAATCCATCTAAATATTTAGATGTATTTTTGACCACATTATGTTCCATCATAAATATTAATTAATTTTCTTATTATTAATTTTTGACATCAATACTGACGAAAATTTTGACATCATCTTTTCGTCGAAAATTACTGATGAATTTGAGACGTAAAAAAATTACGCCAGAAATTAGCGACCTAATTGTACCAACGTCCATATTCCGTCGAAAATACGTCTGAAATCCGTCAAAACTTAACTTTGGGACGTATTTCTGACTTATTTGCGATGGGATATTGACGTCGGAAAAACCTACTTTCCTTGTAGTGCTTCCTTCTTCTACACTGTTCTTCTCTTCCGCCTGAGTAATGGTCTAGGTGCGACCATCTCTCACAGGTGACGGTCTTAGGTATGACTGCCTTATTCATATTGCGGTCTTCTATAGGTCATCTCTTGCCTTCTCTCAGTTGAGGTTCATCCATCCCATAGAAGAGATGGCTAGGAGGAGGAAGATGGAGCATTCGGTCCCCGACGTTGTGCTCCCTCGGCTCGCTGCATATGGAAGAAGGTTCGTCAGTCTCATAAGCATAGCACTTGCATGTTAAGTCCAAGGTTGAGTAGGACTCACCAGGAGGTCTAGCGAGTGCTGGAGATCATCCCACTGCTAGATGGTGGAATGGAGGAGCCCCTGGAGTTCCGCAATACGTCCCTGAGGGTCTAGCTACATGTAGAATGTCAAAGTGTCAATGGATCAGTATCTCTAGAAGGCATAAGTTTGAGAGTTCGTACCGGTCGTCGCGTGCCACAGAAGACCTAGTCTCTATAGTGTTGTGCGTAGGCCTTCAGGTGGGCCTCGTCGCTATCAGCCCGGGCTTGTATAGCCCACCCCCGCTTGGTTTAGTGACAAATCTAGTCCACCACTCGGGTGATCAAATCTATCTCCCCCGAGAGTCCACGTGAGTGTTGTCCCACGTGCTCCTCCGTCGTCTCTTGTGTATGGAAGTCCACCTCTGGCTATTGAACTCCCCGGGTCCTCATGATCAGCCAGTAATACAGCAGCTCGATCACATTCATGTAGTGTAGCCAAATGTCGCATCCGGCGTAAGCCTGGGCTGTCTCCACCCATGGCTGTCCCTCGTGTCCCTCCTCCTTGTATGGTGTCCATCGGACCTGCAGTGGTAGGCAGAGCATATTCAGTGTCTAAGCATGTAGTTACATTTAAAGGTTTAAGTTTAGGTCTTACCGATGCATAGGGTAGCACGTCGATCTCATCCTAGATGGCCCATACCTGCCATCATAATGAGCCTATGTCCCGGACCGCCATCCATCACCTCGTGATGCGCACTTAGTTGGGGTGCACCTCCCTCCCTCTCCCTAGTCCAGGTAGGTATACATAAGCCCATATCTGCATTTCATATGTCAAGGCATCAACATATAGCAGCCATATGGTCATAGCAATTACACAAACATGTAGAAGTCGAGTCTTACCTGAAGCAGTGGTGAAAATCAACCGAGCACTGTCTGCCGGGTGGTGGTGCAGAGCATGTCAAACAAGAAGGCAAGCACATCTGCGCCCCACGTGTACTCGCCCGCTATGTCCAATTCCTCTAGCAAGGGCAGGAGCATGCAGCTCACTCCGTTAGCCTGCGTTGCGAAGAGCAACTTTCCGAACAACAGCATCAGGAACCATTGAAGGACCACATCCGCCCCAATACAAATAATATATAAGTATGAGCATGAAAGCATGAAAGGAAAAGGGACAATGGAGAATAAGAATGTACCGTGATTGCCACCCAAGGATTATCAATAGGAAAGAGATGCTACAATGAATGAAAACATACTTGTTGACACCCATTTTTTGCCAATGAGTCGGGTCATTTCCCTTACTATTATTCATCGATGTCCCGAGACATCCATCACTTATTGGTTCATTCCCGAGCACGATTTCGGGCTTATTTTGTAAGCACCGCCCTCCTTGGCTATGATTCAAGCAATAATCTTCGCCGAAACCATGTCAATGAAATCAATTCTTGTGGGCTCCCCATTAGGTAGGTATGCATGGAAAATGATTGGGAGAGGGGCCATTTTATCCATAGACTCAATGATGACAATGGTGGGTGGACAATGCACTAGACAATTCAACGATGACTCTAATGCAAGCGTGCCCTAGGACCTGACTTGCGGGAACAAGTCAAGAACCTGACTCTGATATCAATTTGATGTGACACGACCTAGGGGAGTAGTGGAAATGATATGATGACCCTCGGACCTACTGTTGCAAGCACACTTGTAAGGAAACAAACTCGATTTTGGCAGACTAGCTCACACGGCACGCCCCACTTCCCAAGGTGACTCGGGGATGAAAGGTCGAGTCTGCGGACCAGACCATTGCTTGTTAGGGTGATACCAAGGCTGAGATGAAACCCTCCCTTAGATTTAGAAGCTCTCGTGTCAACGGGGCAGACCATACGCCTTGGGGGCACGAGTAGCACTCACACTCTCTCCTACAATTGCCATGCGACGAGGCTGGGTAGTCGGGGCCAGGCACTCTCTTCCTCACCGATGGAGCTCAGAGATGATAATGCATTACATAATAGACTAGGAAGAGGGGGAGGAGCTCACCTAGTTAGCTTGAAGAAGCCAACTCCGTTTGAAGATGAGGGCGAGCGGGGGAGCATGGGGAACCCCGCACGCCGCGTCGGTGAAGCTTGTGGTGACCTATTTTGTACAAAGTAACTCCTCATGCACGAGGGATGACTCAGGGGATGGGACTTCATGATTTTTACGAAATTATACCTCTACATAGGGAGGGGCTTTTATCCGGCCAAGCATGGGGAGGGGGATGTAAGCAAGTAAAGCCGACGATCGCCTGGAGTTGGGGGCAGCAAGCTCGCCTGCAGATGCTCCAGACTCTCAGCTGTCGTCCGGATGGCCAGATCACTTCGGAAGTATTCCAGAGACTGATTTGAACCTCTGGAAGACCTGTGGGTCTTTGGGGTGCTGCTCTGAGCCACGATCCATGCGAACAAGATGATTAGTGTAGTTCTATCCTGAACAGAACTCACCGGACAGAAAGTGACTTCTTGAGTCACCACGAGCTCCACAGGTCGATGCTGATGGCAGGGCCGATGTCGATTCGTCTGGGGGTGGACTAGGACAGGCCGGGCCTTCTGAAGTAGGGAAAGGGATGTCGTGGGTGTCCGATGATGGTTCTATCCTGCACCGATATTGAAGGGTAGAATGCAAGTCGTCCAAAGTTTGGGTCGAGAGGCTGGGGCATCAAGGCCACGGGTGTGAGGCGAGGGTGTAGTGGTGAGAAGAGGATGTAGGGAGGGTGTCGGACAAGTTTGGTGGTGAATGGATCAATCTAACGGGGCAAGTCGATGGCAAGCGCAGAGTTCTACCCAGAGTGAGACTGCACAGGGTAGAATGGCGCTGGTTGAGTGAGGGAGGTGAATGGAGGGGGTTTGGGCAAGATAAGGTCGCGGCCTTTGTTCTGGAGTGGGAGGAGAGGTAGAGGAAGAAATGGGGAGGAGGTGGGGGCGAGATATGTAGGTGAAGGGGCGGTTCTCCAACTTGGTAAATGAACGACAAGAAATTTTGCACTGGTTCTGGCATAGTCGGCGTGACCAATCCCCAAATGTCATCGGCGAGGCGTAAGGGAAGGAGGAGGTGGCCCCAGCGCTCCCACGAGGTGAGGGTGGATGTCCTATGGATTTGAGGGGAGGGAAGCCGATGTCGAAGTGGCCCGAAGATCTCCCTTACAGTCCCTGGTGTGTAGGTGGGTAGGCAGGCAGACCTGCAAGGGGGAGAGTAGGGAGACGGGAGCAGGGAAAGGGGAGCGGGGAGCGGGGAGTGGAGTGGGTGGTTGCAGCTGGGACTGGAGAGGGGGGTGGTTGTGAGGGAGGGGTAAGTGTGATGTGGTCTAGGGTAGCTTGTGTTGTGCCCCTGTGGTAATTTGTATCTCATGGTTTTAAAAATGGCTAACACTATAAGTCATTGTGTTGTTTGCACCTTCATATGACTGACAATCAGCGCCGGCTCGATCACGATCCACAGCACGCGCCACGGCGATACCGTGCTGAAGCGGTCCGAGGTGCTCAGCGTCCGACGTCGCCAAAATGCGCAGCTGGTCTACGCTGGACCGACCGGTGACGTCGGCTGGGAGGCCATGGTCAACCAGCAGGACGGAAGCGTCGCGCGCAACTCCGGGCAGTTCGATACCACCTCGCCCGTGGTGACCGGTCCCGGCGGCGCGCTGCTGATCCGGAGCTGGAACCGCAGCGCATTCCTCAACATCACGCTGCCGCAGGCGTTCGATGTGGAGTTCCGGCTTCATTCTTCCAAACGGCCGGAGTTCCTCGTGGCCCTCGGCGGCAACGTGCGCGAGCCGCTGCGCGTGGAAACCTGGGACAACGTGCTCGTTCTCGCCGCCGGCGACCAGTTCAAGATCATCCGCCGCATCCAGGACGACGAGCGAAACATTGCCCTGCGCGTTTGCTGGGCCCCGGCCACGCAGGAGTGCTCGGTCTTTGCGCCGTCGGGCGAGCAGATCACGACGTGGAAGCTCTCGACGCCGCCATCCGTTTCAACTCCGGGATTCGTCGTGCAAAACCGCGGACTCGATTTGTCCCTTGATGAATTGCGCGTGCGCACATGGGACGGCAAGGCGCCGGGCCGCGTCGACCCCAAAGAGATTCGCGTCGACCTGGACGATGGTCGCACGCTGGGCGGCATGTCGGTCAGCGGCTCGCAGGGCATGCTGAGCGTGCAGTCGCCGGGCTCATCCAGCATGGCCACGTTTCCGCTCAGCCAGGTTGATGCCATTGTTTTCTCCCCTGACGCGCCGCAGGTTCCGGCCCACGCAACGTCGCTGGCATTCAATGACGAGACGCTGCTTTTCGGGCGCCTCGTGGGTCTCGACAACGGACGCGCGGCATTTGCCACGAGCTTCACCACGCAGCCGTTGTCCGTGCAAATGGATTCGCCGCGGCAATTACTGGTGACGCCCACGGAACAGCCGGCGGCCGCTCCAGCTGGCACCACGAATGAGGCGTCGCCAACTACTCTGGACGACCAGGACCGAATCGCGCTTCAGGATACCACGCTCCATGGCAAGTTGGGCACCACTGCGGATGGCGCCCTCGGCTGGATGCCGATCGGTGGCGTCACGGCCGCTCGTCCCACCGGCACGCTCCCGATCGAGATCACTCGCGCCGTGCCGAAGAACGCGCCGCTACCCGGCGACCCCGCCTTGTTCTATCTCACTTCGGGCGACATTCTCCCCGGCAACCTGCGCTCGCTCGACCGCACGGGAATCCAATTCGAATCGAGCCTGATGGATGCACGGCAAATCCCGTCGTCACAACTGGAGGCGATCGAGTTCAGCCCGGCCACGCATCTCGACGTGCAAGGCTTCAACGATCCCGCGTGGCAAATCATTAAGGGCGACGACAAGAGCGTGCGGCGCGACGTCAATTCGCTGGCCATGGATGCAGGCGCCGCCGTCGGCATGTCGTCGCTGATGCAGTGCGGGGACTTCAGCTTCAAGTACGCGTCCAGCGGCTTCTCCGCGATGCGCGTGCGGCTGTTCTGCGCGGGCAAGGATGAGACGAACTCGACCAACATCCTCCTCTGCAACACCGGCGCGCAGTTCACGTCGGGATTGGAAACGACGCCGGGCCAGTTCGACAACCAGTTTCAAATCCGGACGCAGCCCGGCACGCCGGTGAAGGTGCGCTTCAAGATGGAGAACAACACGGTCGAGCTGTTCGTGAATGACATCTCGGCCGGGCAGTTCCCGGTTGATCCCGCGAACTGCCAGGGCTCCGGCGTGATTTTGGAGCCCGCCAGCGTCTGGGGCAACGGCGTCTTCACCGTCTCGCTTTCCGATTTCAGCGCGCACCCTGTCGTTGGGCGCACGTGGCTGCCGGAAGTGAGCGCGGACATTCGCAAGCAGGTGCTGACCGTGCCCCGTTTCCAGAGAGACGATCCGCCGCGGCACGTGCTGCTCGCGGCCAACGGCGATGTGCTGCGAGGTGAGATCCAGGCGGCGACCGATACGCACTTCGGTTTCCGCTGCGGGATGGAGACCCTCAACGTGCCGCGCGAGCGCGTCCGCGCCGTGGTCTGGCTTCAGCCGCCGCCGAAGAACGCCGCCGCTCCTGCCGCAACGGCGGGGACCGATCCTGCGCCCGCCGACCTACCCTCCGCGAATCCGCTCAATGACCCGATCAACATGCGCACCATCCTCCGTCAGATCGATCTCAGCAGCGTGCTCAACTTCCTGCGCTCACAGGATCACGGCCTCAAGATCAATGCGCCGGACGAGGCGATTGGGCACCGAATCGAGGCGCTCCGAATCGGCGGTCAGACCGTCGCGGAGTCGCTCACCGAGATCTGCGCGCGGTTCGACCTGCACTACCGGCTCGATCCGGACAACACCGTCGTGCTGGAGATGCCTGACAGCACGGGCGCCGCCGGGATGCTCGCGAAAACCTACTGGATCAAGCCCGACGCTCTGCCCGCCGGAACCTCCGCGCAGGATGCGCTCACCGCCAAGGGCATCACGTTCCCGAAGGGCGCGTCGGTCGACTGGCCCGCGCACTCCGGCATCCTGACCATGGTCAACACCGACGCGAACCAGGGCAAGCTGGCCGCGCTGGTCGCGTCGGACTTCGGCGGCAGCCTCGGCGCGCCCACGCACTGGATCGAGCTCACCAGCGGCGGGCGGCTTGCGCTCGCGGTGGACAAATTCACGCCCGATTTCATCTTCGCGCACCAGCCGACCTACGGCGCGATCAAGATCCCCATGGCGCAGGTCGCGGCCATCCGCACCACCGAGCCGCCGCCGACCGCCGCGAGCCGCGCGCTCGAGGATTGGCACCTGGTCAACGCGCCGGAGCCGGTCATCCCCGCGGGCAACGGCGAGAACTCGCCGCTGCTCGGCAAGGACGCGCCGACCTTCACTCTCCCGATGCTCACCGGCGGCGACTTCGACCTCTCCGCCGAGAAGGGCCACGTCGTCGTGCTCGACTTCTGGGCGACGTGGTGCGGCCCGTGCGTCCGCTCGCTGCCGGGACTCGTGAAGCTCGTCGACGCGTTCCCGGCGGAGAAGGTCCGGCTCTTCGGAATCAACCAGGGCGAGGCGCCGGAGCAGGTGAAGCGCTTCCTCGAGTCGCACGGCCTCCGGCTCCGCGTGGCCATGGACTCCGACCAGAGCATCGGGCGCAAGTACGGCGTCGACGCCATCCCGCGGACCATCGTGGTCGGCCCGGACGGCAAGGTGGCGTGGGAGCAGACCGGCTACGATCCCGATGGCGAGGCCGGCGCGACCGAGGTCATCAAGAAGCTCCTGGACGCGCCGACGGCCCCGGCGCCGTGACCGCCTATTTCGCCTGGGGAGCCTATATTTATAGGTGATGTAGAATCTGCTGGTGATTTAGGCTAGCCCTAGCCCTAGCCCTTGAGGCCGGTCGTCGCGATGCCGCGGATGAAGGTTTTCTGCGTGAGGAAAAAGAGCACGACGATGGGCAGGATGACGACGACGCTCGCGGCCATCAGGTAATTCCACTCCACGCCGTTGTGGCGGCTCTGGTAACTCTGCAGCGCGAGGGCGAGCGTGAACGTGTGCTTGCGCGTGAGATAAATCAGCGGGCCCATGAAATCGTTCCAGCCGCCGAGGAACGTGAAGAGCGCGACGACGGCCAGCACCGGTTTGCTCAAGGGCAGCACGATCCTCCAAAAAATCGACCACTCCGAGCAGCCGTCGATGCGCGCCGCCTCGGTCAATTCCTCGGGGATGGTCAGGAAAAACTGGCGCATGAGGAAAATGTTGAACGCGCCGCCGAAAAACGCGGGCACCCAGAGCGGCAACAGCGTGCCCACCCAGCCGAACGCGCGAAACTCGGTGTAGAGCGGCACCATCAGCACCGGGCCGGGGATCATCATCGTCGCGAGCGTCGCGGCGAAGAGCCAGTCGCGCCCCGGCCATTTCAGCCTCGCGAAACCGTAAGCGACGAGCGCGTTGGAAAACACCGCGCCCACGACGCTGAGCAGGCAAACCGTCAGCGTGTTGCCGAGGAACGTCCAGAACGACACGTTGCTGTCCTCGCCCGAGGCGTAGGGATGATTGGGCAGAAACTTCGGGTCAACGTCGATCGTCTCGCCGCCCATGACCGACAGCGCGGCGGGGTAATTGCCCCAGCGCGGGCGAATCGCCGTCTCGATCTGCGACCCGGGCACGACGGCGGTCGCGGGCGTGTGCGTGTACCAGGTCGTCGGCGAAAACTCGGTCACGTGCCACATGCCGGGCGATACCTCGCGGTCGCGCGTCACCTCCATGCGCTGGCCGTTGACCGTCGCGTAATAGGCGCGCGGAATCCACACCATCGGCAGCGAGGTCGTTTCCTGCGTCGGCTTGAGCGAGGTGGAAACCATCCACGCCAGCGGCGCCATGAAAATCACCGAGAGGCTGCAGAGCAGGCCGTAGATGATGAAGGTGCTGGCGGGAGTGCGTTTCATGAAACGGAGGAGTTGCCACGACCCTGCACCAAGCTTGGTTGGCCCGGACAACTTGTTGTCCGGGTGGCGGAGCGAAGCGGAGCCACAGGAAGCGAGAGGCTTAAGGTGGGGCGTCGCTTCCTGTGCGTCCGCGTGGTGAGGACAAGGACTTAGAGCCAAGTGAGTCCAAGTCGGAGGCCCGTGCGTGATCGTTGATAGCTTTCTTTTTCTATCATTTGAGGTAGCTTGTGAGAGTTTATAAGAGACTTGAATTATGAACTCTGGTTATTATTGTAATAGCAAGTTGGAACTTTATTTCTATTGGACTATTGTGATGTTGGTATTTGGACATTCACTGATGTATTTCATTTCTTCTTCCGCTATGAATTCTGCACTTTTATTTATGAAAATCTCAACCTGTCTCTGTTCTGTTGGGTGGTTCCCACTGTGGCATTGTCTCCTATATCCGATGGGAGTGATATACTGGACTGGGTATAGGGTGGGGTGCTACAGAGAGTGGTATCAGAGCCCCACAGGTTGAGAGTTTACTTAAGTAAAATCATCAACTAAGTCCATATCTGAAGATCTAGATAGTTCCACTAGTAAGTGGCTAAAGAACAAAGGAAAGCAGATAAGTAATAATGCTAAGACATCTAACTTGACTTATCCAAATTTCTTTTCCTTCGAGGTTATGGCATCCTGTGGTCGTCGTGTTGCTGCCCCTGCTCGTGATGAGGAGCCGAGGAGGGAGGCGGATGCAGGTCAACCAGGATTACTGATATCGCCACCACCATCGTTGGTCGACTATGGTACATTCATGTAAGGGTTGGTGCAAGTGATGCAGACGCAGGCGAATGCACAAGTGGCATTACAGGCTCAAGTGCAAGCTCAGGCCCAAGCTCAAACGCGTCCGGAGGTAGTGCCGAGGATGGCTGAAGGGCCGTCAGCCATGGAGAAGTTCCGAAGGATGAACCCACCCTCTTTTAAGGTGGAGAGTCAGCCCCTAGTTGCAGAGCATTGGCTGCGAGCGATGGAGAAGATTTTTCGAAGCATCCGTTGCGATGAGGATGAGAAGGTTAACTTGGCAACTTTCATGTTGGAGGAGCGTGCTGATGTTTCGTGGTCTTCAATTCTGTGAAAGCAATTTGAAGACGGAGCTAGAGAGGTGTCGTAGGGAGATTTTGTTCGCTTGTTCCGGGTGAAATACATTCCCGAGCATGTTCGAGACCGGATGGAGCAGGAGTTCCTCACTTTGACCCAGGGGTCTATGACGATGCTGGAGTATGAAGCTCGTTTTGCAGAGTTGGCACGTTATGCACCTCATATTGTGACTGATGAGCGAAGGAAGGTGAAGAAGTTTGTATCGGGTCTTCGACCATCGTTGAGGATGAAATTGGTTGCTTTCAACCACCACAAGATGGAAGAAGCTCTCGGTGCCGCGTGTCGACAAGAAAGTGTCATGGAGCAGTACCAAGAAGAGAAGAAGGCCCAGCTGAAGAGGCCGTCATCATCTTTCCAATGCCAGGACCACAAGAAGAAGCCCTCTACTCAGTCACCTGCTTGTACAGCAACAAAGCCAACTTCGACGCAAGCAAGAACATCGGGAGGATCATTAGCCGAAGTCAAAAGTGAATGTAAGCACTGCGGGAAATGGCATGGGGGTAAGGAGTGCTAGATGGTAGCCGAGAAGTGTCTCAGGTGTAGAAGCTCAAAGCACAAGATCAAGGATTGTCTGAAGATGCAACTACCTTCTCCAACTCAAGCCCCTACAGCAGCTGCCGCTGCAGCACCAATGAAGTCAGCCAGATGCCCTCGAGCACCGACACGAGTGTTCGCGTTGGCCAGAGAAGATGCAGAGCAAGCAGATGACGTAACAGACGGTACACTTCTAGTGTCAGGTTTCCATGCTAGAGTTTTATTCGACACTGGTGCTACTCATTCATTTATGTCCGAGCGATTTTCCAAGATGTTGTTTGATGATTTGGGCTTGATGCCATCGAGTTTGGATGTGCCTCTCCTAGTGCACACGCCCGCTGGAGTTATGTCCACTACAAAGAGCTATCCTTCCTTACCAATGGTTATCGGAGGAAAAGAGCTAACTGGACATTTCTATCTTCTAAAGATGAAGGATTATGATGTTATTCTTGGGTTGGATTGGCTCGAGAGGTATTATGCTTGAAGCTTTCACTCTACCCTGTCACATTATGCTTGATTTACAAGATGCTGGGAGATCTTCATCATACTCGTCTCCCTAGGAATCTGCAGACTGTAGGTCCACTTCACTTCTTTAATGCTTAGGTGTGCTCTTTATTCCCCGAGTATGCTCCCCAGGTGCTGCAGTCATCCAACCTATTTCTCAAAATGCTAGAGTTTGCGAGCACCGAGCCCCAGCAAGTATCAGATCAGCCTTTTGCAATCAGGGGGCAACTGACAAAAGTGCATGTGAATGCCCCTAGAGCTTTATACTTCTAGAGTTTGGCTGCCCACTCCAGCCCATTAGTAAACTGCATGCGGGAGTGCAAGTTCGATGAAGTAGAGGAATATATTCACCCGGTCTCAGGCAAAGTCTGTACAAAACCATCTCTGGAGCCAGAGCTAGTAGACTGGGTATTGTCCATCAGGCCTAGTGTCTTGGTCTTTAGGAAGGGTGGGAGCACATATCTAGAATCGTACAATCCCTTTCGGTTTGGCAGAAACTTTGGTTATGACCAGCAAATCCCACCATCCTTGGCACAATTCCCACTGGAGAGTCGGTCGAGAGCAGGGTCGACCGCTATTGACGAAGCCCGCACATGGTGGGACTATTTCCATCACCGAGAGGTGGTTTCCTTCAGAGTGCCAGTGCCCGAGCGGTTCCCTTGTATGACATTTGAATATATAAAATGGTGGAATGCCCATACTGCCTTCTACAGGCTTTCTCGGAATGACTACTGGGATCTTGCAGAGCGTAAGTTCCTGAGCTCCCAGCCTTCTCGGGTATTCGAGATTGATCCCCATCATCTGCGGAGACTGAAGTCCCAGAGGGAGCCTGAAGTGCAAGCTTATTTAACTGCTTGGAAATCTGTAAAGCAGTAAACATCCAAGCCATAGCCTGTGCTTCTAGCGATCAAGAAGGATGAATTTATGGAGGCCCTTCTGGGTTTATGCTAGGTTGGCAGTGGCAGGGTATCTTTGCAACAATTTCCATTGTCGGTGGAGGAGCCTATCACAAATCCTGCTTCGTGGCGTCCGAAAGTTGACCGTTTATGTCCTTATAGGACTTTTATGCGGAAGGAAGATCGGCAGTCGACTTTATATGCTCAGACCTCCTGGCTATTCACTTTGCTGCGCATTCACTACCTTTCTCTGACTGATAAGGCCGAGGTGATATTGGAGAGGCCTTTGTTCGCTGCCTTCAAATATGTCGATGGATGGGGAATGGATCATCTCAGTTTGTATTACAGTCTATCAGCTCATGACCATAAAGATCTAGCTCTTCTGGCTGAGTATTGTGCCACTATAGGCAAGGGTGCGTCCAAGGACAAAGAGCCTCCTTTATATTCTTGGTCTCTTTCTTCGCTATATTCAGGTCCACTAGGTAGGTCCTGTCTTGTTATGCTCATTCTTCTTCTTAGTTCATTTCTTCTTTCGGCACATATGCATGTCTTCCAAGTGACCATTGGGTGCCCATATTTCTTCTGCAGATTTCCCAGATTCCAAAACAACCTTGGAATACCAGAAGTTGATCTCCAAGGCGTAGAAGCCTAGTTATTTTGAAACCCCGGCCACAGCTCCGACCACTGTGCCGTTGACCTCCTGAGGGTCTCAGAAACGTGATAGATCTCAGGTGAAGGAGGCTATTTCCTGGGCTAAGAAGGCTCGAGCAAAGGTTTCTAAGCAAGGGGCACAGGCGGTGGCAGAACCTAGTGCTCCATTACCGGCAGTTCCCTCCTTTGAGGAGTTTGAGGCGGCGTAAGAGCAGCCGTCTTCTTCAATAGGTATACTTCTTTTGATCCGCTCCATTTAGACATGGACCGGCCCTTTGTTAATTTATCCTTTACATTCAGCCCCAGCAGCCTCTTCTACTTTGACCACAGAAGAAGTTGCTGAGTACATGTTGTTTTGTACATATTATTTTGATGACATCACCATGAGTCACTAGCCAATTGGCACAGAAATTCATGTCATCTTTTGATGTGTCCAGATGTGAAGATATACTTCGATTTGTTTTAATTTTGATCGCCAGCAACGATCCACTTCTTAGGGTTTTGTTGTTTCCGCTGCATCTCTGATCGAAACCTAACACTCGGGGCATCCTCGCAGGATACATTGAAGTTCAACGAAAGAAAAGAAAATGAAAGCTACTGCAGCGAGCGTCGAAAAATGTCCTCGAGTTCCAAGATCACCAAGGAAGGATGATGAACGAGCTCCTGCAAGTGAGACTCCACAGTTTGCAACTACATTAACTTCTCTTCGAGAGAGGCGGCCTACCCCTCCGCCAACTCTGCCTCATCTATACTCTGGACTTCCTACTGCTTGGCCAGTTCTAGCTCTGTTTCGACCTGGGAGAGTTCAGTGTGAAGCTCAGCTATCCTAGCTATCAAGGAAGTTCGACGCTGGGTAGAGACATTAGTGGCATCCCGCAACTGCTAGGTGGTTCCTCTCAGAGATGCAAGAGTGGTTCGACACTCCACCCGCTCGAGCTTTATGGCCGTCAGCTGATTAGTTACACCTTGGCCAAGGAACTCCCTTCTATTCACATGCTTCAAGAGTAGGATCACTCGCGGCATCCAGTCCTCTATGGGGTAGCCAAAAGCCAGCAACGTGCGGGAAAGGTGCTCTACCAGACCCCTCAGTTGCACATAAGTCAGATCCACGTGGGTTGTTACAGTCTGCCACAATGTCTCCAGATACTGCCACACAAGATCGTTTGACGACTACAAGCCAAGCGATGGCGTATCAGGAAGTGGGAACTCTACTCGATTGTCGACCGCGGCCCAGATGTCGTCACTTGGTTCGGAAGACAACAATGGCATGTCCTATAGGGCACCCGCACTAGAACTGATTTCGGTTACTAGTGCTAGTAGAGGAAGTCTCGATAGCAGCAACCTCTCTCCCAACCTCTGGCAACGAAGTTGTGCTTTGAGCTTTGATGATAGAGGACGTCTGACCTTCATCCCCGGCTTGACCAGCCTCCACCAGCGCCGTCTCTGCGACAAGGGTTAAAGCTTTTGAGACCCCAGTCACTTCTTCCACAATTTCTCCTGCTTCTATCTCAGAAGTGTCTCTTCCCTCCGAGAGTAATTCTCTACCAGCAATGAGCGGCAAGGGTTCCAAAGCCGCAATCGGCTGAATAGATCCAACAATTGCCCCTGACACCTCCAACCTCAATGCTAAAATGAAATCCTTGGGGTATCGTGTTGGGTTCTGTGTGACCACTCTTTGTCTTTGACAATGGTTTTGATGATTTCAATATATTGTGTTTTACGTATGCTTTACGGTGAAAACATTCTGTGTAATGTTTGTGGAAATATGCTTTACAGTGAAAACATTCTATGTAAGGTTTGTGGAAATATGCTTTGACCATCTTGATCTTGATGCTCACATGTTGCATCTTCTTATGCAGGTTGTCTTACTTATTCTTCACATGCACTGACCTGCCTCTGGACTTGCATCGATCTCTTCTGAATTGCTTTCATCATGATACTTCTCATTGACATCACAATGGTTATTTCTTGATGCCTTTCTGGATTGGCTTTGACTGCATTTGCTTTTTTAGTTGTTCAGATTGAGCTTGGCGTACCTTGACTAAATCCGGAATCCTTGAGCGGGAAATGGGTAAAGATTTGCTTTGATGTTCTTATTTGCACGGACTGTGTTCATGTTTGCACAGACCTTATTCATCATTGCACTGACCTTGCTGCTCATTGCATGGACTTTGTTGTTCATTGCACAGACTTGGTTGAATCTCTGCAACGACCTGGTTGGTCATTGCACCGACCTGTTTGATCTTTGCACCGACCCTAATTGAGGGTTTTACATTGTTTGCACTAACCTTGTTCATCACTGCACGGACTAGGTTCACCTTTGCACCGACCTTGTTCGTCATTGCACGGACTTGGGTCACCTTTGCACTAACCTTGCTTAATTGTGCACCGACCTTGTCTTGAGTGTTTTACAATCGTGCACATGGTGTTTTCATGATTAGCTTGCATGAACAATATTGATATATGTGAAACATTAGTCGCCTGGTTCAACTAATAATAGTCAATGCACAGTCTCAAACTACCATCTTTCTTCTTCACGAACAACACCGGCGCACCCCACGGGGAATAGTAAAGACGAATGTACCCCTTCACCAATAGCTCCTACAACTCTGCCTTCAGCTCTCGCAACTCCGCAGGTGCCATACAATAAGGGTCCTTCGACATAGGTATCGTACCAGGTACCACCTCAATCACAAAATCAATCTCTCGCTGCGGTGGCAACCCAGGTAACTCCTCGGGAAAAACATCGAGAAACTCACACACGATAGGAATGTCCTCCACATCCAGACACTGTCGATCCACCAAAACCATGGAAGCGAGGAAACCCTGACAACCCACATCAAGCATACGACGAGCCCTAATAGCCGAAATAAGTAAACGGGAAGAGGAAGATCGAATACCTCGATAACAGAAGGTGGGTCCACAAAGCTACCGGAAGTGGACCTTCTTCGAGCTGCAATCCACCAAAGCATGATGAGCCTCGAGCCAATCCATGCCCAAGATGGCATCAAAGTCCTGAAGCGGTAATGCGTAGAGCTTGGCCGGCAAGTTCTGTCCTTCCACCCACACGGGCACCTTCTCGAAGCAATACGGAATGTACATGAAATCGCCAGTAGGTAACTCCACTGCCATGTCACAGGACATCTCGGCCACCGGGTCCTCTACGCTCTGAGTAAAATACTCCGAAATGAACGAATGAGAAGCACCTGAATCAAACAAAACATGAGCCGCACAACCCAAAATCGAAAGAGTACCTTCCACCAACTGTGACGCCTCAACCTCTACTCTAGTCATGTGGGTCACTCTACCTCGGGATCTCTACCACCCTGCAATAGCTGACTAAGACAACTGAGGAAACTGCACCTGTCACTGGTACTGCTGCAGTTGTGCTGGCACCTGTTGGGGCTGGAACTATTACCGCTGCTGAAACTCGGGCGGCTGACTCGGTCTCTGCGGACAGTTACGTACTATGTGCCCTGGCTGGTCGCACCTGAAGCAAACCATGGGCGCTGAACACGGCCTACCTGGATGAGAGCCACCGCACCTGGGACACCCATCCCGAACACCACTCACCAAACTCTGACATTGTAAAGTTACGGGCTGCTAGACACTGCCTATCGACTCCTGCTGTGGCTGCCCCTTATGACCCTAACGCTTCCCGCCAAAGCCTGCATCCTTGAGTAGCTTCTTGAGCCTCGAGCTAAAGGATGATGACTCTGGCATGGGAGCCACAGGCTGCACTGTCACGGAACCACCTGCGGAGAGTTGGATAGTACTCTGCTGCTGAACCTCCATCGACTGACCAAAACCTGCCTGAACCTGACCTGCACTGCCCTGCCCATGAATCTTCTGCAAATCTCTCTCCAATGTCGACGCTGCCTTGCATGCCGCATCCAAAGTGGTCAAACATGACGCAAGAAGATGGTGCCTCAGCTTGACCCTTAGACCACCAATGAACTGATCGGTCTTCACTTCCTCATCCGCCATAATGTCAGATGCGTGACGGCCCAACACGACGAACTTGGCACGGTAATGCATCACTGACATGTCACCCTGGGTCAACTCCATGAACTCACACAGCCTCTGCGTCCTGATGAAAGACAGACAGAACGCACGCTCAAATGCCACGACGAACTCCTGCCACGTGATCTGCCGAAAGGGACGAGACTGGAACGCTGCTTCCCACTCTGATGTCCACCAAGTCTGGGCCGCTCCCTAAAGGCGATGCGTGGCTAACACCACCCTGCTCCTCCTCAGCACACTCCATCACACTGAAGATCCTCTGTAAATCACCTAGCCACTCTCTGGCCACCTCTAGATCTGGCTGCCCACCGAAAGAAGGTGGTTGAAACTTCAAGAACTCCTTCAACACCCGACCGGGACCCTCAAGAAGATGAACCCTCGCCAGCATCTCCTCTCTGCTGCTGGTCTCCCTGCTGCCGCTGCTGGAAGACATAGTCAAACATGCCTCGGAAGAAATCGTCCATCCCTGGAGCGATTCTATAATCTAAAATTTTTATAACAGCACTCCTTCTCTTTTCAAAAATTGTGATTTTCACCCAGTTTGGTTCTATCTGCAGGTAGAAGTCAACTTCTGGCCCTGTCAGAGTCGAATTCCGCCAGTGTGCTTGGCCACTCCAGGTTCTGTCCGCCGGTAGAAATCGACTTCTAGCCTTATCAGAGTCGACTTATGCCAGTGCGCCTGCCCAGTTCAGGTCCTGGGTGCTGACAGAAGTATGAACCTGTAGTGAAGTCCCAAGTAAGGTCGACGCTCGTATGAGGCAGACCCAAGTAAGGTCAATGGACATTTGGCATAGGCCAGTACCAGGTCGATGCACATTTGGTAAAGGCCTATATAAGCTCGATGCACATTTGGCATAGGCCAATGTCAGGTCGATGCACATTTGGCATAGGCCAGTGTCAGGTCGATGCACATTTGGGGACAGGCCAGTGTCAGGTCGGTGCACATATAGCTTAGACTTTGGACAGGTCTGTGCACATTTGGTCTAGGCCTTGGTAAGGTCGATGCACATTTGGGGATGGGCCATATAAGGTCGATGCACATTTTGGAAAGACCATATGAGATCGATGCACATTTTGGAAAGACCATATGAGGTCGATGCACATTTGGCACATGCTAGTACCGGGTCTATGCAAACTTGGAAAAGGCCATATATGGTCGATGCACATTTGGGAAAGGCCATATACGGTTGATGCACATTTGGGAAAGGCCATATAAGGTCGATGCACATTTGGGGATGGGCCATATACGGTCGATGAACATTTGGGAAATGCCAATATAAGATCGATGCACATTTGGTTAAGTCCCAGGCAGGTTGATGCACATTTGGGAAAGACCATATAAGGTCGATGCACATTTGGGATGGGCCAGTATAAGGTCAATGCACATTTGGCACAGGCCAGTACCAGGTCGATGCACATTTGGAAAAGGCCATATAAGGTCGATGCACATTTGGGAAAGGCCAATATAAGGTCGATGCACGATGGGCCATATAAGGTCGATGCTTGTTTGGGATGGGCCAGTATAAGGTCAATGCACATTTGGCACAGGCCAGTACTAGGTCGATGCACATTTGGTAAAGACCTGTATATGGTCGATACACATTAAGGTTTACCCTGTATGAGGTCGATGCACATTTAGGATGGGTCAGCAGAAGGTCGATGCACCTGTGGGTCTGTCCCAGTTTTCAGAAACTTAGAAAAGGAGGATTTTGAAAGGGCATTTTTATTCATAAAAATCTGAAAAATTAGAAAATGATAGAAAACTAAGTCAGGACCTCTCTGCAAGGATTCCATGTTCCCAGAAATTCTGTACTTGAAGTTATAAGTCATTTTCTATGCATGTGTAGCCTATAAGTAAACCACTCCTTCTTTTACAGCAACCTGATCATGCTCTTTATGTTGTGATTAGTCCACTTAAACCACTTGGAAACATGTCTGTTATATTAAAGTATCATGCTAGTATTTGTAAAATGAGTATGAATGTGAATGCGAACACGATGTAAATGTTATGAATGGAAACCAGCAGCATTCTGTGAGGTAGGACTTTGGTCCCTTCTGTGGGACGGCAATACGTAACGTCGTAGAAGTAAAAGATCCCAGGGGACGGTGATACGTAACACCCTGGTTTAAAATCTATTGATTCTACTGGTACGTTCTGTGGGACGGCGATACGTAACGCCATAGAACTGGGGGACGGTGATATGTAACATACCGTGTAGTAGGAGTCTAGGTGGGAGTTCGCTCCCAGGTCTGCATAGTACTCTTTCGTTTGTTGTGTGTGTGTGGGCCTCTTGTGTTTGCGGTGGCTGTTCAGTTCCATGAATAACAAAAATGTGAAAACTCATGAAAATGTGATAATGTGTAATCTGCTCATCCATTGAGGTCTTGTTGCATGCATGGGTACCTTATATGTTAGTCAAAGAATATGTATTTTCCTCATATGAGTTATTTTAAGTAGATGATAATGAATGGATTATGCTATTATTAACATCTGATATCCTCTTCGTTCTGGCTCTGTTGTTGTTGTTGTTCTCCACAGCGAAGAGGGGTTTTATACCTTTGGTGGCGGGAACGTCGATGGCGGGAAGGGCATTGATTGGGAGTTGACCTCGTCCCGTACCGGTCTGCAAGGGTAGCCTGGGTGTCTTCACCAGCGGGCGACACCTCACCTAACCCTGGGATACCCCGCTGCGCGCCGAGGACTGTAGGGCATGGCCCTAGATTTCTTTGTCGGTTGTGCCGGGTGAAGGGGCTGAGCACTGTGCCGTTGGGGGCTTCGGACAGGGCGTGCCGCTGAAGGCCCTCGCAGACGTGCCGCTGAGGGGCCGTGAAGGTGTGCCGCTGAGGGCCTTGAAGGGAGTGTGCCGCTGGAGGGCAACCCCTGGGCGTGCCGCTGGTGGGGCATCCAAGGTGTGCCGCTGGAAGGGGCACAGAGAGTGTGCCGGCCAGGGACCCAGTGGAGCATGCCGTTGGGAGGCCAGCCTGGGTGTGCCGCTGGGACACTTGCAGGGGTGTGCCGCTGAGGGCTTCAATGCGGGTGCGTCGTTGGAGGCATTCACAAGGGTGTGCCGCTGGAGGGCACGAACTAGTGTGCCGCTGGAGAGGCACCAAGGGTGTACCGTTGGAGGCCGGATGAACCCATTACCGGCAACGGTTGCAGCCCGTTGATTTTTTTTTCTTCAGGAACTCGGGGATTGTAAGTCTCCTGGGGGTGGTTCTTCTTCGCTGTCGGGACTCCTGATGATGGCTTCATGACAGTGTACATATTCGGGAAGTTGTTTCTTGCTCCCCCGCAAGGGCAGTAACATTCTTCGGAGTCCGGGTGTCCCATTTCTCCGGGGCCTCTTCATACAGTTCTGTTGTTGGTGTGAGACTGGTGTGGAACGTATGGACGTGAAATTTTATGCATCTACAATTCACGAAAGCTCAGAACACAAGAGGGTCACCTAGACCCTTAAACCCACGAGCACACTAATCGAGTAAATATGGTACCCCTGGCCACCCAAAAATACGGTCACGATCTACACGGGACGTCCGAGACATGCACGGGATCATATGTTGGTCATTGGGTCTCTACCGGACCGACTGGAGACCAACACGACACAAAACGGACATGGCGACACGAAAACCCACCTAGCGGTCCTCTCTGGACCATTAGGGAGCCTGACGGTCTCCTCCGGACTACAAGGCCCGGCCTAGTAGTCCAGCCAAGACCGCAAGGGTTGAGGATGATCCAAATCCCTCGCGGTCACTCCCGGACCGCCAAGCAGAGTGGCCGTCCTCCGCTTGACCACTAGGCATAGCCTAGCGGTCTGTCGCAAGGTCGCTACCCCACTGACCTTACAATGACTCCAACCGAAAAATGGTCACCCCCATACCGCAAGACACCGCCTAGCAGTCTCCACCCGACCGCTAAGCTCCCTTGGTAGTCCATCGTGCGACCGCAAGGCTCGAACCGACATACAAGGGACCCTAGCGGTCTCCACATGACCGCTTCACGCCCTAGTTGTCCCTAGAAGGACCACTAGGTCGTCCTGAGTCTGAAAATGACAGAAACCGTAGGAAAATCAATTCCACATCCCGTGCACACCCGTGTAAAGGGGAAACAAGGGGAAACTACTCGCCAACCTCTCTAGCATCGAGAGGACCTATTTAAACCCCAAAAATGTGATCAAATCATTAGATTTGGCTCACACCTCAAATCATGCTCTTTTCCCCAAAATGCTCAAACAAGCCCGCTCGGCTCACCATGGCCTATAAAACTTGCGGGAAAGAAAGTACGTGGGTCAAGGATCCGTCCCCCTACCTCCACCAAAGATTTCGCGTGCCAAGGACTCCGATCCATCGTGAAACGGTCATAGAAAGCACGTCGGTGCCCCACGCTTGCAAATTGGCTCACCATACGCCATCGCCTTGTCCCATCCCCATCGTCTCTCGCCGTAAGAACCTCACCGCCTCACCCCTGTCCACCTCCGTCAGCCGTCGGAGAAGAGAGGGAGAGAAAGGGAGAGGGTGAGAATTCCACTACTCCCTCTCTGAAGCTGTGTGCAGTTTGAAGCATCAGTTCCCCTAACCAGCCCAGTGACACCCCATGCTTGAATCGGATTGCCAGGTAGTCCAGAACAAACGGCTCCTCCTAGTAGCCCCACTTCAGGGGAGCCAAGAATAGGCCCGGGCACTACTTCTCACCTTGGACACATCCAGTAGCTGTGTCCCACCTGGCCGGGATGAAGCCCGGAGTCCGCTCCAGCACGGGCTCCCATTCATGGGCCTCGCCGGCCAGGTACATTGGAATAATTTTAGGAACGACGTGCGATAGGCTATCTCGAGCCTGCAGAACTGCATGCTCCACCTCCTTCACAGTCCACAGTTCCCACCTGTCATGAGTTCGAAGATGCTTGAGGTGGCGAATGAGGTGCCTATCCTTCGGGAAATCTGCTGGGTAATCCCTTGTGGCATGATCAAAATTGAACACTTTTTCTGCCTTGGCAGGTCTTCGGACATCCAGGCTCTCAGTGTCCGAACCCGAGGAGTCAGCCAACACTGCTATTTCTGCATGGTCTCGGTCTAAATCCTCCACGTTGAACCAAGTGACGGCCGACACTAGAGGCCGAGGAACACGTCGGGCACCAGCCACGGCAGCAGGAGCAGAGGAACCACTTGTAGCAGCCATTTCTCTGCAAAGTGCAATAAACAAAGATCAGAATAAACTGCAGACGACAAGAAAGCAAGCTACAAAGGAAGAGGAACATCCCACTATAAGCAAAGGGTAGGAAAGAAAGAAAAGGGAAGAAAAGGAAGAAAAGAAAGGGAAAGGAGAAGTAGATCAAGCCCCAGGTGCCCCTTCGCCGGCACGCCCTGAGGGGGCCTTCGCCGGCACGCCCTGGGCGGCCCTTCCCCGGCACGCCCTAAGGGGTCTTCCCCGGTGCAGCCCAAGCAGCCCTCCGCCGGCACGTCCTATGGCGGCCTTCCCCGGCACACCCTGTGTCGGTCTTCCCCGGCACCCCCGTTGAAGGCTTTCGCCGGCACACTCTCCAGGGTCACTCCCCGGCACGCCCGTTGAAGGCCTTCGCCGGCACGCTCCCTGGCGTCGCTCCCTGGCACACCCGTTAAGGGCCTTCGCTGGCACACTCTCTAGAGTCGTTCCCTGGCACACCTATCAAGGGCCTTCACCGACACGCTCCCTAGTGTCATTCCCCAGTACACCCACAAGACCCCTAGCTACATGGCCTTGGCAGAGGTCCACTAAGTGCCATAAGCCCAAGGACCAAATGAATGAAGAGTGAAAGGGAGGGGATGAACGAGATGACGAAGGGTAGAATCCATAAGGGGACTACTATTGAAATGACCAAGTCTCCGTCAATTTCTGACGAAATTTTGGCAGAGTTTTCCCTAGGCCAAAGGCGTAAGGGAAAACACGGGTGCACGTCCACAAGGAGTGACGGCCCCAACAAAGTGGTGGTGGGCCCCGTAGGGCAACACCAGAAGTCCGTCTGTCTAATGGCCCCTCTTCCCACGGTGGATCACCCTTCACCAGTACACCTCTAACCACCCCTTCCCCGGCACACCCCGGGGGGCTTCACCGGTACGCTACCCGAGCACTCTCACAGGCACACCCTAATGAACCTTCCTCGGCACGGTCCCAATGCCTCCCCGGCACACCCCGAAGGGGCCTCACCGGCACACACCCCCGCGCGCTCACCGGCACGGTCCCCGCGCGCTCCCCGGCACACCCCGAAGGGAGGTTTTGTCGATACGCTCATACCACGCCACTCAGCGGCACACCCTTGCCCCCTTGGCCCTCGCCAACACACCCGGTGATGCTCGCCCCGGTGTGCTCGCCTAAACCCTCGCCGGCACCCTCCGTCACCCCGTCCGCGGCATGCCCGGCAGATGGCCGTTCCTGGCGCCGGAGACGAAGGGGAAAGAAGGGGAGAAAGGGAGAAAGAGAAGAGGAGAAAGAGAAGAAGGAGAATGAGGGAGAGAGAAGGAGCCCTAGGGCTCCATCTCCCCGTCGAACAGAGAGGAAGGCGAGGAGGACTCAAGAAAAATATGAAAATTACATAACTCAACTCAGAAAATTGTGACGGACACAATGGAACCATGCTGGTGAGCAACCGGGACTGTGAAAAAAAATGAAGGGCGAGAGATACCCCCATCACTTCCCCACCGACCCCAAGCGATCAGTGTTTATTTTACATCGGGTAGAGCCCGAACACCTTTGTTTCTACTACCGAAGAGAGAATCAAGGGCCCTGGGGGCCGCGACGTCGGGAGGGCTTAGTCCGTGCAACGGCGACAGGGCAACAACAACACAACAGGGATAACTGGGGGCAGAGAGACTGGTTCCAACGAGACGGGGGATCTGCTCCCTGACTGGATTACGTGACTTATATGCCGTGAAAGGCACTTATGTGGGGGCCTGAGAGTCTGATTACATGTGCTTGCAAGCCACGGGACAATTCTGTCATTTGTGACGGTCCCCGGGTCATTGCATTATTATGTGGGTAGTTCCGTATCTGTACATAATGTCTGTCAGAGGACTTGTGACTCAGCAGGATGCCGCGCTAGGGGAGTCACAATGTCTCCCCGTCATGTGACAGTATCGAGGTCGGGGTAGTAGGGGTGCTGTAGGCATCATTCTGCTAGAGTAGTTGGGTGTCACCAAGGCTGAGGTGACCGAATGACATAGGTACCACTTATCACTGGAGCAGCCGGGCGCTGTTGAGACCGGAGAGGTTGGACGGCGTGAGCATTGCCATGACTAGAGCGACCAAAAGTTGTTGAGCTCAGAATTGCCAGGTGCCGTAGGCACCGGTGGGACTGGAGTTGTTGGCCGTCGGGTGCCCGGGGTCCCGATGTGACTGGAGGGGCTGGCAGTCGGATGCCGGGGACACCGTTGTGACTGAGTTGTTGAGCGGTCGGGTGCCGTGGGCCCCGATGTGACTGGAGAGGCTGGCAGTCGAGTGTCGGGGGCACCGTTGTGACTGAGTTGTTGAGCAATTGGGTGCCGCGAGCCCCGATGTGATTGTAGTGGCTTAGCAGTTGGGTGCCGCGGGCCCCGATGTGACTGGAGGAGTCGGCAATCGGGTGTCAGGGGCACCATTGTGACTGGAGTTGTTGAGTGATCGGGTGCCACGGAACCTGATGTGACTGGAGGAGCTAGTAGTCAGGTGCCGAAGGCACCGTTGTGACTTGAGGAGTTGAGCAATCGGGTGTCGGGGGCACCGTTGTGGCTGGAGTGGCTGGCAGTTGGGTGCCGGGGGCACTGTTTTGACTGAAGTGGCTGGTAGTCGGGTGCCGGGGGCACTGTTATGACTGAAGTGGCTAGCTGTCAGGTGCCGAGGGCACCATTATGACTGAAGTAGATGGGCGCCGTGAGACCTCGATGGCCGTGCTCAGGGCCCGTTGACATAGACAGAGGCCTAACACTTTATCTTGCGTCAGGACTTGTGAAGTATGCCCATTGTCCGGGTAACAACATTGAGGGCACGCTCATCGAGGTGACACCAGAGTGGCGTACGATTATCCAGACGGGGAGCCTGACAAGGTGCTTTGATTGAGCTGCATCTGGTAGTACACGATCATTGAAATAGAGACTGGGTAGGGTGCTCTCATCGAGCAAGGTCCGTGTCGTGCACGAATGTCGAGGCAGGGACCAGACAGGGTGTCTTGATCGAGCAACGTTTGATGGTGCACGATCATTGAGGCAAGGACTGGGTAGGGTGCTCTCATGAGGCGGCATCTGGGTCATGCACGAACGTTGAGGCAAGGTCGGGCAGAGTGTCCCTGTTGAACAATGTCTGGGGGTGCATGACTATCGAGACAGGGCTCGGGCAGAGTGCTTTCATCAAGCGGCATCAGGGTTGTGCACGAATATCGACACAGGACCCGAGTAGAGTACTTTCACCAAGCAAGATCTGGGGTCGTGCACGACTATGGAGACAACATACATTCATCAAAACAAGGGGCTATCTTTTAGGAGGTTGGTGTTTGGGCTAGACGCCGTAGGAGGGATGATCATGCGACATGCCCTCGGCGTAAGCCTAGCAAACACACACACATTCAGCTACTTTGCCTTTCTGTGTTGTGACAGCAGTTGATGCAGGAGTAGGTCTGGCCAGGAAGGCTTCTACTTCAGCCATAATGTTGTTTAATCAGTCGAATGACCGGATTTCCATTCCTATCATCTTTTCTAGGACCTCTCTTCGAAGATTCTACTTACATATCTGTACAACGTCCTCCTGGTGTGGGGGCCGCTTGCATCTCATTCTGAGGTTCCTCCACCTCTTAATATAATCAAGGGCTGTCTCATCTGCCCTTTGTCTTGTTGAGTAGAGTTCAGCCACTATGACCTCCCTCTCTGTAACATGAAATCTTTCTCTGAACTTCCTCTGCATGTCTGACTAGTCACTGATAGACCCGGCTAGGAGGCTGGAGTACCATTCAAAAGCGAGCCCCGTCAGCGAGGACCTGAAAAATTTCAGTAGATATGACTTGTCAGTGACCAAATCACCCATGACAGTCATGTAGTAGGCAACTTGTTCCTTTGGGGATCCCTTCCCGTTGAACTTGTCGAACTTCAGCGGCTTGCTAATCCCAGGAGGGAGTCGCTTGGCAGCATGATGCGGTGGGTAAGGCACCCTATATGCATCAAACACGATGTAGTCACTTTCACTTCTTTCAACGAGCTTCAGCTCGATCATTCTCTCCACCATCAACTTGTTCATGATGGTCGGATCAATCAGTTCTGGGTAGAAATATGTCGACTGTAAGTAGGGGGTGACTAGGGTGGTCACCTGTGGAGGAGGTCATAGCAGTGGAGGCGCCAGGGGTGCTTGGTGCACCTGTGGCAGCACTGGTGGCATCAGCGGCTGTGATGGGTGTTGCTGAGATGTCGCCAAGTTAGGTTCTGCTGGCTGGGGCAAGGTGTAGATTGGTGGAGGGTCATTCTGGTTGATGGCTCCCCGTGATGATTCGCCCTGCATCTCAGGCTATTTGGAGGCTGAAGATTACTCCGTCTTCTCCATCAGCTATTTCTTCAGCAGGTCTATCTTCTGCCGGTACCTTTGAAGCATCATCAACACTGCCGGATCCATGGTCGCTGTGTTGGGGATGGCCTCAGTTGCTTCGCTCGATGCACCTTCGGGCATGATGTCGAGCAAGACATCATCTTCCTCTTCCGCCGTCACCACATTAGCGGTCAAAACAGTAGCATCATCATTTTGTTGGTGGTAGGCTAGGGTTGCTTTCCCTTAGCCGTTGCCAACAATTCTCTTGTGGCTTCCACCCCTCGAGTGTTTGGCCCTGGCCACTCGGTCAATCGAATCAACTCATGAGGATCTTCTAGGAGCCTTCCATATTGGCTGGATACCCCAGCCATGTTGCAAGTGAAAATCTACATTCTTCTTCTTTGTCTATGAACCGTCCTCTTTGCATGCTCCGGGAAGGTTAATCTCTCGAACATCAAGATCCTTTTTCTTTCTTCTCGCCGAGGGGTGATTTCATCGGCTTCAGCATCAAAGCCATCTTGATATCCATTGTCGTCGACCAACGACGTCATCTTTTTTTCTTCTTCTTCTTCTTTAACCGCCATTGGTGGGCAGTGGTCTCCTTCAGCCACGGCCGCTTGCAGCAGCCATTGTTGGCCCAGCGAGGGGTTGCCTAGACCCCTGAAGTAGCTTCTGACCATGTTGGTCATCTCCTCTTGCCCCCATCCCTGATGTAGGACTGGGGATAGTTGTCGACCTCCCACGGGAGGGATGTAAGCAAGCCGAGCTCGTCCGGCGAGCTGCTGGAACCTTCGTCCCACTGTGGGGATGTCGGCTTGTCGGGCGCAGGCCCTAAAGCTTCCACGGCGTGGAGGGTCCACAACTGTCTCCTCCTTCCTTGGGGCCAGGCCCCTTTCCTTCTTCTCTTCTGCTCCGTCGCGTGCAGGGCGGCGACGGACTAGTGCATCCTGATGGGCGGGTTGGATCTTCTTAGGGACCCAAACCTGCTTGAATATCCTGTTGTGCCCCTGTGGTCATTGGTCATTTGTATCTCATGATTTTGATAATGGCTAACACTATAAGTCATTGTTGTAGGAGACTCACCCCTGGTTTTCAGGTGCGGTAGTTCTTCCTCGAGGTTTGAGGGTACTGCGTGGAGGTCCTTAGTTGCTAGCTTGCTGGGCCGAGTATTTTTTGGCATGTGGTACGTTTTACTGCTTTAGACTGTACTTTTGTTAGACTGGAGTCTGTTGTAGTTAGTTGTTTATTTTTATTATTATATCTATTGTCCAGCTTTATTTTCTATTTCTGTGTACACCACACCTATCTTTTTAGCCCTTCCGAGCCCTCCAGCTCGTGGGTGACGGGTCGAGGTTCGAGTCGCGCCGGTTCCTTTCTGGTACTCGGATCTCGGGTCATTACACTATATCTTTTTACGCGTCTTTGGATGTGCCTGCTACCCCTGGCTTCACCTTTACTCTCCCCACAAGTTAGCCTTTCGCTCCGACCGTTGTGTGTTCCTTGGTTATTCCCTAATCATCATTGATATCGCTGCGTGTACTCTCTAGTCGGGTGTATGTCTCCAGACATGTTATTTTTTATGAAACTTGCTTTTGCTTTGCTGAGAATACAAGTGCTCCATAGACGGCTTCCTCCCCGGGCATTCTTCTTCCCGGAGCAGGCCTTCTCGGACCAGGCCCATGCTCTCCTTTGCCCGTGTCTACTTTTATGCCTTGTCCTCGGTTGGCCCTACCCCAGCATCAGCCTCCATCGTCCGCCACACCATCGCCACCTATTCAAGCCGAGGGAGACTCACATGCCAGCCCTTCTGTAGGGTCCACCGACACCTCCTCCATCTTGCCCTCTGCTAACTCACCGGCTCCTTTCCCCTCGGATGGTGCTACCTCGCCGCCATCCCGCACCAGAACTTTGGCAGAGCTATATGCTACACTGACCGTCAGCGGCCCTGTTGTGAACCAGGACACTCTTACTCACACACATACTATGGTGACGCGGTCTCAAACAACTGCTCTTCCTCGAGGTCTCTCTAGTCCGCACCAACTACCTACTGCATTGCTCGCCTCCGTCCCTTCCGTACCAACTTGCTCCACTCAGGCCTCCAAAGATCCAGCTTGGCGCGCTGCAATGGCCTCCGAATTTGATGCCCTACTGCGCAATGGGACCTGGTCCTTAGTCCCTCTACAACCACACATGAACGTCATCGGTTGTAAATGGGTTTTCAAGTTGAAACACTGTGCTGATGGTTCTCTTGAGCGTCATAAAGCTCGTCTTGTTGCTAAGGGTTTCTGCCAACAATCGGGTGTCGACTGCTTCGATACCTTTAGCCCCATCATCAAGATTACCACGGTACATTTGATTCTTGCACTAGCAATTAGTGCACAATGGGAGGTTCGACAACTAGACATTTCTAATGCCTTCCTTCATGGGCACTTGGAGGAAACTGTCTATATGGAGCAGCCACCAGGATTCTCTCATCCTCAACTCCCTCATCATGTATGTCGCTTGCATTGATCTTTATATGGTCTTTGTCAAGCTTCCCGTGCTTGGTTTACCCACCTTAGCGCCCGCCTGCTGCAATTGCACTTTGTCGCCTCTATAACCAACACTTCCCTCTTTTTCCGATGCGGTGGAGGGACGATGATCATCGTCCTTATTTATGTGGATGACATTATGATTACAGGCAATGATTCAAGGGGCGTCACTGAGCTAATCACATCCTTGGCTCATGAGTTTGCACTTCGTGATCTCGGGCAAGCACACTTTTTCCTCGGCATAGAACTCCACCCTCATCCAGCTGGCTACCTCTTCTCTCAGTCCCAGTATATCCTTGAGATACTGAAGAAGATCAAGATGGATGCTACTCGACCATTATCTACTCCATTGATCACCAACAGTATCACCGATGACACATCTTCTACCCCACTTGCAGACCCGACTACTTACCGTAGCATTGTCGGGGCCCTCCAATATGTCATCTCACTCATCCTGATGTCTCCTTCGCAGTTAATCGTTGATGCGGGATGGACCACGACTCGACCTAAACTCTAAGCAAGCTCGCGATCGTCCCTATCGAGGGAAGCGTACGGACGTGCACAGGGTGATTGTGGCTGTATCCCCTTCGTCTCGGCACGAACGGGGCGTGGAAAGGCCACGATCGGACGAACCCTTGGGTTTGCTCGCCGTGACGGTTGGACAGTCGAACCAGGGCCCGTCCAAGGTATGGGCGGCTGGCTCTGGACCGTTCATCCTCACTAGGTTTTGGGACTTGTGCGGTCGGACAATAGACCGCACATGGTTTGCGCGGCCCGGTAGGGTCCGCCTATCCCCACTTGGGGGGCCAGGTTTTAGCCGCCTATCTTAGCGCCTGGGTTGAGCGGCCAGGATCTGACCGTTCATCCCTGTTGACCCTTGGTCAACTGTTGCGTGTCGGTCGCGTTAGGCGGTTTGGTCAAGACCGTTTTGACTGGCACTGCAGTAGGTCGGTTCCGTTCAGCGGTCCAATCAAGACCGTTTTGACCAGGAACTGTTTTAGGTCGTGGGCTTGAGCGACTGAGACTTGACCGCTCATCCCCTTGGGCGGTCATGCCCTGACCGCCCATCCCCCCTTTGAGCAGGCTGTCCCAGACCGCGCATGCCCTTGTGTGGTCCTCCCAGAACTGCTCATCCCTGTGTGTTGTCGATTTGCCTTAGTGGCTTGTCCCGTGACCGTTTGAGCGTCGTGTTGGCCTCCGGTCGACCCGGTTGTGACCCAATGGTCGACTTTCGGTCTCATGAGTGTCCCGGACACCCCGGAGGTTTCGTGTCCGTGTTTTGAGGTGTCCGTGGGATCCGTGTTACCGTGGTTTTATGCCTAGGGACTAGGCTAAATTGACGGTGTTGTGCCGTCACGTTCAACGGTCTTGACCCCGAGCCTCGTGACTCAAGGACCGTTGGGTTAATAGGTCTAGTGGGTTGTCCAGAGTTTGGTGGCCTCGAGCCACCGGTTACTTCGTATTACTCGCGATGGGTGTGTGCGTGATTTTCTGTGTTCACGTCTGTGACCCGTCCACTAGTAGTAGCTTCCTGCGCACGCGCATGTGGACCCACCCTGGAGTGGTGGAGAGCGAGACCCGGTGAGAGACGGTTTTTAGGTTGGTTTCCGTAGGGTCCCTTGCCTTTGCCACCAGAGTCTGGTGGGGGGGAAAACCAGCTAGAGAATCCGACCTAGAGCAGATGGTCTGTGTGTGCACACGTAGTTGGGGACTTAGGACACGCGTTGATGAGCGTGACTCCAGCTAGTCCTTGTTGTGATACTTGTTGCGTGTCTGAGTCTCACGCCCGGGGCATTGTAGTTAGAGACTTGTGACGCGGTGTAAGACGTCAGGGGATGCATCTGGTCGTTCTTCTAGTGGGTGGAGCTCCCGTCACGTGACATGAGTTGTTGTGTCCCGGGTTTCCGTTTCTCGTCTGCGAGACGGGATTTTGGGTGTTATTTTCGAGAGCATTCCCGAAGTCGAGGTCTGGAGTTTCCGGTGAGCGTCACCGAGGACTTTCCCTAGACGGCGTAGAGTTCACGACAGCGAGGTCGTGATTGTGTTTCCAGACCGTGTGGTTTCGGCTCAGGCCCTGCTGTGAGGGCAGGTTTCTACGACTGGGATGTCGTGGCGTTTTCCTAGTAGTGTGGCTAGGGTGGTTCATGTCTGGTGGTCCCCGACAGTGAGATCGGGATGTCTGGTGCATGACTTGGTTGTCCCCCGACGGGAGACTGAGTAGTGTTTTGTGATACAGTAGGAGTAGCTGTGGAGCCGAGATTTTACAGGTGACCATAGTTACTTTCCTGCTTTTGTAGCTAGTATAGCTTTCCTTTCTGCCATTGTTTTCTCAGTTGGGGTTCCGTAGGATCCCTACTGAGCCAGTGATAGGAGGCTGACCCCTAGTTTTTAGATGCGGTGGTTCTTCCTCGTGGTTCGAGGGAGCGGTGTGGAGGTTCCTAGTTGCCAGCTTACAGGGCCGAGTGTTCACTTAGCGTGTGGTACATTTTACTACTTTAGACTGTACTTTTGTTGGACTGGACTCTGTTGTAGTTAGTTATTTATATCTGTTGTCTTGTTTTATTTTCTATTTCTATATACACCACAGTCCTATTTTATGTTTATGCAATTGATTATGCTAATGACATGCAATGGATGTAGGTGTGGTGCTACTATTATATACTAATGGGGAGGGCACGTCAGTGGCGCCCAGCAGCCGTGCCACTAACCCGACGGTGGAGGCCGATTGTGAGTCCAGATCCACATTACTACCAGTTAACATCACTGAGACGTGAGCTGAGAGGGTATCCTGAGGCCATGGTATGGTGATTTTTTTGGTATATCTGTATTTTATTTATGAATGTAATAACTGACATGATGCATGTGTGATAATGCAGGTGATCTAGAGGCCCTATCTGGGCATGGCAAATGCTAACCAGCCTTGGGTGGAGGTGGGTTGAGCTCGTTTTGGGTGGGACCTTTGGGTCCATTGCCTAAATGAGATCGAGCCGCTTTGGCTCAGGCTAGCGATGAGGACCCTGGGGTTGGCCCAAGAGTGGGTGGAAGTGGACACTCCGAGCCAGATCAGGGGGAAGACCCCGAGGAATGCGAAGCACATCGACTGGCGCGTGCGCTTACCAGCTCAGTACTAGGACTAGCGTTAGGGTGGCATTCCTATGGTGCCACATGTGCAGGATAGCACGGAGTACTTGAGGCACTACAAGGAGACTCACATGGCTTGTCTCCAACTTGGGAGACCATTAGGGGTAAGTATGAAATGAGCATTGATTTACTTTTTGTGAATGTGTGCATATACATGTGACACTAACCTACTTGCTTATGAATGCAGGATGCCCGCGATGCCATCATCACGAACTTGCAGGCTCAACTGGCAGACGCCAGATAGTAGCTGGCCACCACTCGCGAGGCGTTAGACACCTTGGTGAGTTTATGCGGTGCATTTTTTTCTTTCTTTTTGCACACTTGGATTCCTGATGTTCAACTACTAACTATCATCATACCTTTCTTGCAGTGTGCCTAGCAGGGTGCAAGAGGGGCAACCAGGGGAGCCTCTTCTAGGTCCCAGGTTCCACCTCCGGAGGTCACCTCTCTCCAGAAGTAGCTTGCCGGTGCGGTGGCACGTGCTGAGGAGGCCGAGCGTGAGCTCTTGGCTCGGGTGAGTATTTGCTTGACTTGGGTTTTGATTACACATTGCTTTTTTTACTAACTTCGTGAAGTGGTTGGCGATGGCAGGTGGTGGAGATCTAGGATGTGCTTGCTCGCATGACCTGAGTAGAGGAGGAGCGCGGCGTCTGAGTGGCGGGGCTGGAGGAGGAGCTATGACGCCGTGACATCGAGGAGCTACCCTGAGATGTCCTGGAGCTGAGGGTTTCCCTCCAGGTAGCGAGGAGAGAGGCGGAGAGAGAGAGAGAGAGGAGAGGAGGGCTCTAGAGGCCCAGATGATGGAGCTCTGGACCAACCTTGGGGTTGTAGAGCAAAGGCTGAAGGACAATGAAGAGTGTTATCAGAGGGGGCGAGAGCGCGAAACGTATGCTCGTTAGTCTGGCTCCTTCTCTATTGGTAGCTTCTTAGTCTCCTCAGTTGAGGAGCGATGCGCCATTGAGGCTGAGCGGGCGCTGCGGGGTGAGACGAGTGCTGTCTCACAGAGCTCCATGAGGCCTCCTAGGGATCCTCATCCTAGGAGAGATGAGAGAGATGATCAGGAGGGCGGTGAAGAGAGTTAGAGAGATACACTTGCACACCCACCCTCTCACTTATGATGTACATGACAGTTATATATGTATGAAATGACTTCTCTTCTATCACTTGTTTTGTCTCTTATACGCTTCTTCTCTTCTACGCTGTTCCCATGTGATATGTTCGACAAAACCTCACCCCGTAATGGGGAATCATGTCTCACCGTGGCCATTCTTTTCAAAGGGAGTCTACCATTGGATTCAACGACGCCGACCTCTAGTCCCTCTTTCCCACGTGAATGTCCCCCATTATTTTTATTTATATTCAAATTTATTTACAACATGACAACGAGCAAAGGAAATCTTTAGATTGCATAGGGGGTAAGTCAACAAGCCATGCCACCAAATCATTTACTCCATAGAAGCGGCGAGGATGGGAAAATACACACTTATCATGCATCTTCGGGGTGTCAATCACGCATGGAGATGAGGTACCATCTCATGGATTCCCTTTGGTCTCCACGGACTTCCCCCACCCCCCAGGAGGTGGAGAACTTAAGCTTTTGATGGTAGGAGGAAGGGACGCCCTGGAGCGCGCTGAGGATCCCTCGGCCTATGATGGCATTGTACCGCGTCGCACGCACTATCGTAAAGTCGGTGAGGAAGGTTACCTCTTTCGGAGCGGTCCCGAACATGATCGGGAGTGAGATGTGCCCTTCCGGGCGGATGGTCATTCTCGAGAACCCATATAGTGGCATGTTTAATGGCGTCAATCGGGACATATCTACACCTATGAGAACAAGGGAGTCGTAGGTAATAACATCGGGTCCGCTTCCATTCTTCACTAAAATACGACACACAGTACATTGGTTAATGGTGGCTGAGACCACCAAAGCATCGGTGTGGGGCGTGGTTACACCATCTAGGCCGTCGTCGGAGAAGATAATGGGATCTCCTGGAGGGCCTGGGGTGGAATGTGACGACCCAGATCCCGGATACCAGATATACCCGATAAGACTATCAAATATACCTGCTACCACTTGGAACCCGCGAGGCCTCCCAAGGACGGTAAAACCCCTAAAGGGAAAAAAGGATTGTCATGGGGGTACATTGAACTGACAGATATAGCAGTAAGTAATAATATTTCATTAGATCGGTTTACTAAAGTAGCAGAAATAAAATTACTTTTTCATTAACGGTTTAAATTTAACAATTATAGCCCAGAGTCAAGTCCAAGGAAAAGACAACAAGTGCCAAGTACAGTCGACAGAAAAGAAGGGATGTACCAGAGTGTCGGGGGAAGCCCGACCAGGGTACCAGCTGGCCACCACTAGACGCTACGAGCACGCGCCCCAGGTACACACGGAAGCCGAACGAATGACCACCACCTGTAAAGCAGGGGTGAGCCTCGTGTCACTGGCTCAGTAGGGGTCACGCGGATCCCCACCAAGGAAAACACGCAGTAACACGTTAAAATAGCAAACAACAGCAGGTAAGCAATAAGTAGTAGTAAAGCTGAAAAGGTAAACTACAAAGCTGTAAAGAAGAGGAAGCAGGAGTAGGGAGCAAGCCAAGAGCTAGGGGAGCTAACAGAAAAAGAGAAGAAGTCATACTAGACAAGCACGACTGTCGAACTAATCTCGACTCCCGACACCACTCTAAATAGACACTACAACAAGCAAAGACAGAAGGGTGAACTCTGAACTAAAGAAGTCAGAAGTTTACCAAACTGTCCACACGACGTCAGGCTCCAGACGAAGACCTGCAAGGACAACAAGAAAGCCTAGAAAAACCTAGACAAACGACCGACACAGACGACGGACAACACGACAAGGATGTCATGCACACTGCCACATACACAACCGAGACATCGTGCAAGCAGCAGACACTGACTCCGAGTACAGCCACAAAAAGGGCTAACCCAAAAGGTCACGACACTCGAGGAATGTGAAGAGAACCGTGAAAGGTCACGTGTCATGTGACTAGAGTGCCCCACACAAGAAGAACAGCCGGCTACATCCACTGACATCTTATGCTGCGTCTACTAGCGTCTTGTCTACAATGCCTACATTCAGGCAGAGACTAAGACACTGTCAGAACCAGAACAGTAACCAAATCGCAATTGACTAGACAGGGGAACGCCTGTCGGCGTCAGTCCAAAGACCCTGACCACGTGTGCACACATTGGCTTTTGCCTAAGCCAGGCCTCTAGCTAGTTTTCTCCCACAGTAGGACGCAACGGTAACTGTAGGAGCTGACGGAAACTAGCTTAAAAATCGTGAACCGAAAGTGCCCCGCTGTAAAAGCCGTCACGCTGAAGCGTTCCGTAAGGCAATGACTAGTGAAGGCTCACAAGACACAGACTCCCAAAACACAAGCACCGAAGTACATACAGGCAAGAGTGCCCTGTAATACGTACTTCGAAGCACCAAAGGCAGCACAAGAGACTGCCTACTCAGTCCAGGGATATAAGTTACTAGCGCAGGAGAGTGCTCACACCTTTAGCGAAGGGGTGAGGTGTTCGCTCCACCGCAGATTAACTACTCTCGGATTCAAGCTTTGGCCAAGGTGGGACAAAGATATCATAGGCGCATGCGCCCTATTCATTTCGCTGATGGTGATGAAAGCTAAGAGTGCGGTTCATTCATCGACATGGGTTAAATGTCGAAGCACTGGTAGTTCATCTATTAACGAGGACGGAAGTTCCAAGTTAAGGGGTAGCTGATCGGGCTCGCTGATAGTGGTGAGGGTCGAAGGGTAGCGACCGATCTTACCGATGATGATAAGGGTCGAAAAGGATAGCGATCGATCTTGCCGATGGTGATGAGGGTCAAAATGGTAGGTGACCGATCTTACCGATGGTGACAAGGGTCGAGAAGGTAGCGACCGATCTTGTCGATGATGATAAGGGTCGAAAAGGATAGCGACCAATCTTGCCGATAGTGACAAGGGTCGAAAGGGTAGGTGACCGATCTTGCTAATGGTGACGAGGGTCGAGAAGGTAGCGACCGATCTTACCGATGGTGACAAGGGTCGAAAGAGTAGTGACCGATCTTGTCGATGATGACAAGGGTCGAAAGAGTGGCCGATCTTGCCGATGGTGACAAGGGCCGAAAGGATAGCGACCGATCTTGCCGATGGTGACAAGGGTCGGAAGGGTAGGTGATCGATCTCGCCAATGGTGATGAGGGTCAAGAAGGTAGCGACCGATCTTGTCGATGATGACAAGGGTCGAAAAGGATAGCGATCGATCTTGCCGATGGTGACAAGGGTCGAAAGGGTAGGTGACCGATTTCACCGATGGTGACGAGGGTCAAGAAGGTAGCGAATGATCTTGCTGATAGTGACAAGGGTCGAAAGAGTAGTGATCGATCTTGCCGATGGTGACAAGGGTCGAAAGGGTAGGTGACTGATGCAGGACGGACACGCGACCTGGGACTCTAGCTCGCAGGCGTCCCTAGCGAGGGGTGCGTGGGACCGTGCGAGGTCGAGAAATCGGTAATAAGTCAGGTAGTCGGCTCTTCCATGCTCGGATCGAGTCACGGGATGGGTCTCGCTCTCTCTCTCGCAGCGGTGATAATATATGATATCGAGCTAATAATCCTATCACATGCTCCCTAGCAGCGGCATACGAAAATATACAAAATAAAGTAAATGCCGAGAGAGGAGTGGACAGGATACCTCCAAGCTCTAGGCGTGGGGAAGACGATCCCGGCCAAGTGCGGTATCTCCCGGTAATAAAATATTACAATAATTACAGAAGTTAATTTTACTGCCCACTCCACACAGGGAGGTAATAGGCTACAAGTGGGGCCTGGGAGGACCGACCCTGGGTTGACGGGCACAATCTGGAGGTGCGTACGAGACGAACTCGGCCTGCTGGTCCGACTTGGTCCGGCGTCGACTCAGTGCTGTGCCGACTCGGTCCTGACTCACTGGACAGCAGGCCGCGATTTCCAAAGGGACGTCACCTTCCTGAGCTCTTCTGGAGGCGCCGCTTGGCTTGATCGTCGGCGGGACGTCCTTGGTCGACTCCTTGGAGGGGCGGTCGTTGAAGTTGACCTCTGATATTTATAAGTTAATTTTCCCCAGACTGTAAAAATTAGACCTGTAGAGTGAATAGATCTGAGAGCCTCGGCAGTGGGAATTTCTGCGATCAAATCCGGAGGTGGATCGAGGCGAGACTGGTGCTGTTTGAAAGAAGACTCCAAGAGCTACAATATATTTTTAATTCAATTCAATCCAATGAGCGGATTAGAAAAGACAAGCTCCATGGATTGCTATTTTGTTTCTAGAACTGGTTAATGATCAGAATAGAAATAGATCTGCCTGAGAACAAATTTTGACCGAGGGTGGAATGATTTTTCTGGGATCTGAAAAAATTATGGGTTGAAGGTAAGGATGTGAGGAACGTGTGGGATTTTTGTAAATTTTCTGGAAGCTGATTAAGGGGGTTCGAAAAATAGTGAAGTTAAGTTACATATGCTTTCCATTGTTCCTTCTCCTCTTCCACATTCTCTATTGGTTGATGAAGCTTGCTAATCCTCCAAAGGACTTGGATGGTCTTGATCTCTTCTTCATCTTCATTGGATCCAAGATCCCTTCTCTTGATGGGCGGGAGATGTGATGCTTCCTCAAGATGATGCCGAGGGAGTCCGATTTGAGGAAGGCACCGACGAGGGTTGTAAAGGATGAAGTCGGTGGCACCCCGTAGGCAGAGCTCCACTCCGGTTGATAATTTGGTCCGAATAGTGTGTATCTTCAAGAATCCCGGGGCGCTAGTGAAGAGGTTCTTTGGCATGGTCTTTAAGTGCTCTCTCCATTCCATTCTCTTTTTAATCTTGGGTACCCGATTTGTCACTCTCTCACACAATCCACGGGAACCCGTCATGTAATGGAGTGGGCTTTTTGAGAAGATCCTTGAAGCTTGTTGAGTCTCCTCGCATGGGTCGAATATTAGGTGGAAGTCCACCCAACAAGAGAATATAAGCATCGATCCGTATAAAGGTCTTCCCATCACCGCCGAGGTGATCCCGCTATATAGGTAAGCCAACACCGCTGACTCGATCCTCTCTCCCTCCCAAATACTAGCTATTGCACTCAATTGAGCCTCATCAAGGAAGTCCTCCGTGGAAGGGAACAAAAGAGCTCCCGCTATGCATATCACAAATCCTTTGGCTACCTTTTCCAACTCCTCCTCCTTGGGTTCATTCATCCTCTTGTAGACCCATGAGGCAAGTTTCATGAGGTTTATTCCCTTGGTCACCTTGATTTGGTTAATGATGTTGGAACTTGGGATTAAGCTTGAGAGCATCTCTTGTGCTCCAATTCCCCTTGGCATGGAAGCCATCTTCTCTTCATCCCCTTGTTTCATCCTCTTTAATCCCAATAGCATCTCTACTTCTAAGAGGATGGTAGCTTCAAAGGTAGAAAAAAGGAAGGCGTGGGTAGATGGGTGCCAAATTTCTATGAGAGCTCCTATGGCAGCCCAGTCTAAGTGAACATCATTATAGTGTTTGGCATGGGTTACTAGGCCTAAAAGGTGCCACTTAGAGAGATAAGCCCTCATGTCTAAGGAGAGTTTAGAAAGGAGGAAAGGGAGCCATTTGATCTTGATATATCTTCTTGCACCAGGGATAGTGGGGTAATCTTGAAACTAGAAAAAAGTAAGAAGAGGAGAAGAATGAATGAATTTAGAAAAGAAAGTCAAAAGAGAAGTAAAGGAAGATAAAGAAATTCTAATTTCATACTCACTTGGTTTGCAGCTATCCTTCCACTCACGTGACCTTCAATTTCATTAATTCTTGCAAAAGAGACTTTGGGCTTCTTCGAGAGGCGCTGCATTGATCCTTCCATCTCCTTTGCTTCTATGTTCCTGCAACTGAATTGGCCCTCGGTGGTTCTTTGTTGGATGCCCAACCGAGCCCCCCTTTTATAGTGCTTCCAGTATGCATGCAATCTCAGTTTGAATCATATAGGGAAGGCTCTGGTAGGATTCGTTTTCGAACTGGAAGTCTCAGTCAATTGACGGCTTTATGCTTGGCGTCATTTTCATAATTAGCGCCCGTCTGGAGGGCATCTTTTGATTTTACGCCTTCAACAAAAGCGTCATTAATTATGGTTAAAATCCTTTTCCGTCTACATTATTGTGCTTTAATAACGACGTTTTTAATGTCGCCATTCATATAATTAACGCCTGTACAGTCGGGCATCATTTTCTATAATTGTGGTCCATTTCTAATTTGAATAGTGACCGTAAACAGTGACCTTTGTACTGTCGTCATTTCTTAGTAGCATGCCTTTGTTGGAGACGTCATTTTTTCTGGAATTCATCATTTTCATCTTCACTTGGATTATTTGATGAAATTGTGCATGATGGTCATATTCTTCATGAGCTGATGATTCTTTGAGCGCAGGAAAGAGTAGGTATGCAGATCCCGTGGTGCTTAGTTCAGGTTTGGTAACATCATTCCTCCTGTATTCTCTCTGTACGCATTGGTACTCGATGTCGATTCCCATCAAATCTCCCTTCTCTTGAATCCTCGGGAGGAAGCCCAATCCCAGAATAGGAACTCAGAAAAGTGAAATGAAAAATAGAAACAACGAAGAAAAAAAATACAACTGGAAAAATGAAAAACTGTAGCTCTCGCAAGAGCAATAAATTGTTCAGGATTTGATCCTAGAATAGACGAACACGGATCTTCAATTGTGACTAGCTGCTATGACTTGAACTCTCTCCTCTTCTCTCGACCCTCTTCTCAGCTCTTCTCTCTTTCTTTCTCTTTTCTTCTATTCTGCTCACTCACTGGATCTTCTTTCTCTTCTTAGATCATCACTCTCTCTTATAGTGCTTCTCTCTGGCGGCTCCTTCTGTTACGGCTCTTTAGGGAATGGGGTGGCTTTTTATAGAATAGAGCCTCCGAAAATGGATGAGGCAAATACTTAGTGAAATCTCATTGGTCCAGATGGCAATGGAATATTCTTCCTTTAAAGGCTTCTGAAAAAGGGTCCTAGGTTTTCTTGGATCACGTGGCACTTGATTTGCCATTTTAGGAGTACGTGCCCATCATTGGGTGACTTGGGATCACGTGCCTCAGCTTTAATTCGAGCTCACATGCTTGCCTGCGTCTTGATGCGTTCTGCACTTCACGTGTTTCATCAAATTACCTGAGAGGTTTAAGATTTTTCATATTAAGGTTACTGCAAAAAGATAATGTGAAAATCAATTGTTAACCATGTCATCATAGGTGCTTAAAAGAGTATCAAGTCAGGTAGACCTTAAGATTAGATAGAGAATGCATGCTGCAGCACATGGAGATGCACAGACCTTACTTCAAACAAATGCAGGATGTGCATCGACTTGTTAGTGGTAGATGCATAAGTGCATCGACCCAAGATTCTACAAGTGCACAAACCTATATGTGCATAGACCTATGTATGCACAGACTTAGACACTTCACATTGAAGAAAATGCATCAACTTTGTGGAGCAAGCTACAGTACATGCATCGACCTGACAGTGCACATGGTAGAAGGTGCATCGACCTTTCTTCACACACGATGTGGATAGATGCAAAAATGTGCATCGACCTGATTTCAGAAAGATGCAAAATGTGCATCGACCTGTCTTCAGACAGATGCAAAATGTGCATCGACTTGTCTTAAGACAAGTAAATGATGTGCACCGACCTTGTAAGCTTGAATACAAGTATACACCGACCTGACTATGAATACAATCCAAGCGTGCATCGACCTTACATGCTACCGCTAACACATGTGCACCAACCTGACCTTACTAAATGTAAATGTGCACAGACCTTATGAATGACTAAGGCAGATGTACATCGACCTTATAAATGACTAAGGCAGATGTGCATCGACCTTCAAGTCTTAGCGACCTTAGCGACATATGTGCATCCACCTTCTTATCTTAGAGACACATGTGCATCGACCTCAGTGACATATGTGCATCGACCTTCAAGTCTTAGCGGCATATGTGTATCGACCTTTAGTACATGATTTATGAACATGCACCGACCTAACACGCTTACATGCAGACATGCACTAACCTGCATATGCAACACTATGAACATGCACCGACCTTGATATGCAGCAATATGAATATGTGTTGACCTACATATGCAACATGCATCGACTTTCTAACTTCAAACTGAAAGGTGCATCGACCTTACTTAATAAGGAAAGGTATATGCACTGACTTGTATGCTTCAGATTGAGATGTGCATTGACCTTACCTGGTAAGGAGAAGGAATATGCACTGACCTTTCAATGCATCACAACTAATTAGCGTTGACCTTTTGTCACCTTTTGAATAGTCAATAGCATTGACTTTTTGTCACTTTTTTGAATAGTCAGTAGCATTGACTTTTTGCCATTCCATCTTAACAATAGTGACTGTCTTTTCATGACTTTGAATCATTCTCAGAACCTGTTCTGACAGATTTTCATGCTGCTATAAAGATGATGAGATCATTAATAAATGCACCAAGATTATATCATCGTAATTGTTTGTTAAAAGTTGTAATCACCCAATTCACCCCCCTCTTGAGTGTCATTGATCGTGGGACTTCACGGAGGTCTGGTAGAACACCTGAAGCCAGTTGCAGACTCCACCAGAGTCAGACCTGCGAAGATGTTGACCTGATTTTTGGTTGAGGAAAGCTTCCCCAAGTCCTCTACCAGCCCCAAGAAGAAGGAGGCCGTTCGGGCTCCGGAGCACCTCATTCTAGCCTTCGTCCCAGGACTGCGCAGATCGACTGTAGCAATACTAGGTCGGACCCCTTGTCACTGTTCTACTTCCTGTGCACTATTCTGAACTCTTCTTGGAGTCCCGTCAGTCCCTGTTTGAAGAGAACTTCCCCACGGTCACAATGACACTGGCCCTGCCTTCATCGGATCACGGGCGAGTTCATGGCAGTAGTTTCTCAAGCCCCTGTGGTTCTAGGTCAAATAGAGCCAAATCGGATCAGCCATAATCCTGGACCTGCCACAGCCATAGCCAGACTCCGATCGATCCACAACTCGGCTGACACCTCCCTCGAGCAGTCACAGATGTTTCTTCAGTAGTCTTGCCATCAACAGCGATCATCGGCACCCTGTCAGGCAGGGTCTGACCAAACAGTGACTGAGCAGTGCGGGAAGACCAAGCTGTAGTGTCCCAATCAGAGTTCCAGATAGCCCTCGTCCGCTGCTGCGACTTGCTACCCCATCCCCGAACTATCTAGCACTGGGCCCGCTCCTTCTAGTGCCCAGAGGCGATCATGGCGGTTCCATCTTTGGCTTGTTGTCCTCTGCAGAACCAAAACTGGCTGAGATTGCCCTGGTAATTCAGCTTTCGCTGTCCTAATTCCCCACCCTGCTTGGCTGGTTGACAGCCCCTCACGGCGTGGAGGTAATTTTCATTGTAATCATAATTTAACCCCTACCTCGAGATCCCCCCTCCTGCGAGAGGCGCAGTGGTGTAATTTTTTGATTTTCAGGTTAGAGCTACACTGGCGCAGCGTGCGGGGTATACCCATGCTTCCCCGCTCGCCTCGTCTCCGGTCGGGATTAGTGTCTTCACGTTGATCAGGTGAGCATCTGGTCACATCCCTCGCTGGTTTGCTCTTGATTATTTAGTATTACTTTTAGTTACGTCAGATGGTGAGTCAATGCTCGTGCAACAAATCCATCAAAGTGAGAGTCCACCACGAAGTGAGTTGTGAGAGAGACCCTACAGCCGACACCCTTGGCATGTTGGCCACCTGCGAAATTGGGCATCTCAGGCCCTTAGGGGTTTAGCCCAGGAGTAGCCAAGCCCCGGAACAGCGAGGTCCCACCTCGGATCCTCTACACTATCACTGGTTTGCCTCCGGGCAATGTGTGCGCTATGAGTTCGCTAGAGTGAGTCCGCCGCTCCAAGTTGCTTGCTTGCGAGTCTAGGTCTTTAGGATCATTGAGTCCCCCCCCCATGGCACCCTTGCCCGTGTTACATCATTTATGCATGGGTGGAACATTTTTTTTTATTTATTAATCAGTTTATTTGTGTAGGCATGCTAGTCACTGAGTGACAAGTTTATTATGCGCACCATCTGACCAACCAAACGCTTATAGGTGATCGTGTCAGGACTGAAAACCCGATGTACCATAAAGTCTATGGCGTTAATTATGCCCCTCCGAAAGAGGGACAACCCTTGATTAATCGCCAAAATATAGGGGCCGTGGGGCTAGGCAATTTGATAGAGAATGATAAATTGAAACATATTGATTGAAATGGAATATAGTGTGCAATCAAGTAAGCAGTAGGGTTTCTTTAAGTGGGTCGACTCCCGGTACGAGGTGGAGAATTTAAATTCGGATATCACCATCACACATAGTGATAACTTCCAGTCAGACCTAATCTAACCTTCTACATATCACCATTTTATATACTGGAGAATTAGATCATGCAAATATGCATATACCTTTGTAGGGCAAATAATATCAAGTAGACATAAATGAGTTCCTTTGTTTATAGTAAAACCCATGCAAGCTTATTACTGTTAGATCATTGTAGAACTACACCTCACTGCTTCGTCGCTTTCCAAAAAACTAAGAGTTGATGCAAACTTATCTCAGTGAGACCCACCAGTCTAGAAGAAATGTAGGCCTACCTCGGCGAGGCACTTTGACCTGAAGTTGATGTTGGCCAACCCTTAGGGTATATTGGCCAAAGCTGATGTATATTATCCTCTGGGACGTGTTGGCCTGAAATTGGATGCTGGCCAACCTCTAGTGATGCATTAGCCAAAGTTGATGCGAACCGGCCCTTAGGGCATATTAGTCCAAAGTTGACGGAGAGGCTTGTTGGCATGTAGTTGTTGCAGACCTGCCTCGGTGAGGCTTGTTGGCATGTAGTTGTTGCAGACCTGCCTCGGTGAGGCTTGTTGGCCCAGAGTTGTTGTGGACCTGTCTCGGCAAGGCTTATTAGGCCAAAGTTGTTGTAAACCTTGAGTCGCGATAGCTGGAGACTAACATTGGCTGACCCTTGGGGGTGTCGTTGGCTAAAAGTCGTCGTGCCAGTCGACCGCTGAGGTGTCACTGAAGACATGTCGACTAACTGCTGAGGTATGCAACTGAATGTTGAAGCTGGCTAATCGTTGACTTGTGATAGCCAGAGTTGATGTAAACCAACCCTTAGGGCATATTGGTCCGAAGTTGATGCAGGCCTGCTTCGAAGAGGCTTGTTGGCCTGTAGTTGATGTAGACCTGCCTCGACAAGTCTTGTTGGCCCGAAGTTGTTGTACGCCTGCCTCGGTGAGGCTTATTGGCCTAGAGTTGATGTAGACCTGTCTCGGGGAGACACATCCATCTGAGCCGTCGTTGATTGACTGTTGAGTTGTGATAGCTGGAGATTGACATTGGCTGACCCTTAAGGTGTGTTGGCAAAAAGTCGTTGTCTCGGCTGACTATTGAGGTGTCACTGAAGATGCGTCAGCTGACCGCTGAGGTATGTCGCCGAATGTTGAAGCTGACTAATCGTTGACTTGGGATATCCAAGGTTGGCGTAGACCAGCCCTTAGGGCGTATTGGTCTTAGTTGATGTCGGCCGTGCACGAGCTGAGGCAGATACCATCCAGCACAGACTCCAGTGCAATGCCACCCTAGGTAAGGGTATCATAACTTGTACATCAAAGTTCTGTGTATTTCGTTTTGCTTCGAAAGGGCACTCATTGGATTCTGTCTCCTTTCTTTGCTTTATCTTCAACTGGTGAGGCTTCATAGTTGCCTCGGAGTTTCTTGACCTTTGGGGTGGAGTGGCCGAATGGTCCTCAACTTGGTGTGGCATTGCCAGATGCATGTGTTTGGCCTCCCTCACGACGCCTGGATGACTGAGCTTGCATCTTTATGAGAGGAGTTCGCCTGCCTTCGCGCTACTCAGGAGCGGAGGCGGAGGACTCAACTGATGATTCAGCAGGAGGAGGAGGAGCTTTGTAAACTTCGGGCGGCCCAGGCTGAGGTGGCTGCCTTGGTCGAGGACGCTCACGAGCACGAGCAGATGGCCTCCCGCAGAGTAGAGGAGCCTTTACAAGAGGTCCAGGAGACCGAGGAGTAGCGTAGTCTTGCGCGTGCTAATGTAGACTCTTTGCCGTAGGCTTGAGGGGCTCCAGGAGGAAGCTCTTCAGAGTGAGACACGTCTTGCTGACCTAAGGCAGAGCGAGTCTGGTGCTTGATAGGCTTTGGCGCCCTTTTGTACTTGTTCACAGGACTCTTATATTTTGCCCATGCTTGTTTTGGTTACCCAGAGGGCATGTCTCGGGTTCCAGTCTTGGCTTCCATCCTCTTGCATGTGTACTTCTCTCTTTTTTTTCTTTTTTCTTTATCACTTTACCAACCCTACCGCTCTTTCGGATTTTCACCAGGACTGACCCCCTTTACCTTTTTCCAATGCGCCCTTGCGAGTTTTCACACTGAGGGGTACCCATTTTTACCTAAGGCGCCCTTTCGAGTTTTCACTTTAGCCGGGTTAAAGCCTTTTGCCCTTGATTGCTCTCCTAACTGAAACAACCAAGTCCGCTAGGGCATCGATGTTATAGGAGGTAACCCTAACAACTCATCAAGAAAGACATCGGGAAACTCACATACAACAGGAATGTCCTCTACACCCTGCCGCTGCTGATCAACCATTACCACAGAAGCAAGAAATCCCTGACATCTAGTATCAAGCAATCTGTGGGCTTTAATAGCTGAAATATGGAAGCGAGAGGAAGAAGATCGAATACCTTGGAAGTAGAATGTAGGTCTATAAGGATGCTGAAAATAGTCTCTCTTCGAACTGCAATCTACCACAGCACCATGTTCCTTAAGCCAATCCATGCCCAAAATCACATCAAAATCTCTAAGCTGTAATGCATAAAGCCTAGCCGGTAAATTCTACCCCTCAATCTACATTGGCACCTTCTCAAAGTAATAAGGGGTGAACATGAAATCACCAATGGGCAACTATACTGCCAAATCACAAAACATCTCGGTAGCGGACTCCTTGACACAATGAACGAAATCCTTGGATATGAAAGAATGTTAAGCACTAGAATCAAATAAAACTTAAGCCACACAACCCAAAAATCATGACTGTACCTTCCACTAACCGCGATGTCTTTGCCTCAGCTTGGGTCATGTGCATCACTCGGCCTCGAACCTCTGCCTCTCTACGCTGGCCGACCGTGGAAGTGGCAAAAACTGACCCTGCTGTTGAGGTCACTGCTGTTGCGGCAGTGGTGGCTGCTGGGGCTGGAATTTCTATTGCTGGAACTGGTGTGGCTAGTGCGGCCTCTGATGATAGTCACATGCCATGTGCCCCACCTAGTCACACTTGAAGCACATCATGGGCACTGAGCACGATCTGCCTGGGAGGAAGTCGCCACACTAGGGACACGCCCCTTGTTGACCACTGACTGAACCCTAGCGCTGGAGTGGTGAAGGCTGCTACACACTGCCCACTGATGCCTGTCTCTGCTCTCTACGCTCCTGGTGCCTCCTACCAAAATTGGCCCTCCTAAATATCTTCTTGAGCCGCGATCCAAAAGAGGTAGAACCAAGGGCCGACGATGCTGACGGAGATGCTTCTGTCCTACTTGGGGAGTACTAGAAGGCACTCTGCTACTGCATAAATGATTATTGACCACGGCCCGACTGTGACTTCCTAGTGCCGTTTTGCTTCTGAGTCCTCTGCAAATCCTCCTCCAAATCTGTCGCTGCCCGATATGCTGCCTCCAAGTTAGTAACACGGGTCCTGATCACAACATGCCTGAGCTCTGGCCTCAGACCCCTAATAAACTGTCGATCCTTCATCTTCTCATCTGCCATAATATGAGGAGCATAGTGGCCCAACTCTATAAACCTGGACCTGTATTGCATCACTGACATGTCTCTTTAAGTCAGCTCCGTGAACTGATAAATTTTCTTCACCTTGACATGCTCTGGGCTGTAGACACGCTTAAAAACTTCAAGAAACTCCTACCACTGAATCTGACGGAGGAGGCAGGAATGAAATGCTGATTCCCACTCGGTCGTCCACCAAGCCAAAGCAGAACCTTACAATTGATAGGTAGCCAGCAACACCCTCTCATCCTCTGCACACTTCATGGAATAGAACACCCTCTCCATGGCATTTGTCCATGCCCTCACTACATCTTGATCTAGATGCCTGTCAAACTGAGGTGGGTGGAACTGTAAGAACTCCTTCAGCACATGCCCACGGCCTTCTTGAGATGACTAGCCCTCACCGACTTCTTTGCCATGCTGCCGAAGGTAAAACTGGTACATGCCCTCTATAAACTCCTCACGCCCCTGAACTCTAATTGCTCCTGCCATACCAGCCATAACCGATGCTCTACTCTACCCCTCCTGATCCTCGACCGACTACCCCTGTTGGGAGCGGGTCCTCCTCCTTAGTGCCATACTATTCTAGCATAGAAAAAGACAAACAACAGGATTAATAAAACACACGGTACTCTAAGCTAGTTGCCAACTGTACTAAACACTATGGACTTTCTGGACCGATGCAACCATTTTAGGTTCCTATACACCTCCATAACCATACTCTGATTCGTGGTACACCTCCGTCCATGAATACCAGGAGCAAGTTAAGGGAGCGTGAAGAACGGCTTGCCCAGTAGTCATCCGGTAGTGATGTTCCGTCATCAGTGCCTTCTTCTCAACAGTCTCAGGGACCCGCTGTCCATCAACTGAGATTATGTGGGAGGTGTGGTGGTAGCCACCCAGGCTAGAAGTGTTCTCTGCTAGTGGTTTGTTTTCGATATGACCAATCGGGTCACGTTGTTCGAGACTATCCGATGAGGTCGATGTCGGCATAGTTTTCGCTATCTACCCAGCCGCAGCAGTCTCAGTTCCAACCCTCGCCACCACAGCCTCAGTAAGACTCACTAGTGCCTTAGCTTCCCTATGCTAAGCAGTGACGTCTTACCTTATGGAAGGTGCGATTCTGCTCTTCGATTGGTTAATTTGTGTTTATTTGTCTCAATTGTTTGGGTTTTATGTGATCTAGTTATTCCTTAATTGTTCATTGTAGCAGTTCTATCTATGTGATTTCAGTATTTCTCCTCTCCTATCCTTCTCATTTCTCACGTTCTACTTTCTCCCTCGTTTCTTTGTTCCCTCTGTTTCTCTCGACGCGGGGCGCGCGACCGTGCCGAGTTGACTGAGGAAGAGACGTGACAGAATAGGATAGAATGCAATGAAATGACGGATGAGGTGGACGTTAGCAGGATTCGTGGGTGGATCCTATGCTAGCATGGTTTAACCGTTTGTCGCCTATGATTAGAGGTCGGTTTCACTGTGTGGGCCAAGTGGCTTGTCACCGCCAGTGTCGACAACCATGTGAGCAGTCCACGTTGTGCATTATGTCTTCCAACAGAGTATTTGACTCTGCTCATTTTCTTTGGTTATCTTGTTATCTGAGTCTGTGGATTTATTGTATCATTGTATGGCTTGGTTTCCCCTACGCTTCGGCATGAATGGGGCGTGGAACGGGCTGATTCAGCCATTCCACTATTTTGCTCACTGTGTCGGTGTAACGGTCGTCTCAGAGACCATCACCTTTCGTAATGGTCCCATGATAAACTGTTACCTTTGTAGGTTGTTTAGGGCTCTTCGAGGCTTGGTCAGTGTGACAGACTAGTACAGGGCCGTCACATAGCGATAACACGCCAGTACAGGAGCATTATGTCCTGGTCATTTTTCAAGGACTGTGTCTATCAACTCCTCGGAGGTCGTGTCTTCTTGGAAGACCATGTTAGTCGATTCGCTCTGACGGACTTCTCCCTGTGCGTTATAGTTAGTTAACGCGCCCATGCTAGTCCATTATGTTGCATTTGACCGATGGTTGACTGGTTGTGGTGGTTGATGTAACGCACCTATCCCTATGCGCTCGGTTGCTGTAATGGGCTTAGGCTGCTCCATTACATACTATTCATCTATGTTAGTGATTTTGGGTCTGTTGGCTCTGACGCCCCTGCCTCAGTGCATCAGGCTGTTGTAATGTGCCTATAAGAGGTCCGTTACAGTTCTGTTTGCCGTGATGGCCATTGGTCTGTTCTGTTCTGTGTCGATTTTTCATAGATTGTGTTCTAGAGCGGTGTCGATCTATCGTTAGTTTTTTGGATAGGTCGGCTTAGGTGACTGGATGCGGTCTCTTCTTTGACTGCGAAAGTACCCTAACGACTCAATCTAGAACTGCCAGCGTCCTTATCTCTGGTTACGTAGCGACTGTTCCTTGACTGTCGGGTTCACCTAGCCGTTGAGTGATGGTTTGCTTTGCCCAGAGGGTTGTCTTCGTCCACCGCTCCTGTTTTCATTTGACTTGGCTCGATCTCGTGGTTTGCCTGTGACCTGTGGATGTCTGTTGATATCCTATGAGGGCTGTGACCTTGATGAGATGGCCAAGAGTGCTCGTGCATGTTCTGGTGTTTGTGTGTGTCGGTGTGCGTCGTGTCTGGCTCCAGTCAACTCGGTGAGACCAGGGATTGGCCGATGGCCTTGTTGTGTGTCTCAACGATTTTGCCCTGTTCGAGATGTTGGTTCTAGATGTCTCGAGGTATCATTTCACCTCCCAGAAGCCCTTACCTGAATGGGCTCCTCCTGCACCTTCCCACGACTCGAAGTCGGGGAAGGCCTTAACATTGGGCGTTATCTTGTCCATCAGTCAGAGAAAACTCTTCGAGTCAATCTCATATTTAGCTCCCTCCACGTAGGAAGGGTCCTCCTCCCCAGGGGGCGAGAAGGTCGCTTCCGTCCTAGCCTCCACGAGAGCTGCAAGACACAAACCCAGCAAAGTAGGATTAGCCCACCACCATGGCTAAATTGACCAGGCGCAAAGAAGGAAAATGGAACTTACTCAGAGTTGTCTCTGCCTTAGCTACCCCGTCAGCCATGAGTCCTCTAGAAGACTCTCCAGCCTTGGCTACTACAGCCTCTACTTGGGGGCATTTTTGCCTCGGCTACAGACTTTCGTCCCCACTCCTCGAGGATGCCTCCATGGAGGGGTTGTCCCCCTCTGTCGCCGAACCTGTTAAGAGACACAACATTATATAATTTCCCAGTGTTATAACCAAAAAGTAACAAAAGAAAAAGCAGACGGAGTATCCCAAACAAGGCTGTGCCTGGAGCCCCGAAGGAGGTCTGCGGCAATAGTACCAGCTGCTCCAGCTTCAATGCCATCACCCAGGCCACATTCGCCACGGCCTCTCAGATGTCACACAGAGTGTGAGTGCACTCAATCTAGGACAAGAACTCCACGGGCCCGCAGACCCGATCAAGTAAGCAATGCGCCATCGCCAGTCGTCGATCGCTGAGTTGGGAAAGCTCCCGTGCAGGAGCTCCCGACCCAGTGAACCCTGGCTCTGAAAGCTACAGTCGGCCAAAAATTGGGCCCACCAGGCCTTAGGCACCCTCAGTCGGGACCCCTTCCCACCTGTCGCCGCTGCTCTCGCCGAAATCTACACCAGGGGCTTTAGTGCCCCACCACTACTCCGACTCCTAGAAGTCGAACCCCGGCCACCCTGGGGCCACCGCTACATAACCCGCTCGATCTCTCGACGGATCTGAGTGACGCGGGTCCTCAGGTACCCATCGTCCATCGTAATAGGGGGTAAATCCTCCCTTAGCAAGCGGCTCCCCTCTACTTTTTGGATCGCGGACGTCTTCTAACGGTACAGGTGGCTGTGCTCGAACCACCACCTGGCGTAGTGAACATCGAACCTCCCTTGACGTCCCTGTCCCGGCATCGGGAATTACTCCGGCTCCCAGCGGCTGTAGAAGTCCCACCATGCTGTCGCAAGTAGGTGGGTGTTTCTGCCCCAGTATTGCCTGCCTGTCAAAGGGAACTCTCGATTCGGGGGGATCCCCTGGTCGTACCCAAAGTTCCTCGCAAATCGATGTCGGTAGTACGGCTCTAAGGAACTCATCATTGACCGGTGCAACGTCAGCACTGCCGACCGGGTACTCAGTATCCACTCCGTCCCTAGCTCAGCATCTGCCACCTCCTGACCAGGATGGGCGCTGGTCGCCCCTCCACCTGAACCCCCAGGAAGAGGCTGGAGTCCCTTGTGGAACTGTCAAAAGGCAGCCCCTCCTCACCCCTGGCGGGCAAGTAACAAAGGGCTCGCCTAGACCCCTCCAGCTGTACCTCTGCATCATCGTCAGGCTATCCAGGGAAGCTAAACAAGAGCAGTGCCATCAGATTCCTCACTGTCCCCCGCATCACCAAGCCTAGAAATAACAACCTGGCCCACACATTGAGGTAGTGGGTCAGCAAGACTATGCTCCTCTCTCTCGGCGCCGGGTGCACAGCCAGAACTCCCAGCCCCTGGTGGATGTTGGCTAGTGCAGCAGGAGCTAAATCCAACTATCTACCCTCAGCTACAGACAAGCCAGCCACAGCAGCTTGGCTCTCAGCAGACCATCCTCCCCATGCGGAACCACGAATGTCACCAACCAGTCAGCCAAATAGGCGGCGAGGTGTGTCACCTCTGGCAGACTGTGAGGGTTCCACCCCTCCCGTGGAGCATATATGTACGGGCTGTAGTTCTTGAAGCACAGCTCCACCTCTGTGTACTCCTCCCAGGGAGTTTGGTTGTGTAAGAGAGTGATTCTCTTTCCCCCCTCTTGGGTGTGATGCCCTTGCCCCAAATCCTGTGATGGGATTCTCTTAGCGTGTGACTCACCCCCTATTCTCCCCTTCCTGCTCTTATCTCATTCTAAAAAAATTATCAGTGGTGCTCCTTTCAGTCAGGAAGAATCCAGCGCTGGTTTTGCATCAATCGGAGTTCGGGATCACCAGCAACAATTCCGACGGTGAAGTCGCGCAAGCGTATCCAAGACTGCTGTCCCAGATCCTTAGTTTCCTGAGAAGAAATTCCTACGGCTCTATTCTCAAGTCCTATGGATCTGAGATTCTAATTGGTAATAGGATTTTCTGTCCTCTTCGCCTTGCCACTGAGTTCACGTTGTTCTGAGGTCTGTGCTGGTCATGGCGGAGATTCTCGTGGGACTGCACCGACTATCCTATGCAGATCCGACCCAAAAGTAGAGGCGACTTTCAGAAGCTTTCCCGCCCTCCCTCTTAGCAGATCTGACCAAAACCCTTAGTCAAATCCTTCCTCCAGACGACACCGACGTTCTGCAACAACTGGCGATTCGTTCTGACACCGGGAACTATTTTCCCCTAATTCTTTGTCTACCTGTACAGTTCTATGTGAGCAGAACTTGAGGCTCAGTACAGTCACTGCCACGCCCAGATCTGATCGCGCCGTTTAGAGTAGACGTTCTTCATCCAGTCGTCGATAATCTCCTACAAACGACACCCTTATTGGGCATCGGATCTTGGCATACCAGCCTCCGCAAGTCTGCTGCATCGGGTGACCTATGCAGGCAGAACCTAGCCGGCTTCCATTCGGCTCACCGGATCGGCCTCGACTCGCCTTCCTCGGCTCCCTCGAGTACTGCCCGTCAACCCGAGTCCCAGCAACCCTGAATTTGTGATTGTAGCCTGTTATCTCCCTACGAGGAGTGGGCAAATAATTGTGGGCTGTAACTATTCTTTCATTGTCGTGTATCGGGGTTATCGGATCTGGCCGGGGTTTTCTTCCCCACGCGCTAGTCATGGAGGTACGTGCTCGTTCCCTATACTTGCATTTTCTGATCTAGTATGCTATTATATATGTTGCTTTTGTGAGATTAGGGCCGATATCTAGTTTCAAATTACCACGATTGTGAGAGTGAGAACCGTTCCTTAGCTCTAGTCGAGCACCGAGCTCAGACTGTACCACCCTAGGCGACAGTGGTTCCTTAACCGCTACGATCCCACGTTTTCCTCGCAAGGGACAATCGTCGAGCTAGCTAGAGTTCCTATTGAGAGACGTCTCCACTCGGAGAATGCCATGGTGGTCAGCCGCTTGGCTTGTCTTTTGCTTGTTAGTGCTGGCTTTACATTGAGTCCGTCGTACGTCTTAGCCCGGTCGCGTCACCCATCCCGCATCAACGAGTAGGGGCGATACTGGGTTCCTCACAGTTACCAGTATCTGCTGAAGACTTGGAGAGATCTGGCTTTGGCAGGGAGAGAGAAGGCTACACAAACTCCCAGGGTGCCTCTGAAGGTGTGGGTCCGTCATTTCTACAACGGGCCATTTTTCTTTTACCAGGAGTTCGCGTGAGATCAGACCTTGTAGGAGGAGTATACAGAGGTGGAGCTATGGTTTTGGACCTACTCCAGATACATCTATGCACCACAAGAGGGGTGGAACCCCCATGGACTACCAGATGTGACTTACTTGGCTACGTATCTGGCATATTGGCTGGCGACGTTCGTGGTCCCCCATGGGGAGGACAGTCTTCTGAGGGTCGAGCTACTATGGCCCGTGTGCTTACTGGAGAAGGGCCAGAGGCCGGCATTGGCTCCTGCGGCGCTGGCCAACTGTCACACCCCGAACCGATAGCAGCGGGAAGCGTTGCTCGGAACGTGACAGCGAAACAGTCATGTTAATCAGAGTAAATAAACAACAAATGAAAATAATAGCAAAGACACATGAAGGCCATAATTTGACAAAAATATAATTTTATTGATATTTGAGAATTTAAATTACAATTTGACTCATATTACCCAGGCACTGCAAACTATGGCCCAGGCAGGCGCTGGAGCCAGGGCTGGTAGCTTACATCAGAATTTTCAGAGTCTCAACCCTTCGCTTAATTATCGAGTAAGCCGAAAATGGTGACCCCATGACCAAAATGGGTTGTAGAGGCTCTGAGGACTAGCCTACAAGGAGTTCCATCGACACACGGTCGGTATTGACCAGAGCTTCAAGACATAGATCTCTCATGTCATCGAACAACGGCTATTATTCTTCACCCTAGAGAAGGAGGGCTCCTCAGGGACCATACGATGAAGGGATAAGTCCCCGAGGACCTAGAGTAATTTAGGTGATCCGATCATCAAGAAAAATCTAATGTAGATACTCATCGACAAACAATGTAATTGCTTCTAACAAAAGAGTGCACTCCCTCCCCTGCAAGTGCAGGTCCCCATTCGTTATGGCAATCGAACAAATCCGGAACTACTCAGATACAGAGAGGTATGAATTCTGATGTGGGGGGTTGTGAACTCGCAGACACTAATGGGTACAAGTACTATAGCCTTTTGGTGTACACCTCAATAGGGTAGTTCCTAATAGGGAGCCCCACTGAGACCCAGGCGTAACAAGTGCTCTGGCTAGTGGCGTTTGAGACTCATATGCAGATTAGTGTATTAAATCAATGATATTAACCCCCACACAATACGGATACACTGGCATGCATACAAGGAGCAGTCACGGCTGCCATTACTAGCAAACATTCTATCAAACAAGGTGATACCCTTGCCTGACTGACTTGAAGACCATGGTGGTCATCAAATATATGGATGTATGTGCCTTAATAAATAAAATCAAACATGACCATCCAGAGGGTGAGGGAAGGGGATGGTGAGGCCCTCACAACTCATGGCTGTGAGTGAGAGAACCTACAACCATCTCTACAATGAATATGCCAGACATGGGCAGGGCCTCGTACGCACCAAATCAACACAGAAACAACACATGCATAAACTACAATGAGCGAAGTGGACCCATCTAACATTTTGGGGAGGGAGTAGGTTTACAATCACCTATGATGGCGGGGCCAATGGCCATTCCAATATGATATCCAACCCGTAATATTAGCATAGCCTGAGCGGTCAAAGGATTGCAAGCATGTAGCCTCGAGGGGCCTCCTCATGCTCGGGAAGTATGCATTCTATTGATCAGAGATGATCGTATGGACTATGCAAAAGAAGGTAAAGGAAGATAAACCAGATGACATATAAACCACAAACTCTAAGTACATTCACACATGAATGCAAACAATAGACAAGGAAAGAAAGAATATCGCCTGAAGGGCTTTGTGGATCTTTATTCATTTCGAAGGAAGGGCATCATCAGTGCCATTTTATTACAAAACACACCAAGAGAAGATAAGAGCTATAGCATTATAGATAGAAGGGGAATAAAATTGACATAAGGTTGGAGAACGGAGAACTATCTTATTGCAAAGGGAACCCACCTAATGGTCAGGCAGGGGATGACTCTACTCACGATGCTACAACAATGGAGGCTGGGAATGGGAGAGGTGGCTCGAACTCTCAGACCTCTATTCTCTCGTAGGATTCACTCCCTCGGATCTCTTCTATTCTCTGATCTCTATCTTCTATTCTCTGGCCTTCCTCTTCTGCGGCGCTCGAAGTGAAGCCTTTTATAGGCAAAACAGGGTATCAGTGGTTCGAGGGGACAGAAGGGCATGGTGTTGGTTCATCGGCCCCCCTGGGCATGGCAATGGCATGCCAATTCATCAAGCACACTGATTCACCTGAACGAAGAAGGGGGCATCGGTTCAAATTGTATGCGTCAGTTCACTTAAGTGAAGAGGGGTGCGCTGGTTCATTGAGCCATGTAAGGGATGCTGATTCATCATGGCTTGTGTCGGAACACCCAGCAAAGCAAGGGGTGTCGATTCAATATGGTTTGTACCAGTTCACCAAGCAAAGCAAGGGGTATTGATTCATCATGGCTTGTACCGGTTCACCAAGCAAAGCCAGGGGTGCCGATTCGATATGTGCATTTTTAGATTGATGCATTTTCATGATGCATAGAACTTCATCAGGTTGATGCTCATTCTATCTGCTCTTCTCATAAGGTCAATGCATACTTATGTCATGAGTAGAGTAAGGTCGATGCTACTTTAGACCACATGCACACTAAGGTTGACGCTAGTATAGACCGCATGTGGCTAAGGTCGTCGCTAGTATAGACCACATGCAGTTAAGGTCGATGCTAGTGTAGAACAAAAGTGGACCAAGGTCGACGCACATCGAGTCTGTGCAAAACCAAGGTCGATGCACATCCAGTCTGCGCAGGACCAAGGTCTGTGCACACTTTTGTTGTATGTCATATAAGGTCAATGCACATTTGGTTTATGCCATATCTAGGTCAATGCACATCATGATCAACACAGACTATAAGGTTGTCGCTCTTTTGTGTTTGTCATTTATAAGGTCTATGCAACTTTTTCCTATCTGCTATCTAAGGTCGATGCATGTTATCTAGGTTGATGCTTGTGACCTAGTTAAGGTCGGTGCATATTTTTCATTATGTTTAAGGTGTGTGCATGTTTGAGGTCAGTGCATGTTTTGTATAAGGTCTGTGCACATGTGAAGCATAAGGTCTGCGCAGCATTAGGTCTGTGCACATTTAAGTTTGTGCATATAGCTCTGTGCATGTTTTAAGTCCGTGCATATAGGTCTATGCATGATTGAGGTCTGTGCACATGAAGTCTAGGTATATGCACTTTCAGGTCTGTGCACATACAACATTTAGAGTCTGAGCACACTTTTATCTATGCACATAAAGAGTCTAGGTCTGTGCACATGCGCCTTTAAGGTCTGAGCATACCAGTAGAAGGTCGATGCCAGTGTGTCAACATTTCACATCATGTGTGCATAATGCTTTATCAAGTCTGTGCATCTTTCATACTTGTCAAAATATCTTATGAACCACTAATGATGATAAAGTGTTTGATGAAATGCTTTAACTCTTGCTTACAGGAACTCCATCAAACAATCGAAGGACAGTGGTCACGTGGGTACGTTAGTTCATACCTCAAGGCACGTGGACCAGGAAGCTTATGATTGGCACGTGATCCAAGGAGAATACTATTTTGATATTCTGCCACGTGGATCATCGTACCATCTGCACTTGACGCGTGGCATCTCTGAAAAGGCGGGAATGAGCCCTCCACACGCCTGAAGCGTGAGCTCATGGGACCCAAGCCTGAAGCTCTATAAAACCCTCTCCTTGATCGAAATCAAGAGATAGATAATACAGAAGAGAAGAAGAGAACCGGCCATCAAGGAGAAGAAGAAGAGAGAGTACCTGAAAGAGGAAGGTGAGCTAGTGAGTGAGCAGAGAAAAGGAAAAGAGAAAAAGAGAGCCAGAGAAGCTACTGGAGTCGAGACTACTTGAAGATTTGTGTTCAACTATTCTTGGATCAGATCCAGAATAGTTCTGCTCTGGTGTGAGCTATATTGGCTTTGGGTTGTTTCTATCAGTTCTATTTTCTCTTTGTTATTTTTGTTTTCCACTTCCTCAGTGTCTTCTGATACTCTGTTTTGGAGTTCGGGGTTCCCCCTGTGTGTTTAGGAGAAGGGAGACTTGGTTCTCTGGTTGTGAGTGACTGGGTGTCACTCACGGTTTCCCTCTATAGATTCAGAGGAAGAGAGGATCTAATCCTCTGGGTTTTGGTGAGCAGTGGGTTGCTATTCACGTCCCTTCTATGGTAGCAGAAGAAGGGAGATTTATCTCCGGTATCCCCTCTGGTTTGGTGAAGGGAGGATTGGTCCTCCGGTTCTGATCTTGCGGGTGGCAAGGTCAGGTTTCAGATCCTGTGGGTTGCATGATCGATGTTGAGGGATTTGTCTCCCTCAGTTTCGAGCTGTTTAGCAAGCATTGTTTGTAGACTGTGACTGTGTCTTGCTTTGGCAAGGGAAGCCTCACTCCATGATGGAGGCATCACCCATGACTCCCTTTGGCTCGGGTCCACTTCTTCACACTCGGGAGCTGGCTGAGTTTGGGCCCGAACAGTCTCCAATTAAAGGTGACAAATAATATAATAAAGATGATAAATAACATGACATGAGATATTTTTTTAAAAAAAACTCATTAAAAATCGTGATGGTGGCACGACGTCGTCTCGCTCTACGTGAATCAATGAAATAACATGTGATAATTGTAACAAAATATTAATATTCATATATATGAGTAATAATTATTTCTCATAAATTATATATTTGAATTTGGTTCCTGTTACCAGTCATTTGTCCGGGTACGGCAACGGTATCCCTCCCACCACGTGGGCGACGAGCACGGACACCTTAACACGTGTCGCCTAGTGATTCGTTTACGCTCGCTTTACGGGCGCCCCCTCTCCTTTCGTTCCGGCAACCTCCGCACCGGCGACCTCCGAACCAGAGGGCTTCTCTCCAGAGCTCCGACTCACGTCGCCGGAGAAGATGGCGTGCTTCTGCCAGCCGCCGCCACCGCCCGTGGCCACCGCGCGGGAGCCGTCGCTGTCGACGAAGCGTGCCCACCTGAGCTTCCTTCCTCGCCCCTGTCTGCCTCCGTGGCGCCCCACACAGGCCCCTCAAGCCAATGCCACCAATCTCGCCCTGTTCCTCTCCTCCCCTCTTCTCCCCCGTCGACGGCGCGTACACGTCTCCGCCTCCGCTTCCGACACTGGTCCGTCCCATCCGGCGGACGTCCATCAGGTGATTGAAAGGTTTCCGAGACGGACCCACATCGATTGCTCTCCTTACTTCCTCCAAAGATTGATCTTTCTTCTGGGTGTTTTCTGAGTCTCCGCAGAGTAATGGATTTCAGGAATGGGACGCGGTGACGGCGAGGTTCGCCGGCGCGGCGAACGTGCCCTTCCTCCTTCTGCAGCTCCCCCAGATTATCCTCAACGCCCGCAACCTCATGGCCGGAAACAAAGCCGCGCTCTTCGCAGTTCCCTGGCTCGTAAGGCCCCGAAAAACCCGCATCTTTCCAATTCTCTCTGTGTTTGTGCGTGTGTGTGTTTGTCTGCCACCCTCTCTGTGTAAGGCCATGTTAAACTGTGCGTGGTGTTGTGGGAGATTAGGGGATGCTGACGGGGCTACTGGGGAATCTGTCTCTGCTGTCGTACTTCGCCAAGAAGAGGGAGACGGAGGCGGTTCTCGTACAGACGCTCGGCGTGGTCTCAACATATGCTGTGATCGCACAGCTAGCAATGGCCGAGTCCATGCCTCTGCCCCACTTCACCGTGACATCAATTGTTGTGGGCACAGGACTGGTGTTAAACTTCTTGAACTACTTTGGGTGGCTGGGTGAAGGTGCCTGGAGACTGTGGGAGGATTTCATCACTGTCGGGGGACTCGCCGTGCTCCCCCAGGTAGGTGAATTATGCATTAAATGTTGCCCCACTTTGATGAGTTATGCTTTAAATAATCATGATGGTTGTGGGCTTGGCCGTGATTGGATTGCAGGTAATGTGGTCGACATTTGTTCCCTTTGTACCGAACAGTGTCCTGCCAGGACTATTGTCTTCCATCGTCGCCATTGCAGCTGTCGTTATGGTAAGCCTTGATGCTTTGTGATGTCTCCTTGGTGGCTGGTGTTCTTCAGAGAGTGGAGCTTGTTACCTTGTTTATATGTGCTGCAATGACTTTTTGGTGCCTGAAGTGTATGGTTGTGGGGAATTGCAATAATGGACCGGAGAGATGATTTTGTGATACTCCTTTTCATGATCATACTGTTCACGTGTTAATGTGCTGTTACATGTGAAGGGGTATTGGATCCCAAGTTTTGCAGGACCGGTCATTCCTAATCTGGATCACCTGATGTGGATCAGGATCAAGGCCTCCTAAGCCGAGAGAGAGATCCATGTGAGGACCAAGGCCTCCTAAGCCGAGAGAGAGATCCATGTGAGGGCTTTAGACACCCTTCCTCTGCAAGGATCTCAACTTGGGAGTTGATATACCTCGCAGGGAATCACCATGAGAGACATCTTGCCCTCACCTCCTTCAGTATGAAATTCTGCAAAAGTTTGAGAAAACCTTGAACCGCCGATGGTGGCTCCCACGGTTCCCCCGCCTAAACAAACATACGTGAGAAGGGGGCCGAGGTCAGGGAGATCACCGTTGTCGAGTCCGCGTGAGGACGTGCTGGCCATAGGCTCCGAGATAGGGGTTCCTTCTCCGATAAAAGAAGTGTCTACCCCGACCAAATCTTCGTCGGGTGAAAAGGTAGACTACGATTATTCCTCGGACGAAGTGCTTTCCGACGAGGGCATGTCCAGGGAACCGGAGCCTCCTGCAGTAATGTTGAAGGCCCCAACATTACCCTCCTCTCTGAGCTTAGTAAAGAAGGTGCTTGCAAGTGTGGATCTACTCATTCGGACTCCCCTCTAGGTTGTCCATTGATTTCTGTTATTGTCATTTCTGAACATCAGGAAAAAACCCCACTGGAGGCCATGGAGACCCACATTCCGGGTGCAAAGGTCACTCGACAGGAGGGGGCCACTGCGACTTTGGACAAACTCACGTCCCTAGTTGAGATTTTACGGCGGGAGGCATTAGCGGAGACTTCAGATGCTTCCATACCGACAACGATTATTGAAATCCTGGAAGAAGGAGAGATAACGCCGGAGAGCAGCATAGTGCCGATGGTTGAGGTAAGCATGGGGACCTCCTGGCTCCTCCCCTTTTCCTTTAGAATTCAGCAGTTTGCCTTGCGTGGTGAGTGGCTAAGCCTGCCTTGCACGGCCAGGCAACGATGGTGCCCCCGGAGGTGCTTGTCTCCCGGGCCCATAGGGCTATTCCCAAATGGAGGTCATCTTTCGGTCCACTGGTAGTGCAAAGGGTGACGTCACTCTTAGGACCGGACGCGGAGCCCTCATGTCCTTTGTGCAATCAGGAGCCAAGTCGCGGCTTGTGGTCCCACTTTCGCCCCTCCAGAAGCTCGTTGTACTAGAGGAAGCGCAGCTTCTGAGGAAGATATTGGCGAGCCTCACTATACCTTCGAGGGAGACTCGGGCAGAAGAGACTGTAGGCCCCTCAGGAGCGGTATCGGACCTGGCTCTACTCGACACCCTCCCTTCAGCCGAGGTCGCGACTCTTGTGCTCCCGGCCTGTGAGGCGACGATGAGTCTGACCCTTACCGAGGAGGTGGAAATGGAGGCGAGTTCGTCTACCGTGGTACCTGACCGTTTTAGGGTGAAACGGCCAGGAGATGACCGTTCATCCCTTCTGTTACCCTCGTGGTGAGGCGGTCTTGTGGTGGCCGCTTCTACCATCGAGCGGTCTGGCAATAGACCACCAATCCCTCTTGCGGTCAGAGTGTGACCATTTTCTGATTTTTGTGTTGCTCGAGATTGGGAAGAATAGCAGTCATGCGACTGACCGCTAGGTGACACCCAATAGTTAGTCAATGGACCGCCATCCTTCTCGGTGGTCTGGCAGTGACCGCCTAGTTTCTGGAGGCGTCTGGGACTAGTGGTCCTGGCCGGACCGCTATGCTAGGCTTTGTGGTCGCAGCCAGACCACGTAGTTCTTGGACGGCCCAGGGACGGCTGCCTCTTGACTTTCGTGTTTGCCATGATCATTTAACGGTTGGGTTAGACCCTGGTCGACCCGGTTGTGACCCAGTGGTCGACTTTCAATCTCGTGAATGTCCCAGACATCTCGGGAATTCTGTGTCTGTGTTTAGGGTGTCTGGAGATACCGTGTTATCTCGATTAACGTGCCCATGGGTTTGAGAGTGCGGGTGACTCCATGTGTTCCGGGCTTTTGTATTACGCTTGATCGAGTCACCGTGTATCGATGTGAGTGTGGTGGGGGTTCCCCCGCACGTCGTGAGTTCTCCGAAAAGTGATTTTTGAGTGGGCCATGCGTAAGGCCTTGGACTGCGAGTCCAGTCACCCAGCCTGGGGCTGGAGGTTTCCTGCTTTTCCCTGGGTGTAACGACCCAGAGCTCTGGATACCGATAACCCGGTGTAACATCGGATTACCGCTACCCGGAACTGGGGAAGTCACCCAAGAGACTGATGAGGCCCCTGAAGTGTTGGGGGAGTTTGTCGAGAGAGCAGTTAAATTTTAATGATGACAAATCTTGTGTGCATGTGTCATTGAAGAATGTTTGTTGACCAAGGTATTCATATTTTGATTATCTTGCTTTGTAGGATTAAAATTCTTGGTGGACGTCATATGGAAGTGAAATGAATGCTTGAATGAGTATCTTGTTGTCCATGACTCAAACAGGTGTTAAATGTCATTTGTATTCATCAAGAATTGGTAAGGCCTTACATTTCTCAAATCTATCAAATAGGCTCTAGGTTTGCTTCAAGTCAACCTGAGCACAAGCCAAGTCGACTTTGTCTGTTTGGAATGGGCTCTCATGCACTTGAACCATGTTACTCTCTTGCTATGAAGTGTGAAATTATTTTATGTTGTCGAAATTGATTTGATAATGCTCAATAGGCTCTCAAAGACACCAAGAGCTTGGTTTAATGTAAGGTGGCCTCATTGAATATGAACACTCATTGATTTCACTTTGTTTATGTGTTTTGTAGGTACTTCGGTCGACCAGAAAGGAATCTCGGTTGACCAAAATCAGCCAGTAGAAGTATCCTACAGAAAATGGAAACCCAGGGAAATTTTGGTCAACCTATGAAGAGAATCAATCGACCTATTTGTGGCAGTGCGAAAAAATCTGAAAGATAAAAAATTTCTGTCGACCTATGGATCAAATCGATCGACCTAAATTTGCCAGCCCACCCACTTGTTCACAATGGACGGTCGACTGACGCACAAAATCGGTCGACCGATTATTTCACGCGACGCACGTGCTCTGGGTGAACTTCGCGTGGGGTGCTCGTGGGGCCTTCCTATGGCTTCCAAAATTGACTATTGTACCCTTCCTTCATGGTCTATCATTGGAGAAAGGATTTGGAGGGTTCTAGAAGGGATATTTGTATCATATGAACCCTTAAATATGTCTAAAACCCTTTGCTGTGGGAAGACAATGTGAAGAAGGGTTTTGGAGAGGGAACCAGGAGGCTCTTTTTTAGTTATTAGAAAACTATTGCAGGGTGGCTGCAAAGTTTGATGGGGTAAATCTGTACGGTGCAAAGACTTGAATTCAGCAGAAGGTTGTCACATGAAAAATCTCAACAGTGACAGAGAGAGAAGATACAGATCACCGTGAAAGCTCAATGTTAATTTATAGCATAGCATGTGCCATTTCTCTTCAGTGCAGTCAAATCAACATCAATGAGGTGAATCCAGCATTGGTTAATGTTACCCTTGTCTAAAGATTTTGTGAATGCTTTTGCTCCAGTGTTGTGGACAAATTTGCAGGACCGGAGCAGAAGAGACCTCGGGGATGAATTCTGAGGGGATAAAAAGGTACCTTCTAAGAAAAGATATTCAACTGCTAAGCTCGACAGTGTCATCTCCACCAAATTCCAACCACTTGGGGTTGAAAACATAGATCTCGTTCCACGATTCTACTCCTGAAGAGATCATATTTATATTCAACATGCCTAATTTCATGCCCTTTTTAATGCCTTCACTTTTTAGAGCCCCTACAAATATGGGATCAAATATCTGTGCAATTACTCCCTGTACAATTGGGGATAGATATGTGATCTTCATACAAATATAAGTAATACCCATACAAGTGATTATATACCCCTACCCTCTAACTCCCCATGGATCATAAATTGAGAGTTTCCGGACCAATGCATTTTAAGTCATTTGAGATTTGGTGAAGGGGCCAGTGATTCACTTTGTAGAAGTGATAGGAGGGAGAGTAAGATTGCTAGACAGGTATGCTCACGGATGACATCAAGATCTAGGAGAAGGCACCATAACAACAGAAACTCAATAGGTGCATCAGCTATAGCATGATATTTGGCTTCAGTTCTAGTGTGAGAAACCATGACTTGCTTCTTGATAGGCAAATCCCCTAAGAAGATATAGAAGCTCATAGAAGAAAGGTGATATTGTCAGACCGTTAACCTAGACAACATTAGAGCAGGACATAACACTGGAGGTGAGGTTGTGGTCTTGAATAGATAAGAACACATTGTGCCATGATGATAGCACAAAAGGTGAAGGAAAATAACATAATGGACAAGTGGGGCACTGGCAAACTGACTCCCAACATGCAATGTATGGGCAATATCAGGACATGCGATTGTCAGATAAAAAGCCCTAACAAGGTGGTAATAGTAAGGGACATCAGTGAAAGTCTCACCACTGAAGGGCAAACCTTCAAATGAACCTCCATGGATGAGTTTGACACTGCCATTCCGGACACTAAATTGCTTAGCGATGAGTTTGACACTCCTGATGGGTATATATGGCTGCAAGAAAAGCATGAGCCTCTAGAGAGTAAAAGTCATCCAAAAGCATATAAAGAGCCATCTGATCACTGATGTCATATGGCTGGTGGTCCTAGGGTCTAAAGTCTAGGCACAAGCAGTATCAGAGGCAGAAGCAAACAGGGTATAAGGTGCAGAATTAGAGGAGAAATCAAGAATTGAAACATCTATTGAAGCTATTGACTCTAATTGCCAACTTGTTCCTGCTTAATGGCTAACTGAGCAAGGTTGAGTGTCCTAACGTAATGAACAGAGCAGCACCAGGTGGGCAAACTCTAAATTTGACTATAGCAATGGAACGAGCTACATGAGCTTACTAACTACACAACTTCGAACAAGCCTCTTTGACATTGTTGGCAACGATCAGAAGAAGTTTGTAAGGACTATGTAGTGTTGCATTGACAATGTGGCCAAGTAGAAGTGGCAACTACAGTCTCCAAAGCGGCTAGTGGAGGAAAGGATCTACAGATGAGTCTCCTCAAAAGTAAATTCAGCAAGAGCCCCACTCGAGACTGGAAGAGATGAATGAAGTGTCTGAGCTTGTAGAGACTCAAACTCAGAGTGGATTGCGTTGTGGAAATAATAATAATAATAATTGTCAACCACCATAGGTGAACTCAATGCACAAACTCTTTGCCATCATAGCACCAAGTGGGACCCAGCATTGACATTGAGAAGTGAAGAAATCCTGCATAAAGAACTCCCCCCAGGAACTAGCATCTAACTCTTGAATCTTGATGCAGCTAATTTTCATGGGCTTCACTGGTCTAAACAAACCAACTTGAAAGGGATGGCTAGCAATCACAAGTTGTACAAAGAAGATGCAGATCAGATCAAATAATATAATCAAAGACTATGTTATCAATGATTTTCTAGTCTGTGAGGTTATATCTAAGTAATAGACACTATAATGAAGCTGCTGAAGTTGTCGAGCTAGCTTGAGATGTCTGTGTGGACACTATAGGAGATGTTGTTAAAGTACTGATAGGCTCTGGAGCAGGTGTGGTACCATCTACACGACACTAAAGTCTCACTAACATAGTGGCTGCTCACATGACCAGTCAGTAATGGCAATAAGTTGAATATCCATATTCGTGATGTACGCAATACTTGAAAAGCCATAGGGACAGAGTGGAAGGTGACCCAAGTGGATAAAGGGGCAAGATATGACAAAAGAGATTCCACTAGATAAAATTAAAAAAAGGCTTTTAAAAGGGACCAAAGAAGCATGGGATGGTGACAAAAAACACGGATGTGATCAGAGCATCGGAATACCCTTGGATGGATATACAATGTGCTGTTGGTTGTAACCATATGGATGCTGACATCAGCCACAGAGTTTCTGACATCTGCAGGGCATAGCAGAGTGATTCGGTAACAAGTGGGAGGGTGCAGTGGACCAGCTGGAGAGAGGATGAACCAGCTGCTCATTCAGAAGAAACAGCAAAACAAATAGAGGAGAGTTGGTTCAGGAGAAAGAGGAAGAGCAATGGACTGGTTCAATGTGAACCAGTTTAACTTAAGTTAAACAGATCCTGGTTAAACTTAGAATCTATCAAATGGCATTTCATGCCCAAGGGGACCCCATGTTCTTTTCTCCTTCATCCAAACTTTCCTAAAGACCCTAGCTTCCTCACACAGTGTCTAATGATAGATAGAGCAAGCTGGAACATCAATTGCAGTGACTCTGGTTAAGTGACAGATTATGACTTCTGCATGGTTGACAGAGGGGTGTGATGATGGCACTGGGTGCAATCTACCTTGCTCTACAGATGGAAGATGATGTTGATGGTGCCAGTTGCAGCTGCGCACATGATGAGTAGACGACAGCAATTGCATTGAAGATGGCAGACAACAATGGTGATGGGCAGAGAAGTTTTCATCAGAATCCCTTTCCTTGTGCTGAGAAGTGTGAAGGTCCTTACGAGTCAGGTGAGAGGAAAAAATAGAAAGAGGACAAAACAGTGAAAAGGGTCTGCAATCTCAAGGAGTCTGCCATGTGAGAGGCAACAGTACAGATGAGATGGTCTTCATGAGTGATAGAGCAATGTTGAGGCCTTACTCTATTAAGAGGGAAAACACTAACATATCAGCAGGTTATGGTGTTCCTAATACAATTGGGAAAAGAATCTATATTCCTAATACAAACATGACTATTGACTAGACCCTATACAAGTAGCCCTAATACAATTCAGACTCTCTAACACATTAACCTAGATGTTAATTTCATTTTAGGCAAGTAGCCAATCATATGGACTATATTTTTGTTTATGTTCCCTCCTGATTCAATCACCAAGGTTAGATATCTAAAATGGTCATCTTGAGGAAGCAAAGAAAGCCGAACTGACGGCGAAGACGCAGAAGACCCAGACAAAGGGCAGCATGCCGAGGGCTCCCAAGGGCTCGAAGCTTGGAGGTGGCGGAGGAAAATGCTGAAGACTTGCCTGTCCCTTGCTGCGTTATCGTTTCGCTCAAGCAGGAACCCGGGTTGTGTTCTTTTATCATCGCATTGTTTTCTCGATATTGGCAGTCTGCACAGAAAAATATGATCAATTTTGATTTCCGCATAGTTAGGACAATCGTTTAGTTTCACCATTGAGCAGTTTTGTTGGTTTGGTTGTCGACATGTGGAAGGCCCGCGAATTTTAATGTGAGGAAGTCGGTCGCTTGGCATGGCAAAAAAAAAAAAGTTAGGGTAGCCCTACTCCGTCGTTGAACAAAGAGTTGACGCCAAAGTAGTAGTTCTAAGGAGAGAATAGCCATGGCATCTTCTTCTACCCCGTCAGGAGGCCACGAACTTGGTGTTCTCTCTGACCTGCCCGGCCACTTAAGCAACCTCATGAAGCAGGGCAAGGTATGGCTTGTGTGCAAAATTATTTATTATTATTTTTTGTTGTTTTCCTTCCATTTTTTGTGTATTTTGCAAGATCTTGTTTGTTTACTGATTTCTTTTTCTCTCTTCTTTCTTCTAAATGGTGCAGCCTGTGCCTACTTTTCCTGGGGCAAGACACGCCCACCGCTATGGCTGGCTCCATGATTTGATGGCAGCAATCACTCCCGCCATGAGGGTATTCATGCACCAATGGCACCTAATCCGCCTGGTCATCATGGCGAAGCGCTTCAACAGCATGAGGTGGAACTGGGAATCATTAGCAGCACTAATCGAGTTGTGGCATCCAGATATGCACACTTTCATCTTCCCCGAGTTCGAGGCCTCAGTGCTGGTAGAAGAACGAGACTTCATCTTCCAGTGGAGTGACTTGGAGGTGGGCGAGCTGATTGACCTTCCTCCCTGGGATGAGATCCTAGCAGAGATTGTGAGAGACAAGCGTGAAGTTCGCCGGATGACAGACCAACGTGGGATCCTAGTTGACCGCCTAGCAGGGTGGCTTGTGGGCCATGTGAAAGATAAGGCAGTGGAAGCAGATCGACTGATGCGTGGTGTGACATTATGCTTGGGCGGGGTGTTACTCTTCCCTACGTCAGGTGACGTGCTGAGATGAGAGTATGTGGGACCCCTAACTCTCCTATGGATAGGACGTTTCTCAGGCTGTGCAGGCTCATATGTACTATGGACTCACTCAGATGAGCCTAGGTGGTAGTGCCATGGGGAGTCTCTACCTTCTGCAGCTGTGGATGGAAGTCCACCTGAGTTTTGATTTTGACAGTGAGGTGGCCACTACTTCCCGGATCTTTGAGAAGAGCGCCATCTACCCCGCGAGGGCTATCTTTGGCCCTAAGGATTAGGTGATATGCAAGATAGCACTACTGAAGACCAGAGATGACTGGCGAGACTACCTGAATTTCCTGCTTGAGGATGAGTTCATGTTTGTGCTGATGATGTATTGACATGAGGAATTTAGAGTGCGCGGATCATTAGAGTAGGAGTTATGGCTTGTGGGGGCCAAGAACTTGGTATTGTACTAGGGGCACCATTGTCATTGCCATGTGGGATTGCCCAGATGGATCCCATGGGCAGCTTCGAAGGGAGCATTGATTACAAAGCGCCTCCTGGGAACCGATGCGGATCAACAGTGACTAGATAGGATCGGGAAGGCATGGAGATGCCATGCCACCGTGGTGAAAGCTAGAGTGGACGTAGAGGAGGGTAAAGATGAATTGAGGGGCTATGTGGGCTACCTACAAAGCTTTAGGCCGACCGTGAATGAATTTTCCATGAGGAGGCATACCTGAATTAGAGTCTGTTCAGCATTTTTCTTTATGGTTAAAAAATAAATGGGCTTTTGTTTTGAACAATGAGGTTGTGGATGGTTGTGAAAATTAGTAGATGGAATGGGATGGTATGAATTTATGTGAACGAACTTGGATCATTTTTTATGTTTTTTGCGGCCTATCACTCTATGATGTCCCAAAGATTATGTGGCGGCAGTAGGCATGGCGGGACCTGGCATAATTGCAGGGGTTGATGAATCGACAGAAGTCGTGGAATCTTAGCCACTTGATGCCGACAAAGAGCAACCCCCGGAGAAGAGTAGCCCTCCCTTGATAGAAGCGGGGGAAATTGTTGAAGGAGAAGCCGGGGGTCCCAGGGCCTTGGCCCTTGTTACTGATACTGCCTCTATGGAGGTTAGTCGGGCTGATTGCTAGGAGCAAGTGTCCTCGACCATTGAGGTTCTTGGTGCAGCTCCACCCCGAGAGGTTGGCAAGGAGGTTGCTGTTGTCGAGACTTTGCCTGCTATATCGACTGTTGGGGTTGATTCTAGTGCAGGTGCCCTGCAAATTATGCTATCATCGTCTTCTGAGGCGAGTGATGATATCTGGGCCGCCGTGGATAGCAGGGTAGATTTCCAGCTTCCTGAGACATCACCACTTGTTCTGCAATCATCGAGCGACCTGGTGTGGCAGTTCTTGGGAACCCTTCAGCAGACCATAACAACCAGCCGGGATCTGACTTATGTGCAGCTGAGGGGCTTGGTGGAGCACCTTTCCCGCTCGCTGCTAGCTTTTGGTTGCCCCATGGACGATTGGATGCCACGGGTAATATTACAACTGAAATATGTCAATAGACGGGAATTTCTTGGCCGAGAAGTAGCTGATCAATTGACGGCCATAAAACTGGAGCGAGCTGAAAGCCGAACCGCTCTTGCCTCTTTGAGAGGGACCGCGGAGGAGCTGAGGGGTGCAGCCAGCATGTCTTCCCAGTGCCAAACTTCTTTGACAGCTAAGATAGCTGAACTGGGTGCTGAACTGGGTGATGCTGAGAATGAGCTATAGGAGACTGACCGTCAGGAAGTCCTGAGTATAGAGGAGGCCGAGTTGGCCGAAGGACAAGCTGCTTCCCTCGAAGAGAAATTATCACAGCTGGAAGCCATGGAGTCTCAACTGTAGGAACTTACCCGTCACCCTTCCTTGGGCATCTTGGAGCTGAAGGACATCTTCTGACGTCCACTGTAGTTGCCTCCTTTGTTGACTTCTCTTCTCTTTTTGGTAGAGTTTTATGTACCTCGAGGGATGCCTCGGGTAATCATGTATTTTACTACCTTATGGCAATGAAATATCTTTATTTGCCTCTAAAGTGTGACTTCATTTTCTTCTCTCTTTTTTTTAGCCAATTAGCTCAGCCCGGATATATAAGTTACTAGGGCAAGAGAGCGCTCACGCCTTCAACAAAGGGGTGAGGGGTTCGCTCCATCATGGCGTAACTATTCTCAGGGCCAAACCTTGGCCAGTGTAGGTCGAATGCTCAAGGGTGAAGGTATAGTGGCCACCTAGGGCCAGAGAGTAAGGTCAGAAGGTCTATTAGCAGGCTTCGCCGATGGTGATGAAGTTGCTGGGAGACCCAAAGTATGTTCATTCCTCGATAGGGGTGGAGGACCCGAGTGAGATATAAGTTCATTGTCTTCCACGAACAATGAGGAGGGTCAAGGGTAGGTTTGTTGGTTGACACGGACAGAAGGTCCGGGCCGAGGGTTGATTCCGTCGATGGTGACGAAAACTGGGGGTAGGGTTCATTTATCGACATAGGTTGAATGTCGAAGCAAAATTGATTTGTTCATTAACAAGAACGAAAGATCCAAGTTAAAGAGTACTGACTGGTCTTGCCGATGGTGACAAGGGTCAGCGACGGTTTGTTCATCGACATTGGTTGAATGTCGAAGCAAAGGTTTACATATGAACAAGGATGAAAGGTCCAAGTTAAAGAGTACTGACCGGTCTTGGCGATGGTGACATGGGTCAGCAATGGTTTGTTCATCGACATTGGTTAAATGTTGAAGTAAAGGTTTGTTCATTAACAAGGATGAAAGGTCCAAGTTAAAGAGTACTGACTAGTCTTACCGATGGTGACAAGGGTCAGCGACGATTTGTTCATCGACATTGATTTGTTGTCCCTCTAGTTTTGATGATGACACTACGCAACCCCCATTGCCCATGCCCTCTCCACTACCATCTCCCTTACATTCCCACTCCCCTCGGCATCCACCCTACCCGAAGTGGGCTCTTCACCCTCTGTTGCCAGAATCCTTTACAGATGTGTTCAGGGCCTTGATGGCCACCCAGGTAGTGCAACTCCCTCCAGCTATGCCTCGCCAACTTGTAGTCAGAAATTTGCTCCATTTCTGTGAGTTTCATCGTCAACAGGGACATTTGGTTGAAGATTGTCCCGAATTCTGAGAATACGTTTATGGTCTGGAGAATATTAAGATGATTGACTGGAGGATCATGAACCAAGTCATTTCGGATCTCCACAACAAGTAGCCACAGCAGCAAGAAGTGTCGCCTAAGTAGCCATCTCCATCCCAGGACCAGGGGCACCCTGGTGATTCTTTAGTTAATAAAACACCTGCTCTGTCACCTACTTCTTCTTCTGTTCCATCCCCGACACCCATCCAAGCCTCCGTTCAGGCAAATACCCCTCTTGCACCCTTCTTTTCCACCACCACACCTGTCCCCAAGGCCCCTCGACGTGTCGTAACGATATGCCGAAGAGTGCCACATCCTGCCACGTCTCCCACCTCACCACCATTTTCACCTTCTCCGCTTTCACCATCACTATCTCCATCAACCACATCACCCCCTTCGCTACTTCCCTTGCCCTCGCCATCCCCTTCACCATCGTCACCCTCTCCACTATCTTTGCCATCCCCTTCGCCATCATTGTCCGAGCCTGAGCAGGCCAAACTCAAACCCCCATCCCCACCTTTACCATTACCTCCACCTAGGCCTATCATCACCAGTATCCCTCCGTCGCTCGCATTACCTCCACCAACACCCTTCAGACCTTTTTCTTCTAACCCCTCTCTGTCACTTCCTGCCTTACGGAGTAGGTGCACGTTACCTTTGGTGCCCCTCGGGTCCAGTTCCCGAGGAGATGATAAGTCAAGCTGGGCTCTGATCATGCATGCTAAGACCCAAGAGTACATTTGTCGTATGTCGGTCCGAGTCCAGGTCCCTACCGGTTTTGGGAACAAGGAGCCTTCATTTCTGAAGATAATTATTAAAAGAAGCTCCTCGGCGCTAGTACTAGTTTCTTCCCATGTGAGGCCAGTGGCAATCTCGTTGCTCACCGGGGAATTTGCTATTGATGTTATTATCTCCCCTCACTCGGTGGGCGTCCAGGTCACTAGCCAAGCTGGAACCTCTACTCAAATGGTGCTAACCCAGGCGGCCACCAAAAGCTTAATGAATGTTATGTTCAACGGGCAATTGGCCGTCTTTTCAAGATTACCTAGGGGCATTCTACATTTGCTATCTCCTCTCCCTCAGTTCATGGATGAAATGACCACGGCAATGCCACGCATTACTCCCTCTCAGTATTGGCCTACGCTTTCCGTAAGGGGATTACGCTTCATGCCCAATTACCAAGCAGAGGTGCCAGATCCCAGGCTCCTAGTGCCAAGCAACAAGACTCCCTGGTTTTCTAATCAACACCAAAAGGAGCTGATTGTGCAGGAATGTTTGCTCGGGGTCAGTGCCACAAGTCTAGGGGCAACCGCCCCGATAAAGTGGCATGTTCATAGTCGAGCCAGGTCATCCGCCAGGTAGGCCTGTTATTTGAGAAGACATGCTAAATCAAGAAGCTTGAAGGCCCGAGTCTGTGCCAGGCGAGTTTATTCCAAGAAGATTTCAGCCAAGAAGAAGCGGCGACGAAAGTTCAGGGGACGCCAGCTTTGTATTCAGGGGCTCACTCCACCTCCCTCTTCCGTCCGTCCCTCATTTTTTCTGCTCAGTTCCTATCCTTGGGTGGTATGCTTTCTGCCGCCTAGCCCCATTTCTATCATCTTGCCTTCCCCTCCTGAGTCCTCCTACCCTCGCTCATTTCCTCTTGCTCAGCATCTCCAGAGTTTCCCTGTCCTCGTCCTTCTAGGTCTCAATCTACGTCAATTTTTCATCTGAATCCCGAGACATCACCTGATTCTTCCTCAGGACGTTCGTCTACCTAGGACTCGTGATGGATTTGATGCGATATGGGTGATTGTCGACAGATTGACAAAGTCTACTCATTTCTTATCTATCAAGTTCAAGTGGACAGTTGATGTTTTAGCTGCTTTATATATGAAAGATGTTGTGAGACTCCATAGAATACCAGTTAGCATTGTGTCTGATAGAGACTCCAGATTCACTTCGTATTTTTGGAAGGGATTGCAAGAATCTTTGGGAACCCGTCTGAACTTCAGCACTGCTTTTCACTCACAAATAGATGGACAGACTGAGAGGACCAACCAGATAGTGGAAGATATGCTTAGAGCCTGCATAATTGACTTTGGAGGCGGTTGGAGTGATCACTAGGCCTTGGTTGAATTCGCCTACAACAACAGTTATCAAGCCAGCATTCAGATGGCTCCGTTTGAAGCTTTTTATGGAAGAAGCTGTCGATCCCCCTTATGTTGCAACGAGGCAGGTGAGAAGCTATGGCTGGGACTAGATCTCATTTTCGAATCATCCAAGAATATCCATATTATCAGAGACCGGATGCATGTAGCACAATCAAGACAGAAGAGTTATGCTGACAATAGAAGTAGAGCCTTGGAATTTCAGGTCACTGAGCACGTGTTTCTGAAGGTTCTCCTATGAGAGGGATTAGAAGGTTTGGCATTCAAGGCAAGTTGAGTCCATGATATTGATGCGGGATGACAATGAGACTCGACATTGTGGACGCATTCCTTGGACTTCTACTAGATGACGCAACTAGAGGATCGACGAGACCAGCAACTACACGACCAAGTCATCACCTAACATGGCTCCCGAAGGGACAAAGATGCCCCAAAAATAAGAAGCACTCGCTCATGGTCGTCCCCAGCGAGGGAAACGTGTCGATCTGTACGGTTGAGAAACCGACGTTGAGTCTTGGGTGGTCGGCTCACTCTCATAATCGAAATGAGTCACGGGACAGGTCTCACACTCACAACTCACAGCGATGATCAACTACAGCGACCTAGGTGCCTAACATGCTTACAAGCAGTGGCATCAAGAGCCTATAATAGAAAAGCAAGCAACTAAAGTGGGGGTGCAGGTGTACCTCCACACGTCGGACGTGGGGAAGATGATCCCGGCCGAGCCCGTACTCTCGGCACAACAATTGATAATAATTACAAAGGTGATGATTTCTACCCACTCCACGCAGGGAGGTAAAGGGCTACACACGGGACCTGGGAGTAACGCGTTCGGGTTGACGGGCAGCACTCGGGGTCGCTTTGACGGTGGCACGTGCTAGTTCTCGTGGGGCCCACATCCTGGTTGGTGGACCAGGGACACCGAAGGCTACTGTTGCATCAGTGACTCCTGGTTGGGTAGTCCCGGGGGTGGAGGCGTGCTGGTTGGCCTCGCGAAAGGCGAGGCGGCCGCCTCGGGGGTGGCCGTCGGGGGCCGTCCACGAATCGGAACCGCTATTCTATTGCGCGCAACCTGGAAAGAATTACAGCTGCAGTCAGCCCCGATGTCAGAATGATGCGAGACTAACGGCATTGGAAAGCTCTCTCGAAGATCTTCGATCTCAGGCTGGACCTGGAATTCTGAATGATCTGGGTTGGCCGCTGGTGAATTTGGAGTTTGCAGGTTTACAGATCTGGGACTGACAGGGCTGACAGTGAAGTTTCCTGAGAACTGGTGTGGACTATGAAGTAGATGGTGGACCTAGGTGTTGCACCCTTCATGAAACTTGTGGAGCGTGAAGTAAGGAAAACGAGGCTATTTTTTATAAAGGACTTTATAGAGGTATGGATTTTTGGTGGATTTTCTAGTGGTCAGGGGTCAGGTCTGGGAAGCTGGGGGGACAGACAGAAAATGGGAGTTTGCAGGAATTTTTAGGATGGGTTAGAAAATTTCTAAATTCATGGGAAACATATGTGATATGGGATTTGATGGGCAGAAACGCCAGTTAAATTTTTATGGGATTTGGTGGAGGTTAGAGGGGGTTAAGGGTTCAGATGGTGGCTTGCTGGACTGAGATCTGAACGAGTGGACAGGAAGTCCGGACTAGGGATGTTGACCGATCTTGCCGATGATGACAAGGGTCAAACCTGGGTTTTTTTATCGGCATTGGTTAAATGCCGAAGCAATGGAAGTTTATTTGTTAACAAGGACGAAAGGTCCAAGTTAAGAGAAATGTCGACCGATCCTGCCGATGATGACAAGGGTCGAACCTGGGTTTATTCATCAACATTGGTTAAACGCCGAAGCAAAGGTCTATTCATTAACGAGGACGAAAGGTCCAAGTTAAAGGAAATGTCGGTCGATCTTGCCGATGATGACAAGGGCCGAACTTGGGTTTATTCATCGACATTGGTTAAATGTCGAAGCAAAGGTTTATTCATTAACGAGGATGAAAGGCCCAAGTTAAAGGAAATGTCGACCGATCTTGCCGATGATGACAAGGGCCGAACACGGGTTTGTTCATCGACATTGGCTAGATGCTGAAGCAAAGGTTTATTCATTAACGAGGACGTAAGGTCCAAGTTAAAGGAATGTCGACCGATCTTGCCGATGATGACAATGGTCGAACGCGAGAAGATCGGTCGACATTGGCTAAATGCTGAAGCAAAGGTTTATTTATTAATGAGGATGAAAGGTCCAAGTTAAAGGGAATGTCGACCGATCTTGCCGATGATGACAATGGTCAAACGCGGGTTTATTCATCGACATTGGCTAAATGCCGAAGCAAAGGTTTATTCATTAACGAGGATGAAAGGTCCAAGTTAAAAAAAATGTCAACCAATCTTGCCGATGATGACAAGGGTCGATAGCCAGATTTATTCATCGACATTGGCTAAATGCCAAAGCAAAGGTTTATTTATTAATGTGGATGAAAGGTCCAAGTTAAAGAAAATGTCTGTCGATCTTGCCGATGATAACAAGGGCCAAACGTGGGTTTATTCATCGACATTGGCTAAATGCCAAAGCAAAGGTTTATTCATTAACGAGGACAAAAGGTCCAAGTTAAAGGAAATGTCGACCGATCTTGCCGATGATGACAAGGGTCGAATAGGGGAAGGTTTATTTTTTAACAAGGATGAAAGGTCCAAGCTAAGGGAAATGTCGACCGATCTTACCGATGGTGACAAGGGTCGATGACAATTTGTAGAAAAGGATCTCTGGCGGGACTTTGTGGTGATTATCCTTTTCGAAGTTTCATTAGGATTAGGGTAGAGCAGACCTTTTTTAAAATTATCACATTATCAACTCAAGCACCCTTTCGGGTTTTCGCCAAAGCCTGCCCCCTCTTGCTTTTGCCCACGCGCCCATGCCAGTTTTCACATGACAAGATACCCAATTTTGCTTGCAATGCTCTTGCGGGTTTTCGTCATAGCCAGGTTATTATCATTTTTGTCCTTATCCTGATGTAGGAACAAGGACAGTGGGGCACCTCTATTTTAAGCCACAATTTTTTCTTTTCTTTCTTTTTTTAACACATGGTAGAAGAATGCTTCCAGGTCTAAATGTGATATTGACCCTTGGTGATGGTAGACAGTTACTGATTTAGGCACAGGGCCTTGTGTCAGTAAAGCCGTTTATTCGTCGGCGAAGGGATAATGCCAGCACAAAGTGGAAACTTAAGCTAGCTCAGGCGTAAGGCCCGTGGCGGCGATATTGTTGCAGGATCAGCTAGGACACGAAGTCTTTCGGTGGAAAATGGGTTTATTCGTTAGCAAGAAGGTAAAGCTAACGTGGAGGATGAATTTCCACCAATTCAGACGTAAGGTCCATCAGAGATGTTGTATAACAATTGGCTAGGACACAAAGTGTTGCATCGAAGAGGGGTTTATTTGTTAGCTGGAAGATATTGCTAATGCAAAGGATGAATTCCCACTGATTCGGACGTAGGGACCGGAATGGTAGTCTTGACATGATAGTCGGCTGGGACACGATGTCTTACGCCGAAAAGGGTTTATTCGTTAGCAAGAAGGTAATGCTAACGCAAAGGAAGAGTTTCCAGTGATTCGGACGTAAGGCCCGCAATGGTGGCATCGTACATGTTATTTTCTTAGTATAAGTTCTTACTGCCACTGCTAGAGAGCATGTTAGGATCCTAGCTCTTCGACAAATCACTCACCGCTGTGAGAGAGAAAGTGAGATCCGTCCCGTGACCCGACCCAGGCACGAGAAAGAGCCGACCACCCTAGCTCACTGCCGGTTTCTCAACCGTGCAAGTCTGACGCTTCCCTCATTTAGGGACGAACACGAGCTTGCTAGAGTCCTAGGTATGCATTTCAAATTGGCATCGAGTCCATCGTCTCGTCCTGCATCAAGATCTCACAGGGTTGGAGATCTTTGACAGTGGGGAATCCTTGGAGGCCTTCCTCCGCAAGACATGCTGGGAATCTGCAGTGCCGTTCTCATTCGTGGAAGGTGTCTTCTCATCCGTGGAAGGGGAGTTGGTGCATGTTTCCATTACAGTAGAGTCCTTGACGGAGGGCTCTCTCTGGCGGACAGCTCTCGAAGGATTGATTTCGTTATCATCCAGCTCAAGCAAGACTTCCTCATCAGCTCTTTGGATAGACGCCACCTTCTCCTATGCTTCCACAACAAGGAGGATTTTCTCCAGGTCCTCCTCAAGGACACTCTCTTTGTCAAAGGCAGACCCTTCTCCTTCTTTAAATGTCTATCAACTTCTCCACAGATGTTGATTCTCCCTTGGTCCCTGTTTGGGTTGAAATGCCAGGACTCCCTGCTAATTTTTCAATGAAGCTATGCTACTCTCAATCGCCAGAGCCATTGGTTCCCCCCTCAAGGTGGATCACAATACTCTCTATCACACCCAGACACATGCTACTAGAATCTGTGTTCTTCTGGATGTTTCCAAGAAGCCTCCAGCTCGGGCCTAGGTTGGGTATGGTGGTGGTGGTTACTGGCAGCAGCTGGAGTACCTTAACCTCCAAACCTTCTACACCAACTACTTGCGTCTTGGGCACCCAGTGCTCTAGTGCTCCAAGCCCCCTGCTACTATGTCTGCGGAGCCTCCGCCCAAGCCTGCTTTGGACTGGCCTGGGGCCTCTCATATGCGGCACTATGCTCATGTACCTGCTGGGCCCTCTGCCCTTATCCAACGGTAGTCCTTTGCTAGCTCCTAGGGTGTGACATGCTTGGCTGCTGTGGATTCCGTCAACGCGCCTCTTCCATCGCCTACAGGCAACCATGGCTTAGCTCCCCCAGCACTGTTTGAACGGGTTGCTGCCCCCCCCCTCCTTGGGTCTGACTAGCAATCCTATGGCTGTGGCACCCGCCTCGTCTCCTGATCTGCCTTCCGAAGTGGGGGCCTTGCAAGATCCCCCGCCATCGTAGCGTTGAGGCATCAAACCAGAGCTCTGACTTGCCCATTTCCAGCGTGGATGATGGCTCAGTGCAACATCGACTTCCTATGCAGGCTGGTCTTCTTGTCGTCTCTGATGAGGTGGATCCTCATGCAAAGCACTCAATTGTGGGCCCCTAGCTATGCTCTGTAGTCGTGTGGGGGGACTCACCATATTCCTCCAAAGGTCTATCAAGGAGGGGTAGACCTCCCATCTCCTGTGCTCCACCAATTTGCAGCAGTCGCCATGAACGCTGTAGCTGTGCCCTCTGCTGCTGCGAGCCATTCACCCTCTGTTGCTACAGTTGCTGGTGCGGGCCTTGCCATCCTCCGGGAAGGTGGCAAGGGGACTGGGTCCCTTCTTGTGGCTGATGTCTCTCCTCTTTCGGCTATTTCTGGAGATGTCTGAAGTCCCGCGATCAATAACACCCAAGAGGGGGGGTGAATTGGGTGATGGCAAATTTTAAATTTGAGTTGGATAGATTTGAACTTATGTGAGATTTGTCTAGAGGGGAAACACTTAGTGAAGCAAGTTTATACGGATTAATTGCTGGAGATGATATGCTAATGTAAGTAACGTAGAATGGAGGTAGAAGAGAAGTGTCACGCCCCGATGCGGAAACTCAGAGCGTACAGACAGATACGAGCTAGCACTAACAATATTATTTGTAAACTAAACAATTGCTCAATTTCTAAAGTGAGAAACACTTCCATGGTCTATTTGTAATGACAGTTGTTTGTCATGACAGTTGTGCAGTGGAGTCGATGAGAATGCTGCAGGTGCTTGTGCACAGCTTGTGTTTGCACCCATTGATGAGTCTTTTGCAGATGATGCTCCTTTGCTGCCGTCGGGTTTTCGTGTCATTCCATTAGATCCTAAAACAGTTCAGTGACTTAGCTTCCCATCTCTTTGTGATGCATTTTGTTGAAGATTCGTGGCATTAGAAGTTTGACAGAAACGTCATTTTCTTTCTTGTGCTATTGTAACTTAAACTCACCTATGAAATTTCATATTTTGTTTTACTTTCCTGTTTACTTTGACCTTAATTTTTTGATTAAAAAAAATTATGCAGCACTTCTTCGTTGGATATTTTGTCACTTATGTTGCTGCTATATCCCCTTTGGAGCTGTTGGCTCTGCGCCACTAGTTTTCATTTAAATATGTTCATCTAGATAATCTGCCCTAGTGGTGTGCTGTAGGAGGGGAATGTGGCAACCCGAACCCTTGATCTGGCATCAACTCTCGAGATTGGACCCGGCGCAGCGGCGCGTTCTGCCAATGAATCATCTGCATACAGATCTGTCCTTACCATTGCTTTCCAATTTACCTTTGAAACCCATCTCCAAGATCATGTGGCAGCAATGGCGCGTCAATATGTGAGAAGCGTTATTGCTTCTGTGCAGAGAGTTGCCATGGCAATAGCACCTTCTCCTCTGGGCTCGCACATGGGTATAAAACCACTGCCAGGTTCTCCGGAGGCACTTACACTGGCACAATGGTTATGCCGGAGCTACAGGTGAGCTTATTATTCATTTAAGATTTCACCATGAATTAATATTTTCTTGTATGTGCTTTCAGTGGTTACCCTCAACATTCGTCATGCATGTTCTCTTTCTTAATCCAATGTGTTTTCAGCGTTGCACTGGAGTCGATTGTGTCCACACCGGAAATTTAGGAAGTGGAATTAATGTTGGGACATGATGTTGTTCATGTATTTTAAGTGGATCCTAGCTCCTGTTTTTTGTGTGTATTTCAGAAGAGGGCAGTTGTAGATCACACCACATTTGGCATATTTTAGCAATTGAATGAGCCTTGAACCAACCCCCCCCTTCTTATCCACTATTCTCATATGGTCTCTGTTTCTTTCCTCCACATTCTGTAGGCTACATACTGGAGTGGAGCTCCTCAAGGCTGATTCCCAAGCTGGAGGAGATTCCTTGCTGAAACTCCTCTGGCACCATGCTGATGCAATCATATGCTGTTCCTTCAAATCTAATGTATCCCGTCGTCCCCTGTTATTATTATTCCTTTCTCTTTCAGTTACAGATGTGTTGCTTCATTCAAAGTGCATTCTCTTGTGCTGTACATCACATGGCATCCGCGTTTGACAAGAGTGTTGAAAAACCTCAGGCTTCTCCACCTGTTTGTACCTTTGGAAATCAAGCTGGCCTGGACATGCTGGAAACCACCCTCGTTGCGCTTCAAGATATCACTCTGGACAAGATACTCCACGATGGCGGGCAGAAGATTCTATACGCGGAGTTTTCGAAGATCATGCAACAGGTCAGTGCCGGAGCGTTAATAACTGTTGGATGCTCCCAGTGGGGGGGGCTAAGCTAATGACATCACATCAGAGAGAACAAATTCATGTTTATTTACACCACAATGCATCAATCAAATGCAGGGATTCACCTATCTGCCAGCTGGGATCTGCTCGTCGAGCATGGGAAGGCCTGTGTCTTACGAACAAGCTGTGGCATGGAAGCTGCTGGACGAAGAGGATGCCAACCATTGCTTGGCCTTCATGTTTGTGAACTGGTCTTTTGTCTAGAGTTCCCCTCGCTCAACAGAGACTGTCATCTGTTGTTTTGGTTTTGAGAAGAAATAAAGAAAGAAATGATTGGTGGGCAGTTTGCAAGGTTAAGACAAGGCTTTTCTCAGATTATGAGTTGGATTTGACTGAAACAGTAGAGTTGGATGTGAATGCCGAATTCTTTCAATCAGACTTGGGTGATTTCATGTTGATATGAAGATACCTACTGGACAAGTGTGCTCATTCCCTACTTTTCTAATCTTTTTAGGAAACTCTAGCGGTACGGATTCAGATTATTCAAATGATGGATCCGAGGGCAAGAGCGAAAGAAGATCGAGTGAAGCCTTAGATTGTTATAGTGTCAAGAGTCAAGTTGTAATTTTCCTTTTTATTGAGTTTAGAATTAAGGGTGTCAAAGTCATGCATCCATAAAAGCCTGTGATTATCATTATTCAATTAAGTTAGATTTATGAGCATAGGACCTTATGCATTCCTCTTTTATGTGGATGTTTATTGCGCTCTGAGTATATTGCTAGCTTGAGGTATGTTACCGACTGCTCACGTCCTCGATTTACTTTTGCTGTACATATATCTCGGGACGTGACACAAAATGTGTATATTGTTGGAACCCTAGTTTTGATAATGATAAGTTATGAATCATGTTAAATCTGAAATGCATATGAACCTTCTTTTGAAAAAGACATATTTTGTCTTAATGACAAAATAGAGGGTAACGTACATTTCCTCCATTCTCTCATCAAGTCAGTGCATGTCTGCAGTTAGAGTATCAAGGTCGATGCATGTTTTTCATATAGCTCAACATAGGTAGACGCACGTCTTCGCATAGTGCAGAACAAGGTCGGTGCATGTCTTTGCCTTAGCTATACTAGGGTCGCAGCACATTTCTCATCAAGCATAGCATGTCTGTGCACATTTGCATATAATGCTCTAGGTCGATGCATACTCTGTGCTAGTTCTTTTAAGGTCCACGCTCATGCATTGTCAAGTCGGTGCAAAGTTTGGAAGAACTCTTATGGAGTTTGTGCACATTTGCCTTGCATCTATACAAGGTCGGTGCACATTTGCCTTATGTCCATGCAAGGTCGGTGCACATTGTGCCTTGTGCTAAACAAGGTCGATGCACATTTTGCATTATGCATAAAGAGGTCAGTGCACATTGTGCCTTGTGCTAAACAAGGTCAGTGCACATTTTGTATTATGCATAATGAGGTCGGTGCACATTGTGCCTTGTGCTAAACCAGGTCAGTTCACATTTTGCATCCAACATATAAGGTCGGTGCACCCTTTTCAAAATCGGCCTATAAAGTCAAGGCACGTGTGTTAGACATAAGCACAAGGTTTGTGCACATTCATGCTCTATGGCTATCAAGGTCGGTGCACATTACCATTTGCACATACCAAGGTCGATGTTCATTTTCATCATCCCATCTAGAGTCTGAGCGCATTTGTACCTTTGCACATGCACAGTATTTAGAGTCAATGCATATGCGATCTGTGCATGTTTCACGTCAGTGCATTCTTTGCATCAAGGTTAATGCTCATGCTAGACTAAGGTAGAAGTTGTTACTGTCCTCATGCTACCAAGTCTGTACATCTTCTGTCATGCACTAAGGCATTTTTCAAAACATCTGTATGGCAAGTCAGATCATATATCTTCATTTCATTTTGCTTAAATATAAACTCTGATATACAATGTGTTTCCTAAAATGCTTTAATCTGATTGGCAGAACTTAAAGTAGTGCACATGAAGCCAAGGCTCACTTATTGAGGCACGTGATCCAAGGTTACGAGATCCCAAGAAAGTAAGTGGCATGTGATCCAAGGGAATTCTCCTACTAGATCTATCTGACACGTGGGCAGCAAGCTCTTAGTCAACTAACACGTGGAAAGGATTTACTAGAGATCTATTGGCGGGAATCTTCCCTCCACGTGCCAAGCAGACTTCTCTGAAGGGACCACGAAGTATCTCTGATGCTCTATAAATAGAAGTCCTCTATCATCTAAAAAAGAAATCACAATTAGAATCACGAGAGAACCAGAGCGATAGCATCTGAAGTGATCCAGAAAAGGGGAGAGCCAAAGTGAAGAGAGAATAGGAAGAAAGAGAGAGTTCCAGAGAGACTTCCAGTAGCGAGAGGAATAGAGCATCGGCTTTGAAGACCTCAAGATCATGCGTGGGATAATTCTCTTCATGCTGTTTAAGGCTCCTCATCTTTATAGAATAAGGAGAGCTCCTCTGGAATTGGGAAGTCTTCGCCTTCTTTAAGACGGTGAGCCATCTCCCGAAGCCATTGCAGGAGGCGGGCTTTCCGCCCAAGCTTGTCCCAAAGAATGTATTCGTCCAGAGTGACTGTCCTAGTGGGACGAGAGAGAATGTATTCCTTCAACTCATCAATAAGCTTTTGGAGTTGTTGCAGAGGGGTTGGCTCCTTAGGAGCCTCCATAGCTGCTGCTTGTTCAGCTTGCTTCTTCAACCGTCTCTTCAAGTTCTTCCGACGGTTCTTCTCCTGCTTCTTCTGACGCATTGTCTCTTGGGAAGAAAGCGGGCCTCGCTTAGGAGGTGGGGCTGGTTTGCCCGCAGAACTTTGTTTTCTGATCCGGGCCGGCTCCTTAGGAGCCGTAGTACCACGGCTCTTTCTGGGAGCAACCTTTGTCCAGTCGGCCTCATCAGGTTGAACCTGGAAGGTGGCATTAATTGCCTGAGCAATTACTCCAGGCGGTAGCTCCTGGAACTCTGCCAGTGTGGAGTGGGGCCTTTGGGGGCTTTTTGGCTCCACCACCGCCTTTGCTTGGGCTGGCGGTTTTGTTTGCTTGAGCTGAGGAGGTCTTCCTTCAATCGGCGGCCTCGCTAACTTGGCGGGAGCTTTGGCTGGAGGTTCTGACACTTTGGCCTTGCCTTTATCATCTGGCCGAGGGTTCTCCCTTATGATAATGCCATGCTGACTCGGCCTGGGATGGGCCTTGGAACCCTCCCCCGCGGCTTGGCCTCCTGCGTTCTAGACCTTAGACCCCTTAGGGGTAGCCTTGCCTATAGTGAGTAATGGGAATTCATCATTTTCCGCAGGCTCGCTTGGTTGGACCAATCGGGAGAAAGCCTCAGTTTCTCGCCGAACTTGCTGGAGAGTTTCCCTGGCAGCCTCTGCGAGACGCAACCTTGCCATGGAGTTCCCCTGCACATCGACAACCCCCTTTTGAATGAGGGCTTCAATGAAGTCCTAGGCATCCGGACATTGCCGGGTAGGGTGAGACACCCTTGCATGATACTTGCAATAGCGGGGGTCGCTCCTGGCCGTCTCATTGTAATAAGACGGCGGGTGATGTGTCAACACCCAACCATCCTCCAGAAGCTTGTCAAAAATCTTCTCAGTGTCTTCCTTGAGAAACGAACACTAATGGGAGGGTCGCCACCCTGGGTACCAGAGTGTAGACTTAGGAGGCTGGGAACTAGCTCCATGGGAACTGACCCCCTCTTCCTGTGGCTCGGAGAGCTGGAAGGCCGCTGCAGTGTGAACGACATTGACAGAGAAGTGAAAAGCCCCCCGTGCATGCAGTTGCGGCGGATTGACCAGAGATTCACCCATATTGACTTTTCCTCGTCTGATTAAGTCCTCAGGGAGGTCCTTGAATGGCTCACAATCGTGGACGATGTGGCCTACCACCTCATGATATGGGCAACAGCCCTGATGAAAGGCCGCCCCGGGTGCCTGCTCAAAAGGCGATGGGGTAATCAATCCCGCGCGCTTACACGCAAAGAAGATGTCCCGGGTCTTCTCGAGTGGGAAAGAGTATAACTTCTGCTCAGGCCGCCCACCCGCGCGTGGCTGCTCCACACCCTGAGGTGAGTCTCCCTCGTCTTCAGATGAACTTGAGGACTCTTCAGAGAGCCAACGCCTGAGCAGAGCTCGACCGGTAGGTGATGCACCTGTTTCCCGTACATGGGCAGGAGCTAACCCCCTGGTAAATGGGCCGGAAGGGAAAGTAGCCAACCGCCGGTCAATGCTTTCCAGGAACTGCAGCAGACGCCTCTGTTCCTGCTGCAATTGGCGGATTTCTCACTGGACGCTCCGGATGACCCTCCGCAGAGCCAAGCACTCTGTAAATGAAGGAGGGGTGGCTCTAGGGCCAGTGTTGGACTGTCGATTTGAAGGTCCGGTTTCGAAAGCATTGGAGCTCGAAGCCATTGCCGCCATATAGACCACATTGGCCGAGCGGCTCGATCGACTCCACAACAACAACACTGCTGGACCCCATACAGAATCAAGTCAGTCCGCACTCAGATATTACATCTGATCGAGTCGCAAGGTACTCTACCAGGAAAGAAGAGTACGGCAAGCTACTGACAGAATAACGGTCCAAGATAGAGACACAAATCATATAGACATAGCACTCAGAAAAATGACACAATGGCAGCATTCGCAGGATTCTGGCTCTGTACAAGACACAGGGTCATGAGATATAACTGCAAGCAGGGTCACATCAAGGCACAACAGCAGCCAAACACATGACCACAGGGAACTAGTCATGCATCAGACCGCTCACTGAGAAAGACCCACGACGACAAGAATCGACAAGAAAAGCAATAATCTCAGGGAATGCATCTCAAGGACCACAAACACGTCTCAAGAGCACAACACCCACTAGAAGAAATGCAGAGTAGAGGGTATTCAATCTGTAGGAAATATGAAAAATCCCCCATACTCGCAATGCTAGTACCAACACTAGAAAATTACCAGCAACAGCATGACAACAGACGAAATCAAGGCATAGGAAGTCAAGATAAAGTTATATCGAGAAAAGTAATTCTCTCGATCGGCCAAAACCCTATGAAAAGATCATCGACTAGTGGGTATTTAGCCCACACGCTTCCACTGTGCACTTATGCAACGTACATAAGCGATGCACTATGGAACTCACAAATAGCGGGAAAAGCCTCCTCAGCACACCTGGACACGTAGATCGAGGTGAAATGATACCTTGAGGCATCCAGAACCAACGTCTTAAGCTAAGCAAAACCGTCGAGACACACAAGAAGGCCGCCTGTCAACCCCTGGTCTGACCGGGTTGATCGGAACCAGACACGACACACACAGACACACACACAAACATCAGAACATGCACCGGCATTCCTGGCCATCTCATCACGATCACAGCCCTTATAGGATATTAACAAACATCCACGGGTCACGGGCAAATCATGAGATCAAGCCAAAACAATAGAAACAAGAGCGGTGGATGAAGACAACCCTCTGGGCAAAGCGAACCATCGCTCAATCGCTAGGCGAACCCAGCAGTCAAGGAACGGCCATTACGCAACCAGAGACAAGGACACTGGCAGTTCTAGATTGAGTCATTAGGGTACCGTCGCAGTCAGGGAAGAGACCGCACCCAGTCATCTAAACTGACTTATCCAGAAAACTACCGACAGGCAGACACCGCCCTAGAACACAATCTATGACAAACCGACACAGAACAGAACACGCCAACGGCTATCACAGCCATCAGGATTGTAATGGACCTCTAAAGGCACGTTACACCAGCCTGACGCAGTGAGGTAGGGGCGTCAGAGCCAACAGACCCAAAACTTCTAACACAGACAACAACATGTACCGGACCAGCCTGAACCCGTTACAGAAACCTGGCGCTTAGGGGTAGGTGCGTTACACTAACCGCCACAGCCAGTCAACCATCGGACAAACGCAACATAACAGACTAGCATAAGTGCGTTAACTAACTATAATGCACAGGGAGAAGTCCGTCAGAGTGAACTGACCAACACGGTCTTCCAAGAAGACACGGCCTCCGATGAGCTGACAGACACAGTCCTCAAAAAATGACCAGGATGTAATGCTCCTACACTGGCGTGTTACCATCGTGTGACGGCCCTGTACTAGTCCGTCACACTGACCAAGCCTCGAAGAGCCCGAAACAACCTACAAAGGTAACGGTCTATCATGGGACCATTACAAAAGGTGACGCTCTCTGAGACAACTGTTATACCGACGCAGCGAGCAAAATAGTGGAATGGCCGAATCGGCCCGTTCCACGCCCCATTCACGCCGAAGCGCAGGGGAAACAAAGCCACACAATAAAACAACATTCTACTGGAGGGACAAGCCACTTGGCCCACACTGAGAGACAAACCTCTAAGAAAATCACAGGTGATAGAACGATTAAACCACGCTAGCATAGGATCCACCCATGAATCCTGCTAACATCCACCTCATCTGTCATTTCATCACGTTCTATCCTCCCACTCTCTCTCCATTTCTTGTATCTAAACCCTCCTTTAGGTGGGCAAAACCAAGTGGGACCCACTCCCACTCTCTCTCCCATGCGCCTCCCACGTAAGCCCCCCTCTCTCCATTTTTTCCCACCTAAACCCCCCCTTTAGGTGGGCCAAAATCAAAGGGGACCCACTCTCTCTCTCTCTAGCACGCCCACCTAAACCTCCCCGCTTTAGGCAGGCCAAACACTCCACACTTAGCCCATTCTCTCTCTCCAGGTTGCCCACCTAAATCCCCCGTTAGGCGGGCCAAAACCCACAAGCGCTCACACACAAAACTCTCTTTCTCCTCCATTGTCCCACCTAAACCTACCCTTTAGGTAGGACAACCCTTCAAACCCCCTGCCTTTTACGTGGGCTCACCCCCTTTATGCGGGAGCTTCACAACCTAGCCACCCGTTGTCTATAAATCCCCCTGGAAGGCCAAGGGTCAAAGATATGCAGAGACATATGAAGAGGCTCAACCAAAGGAGATAAGCGAACAAGGCACAAGCACTTGCAGCGTAACCTGACTGTTTGTTCCTGTTCGGCTTAACACACGCCGAGGGTATGTCACGTCAACACCCCACATATGGCGTTTAGCCAATACACACGAACATTCTTCTTTGCATATGGGGCGTCATGGTAATAGCTGGAATACTCGTCCACCCAGTTCGCTTGCGTATGGCATGCTATGGTAACGACATCGACATCCTCATATCAGAACCTCCCGTACTTCGGGGTCAGCCTCCAACTGCTCGCTCTGAGTCGGTGACTGATTGCTTTGCCTGCTGCCCTGAGTTAGACTGACCTTAGCCAGAAGTATCATTCCCGAGGTCTGGTCCTAACTCTCGGACACGCTGACACTTGGCACGCATGCCCTCTGGCAGGTGTCAATGTTCTAGCACCCAATCTGGCCTACATCGCTCCATAGTGTCTGTAGTCCCTTGGAGGACCCTCTGTAAAACTGCTGAAAAATCTGCTTTATTGTGCAATGACCCGAGGATTGATCTTCGTGACGGAATTGTTACGTGGCTTGCTTCAATGTATTAAGGCCTTTCAGCGCCTCTCTGTAATGCCTTTGTGGCTCGTCATAGTGAAGTGCACTCGGAAAACCCGATTCTTCACCTCTCTTGACACACTTCGGTGTCCCTGCCTCCCCAACTCCCGGTGTTATTTGTCTCTCGGACCAGTACCCGTCTGCTTCTTGCTGCGCCTGTGTCCGCAGCCCTATTCCGGTTTATGTCTCTCTCGATTTCCGGTGCCTCCAACCCGGTTTGCCGAATCCGACGATCGAATTCTAGCTACAATGCGAACCATGTCCCTCTTCTACACTACGGCTTCTTGGGTGTCATAGTCCTCTTTCAGTAGAAAAAATAAAGGTGTTCGGATTCAATCCGATGTAAAACAAACACCTATTGCTTGCGGTTGGTGGGGAAGACGTCCTGTACAGGAATATCCTTAATCGCCTACACTCGTATCGACAGAATCTCCTTCTCTCCACGTGTCGCCCGACATCCCGTGCCCACGTGTCGTGCCCTGGTGGCACTTCCCCGGTTAAAATTTAGTTCCGCTGGTGATCGTTGAGAAATCGACTGGCACGCCCGCATTCCACTCAGTCGTCTCTATCCCGATCGTCTAGAACCATTAATCATACTCTACTCTTTCTTGTGTGTTTTATATCGTTCTTCGCATTTCCCTGTCAATACCTTCAGAATCTCTACGTGCCCAGTCGGCCCATCTCGGTCTTCCGTAAAAGGTGAGTGTGTGTCATGTCGTGAAAAATTAGAAATTTTCGCGAGCCGAACAGCTGTCTTTCAGGGAGCTGCCCTGTTTCTCTATATAAAGAAGCCAATTCCCAAAATACATAAGTGGGAGGGGAAAATTGCATCAGTCTGTTAAGAACAGAAAATTAGAAAAATGGCCCAAGCCCCCCCGCCGGGGGGGGGGCGGGGGGGGGCGGGGGGGGGGGGGGGGGGGGCCGGGGGTGGGGGGGGGGGGGGGGGGCCCAGGGGATGGTCCCTAGTGTTTTCCCCTTTGACTTGGGTTGAGTAGGCATGGAATCAGACTCCGAGGTTTAGTTCGCTCACGTTTCTGCTATTTTCGGTCGACCAATGGGTTGGCATTGGTTGATCGAACGGCTCGCCATGGGAGGCTAAAGCCTGTAGGGTTTGGTCGACCGAACCCAAAGGGTCGGTCGACCGTCCCATGTTGGGGTGGTCGATGAACCTCGAGCTATGTTAACGCCCCCAATGGGCATTCGATCGACGAGCTTGGTCCAGTCGACCGACCAGCTCAGGATGCGATTTGTCGATCGACCAGCGTAGGATGTGATTGGTCGACTGACCCATAGGGTTTTGGTCCATTGATTTGCCCAGTTTGGTCCATTTTAGTCCCCGATCGACTCGGTTGTGACCCTTTGGTCGACCTTTGGCCCCGTGGTTGTCTAGGATGCCCCGTGGGAACTGTGACCATATTTTTTGGGTGTCTAAAAGTACCGTGTTACCCTGATTAGCATGCCCGTGGGTTTTAAGGGTCTGAGTGACCCTCTTGTGTTCTGGGCTTCTATGTTGCGCTTAATCGAGTCATCGTGGGTCGGTGTGAGTGCAAAGGGCTATTCCCGTACATCGTTGGCTTTCCTGAAAAGCGGTTTCCATGTGGGCCCCTTGGTAGGGATTAGGGTTGGCGGTCTTGAGCCGACCTAATAATTACATTACCATGCTTTCTGACCTAGGGATATGCCAGATTGACGGCATGGAGCTATCCCTATACAACGGCCATGACCAAAGTCCTATGACTCAAGGGACGTTAGATTTAATAGGTCTAGTGGACTACCCAGAGTCCGGTGGCATCGTGCCACCCATTTTTTGAGCTAATCATGATGGGCTTGTGCGTAGCCTGTTCGTATTCTGATGGTTTCTATTGAAAGTCATCTGCTTAGTGGCCCCCACCAGTCGTAGCTGACTAGGCACGCGTGTACCAACCCACCTAGGAGTAGGTGGAGAGCTACACCTGGGAGAGACAGTTTTTAGGCTGGTTGCCATAGGGCCTCCCCTGTAGCAACTCGATTCTGGGCCGGGAGAAAAGCTAGCTAAAGGGCCTGACATTATGCAGTCAATCAGTGTGTGTACACTTGGTCTGGGACATCAAACGCTTGCTGACGAGCCCAGTCCCGACTTATCCCTCGTTCTGTGGCTACTGTTACGGTGTCTTAGTTTCCGCTTGGGTCGAGTAGGGAGACACCTGAGGTGGAGACTATGTTGTCAAAGGGCGCATCCGGCCTTACTTCTAGTGGGCATTACTATCGTCATGTGACGAGACTTTTGTGACCCGAGGTTTGGGTTTACCATTTGTGAGGTGTGGTTTTACGTGTTTTCCCTGATATAAAGGTTTCGGGTATTCGGTAGGGATTATAGAGGGTTTTTCCCCACACCATGTAGGGTTCACGATGGAGAGGTTGTGACTGTGCTCCCAGACCGTGTGGTCTTGGGTTGGGCCTTCGTATGCAAGGACAGACCTCCATGACAGAGGTGTCGTGATGTTTCTTTTGGCAGCGGAGCCAGGGTTTTATCGTTCGTCTGGTGGTCCCCTGACTGTGAGATCGGGGTGTGTTTTTCGGTACAGTAGTAGCTATCGAGTCGAGATTTTACCAGCCACTGTGTTTGCTATTCATGTTGTTGTTATTGCTTTCCTTAGCGCTACTTGTTACCGCCGTTGTTTACGGTTGGGGTTCCATGGGACCCCTACTGAGCCAGTGATAGGAGGCTCGCCCCCTACTTTTCAGGTGTAGCGATTCCTCCTCGAGGTTAGGAGGTGCAACGTGGAGGTTCGTAGTTGCCAGCTTGCCGGGCCGCGTGTTCACTCGGTGTTGGGTACATGCCTTTCTCTTTAAACTATACTTTATTTAGACTGGATTCTATAGATTAATTAAAAATGTAATTTTATTTCTGTTATTTAAACTATTAAACATTAAACTGTCCAACTATATTTCTGATTTCAATGTACTCCACACACACCTTTGAGCCCTTCTCGAGTCTATCATGACTGGCCACGGCATTTGGTGTCGCAAATGAACTAATTATCTCTCTAAATGTTTTCATCTACATTATCAGAAAAAATAAGTACATGATTCATTTCATATTCTCAATGGCAAAATATCTAAGTATACCTCATTCAATGCATCAACAGCATCTGTTGGCCTGCGAGACAATCGGTCTACCACAATGTTGACGGATTCTATCAAACTATCATCATAAGCGAGGCCCCGAGCATATTGAAGGTCGGGTGTAGGTAGTACGCTGGAATCACAAGACAGCCCAAAATTTTGGTGTCAGTTGAAGATCGTGGCTCATTTGCCTATCCCATCTGTCCTCCATAATCTCTAAGATGGTGGGTCCATATTTCTTGGACGTTGCAAGATTCTTTCACTTTGTAGCTTCAATTTTACTGTACACAAATCCCATGGTTGGTACTCTATCCCTATCCATACATCTCAGTACCTCATAAAGTGGCTCTATCAATGATACTAATATCTTGACTCTATCCCAAAAGTTACTGGTGTTGACAATCCCCTTGACCTCCCCTCCTTCACGTGAAGCGTCAAAAGAGGAACTCAGCCATGTCTCACCCCTAAACATTTGCTTCAACCCATCCTTGTGCTTCAGAAGGCTCTACAATACGATGTAGTTGATGACAAATTGTGTGATATCAAGCCTTAACAGTTCACCGCCATAATGCTCTCTCCTCCATGCCAATGCAAGTGTGTGGTTGTAGATATATTTCTTGACTTTTTCTGCCACCTTGACCACAGATTTGACTACACGAAGCTGACCAATCTCTTTGAACATCAGATCTACACAGTGTGCTGCACAGGGGGTCCAAAAAATGTGATGTCTAGTCCTCATCAGCTCCTCCCTAGCCTTCTTATAGTTCAAGCCATTATCTGTCACCACTTGAACAATGTACTCCTCCTCGATCTCGATCACCACTTGTTCCATCAATGATAAAATATATTGGTGACTGTGGACTTAGCCTGACGCATCCACTGATCTGTGAAAGAAAACCTGTCTGTCACAATAAACAAGAAAGTTCATCAGGATTCTTTTTTGTGGTACCTGACCATCCATCACATATTAGTGTGACTTCATACTTTGTCCATTTTTGTTTGAATGAGTCAACATAACTCTTGATCTCAGCAACTTATTCATCAAGATATATGTCGGCCAGCTCTCTCACTGTAGGTGGTTGCACGTGTAACCCAAGAACTTGTGCTTCCTGGAACATTGGCTTGTAGTAAGGGCTGTTCGCCACATTGAAAGATAGACCCGCGTGGTGTCACCATTTTGCAACGGCCTATCCAAGTTTCCATTTAGGCCCCTTCTGGCCATATGCATTGTCTATCCTCGTTTGCTTGCCATGCTCTCGGGATAGTGCATCAGGCTCCACATCTTCAATGTTGATCAATTGTGTCCTTTTTCTTTGTGAACCCGAGTCACCAGTGAAGAAACTCCTCATGCCGCATGGTTGTGGAGTCGTAGATGAACTACAACTGCCTGATGCTCCAGTCCTTGCCGCCTCGCTGCATCGCAATCTCATCTCCTCGGGCTGTCTTGCCTCATCTCTACTCTGACGTACTGCCTCACAAAACTGCGCTTCATATGGATCATTCGCCGTGACATACACATTAGGCTGGTCAGTACGCGCTTGTGCTTTATCATTGGACGTCCATGCACATTCATCCTCATTGCTGTCGCTTGCTCTTCTGGTAATTGTCGCTTCATCTCTTTTCTTCTTTTTTTTCCTTTTCTTACATCTCAACTCTCTTCTCCCACAGGTGCCTGGCCATTGTAAGTTTCACATCTCTAGACACATGGGTACACCTAGCAACCTCAGAGTATCCCACACCGGCTCCTCCTACCAAGTGCTTGTTCAACCAAGACACACCTCCTCCCCGGTGTTCTATTTTGCAGTAGCTGCAATGCCAACACCTACGGTTGCCATCCAACATAACTCCGTGCGACCATCCTATGTCATTTGGACGTTCCTTAGGAGGCAGCTAAGACATCAACCGTCCACTTAGACATAATAGATAAGAAATGAGCAGACTATGTCAATCTGTCGATAATCACCCATATTGCATCAAATCCAGTACGAGTCTTTAGTAGACCCATAATAAAATCCATACCAATACTCTCCCACTTCCATTGATGTATGTCTAGTGGTTTCAACTTCCCTACAGGTCTGAAATGCTCAGCCTTAACTTGCTGACACACCAGGCATCTACTCAAAAATTCTGTAATCTCCCTCTTCATATTCAGCCACTAGAAGGATCTCTTTAAATCCTTAAACATCTTAGTACCTCCAGGATGAATGGTATATCTAGATCTGTAAGCTTACTCGAGGATCTTACTCTTTATCTCAGCCACATCAGGCACACAAGTCCTTCCTCGAAACAATAATCTGCTATCATCAGCTACCATAAATTCAGGTCTGTTACACATACTCTCCTTGATCTCCACCAACTCTGGGTCATTGTCTTGCAAGGACTTGATTTCCGTTAATAATTCCGGTCTAAGCTGAATCTGAGCGGTCATAACTCGGTCTTTGTCAACATTAAGATCTAAACTAGCTAACTGCTCTAGCAGTTTCCATTCTTGTAACATGAGATTTGACAACTTAGCTATTGGCTTATGACTTAAGGCATCTGCTACCACATTACCTTTTCCAGGATGATACTCTATGGAAAAGTCAAAGTCCTTTAAATACTCCAGCCATCTTCTTTGTCTCATATTGAGTTCCTTCTGAGAAAATAAATACTTCAGACTCTTATGATCTGAGAACACTGTAAATGTCTCTCCATATAAGTAGTGCCTCCATATCTTCAAGGCGAACACTACTGCTGCTAGTTCCAAATCGTGAATAGGATAATTCGCTTCATGCTTCCTCAACTGCCTTGAAGAATAGGCTATCACTTTTCCGTGCTGCATGAGCACACAGCCCAGGCCAATGCCTGAAGCATCAGTGTACACCACAAAATCTCTTTCTCCAGATGGTAAAGTCAAAATAGGGGTAGTGGTTAAACACTCCTTCAAGTTCTGAAAGCTTCTCTCGCAATCCTCTGACCAATCAAATTTGTTCTCCTTGCGGGTTAATCTTGTTAAAGGCACCGCAATCTTGGAGAAATCCTTAATAAACCTTCGGTAGTAACCTGTTAGGCCTAGGAAACTTCTAACTTCAATTACATTAGTAGGCCTATCCCAATTCTTCACTGCCTCTACCTTCGAAGGATCAACAGAAATACATTCTTTCATAATAATATGCCCTAGAAAGGACACCTCTTGCAGCCAAAAATCACACTTACTAAACTTGGCGTATAACTGATGATCTCTCAATTGTTACAACGCCATCCTTAAATGTTCAGCATGCTCCTTCTCACTCTTAGAATAAATCAGAATATCATCAATAAACACCATGACCCACTGATCAAGATAGGGTCGAAACACATCGTTCATCAGCTGCATGAAAGTTACAGGTGCATTCGTTAGTCCAAAAGGCATCACAACAAATTCAAAATGTCCATACCTGCTACGGAAAGTCATCTTATAAATATCCTCATCCTTAATCCGCAACTGGTGATATCCCAATCGAAGATCGATCTTAGAAAAATACTGAGCTCCTACTATTTGATCAAATAATTCGTCAATCCTGGGCAATGAATATTTGTTCTTGATAGTCAACTGGTTCAATTGCCGATAATTGATGCACAACCTCATCGAACCATCCTTCTTCCGGACGAATAATACAGGGGCTCCCCACGGGGATGCACTTGGACGAATGAACCCCTTTTCAAGCAATTCCATTAACTGTTGCTTCAATTCCCTCAGCTCCGTAGGAGACATATGATAAGGAGCTCTAGAAATAGGGGTCATGCCAGGAATTAAATCAATGGAGAAGATAACTTCCCTCTCAGGCGAAAGTCCTGGAAATTCCTGAGGAAAAACATCTGAAAAATCTTAGACGACAAAAATGTCCTTTATCTCAAACTTCTTCTCAGGGGTCACATAAACAAAGGCTGGGTAAAGCCTCGCCACCACTCCCTGGTGGGACCACAAGCGTGCCGGAAGGCTACGACTAGTGGAGAGTCACTGATGTGACAACTCTCCGAGGAGAAACTCCAAGAACCACGAACGCACCCTGCGCGAAAGTCACGAAGAACCAAGTGGCGCTAAGCCACTAGACTCTGGACAGTCCTCTAGATTCACTAAATCCAATGGTCCTTGAGTCACAAGACTCGAGGTCAAGACCGTTGCACCAAACGACACCATGCCATTAATCTGCTCTAACCCTAGGGTTAGAAACCTCCGCACGATGGCTCACGGTGTTGTTCACAATCGCTGATACCATTCCCTCGAAAAGGGAACTAAGAAAACCTCCAGCCCCAGGCTGGATAATTGGACTCACAGTCCACAGGGTGCACACACGACCAACGTAGAAAATACAGAAGTACGATTCCCAAGGTAGCTCACAAGCCGCCAAGCTGATTCTCCATCCCAAGGAAAAGTGGGAAACCTCCAGCCCCAAGTTGGGTGACTAGACTCACAGTCCAAGATCTTACGCATGGCCCACTTGAAAACCACCTTTCGGAGAAACCCACGACGTGCGGGGGAAACCCCACGGCACTCACACCGATACATAGTGACTCGATCTAGCGTAACACAAAAGCCCGGAACATATGGAGTCACCCGGACTCTCAACCCCACGGGCATGCTAATTGAGGTAGCACGGTATCTCTGAACACCCCAAAACACAGACACAGAACCCCTAGAGGTGTCCGAGACATCCACGAGACCGAAGGTCAACCACTGGGTCATGACCGGGTCGATCGGGGGTCAACACAATGCAATCGGAACACGATTAGCTCAGAAAATAGGGTGGCGATCCTCCCTGGACTGTCAAATCAACTGACAGCCCTCTCAGGACTGCAACCCAAGCCTAGCGATCTACCCCTAGACCGCTAAGCCCTTCCTAGCGGTCTAGCCAGGATCGCTACACTCCAAAAACACCTAGGACGTCGATGGTCATCGCTCAGGCTGCTTGGCAGCACGGCGATCCACTATGGGCCACAACCAAAAGTTAAGCGGTCCACTCTGGGTCGCAAGGCACCTAGGGCATGTGAATGTGTCACATAGACATTTTTTTAAGAAAAAGAAGATTGATTAACTAGCATGAAAGGGGGTTGATTAATGAAAAACTAAACTAAAGCATGGAGATAACTAGGGGAAAAGGAAGCATGAGATGCTATTTAGGAGTGTGATCCCTAGAGGGGTTACCTCAAATGGAAGGAAGGATGATCGCGTAGAATACCTTGTATGCGGGTGAGACGTGGTTCTATCTTCCTCCTCCAACCAGCCGGCCGATGAAGGGAGTTCTTACTTTGATTATCCTTAAAAAGATCACAAACAAAGATAAATAAATTGGATTAGCCAAAAGTGTAGTATCAAAGCTCTATGAATGTGATCTTATGCCAATTGAGCATGAACACACCTTGTGTTTTGGTTTGAAACCCCCAAGAGGACCAAAGGATGGGAAAAATGTATGCAATGAAATATAAAAGAAATATGATGCTGGGGTGAAACCGTGGCAAACTAAGTGATGATGATATGCAGAACACTAAAACAGAGAAAAGGAGAAGATCTCTTTCTGCTCCTGTGAGTAGGACAGAGAGAAGGAGGCAGCGTATTGTTGCTGTACTGCACTGCTACTTTGCTTGACTTCGGTTGTAGTAGGGTGAAGCGTGGTAACGGCAACAGAGACAAGCTCAACAAGAAGAACTCTAATGCACAGAAGATTTTTCTCAGTTAAAGGAAACCCAAGCTGATGGAACGAAGGGTATTTATAGGTGAAAAGTCCTTGTTTCAATAGGAATTAAAATGAGGAAGATACAGATCCTCCTTCCACAATCAATTACGGAGCCAAAATGAGGAAGGATACCAACTGGGAAGGTTGCAGATGAAGAGGAGACAGATTTGAAGTCGCGACCTATAGATAGTCATTGTTCTAAACAGCACCCGCGAGACGGCCGCTATTTCCCAAGAAAAAGGAAACGTACACTGCCTTGGGGCACACCCTGGCAACCTAGTGAGTTGGCAACTAACGAATCTCTGACTGGAACGCTCCACTCCGAGGAGAACGCTGCACCTGAAAAATAGGGGGTGAGTCTCATTTCGTTTGCTCAGTAGGGGTCCCGCAGGTCCCCACTACAACGAAAGCAGTAAACAGGAACAGTGTAGGAGCAACAAGTGAAGGACAACAGTGGTAGCAACAAAGTAACAACACTGGTGCAACACAATGACGGTGACCGGAACCAGAAGATAGTAAACAAAGGGAACACACACAAGCCCTCTACACTACCCTGACTCCCACAGTCAGACAGTCCATCCTTGCAGACGGAACCACTAACAAGGCCACAAGGCCACACGTTGAACCAACACCCTCGGGAGAACCTCCGAACAATAGAACCTCTCGACCCCGAGCTAGAACCAGCGAAAGAACCACGCCCAACACATAGGGCGACACCAGCCTGCCTGTCAAAATGCCCACGACAACCCTATCAGTACCTCCACCTTCACGGCATAGGGTCCGCCACTCGAGTACACACAACATGGCCAGATGCATCCACTGATGTCTTATACTGTGCCAAGATCTCATATGTGTGCACACTACTCACACCCAGTCTCAAGAGGAGCAGAGGAGACACTCACACACACCACACCCTCAGACTGGCTAGGTTCCGCACCTCTGCACCCAACAGTACGGCTGTGTCCAGCTACCTGACATGGGGTATGCACCACTGTGACCATCAGTAACGTACTCTTGTCCACCAAGGTACACACACACTCAGGCGGTCTTGCCTCCACAGGAGCATCGTACACACAGGCGGTCTCGCCTGGTCCAGTCATGACAAGCCCACCAAGTAGAGAAATAGCATGGCTCAAACCTCCGTGCTCTCGTAGGAAACCACCCTTCGCGCTTTCACAGAAAACCTAAGGACACTTGTACACACGCGCCTGAGCCACATGGGACCTCAGAACCACACTGCCGGTCCACGAAAAGACTATCCAAAGTAGAGGACGAGAACACAAGAACCTTGGCCCAGAACTCCCATGAGGATAACCAAACACGATCACAGTCCTCACGTGGGAACACCTTCTACGATCACAGAACTCTCGCGGGGATAGTCGACACGAGTAGTCCGACACAAGAGGACTATCCACACTACAAGGCCACACACTTGGGTAGTCCACACCACCCATTCAGAATTAACAAAAACTTAGGAATCATGCGGACACACATCACACGAAGTGCCAACTCCCTCAGACACCTCGGGTACTAGAACTCAGGACACGACAACACTCGGGCTGAAGGGACCTGGGCGGCCAAGGCACTGGCCACCCAGAGTGCTGGGCGGCCAAACCAGTGGCCATCCAACAGGGCTGGGGGGCCAACCCCATGGCCACCCACCCAGGGGCACATAGCGGATGTGCGGCCATCTCTCTGGCCGCCCAGGGGCCTGGGTGGTCACCCCTTTGGCCGCTCAGACAATGGGCTTCAAAACATGGAAAACACGCAGGACGGCTAGAGCACTGGCCATTTGCACCCCTGGGCGGCCCAACCCCTGGCCGCCCAACAGACCTGGGTGGCCATGATGGGTGATTGGTGATCCTTTCTGATTACAGGTTAAGGGATTGGACTATGCACGGCTGAGATCCAGAGGGGGGTGAATGGATCCCAGTGAGGAATTTTTACGAAATTAAAAAATTAATACTACTGTAACTGATCTAGAGCAAATATCAGAGTTTTAGTTACAGAGAGAAATTAGCAAATATCATTCTGATGATGGAAGTGCTTCAATCAACTAATCAAAGTACTTGGCGGAGATTCGATCTAAGATCTCCTCACGCAAGAGGTAACAATTCAGATACGCTTGACCTATCTTTCTTGTTACGTCTTTTAATATACTAATAGATTGATGAGGCACTCAAATCATTAGACTGCAATTGCATTCAGAACTGAAACTAAAGAACAGCGTTCCTAATCATGCATCTAGCGTAGCAAAACAACTGCCTCTAAAGAACGATGCCCCTACTAAGGCTATACCCCGAGATACAACCTTGTCTAAGAGGGAGAAGCAAAAGAAAATTGGGGATAAACCTTATGTAGGATGGAAGATATCAGGACTTGACTTTCTTCCAAGCTACTTCCCTTTAGAGATATAGTCTGTTGCACTAGGACTTTGTGTCATTGATTTTGGACCCACTTATTAGGCAGGCATATGACCGGGCTCATGACGTCCAGCAGGGAACTATACTGTCACTCTTACCGTGCCTTTGATTTTCATAATTTTGCTATTGATTTTGCTTTGCTTTGATAATAATAATAGCCCTCGCTGTCTAGATTAAACATGAAAGCTCATATTTAAAAGGGTCATTAAGACTGCCCCTATTTGAGACCTCTCGTCAGGGAGCACCTAGGTTGGTCATCTTATTCGTCCATCTGTTTCCCCTGCACTCGACCGAGTAGAGAATAGAAATGACATTTGTGCATACTCAAAGTATGGCCAAATCAGCAACGATGTTGCATAACAGGAGTCAGTTGTAGCTTGTTGTGTAGCGTGTGGAATAACCATGCTCAAATGTCACCCTTAATGATCAAGGAAAGGAACACCGAACTCCCATTCCAGAGCTACCACCAGCCTAAGGTGTTGTAGAAGTGAGCTAGACCTTGACTTAACCTGACTATAGACTCCTAAGCCACTTGAACATGTTGAGGAACCAACATTGAACCATGCTCAAGAAAAATAGACATAATAGAAATGATATCATGTTCTTATGCAATTAGAAGATACCGTGCAGTCTATGGAATGGAAGTAGCATTCCGAAGCACTTTGATCGGAGCGAGCTTTGTATTCCTTGCTTGACAGGACCAAGATAGAGTGGATAGCAAAGGGTTGAAGATTCCTTGACATGAAGGAGTGGTAGACACAACTAAACTAGACGAAGAAGGATAAAAGGAAAAGAGATGAGGGCTAGAACTCCCTCCCAAGGGCGTAGGAACTCGGATGACAAAGAACGATCTACAGAAGAACCCGAGATTAATGAAGATCAAGGTGAACTAAAGCCTCGAAAATAGCATGAAAAAGGGTGAAAATCTCGAGAGAGTGGCAAAGAAGAAATAGAAGAATAATTATTGGGTTGCTTTGAGAGCACGGAAGAATAATCATACGAGATTGGGAAAGAATCAGGGCGGAGCTCGACAGTTGCAAAGGGGAAGAAGATGGAACAGATGACAACTTAACACTGGAACAATATAAGAGATCCAAAGGTTCTAGATGAAAAGAGGGAGAACCAGAAGGCAATTTGAAACGAAGATTAAGAAAATAATCCAGACAATCTGGATGAGGAGAAGAATCTAACGGGAAGAGAGGAGAAGATTAAGCATATGGAATCACAAGAGGGAAGATACACCACCCAAGGGTGGGAACTAAACAAAAGAAATGATGAATGAAAAGAATAGGAAGGAGCAGTGGATGCTTGAGTGCACAATATGCGGCCTTTGAACATTCGTCGCCACATTTTCTAAGCAAAAATTTCCCAATAATGGACCCACTCATCTTGGGATTGGACCTTTGTACCATTTCACTTGTGAGATCTTCTTAAATAGCAGGCCCACCTGGCAAATGGCCTAGCGCTATTATGAACATGTAGCTTTGTCGGGGCGGTCACCCTTAGGTCCTTGATGTTAACAATATCTAGACACTCTTGAATAGACAACTCGTTAGAATTAATAACATGGATCCATGGAGTTTTGTCACTTGGCACCAGGATCTTGAGGTTTGGCAATTCTACTCAATGGTTAGACATGAAGTATAATTCCCTTGATAAGTGAGCAGGATGAAAAAGAGGGAGAGTAATATGCGACATTGATATGGCCGGATTATTGACAAACCAAGAGAGATTGCATAAGATGTGCAGAATGTCCATTGAAAACTTCGAGAATACGAAAAATTGCCCCTTGAACATATTTTTTTTTTTCAAAAACCTTACCCTAGGCTAAATGGGAGAGTGCACCCCTTACATTAAGGAGCAAACCACTCCACCACTCAGACCAGAGAGGTGAATTATATTAATATGGAGAAAAAGATTACATAAGGCGGATGCTAGGCATGCCTAGCTTATCCAGTCGAGCAGCACCTTTACAAACATGAGGCAGCTCATGAGAAAGAAAGAAAGAATTACATTTAGTGCCACAAGCAAAGGATGCTAAAGAATCAGCAACAGTGTTCGCTTCTCTGAAAATATGAGTGAAAGTATCATTTGTCTTGGAGTTGCGCCAAATATTCCTTACAAAAGGGAGAATCATCCATGGGCATTGATTTTCTTTGTTGATAGCTTGAATAAGAACCTTTGAATCACACTCAATAATTGAAGGGCAACAAGTGATAGTGCGCAAGTATTGAATACCATCATCAATGGCGCGAGCTTCAGCTATGAGGCTATTAGAAACACCATAATAATGAGAAAAGGCAAGGATGGTGCTGCCATCAGAATCACGTATGACTCCACCCCCCCCGACTCACCATTACCTTTGCATGCACCATCAGTATTAAGCTTGAAGAGCGGCCATGGAGGGCGCAGCCATTTGATAATCTTGGGTGTAGGACTGGTTCTTCCTTTACAATGGATGGCAAAACTGTGAAGAATTTTATCTTTGTCCTTAGATCTTTCATGGAGACCAGAAATGCAGCAAATCTCATGTGCTTGACTAATAATTCTGTGCATGACTGAATGTTTAGCTATTTTCACCTCTTCATGTTTGAAGTGATTCCTGGCATTCCAGATTTCCCACATTCCATATCCAATAATGGCAATGGTAAAGCAATCCAATAAAGATTGGCGATTGGCTGACTGAATGGAATAAAGAATAAACTCCTTAGCCGAGCTAGAGGTAGAAAGATTCAGCCCTTTAGTATGAAGATGTGACCATATAAAATCAGCAAGCTCACTGGTTCTGAAAAGATGATTTGTTGTTTCCTCCGAAGGTGAAGTGCAACATGAACACATGGAACAGAGAGGGATACCCACGGATTTAATCCTTGCATCAGTTGGGATACAGTGGTGCATAATTTTCCAAAGATGAATAGATATTTTAGTAGGCAGCCAACTAAACCATAGGTTTTTCCAGCTGCTAGCAATCTGCATGGACTGGTTAAGAACCTTCTTGCAAATGGATGAAACAGAGCACTCACCAGTGGAAGTTATGCTCCATATAGGAATATCTTCAAAGTCAGTGAGAGTGATATTATAAATAGCAGGTAGTAAGTCAACAGGAATAAATCTATGGAGAATATCCTTCAGTGCAGCATAATGGTGCATGTAGAAATGCTTGACAGTAATGTTATTGTTAAGAATCAATTCTGCAGGAACAAAAGAGGCCAGACAGTTATTCCCAATCCATGTATCATGCCAAAAATTTGTGTTAACTCCATTACCCAATAGAATAATTTTGTGATTAATCATAATGTCCTTGGCCCGGAGCCAGCTCTTCCGAGAAAAACCTTTCATAGTTTGAAACTGGACAGCAGAAATGTGTCTTCCTTTAATGTATTTATGTCTAAAATAAATAGCCCATAATGACTCAGCATGGATGGCTCTCCACAGCAATTTGATCCTAAGAGCTGTCTCCATATGTCTCAAGGACATAACACCTAAACCACCTTGATCCACTGGTTTGCAAATAGAAGACCATGACTTCCAATGCTTTTTCCTGCCATGCGGAGAGGATCCCCAAAAAAAATTTGCAAATATTTTTTCCAATTCACCATGAATACCCTTATGAAAAGGAGTCGAGGAAAGGTAAAAGATAGGGATAGTAGTTAACACGTGCTTGATTAAGCAAAGTCTAGCTCCTTGAGATAAAGATTTACCCGCCCAGCCATTGAGCTTGTTTTGAATGGAAGAAACAATACCAGCAAAATGAACTTTCTTTCTTCTGCCACTGATAAGAGGGAATCCCAAGTATTTATGAGGAAAGGACAACTTAGAAAAACCAGTCAATTGCTGTAACTTGCTTGCCACAGACTGTGCAATTTTTGAGTGGAGCAGAAAGCCACTTTTCCTCACATTGATAAGCTGACCTGAAGATTGTTCATAGGTACCTAAGAGTTTCATTAACCGCTTGACAGAGCTGGCATTAGCTGTAGAGAAAACCAGGGTATCATCTGCGAAAAGGAGATGAGACAGGAAGGGGCAGCCTCTAGGGCCCTGGAACCAGTCAATACAACCATTAGAAAAAGCATCAATCAGACATCTACTAAGGACCTCTTCAGCAATAATAAAAAGAGATGGGGCTATAGGGTCCCCTTGTCGGATGCCCCTGGTGGACTGAAAGAAGCCAGCTGACTCCCCATTAATCAACACAGAAAACCAACAGTTGCTAACCAGGATGTGTATAAGTGAAATAAAATCTGATCCAAATCCAAATTTCTTGAGCACTGCAAATAAAAAATCCCATTCTAGGCGATCATACGCCTTAGCCATATCAAGCTTGAATATAACATTGCCTCCTCTGGATTTTCTTCCAAGTTCCTGGACATATTCCTGTGCAAGAGCTATGTTTTCCACAATGTTCCTCCCTTTCACAAAGGCAGACTGTTGTGGAGAGATGAGCTTAGGGAGAAGGACTGCGAACAGATTTTCAAAGGATTTCAGCAGATAATTATTCAAGAGAGAAGAATTCTGTGAGATTCACGTCATGGAAACAAACCAGTCAGACCAGCTTGAAGGGTTGAGATTGATAGGAACAAGCTGGCAATAGAGATTACAGCAAGCAAGAGGATAGCAAAGAAGCAATACAGTTAAGAATTCAGTTGTTGAGTTTGGAATATAGACAGATCAGCTTGAGAGTTGACAAGAGAGAATTCGAGTGAAACATTCCTTCAGCAGCTTTAATGAGAAGCAAACAGAGATTTCAGATTCAAGATGAGATATGATATCAGATAATGAATGATTCAGAGGTCAATCAGCACACAAGATTAGGAGAGTGAATCAAGTAACTAGACAGGAAGGGTTCAAAAAGTGAAAGACAATTGAGTCTAAAATGCTCCCCCTGTCTAGATGTAATGAGACATTTCTTTTTAGATTTTTCAAATTAGATGATATGCAATGCATTACACTACATATATACATATGCAATGACTCTCCTAAGAGTGTTTCATGAACATGAGAGTCATGAGTCATCATGCATGAGCTCCCAAACTCCCCATGATTAAATGCATTATATGCAATGAATGCTGAGAAAAATGATTTTATGATTCATGCTCATGGAACATATGTGCAATGCATCCTGAGAGAGACTACCATCTTCAGATTTACAAATAATTTCAATTATGCATAGATAGATTAGAAAGTTATGCAAACATCTAGAGCAGACAATTTCAGAATACAAAAGTTAAAGCGGAGTGTTCAGAACTGACCTGTAAAGAGCAATCATGGGATTTTTCATTTTTGAGTGCCTTGGTTTATTAACCCCCTTTGTTCCATTCCAAGGCACACCTGCAACAATTGAATTATCTTGATCCAGCAAGAACCCAAGCAGCCTTGGGTCCTGCATTGCCTCTAACAGGTGTTCTAAACAACTTCTTAGCTAAATTGTCATCAAATTCCATCAGGAAACAATCAGCCATGGAGTGTCTGACTTTTCCACAATATCTACATGAAACAATAGATTTTCTGATATTGTGATGCACATCAACAGAAGCATGAGATCTATGTGCATGAGCATGGAGTGTTCTGTTGTTTACATGAACATTTTGTCTCTTATTATCAGTCAGCCAACAATTAGCAATTTTATGACCTAGCTTTCCACAATTGAAACATGAAAAGTTTATTCGGATAGAGCTCCTATCAAAGGCATGGCTTTTTACAAGGAATTTAGCAGATTTGAATTTAACTAAGTTTTCCTGAGCACGCCAACAGTCCTTGACTATATGACCATACTTACCATATTCAAAGCACCTGATGTGCTTACGTCTAAAACCAATGTTACCCTAATGAGACCCTGACCAGCACTCAATAGCCTTGTGACCAGACTTGTTACAGTTAAAACAGGTGATATATTGGTTTGAAACAGATTTGTTTCTTTTAAGACCATGATGATTTGCAGAAGATTTAACATGCATCCTATCATCTTGTTTCATGATGAAGCATTCATTCATGAAATGACCATGCCTACCACGGTAGTGACAGAAACCATTAGTCTTCTTAGTGGCATTATTTTTGCTATATGAATTCCTAGAATGCATTGTTTCACAAACCTGCTCATCCTCAAACATTAATCTGCAATCATTCATTACATGGCCTAGCTTACCACAGTAATGACATGAACCATTCTTTTCATGTGCATAAGAATGAATAAAAGACTTATGAGCAGTATGCAATGAGCCATCATGTAACACCTCGGATCTTTGCTGGATCTTTATTGGGTCTTGGTGGATCTTTATTAGGTTGTTCGGATCCTTTTGGGAGAGTTCCGGTTTACTTTTGTAGCTCCCGAGTTGAGTTTTACTTTCCGTGTGAGTTTTTCTCCCGTATAATCTATGGAACCCTACGGTGAGTTTATTCCTCAATTCATCGACTCGCGGATAATATAGTAGTGATGTACTCTTCACGAGGATCATTTCGACTATTTTTTATAGATTTTTCTAAATTCCCTCGCTAGGGACGTACGCGAGCTTGCTTAGAGTTCCAGGTGGCCTCGAGCCCTCGTCGTCTCCGTCCCGCATCATATGCCCTCCCGACGTCATAGCTTCTAGGGTACCCAGTCCTCTTTCAACAGTAGAAAGAAAGCTGTTTAGATTCTATCTAATGTAAACCAAATACCAATCACTTGCGGTCGGTGGGGACGACACCTTGCGCATGATCCCCCACGTCGCATGTTTCACTTGTACCTACGAAACCCTATTCAATCAATGTGTCGCATGTCATTCTGTGCGCATGTGTTGTGTCCTGGAGGCACATCCCTAGTTGAAACTTGGTTTCATAGGTGATTGTCAAGTTTTTGATTGGCACGCTCACACCACACCTAGTTCCCGTGAACCAATAACTTCTTCATATCACCACCACCCCACTGGTCCATTCTATAAGTGTTGTGTGTCCCTAGAATGATTGCCTATACGCATTTCATTTATATGTTTGTTCTTTCATTCTCTTGCATTTGTCTCGTTGATACCCCCGTGCGATGTGCCAGTTGCACCTCGACCATCATGATGAGTGCCCAATGATGCAAACAATAGTTGGCACGCCCAGTAGGACATCTCCTGCCTTTCTTTTTTTTGCTAAAAAGAAACCATTTGATTCCCTTTCCTCTTTCTCGCAGGAGAGGTAGAGGAGGGCACACCTTTCGATTCATGCTTTCGTCGTTTGGGCTGCCAGTACATGATCGGTTCACAATCGACAACTACCCAGTAGATGTGTAATCAATAGTCCAGCAATAAAGGTGGCCATTACTTATGGCCCTATCATCATCGCCACCCGTGCCAGGGTGGGCTACTTGGAGATGCCGTCATATTCGATAACTTCACTCCAGTAATTGGCTTGCCCTATTTCTTGGGCATAGTCATCATGGCTGCACTGCAGCCAACCCAACTTCTGCCCATGCAGCGAGTCGGCCATGATCTGCCCTCACACCAGCGACCTGTGAGGGCACCATGCCCATGGTCTCCTCCATTGTGGTCCCCCATAGGGGTCCCACTTCCTCCATCGCCCAGGTGAGCGTCAACTCTCAGTTCTACAACCAATCAGCTCCCAACATGGGCATCGTGCTCGGGCCCTGGCCAGTTCTCCAACTATTTGCTCTGGTTTCTAACCCAGAAGCCAGCACCTAACACGGGCCTCCAGCCTTGGGTTCAAGGCTTCCCAGCCCCCAACTCAGGCTCACAGGTCCAAGTTCCAACAATGTTGGTTCCTAACACGAGTCCTTCACCCCAGACATCGACATCCTAGCATCCTGATAGGGCTTCCAGCCCTCGATCTCAGCAATGCAAATCCCCAACATGGCCTTTCAGCCCCGGGGTGTGGCAGCTTCTGATAGAAATGCAAAGAGTAATCTAGAAGGGGGGGATGAATAGATCACCACTATTTTCAAAACTAGAGAACCAAATATCGCGCAAGATAATATGAGAGATGAGATGCAAAGCTCTTCACACTTGACAGGAAGATGTGCACTCACGAAATGAACACTCCAGCTAGCAATCAGTGATACATAGCTAAACGATCAAGCTCATGAGGGGTCAAGGAAGCCAATGTAGATGGTAACCTCCACTAACCAACAGACAGAGATCTCCAGAAGGAAAAGCAACAATCACACGAGGAGACAAAGGGGTTTTTAGGTGGTTCGATTGCCCACTGCAATCTACGCCCACCCCTCGTCCACACCGAACGAGGATTCCACTAGCACAGGGTAGAAAAGCAGACTCAGTCTGTGACAACGACTGCCTCACAGCTTGACTAGAGGAACACACTCCTCTCTTCCTCAAACCCAGAGGGAAAAAACTAGCAACACCCTATTACTAGCAACTGGAGACTCAGTCCCCCTTCCTCCAAATTGGAGGGAACCCACAAGTGACACTATGTCACTTGCAAAATCGGAGACACGGTCTCCCTTCCTCTACACCAGAGGGAACACTGAAACACGAACGAAAATACTTGAATCAACAGTGAAAAATAAGAAATAGTTGTTTTGTTACTGATGCCCTCGAGCATGTTACCCGAAGGTCCTTCAATTGAAGGAGGCAGAGTTGCTCGTTCTTGCTCAGACCCCACTATTCCGGCGGTGACAATAGTGATGTTTTCTTCAGCAAGCTGCTTCTCCTTTGTGGTTTGTAGTAGCTCAGCCTCATTTTTTGCCTCGTCTTGCCGCCTGGTTTATTCTTTCAGCAATCTCAGTTGGCTCTTCTTGTTCATTTGGCGGGGTGTCAGGTATGCCCATTACCCCTATCATGTTGCAAGTAAGAACTTACATTCATCTTTTGTGCTTTCTGATTCCCCTTCGGGCCTGACAAGGGAAGGTCAGCCCTTCATATATTAGAATTCTTTTCATCCTTGCATTTTGTGGAGGCTTCTCAAGGCTTCTAGCCCCAGTTTGCTTCTCCTCTTCGTTCCCCTCCATGGGTGATATTTTATCTTTTCCTTCCCCTTTGGTCTTGATGACAGGAAGTGACCTTTGTTGGCCCATGACGAGGCCTCCAAAGTTACGGAAGTATTCCCAGACCATCCTTATTGTGTCTTCCCGGTTGCATTTTGTAGATATGGCAGACGGTAGCACTTGGACTCAGATTGAAAGCATGTATGAAAGCCGTGGCAACCTGGCCACTTGATTGAAATTCTTTGATAATTTGGAAATGTGGGCTTGTCTTGCAGAGACCCTGATGACAGGTGGAGGAGTTGCAACCACGGTCTCTTCTGCATGCATAGCCTTTTTGCCTCCTGTCTTGGGGATCTCAATATAATTTTTGGAGCCTTGCGAAGCTAGTGCAGGCCCTCGGATCCTCTTGGGAACCCAGATTTGCTTGAACTTTGGCAAGTTTATGGTTGGCCTCCCTTGCTTGTTGTCATTAAAATCTGCCCTCCGGCTTTCTAGCACTTAGAAGGTGTTGTAAGTGGGCACGGTTAGGATGATCCGATCCGGCAGAACTTCAGCGCCACGGCCATTGAAGTGGATCTGGACGCCCCCGATCAACAAGGACTTCCTAGATGCTGAGAGTCGGCCCTAGGGAGTAGCAGCGAGTCTTCCTCCAGAGCTCATCTTGTTGCCCCCAGCGGGCTTCTTCTTATGTGCCATAATCGGGCAAATAGTATGGTGAACTTGGCAACTCATGACCACCAGGCTCTTCAGCAGAGTGTTCTTAATTTGGCCCTCATTTTAGCGAGTTGCAGCTTCGTTGTTCTTCAGCTTCACAGGTTCAAAACTCTCCATGTCTAGGAGATCCGTAAATGCAACTCCAAGAAAGTTGGGGAAGCCAATGACTGGGGGCAAGTTGCCAAAGGTGGTGGGTATGACAAGGTAACCATAGGCAGCATGGTCGGCCGCGATCTAGGAATTGAAGACAAGTTCAGACAGTCCGCTCGCCATCACTCCAACCTACAAAGAGGAGGAACACGACGAATGAATAATTAGCATTCGAAATGGTTGGGTGGGAGCCCCATGACCATTCTATTTTGGCGAAGAGATGAAGGGAGGCTGAGTCCCACCGGACATGCCAGCTTGTGGGAATAGATTTCTTATTTAATTAATTAGTTTAATTAATTTGATCAGTTTATTTGCATAGGCATGCCAGTCACTAAGTGGCAAGTTTATTATGGGCACCGTCTGACCAACCAAACGATTATAGGTGATCATGTCGAGACCCAAAATCTGTCGTACCATAAACACTATGGCGTTAATTACACCCCTCTAAAAGAGAGACAACCCTTGATTAATCGCCAAAATAGAATGACCATAGGGCCGATAGAATATGTGAAAGATGCGATTGCACATCCAAGCACACGATATAGTAGTATTTATTTATTAAGCTGGCTCCCGATATCGAGCGGATAATTCAGGTCCGAGGACCACCCTCACGCATAATGAAAGCCTTCGACCGGGTGTAACCCGACTTTGTGCTAATCACCATTCGATATACCAGAGAGTCAGATCATGTAGGCATGCAAGGGTGTAGCATTTAGTATTATTGTTTACTGCTTATTTGGTCATTTACACCCCCCCACAAGCAGTTCTAGTTTGGGTCACAGGTAACAGAAAACTAGTAGCTTGTAGAGAGTGCCACAGCGTCATCATGAGGTTTCAGGAGGTGTACCATATACCGTTGGAATCATCGTCCAGTCAGCTTCGGAACGAGGGCAGCCCTGCCATCTTCCATTCTTGGAGCTATCCGGAGGAGGAAATCTTGATGACCTGCACAGTTCCACCCAGGCAGACAACCAAAAGAGGCTTGCAGAGGCTCCCATGACCATATTTCTTGGAATCTTGGAGCACCACTCAGCTGAGGGCTTCCCCTTCAAGTCCTCTGTCACCTCCAAGAAACATAGCCTTTTTTGGACTTTGGCGTCAAAAGTTCCAAATTTTCCTTCCAAGGTGCGCAAAATCAGTTTCCCTGAGATTAAATCGACACCCCGCACTATTCTAGTTGTCGCGATCAGATCTGACATCTTCCAATGGCCCCATTGGTCCCGAATCGAAGAAGACTCGACGACGATTGCAACAGCTCTAGTCTCACCTTCATCGGAGCACAAGACTGTTCGTGGCGTCCCCATCTTCCAACAGCATCACTTTGGGAGCAACCAGAACTAGAGCAGTCGAACCCAGTTCCAGACCCTGCCTCAGCTAGCGACATCCACAGGAAATTCTACGAAAATTTAGGCGTCCTCTAGGGTCAAGTTAGAAAGTTTTGGTGCCAGTTGTGGGCTTTTTTGAGCTCATGAGAGACCGTTGTAGTGCCAACTTTGACTGTCTGTCTGGCTGTCTATAAGCTGGCAGAACTGATGGAGCTCGGCACATTAGTTTCTAGCTTTACTCCCCCTCCCCGCCTGGCCGGCTTACAGCCCCTCCCTTCATGGAGGTAGTGTTTCATTGTAAATCTCTTAACCCCCACCCTGAGAACCCCCCTCCTGTGTAAGGTGTAGTGCTGTAATCATTTTAATTTCTGGTCAAGCATCATCGACATAGCGTGCCGCGCGGTGTGTGCCACGCTTCCCCGCTCACCCACGTCTCCGATCAGGATCGGTGTTTTCACACCGGTCAGGTGAGCGTCTGGTACACCCTTGGCTAGTTACATTCTTGGCTGGTTTAGTATTGTCTTGATTGCTCGTCGGTTGGTAAGACGAGAGCCCAGACTTGCACACCACTTCTAGTGTGCTCACTGCGGACCGTGAATGAGTGCCACCCAAACCCACGCCCCCGAAGTGCCGGCCACCCATGAAGTTTGGAATCCCAGGCCTTTAGGGGTCAACCAAAGCTAGCCAAGTCCCTTAGAACGTTTGGGTTCCAACTTGGACCCCCGCCATCATTCCCCGGTCACTATCGGGAGATCGTACGCACCGTGCGAGTAAGCCGCTAGCGTAAGTCCATGTTAGTCCTTGTATGCTTGCGGGTCTAAGTCCTAGGTTTGTTGAGTCATCCATCATCATCTCTGGGCTGTGCCACATCAAGTGGTATTAGAGCAGTCATAGGTGTAGGGCCCTTAGAGGATGGTCTTGAGGGAGGTGACTAGATCAACCATCGAATTAAACTAACTACAGCAGAAGAGATTGTGGAATAAAAACAAGCTCCTGTGGGACGGACAAAAGGAGATGCTCAATCACAATAACAGTAGAGCAACACAAGTAAAGTAAATCGGCCCTTGCTCGATCCTAAGCATGCATCTAGTTCGAATGAGAGGAAGGAAAGCTTTGCACGTAAATCACAGATCAGTCACACTGAAGGCTCAAGAATTTTTAGGTGGTTCAACCTCAATCTAGAGGTCTACGTCCACCCCACACTCAAACCAGAGTGTGGCTTCAACTTGCAGCTGATCCACAGCTTCGAGGAATTCCTTCCCTACAAATCGCTGAGCATTACAACTTTGCTATCCATAGGAATCCACCTCTAACCGCTGAGGAATTACAGCTTAACCTCTGCTGACTTATAGCTTGAACAAGAGTTTAAAAGACAAATAGAAACAAATGAAGAAATGAAAATCACGAAGAGAATTTAGCTCAACAGTGAGCAAAATCAGTTCCCATAAATACTCATATTAATTATTAAAATACCTTAACTCTCTCAGAAAAATGTCAGAAAATAGTCAAAAAATCTGAAAAAATTAGCAGAACTCACAGCATCGAGTCCGGGTCTGAACCACCATAGATCCATTAAGGCACGGACGTTACAACTTTGACATAGTACAACGAAAATTCCTACAGAAGTACCATGATAGGGTTGGTCCCTTCCTTTCTATTACCGACCTAGTGGCCGAAAGAATGAGACTGGATGAAGATTTAGTCCAATATGCCGATAGATGGAGGTCCTTGGCAGAGAAAGTGAGAGACACCATTTCAAAATTGGAACAAGTAATGATGATCGTGTCTAATGCCACTCTACAATTTAGGCATGTATTAGCCATGAACAAACTCACCACTATGGAGGATCTGTATGAGAGGGCTCGGTACATCTAGACACAGCTAAAGGATTCCCCTCTTATGCACATGTTTGAACCACCAAAGCCAAGGGTGGTCAGGAAGGCCAACACTACTACTCAAGGTGGAGTGACAGAAGGAGTAGTTACAAACGAGCAGGTGAGTGCAATTGGTAGCCCCAACCAGCCAGCCAACCCAAGACCTCCACAAATGCCATGACTCCCCTTCCAGCAAACCCAGCAAGGTCCACCACCCTACCATCCTCTACCACAAAACAACTTCCTCCAAAATAATAAGCCTCAGCCCCCATTCTATCCCCAACAATAACAACCACCACCACCTCTGTACCACCAGGTTCCACCCCTTGGAAACTATGGCCCACCTCTACCTCAACAACCAAGGAGGCCGATTGGCCCCAAAAGAGCCCACTACCCACTATTGCCGGAGTCATTACTGGATGTCTTCAATGCCCTTATGGCCACCAACGCACTAACTCTACCTAGGGAGAAGCTCGCTTGGCTGCCAAATGTTGACACCTCCAGATGCTATGTTTTCCACAGGCAGCCAGGTCATACGATAGAGAACTATTTTCAATTCAAAGATTATATTTATGACATGAATGACCAAGGTGGGATCAATTGGGATGAGATGAGATGATATATCGCCACCCTAAAAGCCATAAGACCTCAGCAACAACAACAGCCACAGCAACAACTTCAACAGGCCCAACAACAGCAACCAAACATGGGAATCATCCAAAACCCACTTCCGGAGCACCCTCAGCCCAACCATCAAGTAAACCCCATCTCCTCCTTCACGAAGGTTGAAAGAGGGTAGGGCTGGCATGCGGAAAGCACCTCTGTTCTTGTCGCCAATCACATTCCTAACCAACCTCCTCGCCTTATTTGGCCACAACCTGCACCACAACCCACTGCTAAGACTCTCTCATTCCCACAGCCATCACGCCCTCTCATCCACACATCCACCACTCATTCCATGCTCCACCAGCAAGGATCTTCTACTCCCATGCTTATGCCGTCCAAGCCTCTCCTTATCCCCACGCCATCCACCTCAACATCTACCTCTACCATCCCTCCACCCTTGCATGCAAAGCCTCTCATCATCCATCACCCATGCGAAACCACATCCACCTCACCATATACTTCCACTATGCCTCCACCCATGCCTGCAAAGCCTCTCATCATCCGTCACCCATCTGACGCACCATCCACCTCAACATCTACCTCCATCATCCCTCTGCCCTTGCATGTAAAACCTCTCATCATCCATCACCCATGCGAAACCCCATTCACCTCACCATCTCCACCACTGCCCACCAATCCCCTCATCATCCACCATCCATCCGAGGCCCTATCCACTTCCACTCCACCTCCACCAAACAAACCCCTTATCAAAACCCTTACACATGTTATCACCCCTACTCCGCCAACTGTTCCCCCACCACTACCCCTTAAACCCCTGCTAAAACCCACACCTAACTCCATAGAGGTGCAACTGAAACCCCAAGCCATGGTGGTCTGGAGTGGAAGGATTTTTGACCGGGTATTCCCCTAGAATAGCCAGGCCCCTGAGCAGTCTCAGTCAGAGAAAGGCACCAAAGAATAGCCATGATAAGCAGTAAGTAATAGTCCAGGTCCACAAGTGAACAGCCCGACAATAAAAAGAAAGGTCCAATGTACAACTACGCGGGACATACCCCGGTCAAAAGTACACAAAAGGATAGACCTACTACTGCTGACAAGCTAGGGACGGTAGCCAAAAACGTGAGAACATCTGACAGACGGCTGTGGCTGCTCACCTGAAAGAAGGAAGGGTGAGTCACAGCTAGACTCAGTAGGGGTCACGCAGATCCCTATCTCGCAACTAAACATGTAAACATGCAAAAATAATTAAAGCATGCATTTAAGGAAATAAACATACATTGGCATAATTTAAACACAATTATAGAAAAGATGTAAAACCTATCTAAACAGTTTGTAACAGCTAATTATATGCCAATTTACTATAAATATAAGTATCGAGAGTTAAATCTACTAATAGAATAAACCTCAACTAACCGAGTGACAGGAGAAAGGAGAAGAACAGACCACTAGAAAGTAGAGACCAAACGCGTCCACTGACGGCTTACATTGCGTCTCAAGCAACTCGCACGTCAGAGAAACACAACAAGCGAGAGGCGTAACAGTACCAAACCAAGTACTAGTCAGAGTAACACTCGCCAGTGTCAGTCCAAGCCTCTGACCACGTGTGCACACACTGACTCCTGCTTAGAGCTAAGTCTCTAGCTAGTCCCCCCCGTAGGAAGCTATGGTAAAGAGCTGGGGGCCCTCGGTAACTAGCTTAAGAACCGTATGATGGGAACGCCCCTCCACCTCTCCCAGGTGGACCGACACTAGAGGTCGTTGGGCTGCGACTAGTGGTTTCATCACGAGGAAAGAGAGAGTAATTCTATCGGGATCTAAAATAATGCCACAGTTTATAAAATATTTTAAACATGACGATAATGCAGCAATTAAAGCATAAATGAATGAATATGTTAAGAAATTAAAACTGCAAGAATCAAGCGATTTTGACAAGCCCGCTCAAGGGGTTACACGGTTAAGGCAGGGCCGCTCAGAAAGCTAGGGCGGTTGGGCCTTAGCCGCTCATTGGCTAACCTCAACCAGTCTTACGGGCTTGGGCGGTTGAGAGGCGGCCGCTCACGTGGTGAGGCGGCTAGGGACTGCCTGCTCAAGGGATGCAGGGATCCGTTGGGCAGTCGGTCGACGGGCCGTTAAAGGGGCTTGAATGGACAGACGGGGGCCGCTCTTGTGTACATCATCCTACAGTTCGAAGGGTATGAACGGTAGAGGGTATACTGTTCGCAGTCTGGGGCAGTTTGAGTTGAACCACTCAAAGGGGATGAGTGGTCCGGAGTGGACCGCTCATGTTGAGGTCTCGAAGGGGGCCGTTTTACTACCGCCATGGCGAGAACGGGGTCTCCACCATGGGAACCCTTCCCGGTCGGCTCAAAACGACGGGACTGGAATTTCTAGCTAACCTGCAAAGCTATACCAACCATTCCTCAACAATGCCATACATCAAAATATAAAGACGATGCCCATGGGATTAATTTCAAAAAATTAGGCTAAAATATCCTAACATGAAACAATGCACAGAAAATGAGGTAAATGGCCGTGCATGGGCGTGCATGTGGTGCCAAAGTGTTCCTAGCGAGGAGAGGAATCTGTCCCCCTACCTATTGCGCGATGAGGTCGATGTTCCGGCGCCGAACGGATGACGGAAGCCACGACGATCTCACGTCCCCACGTGCATCCACACACTGCGGATCGAGACGAGGTCAGTGTCCACGCGATCCTCGCGTCACGACCTTTCCAACGGTACCCTCGACGTCTCCGTCCGCTGTCGTTACAGTCGAAACCGAGACAGAGGGAGAGAGAGCGATCGTGAGTGAGAGAGAGAGGGGGTGAGGGAGAGAGAGAAACGTGAGAGGGAGAGAGAGTTCGATGGGGGGAGAGAGAGTGAGGTTAAAGTTTTATAAATATATTTTTTGTATTTTTAACCTCTAATCATAAAATAACCCCCAAAGAATTAAAATTGCATAAATGCCCAAATGATTTATATAAATACGGAAGGGGCAGGGGCATTGTGGACATTAAAAATGCCAATGCGGCATGTACGTCTCGGCACCCCAGAGCAAGTCGAAGACAGAAAGGCGGAATAAACCCCATACCCCCTCCGATCAGGACAAACACATACCTGGTGGTCCGCCACCCAATAAGGAAGCCCCTAGAGCAGAAGAGATGGCCCTTGCTCCCCAATTGGCAATGCCGAAGGTTGAATAAGGGAGAAACCTGAGTAGTCAGATGTGGGTTTGGCACGCGTAGGAAATCACTCAAAGTCCCGGACCCGGAGGCTTTGAAATGGACACCCCAGAGGCGGTGCATTAAAGCTAAGGTAGTACTAGAGGGCAAGCATCTGTCCGAATTGCCTCAGAGCCGAGGCAAAACCCCTGGGTACTTAAACTGGCGTGGCCTACCTCTCTTGCTAAACCAGCGTGTCCCTCTTGTGCACCTAAACCAACGCACAAATTGTATATGTCCTGAATCGGCGCACCCCCTGGCTACCCTAGTTTAACCTAAAGCCATCCCCTCCGCGCACTGACACCTTGCTTTCCTATCAGTTATGTGCGCAGAGGTGAAGAGCAGAGCATTCAATGCTGCCAGGTGAATCACGAAGTCTGTCTGCACCTCAGTTCAACAACGCAATGACAACAACGGTGAAGGCAAGTAGTGACGGTGGCAACAGCCAATAGATCCCCTGATGAAATCTGTAAACATCCTATCCTCAGACGGTTGTCAGCGTACTCTGCGAACCAACGGAAGCTAATGCAACAACTCAACTCCTGACGTTGCTGTGAACGAGGCAGAGATGGTGGGAATTCTTCTCCACTGGCCGTTCTATAAAAAGGCAGGTTGAAGACAATGAAGCAGGAGGTGAGAGAGGTTCTCCTGGAGTTTCCTGGCTAGTTGTTCCTGACTGGTCTGGCTCTCTGGCATCTGACGAAAAGTAAATCTCCATCCCCCTACACCTGCGATGTGAAGAAAAGGGAGAGAGTGTGAGAGAAGCGAGGTGAGCTTGGGGGGGAGGAGCTTGTACTCTGCTCCCCTCCCACCGGTGTACCTACCTTCTATTCTCTATTGTTCTCCTTTCTTATGGGGTAGATTCCCCTCATGTATTTTACCCCCTTCTCTTATGAGTGAATGAAAAGAAAGGCTGTTACAATTATATTGCGTTCTTCGTCATCAATTTCCCCCCTCTCCCTATCATCTAATCACCCAGGGCTCTTAGAAGCCTGCCTCTCTGTGGCATGGCTTTTGAGGGGACCCATCTGAAGGGTGAACATCTATAGCCTTTCGCTCAGCAACATGGCAAACATCCATCCCTATGAAACTCCTCTAGAGCTACGGCCTGTGAGTCGTTAGAACCCCTCGAACACTAGTCCTCAGGCTTCTACACTCACCTCTGGGTCATCAGGCAGCTGTCTTTAGCTCACCCAAATTTTGGGGGTCGTCCCGGAGCATTTCGTTTGACGATTCCCTATTTCACAGCTCACAAACCCCAATCCGGGGGAGGTGCTACCCATTTTTCGCCAGGAATGTGAACAGCAAGAATAATGAACAATCACAAAGAAGGACGAATGGATGAACAAAAAGAACCCTATGTGGACAAGAAACTATGTGTGTCTGAACTCCTGTTAACTTGGCATAACACATGCCTTCTGAGTTCCAGAGCATTTACACAATAAACCTCTGAACAAAACACTTAAACCCTATTATTATCTCATTTTGCCAAGTGAACAAAAAGAGAATCAGCCTACCTTGATTCGGCGCGGCCTAATCCGGTGCCCCAGGGCATCTTGCCGGGTTAGTTCCCCTCTCAAACCCCAACTCTGCGAAGTCAGCCTAAACTGGCGCCCCCTCCTTTTAGCCTGAACCGGCGTGCTCCTCTGTGGAGTCTGAACTGGCCCGCGCCCCTCCTTTTAGCCTGAACTGGTGTGCTCCTCTGTGGAGTCTGAATTAACGCACCCCCCTTTTACTGCTTGACCCGACGTGCCCTCTTAGATCCCTGAATCGGCGTGCTACCTTTCTCGCCTGTCTTCATGCGTTACATGGTCTGCATTGGATTTCAAGTCTCAAAGTAGTGTAACGCCCCTATAGGTGCATTATAGTCATGTTGTGGCTGTGATGGGCATTGTTCGGTTCTATGTCTGTTTTGTGTGTCTGTCTGTCTTAGGTTTGTGTTTTAGGGCGGTGTCTGTGTGTCGGTGATTTCTAGATCGATCAGTTTAGGTGACTGGGTGTGGTTTTTTCTTTGACTACGACAATACCCTAACGACTCAATCTTGAACTGCCAGTGTCGTTGTCTCTGGTTGTGTAGCGACTGCCTCTTGACTGTTGGGTTTGCCTAGCGATTGAGTGATGGTTCACTTTGCCCAGAGTGCTGTCGTTGTCCACCACTCTGGTTTCTACTTGTCTTAGCTTGATCTCATCATTTGCCCATGACCCGTGGGTGTCTGCTGACATCCTATGAGGCCAGTGACCATGATGGGACAGCCAGGAGTGCTTGTGCGTGCTCTGTGTGTCTCTGTGTGTTTATGTCATGTCGAGTTTCGGTCAACCCGGTGAGACCAGGGGTTGACATGTGACCTTGTGTGTGTCTCAGCGGCTTTGTCAAATTCAAGACCATGTTTCTGGATGCCTCCAGGTATCATCCTACCTCGATTTACGTATCCATGTGTACTGAGAGTTCTCGGTGTTCCCTCGGGCCTCCGTGAGTCGTTTCCTACGGAGCGTTGTTTTCTTTGTCTTAGGTTTAGACCGATTCAGTGACTTTTTCCGCTATTATGACGATCTTGCCTCCGAGTCATCTGACTCAAGGATCGTTACGTGAGTAGGTCTAGTTGCCTTGTCCTGAGTTGTCGCTTGTGGCTGTGCTACCATTGGTGCTTCGAAGTACGTGTGATAGTGCTCTCTAGCATGTCTGCACTTTCACACTCGTGTTTTGAGTCTTCGTGTCTTGTGATCCTTTACTAGTCATAGAAATACATCACGTTATGGCGTGATGGCTCTTGTAGCGGGGCACTTTCTCAGTTTACGGTTCATAAGCTAGTTCCGTGGGTCCCCGGTCCAACCGTAGCATCCTTCGGAGGGGGAATACAAGTTAGAGGCCTGGCTTAGGTAGTGGGCCAGTGTGTGCACACGTGGTCAGGGGCTTTGGACTCACGTCGACAGGCTTGACCCTGACTAGTCACTCACGATGGTACTTTGGTTCTGGTTCTGACAGTGTCTTGGTCTCGGTCGAGTCCTTACAGTAGGGTATGCGGACAAGACACTAGTAGGCATAGCATAAGACATTAGTGGACGCAGCTGGCTGTTCTTCTAGTGAGAGGCACTCTAGTCATGTGGCACGTGACTCTTCGCGATTCTCTTCGCGGTTCTTATGCGTCGTGACCTTCCGGGTTAGCCCTCTCATGGCTATGCTTGAGGTCAGTGTCCTGTCATATGCATGACATTCTAGTCATGTGTAGGATAGTGTGCACGGTGTTCTAGTCATGTCGTCTGGGTCTGCATCTGTCTAGGTTTTTCCTGGGTTTCTTTATCTATTTTGCAGGTCCCTTGTAGTGTCGGCAGATCGGCAACTCTTAACTTCGTCAGCTTAGAGTCGCCTTCCTGTTGCTGCTTAGAGTAGTTTGGGGTGCCGAGGTTAGTTCGGCAGTCGCTTGCCTGGTACGGGTTCTTCCCTCTCTTCCTAGATTGTTCCCTACTCCTACTCCTTGTCTTTTCTTTTACAACTTTCTACCGTAGCTTTACAGCTTTGTAGTGTAGATTTCCAGCTTTGCTACACCTGCTGTTTTACTTGTTCCATGTTACTGCGTGTTTTCTAGTGGGGATACGCGTGACCCCTACTGAGCCAGTGGCACAAGGCGCACCCCTGCTTTTCAGGTGGGCTGTTGTTCGTTCTGCTTCCGTGGGTCCTTGTGTGCGAGTTCGTAGATGCTAGCTAGTACCTTCTTCGGGCTTCCCCCGACTTCTTGGTACGTCTTTTCTTTTCTGTCGACTGTACTGTTAGACTTGTTGTCTTTCCTTTGGACTGGACTCTGGTATATAATTGTCCGTTCCTTCGGACTGGTGATTTCATCATAGAGACCTCCGTAAGTCTACGCTAGCCTTGGATTCCCTCAAGGCAGCTGAGCAGGTTGTACCCTAAAAACCCTATACACCATTTTACCGTCATATCCCCCTAAAGAAACATGATGATCTAGCCCTCATATAATGCTATTTCTGGCATCTTTGAGAGATTAGTCACTCTCTGGAATTTACGTCCAGAGTGGTAGACGCCAATTGTGAATTGTGCCCGAGATGACGAACGCTAATTCTTCGTGCCTATTATCTATTTCCAGAATGAGCGCCTATCTGTATGGACGCAAATTCTAATCAGCGGCGACCACAGTGGACGCCATTTACCCAGTTTTATGCATGTCTCAGATTTTTAGATAAGTCATCTCTACATAATTTTTACCTTGAATTCTAAAGTTCTGTAAATCTACCTTATCATCCTACAAGTATCTTTCCTTTGGAATTTTGTTGGCTACGAACTATAGTGGATGTCAAAATACATGGCCCAATGCCTGCGCATATAGGGCCCGATCTGATCCTGGGAGGAGCATCGGAAAGTACTTGTGCCCATGGGAGTTAAATGATCGCGGTGTGACATTGCACCGAAGTACTCGACTATCTTGATTTTCTGACGTTCCAGAATCTCTCTCTCGCTCGTGCTTGATATTACTTGACTTGACATGCGTGACTTGCGTGGCCCGGCATGGGCAGTACTTGAATAAATAAATTTCCAATATCTCATGACGTGACTCGTTATTACACGCTTGATATCCTGGTTAACTTACTTGGTACCTTATGAAATCTTGTTAGTTCATCTTTATTATTTTGTTGTTATTCCACTCTCGTCATTTTCTTTATACATGAACATGCCATATTGCATAGTTCATTAATCACTTAAAGTAAGTCTGGGATAGAGATATAATTCCTACTGAGCGTTTGCTCATCCAGTTTTATTCCAACTTTTTTCAGGTAATCAGATGGCTGGTGACATTGAGACTCACACGGGAGGGACAAGTGTGCAAGCGAGCTCTGAAATTTAGTGAACCCGAGTCTTTTATCTTTCTTGAGTCTAGCATGGTGTCTCTTATATAGTTATCTTGTCTAAGTCTGTTAGTGCATCATCTCCTTTTCTTTCATTGTGATATAGTTGAGTCTTCAAGTTTTGGAATTTAAAATTGTAAGAGACTTATATTTGAAATAAAATTTTATTATTGCTCTAAATTATTTGGTCTTATGCGATTGCTCTTGATTATTCATGACTATTAACTGCCACGTTCCAAGCAAATGGCACGTTCCGCTGCTATCAGTTCGGGACGTGACAGGAATACTTCCATCCTATTTTTCCAATATAAGTAATTAGCGCCATCGAAGAATGGGGGTCAGTTTATAGATTGCCCTTTAGCTATGAAGCTGCGAGCATTGCTTGTTCCAGGTCTTCCCTCGTCGTTGGACCACATTTTGGGAAACTTGCTCTGATACCAATTGATAAACAAGGCTGGCAGATATGGAAGGGGGGGATGAATATGTCTGCCCCCCAAAATGAGTAAATTAAATTCTAAAAGCAATGTGAACAGATGCACCAATGGCAACACTAAATCAAATGCGAGCACCAGATCAGGCAAATGAGCAACAAGCTCTCGTGTAGTAATAGTGTAGTGAATTCAGCGTGTGCGAACAAAGGAGTCGACAAAGAAACCACACACTTAGCACCCAAGCATGCTAACTGCGACTGACATCGATTGGCGGAGCTTTGATCCAAGGATCTCCTCACGCAAGGGGTAGCATTCCAGATAGGCCTGGCCTATCCTTCCTGCTACGTCTTTTGATATACCGATTAGTCGAGGTAGAGCAAACTGAATGCCAAGTCAAGCAAACTACTCAATAGACAATGAAATTTTTAGGTGATTTGATTGCAAATCGCAATCTACGTCCACCTCTCACTCACCCAGAGTGAGGCTTCCTTGCTTAAAGTAGTTCAATAAGCATACTCAGTTTACGACAATGGCTGAACACAGCTTCTCCCTGAGGAACACCCTCCTCGCTTCTTCTGAAAAATAGAAGGAACTCGGAGGACCAACCTCACTTCCTCTACTACCGCAGAGGGAACCCAGTGAGCTACACCCAGTAGCCCACGCAACCAGAGGTCGGAGACCTCTCTTCCTTTGAACCTACAGAGGGGACTCCGGAGAATACTCTCCCTTTCTCTAATTTCACTCAGAGGGAACCATGAAACAAGTTCGCAATAGAGAACAGAAAGAAAAAGAAAATAGAAAAATTATAAAACTTCGATCAAAGAGAACGAAAATAATGTAGCTTCAGATTGAAGTAATTTCCTGATCAAATTGGCTGGCTGCACTCCGATTTCTCTTCCTCTCACGCTGGAAGAACTTTCTCTAAAATTTCACTCTCTACGACAGCAGCAGCTTCAACCCCCTCTCTTGAACAGAGCGGCAATTATTTATAGTAGAGAGCAAAGCATCGTCTTCCACTCTTTTTTCATTCAAGATCCCGATCAGCTAATCAACTATTCGTCCACGTGGAGACGGAATATTCTGATGATTATCTGAACTCTCCAGAAATCATCCACGTGTGACGAAAATTTTCTCGCCAAACTTTCCACGGAGATACCGACACGTGATTTGCCTGGGTTCATCACGAGCTCAGGACGAGCTTCAGATTTGCTGTGCGTATCTCCTTAACTATCCTTTATTGACACTCAAGTGATTAGAATTTATCCTTAAGAGTCCTCTAATCACACTTGACGTATCAGAGAATAATGCTTCCTTAAGTGTGCTGAAGAGTGAATGATAAGTGTCGAGGCATAACCTCTGTCAGGTCGAGGCAGAAGATAGTGGCTCATCTGCTGATGACTAATACGTCGAATTAGTGGCTTGTGGCTTCGACCTGTCCTGGTGACAGCACAAATTTGTCCTTCTGATGCTTCGACATATCAGTCTTCCAATTTTCGGTTCCAAGCTTGGTGCGTTGATGCGCTCCTCAGATGCATCAAGGCAGTATGAGAACAGATCCTTTGACCAGCTTACTTCAAGCACTGACTTCTGACTTGGTGCATCGATGCAGCTTCATGATGCTTCGACGTAGTTGTTTTTAGAACCCAAGCCTTAACTTGGTGCGTCGGTGCATCACCCTGATGCTTCGACGTAGTGCGTCATGATGGCAGTTTTGTTCTTGGTGTGTCAGTGCACTTCTCTGATCTATCGATGCACCTCTTCTAGAAACCATCTCTGTGGCCGTGACTGCATCGAGGCAGTGGATGTCTTGCTTCGACACTCTTTGCTTTGTTTACACTTCTGACCAATCCTCCTTGATTCAAAGTGAGTTTTCTCTGACCCAAATCACCTGCAATATAAAACTGATGTTATTACCAAGTAAACCATATTGTATCGACATCATCAAAACACAGAATTTCAACAATTTTTATTATTATTAACTTTCATAATTCTTGAATAAGATAATTAACCTCCATAATTATTCTTGTAGGAATCTAGATTCAATGGAGGCGACTAGGTCTAGCTTTGCTCCCCAAGTAGCACTTGTAGATATCCAAGCTTATGCGGACCTAGTTGGGAGAGTTCAGTTATTAGAAAAGGCCGCAGAAGCGAAGAGAGAGAGAGTTGAAGAGAAGAAATAAGCCACTAATTCTAGATAATTTACCTCGGGTAAAAAGAGACATAATAAAGGTTGTAGCTTGTTGTGCCCGGTAGATGGCAATCAGGAGGGGAGGGGTGAATTGATTGGCCCCCCGCAAAAACTTTTTACCCTTTTTAACACAAGGTAGAAGATAATGCTCAATTAAACTAGCCTACAGCTCGTCTCACTCATGGAAGATCACACATGAACGTTAAGATCAGCCTAGATTACAGCAACGTATAGATTTAGTTCGCTCCGCTCGACAAATGGCCCACACGAGCAACGAAATAAGCAACCAAGGACACAATGGATTTTAGGTGATTAAGGTTCACAATGTGCCCCCTACATCTACCCCTCGCAGAGTGAGGATTGCTTTCACTATGTAGTGAAAAGAACACACATACACACGTTGTGATTTTTATAGCCACACACACACATGCGCACTGCGACCAGCAGACGTACACACACACAGTATGTATCTAGAGTATGTGTTTGATGAAATATACAATATGCTCAAGGAGGTATGAAAATGAGATCAAACTATAGACAATATAAGCAGTGATGATGCAAGAAATCCCCCTTTGATGATGAGGCTTCAGGTTATTTTTCGATCTTGACCAACTCTGCAAGGGGCGGTCTGGTTTAGCTGGATAGGGGTCATAGGATGATGCTCAGGATGGAGAAGAATGCAGCCCAAGCTCCAGAACTCGAAGAGGACTTTCAAATTTGGTAGGATGGATGTCGAATCAGTAGCAGGATCATCCGTTCACGGACTAGGAGCTCTCCCTCGTTCTTTCTTTCCCTGCAAGCACACAAAATGTGATAAACTCAAAGATATTCCCCTTCCTTGCTTTTTGGGTCGCCCTAGTGATAGGTTTTATACCCCTAAGGCCGGGGGGGGGGGGGGGGGAAACGGGGAAAAAAAAAAAACCAAGGAACCAACATATTATGGGAAAAAGGAAATAGAAGTCCTAAGTGAAGGTCGCGTTGGCCTCTGGCAATGCTTAAGCCAAGCATGTTTCACATTGAGCAAGTTTCTACAGAGCAGTGATAATCGCATGTCGGGTCTCCTCACTCAAAGAAAGGATCTCCCAGATGGTGAACTTTGTCGGGAGCTTCTTGAGTAGCTTCATTATTCTGCTTCCAGCCCGGACATTGGACAGCTTCATCTCTTCTTCCCATTTAGGCTTGGAAGGGTTTTGAACTGTGGCCCTTGATAGACCTACCTCATCAGGCTCTGATTCTGCGCCCTTCTGCTTGGTGTCATCCTCTTGCTGCCCTTCATTGGCTACCGCCGGGCAAGCTTTATCTTCATTCGGAACTTCGAAAGATTGTTGGAGCTGCAGGTGGATACCCCTGACTATAGGGCTGGCGTCCGGACATGGGTGCTTCCCTTTTGACATCTTTAGGAATTCTAGAAAAGAGGGAGTGGTAGTGCTGCCCCCACTCTGGTTGTATAGGCCTGACAGAGGAGGGATCTGAACTCCCCTGACCTCCGAGGGAGGTATCTTATAGGGCTGCTCTTCCCTAAAGATAATATTGTGGGTAGCTGGTGGCTAGCACCCCCATTTTCGGCCTGACTGGGTTTCATGAGTAGCAGTTGTGGCTTCGGCCTGGCTTCCCTTGGCAGCAGGTGTGAAGCATATCTGCTCTTCATCCTCTCCATTAGGCAAATTGAAGAGAGCTGAAAGGGTATTACAGAACAAAATTAGCTCCTTTTTTGCCTTGTCGGCCCTTCTTTTCTTCCTTTGCTTCTTCTTTTTTCCTTCGGGTGGCGCTGGCCCCAGAACAGGCTGCCATCCTTATCAGATGCTTTGTCAGCTTCTTCTTCCTGCTTTAATGAAAGCTGCTCTAATTCCTACCATGGGACATGGTCCCGTATCAGTAGAGGCTTCAATTCAGGCTGTACATATTCTTCTAACCCGTCTATGTAATTTTACAATTGCCAGATTTCGGGACTAATCATCTTGGCCACCGGCAGTGGAGTTTGCCTTCTCTGGTTGTATGTAGGTATCTTGACAACCACAGGTGGATTGGCCCAGATAGGCGTTGCCACTGGCAGAGCGGGTCATGGTGTGACGCCATGGACATCTGCCCCCACTTTCGGGTGAGGTGCCTTCTTTTCCTTGTTCTTTGTAGGGACTTGCTGCCATCCCTATTGTTCCTTTATGGGTACCAGGAAACAGGCTTCATAGGTGTGCCGAGTACTAGCTTCCGTGACCTCTTCGGGTAGTGCCTGATATAAAGAGGCCATGTTGACCTCAGCTCTCCTCAGAGGCACGTCATGAGGTTTTGGAGGGTCAACTTTGTATACATAATAGTCCTCGATTGGGTACCCCAACATCTGATGATAAGGGCAGAACCTCGGGCTATCTCTTCTTTTCAGGTCTTCCGACCTTTTGGGCTCAGGCAGGGTGACCTTATCATACTGGGTAACCCAGTCGAACAGGACCCTGGTCTTATTGTTGGAAAAAGAATAGGCCTTCATCTTATCCTGAAGTGACGGACCCTCTTTCTTGTCTCTAGTTTTAGCAGGCTGTGGGGCAACTACCTTCTTGCCTTTATCCTTCTGCTGTTCAAATGCCTTGATATCAAGAGCATTTGCTTCTTTAGGTGCTTGACGCCGTTCTGCTGCCTTGCCTTTTTGTGTAGTGGTAGTAGCTGGTGTCGGAGTAGGTCTTGCCAGGAAGGCTTCTACCTCAGCCACCATATTATTTAAGCGGTCAAATGACCGGATTTCCATCCCAATCATCTTTTCTAGTACCTCTCTCCTGAGGTTCTATTTACATATTTGCACAACATCCTCCTAGTGCGGGGGCCGCTTGCATCTCATTCCGAGGTTCCTCCACCTCTTAATGTAATCAAGGGCTGATGGGACTCGACACTGGGCACTAACTTTTATTTTTATATTTGTGTCCTTTTAGTTTACTTTTATATCATTGGAAAAGTATGTTTGCAATTGTAAGGCTTTATAAGCCAATGTGTCATTCCATAATGTCTACATGGTAGACCTTACTTGCTCCTTTTTTGAAAATCTCTGTCTATCTGCCAAATCAGCCCAATGAGGCATGGCTGTGGCATAGAAGGTTAGTGATCCACCACAACATAGATAAAGAAGGGGGGATGAATATGTCTGTCTAATTAAAATGTTAGCAATCATTTACCCACAAGAATCAGAAGTAAATAGTAACATCAGATCCACCAAGTCCCAAGCACCAGAGGGACCAACAATCAGATAGATAGAGTGCACATTGAAGGTCAAATAAGATAATCAAGGTGAACTAGCAAAAGTAGAGCTAGATGAGATCTACGCTCTATAAGAGGTAACAAACAAAGGACAAATACTCTAAGACAGACTATTGAAGCAACAAGCAAACTTAGGCTACTATAGGATAAGTCTACTAACAGCACCTAAATGTGCTTGCAATCATGGTCACCAGTACTTGGCAGAGGTTTGATCCAAAGATCTCTTGACTCAAGAGGCAGCCTTCTAGATAGGTGTGACCTATCCTTCCAACTATGCCTTTTGATATATCGATTAGGTGCTGCACCACATTTTGAATGTCGAGTAGTTTAACCCACACAGAAAACTACATGGTCAAGCAAGTTCATCGACAGAATAAGCTATGTAAATTCAGACTCAGAATGTAAGAGAGCAAACCACCAAAAGAGACAGGCACTTTTTATAGTGGTTCGACCAGATCCAACATCTGCCCACGTCCACTCCTCCACTCAAATAGAGCGAGGTTCCTTGCTCAACAAAGCAATAGTTACACCAGACTTAGTCTGCAACAAAGGCTAATACACAACTTAACCCACTAGGAACACACTCCTCACAACTTCTGGATTTCTAGAAGGACCCCGAAGATACGATCTCCCTTCCTTTGTGAGATGGAAAGGGAACCTTGACACTGCCCCCAATAGCTCACACGACCAGAGGATAATATCCTCTCTTCCTCCACACACAGAGGGAAGCCTGGAGAAAAGTCTCCCTTCCTCTAAAACAGCTTAGAGGGAACTAAGAACAAGTTCAAAATAAGAAACAAAAAAGAAGATCAAATGAAATAGAACAGATCGAATGAAAAGCAACAAAGATAATGTAGCTTCGAATTGAAGCGTTCTCCTAAGAAGTTGGGCTAGCTGCACTCAAATCTCTCTTCCTATTAAGGTGAAATTCTCTTTCTTTTTCTTCTGGAGTGGCTCTCTCTCTGAATATGCAATGGCCGCGATGGTAGTAGCTTCAGCCTCACTCTTTGAAGGATGAGGCAGCCTTTAAATAGAACAGGGTCTCCGTGAGGTTTGGATGAGGTAAAAAACCTAGTGAAATCTCATTGGTCCACCTGGCATTATGAATATTCTTTCTCTAGAAATCTCTAAAAAAGCATGCCACTTTTTCTTGGATCACGTGCCATTGTATTGCTGGAGTTAGTATTCTAATCAGGTCTGATTTCAAGTTACGAAACTGGGATTCGGATCTTTAGACTGTTAACGCATGAAGATCTACATCGACTTGATTACTTAGGCTTGTATCTATGCATCGACCTGATTGATGGTTTGTTTGTGCTGAGGCATCGATGCATGAACTAGTGCATCAACCTTACTAACATATTTGAAATAGTTGCATGGACCTTTCTTCTAAAATAATTGAGGCGCATCGACCTTTCGTCTTGAATTGCTTAAGTGCATCGACCTGGTGTTGCCAGGAATTGTTCAGCTGCATCGACCTTGTGTTTCCAAGAACTTGTTCAGCCGCATCGATCTTGTGTTGCCAAGAACTATTTAGCTACATCGACCTTGGAAACTTTAAGTGTTCATATGCATCGACCTTTCTTAACACAAATTCTAACTACCTCAACCTAATTTACCGTAACCCCTTTTTGCCTCGACCTGATTCTTTAAATCCTAGGATGCTGCATCGACCTGTTGTTTTCCTCCATGGCTTCATTTCCTCTTGGATTGAGCAAGAGTCGACTTTGCCACTTAGAATCCTTATTGCTTTTGGCTCCAAGCTAAGGAAAGCAGCAACAACAACAACAGGAGTAGCAACGGCAATAACAACAACAGCAGTAATGGGGGAACCGCCATGCAAGAAACCTGGAAGCTGGTAAAACCTTGGCTCTACAACTACTCCTACTAGAAAGGAAACCAACACCCCGATCTCATCATCGGGGAACCACTGGACTACGAACCGCCCAAGTCACGCTACTAGGGAAACGTCACACCACCTCTATCGTGGAGGCCTGTACTCACACATGAAGGCCCACTCTGAGACCATGCAGTCCGGAACCATGCTTACGACCTCGCTGTCGTGAACTCTACACCGTCAATGGAGAATGCTCGATAACGCTTACCGGAACCCTAGACTCCCACATCGGGAAAACACTCAAAAACTACACGTAAAATCACGTCTCGTAGACAAGAAACAGAATCTCGAGTCACGACAAGCTCACGTCACGTGACGGGAGTACCTGCCCACTAGAAGCAAGGCCGGATGCGTCCCCGGATGACTTAGTCCACGTCTCAGGTGTCTCCCTCTGGCCCAGCGGGAACTGAGACACCGTACTAGTAACCACAGAACAAGGACTAGTTGGGGTCGCGCTCATCAACACGAGTCTGTAGCCCCCAACCACATGTGCACACATGGACTATGCACTCTAAGTCGGGTCCTCTGGTTGATTTCCCCCCTAGCCTAGACTCAGGCTGTAAAGGAGAGAGACCCTACTGCAACTAGCCTAAAAATCGTCACACTGGGAAGGCTCTCCACCATTCCCAAGTGGGTCCACATTCGCGTGCGCAAGAAAGCCACAACTAGTGGGGGATCACTAACATGAACGTCGAAAATCACACATGCACCCATCGAGAGTAACACAAAGTAACAAGTGGCTCAGGGCCACTAGACTCGGGATAGTCATCTAGACCTAATAGACCCAATGGCCTTTGAGTCACGTGACTCGGGTCAAGACTGCTGCACGTGATGGCACAGCGCTGTCAATCTAGCCTAATCCCTAGGTCTGAAACCACGGTAGCATGATTCCCATGGCAGCTCACATGCCATCGAGTTAATCCCCTATCCAAGGGACAAGCAAGACACCTCCAACCCCAGGCTGGGAGACTGGACTCACAGTCCAAGGCCATCCACATGGCCCACACAAAAACCACTTCACTAAAAGGCAATAACATGCGGGAATAGCCCTCTGCAGTCATGCCGACTCACAACAACTCGATCTAGTGAAAGCACGAAAGCCCGGAACGCATGGAGTCACCTGGACCCCCAAAGACCCATAGACATGCTAATCGAGGTAAAACGGCACCTACGGACATCCCAAAAATATGAATACAGAACCCACGAGTGTCCGGGACATCCACGAGGCCAAAGGTCGACCACTGGGTCACAACCGGGTCGACTCGGGGGCTAACACAATGCGAACGAGACACGACTAGCATGGAAATCAAGTTACAGTCATCCCCCAGACCGTCACCTCAGGTGGCAGTCCACTCTAGACCACAACTTGTCTAGAACATAATGAACAAGGGGCAGTCGTCTCCAAGATCGCAACTGCAAGTGGCGGTCCTGGCCTGACCGCCGCCATCAGGTGGTGGTCAGTCATGAGGCCACTACCATACGGGGACCCCAGACAACCAGGTAGCGGCCAGCACCAGACCGCTACCGCCAGAAAATGGTTATGCCCTGACCGCTACCCTTAGGTGATGGCCCATCGCGAGACCGCAACCTGGAACCAACTTCTAGGGCCAAGAAATAGTCCCCAGTGGACCGTCTTCACAGGTGGCGATTCCTGGTAGGGTCGCTACCTGCTTCCGAGCCCAAAAATGGCAAACACCATGGAAAATGCCATTTCACGCCCCATTCACACCCATGTGAAGTGGAATACAAGGGTAAGCTCTTCCCCAACCTCTCTCTAGCACTGAGAGGGCCCATTCAAACCCCAAAAAATCACATCAAATCGCGAAAATTGGCTCACACCCAAAAACATGCGATTTTGACCCTGGCGTGAAATAAACCCACTCTCGACTCGCAGGCCTTAAAATATCTGCACATATACGGAGATGGTCCATAGAGCCCACCTATGTGAAAGGACCCTTGAGAAGGTTGAGAAATTCAAGGGTAAGGGTGTAGAATCTAACTTGAAGTATGATAAGAAGGGAAGGAAGGAAGATAAGTTTAGTATCACATGCACCTACAAATCCCGTGACAATAAGAAGCGGTCCTGTAATGGCAACGGGAATAGTAAGAATAAGAAGGTGAAGGAAAAAGGGAAGCAAGTCACGATGGCTTGCACGTTTTGTGAGAAGTTCGGTCATTCGGCTGAAGAATATTGGAAGCACCTAGGAGTGTGTCTACACTTTGGAAGCCAGGAGCACCGCATGACGGATTGATCCCTCATGAAAGAACAACCTTCTAATGGCGGGCATAGGCGTCAGGCTCATCTTAATGCCGTACTAGATGAGGAAGCACCCAAGAATGATGGGTTAATAGAAGGTACCATTCAAATTTATTTCCATCCTGCTTTTGTGTTATTTGATACTAGTGTTTCTTATTCTTTTATATCTACTGCTTTCGCTAAAACCCTACCAGTTTCATATGTTCCCCTACCTTCGGAGCTAGCTATCACAACATCCCCAGGTCTTGGAACTAAACTTACAACCCACCACCCAAATAGTGAGGTAATAATAGAAGGCCATAATCTTCCCGTAAATCTTGTATGTCTTGATATAGAAGGCTACTGTTGTGTATGTGATTTTGATGATTACAAAATGACTTTGTCGCTTGACCTTGTGCTTGAATGGTTCTTCATGTTTTCATGTGCTAAAATCTCCTTATCTTCTTGTTATGAAGTTTGAAATGGTTGTGGAGATTTAATAGTGTGGCTATTGTAAGATGAAAACTCATGTTGTATAAGAATTGGAGTTATTGAGTGTAAAGCTATACTAATGTGGGTGATGTGGTTGACTTGCCAATTTGGTAGACTTGTAAACGTGCAAGCTTTCATGTTTTGAACTCACATTTTCACTCTTTAGATCACATCATTTGAGATGATAGTGTTCCGGCTTGATTTGCATCCTATATTGTTCACACTCATTCAAGTAATGCTAGTTTCAAAGGAGAGGTTTAATTGAATTTAAAATCCATACTAATTTGGTATTTCTATAGTTTTGCAGGTTCAAGCCATCAAAATAATTCTTTCAGAATCAAGGGACTTTGGTCTCATTAATACCATTGGGTTTCTATGGCTTAAAAGTGCTTAAACTACACTTTTCATGACCCTAAGGAAAGGGGTCGACCCCTGGGGTTGACCCCCCTTAAGCCTGGGCTGTCTGAAGGGGTCGACCCCCTCCATACAAACTTCTGTCTAGGGCATTTTTCCTGTAGAAAATGTAGGGGTCGACCCTTTCCGGCACGTGAGTTGTAAATGTCTTCTAAAGCCATTCTTTTGGCCTTGAAACTTTACCATTTTGCCCCCAATTGGTTCCTAAACATATGAGGGTGTTTTTAACATATTTTAGGAATGTTAAATGGGTCTTTTGTCCACTCTTTCTATTATATATATATGACCTATGAATTTGGGTGTTTTAACCCTATTGAGCTAACTTGTTCTATCTTGTAGGAGAAGAAAAGGGGGAAAAGAAGGAGGAGCTCTTGCAAGGAGGATTCCATCTCCATCAAAGCATTTCTGGAGCTCGTGGTAGAAGGAAAAGATGAGCGGCTCAAGGAGAGGAACAAGATGATTCTGAAATCGTGACCATCTGACAATGAGCCAAGAAGAGCCGGATTATTCCTAGAAGGGGGAGCTTCATACATACTATATCTTCTTTCATTTAGTCTCTAGAGTTTGTTTGGAGTTTATTGTATTCATCCATGGACATTTCATCTACTTCTGAACGATTATCTTGTGTGGGGGTTTGGAGAGTGGTTTTTCTGAGTGTTTGTGTTGACCCTTGTGCGTCGGTGTGTGTGGTGGATATCTGCGTGTGTGTTAGGGCACGTCCTCGTATGTGTGATACCTTCGTAGCATGTGCATTGGGATTTTTACCTCGTGTCCCGTAAGGGTTGGAGGGCTTTGTCGAGGTAATGCATAATGAATTGGAATTATACACGTGCAATATTAATTATAGCCACAATTTGAACTATAAATGAAAGTAATTTAAATATTAGAGTGATAAATGTGTACGATAGTCCAGATCCACAATTTATACAAGTCCAACATCTATATAGGAGTCAAAAAAATACAACTACACGGGGCATTCCCTGGCCAAAAGGTAAGTAAGACAAAAAGACCACTAACAACCTAGTGACAAACCACTACTAGCACTAAGAATGGCCGTCAAAACCACGAGAAGCTACAGAATACGGATGCTACTGTTCACCTACAAAAGTAATAGTGAGTCTTACAACAGGACTTAGTAGGGGTCATGTAGATCCCTACCTTACGACTAAACATGCAAAAGCAGCAAAATAATAATGCATGCAGTGGCATAATAAATAATAATTTAATAAACCTGTAAAATTACCTAAACAGTTTACGAACAGCTAACTATGATGCCAATTTAATTTAAATATGAGAATAACTAAATCTACCAATAGAATAAACTTTAGCATTTTTGAGTGACAAGAGAGAGAAGGACCACCAGAAAGAGAAACTAGCTGCGTCCACTGACGGCTTACACTGCGTCAAGTATCTACACAAGCCTGGAACGCGGTAAGTGAGGCACGTAATAGTATGAAAAAAATAAGAACTAGTCAGGGTAGCAATCGTCAGTGCCAGTCCTAGTCCATAACCATGTGTGGATACACAGGCTCAATGCCTTAAGCCAGGTCTCTAGCTAGTTTCCCCCAAGTAGGATGCTACTGCCAAGTAAGGGGGCCCACGGAAACTAGCTTACAAACCGTAAAACGGGACTATCCCGTCACCTCTCCCAGGGGGGCTGACACTAGAGGTCGTCGGGCTACGACTAGTGGTTCCATCACAAGGAAAGAGAAAGTAACTCTATTGGGATATATAAAAAATGTGCCACAGTTTATAAAGATACTTAAACATGGAGATCATGTAACACTAAATGCATAATTAAATGAACATGCATTAATTGGAAATCTGTGGCCATAAGCATCGATAGTAAGGCTGCTACAGTAATAGGCGGTCTAAGTATGGGATGCTACATGGAGTGAAACGGTCTAGAAATGGGCTGCGAGGCTCCCACTGCCACACAAGTGAAAAGGGTTCACGCAGTCTGATCTTGGGCCGCGAAGGGGACGTAAGCAGTCGTACGATGGGCCGCCAGGCTCCACCGCTTTAATGGTCAACGATCGCACGTGGTCAAAGGGTTGGTCGTGAAGGGTTAGTAGACAGTCTATCGTTGGACTGCTACAAGGTCATAAACGGTCTAATGGTAGATCGCTAAGGTCCACCGCCACACCCGCCTCCGTAAACGGTCTCTGGTAGGACCGTTTGCCTACCAGAGAATCAAAAACGTGGGTTTCTCATCGAAAACCCCTCCCAATCGATCCAAATCGATGGGAAACCAAGTTTTAACTTGTTCCATACCATTCCACCATCCTTCTACAACATTTTAAAGCTTAAGAACACAACAATAATGGCCATAGATGGATTTAAAACATAAAAGATGATGTTCATGCTCTAAAGACCAAATGATGGTGTTCAGGTTGTTTAAGACATAACGACGATGGCCATGGCTAGGGGAGTGATCCTAACGAGGTCGAAAAACCATCCCCCTACCTATTGCGCGACAAAATCACCATTTAGACCGCATGCAAGCCGAGGGTCACCACGGCTCTCCTCACCCGTTCTCGCCTATACGAGCCTCAGTTCACCCCAATGTCGGCGTCAACACGCTCCTTGCATCGCGAGCTTTCCGATGATGCCTCCCACACATCCTGCGGCAGCCTGACGCGAAGGATCCACCGTGAGAGGGGGAGAGGTGCGCCGTTGAGAGAGAGAGAGGGTGAGGCGGAGAGAGGGAGGGAATGAAGAGAGAGGGGGGTCTCATGGGTTTGGGTAAATTTTTTTGTTATATTTTTTTATTTTTAAACCTTTAATTACATTTGAGACTAAGACACTGTCAGAACCAGAACAGTAACCAAATCGCAAGTGACTAGACAGGGGAATGCCCGTCGGCATCAGTCTAAAGCCCCTGACCACGTGTGCACACACTATCTTTTGCCTAAGCCAGGCCTCTAGCTAGTTTTCTCCCCCCGTAGGACGCAACGGTAATCGCGGGAGCCGACGGAGACTAGCTTAAAAATCATGAACTGGAAGTGCCCCGCTGTAAAAGCCATCACGCCGAAGCGTGCCGTAAGGCTATGACTAGTGAAGGCTCACAAGATACGGACTCCAAAACACAAGTGTCGAAGTACATACGGGCAAGAGTGCCCCGTAACGCGTACTTCGAAACACCAAAGGCAGCACAGGAGACTGTCGATAGACTCAGGACAAGGCAACTAGACCTACAGTTAGAACGGTCCTTGAGTCCTAAGACTCTGAGTCAGGATCGTCGCACACGGCGGAACAAGCTGCCAATCGGTCCAATCCTAAGCCAGGGAAAATGACGCTCCGAGAGAAAATGACACACGAAGACCTGAGGGAACACCAAGAACCCTCAGCACATTTGGACATGTAAATCGAGGTAGAACGGTACCTCGAGGCATCCAGAACCCATGTCTCAAATTGGATGAAGCCGTCGAGACACAACAAGGCTTCTTGTCAACCACTAGGTAATCCCGGGTTGATCGGAACCAAACATGACACCAACACACTAACACACTGACACATCCACCGCCACAGCAGCACAAGCAAACAGAACCAACAGGAACACAAGCGACAGATGACGACAACACTCTGGGCAGAGTAACTCATCGGTCAACTGCTAGGGGAAACCTAACAGTCAAGAGACAACTACTACGCAACCAAAGACAAGGACAATGGTAGCTTCTAGACTAAGTCGTTAGGGTACCGTCGTAGCCTAGAAAAAGACCACAGCCAGTCACCTAAACTGACCAATCCAGACAACCACCGACAGATAGACACCGCCCTAAACAAGGACCTAAGACAGACAGACACACAACACAAGACAAGCAAATGGTCAATACGGCAAACAGGACTATAACGCACCAGTATAGGGGCGCTATACCCACATAACGCACCACAGGAGGGGCGTTATGCCAACCAGACCGAAAACTACAACAGATGATATAATGTGCCAGCATAGGGGCGTTATGTCCACATAACGCACTCAGGGAGGGGCGTTATGTCCAGCAGACCCAAAACACAAATGACACGAAGTATAACGGACCACAACAGGCATGTCATACTAGTATAACGCACAAGGGCGGGTGCGTTATACCCATCAGACACAAAAACATGCTAACCACAGACCTAGGGCATATAACGGACCACACCCAATCCGTTACATCCACAAAACGCACGGGGTGAAGCGCGTTATATTAACCACCATACCCAGTCAAAGCATCGGTCAATGGACCATAACGGATCTGCACCTGAGCGTTATCTTAATCATAATGCATGGGGAGAAATCCATCATGCAAATCGACTGACACAGTCTTCGAGGTAGGCATGGTCGTCGAGAGGACTGACATGGCAGTCAGCCTCAAAAATCACCCGACCATAACGCACCTGGATAGGGGCATTATGCTCAACATAACGGACCTGTCTTGGTCTGTTATGCTCCAAGACCTCTGAAGATGAAAACTGATGAACGAAGCATAACGGTCTATCAGGGGACCGTTATGCACATAACGGCCTTGGGTAGGACCGTTATGCCAATCCGACGGTGAAAATAGTGAAACGGTGAAATTGGCCCATTCCACACCCCATGCACACCGTAGAGCAGGGAAAATACATCCAAACGATGAGAAATCCTTCAAGGATTCCAAAAACACCACATGCAAGCCACGAAACGCTCTAAATCGCGAGATCCGAGCGATTCAGACGAATCGACCCAAATCGAGTCACCAGGGTTCCTGGACTCCTAGCGGCCCCAAATGACAACCAATCGACACGAAACTGGTGGGGTTGGGATCCTGACATCCCAGCGGTCAGTTTGACACTAATTACGGTCCCTCTTACCAGGCTGACGCGAAAGGAGAATCTGTAAGTATGGTCTGATAATTGTGAAAAGAGCTTTCAAACTCTAATGGATCAACTTACCAGTGCCCCTGTCTTAGTATTGTCTATAGAAGGAGAGAAATTTGAGGTATATATGGATGCATCTGGCATTGGTCTCGAATGTGTGTTAATGCAACAAGGGAGAGTCATTGCTTACTCTTCCCGGCAACTGAAAAAGGATGAGGAGAACTACCCAGTGCACGACCTAGAGTTGGCCATGGTAGTGTGTTTGCCTTAAAGATCTGGAGACACTATCTCTATGGAGAACAATTCACCATATACTCTGATCATAAGAGCTTCAAATATTTATTCTCACAAAAGGAATTGAATATGAGACAAAGATGTTGAGTAGAATATCTCAAGGACTTCGACTTCACAATACAATATCATCCTACAAAGGTTAATCCCGTAGCTGATGCCCTCAATCGAACGCCAAGAGCATTATTAGCCAATTGTATGATCCAAGAATACAAGATGTTAGAGCAATTTTCTAACCTGGAAATAAGCACGGACAAGGAGAATGGATGTATTACTCTAGCAAATGTAAAGATACAAGCAGATTTACTCTCTAAGATTCAAGGGCTACAAGATGAAGACCCTATACTAATAGAGATCAAGGGCAAGATAGAGGAATGATCAAATTTGATATTGGCATCTAATGGAAGGCTACTATTCTACAAAAGGGCATGTGTACCAGATCATTTCAAACTGAAGAAGAAAATCTTAGAAGAAGCACATCGATCAAGGTACACAATACATCCCGAAGCTATCAAGATGTACCAAGATTTGAAACGAAATTTTGGAGGCCTAATATGAAGAGATAGGTAGAAGACTTTGTGTCCAGCTATCTCACATGTCAATAGGTTAAGGCAAAACACCAAAAGCCCGCTGACAAATTGCACACTCTAGATATTCCCAAGTGGAAGTGGGAAGATATCGGAATGGACTTCATCATGAGTTTGTCCAAGTCTAAGGGCAGATAAGATGAAATATGGGTTATCATAGACCGACTGACCAAGTCGATTCACTTCTTGCCTATTAAGAGCCGATGGATGGTTGATGTCCTAGCTGCTTTATACATCAAGGAACAGGTTAGACTACATGGAGTTCCTATTTCAATTGTGTTTGACCAAGACCCGTGTTTCACTTCACACTTTTGGAAGGGTCTACAACACTCCTTGGGGACAAAACTAAATTTCAGCACTGCATTCCATCCTCAAACAGATGGTCAGACTGAGAGAACAAATCAAGTTGTGGAAGACATGCTACGAGCTTGTATTATTGATTTTGGTGGAAGCTGGCATGAGCATTTACCTCTGGTCGAGTTTGCATATAACAACAGTTACTAGGCAAGTATTCAAATGGCACCTTTCAGAGTATTATACGGAAGGAGTTGCCGATCACCCTTATGCTGGGAAGAAGTTGACGTAAAGTAACTACTAGGCCTGGAGATGGTAAGGGATACCACCGAGAAGATTCAACTTATAAGAGAGCGACTCAAGATGGCTCAGTCTAGACAAAAGACTTACGTCGATACTAGAAGGAGAGACCTCAAGTTCCAAGTCAGAGACCACATCTTTCTTAAGGTTTCTCCTGGCTGGGGCATTAGAAGATTTGGTGTTAAGGGCAAGCTTACACCAAGGTATATCGGTCCCTTCGAAGTGCTAGAAAGAGTCAGCGAGGTTGACTATAGGAGCGCTTTGCCTCCGCAACTATCCGAAGTACACAATGTATTTCATATTTCTATGCTCAAGAAGTATGTTCATGATCCGACTTACGTCATAGATCATGACAACCTGGTGATATAAAAGGATCTCATATATGAACAAAAGCCTTTGAAGATCCTTGATCGCGAGGTTCGTGTGCTAAGGAACAAAACTATTTTCATGGTAAAGGTACAATGGCGCAAGTGCTCAGAGCAAGAAGCCACATGAGAGATCAAAGAATCTATGAAGAAGAGATTCCCTACCTCCGCGCAGGGAGGGGCCTTTAGCCGGCCAAGCGGGGAGGGGAAAGGCGAAGACTCGGACTCCTCGCAACGTCAGGGCGAATCTATCCCTGTTCTGGAATAGGGTACTGACCGTCAGTGCAGGAATTCTTGAGGAAGCTCCCGGACTCTGATGACAGCAAGACCAGCGCCAAAACTCGTATAAAAGAAAAAAAGGTACAATAGAGTCAGGGATCACTCTCCTCTATCGCCGACAAATGAGATTGAGCAGCAGCGAACTCCATCTCAAGAGTTGACAAGATCTAAGTGCTGGCCTCAACTCTGCTCATGGCCTCTCGCCACTCAGCTCTGACGCACTCAGTAGTCGACTGCTGCTCTTCCAAGGCCTTCCTCAAGGCTTCAATCCTGCTCTCAACCTCCCCCAGCTAAGCATTCCAGTCCTAGATGCTCACGTGAGCCACTTCGGTGCAACCCCCCTGCTTAGCCACAACCACTGCCAGTCTAGCCAGCCCCTCCTACTCCTCCCGGATGGCAGCTAGCCATTGAGCTCTCCACCTATATCTGATGAAGTAAGAACTTAGCCCATATCACTGCCAGCGCCGTCATCTAGGGCTCTTATAGAAAACCAAGGTTGTGGTAACCTCTGGTGCAGTCCGCCGGCCGCCTCCTCAGGTTCTCCAGAGATGGGGAGGGGTCACTCTAAAGGTAGCCCCGTGCACGTTGAAGCAAAGAGGTCACCACGCTCTCATCCACCAATGGCGCTAGCAGTGGTGTGGAGGTAGGCCACTCAACCCCAAGGCTAAGGGAAGGGTCGACCGTCTCCATCAACATGTTAGTCAAAGCTGCATCACACTAGAAAGAACAAATGGAAAGTGAGAAATACATATAAGACTTTCCATGATGGGTAAGGTGAAAAACTTGAGAAAATTCTCAGTCTCTACCTAGAACAAGCCCTCCCACACCAGCGGCACCACTCACCAGAGTAGGGGATGGTAGTGACTCCTCAACAACCGGGGAGCCCTCCGCCATAGCCCTATCCTCTTCGGTGGCCACAATTAGGGCGGGAAGCTCCTCCTAACCACCTGCAACGGGAGCCGGCACGTGCTCCTCCTCCGACACCAGTGCTATATACAAAATAGAAGTATCAGAATTCTACCAGAAAGCATAAATAAGTGCTAAAAGGGGAGGAAAAAGCCCCACATACTTGAAGAAGCAACCCCAGTCTCCGTCGGCTTAACAGATGAGGTCCCAGAAGAGGAGGAACTTGAACTCTCCTCCGTCTCCATGGAGAGGCTGCCACTGCATGAGGAGCCCTAAGAGGAATCCCCTGATGAATCCCCAGAGGCGACAGAACTAGAAGCCCCTGTGGATCAATAGAAAAACAAAGTCAGCTCACAATCCGACCCTACAAAATGGGATAGCCAGCCAAAGGTGTTGAATAAAGCTCACCAGTCGAGGCACCTATGTCAAAGATCCTCTCTACGTCGATAATCTCCTCATCCTCTCTAGCTAGATCCATAGCTACAGGCTCCTTGCCTGTAGGTCCAGCTATGTCAGGAGGAAGCGTACCCTCCTCCAATGGAGATGAGGTACCTATAACACATACTGGGGAAATTCTAGTATTACCAATATACAGAAAGCCACCACATGATCTAAGTTTACAATCACGTACTTGAGGGTCCCATGGTGGAAGACCCAACCAGCCCCACAGTGCAGGCTAAGACCACAGTTGGTAGAGGAGGGAGAGGCAACTCCATTGGTGGCTATGACAACAGCACAATGGCAACTCCAGTGACAAGGGCTGTCAGGCTGCCTAGTACCCCAAACTTTGCCTCGAAGGAAGGAAGCTCACCACTGGTCCGGTACTGACTAGCTCCTGAACCATCTCCAAGGTAGTTGCCCGATCATCATCTGGCAAATAAAATAACAAGCTCAATCAACAACCTCAGTACAACAAATGCAGCGAAAGGAGAAGTTAGCTCTCCCTATGTTAGCTTAGCACTTACCTGAGCCATCCTGGAGTAACATAGGCCCTTCTCCAAAACTAGCCTAAAAATCGTCTGAATCTGGAACTCTGGCCCGCCGCCACTCCTAGGTGGGCCGACACTCGAGGTCATCGGGCTACGACTAGTGGAGGCTCACTAGACATAAAGACTCTGAAACACGAGTGCTAGAGTACATACAGGCTAGCATGCACTATCCCATGTCTTACGAAGCACCAAGCATAAGACACAAAGCAGCACACCAAACTGCCACTAGACTCAGGACAATGACTAGACCTGCTGACACAACGATCCTTGAGTCTAACGACTCGGGGTCAAGATCGTCGTACAAAAGTGGTAACAGGTGGCCAATCAGCCTAATCCTCAGTCAAAGGAAACGACACATCCGTATAAGATGAATCATGGAGACCTGAGGGAACACCAAGATCCTCAAAGCACCTGGATATGCAAATCAAGATAAGACAACACCTCAAGGCATCCAGAACCACATCTCGCTCTATCTAGAATAGCTGAGACATTCATGGGGTCACATGTCAATCGCTGGATCTCACCGAGTTGACCAAACACCAATAATGACTCTGAAGCAGCACGAGACACAAATCAACACAAAGGCATTCCTGGCTACCTTATACCATGGTCTCAGCCCTCATAGGACGTCAAGAGACATCCACGGGACAATGGGAAAACCAAAAGGTTAAGCCAAGAGAATCGGAAGCTAAAACATAGATAAAACAACACTCTGGGGATAAGCAGTCAATCGCTTCCCCGCTTAGCAAGCCAAGCAGTCAGCAAAAGAACCGCTCCTCCACACGGAGACCCCAGACTCTAGCGGTCATAGACAGGGCCGTGAGGAGACTGTAGTGGTCACATAATAGGCCGCTAGATCCAGTCAACCCTCGAGCCGACATACCCAGTCAAACCACCCAGCGGTCTATAATAGAACTGCTATATGGATTACGCGGTCTAAGAATGAACCGCCAAACTAACCTCCTTAACCTATAGACCTAAGCCAAACCGACCGTAGCGGTCATGACCTGGGCCGCTATAGCAAGTAGGCAGTCGAAGATTGGTCCGCCAAGGCCAACCCACTTTAAATGTTGACTTGGTCAAACACACCGTAGTGGTCTAAGGAAGAGCCTCCAAGGAATTGAAGCGGTCGGAGCTAGGGCCGCCAACTCAAACCGACTTACACTATTATCGAGAAACGACGGAGCTTGGCGGTTCACCATAGGGCCGCCAGAGGCAAGAGGCGGTCTAAATTTAGGCCACCAGCCTAAACCAACTTAGAACTGACCGACACACTATAGAGTGTAGCGGTCTATCGTAGGGCCGCCAAAGACAAGAAATGGTCTCTGGAACGACCGCTAGCACGATACGGCGGGAAAACCATGGGAATGGCCGGATCCGGCCGTTCCACGCCCCAATCGCGTCTAAACGACGGGAAAATAACCCTAATCGACGAAAAATTACTTCCACAGCCCGGAAGGGATCCATGCAACAACTAAATCGCAAGAAACAGGCAATTCCACCGAATCGACCCTAATTGGGTCTCTGGGGTTCCCGGGCTCGTACCGGCCCCAATTGACGACCAATCGCAATGAAATCAGCGGGTCTGGAATGCTAACATGCTGGGGGTCACAATGATACTAACTACACGGAAAATCGTCACCATTTTTCGGCGAACTCGACGCACACCTCCCGAGCATGCCTTTCCCAAAACTGAACGAAACTCACTCGTACACGCACCGTTCGGCGTAAATCTGCGAGGGAACGCAGAGGAGAAGGAGGTGATCCATTTCCCTACATCCACCGAAAATTCTGAGCGCTGAAGCAACTAAACCGCGTCGAAAACCGCCAAACGAACGAACCGCACAAGCTTGGAATCCATCGAGGGATCACGCCGCGCTACGCCCCATCCGCCACTCCATCACGCTCCAGGTTCACTCCATCGCATCTCCGCCTCAGTCAGCTCGTCACGGTCGCGCGCCCCGCGTCGAGAGGAGCAGAGGGGAGAGAGAATGAGAGAGAGAAAGAGAGGGTGAGAATGAGGGAGGAGAGAATTGTGTGTGACCCTCTAGGCCCAATAGTCGATTTGGTTTTTTAGCCCATTAAGTAAAGAACTCTTTCTTAACTTAATTAATTCTATCCATTAACTCTTAATGGAATTAGCGGACTTTCCAATCACGAAAAGCAAAACCAACTTTGATCTTCGTCATCATCGGCAAGATTGATGAACAAACCTTCGATTCGGACCTTTAATCCTTGTCTATAAACAAAAGTTCCTTTGCTTTGGCATTTAACCAATGCTGATGAATAAACCATCTTTGATTCTCGTCATCATCGGCGAGATTGATGAACAAAACCTTCAACTCGGACCTATCGTCCCAGTCGATAAGCAAACTATTTTTGCTCTAGCATTTAACCAATGTCGATGAACCAACCATCTTCGATTCTCACCATCATCGATGAGATCGATAAACAAAATCTCCGACTCATACCTTCCGTCACCGTCGATGAACAAACCTCTTTTACTTTGATATTTAACCAATGCCGATGAACAAACTACCCTCGATTGTCGTCGTCACTGGCGAGATTGATGAATAAAACCCCTGACTTGGACCTTCCATCCTAGTTGATAAACAAACCTCTTTCCTTTCTTCGGCATTCAACCCAGTGCCGATGAATGGGTCATATTTCTCAATAACTACTAAGAGATGATTGGCAGGCGCCTCAATGGCCATAGGCTACCCGACTGAACGACACCGTCACTGGGGAAGAAAGGGAAGCGGTGAGCCCGTTTGCTATGCTCACAATGGTCGGAGAAAGGAGAATGAGGGCCCACCGTCACCATCATTGAAGAAGAAGAAAGGGGAGCAACAAACAGCTATGGGGCTTGGAGGAGAAAGAGAAGAAGCTCACCGTTGCCGCCGTAAAGGGGAAATGAAACGTGAAATAAGGTTTTAACCCTCTTGGAAGGTATAAAAAAGAGAAGGGGGGGAACAAGTCACACTCCGTTGGTTCAAACATGCAGGGGAGGGTTGTCGATTCACCGGCCCATCCCTCCGCTACCTCCCGCCGATTCACTTCAGCGCCGGGCCCCGCCGATTCATTGGCCCATCCCTCCGATACACCCCTCGCTGATTCAATGCTTTGCTACCCCACCGATTCAGTGGGCACAACAGGCCCGATGATTGATGGGACACAAGAGGCCGCCAATTTACTTTGGGCGCATGCCGTTGGGTCAACAAAGTATAAAGACCCCGCCGATTCAACAAATAATGCAAGCTTCTCAAATGTCCATAGCCTAGGTACATGCAAGTGTTGCTTCACCAACTCAAAGGTCTACTTGGAGGGAGTGCACCCACCATATTAAGAATCAAATCATGTCACAACACACAATATGAAGCAAGGCCATGTACACATGCAGAATGAAGGAATGCAAATATCGGGGAGTGAATGCACCCACAGGCCACGTGCCGTTCATCCCTCACTTGTGACACCTGTGGCTGGGGGGCATTTGTTGACATCTAAAATATCACTGTACGACAAACACGTCCTAGTAGCCAAGAGAATAGCTGACTAGTCAGAAAAAGTCGAAGGAACCTGAAAGTAGGTCCACTCGGACAGCTAAAGCCCTATAGCACCTGACAGAGCATCAGGTGTTGTATAAATGATGTTTTGATGACATCTCACTATAAGTCATTGTCCAAATTAATTTAGAATCTCATGAAACATCTTTTAATTGGCTAGGTATGAAGAAGACTAACAAAGCTCAAAGGCTGCGTGACCCTACCAAAGGATGCATCAATGCACTTGATCACAAGAGAAAAGAAAATGTCTAACGGGTCTTAAGCTGCGTCGACCCTAAAACCTCACCCAATCAAGCAAAAATAGCTCACGCTACAAGGGTGACAAATGTCCAATTAAGGGTGACAAATAGCACTCTAAGACTGACAAATGGGTCTACCTGGGTGAAAAATAGCTCATGGAGGTGAAATATGGACGAAGGAGCTTAAAGTCTGGAATTTGTAGAAGAAGAGTTGACTCCAAATACAAATGGAGTCGACACAGTTACGTTGAGCCCTTCACGTCTTCTTTCCAACGGTACTAGTCTTGCCTCGATCCGCCTCCGGATCTGATCGTAGAAATTCTTGTTGTGGAGGCGCACAGATCTGACCCGAGTCAAGCGAACAGGAGCAGTTCGAGAATTAATTCCTCAAAAAATACGCCAGCTCACTTTCGGCGACCGCCACTCCCAGAGTTCGATCGACAACACCTCAACAGCGTCCTAGCCAACCGCCACGGTCAGAAGATGATCGAAAGCTGTCGTCCCAGCAGTGGAGTTCACTTGCTGTCCTACGGGCTGAGCTGAGTTACTGAGCTAAGCCCAAATAGTGCTGAGTTGAAACAGTACCGGGTCAGACCAGCAGCCTGCTTCTGGCCCAATAGCCTTTTCGGCTCGCTACCCATCAACCCAGGGTCGGTTCTCCCAGGACCACTTGTAGCCCTTTACCTCCCTGTGTGGAGTGGGTAATATAATTCACCGTTGTAATTAACATTTTACCATTGTACCGGGAGTTACCGTAACTGGCCGACGTCATCTTCCCCACGTCCGGAGCGTGAAGGTAAACTCGCCACCCTCCTCGTAGGCGCATTGCTTTGCTCGTATATGCTTTTATATGCCGCTGCATAAATGATAGGATTATTTAGCTAGACTATTCTTGCAACTCACCACTGCGAGAGAGAGCGAGACCGTCCTGTGACCCGACCCGGGCACGAAGTTGAGAGTTGACCACCCTAGCTCATGACCGATTTCTCAACCGCGCACGATCACACGCTTCCCTCATTAGGGACGAACAACGAGCTTGCTACAGTCCAAGGTCTGCATTCTAATTGGCGTCGAGTCCTCGCGTCCATTCCACATCAATCTAGATGATCCAAAATGTTAATTACTTAAAGTGATTTGGTAAAGAGATATAAGTCCTACTGAGCTTTCTAGCTCACTATGTGTATTGTTGTTAATTTTTAGGAAATCCTGAAGGTGACGGGAATGGGCTGGAGTGATGTGAGTGATGATAGCTTTTAATAGATTTCTTTGCCATCGATCTACTTATAAATGAATGTATCGAGTTCGAGTAGTATTGTAAGTCCTTGAAAGATGTTTATTGGAAATGTCAGATTGTGAAATAAAGATTTGATTTTATCCATTTGTTGTTCGTACTCATCATCTGAGTCTCTTGATCGATCCGCTTGTACAACTGTTCACGCCTTGACATTTTCGCCTTGTTCGGGGCGTGACACTCAATGGGCCCACCGGAACGGATGAGGGCATCACACGCTACTCTTTATGTTTTTGAGTCATATATGTATTTTTCACTTTATTTGAGTCTTCTCTATGTAATTTTTCCTCTAATTGAGTCAGTTTACTGGTCAATGGGTGACTAGGATAGCTAGTTAAGCTTAGTGGGCCCAACTAAGTGAGCTGGCCCAGGGGTGCCCTCTCCTTGGGCTGGTTGGTCATTGTTTGAATTGTCAAGGTCATTTTGGTTGTGTGAAAGATTGGTTGCCTATAAATAGGACCCAACCCTCTCCATTGTGAACAACTTTTGGATGAATTATTGAATAGAAGAATTCACTTGAGAATTATCCTCCACTCCCCTCTCTCTCTCTCTCTCACTCTCTCTCTCTAAGAGGGGTGCACCCCTTTCTCTCTCCTCCCTCCCTCCATATCACTTGCCACCTCAGCCCACCCCCTCTACCTCATTCAGTGTCCCTTCACTTCTCTAGAGAGCATTAACCACTCTCATTACTTTCATCAGTCCCCTAGGCACCCTTTCATTCTCTCACACACCTCTCCACCATCCCCAAGAAACTCTTCACTCACCCAAGCACCCCTCCACCTTCCCAAAGTAACCTTTGACACCCCCTAGACCTATCATCAAGGAGAACCCCCCCATCCCGCAAGAAACCTGTGCACCCCTCTACCCTTCCCTCTTTCCCCCTTGGCTGGTCGGACCCCCTTCTCTCCTCTCCCCTTTGGCTAGTTCGTTGCCCCCTCCTAGCCGACCAGCTCCATCTAACCATGCACCCGCCCCGCGCGCGCAAGAAATTGAAAGAAAAATAATAAAAATATTAAAAATAAAATATTAAAATCCTATCCCCCATTCTCCCTCTGTTCTCTCGATTCACTCTCCCTCACCCTCTCACCCATCTCTTTTCCCTTCTCGTTTCCACCTTCGGCGGCCAACGGCGGTGGGAAGGCCCTAGACAGATCAGCGGCGGCGACGTGCGGCGAAGGTGGGGTCGAGGACGTGCTGAACCAGAGGCGGAGGCGGCTGTGTTAGCATTCGTGAGAAGTTGACCGTGGGGCGATCGTCATCTCTGGGGTCTCGGTGAGGTTTAAACCTCGGATTCAGGTAGGGAGATGGTTCCCTACTTCTCCCACGTGTTTTCCCTCTGATTCCATACCCGGTTCGTGTTTTGAGATTTATGCATGCTTGGGGGGGTGAGCGACGGTTTGGCAGATCGAGGCCTTGATTTGTGATTTGGATGTGGCTTTCCAATCGTAGAAAGGTCTAGGGATGATTCCCCAGATTTTTCCCTTCGTCTGGCGATGAATGGAGCTTCCGATCGAGCTCCGGGTGAGCTCAGGTGTCATTTTTCCGTGAAAATTGCAGGAGGATGGGTTTGGCTACCCAAGTCTGCTAGGCGGCCAGGGGGTTGGCCGCCCGTCAGTGCTCTGGCCATCCAGCCCATTGGTCCATTTTCTGAAGCCCGTGACTGGGCGACCAAGGAGGTGGCTGCCCAGGCCCAACCCTCTGGTCAGCCATCGGGTGGCCGCACAGTCCCCTGTTCATCTGGGCTCTGGGTGGCCAGGGAAGTGGCCGCCCATCCCCCTGAGTGCCCCTGGGTGGGCGGCCATAAGGTTGGCCACCCAGCCCTGTTGGGCAGCCACTGGTCTGGCCCCCCAGCACTCTAGGAGGCCAGTGCCTTGGCCGCCCAGTCCCCTTCAGCCTGGGGGTGTAGCGTTATGCGGTTTGGTGTTCCGGAATGTCCGTAGGACGGTAGGAGGGGTGGCCTTGCGGAATGCATGTCTGCATGGTTCTGTGTGTTCTGTGAGTTCTGGGTTATTATTGTGGGCCATCCCTATCTGTTGATGGTGTATGGACAGTCACTCTGGTGTCGGGCTACCGGTGTCGACTGTCCCATCTAGAGTCCCATGACTGCGGAGGGTGTTCCTACGTGAGGGCTGTGATCGCGACTAGATATCCTCGTAGGAGTTGCGAACCGTGGTTCTGGGTTCTCGTGCTAGTGAGCCGTCTCATGGGGGATTAGTACGGACCAGTGGTACTCCGGTGGCTTCCGTGGTAACGACGAGTTTACACCCTTGGTGACTCAACCCACTAAACATAGCCGACCTGGACACGTTTGTGCCGACCCACCTGGGAGTGGTGGAGGCTTGTCCTGTAACAACACAAGATCCGGATACCGGGAATAACCCGATACCATTCGAACCCTGGACCGCTGCCCACGAGCCGAAGGGCTCGGAAGGGCTAAAAGGATAGGTGTGGTGTACACAGAAATAGAAAATAAAGTGGGAGAATTCAACAATTAACAGGAATAAACAATCTAACTACAACAGAGTCTAGTCCAATGGAAGTACAGTCCAATGTAGGAAAACGTACCAGATGCTGAGTAAACACTCGGCCCGACGAGCTCGCTACTAAGAACCTTCGCGCAGTACCCTCGAACCTCGAGGAAGAATCGCAATACCTGAAAAGGAGGGGTGAGTCTCCCATCACTAGTTCAGTAGGGGTCCCGTGGAACCCCAACCTTAAACAACGGCGGTACGGAAAGCAGCAACAGCAAGAACAACAACAACAGCAGGAGTAGCTACAACAACAACAACAGCGGGAAACACGGCCGTACATGAATCCTTGAAACACGGCAGTCGATGAAAGCACAGATCTACAACTACTCCTACCAGAACGGAAGCCAACACCCCGATCCCACGGTCGGGGGACTACCAGACCACGAACTACCCTAGTCACTGATGCGGGACGGACACGGGAGCCGACTCTATGTGGTGCGGGCCTCGGACTCTAAGATGGACACGACCAGCAACCCTGCCGCATTTATGCAATTGATGAATAGTGTATTCAGGCCATACCTTGATCAATTTGTTGTGGTCTTTATTGATGACATTTTGATCTATTCCAAGTCAAAGATGGAGCATGAAGAACATCTCATGAAAGCCTTGCAGTTATTAAGAGATCACAAATTATATGCTAAGCTTAGCAAGTGTGACTTCTGGCTAGAAGAAGTTTCTTTTCTCAGTCACATAATTTCCCAGGAGGGTATTGCGGTCGATCCTTCAAAGGTCGAGACAGTAAAAAATTGGGAAAGACCTACTAGCATGACCAAAATTCGAAGCTTCTTGGGATTGGCAGGATATTATAGAAGATTTATTAAGGACTTCTCCAAGATCCCTGTATCTTTGACAAGATTAACAAGGAAGGAGACCCCTTATATATGGTCCGAGGAATGTGAGAAAAGTTTTCAGTCTCTAAAAGAATGCCTGACTACTGTCCCTATACTCACATTGCTTACGGAGGAGGAGGATTTGAAGTTTATACTGATACATCCAGAATTGGTGTAGGCTGTGTATTGATGCAACATGGCTAGGTAATCGCTTATTCCTTAAAACAATTAAAAAAGCATGAGCAGAATTATCTATTGCATGACTTAAAACTGGCAGTTGTAGTCTTTGCCTTGAAGATTTGGAGGCATTATCTCTATGGTGAGGCTTTCATTGTGTATTACGACCACAAGAACGCCAAGTACTTATTCTCTCCAAAAAAACTCAATATGAGATAAAGAAAGTGGCTGGAATATTTGAAGGATTTTGATTTCTCTATATAATATCATCTAGGAAAAGGTAATGCCGTAACATATACTCTTAGTCGGAAGCCGATGGCATTATTATCAAGCCTAATGATTAAAGAATGACATTTGTTAGAGCAAATGACAAACTTGGACCTTAATGTGGAGGAGAAGAGATAAGGAGTCTTGATTGCAAATTTTAGACTCCAACCCAAGTTACTCTCATAAATTAAAGAGTTACAAGATGATGATCCATTGGTTATTGAAATTAAAGAAAAATTAGATCAACGGTCGGATTTTCTTTTGGCGGATGATGGAAGGTTACGTTTTTGAGGAAGAACCTATGTGCCCGATTGTTCTACCATCAAAAATAAAATCATAGACGAGGCACATCGATCAAGGTACACTATTCATGCTGGTGCCATAAAAATGTACCAAGATCTCAAAAGAACTTTCTTGTGGCCTAACATGAAAAGAGAGGTAGTCGAGTTCGTGAGCCGATATTTGGTCTGCCAACAAGTTAAAGCCGAACATCTCAAATCTCAAAATATCGAAGTGAAAATGGGATAGTATTAGTATAGATTTTATTATTAGATTGCCGAAAATTCGAAGTGAATTTGATGCTATATGGATAATTGTGGACCAACTAAGTCCGCTCATTTCTTACCCATTAAAAGTAAATGGACCACAGATGTTCTAGCTGCCCTATATATTAAAGAGGTTGTTAGGCTGCACGGTATTCTAAATTCAGTTATTTTAGATAGAGATCCGAGGTTCACCTCTCATTTGTGGAAAGGTTTGCAATCATCTCTAGGTACTAGGCTGAACTTTTGCATAGCTTTTCACCCTCAGATAGATGAACAAACTGAGAGGACGAATCAGATTATCGAAGACATGTTGAGGGCCTGTATGATAGATTTTGGTGAAAGTTGACATGAGCACTTGTCATTGATTAAATTTGCATATAATAAAAGTTATCAGTCTAGCACTCAAATGGCACCTTTTGAAGCACTGTATCGCAGGAGTTGTAGATCGCCTCTATACTAGAGTGAGGTTGGAGAGAAGGGATTAATGGGTCCCGATATTATTCAAGATACAACTTACAATATCCAATTGATCCGAGAAAGGCTAAAAGTTGCTCAATCACGGCAAGAGTTATTCCGACCATAGAAGAAGAGACCTTGAATTCCAAGTGGGGGAGCATGCATTCTTGAAGATCTAACCTACACGAGGAATCAAAAGGTTCGGTATCAAAGGAAAATTGATAGTAACACCAAATGTATAAAAGAAAAAAAAGATTTACAAATATGGGAGGGAGAGCTCCCACAAATCTCCCAAATACAAAAGTCGACAGAAAACCCTCTGTCCCGGGAGCAAAACAAAAGACAGAAGCAGTCCCGTGTACTTAGCCCTACCCCAAGGCCCACAACACCCTCTTACACCCTAAAAAACTCTCTCAAGGGCTCTAAACACTCGCCCCCTATACATCAAAAATGCACCCACCCAAACACTCCACCGCTACCTACCTTTCTCTACCCTATCTTATTCCCCTCTTCTGCTGGCCTTCTCTGCCATAGCCTTCCTTACTATATCTGCTTGCCATCTTTGCAAGATTTTGCAGAAGACTCACACCAATATGCCTCGCTACCTCTATAGCCCGAGACTCCATAAACTTTTCCACACTAACCATAATCTTGTTGATGTCCTACTTGCCAAGACTTCCCTCTCCGTCCATATTAGGAACCTTGATACGATCCGCCTCACCTCATTCACGTGCCACCTCGTCCACAACTAGATCTCCCTCTGGGCAAAATGGCAAAACCTTGGACTCTCTGGTCGAGGGAGGCAACACTAATATTGGTTGCTGGCTTAGTCCTTCCAGAAGCGCAACAACCTCCTCTGCCTTTGCCATGAGGTCCCCCATCGGGAGTCAAGACTCCTCTTGCCCAATGATGCCAACGGTTGGGGCTTCTAGTGTGCAAACTGTAATCCCTCCCACAAGGGCTAGAGATGTTTGTCTATACTATTCGTCGAACAAGAAAAAGAGGAGAGGTAGAGCCTCGAGGACTACCTCCCCACCACCACTACATCCCCCGCCTATAGAGGGCTCGTCCGCAGACTGACAATCAGCCATCCAACACATGAAGTAGAAGAGAGGGATGGTACAACCCCCTCTCCTGGCACTGTCACGGCCGCCCTCGGTACAACCAACTGCAACAAAGAGTCACCTTCCCGACTGCACTCGCCGGTGCTTGGATCACCCTCCAACTCCCTCAAGGGAGAAGGGTAGGATAGAGAGAGAGCGCCCCGCCTTGGATGCTCCATAAGTGGCCCACCAATGGCACCTCCGGAGCTAGCGTGAGGGGTAGGACCATCAGTCTCCCATCAAGCTCAATGCTAAGCCCTACGCGCCATCAAACCATGTCTCCACCATTGAAGGGTGTGCCTGGAGAGCCAGTGGGGGCCACAGGTGGCCTACCCTAAGGTGCTGGCTGCAGACCATGAATGTGGGCCACCAAAGGGGCACTGAAGCCTGGAGCGGAAGGGGGGAGCACCAGTCCCGGCAGGTAGGGGGTGGCCTAAGTCGGATCCCCTAAAACCCAAAGCTAGACAACCCAAGTCGGGTACCTTCCAGGTCGGCTCGAAATGGCCAAAATCGCCTGCACTCCCCCCCCCACGACCGAGATTTGACCCAGGGCAGAAAGGGCAGTGGATTCTAATTTCGAATCCTCGCCAACCCGCCATCTTCAACCTTCTAAAGCACCACAGGAAACCCTAAAGAGTCAGTGCTACCCCACCATCCGCCCGAAAAGAGATTATCACCGCAAATGGAACGCCGCCGATAGAAAAAGTGACTACCATCGGGACCGTCGAAATATCAAGGAGGACCAACGAGGCATCCACCCTCATATAGGAACCCACCAGTAAAAGTTGTAGACACTCGAGAACCACGCGGCTTAACGAACTAACGAGAAAAGAAAGTCTGACCTCATTACACAGAATGAGGGGGGCCCTCAACCTAAATGCGGACGAATGGAACGCTAGGGCTAGGAAAAGCCCCCTGCCTAGAGTCTATGGTTGGAGATGCAGTAGCACCCCGTCGGCAATAACTAACCCCACATATGCCATTCATGATGCCTCCTCTTCCTACAGACCAACCTCCAAGAAACCAGACCTCACTACCTACTGGATCTCCCACGTGCTTCCTCCAAAACCTCGTCCTTCCAACAGGGATTGAACAGTGCATGTACCACGCCAGTCACAAGGTTGACCCAGACACATCTCTGAATGTTGCAGGAATTCGTGCTCTGGGGCATGATAGAACTTTAAATGTTTATCGTTTAATGGAAGGAAGGGATTTTATCCCTTGTGGTCAGTGACCTTGCAGGCACCTCCTTCATAAATTTTGGAAACAACATAAGGTCTGCGCCAATTAGGTTATAGTTTACCGCTGGACTTGTCGGCCATGACTTCTCTTTCTTTAACCATAACGAGATCGCCTTCTTTAAATGCTCTTTGTTTCACAAGCTTGCCATAGGCTCTCGTCATTCAGGCTTGATAAGCCTGAGGAAGTTTGTAGGCTTCCAGCCCTTTGCTTTCTAGGTTAGATAGTTCTCCCAGTCTTCTTTCTATTTTAGCTTGTTCCTGAGTTTGCAAACCGTTATGTACAGCCACCTGATAAGATGACATCTCAATTTCAACCGGGATCACGGCTTCTGCTCCATACACTAGAGAGAAGGGAGAGCTTCCAGTGGGAGTCTTATAAACTGTCCAATATGCTCAAAGAGCTTCATGTATCTTTTCACCCCAGTCTCTTTTGCGACTGCCTACAATTTTGGCGAGGAGCTTGCAAAGGGTTTTATTGAATGTCTCAGCCAACCCATTAGCTTGGGGATTATAAATTATTGAAGTTCTCCAATCTATGTGGAATTTAGCGGCAACCGCATATATTGTTCTATTTTTGAATGGCATATCGTTGTCCGGCATAATCCGGTGAGGGGTGCCAAATCTATAAATAATATAATGTTTGACAAACTGAGCGACTGCCTCGCCTGTAACTTCCCGCAGAGGGATAGCTTCGACCCACCTGGAGAAGTAGTCTGTTGCAACTAGTATGAACTTGTGGCCTTTAGAAGACAGTGGGAAGGGCCCAACAATGTCCATTCCCCATTCTACAAAGGGCCATGTGGGCGCCGTAGGATGCAAAGAGTTTGGAGGTCTTCTCGGCACCGACCCAAAGGCTTGGCACTGATGGCATGCGCGGGCGCAATGATTACAATCCGCATACATGGTGGGCCAATAGAAGCCCTTGAGTTTTATGTTGTTCTTCATCTTATCCCTTGCCTGGTGGGCGCCGCATAGTCCCGAGTGAACCTCACGCATGATTATCTTAGCTTCCTTGGGAGAGAGGCAGCACAGGAGAAGGGACCTGTCTTTTTCATGGACAAGCCTATACAATTTGATCTCCTATTACTTGGTATGATGTTGCTCTTCGTAACAGTTGAACTCTTTGGACTCGATTTAAAGGTAGGCGACCCTTTTTTATATCAATAATTGGTTGGCGCCACTCTTGTCCCCCTTCCTCGGCAAGACCAATTTCTTCAACTATATTGTCCTCGGAAATTTCGGGACTGGCATGTTCGTCCAACACACTCGGCATAAGCTTCCTATGTCTGACGATTATGTTCAATTCGCCTTCACGTGGAAGTTTTATGGCGGAGGCCAACTTGGCCAAGGCATCAGCGATTTCTACGTCTGAGGACGTGATCTATTTCGAACAAGCAAATTTTTTCCTCAAGCAGCATCAAGAGACAAATAGACCACGTCAGTCTCGACACCCCGTTGGCCCTGACGAATGAACACCTCGTCTGAACCTTCTGTTTGGATTGAGGAATAAAACCCCTTTCTTGCATATCCATTAATCCCGTGCCAACGAACACACTAAGAGACAAATAGACCACGTCAGTCCTGACACCCCGTTGGCCCTAACAAATGAACACCTCGTCCGAACCTTCCGTTTGGATTGAGGAATAAACCCCCTTTCTTGCGTAGGCACTGACCCCATGCTAACGAACACACTAAGAGACAAATAGACCACGTCGGCCCCGACACCTTTTTGGTACCGACGAATGAACACCCCATCCAAACCTTTTTCGTTTGGATGAATACACCCTTTTGATTTGGACCTCTCGTTCAGATCATTTGAAGAAACAAACTCTTCTCACCATCCCTCTGGGTGACGAATACACCCCCCCTTGATTTGGACCCCCCGTCCGGATCATTGAATAAATAAACCATTCTCCCTGTCCCTCTAAGGTCGAATCAACCTACTCGGGTCGAGCGCCCCGGTAGCACCGTTTGGTAGACCGCGCGGCAGGCATGGTAGAGTGATCCTCTCGTCTCTCCTCTGGAGAGGTGAGCACTCTCTTGTGCGCCCTCGCGAACCCCACCGGACTCTCCCCGAACGAATTGCTAGTACGAACTTGCGCTTCATTAGAATGCAAGAAAGAAAGGAAAAGATTTCAGGATATCATGCATATAGAAGAGGTATATGAGATAATAGTATTCTATTTCTCGTAGAAAACAAGCTACATGTGCTCCGGGGCATATCCCTATATTACATGTCAAAAAAATAAAACAAAACAAACAAAAAAAGGGAGGGGTGGCAGTCAATCTATCCCCCGGAAGATCTCCTCAAGAGGAAGGATCCCGACGCAAGGAAAGTTCACCATCTAGTGTAGCCGATTTTCCAGTTCCTCGAGGCGTCCCAACTGGGTTGTCACGGAGGCCACTTCAACCTCGACAACAGCCAACTCCTCAGTCTCTCTGACCATGGTCGCCTCAGCCTTGGCTAGATCAAATTTGGCCGCAATAAGCCAACCCTTAAGTTTCTCTATCCTGCTCATTAAGGCGCAAATGCTATCTCGACACTCGTCCATGGTCCTCTGGTGTTGCCCCAGCAATCTTTCCGCACCTCTAGGGCCTGTAAATACTCGTCCCTTTGGGCGCTGATGGTTGTGAATTCAGCTGGGGCTTGCATCTCAAGGAACTCGTGACGGTTTACATACTTCAATAATAGTAGGACCCGTCGCGACCACTCCTCCAGCGAGCAACCCATCATTTGTAGGGCCCCGGCCAGCTGCATGACCACGGTGTGTACCCTCCGATATGTGAGTGAAGGATCAGCAAACATCATGGACCATAGCATCAACAGGGTTTGGTGGACTGACAAGTCTGAAGTAACATGGTCTATCGAAGGTACGACAGGCGGATTGAACTCAACGGTGCTGTCCACAGCTGCCCATAGCTCGGTGTCAACCACGGCTGATGAGGACGTGAGGGTCAAAGCTGAGCGACGAGATCCCTCTATCTCAGAAGATAGTCCCTGGCCGACCACCGCCAAGGGCGAAGGCGAGACTGTAGTAGAATCACCGGGCATTGCCACTATGAGAGGTTACTCTACCTCCACCGTGTCTCTAAGGCTCGAGCCCATGGTTGGCATTTGTGCTGCTAAGACCGGAGCCACGGCTTCAGCCGAAGAGTAAATGGCCGCATGGGCTGAATTAGCCACCGCAGTGGACAGGCCTGTTTCCATCTCCATCTCCTTAGTAAGGCTCAGACCCGTCATTACTTCATGGGTCAGCGGGGCGAGGGTCGTGGTCTCGGCTGGAGGAGGAGCGGCGAGCAGAGCTAAGCCCAGTACCGCTTCCGAGGGACCTACTACCTTCTCCGCCTAGGTCTACCTCGAAGGGTGGGTATTATTACAGCCATTCAAAGGAGAATTGAGGGGTGGCAAGCTAAACTTCTCTCTCAAGGTGCCCGCTTGATTTAATAAAAAAGTAAAATATCCTCCAATGGCTCCAAGACTTAATGGGCTTCAAAATGACCAAAAATGGGCTCGAAATAGGCTCAAAGATGACTCCAAAATAATGGTTAATTTAGGATATCACGGAGATAAATAAGAGAAATAACACGACTTATGTGCTAAAACGGGTGTCAACAGCTGGGTCTCCTCTCCTCGCTGCCTTGATAAAACTCCAGGTCAGTCACTGCATAATCTTATAGAAGTGTATAATTTAAGAGTATAAGTTTAGGAAACTCACCAGTAGGGCCAGGGCCTGTCGGGCCTCGTCCCACTCCCAGATCGTCGTGGTGAGGAGCCCCTGCAGCTCTGCAAGCCGCCCCTCAAGGTCAATCTACATTAAGAAGTCCAAATGTCAGTGTGTCATCATATAGAAGTCATAAGCATAATAGACAGAGTTTAAGTTTAGAAGTCGTACCGGTCAGTGGGCACCCCGGAACACCTGGTCCCGGTAGTGTTTCGCGTACGCGGTATAGTATGTTGCATCACTCTCTGCTTGGACGCTAACCGCCCGCCCGAGTGCTGTCCAGTCGATCACCTGCGTAGCATTCCTCGACGTCCAATCGAATGCCGCTGCTAGGCCCCTCGTAGTCCGAGTAACGCGTTCCCCTGGCTTCTCCGCCGTAGGGAACTCGACCGCTGGCTGATGGACCCCGATGGTCCTCATCACCAGTCTGAAGTATAGTGGCTCCACCACGTTCATGCAGTGCAGCCACACGTCACGTCCCGCGAAGGCAAGAGCTCCAACCACCCAAGGCTGTTCCTCCTACCCCTCCTCGGCGTAAGGAGTCCACCGTACCTGTGAAATAGGAGGTCACATCAGCATAAACATATAGAATCACATTTAATTAGAGAGTCTAAGTTTAGAAGCATACCGAGGCGTACGGTAGAGAGTCAAGGTCATCCTGGAGGTCCCGGATCTGTCTTTGGAGAGCTCCAGTCTCTCGCGGTGCTACCCACCGCCTGGCAATCAGGAGGAGCCCAGGGTGAGCCTCCTAGCCCCTGCCAAGCCCACGTAGTCTCACATAGGCCCAAACCTGCGTCACAGCATCGGGTCAGCATTTAGGAAGCATTTAGGGATTACATAATCAAGGTTTAGAGTAGAGGTCATACCTAGAGCAGAGGGGAGAAGCCCCCGAGCATGGTCCGACGGGCTGTCGAACTCAGCGTGTCAAACAGAAAGGCGAGGACTGCGGCTCCCCATGCAAAGTCGCCCACGTGGTCGAGGTCCTCAAGAAGTGGTAGGAAGTGGCAGCTCATCACATCCGCTCGTGTAGAGAAGAGTAGGCGCCCGAACAGCAGCATCAAGAATCATCGCAGTACTCTATCGGCCTTTGCTCCCGCCTCCGCTGCAACCCTCGATCTTGCCAAGTCCTCCAAGTGCTGAAGGTGCTGCTCTGGCTGCTCCCCCGTCGCGATCCCCACTCGTCATAATCCTAGGCTGTCCTGAAGACTCGCCCGGGGTAGGAGGGTCGACTGTCGCTCAGGGCACCGCAGCTGTAAGCCCAGCAGCTCCTGAGCCATCTCTCGGTAGTCGGGATAAGTGGTCCCGCTAATCGGTAGCCCATGCACTCGTAGGCCAGTGAGCCTGGCCACGTATACAACGTGGGGACCATGTGCCCCCACGGGAAGAGAAACGTCCGACTCACTGGATCCCAGCGGTCGTGCAAGGCATAGAGCAGAGCTGTGTCGAATCGACACACCTCGATACTCAAGAACGGGGTGAACCCCATGGCAGCTAACTGCTCCTGCTGGAAGTCCGGTAGTGCCAAATACACTGTCCGGACCTGCAGCCATGAGATGCGGGTCCTACACTTTCCCTGCATTCGTTCATTCATTTCATGCATTTAGGAATTTACTTAAGCATTTTATTTCACAAATAAGATGAAAAATAACAAAATTACATTCCTGTTAGAAGGGTGGTCCCCCTTGGACCACACTTCCTTAAGTACGGCCCTATAGGGGGGCCGTTCAAGTTCTCTAGTTCTTTGTCTTCGAATGGACCAATGTGGCCCGTTCATCGTTTGTGCGGTGAACCTCTCACTGTTCTTCGGCTGTTCGTCCTATTGTTCTGTGAGGTTTGTGCGGCCACCCCTGGGCTACAGGTGTTATGTGTGGCCCTATGTGGGCCGCATGTCTTAGGAGGTGTAGTTATCTGAGAACCGCACATCTGTCATCTTCCCCGATGACGGTGAGGGCCCTCCCTGCCAGTGGGAGTCACCGTGGCCCCTTAAACTGGCTCCTAAGGGTTCCTAAAGCCCCCTGTTCACCCTAGAACTAGCATGCATTGGACTAAGATGAAATGGGCGAGAGTTTTGGGGGCCTACCTCGGGGTCCCGAGCCTCCGTCTCCACGATCGGTGGTGCTTGGGGGTCATCTCCGGCGTCGACGGCAGCAGCTGCCGCCCCCTCGTCGACCATGGGTGCTGGCGTCACCGTTGGTGCGCTCGTTCCCTCTGCAGCGGACGGTGGCACCGTTGCTTCCTCCATGGCCACTGCGACGGCCGCTGGCGTCGGTGCTCCGCCGTCCTCACCGGCCATCCGATCACGAGAGGCTTGGTGTTTGGTGCACATGGGTGATTGGGAACGTGAGGAAGGGAAGGATTGGGAGGAAGTTTGAGAGTTTGAGAGAGGGAGGTGGGGGTGCTTCGATCGTATCCCTTCGGCCTCTCCTCCTCCGCCAGTTATGGTGGGGAGGAGGGAGACGAAGGGGTTTTTGTTTTAAAAACCCCAGATGTTGTGCGGTCTATCGATAGGCCATCCCACAGTTGAGCGGTTGGATCTTGGCCATTCTTCTCCAACGTTCTTCTGCATTTTGAACGGCAATATGCTGACCATTCTTCCTTGAACGGATAAATTTGAGCCGTCTAATTTCATATCCCTAGTTCAAATAGTCTGCTCACATGCGGCACACATTTAGCCGTTCTTTATTTTGAGTGGCCCTGAATTAACCGTCCTTATATTGAGATGAATGGTTTTGAATTTTTATTTACTGCATCATGCTTAATTAATAAATATTGTTATTTCATGATCTTGTTGGCAAGTTTCCTTACAGCATCACCCTTCACTTGCCTTGTGGCCCACCGTCAGGTAAGTCAAGTAATGTATTTCGATCCCTATATCTTTTATTGCATTACTATATGTTATTAAGCTATATTATCTCGAGAGTCAGTTCGTTGCTCGCGTGTTCCAAGATCTGATGTTCCCCTTTAACAAAATTAGGTGATGATCTAGGTGTACGCGTTTAACCTCCGGATAGGCCGTTAGGTTAGGAAAATTACGGGACGATGGTTCTATCTTGCATGCCATGATTGCGGATAGTATCCTGACCCTAGTTGACCCTATCTAGCAATACTATTCTCTAGTATTTTATATGTTATCATTTCTTTGCATTTGTTTTAAAGATTTCTTTTATTTTAGCCCTGCATGCATCATAGGTATTTTTTTAGCATTCACGACCCATGGTCTACCTGTAACATATCCCGTCAGTGATGGACGATTATGTGTTCATGTCAGAGTAAGAGGAACAATTCTACTTTGAGTTGGAAGGTTCTCTCTGGTCTTTTCGCTTGGTCTGGTTTGGTTGAAAGTTTCCCGTCTGGAGTTTTAGTCTATCTTTCCTTTTCATTTTTAGGGCTCCTCATTGGACCGCGGGATTGTGTCCCCCATGAGGTTGCTCATGCTCCTTTTTACTACAGTCTCCTCATTGGTCTGCGAGATTGTGTCCCCCATGAGGTTGATCTTGTGATTTCCTTTTATTTAGTTTAGTTCCTCTAGACTGGCATTGCTTTTTATCAAACTATTCCTTGCATTTTGGTCAGAGTTTTTCGGAAGATTCCTATCGCTTGTTGGCGAGAAAACGGGTGTCGTTTTACCTTAACGCCTGCTTTTCGGTTCACTCCACTTCATTTTCGCTTCATCTCCAAGTTCCATGTCACTTTTGCTTCACCTCCGCTCGCTCCCCTGCAAAGAGGACGTTAAGGAGGGGCATCTGTTGACACCCATTTTTTGCTGATAAGTTGAGTCATTTCTCTTACCATCATTTGTTGATGCCTCGAGTTGTCTATTACTTATTGAACTATTTTTTGGCACTTCTTTGGGCCTATTTTATAGGTAGCCTCCCTCCCTGGCTAGGTTTGCTTCAACTCAAGACTTAATGGGCCTTGATTTTGCTTAATTTATCATATTTTATGAATTTCAAACGTTCAGGCTTTGCACGGTCAATGGCCGGCCATTCCGTACGTGAGCGGTTGTTATTTAGCCATCCATACATTTATTAGGTATTTACCTGATTTTTTGAATTTCCACTGACATGTTGTCACACGGTTTGAGATTAATCGCCTAAGTTCTTTGAGCAGACTGATGTTAGCTATTCTTGTCTCAGAGTCCTAAGCTCGTTGCTTTTTTTAGATAATTATCTATTTATCTATTTATGTGGATTTACCACTGACAGGACTTGAATGGTTTGTCCTTGGCCGCTCGAGTGCTAAAAGGTCTTTATTAGACTGTTCAATCCTTGAGAGTCCAACGGTGAAACTATCAGTCAGTTTGATGGATATTTGGATAATATTTTCTATTTATTGAATTTCCACATGTATATTAATTTCATGTCCAAAATTTATATAGTCTTGTATTAAATTATTTCCTTATGCTTATGATGGTTGTTCTATCGAGGTTTTGATCGCTATTTCACACACTTCACTCTCATCTACTATCTTTTTGGTTAAATACATAGCACATACCCTGGTATGTAACTATTAGTTACATTTGCATATTATAGGAACACCTCTTAGACTTCTGAACCTCTCCACCAGATATTCCTTCGGTCGGACTAGGGGATCATGTTTCAAGGCCTCTGTTAGTCTCTGTGAGCCTAGGATTCCCACTAGCACACTGAGCTGGTTGTACCCTCAAGGCCCATTTGTCTAAAAAGCACTCACTTGACCGAAGTTTTTCTGTGTTCTGGATAGATAGCGACCATCAGGAGACCGCCACCGTCAAGTAGCGGCCTTACCGTGACCGCGTTCTGCCAGAATTCCAGCGCATTGACCCTTTCCCTTCTCTGCCATCGACTTTGTCAAGAAATGGTCTGCACCTAACCACTATATTCCATAAAATGGTCCAGTTATGTCTGCATCTTCAAGAAACGGCCCAGGCATGACCACTTTCTGTTCCAGAGTGTTTAACCCAAGGTTTGACCTAAGGGTTGATTTTCCTATGTTCTTAGATGATCTATTGATTGTCTATAACCTAACATATTGTTCAATAAGCTATTAATGAATTATGGAAGTCAATGAATGTACTATTATGCTGTTGGGTTCCTCTCGTAGCATGACCTTATCCTTAATTCATTCTTTGAACTCTTATGATCATATTTAGTACGTTCTTACCTTGATATTTGTTATCATGACCTTATTATTTTAACTTGTTACATTATTGGCTGAACTTTATTGTTATATCTCGTGGAAGTAGCTTAATTTATAACATGAAGATGCAAAGCAGGCATGGACTGTGTCCAAGGGCTCGACGCTAGCCCCCTCAGTTGATTGTCAGAGACATACTATAAACTATGGGGTATGATGAGCACTGACGTTGTATTGCGCCTGGACTACTTTTTTTATAAACGGGCGAAATCCATGAGGCTCATCATGAAAATGTTACATGCTTGTTACATGACATTTTAGTGCATAGTCTTTATGGTTATAAAAAGTGAAAAGTGTGTTCTCGTTACATGCAAGTGCATTCTCGTTACATGAAAGGCCACATTACATTCTTGCTTGACCATGCCCGCATTCTACATGAACATTCTTATCTCAATGACCTACATCTTGCTACTTGTGTTGTTATTGTGATTTTATCACATGTTTCACTATATTTCCTTTATCTTACCTTCTAGAGCTAAAATGTAACTACTTAAATATTACCTTCATGTTGATACGAAGATACCTACTGGGCAAGTGTGTTCATTACCCTACTTTTCTAACCTTTTCAAAAAATTCTAGTGGGTCGGATTTGGACTATACAAGTGGCTGATCCGAGAGGGAATGAAGATCGAGAGAAAGCCTAGATTATTATTAGAGCCATGAGTCATTTATATAATTTTTCTTTTATTTGAGTCAAGTTTATCCAAGCGTCAGTTTCAATAAAGGATGTAAAACTTTGATCATTATTGTCGATTAATAAAGTTGAGATTTTGGAGTATATCCCTGTGCATTCCTCTTTTATGTGGATGTTATTGCGCACTGATTATCATGCTTGCTTGAGGCGTATTGTCGGCTGCTCATGTCCCCGACTTGCTTTTGCTGTACATATATCTCGAGGCATGGCAATTAAGTTGTTATCAGAGCATAGGCATAAGTAAGTCCTAGGAAAAAAAAGTCATGTCATAAGCTAAGTCCAAGGATTAAGGACCCATACCTATGAACTAGGAGGAGACATGATATTTCCAACCTATGTGAGATTGGGTAGAGCCAGGGATGGGATAGTTACTTAGAATTTATTTCTAGGATTAACCCTCACAAATTCTATAGGGAATAACTAATGGTTATTTTCTCAGGTACCATATTCTCCCAATGCCTCATCGTGTCAACTGGGATGAGATGCAGCAAACCGTTGAATTAATTAAAATTTGAGCAATACACTATTTTATTTGGCAGGTACTTAAGAGGAAGACGACAATAACAAAATATATAGAGACAGACTTGGGCTTCAACACGAAGGCCCATTCACTCATAAAGGGCCCATGTCCATGCTGTTCATGCGTCTGGCCCCTTCGCATGCCGGAACAGACCGGTGCATCCTCACACGGGTCCCCCTCAACACAGCTAAGCCACACTCTTCAACACAAGCGGCGGGCGATCTCCTTCCACATGCAGAAGATGCAGAAGGCGTCAACAACGTGGGGCCCTCATGAGCCAACCCTTCTCACTCGAACGGGGAACTTCTCATGTGGCCAAAGCCTCCTCATGCAGCTACCTTTTCTTCACACACGAAGGGCCGATCTTCAACGCGAGCGCCCCCCTTCGCAAGCTTCAACGTGGCTGGTCCCCATGCACGCGAACGGTGGCCACGACATCAACACCATAGCCCCTTCACCCATGCAGCCTCTTCAATGTAGGAGGCGGCTTCTTCACGCGAGCGTGGCGAGCTCCCTCTTCACACGCCACCCCTGTGACATGTTTCTCCACAGAAGGCACCTTCCAAAACTCCAATTCCACGTGGCGAGCTCCTCCTTCCCATGCCAAGCTTCGCGTACATCAACAACCTCCATGGTGGCATCAATACGATGGATGCCATGCGTCCATGCATCCCTTGCGAACACGGCAGCCACCCTTTAACAACCTAGCAGCTCCTCCAGGTGTCTAGTTCACACTGGCCCCCTTGCTAATTCTCACCTTCAACTAGTCACATGTGAGCTTCACGTGGGCGCCCATGCAACAGCTTCTCACACGACGTCATCGCGGCCTCCTTCTTACGTGGACGTGGAGCGGCCAAGATGCCTTCGCGTCGTGTTTCACGCGAGCAGGCGGGTGCCCTCCTCACCCTGCCATTCTTCAACCCCAGCATGTCATCATCACGCACTTGTCTTCAACGTGGAAGGCAGCCACTGTTCTTCAACGCAGCAAGAGCCCTCCCCCTACATATAAAGTCTTCAAAGGAGGCCAAGGCCTCCTTCGTGCCCAGCTTCAACGAACACAGTCGGCAGCCACACTTCTTCCCCATCCATGAATGCAGCAAGCTTCACATGGTGGAGAGAGGCCATGGGACGTCAACATGGGCGAGCGCCCCTTTGCACATGATGGTAGAGCGTCCTTCAACAAGAGCGGTGCCGCTATTCATGCAGGCCCCGATTCACACGCAAGAAAGAGAGATAAGGACAGTGAAGGCTCGTGCTAGCCCTATAAAAGGGGCTCCTGTTGGCATTTTGGAGGGGTTCGGTTGGGGAGAGTTTTTGAGGTCTCGGTGGATAGTTTTTGGGGTTGGGTTGTTGTTGTTTTAAGAGTGCAATTGGGTTACGTGGAAGAGTTTTTGGAAGAGTTTTTTGGGAGAGTTTTTGAGAGTGTCTTATGTTTATGTTGTTTTTAGAATTCGGTGGTTGCTATTTTTGAGTTTGTTTGAAAGTGCGTTGGGGTTCTATTTTGGAAGCTTTGGGATTGTTGTTTTTGAGTTTTGGGGAGAGCTTTGGGGGAGTTGATTGTGTTTAGTTTCATTTGAGTTTTGTCGAAGTGCTGAGTTCCCTAGGTTGCGAGAAACTTATGTTTATGTTATTTTGAGTTGTTTCTAGGGGGCTGAGGTCCATTGGTGTTGTTGTTGATATCACCATTCTTTTAATCTTCATGTTTATTTGAGTGAATATGTATTGCAATATGTTTGATAATTCTATTGTTTAAATTAAATGAAAGTACTCTTTTGATTATTTTCTCTCTCTTAATCTTATTCTTTGCAAGTTTGGTGATTGTGTTAATTTTTGAAATCATTTTGTCGCTCATTCTCTGTTTAATTGTTATTGCTATTTCGATCAAGCTTAAGTTTAGAGCCACTAGTTCCAACTCTATTTTCTCTCTATTTTAATAAAAAACCAAGGTCTTCAACTCTCAAATCGGAACCTCTCTGTGGATTCGACTCGGTCTCACCACCTCTCACACTCTCCTCTCACTCTCACCTCTCCGGCGACCGACGGACCGGGCCGGGGGCGAGGCGGGGCGGCGTGGGCAATGAGGACGATGAGGTGGGTCGAGGATCGGGGCACGAGGGTGCGGTGAAGTCGGTTTGTGAGCGTGGGGCGCCGGCGGGATTTCGTGGGGCGTTTCTTTGTGGAACGGCGTCCACGACGTGTCGAATCTTCGGTGGAGGTAGGGGGATGGAGCCTTGACTTGTGCACTTCCTTTCCCGCAAGTTTTATAGGCCATGGTGAGCCGAGCGGGCTTATTTAGACATTTTGGAGAAAATCCATATTTTAGGGCTTGTATGCCGATCCACCGTTTCGTCGTGTTTTGGACCGATTCGAGGGTATAGATGCATGCTAGGGGTGTCGGGAGAGCTTCCCCCTTATTTTTCCCCTCATCCATGGATGATCGGGGCGTGGAACCAGTTTTTAGGATTCTTTCCACCGTCCCACTCTCGGGTGGGTGTGGCGGCCCTTCCAGAGACCGCCACACTCATTGGCGGCCCAAAGTAGGCACGCGAGATGCCCTGGCGGCCTAAGGTGGGTGTGCCACCTATTACTATTTTGTCGGCAGGGGTATTCATTGGCTGGTGGCCGCACGATAAACTGCCAACTGTTGTAGCAGCTGTAGCTTCGGCCGCTACTTTTGATTTTGACCGTTGCGCTTTGGGGCGCGTGTTTTGACTATTGGGGTCACGTGCCCTCTAGCGGCCGCAGGTACGGGCGCCGGAGGGATCTTAGCGGACCAAGGTTGGACCGCTAGAGAAACTTGGCGGCCTTATATAGGATCGCCAGACCCAACGTGACTCGTCTTCTAGCGGACTAAGGTTGGGCCACTAGAGTCCTTGTGATGGACCAGAGTTGCGCTTCGTCCTCGTGAATGTCCCGGACACTGTGAGACCTGTGTTTGTGTTTTTGGGGTGTCTGGAGGTGTCGCGTTGTGTCGATTGGTGTGCTCATGAGTTTCGGGATCCGGGTAATCCCATGCGTGTGCTCCGAGTATCCGTGCGGGCCGTGTGTATGGCCTTGGACTGCGAGTCCAGTTGACCAGCCTGGGGCTGGGGATTTTCCGCATGTTACTATGGTTTTGGACCTAGGGATTAGGCCAGATTGACGGCTCAGTATTGTCACGTGTGGCGGTCTTGACCCGAGTCTTGTGACTCAAGGACCGTCGAGTTTAATAGGCCTAGTGGGCTGTTCAGAGTCACGTGGCCGCGAGCCACTTCTTCCCTCGTGTTACTCGCGATAGGTGCGTGCGTGATTTTCTGTGTTCACATCGGTGAGCCCTCACTAGTTGTAGCTTCCACAGCACGCGTGTGCTGGCCCACAGGGAGTGGTGGTGCGGCATGCCCGAGAGAGATGGTGAGTAGGCTGGTTACCGTAGGGCCCCCGCGCACAGCCGAGTCTGGGCTCGGGAGGAATTACCAGCTAGAGGACAGACCTAGGGCGTATGGTCTGAGCGTGCACACAAGGCTGAGGGTTCAAACCCGCGCTGACGAGCGTGACCTCAACTAGTCCTTATTTTGTGGTACTTCTGGTTACTGGGTGTGTCTGAGTCTCACGCCCGGGGCATTGTAGCTAGACACTTGTGACGTGGTGTAAGACGTTAGGGGACGCATCCGGTCAGTTACTCTGGTGGGCGGTGCTCCCGTCACGTGACGTGAGTTGTCGTGTACCAGGTTTCTATTTCTCATCTGCGAGATGAGATTTCGGGTGTTATTTTCGAGAGCGTTTTCATAGCCGAGGTCTAGGGTTTTCAGTGAGCGTCACCGAGGATTTTAGACGACGTGGAATTCACGACAGTAAGGTCGTGATGGTGTTTCCGGACTGTGTAGTTTCGGCTTGAGCCCCGCTGTGAGGGCAAGTTTCCACGACTGAGGCGTCGTGGCATTTTCCTAGTAGCGTGACTAGGGCGGTTCGTGTCTGGTTGTTCCCGAACCGTGGGATCAGGATGTCGGGTGCGTGACTTGGTTGTTCCCTTGACGGGAGACCGTGTACCTCTCAATCCCCCTACAAATAATTCTCGATGGCCGTCAGGGATTTATTAGCGTCCAGATATGGTCTCTGAGTGCCTCTGGAAAAGAGGCTTGTGCTATGATCCCGATTCGATTCTGATTGTTCTGTATGTTTTCATACCGAAGCCATTGATATCGTTCAAGTCTTGTACCATGATCCTGATTCTATGTAGTTTTAACAGTCGTTTTACTTCCTCGTAGAACGGCCAGGGGCTTGTGAATTTCTGCGTGGCCTCTGGTTCTTCCTAAATTGTCAGGGGACATACCTACTTTGAGTCTCTGTTTCTGCCCAAGTTTACTGGTGTTTCACCGGCTTAAGTATGTCCTCAGAGCTCTGCTGGCTCTCAGAAGAATGCTTCGGATCATGCTTGCCCTGCTCTGCATTGCGTTGGGTTTAAACAAAGTGATCCGGTGGCGAGGGGGGGATCCGGCGCGGTCTGGCCGCGGAGTTGCCATTTCCCATGGTTTGCCGCCAGTCCATGTGACTTCCTAATGGCCACCGGGTCAATTAGACATTCATATGTAGGGATATATGCGCACATGCATGAGCCGCCGGTTAACCCCATCTAGCCGCCAGATTACCCTGCCACCCTAGCCGCTGGATCTCCACCTCTTGGCCGCTAGAATGCCATTCATTTCCAGTCGCCAGATTGCCTGATATGCTGGCCGTCGGGTCTGCTCCCCCTAAACTACTATCCATTGCCGCCGGATCCCTTTTAGTTTTCCCTTTGCTTGGCCACCTTATCACCTATCTTGTTGTCTCCTTGGCCGTCAGGGCAGACCTAGTGCTGAGCTACTCTCCAGGCTACATTAGTGAGGGGTTATACCCCAACATCATTTGTATTTTATATACGTGTTTTGATCGTCCGGGTCTCCCGTTTACCCCGTCGAGTCATGGAGATTCGCTACCTACCACGACGTGATCTCCGATGACCTCACTAGGGGAATAGCGAATAAACCGCCCTAAGAGCGAATAATGCCTTGTTACCTCTCAGCCCCTCGATCCACAGGCTGTCATTCTGACATGCCTATCTTTTATGAAGTTCATCTCAACTTGTCGTGGATGGGCCTCCTCTACATCTCCCTCGACATGTTCTTGGGCAAGGGGAGATGTTGCCGAATTATTCGTAGAACTACGTGTTTTATTTTCTACTCTGCACTGTGTCTCTTTAGCTTTCCACTCGACTTCCAGCCCTTGTGGTGATAACGGCCTCACGGTTACCCACGCCAAATTATGAGAGCCGAGTACCCAATAAAAGGGAATAAATTGATAATAAGTGTCATTCCATGGCATACATCATCCCGACGATATACGAGTCTGCCCGAACGCGGTCATGCCAAGTCTATCTTGAGGACCCATATGCATGTACCGCGATGCTCAGCGCGATCTCATAATAAAAAGGCATTATGGATCGACAGCCCTACCAGTGACCATGGTTACCCAGAGGGTTAGCCTTTGGGTTCCCCACTCATCATAGGGTATGGGATTGCCGTTGAGGCATGACCATCATTCTGGAGTTCGTCTCGACACTTTGTGGACGAGTCTCCTATACCCTCCCCGATACTCTTCGGGACATGGGAGATACTGTAAAAATCTTCCCTGAATATATCAAACGAACATGTAAATAAATGGTTAAATAAAGTCATGATAACATATTTTTAACCAACTTGCATTAGGTCGAAAGTGACTTCTATTCGTGATTCAACTAATTCTAACTTCCACATACAATTCCAAATAAAGAAATAAACTTTTGCGTGCTAATTTATCTACGCATGTTCGCACATGTATACCCGTATACATATAGGTGCGCATATCCTGTATGTCTACATGTTTCGATTCTTCGTTATATAAAATGGTGATTGCGGAAGGTCGAATCAGGTCCGGCTGGAAGCTATCACTAAGCGTGAGGTGATCTTCAGATCGAAGTCCTCCGTCTTGTACCAGGAGCCGATTTACCTAAATAAATATTATATCGCTGTTTGCTTGACTGCATGATTAAAGAAGCCAAGAGTGGAGTGAGAAGCTCCCCTCCCCCCTCTCTCTCTCTCTAGGGGGTGACCAACATTCTCTCTCCTTCCCCTCCTTCTCTCTCCTCCCCACAGTCCACCTCATCATCTACCTCATCCTATCCCCTTCTGCCACATCATCACCCCTTCATCTCCCCAAGGAGTATTCATTACACCCCTTCATATCCCAAGACCCCCATTAACTTCCCCCATTAAATCCTTCCCAACCCTAAGAGTCACTCTCTCTCTCCCAAGGGAGAATCCCAACTCCCCAAGCACCCTTCCACTCCCCCACACACCCATTCACTTCCCAAGACCAGCATCCGCTCCCCATTAATCACCCATTCAAACCAAGGGAGAGAGATCTCCCTCTCCCTCCCAACACCAAATTCACTGCTCCCCCTCCCACCATCTGCTAGACCCCCTTCCAAATCCCATTCTCTCCCTCCCACACCTTGGAACACCCCCTCCCAGACCCCCTCACAGCCAGGGGTCACCCCCATACACATCCACCCCATTTCCCGTCCCATATACCCCATTTTCCCCCATCATCTTCAATCTGCAGTTCTCAGGTCAAAGGCAGCAGAGAAGCTATTTATTGCAGAGGCTGTGACGTCGTCCTCATGAAGCAACTGGTGGTAAGCTCTATATTACTGGAAAGGTCATCTAGATAGCTTCGCAGGCAAGGTGGTTTCATCGAATTTTGACATCGGAGCGGCCAGGGAGAGCCGTTCTTCCACGACTGCGCAGAATAAGTCCGGCCTGCAACCTGAAGTGGCTTGCAGAAGCTCCTCCGGCCACTCCTCTGCAGATCTGGGCGTGCAACTTAGCTAAGTGCTTCCTCTACTAGTCCTCTGTCATCCCAAGAAGCGGAGCATCGTTCGGAGTTCGGAGCTTCCAGTTCCAAATTTTCTCCCCAGGTGCGCAGATCAGTCCAGTCAGGGCCTGAACCGACACCCCTTCACTCAACGGGCTCTATCTCTCTACTCCGACCTCTTCTGGTGTTATTTCTGGTCACATTTCGAAGAAGACTCGTCAAAGGTTCCAACGACTCTTTCCACACTTGATTCAGAGTTTTGGAACACCCGTGGCGGCCTCTTCTTCCTGCTGCTGAGGTACCTTTACTATCTAAACCAGAACTCAGGGACCTCTGTTCGTGGCTCTTCCCTGACCACCACCGTTGACTAGGAAATTCCACAAAAATTGGGCATCATCTTGCTCTAGTCTCAGAGATTTTTCCACCATCCTTGTCAGCAAAAAAATTCACGAGTGGTCACAGCGGCTCCGAGAGTGATTGTCTATCCCCTGTTCCAGGGTGCGGACAGAACCGGCAACTGCCTCCCAATTAGTTCCTTGCTCGGCTTTCCCCTCCCCGCCTGGCCGGCTGAGCGCCCCTCCCTACGTGGAGGTAATTTTTGATTGTAATCTAATTCCCCAACCTTAGTTCAACCACCTTGAAAGGAGTGTAGTGCATGTAAATTCTCAGATTTCAGGTTTAAGCGACACCAACGCAGCGTGCGGGTGCGTACCCACGCCTCCCCGCTCGCCCTCATCTTTGGTCGAGATAGGTGTATTCACGCTGATCAGGTGAGCATCCGGTTACCCTCCTTGCTGGTTTTTACTTTGCTGGTTTAGTATCGCTTTAGTGCCATCGGACAGTGATGTGGGCGCCCAGTTTAAAATTCCATCAAATTGAGCGACCACCGCGGAGTGAGTTGAGAGGGTGACCCTACAATCTATGCCCTCGGCGTGCTGGCCGCCCACGGAGTTGGGCATCCCAGCCCCTTAGGGGTTCAATCTTCGGTTATCCAGCCCTCGGAGCAGCGAGATTTTATCCCGGACCCTCACCACCATCACCGGGTTGCCTACGGATACGAGAGTGTACTTAGCGGGTGAGTCCGCTTGTGTTAAGTCATCGGTCTGCACATTGCTTGCTTGCTAGGTCCGAGGGGTCTTCGGTCTTGTGGCTACCACCCCCAAGGTGGTGTCACATCAAGTGGTATCAGAGCAAGTTCCAAACTTAGTTGTCGAGAAAATGAAGCCCAAGGAGGATTTCGTCCAATACGCTGACAGATGGAGGGTGATGCTGGAGAGGCTAAGAGACACTCTCTCGAAGCAAGAGCAAGTAAATATGATTGTGTCTAATAGTACACCTTAGTTTAGACACATTTTAGCCATGAACAAGCTCAATACTATGGAGGAACTATATGAACAGGCACATTACATTCAGACTCAGTTAAAGGATTCGCCTATTATGAATATATTTGAGCAAAAATTGAGAGTAGTAAGGAAGTGCACTGTGAATAATAACAATGGTGGAACGACTGAGGGCATGGTCGCTAATGAGCAAGTGGGCGTGGTTGGCAGCCCCACACCTTTCTGTAATTTTGCCTCCAACCCAAGACCACCACAGCCACAACAAGCTACCTTCCATGCCCAAGTTCCCCACCATATAAATAACTCCCCTCAGTCCTTCCGACCACCTCCTTCAAACCAGCCAATCCAACAAAATCCTCAAGCCCATCCACAATACCACCAAGTACCACCACCTAATAATTACGGCCCCCAACAGTCGAGAAGACCCCCTGGCCCTATGAGAGCCCAATATCCTCCACTACCCAAGAGCCTCCCCGATATCTTCAATGCCCTCATGGCCTCCAACGCACTCACATTGCCTAAGGAGAGGCTGGCCTAGCACCAAAATGTGGATACCTCTCAGTATTGTGTCTTTCACCAGCAGTTGGGTCACAATATTGACCATTATTTTCACTCCAAATATTATATTTATGACATGAATGATCAAGGTGACATTGATTGGGATGAAATGAGGAGATTTATTGCTACCATGAAAGCACGAAGACCTCGTCGGCAGTAGCAAGCTCAATAGCTACAGGAACAAGTCCAACAACTACCTCAGTAGCAGCAAGCTCCCGCACCACAACCGGACATGGGGATTGTCTATAACCCATTGCTGGAGCACCCCGCACCCAATCAACAGTTAAACCCTCTCACCTCTTTTCATGAAGTAGAGGGGGGACAAGGGTGGCATGAGGAAAAATCCTCTGTTTTTGTCACAAACCAAAATTTAAATCAACCTCCCCGCCTGTTAAGAACAACACCCCAATCTTCTCCTTTTCTCTAACCTTCATGCCCCCTCATGCACCCCATAATCAAAGCTCCTTCCATCTCCACTAACCCTCCATCTAAACCTCTTCTTATTCATCCTTCACCTGCACCGCCTGCACCTTCTACCTCCATAAACACTTTGTCATCCAGGCCCCTCCTTATTCATCCTTCACCCACACTCCCTTCTCCTTCTTCCACCACCCCTGCTAACCCTTCACCTAGACCCCTTTTACTTTGCCCTTTACCAACATCTCCCGCACCTCCAGCCTCCCATACACCAACCTCCACAAACACTTTGCCTCATAGGTCTCTCCTCATTCGCCCCTTACATACTCTTCCTTCACCATCATCAACCACCCAAGAGCCATCCGCTTCCTCTAACCCTCCTCCAAATTGACCTCCACCAATTACTACCAATCCCCAACCGACAAGGCCCCTCCTAAGGGTTCCTCCCCTGATTGCATCTCCTCAAATTCCCTCACCTGTCAATCCTGACACCCCTCTTCCTCTACCAACCCCCCACTTCCTCCACCCATCACAAACCAGACGGAGGCGCATAACTCCCAAACAATGGTGCTCCGTAGTGAACGGAGATTCCACCATGTGTTTTCGCATCATCAGCAGCAGAAGCCTACGGATGGGCAAGAAGAACAAGGATAGGAGCAGGAATCTATGCCGGGCACACAATATTATCTATTATAACACTTGGACAAGACTTCGACAAGGATTTCCATTCTAGAATTAATAAAAAGGTCAAAGACCCACCATGAAGATTTGATGCAATATCTACAAAAGGTGATGGAAAATGAGGACATTCCTGTTGAGCAAATCATGTTAGTTCTGACTCTGTCGAGTGATCAACCAGCAATTATATTTCATGAGCATGAATTAGCACCCAAGCTGGTGAGAAAATGGGTGTATTGGGGGTCGGGGATCAATTCCCCATGTTTCCCGCTCACAATGGGGCCGAGTAGGGCGTCGAACGGGGCCCAAAGGGGTCTTCTCATTCGTCCATCACCAGAATCGGTCGACCAATCACATGTTCCGGTCGACCGATTCTTGGCAGACTAGGGGCTAGTCTGCATGTGGGTTCAGTCGACCAAACCCGTGGTTTCCGTTGACCGACCTAGGGTCAGGTCGATCAACCCATTGGGGGATGTCAACTAGTTTCTGATCAGATTGCTTCTGGGAAATCCAGTCTACTGACCCCCATGGAACGGTCGATCGACACCCCCAGACCCACTATAGAAAATGGCCTACTTGGTCCCAGGAACTTGGTTTTTCATCTTGAAACTTAAATAGAAGTATTTTTGGATAAAATAAATAAGAAATTGATTGTGTAAACACCGCGAGGGCCGTCCCATGGTGGGATGCCTGATGACTTGGTTTAAAAACATGTGGGTACACCCATGGCAGAGAAATGAGAATAGTTTATGATTTTTTGACATAGCAACCTCGACAGCCTTGTGCCATACGGATTTAGACTTATGTTTCGTGCGACGAGCGTGTATCCACGACCGGTGACACATCATTGGTTTCACAGCGGGTCCTTAATTGGAGTGACCTTTTTCCACTAGTCATAGCTTGCCTGGGCACGCGTGTGCTGACCCACTTAGGAGTAGTGGAGAGCTAGACCCCGAAAGAGACAATTTGAGGCTGATTTCCGTAGGGCCTCCCACTATGGCGGCTTAAGTCTGGGCCTGGAGGAAAATCAGATAGAGGGCCTGACATAGCGTAGTTAGTCAGTGTGTGCACATGTGGTCGGGGACTTCAGACGCATGCTGACAAGCACGACCCCAACTAGACCCTTGTCTTATGTTCCATGTACGGTGTCCCAATTTCCGCTTGGAGCGTGTAGGGAGATACCTGAGGCTGTGGACTAAGTCATCAGTGGATGCATTCGGCCTTGCTTCTAGTGGGTAGTGCTTCTGTTACTCGAGTGTAGCGACCCTAGTTTCTTACTATTGTGGCTTAGTGCTCGGGCTGTCGAGGGTATCCTATTGTACGTCATCAACTCATGGTTTACTACGAATAGACGTGGTACACGTGACAAGGTTACCTTCCCTTAATTGTTAATTGTAGTTCTTTTATTATAGTTATTGTTCCGAATTGTTATTTATTACACTGTGTACTTCTCGTTGTGAGGTGGGGATCCACGGGACCCCTATTGAGCCGATGAGACGAAGCTTACCCCCTTTTATTTTCAAGTGAGGCGCAGCTTGCATGTTGTGCTTTGGAGGCTACGCGTGGAGCCGACGGTCAGTCTTAGCACCTGGTTGCCAGAGACAGGGTATGCCCTGTGGCCTTGTACCTTTTTAGTTTACTGCACTTATGTATGGACATATAAATTCTGGACTGTGTAATTTTTAAATTATATAACTATTTATTTCTTGCATTAATTGCATTAAGCATTATTAAGTTACAATTATTTAGATTCTTATGCACTACCACACCGTCCCTTTAACCCTTCTGAGCCTCGGCTCGTGGGTTACAGGCCAGGATCCAAGAATAACAGGATCTTTCTCGGTATATAGATCTTGGGTCATTACAAATATCATTAGGACGGTGGGGCCGGCTCAGTGGTGGGGGCCAACGTTGATATACTATGCGGAAGGTGAGCTAGAAGGGGAGGGGTTGAATAGATCACCCTAATTTAAAACTCTTAAGCAATTCAACCACCACAGCCAGTAAGAGCTGACGGAGAAGAATAAGAGGACGATCTATGAAATGATTGGTCGAGTGATTAGTGTGCAAACATTCCAGTAAATGATCAGAGAAGACAAACCACAAGTGAGATGGAAGATTTTTAGGTGGTTCGATTGCTACCCGCAATCTACGTCCACCCCTTACTCCACAGAGTAAGGCTTCCTTGCACGAAGCAACAAGAGCACCGCAGACTCAGTCTGCCAACAAAACGCTGTCGAACAGCTTGCAAGGTACTAAGGCCCAATTAAGCATAATAAGGGAAATGGACTAACAACATGACTCAATTAAAAGAAATTACATAAGATATGACTCAATAAAATAAAAATTACACATGATAACATAGTCGGACTCCTCAAAATGATACCGGCAATCTGAGCCAAAGAGAGCACTGTGAGATGCCCTCATCAGTCTGGGTACAACAAATGCCTCCCATAGGGCATGCGTCGGAGGCGGAGATGAGGGCGTACGACCTGTGAGCCCCTCATTGTAGGTTGTTGTAGTTGTATTTTGACACTTCATGCGTCTTTATGTTATTGCATTGCATATATCAACTTTCTGATGTGTTGACCAGTTTCGTGCTTCGTCTTGGAGCTATGGCCCTATTTATCAGAGATGAGGGGGTCCCGAGGCGTGTGACTCGGGAGGAGGATCACTAGGTACAGAGGACTGAGTGGCCCACACCTCCCTTGGTCCCACCAGTTGTTACTGTGGTGGGTGCAGATCAGCTAGACCTGGGGAGCATGACGGTAGCTGAGGGCCCAGTTGGAGAGGTCGAGCAGAGTTGGGGCCGTGGAGTTGGTCCGGATTTCAGGAGCATGTGATTTATACACCTATGATCGCAGCGGCGGCTACCCGGTAGAGTTCCCCTTGGACTGCCACTTGTTTGAGTTCATCAGGAGCTATGTCCCTCTCGGCATGGAGGAGGGAGATTTGCAGGTTGTTGGAGCGCATCGCCGACTTGAGCAGGTGATTCTGGTAGGCAGGGACAGCCTGCATGGGGTCACTCTTTATAGCTTTCTGAGCTTGTCTGGAGATTATTGGAGGCAGTGTTAGTTTTCCAGTGCTGAGTCCATGGGCTTCTTTAGCAAAGTAGATCAGTTTGGGGTCTAGGTTGGACTGATAGGTCCCGCTTCCTAGGACTTGCCCAGCCACCATGAAACAGAGACAGAGGGCACGACTAGGTTGGTGCTGGAGCCATCTGGACTGCAGTATGCTGGAGAGGGGTACGGCGACCATAATCTTTTAGATGGGATCATGCGACAGAACATTATCAGCAGGTATGGCCATTGGGTAGTGATTTCTTCACATTGATACTGCCAGGGAGCCACTGAGTGGCTGATGGGGATAGTGCACCGCTACCGGGTGTTGCTGGATAGAGCCGGCATTAGGTATGCCGTGAGTGCAGTGTTGTACGTGTACCCGTGCTATATGGGGCTGTTGCAGGCATTACTGGAGCACTTCAACCGCTGATGGAACACAGTAGCGACGGCTGAGGGAGAGACTTCACTTGACTTGTGGTCTCTGTTTAAGATCTCCAGGCTACCAATCAGCGGTGAGGGATATGAGGAGATTGTGTTGGATGACCTTTTTTTTAACTAAAGTGATACTTGCAAGGAACAAGGGGAGATACTCGACCCCTGCCACCGTGCAAGAAAATTTTATATATAACGAAAGCAATAAGGAGGGGGGGATACAAGGACAACGAGGTCCGGGGGAAAGGGGAAGCACAAGCAGAGCACAAAAGAAGAGGGCCAAACAAAGCCCAATACATCAGCCTACACATGTAGGTACAAAGCCCAAAACAAAACGAGAGCAAGAGAGTGCAGCAAGTCAAGGTGGCGCGTAGTCGCGGCTCAGAGAGGACGAGTGATTGAAACGTTGGGACTGGCGAGGGGCTGACAAATCGGGTTGGCACGATAGACGTCCATGACCGACGAAGTTGACATGAGCAGCGATGTCAAAGGGACCAGCGGGGGCCCGATCAATACCCAGGATGATGAGGGGCTGACCAAGCACGGGGAGCTGGATACGGTCTGCATCAGATGGAGTGGTGGACGTAGCCGGTGCCACAGATGGTCGGCTGGAGGAAGGAGGAGGTCCAGCATCATCGGGAGGGTCATGCACCACCCGCCTCGCCGCATGCTTCACCGCCTGAGCGAAGGATAATTGTGCTGGATGACCTTCACCGTAGCCATACTGACAGGCAAGGGCGATACCGAGTTCCTGACAATTATCGATATTTACTAAAGACCTGGAGGGATTTGGCCCAGGCCGAGAGAGATAGAGCTGTACAGACTCCTTGGGTGTCATTGAATGTGTGGGTCCACCACTTCTACAACGGGCCCTTTTGCTTCTACCAGGAGTTTGCGAGAGGCCAAACTCTATGGGAGGAGTATACAGAGGTATAGCTGCGGTTCCAGACGTACTCGAGGTACATCTACGCACAGTGGGGGGGTGGAACCCTCATAGGCTTCCGATCGTGACACACTTGGTGGCCTACTTAGCTTACTGGTTGGCGATGTTTGTGGTCCCGCATGGGGAGGACGGTCTGTTGAGAGTTGAGCTACTGTGGCCGACATGCTTGTTGGTGAAGGGACGATGACTGGCCCTGGCTCCTGCAACATTAGCCACTATGTACTAGGGCCTGGGAGCACTAGCAACACATCCGGCGTTGCAAGAGAGGAGTCTACTTCTACCGACCCACTACCTGAGTGCGTGGGCCAGTCTACTATTTCTAGGGCTAGTGACTCGGGGGACCGTGGCGAACCTGGCAACACCTTTGTTGTTTAGCTTCATTCGCCAGCCAGACGGAGGCACTGAGGCACAGCTAGAGGGGGCTAGGAGAGCCATGTGTTACCTACCCGGTAGGGGCGAGGAGGGGTTACCTTTTGACTGTTCCATGAGGGATTCCCCCCTGGTTCTGGTGCCGTCAAGTGGATACACAGAGTGGGTGATGAGCACCTGACTGACTGTGTTGGCACTGCACCAATCCGTGAAGAGTTCCTTGGAGCCGTACTACCCGTACAAGTTCGTGAGGAACTTCGGCTATGACCAAGGGATCCCGTTGAACCGGGAGTTTCCTTTGACGAGCCAACAATATAGAGGCCGGGACACCTACTTGCTGGCTACAATGTGGTGAGATTTATACTATCATCGGGAGCATGTGCGACTGCCGATACCAGGAATGGGGCGCTGAGGATGGTTCGACGTCCACTATGCCAGGTGGTGGTTCGAGCACAGCCACCTGTACCGACAGAGGGCCTCAGCGATTAGGAAGGCTGAGGAAGGTCATCTTCTGAGGAATGATCTACCTCCCATCCCACTGGACGATGGGTACTTGAGGACTCGTGTTGCCTGAGTCCATCGAGAAGTAGAGCGGATAACACAGTGGTGGCCCCGAAGCGACCGGGATTCGTTGTCTTTAAGTCAAGGCAACAATGAGGTGCTGAAGCCCCTGAGGCAGGTGTAGGTAGTGGCCGCGGCGACTGGAGTAGGGGCATCTCAACTGAGGGCATTGAAGACTTGGTGGGCCCAATTCCTAGCCAATTGCGACTTCAGGAAGAAGGGCTTGCTAGACCGGGTGCTCCCTGAGGGGAGCTTTGCTGATACAGCGGCCGGCGACTGGAGGCGACACATCGGCCACACGATCGGGTCTTCTGGGCCCGTAGAGTTTGTGTCCCATATTGAGTGCGCCCACACTCTGAGGGATGTTCAGGAGGCAGTTACAAAGACTGCCTGGGTGTTGGGATTTAGGCCGGAGCAGCTAGTTCCTCTACCGCTGACCCCTTTTGGGGCCTTAGGTAAGATCCTTTTCTTAGTATGTTGTCTCAGGTTCATTACTTTCTGGGGCATATGACTGAGGTGTTGTGTATTGCTGTGCTTGTTGATAGGCTCTGTGATGGAGGGCAATCTTCCCTCCACGGAGACATCCTCAGGGAGCGGAGACGGGGGCCTGCAGCCTAGGTGGAAGTGCCCTCGAGTGGATGCTGAGGAAGCTAGAGTTAGCGAGTCCTCTAGGGGACTAGAGGCTGGGGAGCAGGTCGAGGCAGAGCTGGCTTTAAGTAAGCGTCGCATTCACCTCTTTGGTTCTTGATGGTTTAGCCATGATGACTTACTAACCCTATCTTGCTGGATTTGTTTCTTGTAGCCCCACTGGAGACTGGCGTAGGCATGACCTTCTCGCTCCCCCAGGAGATTGACCCTCTACCTGATGATAGGGCCAAGTATGAGATAGATGTGGAGGGGTTCCTCCGTGTGATGGACCAGATTGCCCCTAACATCGAGACATTTCCTGACTTCGAGTTGTGGAAGGCTTTAGAAGAGGCCCATTTAGGTGAGGGATTCTAACACTAGACATATGCTGGTTGTGACTTTGCCTGGTCCTGGCCTCTAACATAGCCATTTGTACTGTGTAGGGGTAGCAGAGGTGTCCGGGGCTGTGGCCCCTTCTGGGGCATAGGGTGGAGCACCCAGATAGGTGGGAGAGCAAGCACCAGTAGTTGTCTGAGATAGCTCAGGTAAGCATCAAATGGCTATGAAGGGAATCACCCTGTCTTTGTTGTGCTTTTGATGGGCTAGAATTGTTGACTGGGTTTGTGTTGTTTGTTTGCCAGGTGAGGACACGATTGCCACTCTGGAGATGATCCAAGAGTTGGCCAGCGCTGGTCCATCAGTGGCTCTCCCGTCCTTTGAGGGTGAGTTTGAGCAGGTGTCCCCCTTGCCCCCATCTGTTGCTGGGGATGCATTGGGCACACTACCACAGCTACTAGCGAGGATGCCTCTCCCGCCTTTGCCCACCATAGTGTCAGCCTGCACCGTGGGACTGGTCGGGTCCTCTAGTGTAGGACCCTCAAGAAGGTGACCGTTCTATACATGGAACGGTCCAACCATGACCGTGTAAATACCAAACCTAAAATCCTTGAACTTCGGTGAAAATTATCAGTTAAATCATAGCCAGGGAGGGAGTTGCTCATAAAATAAGCTCAGAATTATGCTCGGAAATGGACCAACAAGTGATGAACGGCTCGAGGCATAAACAAATAATAGTAAGAGAAATGACCCAAATTATTGGCAAAAAATGGGTGTCAACACCTGGTGTCTCAGCCGAGCGATCTGACCTAGGCCTTTCTTCTGAGTTGGAGAAACCCAAAATTCCTTACGTCGGTGCAATCCCAGTATTGATGAACCACTATAACTCGGCACCTAAGGCCTTCCCAGAGTCTCAACCGAGCGATCCAACCTAGACCTTTCATCTGAGCTAGAGAAACCCAAAACTCCTTGCGTCGGTGCAATCCCAGCATCAATGAACCACCTTAACTCGACGCCTAAGGCCTTTCTGGGGTCTCAGTTGAGTGATCCGACCTAGACCTTTTGCCTAAGTTGGAGAAGCCTAAAATCCTTGCATCAATGCACTTCCAGCATCGATGAACCACCTAACTCAGTGTCCATGGCCTTCTGAGGTCTCAGCCGAGAGGCACGGCCTAGACCTTCTGTCTATGCCAGATAAACCAAATTCCTTTGTGCTGGCATAGACCCAATGCCAACGATACTACTATATCTTTATATAACCTAGTCCCACCGTGATCATAAAAAAAAAAGAGAAGGAAAAAGAGGAGAAAAAAAAAGGAAAAAAAGGTGAGAGAAAAAAGAAGAGAAAAGAAGAGGAATGAAACAGTTCCTTAATGTTCTTAACTTGGCACCTAAGCCCTTCCAAGGTCTCAGATGAGCAATCCGACCTAGACCTTTCATCTAAGTCAGAGAAATCTAAAATTCCTTGTGTCGGTGCAATCCCAACATCGATGAACCACCTTAACTCGGCGCCTAAGACCTTCCCGGGGTCTCAACCGAGTGATCCAACCTAGACCTTTTGTCTGAGTCAGAGAAATCCAAAATTCCTTGTGTCGATGCAATCCCAGCATCGATGAACCACCTTAACTTGGCGCCTAAGCCCTTCCCAGTGTCTCAGCCGAGCGATCCAACCTACACCTTTTGTCTAAGTTGAAGAAACCCAAAATTCCTTGCGTCGGTGTAATTTCAACATCGATGAACCATCTTAACTCAGCGCCTAAGGCCTTCTTGTGGTCTCAGCCGAGCGATCCAGCCTAGACCTTTTTGTCTGAGTTAGAGAAATCAAAAATTCCTTGCGTTGATGCAATCCCAGCATCGATGAACCCCCTTAACTCAGACCTAAGGCCATCCCGAGGTCTCAACCGAGCGATCCGACCTAGACTTTTCGTTTGAGTCAGAGAAACCTAAAATTTTTTATGTCGGTGCAATCCCAGCATCGATGAACCACCTTAATGCGGCTCCTAAGGCCTTCCTGGAGCCTCAGCCAACCAATCGGACCTAAACTTTTCGTCTAAGTCAGAGAAACCCAAAATTCCTTACGTCGGTGCAATCCCAGCATTGATGAACTACTTAACTTGGGGTCTGTGGCATTTCTAGGGCCTCAGCCGAGCGATTCGAACTGGACCTTCCATCTAAGTCAGAGAAACCTAAAATTCCTTGCGTTGGTGCCATTCTGGCATCAACGAACCACACAACCCAATGCCCATGGCCTCCAGAGGTCTCAACCAAAGATCTTGGCCTAGACCTTTCGTCTAAGCCAGATAAACCTGAATCTTTGTGCCAGCGTAAACCCAATATTGGTGATGTCATGCCCCGAACCGATAGCAATGGAACGCATTGCTCAGAACGTGGCAATGCTGCAGTCGTGTCAATCAGAGTAAAACTTAAAGGCACTTGGAGACCATAATTGACAAAAAAAATTGATATATAAACTTGTTGTTACTACTTATTGACTCAATTGCAATTTCCAAAAGAAAATAATGACACACTAACTGGACTTAGACACTTAAAACTCGATAAAGACACCCGCCAATATAGTCCTTGTCAAGAAGAAGAATGGCCAAGTCTGAGTCTGCATTGACTTCAGGGATTTGAATAAGGCATACCCGAAGGATGACTTCCCTGTCCCAATCACTGAGACAATGGTTGACAAGACCACCGGTCACGAAGCCTTGTCATTTATGGACAGGTCGTCGGGCTATAATCAAATCCGCATGGCCATCAAAGATAAAGACCATACTGCTTTCCGATCTCCCAAGAAAATCTCCAACTATAAAAGGATGTCGTTTGACCTCAAAAATGTCGGTGCAACTTACCAAAGGGGAAGGACCAAGATTTTTGATGAGATGCTACATGACCACGTTGAATGCTATGTCGATGACCTGGTCGTCAAGACAAAAAGACGAAGGGATCATTTGGCTGACTTGCATCGAGTCTTCAAAAGACTTCGACAGTATCAACTCAAGATGAATCCAATAAAATGCGCTTTTGGTGTCTCTGGTGGCAAATTTCTCAACTTCATCGTCAAGTACCGAGGGATAGAGATCGACCCTGACAAGATCAAGGCCATAAGAGGACTGTCTCCGCCTAAGAACTTGACAGAGCTTAGATCTCTGCAAGGAAGATTTGCCTATATTAGGCGGTTCATTTCTAATCTCTCTGGAAGGTGTTTGCCCTTCGGTAAACTAATGAAGAAAGGTGCACCGTTCATATGGGAAGAAGACTGACAGAGAGCCTTTGAGCAAATAAAAGAGTATCTATTGTCTCTTGTGCTAAGGGCTTCGCCTCTTATCCTTTACACTGCCGCCATGGATGCCTCTGTGGGGGCGCTTCTAACCCAGGTCAATCAAGAGAGTCAGGAGCAGCCGCTGTACTATCTCAGCCGAAAGCCGATCAAGCCTGAGCATCGATACGCGCATATGGAAAAGTTGTGCTTAGCTTTAATATTTGATGTCAAGAAGCTAAGGCACTACCTTCTAGCTCATCGAGTGGAGCTCATCTCAAAATGTGATCCGCTCAAATTCCTGCTTAGCCAGCTCGTCCTCTCCAGAAGGTTCGGAAAGTGGGCACTCATTCTTATGGAGTTCAACATCACCTTCGTTCCACGCAAGACAATCAAGGGGCAAGAGATGGCTAAGTTCTCAGCCGCACATCCTATGCCAGAAGACTCGCCACTCAACACCGAGCTACCTGATGAAGAGGTGCTAGTGCCCCCACAAGAAATAGGGAAGCATGTTGAAGTCCTCCCACCATAGTCAGAGCATGATATTCTCACGCTTGATTTGCCATCCTGGGAACTATACTTTGATGGCGCTTCCCGGACGATCAAGAGGCCCAGCGGCCTCACAGACTTCACATCTGGCGCTGGGATAGTTTTTGCATCTCTGCAAGGCGACATTCTCCATAATTCTTGTGCTCTCATGAAATCGTTGACTAACAATAAGGCAGAGTATGAAGCATTAATCATTGGACTTCAACTGGCACCGGAGATGGACATCAAGTGCATCAAAGTGTATAGGCATTCTCGACTCGTCATCCGACAAGTCCTGGGCGACTATGACGTCCGGAAGAAAGAGCTGATCCCCTATCATACAACTATCATGAGACTGAAAGAAAAGTTTTACTTAATTAAAATAAGCCATGTCCCAAGGGGCAATAACTCCCAAGCAGACGTTTTGGCAAAGTTGGCAGTAGCCTTAAAACTCCCACCTGAAGGAGAATTGAATGTCACCGTCAGACATCGAAGGCTCATGCCAAGTGTGCTCGACGAGGAATCTGGCCTCATTATCTACGAGGTCAATAACATTAAGGAGAAGAATGCTCCAGGAGAAAAAGATTGGCGTGAGCCGATTATAAAGATAAAGAACGGGCTTCCTCCCGATCGGGCTCAAAGAGTGCAGCTATTACGCAAGGCAACATCTTATCAGTTAATTGACGGCTTGCTTTTTTGGCTCATCCATGAAAAAGACCGATCGAGCCTCCTACGATGTCTTTCACCTAAAAGAAGTAAAAAACAGTGATGCACGAAGTCCACTCTGGATTGTGCGGGCCTGCACGGGGTTGAAGAACGAGGTCCGTGCATGTTATGCACAGGGTCGAAGAACAAGGTCCGTGCATGTTATGCACGGGGCTGAAGATGCAAAGGGAGTGAAGTTCGTACATGGGTTGCACGAGGTTGAAGTCACACGGGGCTGGAGTGTACCGGGGAAGGCCATGGGTGCGCCAGCGAAGGCATTAGGCAGTCGTGCTGGCGAAAGAAATGCACGAGTCAGGGCAAGAAGAGTGTACCGGTGGAGGATGTTAGGGGTGTGTAGGTGAGGGCTGGGGGCTAGGGTGCCGGTGAAGGGCTATGCCGGCGAAGGGTGAGCTGAGGGGGCTAAAGGTGTACCACTGGAGGAGGGGTTAAGGGTGCACCGGGGAAGATACCATGGGTGTGCTGGTGAATAGCTGGGAAAGGTGTGCCGGACAAGCTCGGGGAGGCGTACCGACGAAGGGAGGGCTGGAGTGTATCGTGGAAGGCCAAACTGGGGGTGTGCCGATGGAGGAGGCACTCAAGGTGCACCGCTGAAGGGTCGCGGGGGTATACCGCTGAAGGATCAGGAGCATACCGGCTAGGGAGCGGGTGCGTTGGTGGAGGGTGCTGGATCAGTGTACCGGTGAAGGATTGGGTCAGATGCACTGATGAAGTCCCACTCATCCTCCATTTCTCTTAAGGCCTTTCTTTTCTTCTTTTCTCAATATTATATAGTTTCATATATAAATCGTCCCTTCCTCCTCCTGCGGTCGTGAGCGTTCGAAGTGCTTAGACGTTATTTGGTCTAGTTCTTTTCGCCTACCCCCCGTTTCTTTTCGCCTTGGTTAAGGCATTTTGTTGTTAATTATTTTCATCTGTTCATTGCTCCCTTTGGTCCTTTAACACATTGTTATTAATTCTGACAAAAATTTGGTAGCATCTTCCCTTGACTCGGGTGTAAGGGAGATACGGGGAACGTGCCCACATGGAGTGGCGGGACCCAACAACAAGAGGTGGACGTCCGTAGACGATGACACCTTCAATGAAAACCTCAGGACACGAGGAGGATGATGAGAGAAGGGGCACTCTCAGGCTGGCTATGGGTGGCTAGGGCAGAGGGCAAAAGAAGGTGTACCGGCTAAGGAGCCCAAGGGTGTACCGGGGAAGGGGATTGATGGTGTGCCGGTTAAGAAGGCCAAAGGGTTGAGGGTGTACTACTGAAGCGGCTAGTTGGGTGTACCACTGGAAAAAGGGCTAAGGATGTACCACTGGAGGGTACGGCTGGGGGTACCACTGGAAAAGGGGCTGAGGGTGTACCGCTGGAAAAAGGGCTGAGAGTGTACTATTGGGAAGAGGGCTGCAATTAATATCAACGTCTCTGTGAAGATCATGTTGCCACACATCGTGAAACTGCCCTTTTTGCTCTAAGCATCCTTCAACAAAGATAGAAGTCCATGCTCGACCTTGCTTTGCTTAGAAGCAGGAATGTCCCCACTGATAGTTTTCCATAACGTATGGAACTGTCCAAGCTTAGAATCAATTCGTATCCTTATCAAACTAGCATTTTGAATTAATTCTGCATTGCTCAATGGGGAAATAACAACCGTACATTCTGAAATCGGCAATTTTTGCCGCTGATGTAAAAGCAATGTAGGAATTAACAGCCGTTTTTTATATCCATTAAATGCTGTCCACAGATTTTGCCTTAGACACCTATGACAGCTGCACATCCGCAAACCTCGGAGGAATGCCTCCTGCTTTCCTTGGGCAAGACTAGCAGCATATCATCTCCAGTTTCACACCACGACAACATCAACAGAAGGTGTTTCTCCTCATCCCATACAACAGTCATTAGATCATCTCCCGGTAAAGTCAACAATGATACCCTGTCGACCTTGGATAGTGTGCCACCTGCAGGAGCAGCAATCACAGAATTGCAATCCTTGCAATCCATAGATCTGATCAGATTACTAATATCCTTTTTTTGTTTCAAACTTTGCTGGCGCTAATACACTGGGAGGGTCGCATATTTTTTTCTGCCAAGAATTTTCTCTTCTCATAAGAAATCTTTTAGAAATAACATTTATACTTCTTTTGTTTCCAGCTCCAATGTGGCCAGCACCTCCAATCTCCCCTCAACACAACCTGCCAAACTTGAAACTCAAGAACAGCCCACTTTTTAGAAAAACCAAAAATAGAATCAAGATCTAAAAAAGAAAACCTCCAAGCAAAAATAGAAAAATAATTTTTGTTATACTAATATGCATGCTGGGAAACAAAATGCCATACACCATGTGTCTCATAAAATGAATGCTCATTGATTTTATTGTGGTAGACATGGTCACGTTATGCATAATTACTTTATCTTGAAGAATGATGAACTAAGAGTAGGAAAGAACAGAAGAAACAATGAAGAAAGCAATGCCAAGGGACTGGGTTTCTCTGGAAGGAAGTATGTTCAGCATACTCATGCTCAAAGGCCCAGGGATGATCCAATGCGTCGACGCACCGCTCAGGACAAGTCGAAGCACCCTAATGTCGCTAGAAGAAACACTCCTCTGTGCTGCTTCCACTGTGGAAGATTTGGGCACACAGTCAAGAATTGTTGGCATCTAAAGGAAAGAACTCATTCTCACTAGAGGTATGTTAAACTCCCTACTCACCCACAAAGGTCTAATATACGTGTACATGCACATAAGAAAAATACCGAATCCTTTGTGTGCTACCTTTATTATGGGAGAATTGGACATGACATGTATGACTATCATATGGTGAGGAAAGATGGCATGACTGCCATGAAAAGAAATTCACATATGAGAAGGACTGCTAACCCACCAGGACCCAACAAAACTTGGGTACCTAAAAATGCCAAATGAGAGCTTTGGGTGTAGGGTGCCTTGGAGCTGAACAAAGGATCAACAGGGAATAAAAGCTCAAGGCATAGTTTTATAAATAAAATCCTCAATCTTTGATAGTGTTGCATGTTAGGTTTTCCTTTCAGCCATGGTAGTTAAGTCTTTTCCTTGGTTACAATAAATTCTACATTTTTGAAAGACTTCTCGCAGGGTGTTGTAAACCTCTCCTTGATTGTTCATGAAGAATTTGTTTTGATGAGAGGATGAATATGAGGATGAGTCATTTGCATGTTTGTGCTACTCTCAAATTGACAGCCATATGAATTTTTTTGTTTATCATTGTCAATCATTATTATTGATGATACTTGTCATGGCTGCATAAAAATTCAACTCATCATTCATGCGGTCAGTTAATCCTGTGCGTGTTTGTCATAACATCCATAAGCGTTGGACTAAGGGGGAGTCTAAGGGTTTGCACTTCAACCTAGAATTCACTGCAAATATTTTGAGCATATGTGTGTGCATATTGAACACCATCTTGTGGACTCATGCATTTAATGCTAAGGGACCCAACATTTGCTCCTTACCTTGCATACTAGTATGTGCTGCACTCTCATTGTTGTGACCCATAAGTATATAGAATGGTGACTTGTGGAAAGTTAGATTAAGTCCAACTGAAAGTATTCACTATGCGTGAGGACGTACCTCTGCCCAGTACCATGGGTCAGTGTTTACATAAGTCACAGGCTACATACCATCTTACTATTTTTCATGAAACCATTTGTCAAAGGGAGAGTCTGAGCATTTGCATTTTAGTTTAGCATGCATTGCAGATAATCTGAGCTTGCATCTGTTGTGTTCATTGAGCATCATCTTGAGGTTTCATGTACTCCAATGCACATCATGCTTAGAGACCCAAGGTCATAGGTTGCATACTCCATTGTCAACCCATGCACAAGTTTAGGGGGAGTCAACATTAAAATCCAGTCCACATTCTTGCACATTTTGGTTGATATATGTATTTACTGCATCATCTTTGGGGGAGTTTGCCTTGCTTCACAAACTGCTCACTTTTGCATCTTGCATTGATGAGTGTGCATCATGCAGTTGAAGTCTTTTGACAAGGAGCTTAAACGTCAAACTAGATTGCAAACCAGCCTTCAGTTGTCTTGATCATGAAATTTTATATATATATAAAAAAATGTATCATGATTCTTCTTTTAACCGCCAATAGCAGATTGTCACAAATACCGTGAGGGTTTAAGGGAAACCCCAAAATCCCCCATTTTCTCGTTATACATAGGACTGCTCCTCTCTCTCCTCATTCTTCCCCTCTCCACTCCGATCGCGAGACGTCTTCCTCTCCTCTCGGGCTACAGACTGCGAGTGCGGGGGTAAATCCGTTCGACGACGGCAGTGGCTAGGCAAAGCGTGGGTGAAGGTGGTGGCGATTCGTGTATTCGCGTGCGTGGCCGCAAACGTGTGCACGGGTGGGAGTTCGGCGCGATCCGGCAAGGGTGGGGCCCTTTGAGGTTTGAAGCATCCAATAGGTAGGGGAATGTATCCCTGACTCACCCCTTGTGTTTTCCTTTCCGATCTGAGGTGATTGAGGTGAGTGAGAGGGGTTATTGCATTTTCAGAGGATTTCATATGAAAGGGTCGTGAGAGCGGATTTCTAGCCTAAATCAGGTTGGATCGATGGATTTGTAGTCGTAGAAGGCTTTCCCACATTTTCAGGTTTTTTCGAGCCCATTGGGGGTGTAATGGCTGTGGGAATGATCCTCCGGAAGGAGGTTCCAGGAGGGGGCCTACAGTAGTGAGGCAGCCATCGAAGTGGCCATCTCCACCCATTGGGCAGCCAGAGTGCTAGCTGTCTAGGTGTAAAGCCCTCTGGGCGGCCAAAGGTGTGCCTGCCTAGGTGTCTAGGCGGCTAAATCGATGGCCGTCCATCCCCATTCCCTGGGCGGCCAAAGGTTGGGCCACCCAGTGCTGGGCGACCACAGGGTGGGCCGCCTAGGCCCAGCCCAGACTATGAACTGGGCGCCCAAGGTGTTGGCTACCCAGGCTCTTGGGTGGCCAACAGTGTGGCCGCCCAGTCCCTGCAAGGGGCTACCAATGCTATGGCCGCCTAGGTGCATGGGTGGCCAGCAGGCTGGCCTCCCAGGGCCTTCAGGCCTGTTTCTCCAGAAATTCACTATCACACGTGTCTAGAGGTTCTAGTCTTCGTTGTGTCCATCGACAGTCCATAGTTTATCTATCTAGCTAGTGGTTCTTGGTTCTTGTGCTAGCGAGCCACCTTGTGGTGGATTAGTACAGATCGATGGTACTCCGATGATTTCCATGGTTACGATGAGTTCTTACTCTTAGTGACTCTACCCACAAGACATAGCTGAACTGGGCACGTCATTGCTTACCCACCAGGGAACGATGGAGGCTTGTTTCGAGTAGATGATTTCTAGGCTGGTTACCATAGGGCCCCTTGTCTGTACAACCTGAGTCCAGTTAGGGGAGAAAATCGGCTAGAGGACCCGACTTAGAATAGATGGTCTGTGTGCGCACACATAGGAGGGGGTAGTGGACGCGTGCTGACGAACATGACCATGACTAGTCCTTATCCGTGGTATTGTGTTTGGTGTCTCAGTTTCCACCTGGGGTGAGTAGGGAGACACCTGAGACTGCAGTATAAGTTGTCGGAGGACGCTTTTGACCTCGTCGCTAGTGGGGTAGTACTCATGTCACTTGAGAGGTTTCAGCGCAGGTTTCACTTCGGTGTGGTTTACTGCACTAGCTGCTCGGTCTGTTCCATTCTGCGTGGCTGAGGCTTGGTTTTGTGGCAGGTGTAGTATTCCTGTGTAGAGTTCTTTTACTTGTTGTTCTTTGCCTCCCTTGCTATTTATTTATCACTCTTACGTTTGGTCATCGCACTGTTGTTCCTATTACGTGAGGTAGGGATCTGTGGAATCCCTACTGAGTCGATGAGACGAGGCTCGCCCCTTTGTTTTTCAGGTGAGATGAGGCTTGCGCATTGTGTTGCAGAGACTGCTCGTGGTGTCGATAGTCAAGGTTAGATGCCAGTTTGCCAGAGACGGGGTATATCCCATAGTCTTGTACCTTTCTTTTTAATAGATTGTACTTGTTTCAGACTTGTAGTTCTGGACTATATAACTGTATTAAATCATGTAATAATTTAGTTCTTGTATTAATTAGATTGTGCATTACTTATTCCTGCATTTATTTTAGCTTCTTGATATCACAAAATCCATTAACATGTCAATCAAAAACATTGCAATAAATAACAAAGTGAAATTGAAAAAACTAAACTACATAAAAACACCAAAACAAGTACAATTTTAAAACAAACTACACAAACACATAAAACAACGAAGAGCCAGACCAAAAGATTGTCAACCAGACCAAATATCCAAATCAACCCTAAGTGCATCCAATAGTCTGCATGACCCAAACATTGACAAGCCCATGGAGAATTCATCCCATGTCCTGTTTGCTGGGGAGTAGGCCCAGGGTGCGAGTCAAACTGGCTATGACATGTATAGGGGGTTACCCTCAAAATTTGATGACTCTTGTCATTTATTTTAATTATTCTGTGTTTGTCTGGTTTTCTTACTGTTATCAAAGAATACCGTTTGATATGTTCCTTCTCTTTTTGCTTTTCATGCAGATAATTGGACTCTATGTGGGCATTGCAACTGTGGGTGTCTTCATTATATGGTATACACATGGGTCCTTCTTGGGCATTGACTTGAGTGGCGATGGACACACACTTGTCACATACTCACAGCTGTCCGACTGGGGCCAATGCGCCACTTGGGAGGGTTTCCAGGTCTCCCCCTTCACAGCTGGATCGCGCGTCTTCTCCTTTGATGCCAATCCATGTGACTACTTCCAGTCAGGGAAAGTGAAGGCGATGACTCTCTCTCTTTCCGTCTTGGTGGCCATTGAGATGTTCAACTCTCTCAATGCCCTGTCCGAGGATGGTAGCCTCTTGATGATGCCTCCCTGGGTCAACCCCTGGTTGCTTCTTGCAATGTCTGTCTCCTTTGGGCTTCACTTCCTGATCCTTTATGTGCCCATCCTTGCTGAAGTTTTTGGGATTGTGCCCCTCAGCTTTAATGAATGGCTGTTGGTGCTGGCTGTTGCATTTCCTGTGATCCTTATTGATGAGATACTCAAGTTCATTGGACGGTGTAGAAGCACGTCGAGTGACACGAGGCAGTCTCACAAGCACAAGGATGAGTGAGACCGGCGATGCAGCAGCCTTCTACGGAGGAGGAGGAAATTGCAGATCCGGACGTTAAACTGCATTCTTTTAAACACGGAGGTTGTTCTTCATCCTCACTATTTTCCAGGATGAGGGCTTGGTACATGCCTTGAAGAACAGGCAGGAAGAACAACTCCCAAGGTGTTAATTCAGGTGTTCCACACACTGCCAATTCTGAACTCATTTATTTAAGATGTAGTTTCTGATTCATCATATTTTGTTAGCCAAAGGTGTTCTACTTGAGGCCATAGAACATAAAGGCTGACAAAACATTTTTGGTTCGACTTCACTAGACGCCTGCCTTAATCAAATGAGATGCCGAATTGCTTTTTAGCCTAGAGTCATGGCTGCCACTTCCTACTGGTGGTTCACATTTTGCATGTTCAAATGTCGTTGATCTGGAGATGGACATCAATGTATGGTTTTGAAATCTGCGCTAGTCCATTGTTTGATGTGAAACGCAGTGAGTAGTGATAATGTATTCTAAAATGCTTCCAAGAGAATGAGAAGTTGTTTTTTCTATTATTGTTTTTTGCTGTTAAGAAAGAAAGGGGTTTTAGTACATCTGGCAACTCTTAAACAGAGCAAGGGGCTTAGGTTGCCGGTCTATGTGTAACGCAAGGTCACTAGAGCTGGAATTGAAGTTGCCGCCAATGCGGACTTTAACCTGAGTCCCTTTAATTATTATAGTGCGCTGGAGGCAACAATTATCCTTTAATCTGGGATTTTTATATATTATTGTGTCAGTTCCATCTGTTTTGGACGACAATTCCATGCCCAGATGTCCCGCGACAGAATGGCCATGTCACTTGTGAAAGGCATATAAAGCATAGATTTTCACGAATCCAAAGGATAAATATCTAGTCTGCATATTGCAGAAAAAGGGATTTGTTGTCAGGATCTTCCACGAGAGGTCCAAAGCCGCTGAATTATAAATATTGCCCAAAAAAAGTTGAATTCCATCATATACTGTGAGAGGTCCGGTGTTGCCAAAGGCCAGAGGTGTGGAGGTTTCTTGTGTAGTTGGAGGGGTAATGGTGAGAGGGTTAATGATGGTAGGTTTGGTTCGTAGGAAACGTCTAATTTTGATGGGGTTTGAAAGTTTAAGGGTAGGTGAAGAACCATGGTGCATCGGTGTGGGTGATTGGAGGATCGAGCCATCATCATAGCACCAATTAGTTTCATAACTGGGGGTTGGGGCAGTGGCTTCGTCCTGAGTAGGGGGTTCTTCATGTAATGGAGGGAGAGGAAAGCGAAGGAAACTCAAAATAGGTGTCTCTTTAAGAGGTTCTTCTTGTGCCAGCTCAAATTCTTCAACAATATTTTCATCATGAGGTGTCTCCAAATTTTCAAAATCATCAAGTTCAAACAGACGCCGTGGTGGAGGCGTAATGATGGGTGGTGAACTATGATGAGGTGGAGGATTTTGTGGATGTGAGCACAGAAGGCCATATGAAGGATCATGATGAATGGGTGGAGGAGGTGTATAATGACATGGAGGTTTTTGCGTGAATGGAGGCGGATGTGGAGGCGGAGGGCCATATGATTGAGTGTGATGTCTAAGTGGAGGGCGGACGGTGTCCACTTGACCATTGAACTTCATTGAATCATCTAGCTCACTTGTATATATGATGTCATTATCATCTCTCCTCTCCTTCCAATCTTTCTCCATCTTGGTTATGTTATTCATGAAAGCATGAAGGGGATTGACTTGAGGAGGAGGAGCGGGCCGCAAGCTTGAGACCCTCTTTAGTTGTTCCTTCATTGAAGTAATTTTATCAAGAAGAGTTTGTTGGAGGGGTGTGACTTCAATAACGGAGGGTTGGCATGGTGGCCTTTGAGGAGTGGCATATGATGACCGTGGAGGGTGGAGAGGTTGACCCACAAAAGGACCCAGTTGGGCCGGGTTATAAGAAACATAAGGGCCTCGGGGCCGTGAAGGAGGGTGAATAGAAGGAGGCAGGTGATGGACCACCCGAGAGGGAAGATGAATAGAAGAGGGAGGTGGGTGATGGGCCACCGGAGAAGGAGGATGAATGGATGAAGGAGGCGGGTGAGGAGCCACCCGTGAGGGAATAGAAGGAGGATGAGATGAGGGAGCTAAACCCTCAACAATGGCCCTAAGGGCTTGGGCTTGTTGAGGGGTGAGATGTAATTTTTGGGAGACCATCCCGTGCCATGGAGGAGATAGTTCCAGGGGAGTGTGGGCTCACGATCTGTGTGAGGGATCATAAAATTGGGAATTGCCCATGGGGTGGACAAAACCATGAGAATTGGAATAGAATCCCTTAGGGGAGTTGTGGTGAGCATTATGAAATTGAGGATTATATGATGTGCTTGGTTGGTCATCCTCATGACTATAAGTGAAATTAGACATGTTGATTTTATTATCAAAGTGAAACATCATGCAAAGGAATCAATAATTCAATCAAACAATATTGTAAATATATCAACAAGGTGAGATGTTTTACGCTTGATTTTTCTTAGTTGAACCTTGGTGAATTAAATGAGTTTTAGTAAAGTTTGGTGCAATTCACTCAAGGTAGGAATCTAGTTTTGATATAGTTCACTTCGGTGCCAACTAGGTAAACTCTCTCACCACGTTTTAGGGCAACTAAACCTAGGGAACTTCAAGGTACAACCAGCCCAGTGATCGAAGAGGGAATCCTTCGATGTCGGGGACTTATGGAGGCCTTGGTGGAGGAGATTTTGGCCCAATGAGAGGAATTCTGAATTGAAGAGTCCTTCCTTCACCAAGAGGGGGTAAAATCTCTTAAAAGGTGTGGGGATAGGAGATCTCCCAAGCCAAATGCCCTAGATGCAAAACAAATGAATAAGAATAGAAAATGTATGTATGAACAATGAAATGAACAACAACCAAAGGAAAATAAGATGGAACACTCACATAGTCATGAGAACATGGCAATCAACCCGATCCCCCAGTCTCCACCCACCTTGATAGGAAGCATGAGAAGGCTAGATCCACTTTTGGATGCCCAGGACCCCCACATCGATCCTAAAACTACATCGAATGACTACTCATGCACACTTAATTCTCTTAGATTAATGATAGAAATTATAAAAAGACAAAAAATAAACTAAAAACTGTACCAAGCGTGATCGAAATTGACCGACAACTAATCGTCTGTCCCAAAATCATTGATGGGCTTCACGTGTTGGATTGAGACCACGGGGTTAGTCTCGTAATTATACGCGACGGCCGAAGAAAGTAGTTAAACGAGAACTGAACGGGCAAGTACGGCGGGTCTTCGCCCGCCTCCACGGCCCTTCCCGTCCTCCAAAGGGCTCTCCCCCTCCCCGGCGTCGGAACCCATAAAAGGGAAGGAGGGGGCGGCCTTCGAATCGATCGCCCCTTCTCACTTGGCGTCTCTTCGATCCCGTAGATCCAATCATGGCTTCCTCGCTGGTCGCTCAGGTGCGCATTTACTTGAAACAAAAACTGATCTTTTTGGGAAGGAATCCTTCTGAAATCTGGAGGATATGGTTGTTTCCGTGGTTTGATCGAGGCTGAGAAAGCTGTTGCAGGCCTCCCTTTGCGTGCCGGCGGGGTGTGATGCGTCTGCGAGGCAGAAGGGCGTTGGGTTTAAGGTGAGGTTGCTTCTACCGCTGTGGGGGTTTAACGGTATTAGGATCAGATGATAACTTCTGATATTGCCATTTCTTTTGTATTTTATCGTCTTGTGTGTTTGTTTCGATGTGTTGTTTGGTTTCTTTCTTTCTTTTTTTTCCACGCGTTCGATTGCTGGCTGAAGAACTCAATACTAGAGAGTACCAAGTCTTGCAGGTTCGGATTTTGTGTTTATCCACAGATTCACTCCCGCTGCTCTGTGCTGAACTTCCTGGTAACTTTGGTGACTTATTTGATGTAAACTTGCCAGAATCAGGATTTTGAATGTGTTTATTGAGTTTTTTCTGACATCAGCAGTGTTTGAGGGAGAGGGGTTGACTGCAGTTGGGGGTCTCTTTCCGCCTGTATTTGAAGTCATGGCACAGTTTTAGATAAACTTAAATTTTTGCTCTAGGGATACATGAGCTTAAACTGCATAGTTAGAGAGGTCAATTTCTCTACTTATGTTCCAGGGAACTGCCCATCTTCTTTAAGACAGATGTCCAGCCAGCTATTTGGCAGCAATTAGGACGGTTGGTTAAAATAGTTCAAGATATCCTTGTGTTCTTTCTTAGCTTTGAAATTCTGATATCAGAGTGACATGCTATCTTCTTGATTCTTGATGATTAATTTTATTTCACTTGTGATTTTGTGGACTCTTCCTTGAAGTGAAAAAACATTTTTTCGAACCACATCCTATTGCATGCTTTTGTGTTACAAATAAGTGTCATTCATTAGATTGTAAGCATAGTTTCAACATACACTTTGAGTTTGGTATTAGCAAATGCTGCTATCTTCTTTTCTGGTTTAATTCACTGCCGATGAATTATTGATGATATTCTTCGTTGTTCCTCATTTCAGGCCCATGGTCTGAGGTTTCATAACAAATGGTCAGTGTCTTCACCATTGTTAGGTCTTCAAACAACAAAACTGCAAACCAGACACCAACAGAAAGTGTTATGTTTTTCTGTACAACAAGCAAGCCAAAGCAAAGTTGCAGTTAGCCCTCTTGAGCTTGAGGATGCTAAAGAACCTCCTCTCAATCTATATAAACCAAAGCAGCCATACACTGCAACTATTGTCTCTGTTGAGAGGCTTGTTGGGCCCAAAGCACCAGGAGAGACATGCCATATTGTCATTGATCATGGTGGCAATGTTCCATACTGGGAAGGGCAGAGCTATGGCATCATTCCTCCTGTAAGCTTTTTGTTACTATTTTATGTAAATAAGTAGGGAGTGTAGTTTCCTATTTCAGTTAATTGCATAATTGGCTGACCTATGATTATCTCTGGTTTCCATAAACAGCATTACTGAATATTTGATAGGAAACGGCCAATAAAATATATAGATTTTTAACCGTTCCACTCCCCATCAGTCATTTTCACATTTTTATTTGAGTCATTTTGTAATAATCAAGATCTAGTTGCTTTAGTTTTCCAAATTGAACCTAAAAATATAGATGAAGCCTTAAAAGATGAATCTTGGATAAATGCAATGCATGAAGAATTGGGTCAATTTGAAAGAAATCAGGTCTGGACCTTGGTCCCTAAACCCAATAATTGTTCTGTCATAGGAACTAAGTGGGTTTTTAGAAACAAAATAAATGAAGATGGAATAATTTCTAGGAATAAAGCTTGGTTAGTAGCTAAGGGCTACAATCAGGAACTAGGGGTAGATTTTGATGAATCTTATGCACCTGTTGCTAGGATTGAAGCTATCAGAGTTCAATTAACTTTTGCCTGCTCATATGGGATTAAACTTCATTAAATGGATGTAAAAAGTTCCTTTTTAAATGGATTCATAAAAGAGGAAGTTTATGTTGAGCAGTCCCTTGGTTTTGAATCTTCTAGGTTACCTAACCATATATTTAAATTGAATAAAGTATTGTATGGGCTAAAACAAGCTCCCCGAGCTTGGCATGACAGATTGACAAAATTTCTTCCCAGCAAAGGCTGCTACAGAGGTAAAGTTGATCAAACTCTTTTTACTAAAATTGTCAATCAGCAAATCATCATAGTTTAGGTATACGTTAATGACATTATTTTTGGTTCCACTAGTTCTGAACTATGTGATGAATTTGTGGATTTAATGTCTAAAGAATTTGAAATGAGCCTAGTTGGTGAACTACAACATTTTCTTGGTTTGCAGATTAAGCAGATGAAGGAAGGTTGCTTCATTAGCCAGACAAAGTATACACTGAAAATTTTGAAAGGATTTGGCTTGGAGAAGGTAAAGCACATGGCTACACCAATGGGTACAAATGCATGTTTGGATGTTGATTAGTTAGGTAAATCAGTGGATCCAAAAGTCTATCAAGGTATGATCAGATCTTTACTTTATCTTACTGTCTCCAGACCTGACATACAATTTAGTGTATGCTTATGCACTAGATTTCTGGCCAAACCTAAGGAATCTCATCTTGCTGCCATAAATTTTTTTTTCAGATATATATCTGGTACACATAATTTAGGTTTATGATATCCTGCATCATGTCACTTGAGTTTAATTTCATACATTGATGCTGATTATGCTAGTTGTAAACTAGATAGAAAGAGCACTAGTGGATATTGTCAATTCTTAAGTGGGTGTTTAGTTTCTTGGGCTTCCAAGAAACAACATTCAGTTGCCCTCTCTACTGCAGATGCTAAATACGTTGTTGTAGAAAGCTGTGGAACTCAAGTCATATGGATAAAACACCAGCTCCAAGACTACAAGTAGATTTTAGATGTACACCTATTTACTATGATAACACTAGTGCAATAGACCTCTCAAAAAACCCAATCTAGCACTTACGAACCAAGCATATTAAAATTAGACACCACTTCATAAGAGATGAAGTTACCAAGAAAAACTTTGAACTACATCATCATGTAGGCACATCAAATCACATTGCAGACATTTTCACCAAGCCTTTGATGTTAGCCAGTGTTTGTAAGCCAAGCTGTAATGCTCAGCAGACGCAAGATGTGAGGCACAGTAGTGAAGTCACACTCTGGTTTGAGTGTGGGGTGGATGTAGGTCTGGAGGACCGAACCACCTAAAACCTCTCTGTGTAGTGTGGTCTATTTACTTACCTCGAGTTCGCTAGATGCATGGTTAGGATCGTTGCCTCTTGTTAGTTTAGATCATTCTGGCTACACTGTGGTATAAGCATCTATAATTTGCCTAGTACTAAAAGTCTTAGCTAACCGACTGGTTGAGCACATCAACTGTTCGATTGATTCACACAAGACTAACTGTTAAGTGTTTGAGTGTGAACTCTATTGAACGATCGTTTATTGAACTATCAAGTCCTTTTCGACAAGTGTTTATAAGTTCAGTTTTAATCGAGTCTTAAGCTAAAAATTGGGCAAAGCTTGACAAGGGGATTCATTCACCCCCCTCTGAATCTATCACATCAAACCCAACAATTGGTATTAGAGAGGGTCATAGGCCCATGGAAAGTTGAGATCCAACATAGAGATAATAGGCTTGTTGCTGGGCCATAGCATCGACAAAATCTTCTCTGAGATAGCTTCGACCGACTGGATCGTGGAGATGCTTTTGACCTTTAACACCCATTCTTGAAATGGGAACTTGAGGCATTGGTGAATAATAGATGGCACGACATTAAGGTTATCAATCCATAGATGACCCAGAATAGCTTTGAACATAGGGTCGATGTCGAGCACATAAAACTCAATGGGCATTATTAATGGCCCGAGTTCAGCCTGGATAGTAATCACCCCATGACACCAGCTTCTTGAATTATCATATGCTACGATAGTAGTCAGGGTAGGTCTTAACAAATCTTCTGAGATGTTGCATGCTCTCAAAGTGCTCAAAGGACAAACATTGATAGAGGCCCTGGTGTCCACCAGTGCCGCATCTATACTCACTTTGTTCAAAATGATGAAAATGTATAGCGACATTTGATGAGCCTCGGGGGGTGCTAGCTTAGTTTCTAAGAATGTAATGGTTGGCCCCTTGGATACTGTAGCCAGGGCAGTCGGCAAACTGTCCACTGCCATATCTTCATTAACCATAACTTTCTGTAAGAGGTCCCACAGTGCATCTTGGTGGAGCTTGGACCGCTTAATCAACTCCAGAACAGAGATCTTCGCGGGCATCCGATCCAGATGATGTAGCAAGTCATACTGGGTACCCGGCAAAGGTTCGTCTCCTCATGATCAGCAGCCTAATGGGGAAACTGGGAGTTGGGTGCAGTTGCACTAGTTGTGGGATAACTCTGATGGAACAAACGCCCACTCCGAAGGGTAAGGTTCTGGGCTGGCATGGCATTGGATGGGTTCATGATGGGTGGCTTAATGGGCCCAACAGGGTGGATAAGAGGTGCAGGGGTAGGTGTAGCGATGGTAGAGTGGGTAGTAGGGGTGTGAATGGGTTCGACTGGGAGGATGATAGGTGGAGGATTGGATGGCGGGGTGTTAATGACAGGCGGAATGTGCACTTGTGGGGGAGCAAGGGCGGGCAGAACAATAGGAGAGGTAGGTGGTAGTATGAGGGGTTTCTGGGGAACGACAGGCGTGACTGGTGTAGCGGTGGTGGCTTGATGGTTCGGTGGGAGGATGATAGGGGTAGAAGGTGGAGGAGAGTTTCAGTAGGTGTGGTGAAGAGCCATGAGCCATTGAATAGAAGACTCATCATCATAAGACCACCCGACATTGGGGGCCAGGCGGTGGACAATGTTGACCTGAGCCAGTGCTGGTGGTTGAGGTTATGGAGCAGGCAGATGATTCGACATCGAATTTTGGTGGATGCCAAGATCTTGTATAGGCTACTGTTGCTGTTGAGGTGGCTACTATGGCTAGGACTACTGCGGTGCTTGCTGTTGTGGTCTCGGCGCCTACCTTCTCTTCTCTTTGATCTCGATGATGACCTTGTGAATCTCGACCCAATCAATGCGCTGCCCTTCATGTAGATCATAAACAAAATCTCTAAACTGAAAATAGTTCTCTATCTTGTGCCTGGGCTGTCGGTGGAACATGTAATATTTGGACTGATCAATGGTTGGGTTCCAATTAGGTCGTTCCAGAGGAAGTTGTAGTGCACCAATGGACATGAGGGCTGAGAATATGTCCGGGAGGGTCTCGGGTAAACGAGGATATTGAGCCCTCTTTGGAGCTGGGCATTTGGGTGCATAGCCATTGGGAGGTGAAACATTGTGGTATTGTGGGGGTTGTTGCGGCTGCGAGAGAGCAGGGAAAGGAGGTTGGGCATTTTGAGGAGTGGGGAACTGAGGGTTACGAGGAGGTTGTTGGAAGCGGGGTGTAGCGGATTGGTTAGGGAACGGGAAGTTGACGGCTTGCACTTGTTCATTGGTTTGGACTCATTCGATAACGGATCCCTGAGATTTTCTATTATATTTGAGCTTTTGGGCCTCAAAAAGGGAGTGAATGGGGGAGTCCTTGAACTGGATTTGAATGAATCTAGCATAGCTATAGAGTTGGGAAACTCTCCAAAAAGGATCCAAAAGACCTAATAATGATCTGACAAGACCCAATAAAGATCTGTCATAGATCCAGGGCAGTACAACCCCCTCCCTTGAAAAGAGAGAGCTTCAGATCTGACAGAGGAGTGGGAGACTCTGCCAGATCCGTTTCTAGGTCCGAGGCTTCTTTAGGGGAGGTTTTGCCAGATTTTTAGGTGTCCGCATGCTCGCGAGGGAAAGGCCGCTTCATCCACCGCACTTCCACATCATCCTCACGCTATCGAAGCCCCACCGAACCCTACCATCGGCATCCCAATAAGCCCTTCTTCCCCTTTGCTCGTCTTTGTTCTTAGTTGCATACATCATCTTATATTTTCATTTGTACCGCCCCTCTCTACTTAAGAGAAGTTCTTCGTTATATGCATCACTACACACCGTCCCATTCATCATAGCATCTATCCCCCCTTTGTGTGCGTTCATTCATGGGTTCATCATTTTCTTCACAACGGACTGATACTATACTACTGTTGTTCTGACTCGATTGGGTTTTGTTTGTTCTTTTGCAAGGGTAACCAAAGAAAGTCATCTTTGTCGGTCGGCCGAAGGAAGAGGAAGAAGGGATCCATAAGATCTCCCACCTCTGAGGTGCACACGCGATCACTCCCCTTCCATTTTTGGGGTCCTTGAACCCTGGCGATCACATTCCACGCACACACACTCAGCGTGATTTTTCATTTCCTTCTTGTTAAAACCCATGGTGAGTAACTTCCCGTAGCGGTTTCTCTTTATTTTCATTGTTGTTAAAATCAGCGATGAGTAACTTCCCGCCATAGTCATTTAATTTCTGTCAATTTAATTTCTACGCTATTCTCGTCCCCGCGAGACCCACGGCGAGTAACTTCCCGCCATGGTCGTTTAATTTCTATATTTTAATTTCAACACTTTCCCATCCCTGTAAGACACGCGGCGAGTAACTTCCTGTCGTGGTCATTTAATTTTTGCATTTCAATTTCCACACATTCCTGTCCCCGCGAGACCCATGATGAGTAATTTCCTGCCATGGTCATTTAATTTTTGCATTTCAATTTCAGCACTTTCCCATCCCCGCGAGACCCACAGCGAGTAACTTCCCACCATGGTCATGCGCATCACATGTTTCCAGCCATTTCCTTCTCTTCTCTGTGTGACGTCGTTCACGCAGGGGGAGAGAGAGTGATCGGGGGGTGTTACCTCCTTTAATGTGGGCTTTCTCCCTTCCTAGGGTGCTCACCCTGTTTATCTCTCAACCCCCGAACTTCCCTTGGTCAGTTATGCTCGGCTGCCATTTGGGCTCATCCCCGAGCGACTGTTACTCGGACATCTCAGGCCCAGAGGCCACCTAGGGCATATCAGTTCAATCGAATCAGGCTTTTGGAAAATGGGCCCATTAATGGGGCTGGCACCTGTTGGACTTTGTGGGATCAAATAAGCTGCATTGGGCCACATATCTTTTGGGCCACTATTTTACTCCTCTCTACCTACCCCCCTACTCCTGAGCCTCGAGGTGGGGTCGGTGAGTAGAGCATATACAGGCTGAGTTTGTGGCTCGGATGGGGCTTGGGCCGTGCTGAGCTATCCCAGTTTCAAAGTTTAGGGGCCATTATTATGGCTGTCCTAGTATATGTGGGCTCAAGCATGATGATGATGTATCTACATTGGTTCGGGGGCACCTTTCTTGGAGGTCGAAATGTTGTGGTGATTCTTCTCAGGGCTGCTTGGGGCCTATAAGTAGCTTATGTGCTTGCACCCTATGTTTCCTCCGTATAGGGCTTTTGTGTCCGTCGTTTCTATGGGTTCATAGTAGGATTCATGCACCAGGAGAGTAGTCAGAGGGAGCGGAAGATATCAGAAGCCTTTTGCGGATGTCACGCCCCGAGCGTGGAAGATTACTCGGAAGTGGCGTGACGATGTCTATAACAATCACGTCAATCAGAGTGTAGTGCATTCAACACATACAGACAGAGCGCGCAAGATAGAAATAACCCAAATCTTTATTTATAACTGAGGGAATCCACGGGTGCAGAGACTTATGGAGATCTTGGTTAAGAAATTTTCAGTCTAATGAGACGGAGTGCTCAATGGAGAGTCCTTCCTTTCCCAAGAGAGTGTAGGAGATCCTAAGAGTGTAGGGAGAGGAGGTCTCCCAAGCCCAAATGCATGCAAATCTAAACTAAATCAAGAAGATGGTAAGAAGAACATGGAAAAATGAGTGCAAAATAACATACAAGAAGTGTACAATATGCAACCAGAGAAGCTGACAGGTAGAAATCCAATGAATGATATGACAAAAGAGCTCTCAGGTATGGACTTACCTGAACGTGGTGCACACAGGGAGCGCGACCTGATCGCGGTCAAGAGACTGACCGCGTCCTGTAAAACTTGGAGTGATGGCAAAATAACACAGGACAGGCATGACAAAGCAATGTAATGACGACAAATGAAGAACTGTATAACGCGGTCTTAACAACAGCCACGATAAAGACAGAGAGGAGAAAATTGATAAAACTAAAAGAAAATCATACACACACACATGGAACAAATCAATATGCAGGTAGGAAGAAGAACAGACGTGATGGGCACAAAGTGTCCCACCATGATCGTCAAAAGATGTAGATCGCAAAATCGACCACCCAAAAGATAATAATGAATAATGGTGTAAAAAAAGCGTGAAAATAATGATGATAAAGGGGGTGGGGTGCTGCAATGAAAGATATGTAAATAAAGACCGAGATCGCCACCGAAGCCTATAGCATACCAAACAGTGTAAAACTAAGAAGAGGGGCACGCCACTTACCTCGAAAATTAAGAAGAGGCCGAAGAATGGCCCGAAGATTAACGCGCTGCTTCGTTGGGTCGCATTCTTTACGAATGTGGTAAACGTTAGTGTCGCGTTATCAGAGAAATAGCGGGGTGTGTAGATCCGTTCCTTCCTTGCTCCAAGACCGGCCAAGGTGCAAGAGGCTCACGTCTTCTTCTTCCTATACCTGCAAAACAACGAGAACCACCAAGAGAAAGCCCATTAGAACGTGATTAAGTGTAGGATCTATCGTTATTTTCAATAGAAGTATATAAAAAGATGGCTAAATCACCTGGGGGTTTGGTAGTTTTTAACCCCTATGGAGGGCAAAAAAAAAAGGTTTGGTGTGTGTATGTGTGTAGTTGATAAAAGAAGCTAACTTGAAGAGGAGATGCGATGTAATGCAGAGATTAGAATGAATTAAAAGACATTAAAATGGGGGAGAAGTGAAGAATGAGGAAGAACAAAAGCCCTAAAAATACTCCTTGAATCAAGAGAAGGGCGAGGGATTGAAGGTCCTCACTGAAGCATAGCCTCGCCCGCCCCTCTATGGTTGAATCTCTTAGGTTGCATTCCCTGAAATCGACGGCCATGGGTCAAATTTATAGAAGAAGGTGAACTTCGAATCCCTAGGTCGGAATCCAAGAGGTCTGAGGAATTGGAGGCCCAAAATTGGGTAATCCTATCGATTATTAAGGGGGAAAGATTCTCAGAAGGATTAAGAACCTTCCTTGATCGATTCAGGCTCCGAAACCTACCCAAAATGGGTTCAAAAATCGGAAAGGGCGAGTTTCGATCGGATAGGGTTTCTGACTGAGAATGCGGTCAAAGAGAGCATCGCGGTAATAAATAACACGCCCCCGCGATCATCCGCGACAAAAGCTAATTGGCCAAAGCCGGTCAGTCAACGAGCCAATGGATTTAGGAACGCGCCCCATGCTTTGACCGCGATCATGATTATCGCGGTAATACAATACACCGCGTTATCGAAATATCAGGAAGATTTAACGCCAAGGTGCTTGACGCTAATTTAAATGAATTTTATTTGAAAAGAAATGCCGACTTTATGAAAAGTCATTAGATTAAGAATCAACGTCAACCACTTTGGAATGTCTTTTAAGAATGCGGTGGTACGTTGTTGCGCGTCAAGTAGAAACGCGATGTCAGTGATGAGCGCGTTCATGATGAGCCTCAGGCCGATTTCCAGGGCACAAAAGTTGAATTCAGATGTTTGGCAAGTTGACAAACTTGACAATGTAACGACTCAATGTTTATTTTCTCAACCAAATGTGAAAATAAGATTTTAAAATACCTAAAATACAAATGGCCTAAACGATGATACCAAATAAGAACATCATTAATTGACAAGCTAGACTCCTTTAAACAACTGGACTGAAACGTAGCCCCAACCCTAGGCTCAAAATGGTAGAGACCACCCACTTCACAACCAGTCCCAATCACCTGCTTTGTTTGTAGGTCCTGAAAAACACAATGAGTAAGAAGGTAATTGAACAGTTCATTGATTTTGTAAGACTACTAATAGAAAGAAAAGTTATGGGTAATGCAGGAACATGAAGAATTGAGGACAGAAGCAAGGTGCCAGTCAGTGGGACAACACCCTTACCAGCAACTGTAGCACAGGTGCCATCAACGATTGTAACCTTCCTATCCAGAACTCAAGGAATAGGAATGAAAGTAAGTGGATATACCCATCACATGATCCATGGCCCCTGAATCAATAACCCAGGGAGCACGGGGAACAGTGGGAGAGACACTCAGAGCAGTCCCCAGAGTACCTATAGGAGTGGAAGCAGAAGCGATGAATCCCAATTGTGAGAAACTGCACCAAAGGTGACTACTATCAGTCAAGGAGAGAGCAGCTGTATGAGACGAGGTAGAGCCACTATCTGGAGCTAAGTAAGGAGAGTTCTCCCCTAGAGCAACCGCTACATGACCTTTGGTAGCTGGAGTGCCCTTGTTAGTACGATATTTCTGTGGCTTCTTATCTAGATAGAGATCCTAACAATGTTCGACATTATGAGTATCCTTCCCATAATATGTGCAATGACGATTTCCTCTGGATTGTCTTTGCCAGAACCCCCACCAAACTTCACAGGCTTAGAAGAGGTAGTCACAAGAGCAGATGATTCACCAACATCTCGAGCACTAGTAGAACCATGGTCACTAGCCATTGCTTTCTTTCCCCCTTCCTCCTTGAGAATCTTGAAATAGACTTGCTCGAGAGAAGGGAGAAGATCAACACTGAGAATCTGACCTCGTAGAGCATCGAACTCGAGATCAAGGCCAGCAAGGAATTGGCATATCCGAGTTAGCTTAACATGCTAAAGATACTGCTTCTGATCTTCAATGTAATGTCACTGTTACATAGAGTAATAGTCTATTTCTTCCCATTTGCTTTTCTAGAGACCAAAATAGGCAGTCACGCCAAAACTTCCTTGCTTGAGAGGCTAGATTTTTGTGGTGAACTGGAAGATATGGGAGATATCTTGACGTTGACCATACATCTGCTCTAAGATATCCCACATATCCTTCACAGTCCTCTTTAGCATAATCAGTGGCTGAATTTCCAGACTTCACGATATTATTATTGAGATCCCACTGTGCATATGACGGGTCAGTGAGAGTTGGCTCCTTCAAATGGCTGTCAATGTAGCCGGATTTCCCGCGACCACCAAGGAAGATCCGCGTAGAAACCGACCACAAGCAGTAATTTGTCTCTATCAATTTGACAGATGTCATTTGTAGTGACGTACTGCCCATCGCACCTAGAGACACCATCTTCGCTACCAATGAGGTAGTCTCTGGACCTTCCAGAACAAACATAACATTGCCATCGGACCCCAAAGGAATTGTCTCGCCGCTTGTACTCAAAGACATCTTGTTGCAGCACAAGGCGGAAGAAACAAGTGCGTAGGTGTGATGTCCCGGACCCTTTCGGATCCTTATTTTCGGGTCCCGGACCTGCTTTCTCGGAGCGTTCGGCTCTGTCGTGTCCGGAATTTCGCCTCGGACATCTTTCGTGCTCGGATCAGTGCGATCCGGGGTCGTTTCGGGGGCCCGGAGGCGTTCTGCGACTTTTCCCGTACGTTTTTCCGATTTTCGATCCGGTTTCCAGTAAATCCTTCGGCACGCCGTTGTGGGCGAACGCGGGCGTTCACCCGGGCGTGAGTGGTACCGTTGTGATCGGTGCGTTCCGAGGATCGCAAAAATGTGATTTTTTATTTTTTGGATTCTTTACATAGCTACCACTGAATGTTCACTGGGGGTGATGCTAGACCAGAATAATGGTGAAGGGAAAGAGCAGACGCTTTATTACCTCAGTCGAAGACTGATCGGGGCAGAAGGAAAATACACCCCGATCGAGAAGGTCTACCTCGCTTTGGTCTTCGCAACCAAGAAAATGAGGCACTACATGCTCTCACATGAAGTACGGTAGATTTCAAGGGCCGATCTAATCAAATACATACTATCCCAGCCAGCTTTGAAGGGATGATTAGGCAAATGGGCTGTTATATTAATGGAATTTGATATCACCTATGTGCCACAGAAGGCCATCAAAGGCTAGGTAATTGCAGACTTCTTCGCAGCGCACCTGGTGCCTGAAGATTCTTCGTTGATGACGGAGCTCCCAGATGATGAGACATTAGAAGTGGGCCAAGTCCAGCAAGCTATATGGTAGCTCTACTTTGATAGGGTGTCCAGAACAGAAGTATACCCAACAGGGCAGGCAAGGATAAGAGCCGGAGCAGGCATCATCCTCAAGTCCCCCGAAGGAGAGGTGATGCATACTTCATGCGCAATCAACAAGTCTTGTACAAATAACGAGGCAAAATATGAAGCCCTAATCATCGACCTTCAAATTGCTCTTCATATGGAGATTCAAATGTTGCAAGTATTTGATGACTTAATGTTGATTGTCAAGTAAATTCAAGGACAATTTGACATCTGTAAGCCTGAATTACACCCTTACTGTGCCAAGGTAAAGAAGCTTATGCAGTAGTTCTATTTCATTGAGATATGCCATGTTGGCCGAAGCCAAAATGCTTAAGCCGATGCACTAGCAAAGCTAGTGAGTTCGTTGGCAATCCCGCCAGATGAATCACTCAACATAACTGTGATAAACAGGCGCCAGGTTCCTAGCATGATAGAGGAGCCAGGTGAAGAAGAACATGAAGCTATAGCAGCAGAAATAGTTGGCTCATCCAACTGGAGGGAACCTCTGCTACAATGGTTCAAACACCAGCAGCTACCCAAGCAAAGGAAAGAGATGATTAAATTAATCAGAATGAAGGATTCTTATGAACTCAGGAATGAAACTTTGTTCCAGACTGTGGCAGATGCCAAAAGAAAAGTACTCCTCCAGTGTCTGTCGATGGAGGATGCCTGGGCGGTTATGAAGGAAATTCATGTCGGAGCAGATGGTGCCCATCAAGTCGGGCTGAAGATGAAGATAGAAATTAACAAGCTGGGATATTATTGGCTGACTATGTTCGACGACTGCTGCAAGTATGTCAAGTCATGTCATAGATGCCAACAACATGCTACAATTCCAAGAAGACCGCCGATACAACTGCATCCGATAGCACCTAGCTGGCCGTTTGCGCGGTGGGGCACTGACATAGTGGGCCTGCTACCCCCGTACTCATCGGGATGCAAATATATCCTAGCAGCAACAGATTACTTCTCCCGCTGGGCAGAGGCTATAGCTCTAAGAGAAGTGACAGGCGAGATTGTGGCCAGGTTTGTCCATCGAAACATTATATTTCAGTTTGGCATCCCTGACCAAATCATCTTCGATAACGAAAGGCACTTCTGAAATCAGAAGGCCTACAAGCTGGCCGAAAAATTTAAGATTGACTGGAGGGCATCCACTCCATACAACCCGCAAGCAAACGGGTTGGCTGAAGCTTTGGTGCGGACACCAGAGCCATAGATCGGCTTGACTCAGCAAGCCGACAGTATCAGACACGTAGCACGATGCGGGTGACATCGACGTCCTTGTGGCTACGAGACAGCATGGAGCCTCCACCTGAGTTTTGATATTTTAGTATGTATTTGGAATGTATCTGGTATGTATTCGGTATGTATTTGGATTGTATTTGGTTTATATTTATTTTCTTGGTTTTAATGTGGGTCAATGGGAGAATATTATGTATTTATATTTTTCTTGGGGTTAATATGGGTCAATGGGAGAATAGTTGCCCATGTTGTCATTTTTGACTAGGAGAGAGGGGCGGCCCCTCCTTTGTCATTTCTAATGCCACGCCCGAGTATCATTTCATCTTAGCCCTTAATGATATCACCTCTTGACAACAACTTTATAGTTGAGCCCACTTTATTCTCCAACAACTGCAAAGTTCCTTTGACACAAAGTCCCCTTAACCTTCCACATCTAGCCTAAGCATCCTCCATGAGTCAATCTTCCACCACCTACTCGACCTCTCCGAGTCAACCCTCCGCCACATATCCCTTCTTGAGTCCGCCCTCCACAATCCCATATGCCTCCTATCAACTATCCACGAGTTCACCATCATCATATACCCCTCACCAAACTCCTACGAGTTAGCCCTCCGCAAGCGCAGATGTGTCTCCACCTTCTATAAAGGGAGCGTCACACCCCGAGCAAGTGGATGCCGTCCACTACATACCTTCCCATCCCACTCATCATACGCCTCCACCTAGTCCTTCTGCCAGTTGCCATTTACCTTTGTCCACGCAACCTCCACAACCCTCTCCACCATCTCATACCCCTCGGCATCCACCTTGCCCAAAGTAGGCTCCTAGTTCTCCATTGCCAAAGTGTTTTACCGACATCTTCAGGGCTCTGATGGCCACTCACGCATTGTAGCTCCCTCCGATTGTGCCTTGTGTTGAGCCATGCGTGTGTTTTGATGATAACAAATGTGCCTTGATGATAACAAACCTCATTTCTTTAGATCACCACAAAACATCAAAAAGTATTTACTGCCTAACCCTCCTTAAGTTCAGTTTCTTGCAGATGCTAAGCATGTCAAATGACAAAGAAGAAGAAGGGTTAAATAAATCAATGGTAGTAAAGAATAAAAGAAAGCAACAAGGCAGGCTGAGTCAGTGGTATTGGCAGATCAAGCTCCTTAATCTCCCAGGTGCAAAGATTCCTTGGATGCACAGAAATTAAGAAAAAAGTAAATTGAGATTTGAGAAAGGACCTTGGCAGAATAAATTGCATGAAATATGCTCCTAGAAGCCAAAACATTGATGGCTACACAGAAATCGAGGTAATTAGTTACACAGAAATCAAGACAGGTGATGAAAAGACTAAATATTATTGGTTGCACAGAACCAAGGTAGATGATGCAAAAAGAATGACATTAAAAAGAGAAAGCCAAGTGGAGTTCACCCTCTTGCTCAAACAAACAAAAATTAAGATAGACAAAACAATTGAGTAAGGGTGACAAATAGCCATACATAGGTGACAAATAGCCATACATAGGTGACAAATAGCCATACAGAAGTGACAAATGAGACCTTAAGGGTGAAAAATAGATAGTTAAGGCTGAATAAGCAAAGGTGAACATTCAGCCGTGTCGACCTCATGGGCATATTGCTCCGACCTCAGCTTCACTGCTCTGACCTCAAGTCTTCACAGAAAGAAGAAAAGCCTAAGTGGGTCTCTGATGCTCTGACCTCTTTAAGCTTTCACGCCAAAGTGTCGACTCCAAGTGTCGACACCTTTTTGCGAATGTTTAGCCGTACCATGCTGCTTCGACCACACCTGCTTAGTGCGTCGAAGTAGGGGGTTTCTAGTAGCTATTATAAACGGCCTTCACAGAGGATGCTTCGACACACCCGTGAAGCTGCATCGACCCCATGGAGATCCAGCTCGCCAGCAACTCAAAGAAACTATGAAATTGCATTGACGCAATGGCCTGCTACATCGACATACCTGTCTCATTTGAACTATTCATATTAGATCTGTTGTGCATTATGTCAAGTGCTCTATTTGAATTATAGCAGTGGTTTATATTTTAATTAGCTTAGTTTTTAATCTGGCCAAAATTTTCAAGGGAACCGTTCAACCCCCCCTTCTAGATCCGTTGCACCCATGGGACCTAACAGTTGGTATCAGAGCCAAGCTCTGTGTTACCCATATCCAACGATCTGCAGAGTAGGATCCCAGTGCTTTTGAGAATCATGAATTCCTTTACAGATCAGATTTTTAGGTTTTCACCTCTTATTTTTAATGGTTCTAATTTCAATGAGTGGCTGAGAAGTATGTGCAAGTTTGTGAACTTCCTTGCATCTTATCATGCTCAACTTCTAGTCTATTTCACCCTCTTAATTCCAAGACTCTGGTCAGTAGTTATCATAGGGATTTCATTAGGGGAAGACACATCTAGGAGAATTTTCTTCCTGCACATGAATGTTTATTTGCCATGAAGCAACAGAAGAAGAGGGGTTGGTCATCAAGCTGGTCTTCGAGAAAACTTATGATAGGATAAACTGGAATTGCCTCCTTCAGGTGCTGGCAAAGTGTGCTTTGATCAGATTTGGATCTCTTGGATACAGGTGTGTATTTCATCTGCTTCTTTTGTTGTGCTCATTAATGGGCAACCCTCCCCCTATTTCCCTAGTGGGAGAGGACTTCGGCAGGGAGACCCACTCTCCCCACTTTTGTTTGTCCTGGTAGCTAAGATCTTGCGTAGATTGTGGATAAGAGCTGAGGAGGCAGGGATTATTATAGGCTTTCAGATAAGTCAGTCCAATAGTTGTATCACCCATTTGCAGTATGCTGACGACAACATTCTCTTCTTAGCTGACGAGGAGCAATGGATAGTTGATGCTAGAGATGGTGTAGGGCATAACTAGGCTGAAGGTGAACTGGGAGGGGGGATCATATGGAAGAGCCAGCCTTCAGGAGGGCAGCTCACATCTTTGGTTACCAAGTTGGGAGTTTTCCTTTCTCTTACTTGGGTCTTCCTCTATCTCCAGGGACACTTCGAAGCAGGGATTGGCAGGAGGTGGTGCAGAAATATATGTCCAAACTTGCAGGATGGAAGGCCACACTACTCTCATATGGAGGTCGTTTGGTACTGTGCAAATCTGTGTTGGACAGCTTGTCGATCTAGTCTCTCTATTTTCCTAATAACAAATATGATGGCTAAGAGATTGGAGTCCATTCAAGAAAGATTTTTTAAGCATGGCGGGAGTAGAGACAAAGGGTGGCATGATATTAACATGGGGGAAAGCTTGTCAGAGTAAGGAAGTAGGTGGTCTGGGCATCAAGAGCATTAGATCTGTGTAAGTGGCTGTGAAGGCTTGGGACAGAGGTTGGGGGATTGTGGGCGCAACTGATCAGATAGAGATACTACTCATCCTCCAGAGTGTGGGACTTACTCCCGCCCCGACTGTATAATGTCTCCCTAATCTGGAGAAGCATTCTATAGGGTGTGGACTTCTTCAGACTTAGTGTTCGGGTCAGCCTGGGTGATGAAGAGATATGTCTGTTCTGACAGGATAGGTAGTGTGGTGACTCCTCACCAGCGGAAGCCTTTCCATCATTGTTTACTATTGCGAGCATGCTAGGGACTTCAGTGGCATAATCTTTTGATGCACAGCTGGCCGGTGCATTTGGGCCCCCACTTTCAGGAGAAATCTCACCCTAGAGGAGATGGACCAACTGGAACATCTCATCTCTTTCCTTTTGGACTTTAGTCTAGTTGTCAGCAGAGCGGATACTTGGCTGTGGAGATGGGAGAGGGAGGGCCACTTCTCAGTTAGGTCGGCCTATGATCTCCTTGCTGATGGAGCGACACGGCATCCCTTCACTCTTCAGATTTGGGCTCCCAAGAGCCCACTCAAGGTGAAAGTATTGGTTTGGAGAATCTCCCACGGGCGGCTGCCTACCTATGACAGGGTGGCACCTTTCCTTCAGCACATATCTACCTTGTGCTGCTTGTGCGGGGATGAGGAAGAGGATCTGGACCACTTATTTACAGAATGTTCCTTCGCAAAGGGCATTTGGATGAGGATTGGCCAGTGCTCACAGCATACCTTAGGCCACTTTGAGGGGGTCTGGCAACTTCTTACCAAGTGGCACCAGAGGTGGATTCTTAAGGTCGACAAGATTATTTGATGGCTTATCCTACATTCCACTCTTTGTTCCTTGTGGAGTGAAAGGAACAATAGGCTATTCAGAAGGAAAGCAAGGATGGAAGACAGCTTATTTTCTTTTGTTTGTGAGAAAGTATTTTTTTGGGCAAAGCATGTTTGTAAAGTGGAGGTTTATAACTCCTCACTCTTTTTGCTCTCGGGCTGTAGCTGATACGCTCAGTTGGAAACCAGTGGGGAGGTTATCCTGTCTTCTGAACGGTATGGCTGATCTTATTGCTAAATTTGCTTAGTTGGATTTAGATATTGATACGAAGAAAAAGGACTGCTTTATAGCCAATATCTGGACACAACCTATATTGATTGAAGATCTAGTCAAGTTAGAAGAGAATGACCCTGTGTTGTTAGAAATCAAGGCCAATCTGGAACAACGACCAGAATTCTCTATTACAAATGATGGAAGATTACTATTCAGAGGATGTATGTGTATTCCGGATCATGCTGATACTAAGAAGATGATCTTAGAAGAAGCTCATAAATCTAAATGCACTGTTCACTCTGGTGCTACCAAAATGTATCAAGACCTCAAAAGGAATTATTGGTGGCCCAATATGAAGAGAGAAATAGCAGACTATGTGTCATGATGCCTTACTTGTCAACAAATTAAGGCAGAACACCAAAAGTCTGTTGGAAAACTACATCCACTGGAAATTTTGAAATGAAAATGGGAGAGTATAGGGATGGATTTTATCATGGGACTACCTAAATCAAGAGGTGGACATGATGGAATATGGGTAATTATTGATCGTTTAACAAAATTGGCTCATTTTCTACCCATTAAAAGTCGATGGTCAGTGGATGTCTTGGCAGCTATATATATAAAGGAGATAGTTAAATTACATAGTGTCCCTATCACTATTATTTCGGATCGAGACCCTCGATTCACTTCGTAATTTTGGAAAAGATTACAATATTCCTTAGGAACCAGATTGAATTTTAGCATGGCATTCCATCCACAAACTGATGGGCAAACTGAAAGAACTAATCAAGTGGTAGAAGATATACTAAAAGCCTGTGTAATAGATTTTGGTGGAAGCTGGTATGACCTTTTACCTCTGGTGGAATTTACGTACAACAATAGCTACCAAGCTGGCATTCAAATGGCACCATTTGAGGCATTATATGGAAAAAGTTGCCGTACACCTATTTGCTGGGATGAGGTTGGTGAGAGACACATTTTAGTCTCGGACCTTGTTTGAGATACAACTGACAAAGTAAAGGTGATATGAGAAAGACTCAAGATGGCCCAAGATCGACAAAAGTCCTATGCCGATAATCAAAGATGAGACCTGAAATTTTAGGTAGGAGATCATGTGTTTCTCAAGGTTTCACCGGGTCGTGGTATTCGCAGATTTGGTATTAAAGGAAAGCTTACCCCAAGATTCATTGGCCCTTTCAAAATTCTTGAATGAGTGGGAGAAGTGGCGTATCGTCTAGCATTACCCCCACAGTTGGCTAGAGTTCATAATATATTCCATGTCTCTATGTTAAATAAGTATGCTTATGATCCTTACAAGATTCAAAAAGATATGACGTACAAGCAAAAGCCAATCAAGATGGAAGTTCGCCAACTTCAGAATAAAGTTATTCCCATGGTCAAAGTCCAATGGAGCAAATCTTGGCCATACAAAGCAACATGGGAGACAGAAGAAGCCATGCGCAGGAGATTTCTCGAATTATTCAACTGGTAAGTACACTCTCCAAAAATCCATGTATTGAATTAGGGGACCAAATTCTTTTAAGTGGGGGAGGGTGTAATGCCCGAGTGTTTCTAAAAAAATTTTGATTTAAATATAAAACAAGATTCGAGATTTGCGAGAATACTCCGAAACTCACATATTCCCAATCCAAAAATCTAAGTCGCTACATCTCTTGCCCGATCTGCCCGGATATTTGTTTTGAATTGAGCACCACTCCATGTGGGCATAACTTCTGTAGGAAGTGCTTAAAATGTGCAGCTGCAAAATGTGGGAGGTGGTGCCCAGAATGCTAGGCGCTTATCAGCAATGGCAAAGCATGCACTTTGAACAAAGTTCTTTGGAACACGATACAGCTTCTCTTACCTCCGGTGGTAGAAGTAAGGAAGAAAGCACATAAGCCTCGAAAGAGGTGGCAGTGACTGTGTGAACGGCTTCTTCTTGTTCTCGCCGCCGCCGCCGAGTGATTATGAGACCATTATTGTGTTGCCAATCTTCGAAACTTCACAACACAAGGCAGCTGCCTATCAAACCAGAGGAGTCCCAACAAGGTGCGCCGCCAGAACTCCCAACCCCTGGTAGATGTTGGCTAGTGTAGCTGGAGCCAAAGCCAACTGTCTCCCCTCAGCTAACAGATGGGCCGGCCACAGCAGCTCGACCCTCAGCAGACCATCCTCCCCGTGCGGAACCACGAATGCCACCAACTAGTAAGCCAAATAGGCGATGAGGTGTGTCACGTCTGGCATACTGTGAGGGTTCCACCCCTCCCGTGGAGCATAAATGTATCAATTGTAGGTCCTGAAGCGCAGCTCCACCTCTGTGTACTCCTGCCAGGGAGTCTGGTCCCTGGCGAACTCCTGGTAGAAGCAGAACGGCCCATTGTAGAAATGACAGACCCATGCATGCAGTGGCACTCTCAGAGTCTGTGCCGCTCTCTCTCTCCCAGCCAAAGCCAAGTCCCTCCAGGTCTTCCAGAGGTACCGATAGCTGAAAGGTAACCAGTACCTCCCCTGTCCATCACTGTGACTGCGGTGGAGGTCATCTAGCACTACCTCCTCGTATCCCTCACCGCTGATCGATAGCCCGAAAATCTTGAACAAAGACCACAAGTCTAGTGAAGTCTCCCCCTCCGCTGTGGCCACCACGTTCCAATGGCGGTTGAAGTGCTCTAGCAGCCCCTGCAGCAGCTTGGCATAGTAGGGGTACGCGTACAAGGTTGCAGTCACCGCGTACCTGATCCCTGCTCACTCCAATAGTACCCAGTAGTGATGGATAATCCCCATCAGCCACTCTGTGGCACCCTGGCGATAATAGTGCGATGAAATCATGGCCCAACGACCGTACCAGCCAATGACAGTCTATTGCATGACTCCATCCAGCATGCTGTGGTCATCATAGCCCTCTCCAGCATAGTACAAGCCTGCGGGCTCCAATACCAGTCTGACAGTCCCCTCTGTCTCAGCGCGATAGTTGCCGTGCAAATCCCACGAAGCGGGCCCCAGCGGCCCAACTTTGACCCCTGACCTCTCTGCTCTGCCAAAGAACCCCAGGCACTCAGCACCGGGGAACTGTCGCTGCCTCCAGTAGTCCTCTGAGAAGCTAGGGTAGCTGTAGGAGGCTACCCCATGCAGGCTGTCCCTACCGATCAAAATGGCCCGGTCAAGCCGACGACGGGATCCAGGAATCCATGAGTCATCCTCCTCCATGCCAGGAGGAACGTAGCTCTAGAGAAACTTAAACAAATGTCAGTCCAGGGGAAAGTCCAACGGGTAGCCTCCACTCCTGTCATAGATGTACATGCTGCCGGCCTCCTGAATCCTGGCCACCTCTATAGTCCCGACTCCAGCGGCTCTCTCGCCAAGGGGACCCTCAGCCACCACTATATGCCCACTGCCCAACTACTCTATGCAAGCCACAGTAACCACCGGCGGGCCGAGAGGGGGCATCTGTCGATCGGTCCTCTGCACCCAGTGATCCTCCTCGTAGGCCATCTATCTAGGGACCCGTCCATCTCTACCAAAGCGCGCCATAGCTGGAAGACAAAGCATAGAGAAAGGGACAGAACACCAGCAAATCAACATACATAGCACAGCAAAAATAAAGGCATATGAAGTGTTAAAATACTACTATAGTAGCCCAGAATAGGAGTCTCATGGGCCGTACGCCCTCGTCTCCCCCTCCAATGCACGACCCATGGGGGGCATTTGTTGTACCGGGACTATTTCTGGGCAAAATCACAAGAAATGAGGGTTCAGGCATTCCACCGAACACCCTCCAGGCGTGGGCTATTCAGCCCTTTCTGTAATCCCGTGGGTCCCTACAAGGGCCTTGACCGGCCTGCCGTGATGCACAGCGACACAAGCAACTCCCCCGAGTCAACTCCGGCCACTCACATGCGGGCCTTGCCCGTATCCTACATCGCCGCCTGGGCCAACCCAGGGGCGCCCCGACTTCGAGCCATGCCACATGGCACCTAACAAAAAGGGCCAAGGGCCCTGCCCAGAAGCATGCCCTTCAACCCCCCAAGGTCGAAGGGAGACCTAACTAAGTCAACCACGGGCTTTGGAGGCCCGTCGCACGCATATACGGCTCACGCGGGTATGTTCGGGATTCCGTCGAACACCTTGTGGGTGCATATGTTCCAGCCCATATACACCAAACCACGGGCCACCCAGTGATTCCAGCCCCTCAATTGGGTCCCACAACGACCCCCCAGCAAGTTGGGCCCAACCCTGACACTCAGACACGTGGCAATGTGCCATCTGATCCTAGCATTCGGGCCAACCCGAGGCTACCCTTGACAACCCATCGTACAACGTGGTACACAGCCCGAGGCATGGCTCACAGCCACAAAGTGCCTCCCCTTTCCTCCCACAAGCTACCGTTGTCTACCCAAGGCCCGCCGCGCGACCCCTCAGCCACCTACTCAAGCCGCTCGGCAATCCGGGTCGTGTCGGGCATTTACGTGAACACCTTGTGGGCGGCTACGACAACCCAAAGAACGGCGCCCCCACGAGCCCGTACCATCCTCCCGGAGATCCAAGTCCATCAAAGGACAGCCCCGAATGATGCAAGAAGGCCCTCGGGGGCTATCCCCTGGGGTTCCGACCTCCACCAGGGCCAGTTCACCCCAGATGCGACCGTGCACCCCAGGGAGGGCGAACCTCCTTGGGGCCCACACCCTCCCTCCATCCCGGTGGTCCCAAGGCCCCACTCCATCCCAGTTCATCCTATCTATCCCGAGCTCTGGCAAATTGGCAACTACGAACCTCAGTGTTGTACCTCTGAACCTCGAGGAGGAACTATAACACTTGAAAAGAAAGGGGTAAGCCTCATCTCATTGGCTCAGTAGGGATCCCACGGATTTCCACTACTAAAACAATGTCGCTAAACAACAGTGATAACTGTAATAACAATAATAATAGTAGTAGGAGTAGCAACAACAACAATAACAACAGAAGTAATAGCTGTAGCAAGAATAGTAACAACGACAGTCGATAGAACCACGTCTCTCTAAGCTACTCCTAATAGCAATGGAGAACGAACCCCGATCTTAACGTTGAGGACCGTCGAACCAATGAGAAACCCTGGCTACACTATCAAAGGAAATACCACAACAACTTTGTCGTGGAGGCCCGTCCTCATAGACGGAGGCCCAACCAAACCACGCAGTCCAAGGGTAGAGTCACAACCACACCATGATGAACCCTACAATGTCTATGGTGAAACCTCGATAACTCTACTGGAGCCCTAGACCTCATCGTGGGGAAGCGTACACAAAAACCACCAACCATATCTCACTAACAAAAAACTAAACCTCAAGTCATGAGAGTCACGTGTCATGTGACAGGAGCGCTGCCCGCTAGAAGCAAGGCTAGATACGTCCACTGATGACTTAGTCTACACCTCTAGTGTCTCTCTACTTGCCTTAGGCGGAAACAAAGACATCATACAAGTAATCGAAGAACAAGGGTCTAGTCGAGGCCATGCTCGTCAGCACGCGCCCTAAGTCCCCGACCATGTATATACACACTAACTAATTGCATTGCGTCAGGCCCTCTAGCTAGTTTTCCACCTTGCCCAGACTCAAGGCACCACAGTGAGAGGCCCAATGGCAACCACCCCAAACCATCTTGAAGTCCCGTGATCAATGACACCCAAGAGGGGGGGTGAATTGGGTGTTTATAAATTTTAAGAAAACTTTTGACTTTTTACAAAATATGTGATAAACACTAATTAGCAATTTGAAAATCGTTTAACCAATTCTCTCAATCTCTCCGTTCCGACACGACCATATAACGAATACAATCAAACCATTCAAATAACACACAATGCACAATGATTTTTAAGGTGGTTCGGATGTAACGACGGTAATCCTACGCCCACCCCTCACCAAACTCGGTGAGGCTTCACTCGGGGATAAATCCCCAAACAGAGAAGACGCTCTAGCCACACACGTAGGGCGATGCCTACACACACACATAGGGACGCACCCCAATAAACACACACAGAGAGAGACGATGTCTCCAATATGATCCGATAATCAGATCAACAACACACACACTTGTTGCGACAATTGCAGCACTTTACACACAAAAACTATGATCTGAATAAAATCACACACACACGTAGATCTAGGAAGATCTACACGCACACGAATGGAACACCATGATGACCACACACTGCCACGGATCTGAGATGATCCACACACACAGAGATGTATACAGTTTATAGAGGACACAGATTAGGAACGCAAAGCACACGACACAAAATAAATAAACCACAGTTTAGAATGCTCCTGATTAAAGGTCCCCCTGAGTATATGCTGCGAATGTTTGCGTTGAATTCTTCTTCACTTGGATGGTTTAAGACTCAGCTTGAATGGCCTTGTATGGGATGTAGATCCCCTTGCACGGAGTACTATTCACTACTACAGTACTTCTTCCTTCTTTCACTTGAAAATCCTTCCCTTAAGCTTTTCTTGAGACCCTTGCTTGGTTGGAACTCCCTGGCTTTAGAAGATGACTGAATAGCTTCAGTTGATGCTTGAATGGCTTCGATCAGATGAAGAACTTGGTGGAAGAAATGTTGTTCTCTATTCACCCCTCCTCTAGATCTAATCATCTTCTAATCCATCAGTCGAGGTAGGCCTTAGTGAATCTTTTGAAATGTTGCACGCCCTTAACGTGCTTAGAGGACAGACATTAATGGAAGCCCTAGTGTCTACTAATGCCGCATCTATGCTTACTTTGTTCAAAATAATAGAAATGCATTGCGGCATCTAACGAGCCTCGGGGGGTGCTAGATCAGACTCTGAAAATGTGATCGTCGGCCCCTTGGAGATTGTGGCCAGGGTGGTTGGTAAACTGTCCACTGCCATGTCTTCATTGACTATAACATTTTGTAGAAAATCCCGTAGCACGTCTTGGTGAAGCTTAGACCACTTAATTAATTCCAGAATTGAAATTTTGGCAGGCATCCTATCTAGATGGTGTAACAGGTCATACTGAGTACCCGGTAGCAGATCTACCTCCTCCTGATCAGCAGCCTATTGCAAGGACTGGGGAATGGGTGCGGGTGCACCAGTGGTAGGATAGTTCTGATGGAACAAACGCCCACTCCGCAGGGCAAGGTTCTGGGCCGGCACGGCATCAGCTGGGCTCATAGTGGGAGGCTTAACGGGCCCAACGGGGAGGATGAATGATGTAGGGGTAGGTGTAGCAAAAATAATGGGGGTAATAGGGGTAGTGGTGGGTCATACTGGGAGGATAACTGGTGAGGGGTTGGATGGTGGCATGGTAATGACACGCTGTGTAGTCACTTGCTGGGGAGCAAGGACAGGCGGAATAATGGGGGAACCAGGTGCTAGGATGAGGGATTTAAAAGGAACAACGGGTGCGGATGATGGAGGGGTTTGATGGTTCAATGGGAGGATGACAGGTGTAGAGGGTGGGGGAGGGTTGTGGTAAGTATGGTGGAGGGCCATGAGCCATTGAACTGAAGCATCATCATCGTAAGACCACCCGGCATCGGGGGCTGGGCGTTGAACAAGGTTGACCTGAGTCGGTGTCGGTAGCTGAGGTTGTGGAACGGGCGGATGATTTGGCATGGGGTTTTGATGGATCCCCAAATCTTGAACAGGCTGCTGCTATTGTGGCTGTGGCAGCGGCTATGGTGCTTGCTGCTGCACTTGTTGTCTTGGCACTTGCCTTCTCTTTTCTTTGATTTTAATGATGGCCTTGTGCATTTCAGCCCAATCAATGCACTTCCCTTCATGGAAGTCATACACAAGATCTCTGAACTGGAAACAACCCTCAATCATATGCCCGGGTTATCGGTGGAACATGCAGTATTTAGACTGATCAACGGTCGGGTTCCAATTAGACCGCTCCAGAGGAAGTTGAATTGCACCAATGGACATGAGAGCTGAGAAGATATCTGGGAGGGACTCGGGCAAAGGAGGATATTGCGCCCTCTTTGGAGCCGGGTGTTTGGTTGCATAGCTATTAGGTGGAGGGACATTGTGGTATTGTAGGGGTTGTTGCAGCTGCAGGGGAGCGAGGAAGGCATTTTGTGGAGCGGGAAAAGTAGGCTGGGCATTTTGTGGGGTAGAGAACTAAGGGTTACGTGGAGGTTGTAGAAAGTGGAGTGGAGCGAATTGGTTGGGAAAGGGGAAAGCAACGGCTTGCACCTCATTAGTTTGGACTCCTTTAGTGATGGGCTCTTGAGGTTTTCTATTATACTAGGGCTTTTGGGCCTCAAAAAGAGTGTGGATGGGGGAGTCCTTGAATTGGGTCTAGATGAACCTTGCCCAGCTCTATAACTAGTGCATGTTAATGGAATGGATGCAAGCATCTAGAGGGGGGTGAATAGATCTACCCTGAATTTAACAAATGATTACTCAAACAGAATAAGTGCGGAAATTATAGAACAGTCAACACGGGGAACTGCTAAGACAATATGAATTGAATATCAAAATGTTGACAAAGAGTGCCAGACAGTAAGAGAGATAGCTCCAAACGTAAGTAAAAGATGAACAAGTTTCAGATCAATTAACAGTGATGACAAAGCATAACAGACTATCACAATTCAAATCAGTAATCAGTTAGACATCCAGTCATTATTCACAAGTCTGATGGCTTGCATAGTGTTTTTACATGATAGTCCAGCAAGGTCAAATTAATATGAGTTCCAAACAGCCCTTGAAGCCAGTCTGGAATTCACAGACAAGCTCGACCCGTTCAAATGGCATAAAATGAGGTTTAAAACGGCGTGACCAGCATTGACCTGGTGTCGCTTAAATCGGCGCGCACCCCACTAAACTGGCGACGTCAAGAACGACGTGCAAAAATGATGCTCTGCAAGCTAATAACGGTGTGCCAATGACCGCACCGGATTAGCGGAAGGGGAATACTCCTTTATAAAATGCCCAAATCCGTTGACGAAAGAGAGGAGGATTGGAGAGGAATTGAAGAAACTAGCCTTCCAAAGGAAACCCTCAGAGCGGCCGCCGTCTATTTTCCCTGCAAAAGAAACTCCCAGAGCGAAGAGAGAAGCCCCTTGTTTCCGATACTTTGTTTTCACCTGAGGAAATAGAGGTGGGTTTGTGAGAGTCCAATCGTCTTCCCATCTCCTCTTCTCCCCCAAATCCTCTGTGGTTTGTTGTGTACAGGGGCGATGATATGAGCCCAGGGTTTTCCCCCTTTGTTTGATCCATTTTATTTTCAATTTTGGGTTTCTCGTGCCTTTACTGTGGCTATCGGGGTTACAATGTTCGACGGCCGACTTCCGGGCAACAACGTCGGGCCGTGCTCATGAATGTATCATTTTATCCATGTTTTGGCAATTCAATAGAGCTGTGATGTGAAAGCTGTTGTTGCATCTGAATATTATTCTTCTATACTGCGACTCTATCTAGGTTAGCCATATATGATCTCGTTCGAACTTCCATTTTCCAGTGCAGAAAGTGCCCCGGGCTACCCAAGGGCCACATGAAATTCATCCCCCTCCCCGGGGGTCTCATCAGTGGTTGATCGCATCGAATCATCTATTTTCCCCATCTTTTAGAGTCGCATATGCCCCTCTGCTTAAACGCCAGAGCTGGCTCCCTCACCACTCCCCCACTCACGATAATGAGCTGGGCGGTGTATGGTTGTTCCCATAGTTTGAGTACTGTGTCTTTAAGTATCATAGTCCTTCTCATATATCCTACCCGTTGAGTTCTTGAACATATGTCTCATATAGCTCCATCTATCCCTGTGAGATCCACAGCCCATGTGCCTTCATAATTAACCCCCAGATGCTGGCCAATTAACTTCCCTGTGCCCAATTTAATATCAGCTTACTGATGATTGAACGGTCGATCACTATGTTTCTCTACCCTGAGGGGAATTGGGTGACGATCTGTCAGTATAACCTATTTCACCCCCCCCCCTTCTTGCTATATGGGTGATATGAGGGTGTCACTATGAGCACCATCCTTCTTACACTAATATCGATTCGCCAGCCGGGGAGGGGGAACATTCCCCATCCAATGTTTCCACCGCTAGTTCTCTTTTGAACTGCCAAAAGTCCATAGGGCCCCGTCCTCCCATGACGTGGAGTCTAATGGGCTAGTGAGGGCGAACATAAATGGATCCTTTGGTCCAACATTGAATCAAATCCACACTCCCCTGGGGAATTATGGTGGCCATGGGTTTATGGAGCCCCTCGTAGGCTAGCCTTCAGGTTCACTATCTCATCTAGGCTGTCCAATTGAGTTGATAATAACCCATGGATCATCGGTGCCCTTCGTAGGCTAGCCCTAAGGGTTTTCGTCCATTCGGGTTCGCCGGTAGCCGTGTTGGCCTCCCGGCAGTTAGGAGCTTACCCCGGGAACTTGGTGGGTGAGCCTCCACTTTTCCCCCGTGACCCTCCGGGATATGGGGAGATGCTGTCCAATTTTACTTTCGTGTATGATCACCTTGCTGATGTTAATAAACAACTAAGCTACCTATGATGTTAATACACCTAAGACATACAATTTTGTTAACAAAACACTTGGCACAGTCTACCTCAAACTGGGATAAATTGTGCTTGAGTATCAACCTCGCATAGGACTAAATCAATAAATTTAAATGTTCAAGAGCTTAATGTATCATTATAGAAGATTTATTAAGGATTTCTCCAAAATCGCGGTATCTTTGATGAGATTGACGAGGAAGGAGAATCTGTATATATGGTCCGAGGAATGTGAGAAAAGCTTCCAGACGTTGAATGATTGTCTGGCTACTACTCCTACACTCACATTGCCTACTGAAGGGGGAGGATTCGAAGTTTATACTGATGCATTTGGAATTGGCCTTGGCTGTGTGTTAATGCAACATGGCAACGTGATTGCCTATTCTTCTAGACAATTGAAAAAGCACGAGGAGAATTATCCCGTGCATGACTTAGAGCTGGCGGCTGTGGTCTTTGCTTTGAAGATCTAGCAGCTTTATCTCTATGGCGAGACCTTTATTGTATATTCCGACCACAAGAGTCTCAAGTACTTATTCTCTCAAAAGGAACTTAACATGAGACAAAGGCGGTGGCTGGAATATTTGAAAGATTTTAATTTCTCTATACAATACCACCCCAGAAAAGACAATGCCGTAGTTGATGCTCTTAGCTGGAAGCCGATGGCCTTATTATCAAGCTTAATGATTAAAGAATAGCATTTGTTAGAGCAAATGGTAAACTTAGACCTCAATATGGAGAATGAGGAAGGAGTCTTGATTGTAAATATTAGACTCCAACCCGAGTTACTCTCTGAAATTAAAGGTCTGCAAGATGATGATCCGTTAGTTGTTGAAATTAAAGAGAAATTAGATCAACGACCAGATTTTATTTTGGTGGAAGATGAAAGGCTGTTATTCCGAGGAAGAACCTGTGTGCCCGACTATTCTGCTATCAAGGATAAAATTTTGAAGGAAGCACATCGATCGAGGTATACTATTCATCCTAGCACTATAAAAATGTACCAAGATCTTAAGAAAACCTTTTGGTGGCCTAATATGAAAAGAGAGAGAGCCATGTTTGTGAGTCAATGTTTGGTCTGTCAACAAGCTAAGGCCGAACACCTCAAACTGGCTGGTAAGTTAAAACCTCTTGAAATACCAGAATGGAAATGTGATAGTATTGGTATGGATTTTATAGTTGGATTGCCAAAGACCCAAAGTGGGTTTGATGCTATATGGGTGATTATGGACCGACTAACTAAGTCTGCTCACTTCTTGCCCATCAAGACCAAATGGACTGTGGATGTTCTGGCCGCCCTTTATATCAATGAGGTTGTGTGGCTACATGGTATCCCAACTTCTATTATTTCGGAAAGAGATCTGAGATTCACCTCTCATTTATGGAAGGGTTTACAATCTTCTTTGGGTACTAGACTAAATTTTAGCATGGCTTTCCACCCTCAGACTGGTGGACAAACGGAGAGGACGAATCAGATTATCGAAGACATGTTGAGAACTTGTATGATAGATTTTGGCGGAAGCTGGTATGAACACTTGCCCTTGACTGAATTTACATAAAATAATAGCTATCAGTCTAGTATACAAATGACGTATTTTGAAGCACTATATGGTAGAAATTGTAGATCACCTCCATGCTGGAGCGAGGTTAGAGAGAAAAGATTAATTGGTCTTGATATTGTTCAAGATACAACTCACAAAATTCAGTTAATTCGAGAAAGACTGAAAATTGCTCAATCACGGCAAAAGAGTTATGCCGACCATCGAAGGAGTGACCTCGAATTTCAAGTAGGGGAGTATGTCTTCTTGAAGATCACACCTACATGAGGAATCAAGAGGTTCGGTATCAAAGGAAAACTGAGTCAAAGATTTATTGTCCCTTTTGAGATTCTAGAGAGATTCGACGAAGTGACATATAAGTTGACTTTGCCTCCTCAATTGGCCGGTGTCCATAACGTATTCCATGTATCCAAGTTGAGGAAATATGTGTATGATTCTTCGCATGTGATTCAATTCGATGATTTAAAGCTACAGAAGAATCTGTCATATGGAGAAAGACCGTTCAAAATATTAGATCGGAAGCTACACCAGCTAAGGAATAGGACTATACCAATGGTAAAAGTCTAATGGAGCAAGCGTGGATTCGAGGAAGCGACCTGAGAATTTTCGTCTACACCCTACAAAATAACAAAAAAAAAAAAAACGAGATTAGATTGTTGTCCATGGGATGTTCAGGTTGCTGTAGACATCACCTCAAACCACATATGATTCCAATCAGTGAAACCAACCCACCTCACCCTCTTGTCTTCAACGTGAACAAATCTGAGATCTACAACATACAATTGCAAGGTCTTCTTTTGGACTAAAATCATACTAAACAAAGAGAAAACTATGAACCAAAAGTGATGAGTACCGAAAAAAAGGGAAAACAGCAGAAATAAAACAAAAGGGAAAAATAACAGAAATAGCATTCGTTGTGAGCTGATCAATGTGAAATACAGTAGACTTAGGGACTGGAGATGTCTTCGTGGTAAGAACTGACAGACACATGAATCTCCCTCCTCAGTTGGGTACCTCAGCTAGGTACCAAAATCTAGTAGGAGCTGGTCCCTCCGTGATCTTCCAAATTGTATCATGCAGTTTGGAACCCGTTTTGGATAGTAATAACGTACTTCAACTATCTTTCAGAAAAAAAAAAATGAAATAAAATACGGTAACATGTGTAGGTGTTGAGAAGCAATATAATCTAGTTAAATAGAGGATTGAAGCTTTTAGTTAAATGTCTATCATACACTCTCAGAATCTTGTGTTGGTTAGCTGGGTTTTGAACTAACCCCCATCAGAGCGGAGCTAAAGAATTTTTTTTCAAATAGGATTGGACCCAGCCCAGCCCAGTTTCCGCAAGAGGACCGCACCAAGATTTTCCAACTCTAAATCCCTTCTGAGGATGCTAAATGCCGCTGTCGGCTGACCGTGGACAGGGAATGCTTCTATCCTAAATCTGGCACTAAAGAAAATGGCGTGTTTGTTAAGGCAGAAGGGAACTTTGCTGTAACTGATGACTTGCAGGAGGAATTGACAAGGATTCAGCAAGGGGTTAAACATGCCCTGATAACAAGGACTCAGCAGGATTTAACAAGGTTTAACCTTTCCTAACAGCTCATCTCTGCTATCCATCCCTTTTGAAGGAAACCCATAAAGGACAAGGCATGCAAGACGACCAAACATGCTCCGGATATCTTCACAGGCAGGTTAAACATTTGAACGGCCTGATGACAAGTGAGAACACAGCACAGACAGAAGACATGGGAAGGGAGAGGAAAGAAACGCACTCCCACGGAGACAGAAAGAGAGAGAGAGAGAGAGAGAAAGCGCCAGCAAGCGAGCGCGAGTAAGAGATAGAGAGAGATCAGCATACCGTGATAGCCTTGACTGTCGCCGCCGTGGGTGGCCGTCAAGGAGATCGCCTTGTCGTCTCTGAGATCGCTGACGATGGAGAAACCCTAGAGGCGCAGAGAGGGGTTCCGAGAAGACGAGAGCAGAGAGCCAAGAAGGGAAGGCCGATCGCAGAGAATGTTGCCGTCGCCGTCGGGGGTGGCCGAGGAGATCGCCATAATTTATATGGAGACTAATGATTAGGGTTTCATCAACTCTTCCTTCTCTCTCCTTTTTCTCTTTGCTCCCTAACGAACCGATATTAGCTACCTTTGTTTGTGCACCGCATTATTGGAATTAGAGCAGACCCAGGAATGAGATCTAGTCACCTGCATGTACACGAATCTCGTGTTCATCCAAATCCCCACTTCCAAAATTCGATTTCTACAACATTGATTCCTAACATTAGTGGGACATCCCCACTACAGTAAGAGATTCCACCAGCATTCACTTATTTCAACTGTCAAACAAGAATGTTTTGAATCGCCTAATTGATGATACGACTGGTTGATATGGATGGTTAACGGGTAATTTATTTGAGCAATGATTTGTGCACCGCATGGGGTGCACAAAAGTTAACTCAAATTGTAACATCTTCTTCTATTGGCCCCCCAAAAGTTAAAATGACCATTTTCAATGTAAAAAGGACTATCTCGCGTCATCCCCATGTCAGACCGTCAGTCCCATGTCAGATCCGGTCGGTCCGTTTTTTTACTCAGCGAAAAAATACGGGAGTGAAATATTTTGTAAGAATTCCCCCAATGACATGGATGCATGCATTTTTTGGGTGTTTTCTTGTTTTGTTTTCATGGTGGGACTAAAAGAGCCTATATGATGCATGCTGGGTTTAAAGAGAAAAAACCCTAGTCTAATGTAAAGTCGGGAGATTTATTTGTCTACCTCCGAACTGATCGGTCAGGAGTTCGAGAAATCTGTCATCCCATACTTGGCGACAGATGTGGTTCGGAACCATGATCGAGAATTCGGGAGGTTCGTCATCCCGTAGTCGGTGCAAGTGGCATTCGAATAGCTTAAGGAGTATAAACCCTTCACGATTTTTATTAGAGAGGAACTCGAGATTTTTATGCCCGAAGCTATTAGCCTCCGACGTACTACCTAATATGCAGATAATGGCTGGCGACATCGCAGTGATGTCCAGATAGCCATTTGTTAACTGCAGCTGCATTAACAGACATTAGCCAAGTTCACAAGCATAGTAAATGAGAATGACAATATGATCATAAAGCTCTGATCATCATTAAATAAATGAGCTTGGAAATAAACATGATTAAACCATTCCTTGGGTTCTAGGCGGCCAAAGGCTATGCCTCCTTCAGATGGAGGGCGGCCACTGATGTGGCCTTCTAGCCTCGGGTGGGTGGCCAACAGTTTGGCCGTCCATCTACTCTTATCCGGAAGCAGAGAGTCCAGAGCAGATGGGGGACTTTCCATCTTATAAATCCATGCCCAAGGGATGCCCCTGGCCATCAATTTAGGGTTTCACAGTGGAAGAAAGAAGGAAAGGCATGGCGGCTTCTTCTTCCAATCCCTCCGGAGATAGAGAGCTCACCATCCTTTCTGAAGTATAGGGACATTTGAGCACATTGGTGAGGAATGGCTAGGTAAGGTTATGTGTGATGTATGTGTGTTATCTCTAGTTTTGAAATTGATTTTTTTCTCTTTTCTCTTTTCTTTTCTGATATTTTTTGATCTTTTTCTCTTCTCTATCCCCTTCCTATTATTTCAGCCTCTCCCAACCTTTCCAGGGGCGAGACATGCCCGTCACTATGGCTGGCTACATGATTTATTGGCAGCCATGACGCCCACCATGAGGGTGTTTATACATCAATGGCACCTTACGCACCTAATCGTCATGGGGAAGCATCTCTATAGCATGAGATGGAATTGGGAGGCTTTGGGTGCGATGATCGAGTTGTGGCACCCGGACACACACACTTTTGTGTTCCATGAGTTTGAAGCTTCAGTGCTAGTGGAGGAAATCAACTTCCTATTTCAGTGGGGTGACCTAGATATGGGTGACCTGATCTATCTCCCTCCTTGGGAGGAAGTACTGGCAGAGATCGTGCGAGATAAGCGTGAGGTTCGACGGATGATTAATCAGCGGGGGGTACTAGTCGACCACCTGGCCTGGTAGTTGTTAAGCCAGGTGAGGGACAAATCAATGGAGGCGGATCGGCTGTTGCGAGGAGTGACATTGTGCCTAGGTGGGGCACTGCTCTTTCCTACGATAGGAGACGTACTGAGGCAAGAGCATGTGGGGCCGCTCACTCTCCTATGGATGCGGTGCTCCCTTTCCCGGGCGGTGCTCGCCCATTTGTACTGTGGGCTTACTCAGATGAGCTTGGGAGGGTGCACCATGGGGAGTCTCTACTTGCTTCAAGTGTGGATGGAGGTCCACCTAAGCTTTGATTTCGATGACACAGTGACCACGACTTCCCAAATCTTTGAGAAGAGTGCGCTTTATCTAGCGAGGGCCATCTTTGGTCCTAAAGATTAGGTGGTGTGCAAGACTTCACTTTTGAAGACCAGAGACGATTGGCGAGACTACTTGAATTTCCTACCCGAGGATCAATTTGTGTTCATGCTGATGATGTATCAGCGCGAGGAATTCAAGACACGTGGTGCGTAGGAGCATGAGTTGTGGCTCGTGGGAGCTCAGGACTTGGTGTTGTACCAGGCCCATCGCTGTCATCCCCAGGTGGGACTACCTAGACAGATCCCAAGGGCTACCTTAGGGAGAGCTTTAATTGTGCTCCCTGGAGGAGTGAGAACACACTTCCCCTCTGGGGAGGTTGTGCACTCGACCAGTTCTTGACACTGAGGGCCGGTATTTGATAAAAAAAAAAGAACGGGGGAACAGATACCCAAGAAATCTGGCATTGATTCTATTATTGATCTCATTATTTATTCAAAACATAACCCTGGGTCAAGTGATTAAGGAGGTTTCAAAGTGCTGACGAGGGCTGGAGTCGGCTTTGGGCTCATGTGAAGTCAACTTGGACAGAAGTGGGGTGAGTCAATGCCCAGAGGCAATGGATTAGCGGAAACCATGGTGAGTCGGCGCCTTTGGGAAAGGTGGGTGGACGGGAAGAGGGCTGATCGGCACCAGTGGTGCCGACCCACAGGGCTTGTCGCTGACTCATTTTTGTGAAGGGGGAGTGGTGCCGACTCACAATGTTTTTAAAGGGGATCAACTTTCTGGCCATGGAGTCGACCTGGGTAGCCTTAAGGTCGATGTAGGGAAACCTTAGCATGGGTTAGAATTATTGGGGAGACTGGTTGGGGGAGATTGACCATAATCAAGGGTCATGGGAACATTGTTGATTTATGTTGTTACTTTACTCACCCTGACGTTGAAGGGATGAACTGGGCTTGACCATTACCCTGTGCTTATTATGTTAGAACTCTTATTGATCTTAGTTTCATAGTTCGTCATTTGTGTGAGGTTTATACCCAAGCACGTGTATACAAATTCTACAAACACCGCATCTGTAGCACCAGGTTGAGGACTGAGAGATGTATACTCAGTCCATTCATATAACATCATTCGAAAACATCATCCATATAACAAGTGTTAGTCCTAAACCCAGTCCAGATGAACGCGAAAGACGTTTAATCAGCACAAAATCAGGGAAAACCTGGGAAGATTTGGGCAGCACCTCCCCTTACTCAGGGGATCATATGGGGAGAGATTGAGCCTACACACGGAGAATTCCGAAGTAAGACTCATAATTACTGAGAGGCCAGACACGGCGATCTCATGACCCAAATTGGATGTAGAAACCCTAAGGACTAGCCTGCTAAGGGCCCCAGCAATCCAGGATCAGAATTTCGAAGCATGGGTCCTTTATGTTGTCACCCAGGTGACTTTTATTGTTCACCCGTGGGAAGGGTCCCCAAGAGATCACCATGATAGGGTAGATCCATGAAAGCCCAAAGTGATCAAAAATCACTAAATGGAAAACCAGTAAATGGGGATTTCCCCCTCCCCGATAGTGGATTCACATGTATAATCAAGAAGCAACCGACATAGCAGAGAAAACATAATCTGACCCTGGGGAGATGCAACTCATGCTATAGGAATCAACAGACTCGCACTCCTACTATGGATAGATGTCGACAAGCTATTAACTCGGTGAAAGTTCGAGGGTCCTCACCCGAAGGTGGGGGGGAGTTAGAGCGAGGCAATACTAGCCAGGGGTAATGGGCTCATGCCTGCTTCTGAGAGAATGGAAGGGATATGTCCAGAGGGTAAGGCCCTCATGGGCAATTTGCCGAACACCAGACGGAGCACACGCAGTGACTAACAAGACCTGATGTAGGAATAAGCTAAATGATGCTACAGGTAGAATAAAAACCCAGACATAGTTTTGGAGTGCACTAATGCCCCTACAACCCAGTAGGATGGGTGAAAGTACATACGACAGTCTCCCGAAAATAGCATATCCATCTATCAACTATTAGCATAGCATATACGCTCACAGATATACACTTACCATTCGAGAATGGTGGCCCCAGTAGGCGAGTGGATAAGAAGGGGGATTGAATTGTCCCCTCATGCGATATGGTAAATTTTAAACTCTCCCAGCGGAATTAACAAGTTTAACGAGAATGAAGAAATTAAACTAAACAGAGTAAACCAAGTACTCTCAATCTTGTCGAGCTCACAGGTTCAAGTAAAGGATTAAGCAATTGAACACGTCACACAATGAAATTTAGACAATGTAGATTCGCTCATGGAATTAAGATTCACTCATGCTCACCAGTCACACATGGGTTATACAAGTCCTTGCAATACAAGAGATCCTCCATTCTTGGTTTCCATATCATCCATTTATTTTCGTTTAAACTAATCATGCGGGAAGTGTTACCGGCCTCCATATTCATACACAAATAAATGTTTTAATCTAATAGTGCTCTGATACCAGTTGATGGGCAAAAATAGCTTATGTACGAATAATTTCTGATAGACCGTATCACATAGCGAAAAAATTAAACGGAACACACATCCACATGGAACACCAAGATTTACGTGGAAAATTCCTCCAATGTAAAGGAAAAAAATCACGGGCAAGCCAGAGAAGGAGATCCACTATAAAAATAATGAACGTACAAAAAACTCGGAGTCTCTTGCCCAGACTCGAGTTACAATCACAAGAGAATAATAGCGATAAATCGTATTTGAATCTCTCCCACTCGATCACAGCAATAACACACTGCAAACCTGATCACTCCTGTGGCAAGAATGCTGTCCGGATTATAAAAATCCCTTCTTTTTATTCTCTTGTATTCTCCTCCGTTGCACTTCTCTCCGACTCAAACAGCAAAACCAATCTCCTGCTTGCCATCGCTGCAAAGTCGCGCAAGCCTCTGCTCAGCCGCAAAGAAAACCTTGTTCACGATCTTTTCTCTGCCGCACGCACCAGACTCCACAGCAACGAGTCTGCTGTCTACAAAAATACCAAAATCAAGAGTTCTCTGCCGTAACAACCATGGGAACAGAAAAATCCCCTCACCAAAAGAGAAAAGCATTTAATACATTTTTATCTTTTTGTGCCCCCGTCTATAAGTTTCTACAGCAACACATGATCTCAACCGTTGATATTAGGGTAAATAACCCTAATGACGTGGGCAAAGCATACCCACCATGGGCTGAACATAAATGGGCCATGGGCTCAACATGGCCTAAGCAAAGCTGCCAGACAAAGTACTGTTATGGATGTTTGGGAATACACAGTATGTGTATGTTTGCTGCGCCAGCAGTGGCATCAGAAAATCGTGTTTGATGCTCCTTCTGAGTAGACGCTCTTCTGGTGTTTTTCGGTCCAGTCATTTTGATGTGTAAACGTTATAATCTGGAAACCGTTTTTGCGGTCTTTGAAGGCCCGTCTCGAACAGCTTTCCACTGGAACGGCTTTCGAGTTTCCACGACATGCAGGCCAGCAATTTTAGGAGTTTGTTTGCATATTTTTCACTGTTAAAGTGAATTTGCGTGAAAATTTACCCTGGGTTTATATTTACATATATATCCTCCTTGTATAAATTAAATATCTCATATGCTTCTCGTTACTTTGCTGTAAACAAACCGTTAAAATCTATCAAGGAGTAATAAAGAATGAAATTGATATTAAAGTTTATCAACGAGGCATATATACATGGCACTAAATTCACAAGAGGAGAGTATACATGCAAATATAAATGTAGGATAAATTTTCATGTGCAATCATTTTTAATAGGGATATACATTCAAAAAATCCTAATTTTAAATGGAGGACAACGGATCTTGGAAACCACACATATATTGTGCCTAGTCTTTCAACGAAAAGTTCTAAACCAGAGCTTCGATGATTTGGGAAGATTTGGTTATTGTGAATATCTAAGATCAATTATCACTAGCGTCACAATAGAACTCAAAAGTGACTTCTAACTAAAACTCTTGCTAAACACTTTGCTAGCTTTTAACGAAGAGTCTCAAGATAGAGTTACTTAAGCTAATGAAAAAAAATAGAGGCTATGAAAGAGCTGTTAACTCATCTGACTGGGCAGAACCAACTAGATCTGCTCTTACTGATAATATTTTCCAGTGTTAGATCTGGAAGGCAAACTTGACTCAATGAACAAGTCTTACAAACATTCTACGTATCATTAGACGGGCCCTCAACCCAGAGCTGGTCAAGCCCAACCCAATTTCTTTTTCTTGACACTTCATGATGAGTAAGGCTCAGTGCGCATCAGGGTGTGCTGCACACCCAGAATGTGTGGAGTCTTTAATTTTTTATTTTTTTACAATTTTTTTACAACAACAAAACCCGTCGCAACCACTCCTCTAGCGGGTAACCCATTACCTGCAGCACCCCGGTCAGCTACATGACCACGGTGTGCACCCCCCGGTATGTGAGGGAGGGGTCGACGAAGATCATCGACCTCAGCATCAGTAGAGTCTGCCAAACCGGTGCGTCTGAAGTGGCATGACCTATTGAGGGTACGGTCGAAAGATCGAACCCCGCCACGCTGCCTATCGCTGCCCACAGATCTGCATCTATTGTGGCCAAGGAGGATGGAAGGGCGGAAGCTAGGTCGCTCGAGCGTCCAACTTTGACAGACAACTCCTGGCCAGCCACCGCCAGAGGAGTAGACGACACCAGGCCTGAATCACCCAATGTTGTTAGCAAAAGGGACCGGCCTGCTTCCACTGTCGGGGAAGAGTCAAGCCGAGCTGCTTCTACCTGCACCGTTAGAGCCGAGGCTGCCACCTCAGCCAAAGAATAAGGTGTCGCAGGAGTCGAGTCGAGTGCGACAGCTGACAGATCAGCCCCGACCTCCACCTCCTCGGAAAGGGCCGGGCTCATTGCCACCTCGTAGCTTGGGGGCGTAGGGATCACGACCTCGGTTGAAGGAAGACTTTCAGATGAGGTCGGGCCCCGTGCCGCTTCTGACAGACCAGCCGTCTCTTGTGCCCGAGATTCCCGTGAAAGCACGATAAGGTTCACCAATATCTTCTTCAAAATGGGTCTTCCGCTGGTGCCAAGGATCTTTGAATAGATGGTAGGGGGACCATGAGCTTTGGACTAGCCCCCGATTGCAGAAGAGACACTAGGGGCTTCACGTTTAGCCCCAAAAGCAACTTCAGCCTGTCTACCCCTGTGGGACTGATAGGTCCCCTCCATTTGGGGATGGCCTTGCGAACTCTGGTGGCACGTGCGCCTGGAAGCACTGTCTCTTCCTGAACATACAAGACAGAGTTAATCATCTATCGCTCAAGGCGAACTGCCCAAATCCTAAAGAGACGAAAGGGGAGTCGAAAGGTTTCCACACTTACTTCACCCATTGGAACGATGCTGCTTTTCAGTGCTGTCTCCCCCTCCTCCAGAGGCTCGTCCATCGACGTTGGTGTCCCCGCGGCCCCCTGGGGAGAATCGCCCTATTTAAATTGAAGACGAATCAGCATCCCTAAGGGAAATGCAAGAAGGGGAGCCGAGACTTACAATCATTTCTGGCCTCACCTTTGGCGGCGCCCTGGCCTCCGGTGCGAGGACAATGAAGGTCTCCGTGGCCACCTCCTGTCCCAGGACCTCGAACAAGGACACCAGCTTGTCCAAGCCTGCGTCGACGCCTTCCGGTCGCCTTACTGATGTGCCCAGAGCTGGCACCTCTGTGACCTCTGGCGGGATTTATTTCTAAGAATTGGCAAAGAGAAAGAAGATAAAATCAGTGGATGCCCTCGAGGCAAACCCCCATGAATAAACGCACACTTACAGTGATCTTCTCCACTAAGCTCAAGGAGTCGGCCAGTAGAGGGGCCTTCAAGACTAGCTCAGGAGGTTCGAACTCTTCAGATATGCCGTCGCCCGACACCACCTCGTCAGAAGAGTAGTCATAGTCTACCTTCTCGCCTGACGAAGATTTGGTTGGGGTAGGTTCTTCCTTCGCTAGCGAGGAACCCCCTGCCTCGAGGTCAACAATCGGCATACCCCCATGTGGGCTTGGCGATGGTGACCCTCCAGACTTCAGCTTCTTCCTCGCGTATGTCTTTGCCACCAGAGGGATTTCTCGGGCCAGCACCCACTCGGGCACGGCTACGTTAAGACCTGCCAAATGAAGAGCAGTCCAAGTTAGATAAAGCATATGAGCCCGTGTGGGGTGAAAAGAGTAACCGCGCCAAAGAAGATAATTACCCCTTGTAACCTCCACAGTTGGAGGTGGTTCCTAGGTGGTCTGCTCAATGAATGGTGCTACCCCAAGGACTACAACTTCACTGGCGCCAAGGGCGGGGGCAGGGGCAGGTGCTAGCTCCTTTGTGGAGGCTGAAATAAAAAGTTATGAGCAAAGGGCCTCGTTCAAGGTGCAAGTAAATGACAAAGAGCTCCAGTGGCTAGGCGGTCTAACCTGGTGGTTGGATGGGAATGGCATGGACCGCAACAAATTCCTTAAAAGTCACAATCAGAGGTGCTGGAGGGACGATCTTGGGGGTAGCAGCCTCCATCCTCCTTTGCTTTGCCTATTGCTGCACGGTCACCTTGGCAACGGCCAATGCCCTCTTCACCGGTGACTTTGCTCGGGGCTTCCCCTTGGCTTTGGGCACTGGAGGAGGAGGAACCATCTCTACTGCAGCCACGGCCTCGCCCACGTCGAGAATGGACACGACTGTTGGCTCCCCCGCGGTAGCTGGAGAAGAAGAATAAGCGTGAATGTGTGAGAACCTCGGCCCGAGATGCGAGCAGGTCTGAAAGGGGAGGGCATCGATGGTCAAAGGTCTAACCTGCGGATTGGCCTGGCTCAACCTGAGCCACTGCAAACTCCTCGAAGGACGGGATCGGAGGCACCATAAGAATGATTGTCGAAGCTTGGGTGGCCTCTGCCTTTCGTCGATTGGCCTCCCGCTGCCCGGCCACCTTGGCAGTGTCCAATGCCTTTTTCACCGGAGACTTCGCCCTGGGCCTCTTTGCGGCTTTGGGCAGGGGAGTCGTCGTCGGAGCCGGCAGTACCGCCTCGAAAGATGGGGGCTTTTGGACAAACAGCAGAAGATTTCGGTACGTCGCTATCTGGGTGCTGTCGGGGTGATCTGTTAAAGAGAAAGAGAATAAGAAAGAAGAAAGGAAGGAGATCTAATCAGCATCCGGTACTCCGAGAAGGCCACAACAATGAAGGGCGAAAATAAAAGAATAGAAAAACATCACATACCATGGGGGCTAGTATACCGCCGAAGCATTATCGACCAGTAGCTTAGGGAGGGCTCCTGGTCCCGACGTGCCGCTTCTCAACCCAGCCAGCATACATGCCCGATCTTCTAACAACGATCGGCAAGGATGGCCAGGTCCGCATACTTCTTGAAGGCCAGGTGGCAAAAAAGATTGAAGTGGTCCATGCCCCACCCGCCGGCATAATAATATGAGACATGCAGACACTTGTCCAGGATCGTGGCCGTGGAGTCGTCAATCCTCAGCCCATGTACCCGGAGGAGGACGTATAGCCATGTGGTATCTCTGTAGTTCTCAACTTTTCACTCCTCCCTTCTCATGAATGCCCGGTACGGGCATATCGGGTACCTCTCTGGACGCCAGCTCTGCGCAGGGGTGCCCTCTTCCTCCATGGGGAGTGGGTAATTGATAAGCTCCAGACAGTCACTCCTAATGTGGCAGAGGTCCCTCAAGGTCTTCTGGTATTCATCCTTCACCACTGGAGGGAGTTTGACCTGTGGTGCTGGCTTCGTCTCTCGGGCTTCCTGGCGCATGGCCAGATATGCCGCCACCTCCTTATCCTTCCTACTTTTATGCCGAAGGAGATGATCCGGGTCGATGTCAAGGACTAGCACTATCTGCTTGCTCAGGAATTTTCTTTCCGCTCCATCCCAGCAGTCGGTCTTGCACAACCGATAGAAGGCCGTCCGAGTGTTCCACCATTTTATGTACTCGACGATCACCTGAGGAATATGGCCCGGAGCTGGCACTTGGAAGGTTGCAGTGTCTGCCCGATGGAAGAAGTCCCACCAAGTCCTGGCATTCTCAATAGTCGAGCCTCCCAGAAGGCTTTTCTTGGGTAAGCTGAACTGTGCACTATGAACGGGGATATGCTGATCATATCCATAGTTCAGCCCAAAGCGAAAGGGGTAATACGGCTCCAACCATGCGGTGTCCCCCTTCCTAAAGACCAGCACGCTCGGGCGGATTGACAATGCCCAGTCACAGAGCTCTGGTTCTAACAACGGATGGATGACATTCTGTTGGCTGATCAGATGGATATACTTTTCCACCTGGTCGTCTTTGCACTCCCTTTTGTTGTTCACCAGGGGACTTGAGTGGGAAGCCAATGTCCAGAAGTGAATAGTACCCACCGTGTCCTGGGAAACTATTGTCAACTGACCCTGAATGTTTTACAACTGCAGGGACGTCGCTCTTAGCTCCACGCTTGCAAATTCCAGCATCCGCGGCACCAACCCCCAGCCCTGGAGGGTGCGTGGAGCGTAATCTCAGAATAGTGAACAGACCCACGCGTTGAAGAAGTGCAATGGGCAGGCATACCGAGCTTGTCTCGAGAATTGGTGAACACTGACGTCCCCGAGCACCTTATATATCATACAAAGGGCCACTGGGCACAAAGATAATTTAATTCCCCAGGCCATCTGGCAGGCTGGGTAGATCACGTCAGGCCGGATGACTGTCTCATCCCCGTATGGCATGGCGAATGAGCACAGCCAATACGTCAGGTAGGCCGCACAGTGCGTCAGTGGGTCAACCCCTGTCAGGTTAGGACCACTTCGACGTCCTCTAGAAGGGATCTTCACATCGGTCTTGGGCTTGCTGCGCTTCTTGCGTGCGACGGTGAGGCCGATGCGGGGGAAGTCTTCCTACTGCTTCAGCCCATCGTAGAAATATTGCAGCCATAGGATCATGCGGACCCTCTTCCTGTCTCCGCGGGGAGGTTACTTACAAACATATTCAAATGATACGTACTCTTAATCGTATGGGCCCAAACTCGGCCATATCACATGTCCAAATAATCAGACATTATACGTGGTCCGTAGATGGGACAAGTAGTATGTATATTCCATGGAACTTGTATAGTTCTCCAAGTATATGCTTAAGTAGTGTTTATACTCTTGGGAATCCTGTGAGTACATGACTGGTTGTGACCACGCAACTGAGAGTTGACTGTATCCTCTGGTATACTGCGGCATCAAAGGATAGCCATGAATGTATAGGAATGATGGGAAGAATGCATTGTTGCTCTATGAATTGTCATGATATTTGGGTTGCTATTGCCATGATCATCCATAGTCACTACAGGATCTATGAGAGTCATGTGTGATTATCCTCTCAAAATCAAATAGCATGTCTTAGTAGCTGCCATTGTTTGTAACATAACTTCCATCGTAAGGATCTTAATAGTCAACTACCTACCACGCCCGTGTGGGTGGAGCAGTGTGGTTAGCATCCTGTGTGGCATGTGTGAAGTACTACTCCTCTGCGAATACTATGCCTCTACAACCACCACTGTCATGGCCCCCATGACCTCTATCCTGACCATTGCTATGTTGTTGTCCACCAGCACTAGTATCCCCATGACCACTACATTGACCATCACTAGAACCGGCACCACTATGAGAAGAAGAAGGTGCCGGCGTACTGTCATCATCAGAGTCATGACTCCCACTCATGCAGGGATCTACGGATAGCTCGGGAGTGTCATCATCTGCATCCGGATCCAATGTCTCCAAGTCTGCAATGTCCATCCAATTTACCAGTGGTTGCTTGTCCTTTTTGCCCCTGAATAATGTGATTCATGATGATTTCTTCTTTTGTGAAGCACGTGGCTTCTCTGCTATATGTTGCCTCCCTTCGGATGCCCGAGATGCAGAGGCCATGTTCGATAAGAATTTCAAGTAATTTCATATTGTATAATTCAATAGGTATAAATATACCTGAGATGATTGAGTGGGTGCCCTAGACACCGAGCGCCGTAGCGTAGCAGGCTGAGGTGGTTGTCTAGATGATGAAGAATGGTACATAATTTCAATGCCAACAGATTCAATTAGCAATGAAATATAATTCTCTCAATGACGAACTCCTCCTAGACACAGACTATTGTTCTTGTGCAGTCTCAAGCGTAGTAGATGCCCTTCTAGGTTTTGTAGACACTAAATGTCATGGTGCATCAACCCGAGACCACTCTTCATGTGTTGGATCAACTTGCTTTTTTTTTCTTACACTGGAGTACATGAATATATGCATACGCTTTCAAATCAAATATGCGATTCAATATGTATGTGTTATTTCACCTGAGACGCTGGTGACTACATCAATCGCTCCCATACTGCATCATCGTATGCATATGATGTGTCTCCGCTCCCAATGATGAGATCTTTATCTAGTTAACTTTCTAATCACCTGCCGCCTATGACTCGTCTCCAACCATCTATATATCTGCATCATCTCCCTCCCCTACTGTCTACTACACAACTGTTGTGAGAATAGTATTAGGCCGTAGTGGTTCTCCTGGCTCTTAGGCCTCCTCATCAATTTTCAGTTCATCACGTTCAGTTGTTGTTCTTACAACCCATGCTACCATAGGGTCATCATCATCTCGCAAGTAAACAACATTTGTTGGATCATAGTCTCCCTCTCCTCTCCTTGCATCCATTTGCACATGCTTAACATTTAACTTCATGTTGTAATGAACGTACATCATTTTGTCTAACCTTTTGTGTATTAGTCAATTCCTCAGCTTGGCATGTAGGATGAAAATGTTGACCAGCTCTGCTCACACCTACTCGAGGATGATGTTTGGGATAAAACTTTCATTGCAATCTTCCTCAATGTCGGTTCGCTCATGTCGTAATTGAGCCACTACTCAGTTATTAGTAATAAGAAGGAAAACATTATAAAAATGAGATGCAGTCATTGCACCCAAATCATGGAATAAGCATTGTACATGTAAATTACCTGCCTAACTGGGAAGCCATGCAACAAACAGTGGCGGGTCTTACTCAAGCCCTTCAAACGGTGGCACGGGTAGACGCGCGAGTTGGCGCTAGTGATCTCCACCACAAATTTTGAAGCATGAACCCTTCTCGGTTCTCTAGATCATCAAATCTGGATGAGGCGGAGAATTGGATTAACGAGATGGACTGGATTTTTCATATTATGCAATGCATGGATCAGGAGAAGGTCCTGCTAGTGACCTTTCAACTCAACAAAGATGCTCGCACATGGTAGAAGGCCACATCGGCTCATCTACCTCACCAACAACTCACTTGGGAAGATTTCCTCGAGCTCTTCCATGAGAAATATTTCTCAGAGTATGTCCATGAGAGGAAGGCAACCGAGTTTGCCTCCCTAAGGCAAGGAATGATGTTGGTAGCTGAATATGAGCTACAATTCTCAAGACTAGCACCATATGCTCCACATCTTGTCAGCTACTTAAGGCCAATAGATTCATGGATGGATTGAGGCCCATATTCATCAAGCAACTAGGCCTGCAAAACTTCCGAAGTTATTCGGAGATGGTCCATAGGGCGCATTTATGTGAAAGAACTCTTGAAAAGGTTGAAAATTTCAAGGGGAAAGGTGAAGAATCTAGCCAAAAACATGATAAGAGAGAGAAGAAGGGAGATAAATTCAGCATCACAAGAACTTATAAATCCCGTGACAACAAGAAGAGGTCCCATAATGGCAATGACAATGGCAAGAACAAACGGGTCAAAGAGGAAGAAAAGCAAGTTACGGAGGCTTGCAAGTTCTGCGAGAAATTTGGACACACTATCGATGAGTGCTGGAAGCACCTCAGTGCTTGTCTACGTTGTGACAGCTGGGAGGACAGGATGCTAGATTGCCTGCTCATGAAGGAGCAAGCTCTGAAGAATGATGGAGGACGAAGGCGGCAAGTTCGTTTGAATGCTATTATGGAGGATGAGTCTACAAAAGAGGGTGACCTGGTGGAAGGTACTATCCTAATATATTCACATCCAGCCTTTGTTTTATTTGATACTAGAGCATCGCATTCTTTCATTTCCACTACTTTTGTGAAAACCTTACATGTTTCATTGGTTCCCTTACCTTCGGATTTAGCAATTACCACATCTCTAGGTTCTAGAATTGAACTCCAAAATCACTACCCTAATAGTGAAGTAACTATAGGAGGCTACAATCTTCCTGCAAACCTCGTATGCTTAGGCATGGAAGGTTACGATGCTATCTTAGGAATTGATTGGTTGTCGGAACACTATGTTGACATGAATTGTCATCATAGGAGAATTTCTTTCCATAAGCCTGACCTTCCAAAATTCACTTTCCCTGGCATCAAGTATAGGAAGCATCTTGTTCTTATTTCATCTCTTCACGCCTGCAAACTTATCTCGCAAGGTTGTGAAGCCTTTCTTGCTTCTGTAATTACCACTGAACATAAGAAGCCTATTCTTGAGGAAATTCCTATTGTGAAAGAGTTTCCTGATGTCTTTCCCTCTGAACTACCCGGTTTACTGTCCAAAAGGGAAGTGAACTTCTCTATTGAATTAATTCCGGGAGTAGCACCTATTTCCAAAGTTCCTTATAGGATGTCCCCCATGGAACTCAAGGAGTTGAAGAAGCAGCTGCAAGAACTACTTGAGAAGAGTTTTATTCGACCAAGCACATCCCCTTGGGATGCGTCGATTCTCTTTGTAAGGAAGAAGGATGGATCCCTTAGGCTATGCATCGACTACTGATAATTAAATCAACTAAAAATCAAGAACAAATACCCATTGCCGCGTATTGATGAGTTACTCGACCAGATCTCTGGAGCCCAATATTTCTCATAAATAGACATAGGTCTGGTTACTATTAGCTAAGGATCAAAGATGAAGACATCCACAAGACTACATTCTAAAATCGATATGGGCACTATAAATTCGTGGTTATGTCAATTGGGTTAACCAACACCCCTGCAGCTTTCATGCAATTAATGAACAACATCTTCAGGACCTTGGCACTCCGCGCGCAAGGCGACGGCTGGGCCACGCCGGGCGCCGGCCGTTCGATCACCGGCACGGTGCGCATGAGCTTCTGACCGTGGCGCCGGACTCCGTCCTGCACGAAGCGAAACGAAAAAAGGGCGTCACCGGAATCCGGTGACGCCTTTTTTTCGCGGATGAGACGCCCTCGTCGCTCTCGCGGCATCCCGAAACCCGGGTCGCGTCCGGTTTCACGGGCGACGCCGGGCGGTGCGCTACTTTTTCCGCCGGCGCTTCACAAAGGTGATCGCGGCCAGTGCTCCCGCGCCGAGCAGGCCGTAGGTCGCCGGCTCCGGAACGGCGGTCAGCGTGAAGTCGATGGCCGATGTGCCGGCGTTGTAGGCGAACGTGCCGGACCAGCCGGAATTCGCGACGCTCCAGGAGCCGGCTCCGGGATCGGAGGAGACTCCGGTGATGAGACTTGAATAGGTCGTGCCGGCCGTCGCGCCGAGATCGATGAAGGAGAATTGCTGGTTGGCGTCGAAGGCGATGCCGCCGTTGGCGGCGATGGACGAATGCGCGCCGGCCGCGCCGAGCGCGAGTTGTGCGACCGAGCCGGAAGCCAGCGTGATCCCGCCGGAGACGGTCAGCGCGCCGGAGGCCGCCACACCGGTGCCGCCGAGGAGCGCGCCGCCGGTGTTGATCGTCACCGCGCCGCCGTGCGTGCCCGAGCCGCCGAGGACGCCGCCCGCATTCACCGTCGTCGCCGACCCGGCGTTCGTGGAGCCGTTGACGAGGAGTTGGCCGCCGTTGACGGTGGTCGCGCCGGTGTAGCCGTTGCTTGCGGCGAGAATCAGCGTGCCCGTGCCGGAGACGTTCACCTTGCCGGAGCCGGAAATCGCGCCGTTCAGCGTGATCGTGCGTCCGGTGGCCGGCGTGACGGCGTCGGACGTGTTGAACGTCACGCCGGTCGTCGTATCGGTCGTGGCCATCGCGAGCGCTCCGGTCCAATTCGCCGTCGCGCCGACGGTGCCCGCGCCGAGGTTGATGGTTTTGCCGCCCGAGCCCCCGCCGGAAATGATGCCGCCGGAGCCGATGTTCAGCGTACCGCCGGTCATCGCCAGCGTGCCGGCGCCGGTGCTGGCAGCGAGTTTGATGCCGGCGAGGTTGGCGGTGCCGGTTCCGGAGAGCGTAAGCGTGCCCGTGCCGCTGCTGGCACCGACAGTCACGGTACCGGCGTTCAATGTGCCGCCCGAGAGATTGTAGGTGCCGACGTAACCGCCCGTGCCCAAACTGACCGCACTGCCGGTAAAGGTGACCGTCCGTCCCGCTTGTGCGATAGTTTGGTTGCCACTGCCGCTGCCCAAGTTGCCGAGCGTATTGATTGTCAGCGATCCGGTTCCCGCATTGACGGTAACCGACGAAGCATACGCGAAAGACAGAGTATTGATCGAAGCGGATCCGTCTCCGGAAAACGTCAGGTAACCCGCTTTGCTGTTGCTCCCCCCTAACGTCACCGCCCCGAGTGTCAGGCTGCCGTTCCCCGAAACTGCCGCCGTCGCTACATTGCCCGTTTTAAGGGTGGTTATCTCGGCTGTGCCGTTCACAACCAACGTATTGGTACTGGCATTCGAAAGCGAGAGGCTTGCGATGGAAAGGTCGCCCCCCGAATTGGCGGTGAGATTGTAAACCGCGCTGGTGGCATCCGAGATCGTACCGATATTAAGGGTTCCCGACGTGATGATCGTTCTGGTTGAACCGGCGGCTGAAATATTGCCCGTATTTAACGTGGCTCCGCCGGCGACCGATATCGTGGTGGACGCATTGGCCCAGGAAATACCTTTCGACGACGTATCCAGTATGCCGCCTGAGACGGTGATCGAGCCGAGCGTGGGCGCGTTTCCGGTGTAAGTGACGGTTCCGGTCCCTACCTTTGTCAGCGCATTGCTGCCGCCGGCGATATTCCCGGAGATCGTCATATCGCCGGCGCCGCCGATCGACGCGGCCGCCGTGAGCGTGACATTACCGGAGAGCGAGGCCGCGGTCGTCGTGTTGTCGTTGATGGACAGGTGTCACCTTCCTGTCCTGGTGAGAACCCCCTGGTGCGAATCCAGCGACAAACACAACCGCTTGAGCGGAGTCGCGGAAGAAGTCGCCTCTCTCGTAGTTGCCATGTACGGTCGCCCGATGAAGGTCCAGCGACAACCACAGCCGCTTGAGCAGAGTCTTGGAGGGAGTCGCCTGCCTCGAAGCCGCGATGTACGGTCAATGAGCTCCGCTCTACCCGAGCCACCAAAATACTCGCGTGCCACTGAGGCACTCGCGTGTCCGAACGTGCGTCCTCGGGCCGAACGTTCAAGTCCGCGCCCTCGGTCTTGAAGTGCAATCACTCAACCCGAATCTAAGTCCTCCGCATCCTCGCTTCCTGCTGTCGACCCTGCTACTGCCATCCCTAAGCTGACAAAGAGCACTGCAGTCAAATCCATTACCACCTTCATCGTCAACGCTTCAACCAATATCCCGTTTCCTTTCCACTCCCGCCTTCACAACCGCGTCCGTTCCAAAATGCAGTACTTCCATCATCACTTCCTGCCATCCGCTCCTCTTTGTGACTGCAAACGCTTCCCCGTGTACTCATCCAAATTGGGCGATCCACCATCTGGTTGCAAGCTGTCGGCTGTCAAGGACCTTTGCCTGGCTTGTATCGAAGAAACTTTGTCTTGGCAATACGGTACCACTCCTGAGATCGGTACTGTCTTCTTCACCGACCAGATGTGGGACGAATGGGACTCTTTCTACTGCAACTTCTACACGAAGGAGGAGGAAGTGGAGATAGAGTTTTGGGAGAGTGAGGAGGAGGTGTTCCTGTTCCATGACCGCTCCATGCAACGCATCATGCCTTGGTTGTCCAAGAGAGGCGTGAGGCGTACATGCCCGCACGTCGCTGGGGCCTGTCGCGACATCCGCTGCTGCCGCGGCACCGAGGCGGTGGCAGTGAGTGCGGACGGTGAGTAGGTGATCAGGAACACCTACAGAGAGAGTAGAGAGGGAATGATGTGGTAGGAAGGGTTTTGTCGTGATTGAGAGGTTTTGCCCCTGTTTCCTCGCCAATTACGAATTTCCCACAGTGCAGTGTCTGCTCGGCTCACTCCGGTTCCGATAGAAAAGGAACAGATGATAGCTCAAATTGACCTGTTGACCCAACAGCTTCACAGTCTTCAAGCGGCGACCAAAGACAGAGCAAAGCTCGCCCCGCCGACGGCCTTCGAAGGAAAGGTGAACAGCAATGTCCTCACGTGGCTCCTCACAGTGGAGGCGTACCTCCATGGCTGCAGTACACCAGCAGAGAGGTGGCCGATCGTAACAAGCACGTACCTTAAGGCTGCGGCGTTGGACTGGTATCACTCATGGATCAGGACGCACAACGGGGTGGCGACATGGGACGCCTTCAAGACCGCCATCTGTGCTCGCTTCCGTCCCGTAGACAGCAACCGCATCGGGAGAGGACAGCTGATGGAGTTGAGAATGAAGACCAACGACAGAGGCAGAGGCATTCTGCAGTACGTCGATCGCTTCAACCAGCTCGTCAACCAGGTGACAGACATCACGGAGAACGAGAAGTTCACCTACTTCAACCAAGGACTCACTCCGGAACTCCAGCGGTTGTTGATCCCTCTCACCCACATCAACACCGTGGACCAGGCCATCAGCATGGTGATTCGCTACGAACTGCTCAGTCAGTCGCAGGACAACAGCAGGTCGTCCTCCCATCAACGAGCCGCGGCTACTCCCTCGTCAGCCTGGACCAGTCAGCGGAGCTGGACGAGCAGCACGGCGACCACCAGTGCACCCATGGAGCTGGGGACGATGACGACCGAGCCTGAAGCCACGACGGAGTCGACGGATCAACTCCTGGCCATGCGGAATGAGCGGTTGAGCCCACAGCAGATGGAGGAGCACAAGCGACTCGGGCTGTGCTTCCGCTGCCATCAACAGGGACACATGAGCCGACAGTGCCCAAAAGGAGGAGCACGCCAAGTAAGGAGAGGTCTACTTGCGTGCGACTCAACCCACTCCTCTCCTTCAATCAGTTCGACGAGTTGGGACGTGGGCGATTATTTTGAATTTTCCGTCAGTACGCTCGGTTTTGAGAGCATTGCGATTTCGTTCGATCAAACGAGCAGCGCGGGCGGCCCGTTCAAATTCAATTTGAGTTACAGTTTGGACGGCAATCTGTTCACCGATCTGGTCACGGATTATTTGGTTCGCACCAACGGAGCTTCGCCCAACAACGCCGGTTCGGGAATCAACACTTCCGGTTCGTGGTCTTCGACGATTCCTCGAGCGGGTTACAGTTATGCGTTTGATTTTAGTGCGGTGACTGATTTGAACAATGCGGAAACGGTTTATTTCCATTTGGTTGATAACAGCGCGTTGGCAGCTTCCGGTTCAAATGTCGTCTCAACCGGCTCAAATCAAGGTTCTACTCGCGTGGATAATTTTACCGTCACCGGCGTCGCTGCCGTTCCCGAGCCAACGACATTCGCGCTGGCGATTTTCGGCGGAACGTTCTGCTTTTTCATGATTTTCCGAAGTCAGCGTTCTCCAGTGAAATGAATTTCATCGCGCGTTCCAATGGATTCTGACATCATCCGCCGATGTCGCGTCTGGAAAAACTTTTGGCGGAACTCATCGCGCTGCCCAGCGTGAATCCCGCCTTCGTTTCGCTCGACGAAACTTCGGCGCGGCAAGCCCGCCAAATTTTCGGTGAAAAAAACGTCGCGGATTTTCTCGCGCAGTCCGTTCAAAAAATCGGGTTGGAAACGGAATTTCAAAACGCGTTCACCGGCGACTCAAATAACGGTGGTTCAAATCATCTTCGCCGCAATCTCATCGTCCGTTTGCGACCCAAAAACCGAATCAAACAGACCATTCTGCTCGCGCCGCATTTGGACACGGTTGGCGCGGACGAAAAGCAATTCGTTCCGCGAATCAAAAACGGGCGGATGTTTGGGCGCGGTGCGTGCGACACGAAAGGTTCAGTCGCGGCGATGATTTCCGCGCTGACGGAATTGGCAAATTCAAAATCGCGCCCGCAGGAAACGGAAATCATTTTCGCCGGTTTGGTGGATGAAGAAAATGCGCAGGCCGGTTCGCGTGCTTTGGCCGCGAGCGGAATCAAAGCTGATTTGGCGATCGTCGGCGAACCGACAAATTGTCAAATTGTCACCGCGCACAAAGGCAGTTTGTGGCTGCGGCTCGAAACGCGCGGACGCGCGGCGCACGGCGCAACGCCGTCGCTCGGTTCAAACGCGATTCACAAAATGGCGCGCGTCGTTCAAATTTTGGAAACGGATTACGCGGCGCAGTTGAAAAAGCGAAAACACAAATTGCTCGGCAGCGGCACGATCAACGTCGGAAAAATTTCCGGCGGGCGGCAGCCGAATATCGTTCCCGACCATTGCGAAATTTTGGTGGATCGCCGCACGTTGCCGGGCGAACCGGAAGCGGGCGTCCGCCGCGAAATTTCCGCGCGACTCAAACGCGAAAAATTGTCCGTTCAAATTTTCCGCGACAAATCCGCGCCCGCGCTGCCATTGGAAACGGATTTCAAACTGCCGCTCGTCCGACGATTTTTCCGCAGCGTTGGCCAGACGAAACCGCTCGGCGTGCATTATTTTTGCGACGCGGCGGTTTTATCCGCCGCCGGAATTCCGAGCGTGGTTTTTGGGCCGGGCGACATCGCGCAGGCGCACACGGCGGACGAATGGATTTCACTCAAACAGGTTGAACGCGCGCAAAGTTTATTGGTCAGATTTTTCAATTCATTGACCTGACCTTTCAGAAATTAGGAATAAATCAATAGATGAGCACCAACTCGACAACGATGGCGACGGCGACGGAAGAAAAGCATCACATCACTTTTTTTCGGCAGAGCGGATGGATGATGTTTGCGTCCACGGCCAGCGGCGCGTTGATGTATTGCGTTCATCCGGTCGTCACTCGTGGCGTGCCGGTTGAAGAATACGGCGTTTTCACGACGTTGATTCAGGTGATTTCGTTGATGGGCATTCCGGCGGTCGGTTTGCAATCGGTTTTTGCGCAACGTTCGTCCGGGTGCAGCACCGACACCAGCAATTTCGGCGGCAAGTACAACGTGAACCAGAAGGGCGTCTCGCCTTGCAAGGCCATGTCGATGATCGCCTCGGACTCCCATAAGTACTACTCGGATGGTTCGGGCGGCCTCGGCTGCCCCGCGGCGTACGGGACCAGCGCCGATCTGCCGACGCTGTTCTCGAACATCGCCGCCGACCTGACCAAGCCGCGGCTGATCCCCAATTCCACGACCTGAACACCCCCGACCGTAAGGCGCCGATCAGCGGGTGATTGTGCAGCCGCGCCTCCTCGTCTACGCCTTAGCTGCGGCAGCTGCACGGAAAGAGGCGGCGCGCGCCAGAGGGAGGTCGTGATGGCGTCGATCCAGCCCACCCCGAAGTCCAGGGCGGCCTTGCGATGGGGCGTCACCGCCCTCGCCCTGACCACCGCGGCCGTATCGGCCAGGGCCCAGGCCCCGAGCGGCTTCAGCATGCCGGCGATCACCAACCACGACGCCGTCTACCAGAACGCGATGAAGAGCCGCGAGGCTACGCTCGCCGGGCTTACGCCGCTCACCGACGCGGCCATGCGCGCCCCGGCCAAGGGCGACTGGCTGATGTGGCGGCGCACCTACGACGGCCAGGGTTTCAGCCCGCTCAACCAGATCGACCGCGCCAACGCCGGCCGCCTGACCAACGCCTGGACCTGGTCCCTGGCCGAGAGCCCCAACGAGGTCACCCCGGTGGCCCACGACGGGGTGCTGTTCGTCGCCAGCGGCGGCCGCATCGAGGCGCTCGACGGCGCCACCGGCGCGGTGCTGTGGCGCTACGTGCGCCCGCGCGTCACCACCGCCCAGGCCGCCTCGTCCTTCGCGCGCAGCATCGCCCTCTACGAAAACCTCGTCATCGCGCCGACGCCCGACAAGCACGAGATTGCCCTGGACATGAAGACCGGCAAGGTCGTCTGGGACCAGGAGGTCGTCCCGCCCGGCACGTCCTCGCGGCTCGCCGGCGGCCCGATCGTGGCGCACGGCAAGGTCATCCAGGGGGTGGCCAACTGCAACGACGTCAAGGGCGGCTGCTGGATCGTCGGCCTCGACGCCAGGACCGGCAAGCAGGTCTGGCGCTTCGACACCATCGCCCGCCCCGGCCAGCCGGGCGGCGACAGTTGGAACGGCGCCCCGCTCGACGAGCGGTTCGGCGGCTCGGTATGGAACGCCGGCAGCTACGACCCCGACCTGAACCTGGTCTACATCGGCGTCGCCCAGACCTACGACGCCGGCACCCTCCTCTTGCCCCACCCGCAGAAGGGCGAGTCCGCCGACGGCCTCTACACCAATTCGACCCTGGCGCTGGATCCCGACACCGGCAAGCTCGTCTGGCACTACCAGCACTTCAACCGCGACGTCTGGGACCTCGACTGGGCGTTCGAGCGGGTGCTGGTCGACCTGCCGGTGGGCGGCAAGACCCGCAAGCTGTCGGTCACCGCCGGCAAGCTCGCCATCTTCGACGGCATCGACCGCACCAACGGCCAGTACCTGTTCTCGCGCGACATGGGGCTGCAGACCCTGGTCAAGTCGATCGACCCCAAGACCGGCAAGAAGATCATCGACCCGGCCCTCGAACCCGTCGCTGACAAGACGGTGTCGATCTGCCCGCACAGCGGCGGCGCCAAGAACTGGTTGGCCACCTCGTACGACGCCTCGAGCCATATCCTCTACGTGCCGCTGGTGGAGTCCTGCCAGGACTTCACCTGGAAGCCGCGCAGCCTGGAGAAGACCGCCGCCGGCGGGTCGGACATGGCGTTCGTGGTCAAGGCGCGGCCGGATTCCGACGGCAACTTCGGCCGCGTCGAGGCCATCGATCTCGCCACCGGCAAGGTGCTGTGGACCCGCCGGCAGCGGGCGCCGCAGTCGTCGTCCCTGGTGGCGACGGCGGGCGGGCTGGTGTTCGAGGGCGGCCGCGAACGCATGTTCCGCGCCTTGGACTCCCGCACCGGCAAGGTGCTGTGGAGCGCGCCCCTGAACGCGCCGGTGTCCGGCCCGGTCAGCTTCATCGGGCGTTCGCCACCTTGTCGAAGTCGAGGCCCAGCCCCTCGAAGGCCTTGATCGCCGTCGCCCGGCCCGCGCCGAACACCCCGCCGCCGGGTGCCTGGAACGGGCCCACGAGGTAAAGGCGGTCGACTCCGGGGACGGTGTATTGGCCGAGGTCCGGCGTCGGTCGCCAGGAACCGCGCTGGTAGGTGACGTCGGCCACGCCGTGCAGGTCGCCGCGCCTGAACGACGGGGAGGTGCGCTCCATGTCCACTGGGCTGTCGATGTGCACGCCGAGGATGTTGTCCGGCGTCAGGTTCTCGAAGTACCTCTGCATGTAGGCGATCATCCGATCGCCGTACTCGCCCTTGGCCTCGTCCCACGCGCGCCCGTCCGGCCGCTCGTACGGCACGTAGTCCCAGCTGTGGATGATCGCCTTGCCCGGCGGCACGCGGCTGGAGTCGAATTGGCTCAGCATGCCGACGCCCACCAGGGGATGGGAGACGAACTCGCCGTAGCGCAGGTTGTCGAACGCCTTGCGCAGGGTGGTGTAGTCGTTGGGCAGGAGTTCGATCATCGCCCCCTGCACGTGCGGCCCGGCGCGGAAGCGCAGCGGCTCGTTCAACGCGGCGTGCAGGGTGATGCAGGCGACGTGGCTGATGTGGGTCTGCTCGGCGGCGCGCCGCACCACCGGGCCGATCGCCCTTCAGAAGGTCACGACGATCGAACCGCTCGCCCCCGAGACTCCGCGCAAGAAGCGCGTCCCCGTCGCCGATCTGATCGCGAGCGCATCGGGACCGATCGTCGCGCCCGCCCCGCTCGACGGCCTCGACGACAACATCGACGTCGGCGCCGCCCTCGCGCGCGCACGCATGCTCGCTGCCGGCACCGATCTCGACGGCGAGCTCGAAGCGCTGCGCGATGCCGCGGCGGCACCACTCGTCGAGATCGGCATCGAGGCCGGCAACAGGTTCTCGTGTTCGAGCCAGGCCAGGGCGGGAAACAGCATCCTGAGCGACAGGTCGCCCCCGCCGCCGAACAACACCAAGCCGTCGCTGATCTCGAGATCCGCCATGGGGCCCCCACTGCTGCGCGCCTCAGATAGCCCATGGAGGCCCAGGTCGAAAGAAGACCAATGCGAGTTCTTAGTGATCGAGGTCTTCCGGACGGTCGACATCGTAGAGCACGCCCGCGTCCGGCGCGGCGACGCGCACCAGCCATTCCCCCAGCCCCTCGATCAGCGCCCGCGCCCCGCGGTCGCCTTGCAGCGCCAGGACCTTGGGGAACAGGGCCGCGGACAGGGCGGCGGGATTGCCGATCTGGTCGCCGAACACCGGCGCGGCGGCCAGGGCCCCGGCCTTGATGGCCAGGACCAGAGGCTCCAGCACCGCATGGGGAACCTGCGGCATGTCGCCGAGCAGCACCAGGGCGCCGTCCGCGCCGGCGGGCAGGGCGGCGAGCCCGGCTTTGAGCGAGGCCGAGAGCCCGAGGGCGTGGTCGGCGGCTTCGACGATCAATGCGCCGCGCGGCCGGACGTAGTCGGCGACGGCCGGATCGGCCCCGGCCACGACGTAGACGTCCTCCACCGGCGCGGCGAAGGCCGCATGCAGGGCGCCGTCGATGAGCACGCCCTCCCGCCAGGGCACCATCAGCTTGCCGCCGCCGAAGCGCGAGCCCGAGCCCGCCGCCAGGACGATGGCGTAGACCCCGCTCACGCCGCCGCGGAGGCCGAGGGCCAGGGCCGGGCGGCGTCGAGGGCCTTCAGCGCCTGGATCGCCTCGGCGATCACCGACACCGCGATCTCCCACGGCGCGCGGGCGCCGATGTCGAGGCCGATCGGGGCCTTGAGCCGGGCGACGGCGCTGTCCGGCACGCCCCACGCCTCCAGATCTCGCTTTGTCCATCCGCCCGCAGGCGTTTTCTTCGCTTCGATCTCTTCTTCAGTCACTACGGATCGATCCATCCTTAATCCCCTGTCAATGAGTTCAGCCCGGTTCGAAGACACAGAAAGCCCTAGGCGCCGGACCATTTATCTCTTAGACGGTCCCAGATCAGACCGTTTATTGGTGGTGACCCAACTCCCTTTAAGTGGTCTATTTATGACCGTTCATCGCACTGGACGGTCTGGCACTAAGCCATGCTAATGCCACGATGAGATTTAAACTAGCATTGCCCTTATGGACTTACCTGGACCATTTATGTCATTTGGCGGTCTGAAGAAGACCGTGTATGTGCTGAAATGAGGAATGATGCTTTTAAGCCCTATTTTGCTGCATTGTGTGCTTAATTAATAAACTTTCGGCTCAATTGACTTATTTCATGATCTATAATTGCAAACTCTTGTTCATGATTCTCTTGCAGCATTACTGTGCCTTCCATTTCCGCCAGGTAAGTTAGGTAAGTATCTCGATCCCTATGTCCCTTAATGCACTACTATATGATATTTATGCTATATTATCTCGAGAATCGGCTGGTCATTCATGTGTTCTAGGATCTGAAGTTCCTCTATAACCAAAATGATAATGATCTAGTTACACGTGTTTAATCATCAGATAGGCTATTAGGTTGGGAAAATTTGGGGACAATGGTTCTATCTCACATGTCGTGGTTGCGGATAGTGTCGTAACCCTGATTGCCCCGATCCAGCAATACTATTCTCAAGTACTTTCTATTTTATGACTTTCTTGGCATTCATTTTAATGATTTCTTTTATTTTAGCCCAGCATGCATCATAGGCATCTTTTTGAGCATTCATGACTCATGGTCTGTCTGAAATGTTGGGTCTCCTCTGCAGTGGGTCAGCAGTATGTAGACTATTATGAGCTGAATGTGTTTTGATTTATTGGCAACAGTGGAGTTGACTAGGTTGACTGTAGAGTTGACTTGGTGACTTTATCTTGACCATAATAATTTTGTGTATTTTGATGAATTTTTATATGTTAAACCATTACATAAATCATGTCTACACCTTATTACTAAAACAAGTCATCTTATCAAACAGTTTGTATACATGAGCTTTCACGTTCATTTTGATCATAGGGTCAGTGCATATCTTAAGTCATGCCTTATGAAGTCGGTGCACATTACTGTTCATGCAGTAAAAGGTCTGTGCACATTTGCTTGATCTGAGTACTATAGTCGGTGCACATCACTGTTCATTCAGTAAGGTTGGTGCACATTTGTTTGATCTTCAATTCAAAGGATGGTGCATGCTCTTCTTTAACACATCTAACGTCAGTGCATGCATTGTCTCACGCATGATAAGGTTTGTGCATGTTAGGCTTATGGCATATAAGGTCCATGCATCTTTAGCATCATGCACATTCGAAGTCCGTGCATATCATTGTAGCAAGTTGGTGCATGTAGTGCTTGAGGCGTAATAAGGTCGGTGCAATCCCTGGTGCTACACTCATGCAAGGGTCGGTGCAATCCTTGATTGCTGCACGCATGCACGGGCCAGTGCACATTTTCCACCAGGCATATATGGGTCAGTGCACCTCCTTGTCCCTGTGTATACAAGTCTATGCATGCACTGTAGCATACTCAACTAAGGTCAGTGCTCGATGATGTTTGTTTCATAAATAGTCTATGCACATTTGCTCACACGCATTTGTCAAGTCTGAGCATGCTAGTACAAGGTCTGTGCAAGTCTGCATCTTGCACAACTGAGGTTTGTGCTAGTTTGTATCTTGCATAGTCAAGGTCTAAGCATGTTCTGCACGTAAGTCCACTATGGTCTGAGCATATGAGCATGGTTTCAACAATTTAGGTTTGTGCACATTTGGCCCCAATGCAGATCACGTTATAAGGTCTGTGCACATTTACTTTGGGCAGATGGAGGTCAGTGCATGTGTGCATCTCATGTAACCCAGTATGTGCATATCTTATACTTGTCTGACTATTTTATGAATCACTAATGCTGACTAAGTGTTTGACATATTAAAAGGGACTTTACTGAAAAAGGCTCCACAGAACCAGGGAAACTGCTCGTGAACTTTAAGGAAGGCACGTGGCCCCAGATTCATCCACAAGAATTATTGGGCACGTGATCCAAGTAAAAGGTAAACTGATATAGTGACATGTGGAAAGCCATCAAGCCAAGATGCTGCCACGTGGCCAGTGCAAATCAAATATGGACAATTTTTTTAGCGGGAAACATAGACTCCACACGCCCCTCTCTCACGGGACTCATATATATAGAAGACCCGGCTGTGCCTTTAAAAGAGGGGGAATTTTGAAGAAATAGGCGGCAGAAGAAGAAGAGATTGAAACAAAGCGAAAAAGTGAGAACAACATACAATGATCCAAGAGAGGGAAGCAGCAGAAGAAAGGAAGATAAGAGGAGGGCAGCTTCGTGAGAGCTTGTGAAATTATACAGAAGAGTGTAGCCGAGTTCCGTAGCTGTGAGAGTGAGGCGTCTGTTTGTGATTCTGGCTTCTTGTTCAAAACCAAGCCAGTCTGTTCAGTTTGAGCTACAACGTTCCTTTTCAGATTTTAAGTTCTTAATTCCTTTGTCTTTCGAATATGTGTTTCTCAAGCTGTTAGTCAGCGGTTGTGGCAAGCTGTAAGGTCCAGTGGTAGAGGAGGATTCCTCTAGGTAGCATAAGCTGTAAGGGTCAGAGAGAGCATGTTGTGAGGCTCAGCAGTTTGGGATTGATTCCCTAAAGCTGTGGATCAGCGGTCTGTAGGGATTTATTCCCCAAAGCTGTGGATCTGCAGAGTGAAGCTATGAATCAGCAGTAAGCCACACTCGTTTGAGTGTGGGGTGGATGTAGGCTTGTGCCGAACCACCTAAAATCACCGGTGTTCTGTGCGATTGGTTTGTGCTGTCTGATCATTCGCTTGCTTATGTGGTGGTTGCATCTTTGTTCTAATATCGCATAGATGATTGGTTAGGATCTCTCTGGTTCACTTGCATACTTGCTCCTCCGTGAGTTGAATTTAGTTCTGCAGTAGTCTTTTGTTTATTCCGCATCTAGTTTACCTACTGTAGTTAATTTTTAGAGGGTAGATCTATTCACCCCCCTCTAGATCTTAGCGTCCATCCAACCCAACACCCTAGACCGCTAGGCCCCAAACGTGCACGAAATCACCCCGTTTCACCCCTGAAGCATTGCGATCACCCCCTAGACCATTTGCCATAGCCTTGTGGTCCTCCTATGACCATTTTCATCCGTATGCGGTCGTGCGATAGATCATTTGCCAGATAGAGAGTCCTGAACTTCCTAAACTTTGATTTCTTCACCATGGGACTCTTTGGAGACCTTATTTGATCTATTTTCTCTGAGAAGAAGCTTCCACATCGACTCTAATTGATTCAGGAATCTTATCCCCACTATTATCTGGAGTTTTGTGCATCTAAATTTCCTATTTTGGGTGTTCATCTCAGATTTAAACTCAAAGGCTTTTTTGCTCCTATACATAGATGCCCAGTTCGCAGAACGCAAAGGGGGGCGTTTCTAGACGTGGGACGAAGCCATGCTGCATCTCCAACTCGCAACTTCGACCCTATCTTGAAGAGGGAAGTATTAGCTTTCAATTCCACACTCAAGGGCTTGATTTCATTATCTCTACTCTTAGTTCTCTCCTCCTCAATTTCACAAATCATCACAGTTTTCTACACTTCTATGCACTTTTACACTTTTCTCCATTTTGCATAGCATATTCTCGTAGTTGTACTATGTGATTTCTCTTTCTATTTGTTCATACATCATTACAATACACACACCTATCTTTTGCACCCTTCCAGAGCGGTTAAAAACCTCCCCTCAGTGCATTCTCCCTCAATTTCTACCCATATTTTTGTCATTGCGGGATTGATGCTACAGTTACCATGTTTCTAATGAGTTTTTCTCCTTTGTGATTTCATCTTTATTTTGTAGGAGAGCATGCATATGAACATGAGGCCCTCATCCTCTAGCCGGCTGGAAGGAGAGGAGAACTAATCCCATAAGTTTTCCACACTCTGTTCCTTAAACGCGATCAACTCTTCATCTTTTTCCAAGGTACACAGCGTCGTTACATCCTTTCTTCATCTCTTGGCGTTGCTATAACCTTGGTGGCACTCACGGTATGTTTTCCGATCTATTTATCCCCCTTTTGTTCATACCTTCATGCCGGTTCATGCTTGTGCATATTCATATGACACTTGCATATTTTTCAGGGTTGGGGGTAACACAAAAACATCAACACTACCTTGGAGAAGAAAAGAGTCTTCAGTAGAAAATCAATGATCAAGACAAATGAAGAGAGGAGCAGCCCAACAACTGGCCAACCTGGTTCAGTGCTGAAGAAGAAGAAGAAAAAGAAAGGAGAGCAGCCCAGTAGAGTTGCTTGAACAAACTAAGTGCAAAGAGAAAAGAGAGATAGCTGGAGTAGTCTTTAGATCTGACTTTCAGATCTCCAATAAAACTTCATGAACTTGTTCTGAAGCTACATTTATTTTTTCCTCATTCCACTTTTGTGTTTTTCCTTTTGAAACATTGATTTCTGTGTGTTGTGCTACGTTGACAATAGTGTGTTTTCAGTGCTCTGTTTAGAGACAGAAGTATTTTTCTGGCTGCTTTGCAACTGTGTGTGTTGGTGGGGCTTGTCCTCGCGATTTTGCTGCATCTGTGCAATGTGTCTTTATTTTTCTCCTTGGGGCATCGGTACCGAACTTCGATCCGTTCTGCTGCTGGCCGAACTGGACCAGCGAGGCATCCTGCCAGGTGATCGCGACGCGGGCCTGGAAGCCGTCCTTGTCGTAGAAGCCGACCAGGTTGGCGCTGTCGGCCAGGCCGGTCACCGCGAATCCCGAGATGGTGATGTTGGTGGGGTCATAGGGTTTGTTGGTGCCGACCACCGTGGCGTTCGCCTGAACGCCCCAGCCGGTGTCGCCGAAGACATGCTGCACGGCGAATTCGGCGCCATAGACGTTGGCGGTCGGACCGTTGACGTTGGAGGCGATGGTGAACACTGCCGGCGCGCCGGTCGTGGGATCGATGACGCCGTTGATGTTGCCCTGCTTGGTACCCTGGACGATGAAGTTGGTGACGTTCTTGTTGAACACGTCGACCGACACGATCGAGTTCTGGGCGTAATACCACTCCGCGCCCAGATCGACCGAGTCCGACAGGAAGGGCATCAACTGCGGGTTGCCGCCGCTGGCCGTCAGGGCGCCGACACGCGGGCTGGTCGGCACGGACAGCACCGGCGTGATCTGGCCCAGGGGCGGACGCGTCAGGGTGCGCGAGGCATTGAAGCGCAACTGCAGGTCATCGGTCAGCGACAGGGTCGCGTCGAAGTTCGGCAGCAGGTACTGATAGTCATTGTGTCCCTCGACCATCGATTGCGGACCGAAGCTGGTCACGAAGGCGGTATGGTCGGAAGGCTGCACCGTCAGGCCGGTCGGCTGGCGGCCGATGCCGATGGCGGTCAGGTTGGTGAACTCCTGGCGCAGGCCCACATTGATGCGCAGCGGCATGTCCGCCAGTTCGGTCTTGGCGGTGACGCTGATATAGGCGGCGTTGGTGTTCTCGATGATCTGCTGGTAGCTGCCGACATTCAGCGCGGTGCGGTACGTGCCGTCGAAGGCGGGCGTACAGCAGCCGACATTATAACCGGGAATGGTCGTCGTCCGGGGATCGCCCAACCCCTGCAGGTAATTCAGCACCTGATAGGGATTGAAGACCAGGACGTTGGGCGGAAGGCCCGTGCCGCCCCAGCCATTGACGAAATCGGATGTGCTGAAGGAGCGGGTGAAAAAGCTCTGCGGCAGCGCGGCGCCATGGGTGCCGTTGTTGTTCGACGCCGGACCGTAACCGGCATAGGCCTGCCAGTCATTGTTGGCGAAGTCGTCATAGCTGTGGAAATTGTTGTGGTCGCCGACATACTGGTAACCGAAGACGACGCGCAGATTGTCGTTCTCGACCCACTCGCCTTCCAGCTTGATCTGCTGGACCTTGTCGGTGCGGTTGGGCTGGCTGATGGGCAGCACATGGCTGCCGATCAGGCCGTTATTGATAAACTGGCTGGCATCGCCGTTGGGGCCGACGCCGCTGGGATAAGGCAGGTTGTGGCCACCCGGCAGGACGATGCCCACGCTGGTGCCGTTGGTGCCGCCGGGCGTCGAGGGACCGTAGCCGACATCGGCGTCGATCGACGAAAGCTGTCCGCCCGGATTGAGCTGCGACAGCGCCTGGGCCGCGTCCAGCGTGAAGGCCAGCTTGTCGCTGGTCTGCCACTTCACATTGACGCCCCACTGGTTGTTCTGGATCACCGAGCCGTTGATCTGCGACTGGAAGTCGGTCGGGGTGTTGGGCGGGGTGAAATTGGTGATGGTGCCGTTGTTGTTGGTATCGACATTGCGCAGGCTGCCGGCGTTGAACCACACCGAATAGCCATACTGCACCGCGTGCAGCGTATCGCGCGAATAATTGTCGTCGACCGTGACCAGGACCGAATCCGCCGGCTTCCACTGCAGCGCCAGGCGCCCGTCATAGCGGGTGTCGGTGGTGGTTTCCTGATAGAGGCCATAGTCCTGGATGAACCAGGCCGGCTTGGAATCCGGCGTCAGGGTGGCGGCGCAGGCCGGACCGCCGGTGCGCTGGCACGGAGCCAGATAGGTACCTTCCCAGCCCTGGATGTTCACATGGTTGCCGCGGATGCGCGAGGAGGTATAGGCCGCATTGCCACACCTTGTTCCTGTCAAATTGATTTAACTCCTCGTGCATGGCATTTATCCAATGCACATCTTTAAGGGCACAATCAATGGACTTGGGTTCTACATGAGAGACTAATGCAAATGAGTTTAATTCATCTTGAATTCTAAGGAAGCCTCTAGTCCTAGGAGGATCATTCAAATTACCAATTACATTGTCTACAGGATGGTCTCTATGAAATCTTACATTGATAACCTGATTACCTTGACCTGTATTTTCCTCCCCCTGAACAGCAGGCTCCTCTGCATTGCTTTCCTCTTCAATTTCTTCTTCTTGATCTGTTTTGTCTGCAGGTTGCTCCTCTTTCAGAATTTGGCCATCATCTTCATTCCTGCATTTAACAAGATCAGATTTATTAAAGGATTCATCAAACACAACATGTGGAGATTCTTCTACAGATTTTGTGTTTAGATTATACACCCTATATGCCCTAGTTGTTTCAGAATAACCAAGAAAGACTCATTGATCACTTTTAGGTTCAAATTTAGCATTCCCCGCTCACCTCGTCTCCAGACAGGATCGGTGTCTTCACACTGATCAGGTGAGCGTCTGGTCCTTCCACTTGCTGGTTGTCATTTGCTAGTTTAGTATCATTTCTGAGTGCCCGTCAACAGTGAGGCGAGCGGCCGATCCAAAATTCCAGCAAATTGAGTGCCCACTGCGGAGCGAGTTGTGAGAGCCACCCATTCCCCACGCCCCCAGCGTGCTGGCTGCCCACAGAGTTGGGTATCCCAGCCCCTTAGGGGTTCAGCCCGAGCTAAGTCCAACCCCGGAACATCGAGGTCCCACCTCGAACCCTCTCCACCATCACCGATTTTCCTCCTGGCAAAGTGTGCGCTACACGAATGAGCTCGCCTGAGTGAGTCTGTCACCTTCGTTGCGTGCTTCCCAGTCTAGGTCCAAGGTGCGTCGAGTCAATCCCCCATGGCATCTTTGCTCATGTCACATCACAAGACTATCTAGTCATGCCTTTTCTATTTCTTGAGTCAATTATTGTATTTTCCTTTATTGAGTCTAGCATGTCTCTTTAGTATTGTCTAGAATGATAAATTTATAAATTTTGAACTTTAGAGTCATTATGACCCTCAGAGTCTCTACCATTATGCAATAAAGTACTTTGAAAGGATTTATATGTAAAAGTTATTTGGAGGTTTAATGAATAAATCAGAATTGGTTATTTACCTTGCTATTTGTGCACTCTGTCTCTGTGTCGAATTCCTTATGCTCTGATTGACATGATTGATATAAACTCGTCACACATTCTGGGTTTCTTCCACGCTCGGGTGTGACAAATGGCTACCCCATAACCCAAGCTGGGCATAGAAATCTCGAGGACTAGCCTGCGAGGGGCTCCGCTGACCCATGGGTTATTATATTTTCTTCTCTTCTCTGTATCATCAACTTTCTTGAGGTTCAGCTCATACGTCACGAGAGAACCAATGAGTTCATCTACAGTGATTTTAGTTAGGCGCCTGGACTCTTCAACAACTGTGGCCATGGTGTGCCAAATGGGCGTCAGGGGCCTCAGAATCTTTCTGACTAATTCATAGTCACTGTAGACCTTTCCCAGACTTCTCAAACTGTTGGTGATGACATTTAGACGAGCATACCTATCTGAGATAGTCTCCTCATACTTCATTTTGAAAGCCTCATATTCAGATACAAGCATATTCACTTTTGTCTCTCTAACCAGGGAAGTCCCCTCATAAATGACTTCTAACTTATCCCACATCTCCTTAGCAATTTTACAAGACGACACTCTGGAGAACTCGGTGGGATAGAGTGCACATTGAATAGTGTTAATGGCACCCCAATTCAAAGTGGACTTACAGATATGCTCCTTAGTCCAGAACTCCTCATCTGGAGGTAAATCAAAAGGACCTTTGCTCACGACCTTCCAGATCTCGTAGTCCTTAGCACGGAGGAACACTTGCATTCTGTTCTTCCAGTATGCATAATCGCTACCATTGAAGAATGGTGGCTTACTCGGGCCACTGAATGGCGTTGACGCAGTAGATATGTACGTGACCTTTTGAGCTTGGACCACACCAGCTGACTAACCTTTGAACATGTAAGCTGATGCGTTGACGCCGTCCCGTTACTGCGTTGACGCACTAGAAGGATTTGTTGGCTAAACCTTTTTATGATCCTCTGCTGCGTCCACTCAGCCAGCCAGAGGCATTGACGCACTTGTGCACTTCAAGAGGGTCTGCCTTTTGTGAAGTTTGTTCAGCTGCGTCCATGCAGTCTGTGTTTGGGCATTGACACAGCGTTGAATTCAAGAAAGTCTTCTCTGTATTGCTTCACTACTGCATCCACACTGTCGTTCAGTAGCGTTGACGCAGTGGTTATCTTCTGATACTTCAACTGCTGCATCCACCATTAAGCCTGCAGCGTCAACCCTGCCTTGATGAGACGCTTTGTCTTGAAGTCTGAAGGTTCTGCTGTGTGAATGTTGCTTGTACAATTGCGTCCTCGCAGCTAGGCTGGTGCGTTGACGCACTGATGCAATCAAGAGAATCTACCTTTTTAAACTTTGTTCAGCTGCGTTCACGCAGTCAGGGTTTAGGCGTTGACGCAGTGTTGCATTCAAGAGGGTCTTATCTTTATTGCTTCGTTGCTGCATCCACGCTGTCGTTCAGCAGCATTGACGCAACGGTGTACTTCATCAACTGTTGTCTTTAAGGCTTTGTTGTTGAACTTGTTTGAAGACTGCGTCGACGCTTGGAGTCTTGGAGTCGACGCTGGCTTGATGAAGGGCTTGGGATTCAAGGCGCTGAAGGCTGCATCGACTCCTTGACTCTATAGCGTCGACGCTACCTTGAATAACCAGCAGGCCTGCATCGAGGCTTGTGTATGTACGCCGAGACTTGTGTAGGCTGCATCGACACTGACAACTGGGAGCGTCGATGCTGTGTACGACAGAGTCTACGCATCTTGCTAGCTAAGCACAAGATGCACGTAATATGAAGGACAAGAAGTGTAGGAGCTTAACTCAGCAGCATTTCATAAGCATAGAAGGGTCCACCCATTCACATGATGATTGTTGTATGCCTAAAATGCATGAACTTATGAACCAAACGAATGCATGAGCATGAGTACTCACACAGTTGTATGCACATAGAAGGAAATGCAAGCAGTCCAAAATATTGACAAGCTCATCGTGACTAAATTAAGATTTACACATAGTCACTGTGTTGCTATCATCAAAATAAAACAATATATGTTGCTAGCATCAAAACTAAACAACATATATATATAGGGCACAAGTGTACGCTTGCTGTAGAACTCCAAAAGTGACGGTACCAACTCGTGGGTATAGCAGACAGAGAGCACTAAAAACCCTCAAAAGCTGGTGGCCTTCAGATCACCTCACCGGTCGTGGTCACCGAAATGGTCAGGGTCAGGTTCCTGGGTGAACAGCAGGATAGGTCGATGATGGCCGTAGTGGAATCTTCTGTGCCTATATCAGAATGAGACAAAACCACTTGCGTTGGCTTTGTATCGTCGAATGTCACAACTTTTTAGAAGACTGCTCGGCCTGAAACTAGGTGGAGGATGGAGTATCGGGGCCGACTAGGTTGCAGTCTGTCCTAGGCGATTAGAGAGTTCTAGATCTGGTGCGATCGAGGAAACATGGACGCCCCGGGTGGAGGTGTTGTCAAAAGAAGGCAGGACCACTCTGGTTCATCGGCACCTCGAAGAGGAATAACTCTCGTGAAGGGAGTTCTGGCCAATTCGCATAGGGGAAGTTGGTGTCGACGTTGCAAAGTGGCACTCAGAAACAGGTGCGGTCTGGGCACCGTTGCACGGAAACACCTGTAGCGGTTGATGCTGTTGATGAAAGAGGCGGGACTACCTCAGGAGCATGGCCGACTCGAAGGTGGATGACTTTGCTGAAGATGCCTCAAGTCAAATCTCATTGTGGACACAGCTAGAATGCCTGCCGATCGAGTCTCTGCTGCTGACTTGTAGCAGAGTGTAGTAGAACGAAGCTTCTTACTCCACTGGCGATACGAATGCATTTGCCTAGGCATATCACACCACTTGGCATGAATAGTATGTTGGGGTAAGCTAGTTTTCGTGGGCCCTCTCGCATAGTCAGTAGCGTCCTACTAGGAGGGAAAACTAGCTAGAGGCCTAACTCAAGGCGATGGGTCAGTGTGTGCACATGTGGTCAGAGACTTAGACCGACGTCGACAGACGTTACTCGGATTAGTCCCTCGGTGCGGTACTACTATTGTGTCACTCACTTGTCATGAGTTGGACTGCGAGGTGCTGGAGACGCAGTGTAAGACGTCAGTGGATGCATCTGGTTTCTTCTTTCTGGTGGCCTTCATTCCTCCTGTCACATGGTTAGTTGAGGTTTACTCTGTTGGTAGATTTATCTTCCGATGCTATTATTTAATTATAAATTCGGCATGTTCACCTGATCAGATAGCTTTCCTGCTTTACTATAACTGTGCTTTATATGTGCCATTACATGTTTATTACTTTAAATGCATGCTCAAATTGCCTTATTGATGAATGCTTGCATGTTTACTGTGTGGTAGGGATCCGCGTGACCCCTATTGAGTCTGGCTGTGACTTACCCTTCCTTCTTGTAGGTAAGCCATCCCAGCCTCCCGCCGCTCTTCCTCGTTCTTTTCCAGACCGAGTCTAGAGCGCCCGCTATCGTCCGTCGTCCCGGTGTACTTTTGTTTGGGGTATGTCACGTGTAGTTGTATAGTGGGACTGTTGTCATTATTGTGGTCGTGTTAGACTTGTATTATTTGTAAATTCTGGATTATCTCTATAATTATCACTCTGATATATTTCTTTTAATTACTTCCGCACTTTAATTTATCTTCTGATCCAAATAAATTTTAGTATGCGTGGTGTAATTTTAATTGTTTATACGCTCCCTCAACAACCCTCACTAACCCTTCAGGGGCCTCATCAGCCTCTTGGGTGGCGCCCCCAGTTCTTGGTGGCGGTAATTTGATACTTGTATCGGGTTATCGATACCCTAAGCTCTGGGACGTTACAGAGGGTGCCGGGTAGTGTGCCACTGGAGTGGCATAGGGCAGTGCATCGGATAAGCCATGGTGGGGTGTATCGGATGGAGTCCAGCGGGGGTGCACCGGGTGGAGGCCATGACTAGTGCACCAGTTGAAGGGGCCTACAGGTAGTGTGCCACTAGAGTGGCACAGGGCAGTGCACCGACGGATGGTGGTGTCGAGTGCACCAGGTGAGAAGAGAGGATGCCGAAGGGGGGGAGACCAAGGCTTGAGGCTGGATCGATGGGAGGGGCAGTTGAGGAAGAGCACATCCCAAGAGAGCCCACTAGAGTTGGAGGAGAGCCCGTAGATGCCTCCACCGCGTAGGGAGCAGAGACAAGATCTGGAAGAAGACCACCGGCAAGGGGGCGAGGGAGGCAGAACCAGGGCAAACTCCACCGGGCAGAAAATGGAGGAGAGGTCTCGGCGAGCAGTACACCACCAATAGAGGGTGGAAGACAACAGGCACCAGGGGCAGTTGTCGAAGCCTCAACAGCAGTAGTGGTAGTGGCAAGAGACGCCCTAGGGGCACCAGCAGTGGGTGTGGGAGCACCGTGGCCAAAAGCTTTGTGGCCAGGAGGGGCAACTAATGCGAATGATGAAAGATGAGCTACCACCGTTGCCATAGAGGAAGCACCGTCTCTAGAGACTGGGCCAGCAGAAGAGGCAGCAAGGGCAGAGGCCTTTCCACAAGCAGCCACCGATGCAAGAGAAGAAGCCACAGGCGCATAGAGCTGGGGGTGGGAATTGGCGTGGCCATCCAGTGCGATGGCGTGTTGGGTGTGAGGGTGGTGTTGGCACGGTGCAGTGGAGGCTTTGCGTGGGAGTGTGTCGCGGGAAGTGGAGTGGGAGTGTGCCATGGGGGGGGCTCGAGAGAGAGAAGAGAAGTCGAGGGAGAGAAAAAAGGAGGTTTAGAGAGGGAAAAGGGCCCCCTTCTGCTTTTATATGTACATATATTTATATATATGTATATATATTATTATCACTATTATATTTGATCGAATAGCAGATCTATACGCGGTAGTGGGTACTTATTTTTTATTGTGAGTTGATTTAAATGCCGATAGTCGATACATAGCCAAAGAGATCCATCTTTCTTCCTGACGAATAAGACCGGTGCACCCGAAGTGGACATGTTGGGTCGAATATATAAAGCCTTTCTCTAACAACTCCTGAAATTGCTTCTTCAATTCCTTAAGTTCCATAGGGGACATCTTGTAGGGAACTATTGAAACGGGTGCTGCTTTAAGAATGAGTTCAATGTCAAAGTTTACTTCCCTTTCGGGTGGTAAGCCTGGTAAGTTGGATGTGAAGACATCGGGGAACTCTCTTACAATAGAGATTTCTTCTAGGATAATTTCCTTGGACTCGATAATAATCACGGAAGCAAGGAAAGCTTCACAACCTTGCGAAATAAGCTTGCCGACGTGAAGAGAAGAAATGAGGATAGGATGCTTCCTATATTTGATGCCAAGGAAAAAAAATTGTGCAAGATCTGATTTGTGGAAAGAAAATTTTCTATTGCGACAATTGATATTAGCATAGTGATCAACAAGCCAATCTATACCTAAGATGGCATCGTAGCCTTCCATATTAAGGCATATGAGGTTTGCAAGGAGATTATGGCCTTCTATTGTTACCTCACTATTTGGGTAGTGGGTCATAAGTTTAGTTTCAGAACCCAAGGGTGTTCTGATCGCTAGGTCTGAAGGCAGAGGAACAGGTGCCACTGGCAAAGTTTTTGCGAAAGTAGTAGATATAAAGGAATGAGAAGCACCAGTATCAAATAGTAAGAAAGTAGGATGCGAATAAATTTAAATGGTACCTTCCATTAACCTATCAGTCTTGGGTGCTTCCTCATCTAGTACAGTGTTAAGATGAGCCCGTCGCCTACACCCGACATTAGAAGGTTGTTCTTTCATGAGGGGGCAATTTGGTATGCGGTGCTCCCATCCTCCACAATATAACCAAGCTCCCAATCGCTTCTAACATTCCTCGTCCGAATGGTCAAATTTTTCACAAAATGAGCAAGCCGCCATGACTTGCTTTTCCTCCTCCCTTACCTTCTTATTTTTACCATTCCCATTGTCATTACGAGACCACTTCTTATTATTGCGGGGTTCGTAATCTTCCGTGATGCTAAACCTCTCTTCTTGTTCCTCTCGCCTATCATGTTTTTGACTTGATCTTTCATATTCCCCCCTGAATCTCTCTACCTTCTCCAAGGTCCTTTCACATAGGTGGGCTTGGTGAACCATCTCAGTGTAGGCCTGGATGTTTTAGAGGCCAAGTTGTTTGACAAAAATCGGCCTCAATCCATCCATGAACCAATTTACCTTCAAGAGTTCTGTGCTTACAAGATGTAGAGCATATGGCGCCAACATTATGAATTGCAACTCGTACTTTGCTACAGACATCATCCCCTGCCGAAGGGAAGTAAATTCTATAGCTTTCCTTTCCTTGACATGCTCAGAGAAATATTTTGCATGGAAGAGTTCGAGAAATTCTGCCCATGTGATTTGTTCATTTTGAAGATGGGCCGAAGTAGCTTTCCACCATATGCTCGCATCTTTGTTCAATTGAAAGGCGGTGAGAAGGACCTTTTCCTAATCCGATCATTGCATGACGTTAAAGATCCGCTCCATCTCATCGATCCAATTTTTAACTTCATCAGGGTTAGCGGATCTAGAGAACCATGGAGGGTTCATACTTCAAAAGTTACGATGTAAATCCCCGACGCTCGCCTTTGCACACGACCTGAGCCACAGTCTGAAGGGCCTAGCTAAGACCCGCAATAGTTTGTTGCATAGCTTCCCAGTTCACACGATTAGCGGCCATTGGGAAAGTAAGGTGCCTGAGAAAATAAACCATTAGTCAAGTTGAGCACCCCTAGTTTTGATAATGACAAGCCATAAGTCATTGGAGTGTAACTTTTGATTGATAATCTAAGATCTCATTATTCCACATGTGCAAGGTGCAATTGCAGGTATAGGAAATAATTCACAAGGAAGTCGAGGCCCTGTATCTCGGCGATTAATCAAGGGTGTTCCCTCGTATGGGGGATGTAAATGACGTCGTGACCTTTATGGTACGACGGGTTTTGGTCCCGACCCGAATCACACAATCGTCTGACGAAGTCAGATCGAGCCCACCATGGGCTTCTGTGAAGCCCGAATAAATCATCACTTCGGTGACTGGCACACCCACGCACTTAATTCCACCAAATAAACGAACAAAAACAAATCTAATCTGATATAAAAAGTGCGTCCATAGGCCCTGTGTCTGGCGTGGAGCTAGTCAGCTGGCTGTAAAGCTGGTGTTTGTGTTGTCTGCCGACCACATGATGGATCTGTAGCTGTTTCTCGTGATTGAGGACTGTGTCTCCTCGGTGAGTGAGTTGGTGGCAGCGGTGCCATGATTGGGTTGGTTGTGACTGAGGTGACTCCAGACCGTATTCTTTGGTGTACCTGCTCTGGTGGCCGGTGTGTAGAGCGAGGTGTTGTTCGTGATTGTGGTCTAGCTATGTCCCTCAGGTCTGGAGTTTCGAGTGAATCAAGATTTTCTGTGCTGGGGTTCTGACGGCGTTGTCAGTAAGTTATGGCATTCTTCCCCTGTGTTTTCGTGTCTGTCCCAAATTTTGAGGATGAAATTCTTTTAAGGGCGGTGTGCTGTAATGCCCCGGACCTTTCAGGTATTTCCTGGATATTTATCGGGTCAGGATCCGTGGATTTTGGATCCTCCTTTATGGGTCCCGTATCTGCCTTCTCGTAGTGTCCAGCTCCATTGTGTCCAAAATTATGTTTCGGACATCTTCTGTGCTCGGATATGTGCTATTCAGAGCTGTCTCGGTGGTCCGGAGTGCGTTCCGCGGGTTTTTCCGCACGTTTTTCGATTCCCGGTCGTGTATCGGCATTCACCTTCGGAACCCCGTGCAAGGTGAACCGTTGCGTTCTCCGACTCCGGAACGTTACCACTGTGATGTACTCTTCGCGAGGATCACAGAGGTAATTTTTTCATATTTTTATAAATTTTTAGATTTTTGTATTTTCCTTTATATAAACCCCTAACCCTTTTTCTCTCTCCCCATCTCTCAATTCTCACCCTCTCTCCCTCTCTCTTCTCTCATGCTCTCTTTCTCCCCTCTCTTCTCCAGTGATCGACAGAGCGAGGTGGGGGTGAGGTGGAGGCGGCACGAGCGAGGATGCGGGCTAGGACGGGCGAGGATCAAGGCGGTGGAGGCGCGGCAAAGCTCGGGGGGCACGTTCGTGAGACGGCGAGGGGTTCACGATCATTTCGTCGTGGATCGGCATCCACAGCACGTCATTTCTTCGATGGAGGTAGGGAGATGGATCCCTAGCTCGTGCGCTTCCTTTCCCGTGATTTTGGTAAGCCACGGTGAGCCAAGCAGATTTATTTGAGCGATTTGGGGAAAAATCATAATTATGTGGCTGTGAGCAGATCTACCATTCTACCGCATTTCAGACCGATTCGAGGGTCTAGATGCATGCTAGGGGCCATAGTAGAGCTTCCCCGTTATCTTCCCCATTGTGTATTGTAATGCACCAGGGTAGGTGCGTTACAGCACTATGACGCCCCTCACTGCGAGTGTTAGGGTTGACGCTGCCCGTCGCCTAACGCCCTAAGGAAGGCGCATTAGAGCTATGTGACGCTCCTTGATAGGTGCGTCACAGTTGACGTGGCCTGTTTCACTAACGCCCCTGGACAGGTGCGTTAGGGCTGTCACGCCCCAAGTTGGGTGTGTCAGAGCTAGGATGCCCTATTCTTCTGGCGGCCCTGTGTTGGACCATCAGCGTTGTTGTGGCGTTCGAGGTTTGGATCGTTACAGACTGTGACGGCCCAATGTTAGACCGCCCAGCACTGTGTTGCGCCGAGGTGAGTTTTCATGTTTGACGTATTCGTTCTGTGATGTGTGGATCCCTGGCCGACCCGGTTGTGACCCAGTGGTCGACTTGCAGTCTCGTGAATGCCCCAGACACCCGAGGGTTATGTGTCTGTGTTTTGAGGGTGTCGGGACCCACGGAATTACCCTCTGTATCAGGGGGATGCTTCTTTTTATAAAGAGCATAAGCGCCGCACTTTTACTAAGTGTGTGCCCGGTCTCATTTATTTATTTCTCTCTCAGCAAGAATTTAAGTAAATTGAAATTCCGTGACCAACAGACCCGCTAAAGCACAAAAGCCGAAGAAAATCAATACACAAGGGTCTTCTCGAACTACTGGAGCCTTAGGTCATCTGACACGAACACCAGAGACTTCACCTCAGGGGGATCGGAAGAATCCACAACAAATCGGCAGTGTCGTTAGACCTGCCCAATGAACCGGCATCAACTCGATCGTGCCGCATAAACAACATCCGTCGTCCGACCAAGGACAAGGATATACCTGGTGGCCCTCCCCCGGATGAGAAGACTTCCTGAGGTGATAGAACATCTCTGACCCCTCGGAACAAGATGTCGAAGGCCCTATCAGCGGAAGATCCGAGTAGCCCGGCACGGGTACGTCTGCTCGACAGTGGGGTCCGTTAGCAACCAAATGACCGCCCAGCCGAGGCGAAAGCACCCCGGGTAGCGTCCCACTCCCCGGGAAAGTGGTAAGTACAAGCAAAGCCGAGCCGACAGCACAAACCGAGGTGCCGAAGGCCATGTCAGCGGAAAACCCGTGTGTCCAAACCAGACGTGCATACGGTTCCGGAATTGGCCGCTCAGCGGCTCGACGGCTTCACCAACACTTCTCGTAACAGTTTTGCGAAGCCGCAATGAGGTAAAGGATTATGACAACTCCCGGAGCCGGTCCGAGACCCGCAGCCCGACCCGCGCCAAACAAACGCGAAAAATGAAGCTTTAACCAGCGCGCTCCTTAACCGACGCACTCCCTTCTCCGGAGTCACTTTACCCAGCGCGCAAAAAACGCCCTGCTGAGCGAGCCCCTTAGTCGGCGGGCATTCTCCACGTCGGGTAGAGTCACGACCCGTGCATGTTATATAGACCAATGGTCTTCGGCCAAGAGAAAAAGAGGAGAGGAGCTAATCATCTGAGAAGAGGAAGAATGGGGAACAAGAAAGGGGATCTCTAAGAGAGCGAATCAGAGAGCCACCGTCTCTTCAATCTTCCCGTCCGTCTGTCTGGAAGAGCCCGACGCCAGGGAAGAAGCTCCCGTTTCCGATACTCTGTTTCCGCGGCGAAGGATTTAGGTGGGTGATGGAGCGTTCCTCCCATCCCCCTCATTTCTCCTCTCTGTAGTCTATTTCTCTTCCCCTTGTAATAAGTTGGGCGATGATACGAGCCCAATCCCCCCTCTTCCTACGATGAATGTATCTTTTATTCTACCTTGTCCTCGCCGTTCACCATGGCGAGGGGATTGTAATCCCTGATGACCGGCTGCCAGGCGACAACGCCGGGCCGTGTTTCCTTATACATGTTGAATGGACCCTCCATTGGCGGCTTAGCATGGCGTGGATGAGTTAATAGCCTATGTGGATGCTTTTTTGGGGGGGATTTTTACATATTAGTCCCTACAAATTTATCGAATTGTTGATTAGTCCCTCAAATCTGACTATTGTCTTAAAAATCCTTATAATTATCTCCGTTGTCTAAATAAGTCCCTGTAGTTTGTTACCATCAAAAAAAAGAATATTCCGTAGAATATTCTATCAAGTGTACGAGAAAAGACCAAAATGCCTATGTTGACCATGGACTCTCTCTCTCTCTCTCTCTCTCATCACCTGGTACGCTCGGCAGTCGTACGTCTCTTGGATTGTCCGTCGTCGCCACCGCCGTGTCGTGCACCGCTTCGGCCACTACAGCCCATGGCCCCACATGGCAACAAGACTGGGTGTCCTCTGCCGGGAGAATGAACCCCTCTCGTCGTTCCTACGACTGTGCGGAATGTATGGCCGTCGTCCCCCCAGCGGCGGCGGCGGCACCAACGACAACAGTAGTGTTGTGGCGGACGACCTAGTCGAGGGTGGCGTGGAGGCTTAAAATGATGGCTTCATTGTTTCGGGCAACATTGAACCAGAGGGGGAGGGGGTGGAGGTAGGTGACAGACTAGCATGGGTGCGTCATAGTAAGGTGACAGACCACCATCGATGAGAACCAAGACCCAACCCCGTCGACCACCGCCATCGTTTGGGGAGGAAGAGCCGTCGTCGTCGCCAATGGAGTAAGATACGGCGATCATCGCCCCCACCATCGTGGAGGAAGGGACCACCGCGCCGTCCGTCACAGCGGAAGAGATCACCGCGGCGGAGCCCGTCGCGGATGAGGGAGCCGAGGAAGTGCCGCCATTGAAGGAGCTCGCCGCCGCGTCGACGACGTCGGGGAAAGTCGCGTGGGACCCCGAGGTAGGCCATGAAACCCCCCCTGTTGTTCATTAAAACCATGCATGCGTGGGGTGGGCTTAGATGTATGCTTAGGGACCGGTTTGGGGGCCATAGAGGGCTCCTCGCCGGTGGGGACGACCATTGCCATCGTCGAGGAAGACGACAGATGTGCGGTCTCAGATCGCCCGTATAACCAAGAACATGAGGCCCACATAGGGCCGTAGAAACCTCATGCGGCCTAAGCATAGCCGCACTAAATCTGAAAACCGACGTAGGAAGGGCGGACCATAGATGGCCGCACAACCTCATGCGGTCTACATTAGGCCGCACAACACTCGTGCGGTCCATGGGCGGCCATACAAAGCCAACCAACCGACATAGGAAAGGCGGTCCCTAGGGTGCCATCCAAAGATCATGCGGTCCCCATCGGACCGTTCAAACCTCGTGCGGCCCAGGAACGGTCGGACCTTAAATGGAAAGCAACACACGAAGAGCGGCCATTAGGGTGCCGCACAAAGAACCTGCGGTTCGCACGGGACCGTACAAATCCCGTGCGGCCCGGGACAGACTGCGCAACCCCTTGACATAAATGGCCTAACCTTGACCGTACGTGGTGATGTGTGGTCCTATGAGGACCGCCCATCTCGCAGGAAAGAAACTTTTGATCTTTCTTTTTATTCTTTTTATTGTTTGAATTAATTTATCAAATGGGTGAACAATGCAGGGAAAGCGCAGGACCCGCATCTCATGGCTGCAGGTCCGTGCAGTGTACTTGGCACTACCGGACTTTCAGCGGGAGCGGCTGACCGCCATGGGGTTCGCCCCATTCCTGAGTATTGAGGTGTGTCGATTTGACACTCCTCTACTCTATGCCCTGCACGACTGCTGGATCCAGCGAGTCAGACCTTCCTCTTCCCGTGGGGGCACATGGTCCCTATGCTGGAGGACGTGGCCAGGCTCATTGGCCTGCGAGTGCACGGGCTACCGGTTAGCGGGACTACCTTTCCCGACTACTGGGGGATGGCTCGGAAGCTGTTGGGCCTAGAGCAGCGGTGCCCTGAGAGGCAGTCGACCCTCTTCCCACGGGCGAGTCTACAGGACAGCCTAGGGCTGAGATGGGCAGGGATAGCAGTTGGTAAGGAGCCAGAGCAGCACCTGAAGCGCCTGGTGGACCTGGCCAGACTGAGAGTAGCTGCACAGCCGGGAGCAGAGGCCGATCAAGTGCTGCGACGCTTTCTGATGCTGACGTTCAGTTGGCTCCTTTTCTCCACACGGGCGGATGCGAAGAGCTGTCGATTCCTCCCCTTCCTCGAGGAGCTCGACCACATAGGCGACTATGCCTGGGGAGCGCCAGTCCTAGCTTTCCTGTTCGACACGTTGAGTTCGACGACGCATCGGACCATGCTCGGGGGCTTCTCCCCCTTACTCTAGGTACGACTCTTACCCTATTTTTGGCCACATGACGTCTATATGCTTTCTAGATGCTGACGCGCTATTGTGATGTAGGTTTGGGCCTATGTGTACCTATGGGCACTGGGCAGAGGGGAGGAGGCCCGCCCTAGGCTTCTGTCGATAGCACGGAGGTGGGTAGCACCTTGAGAGATCGGCTCCCTGAGGTGACAGGTCAGGGAGTTGTAGGACGACATAGACACTCTGCTGTATGCCTCGGTATGATTCTAAACTCAGACTCTCTGATTAAATGCATTCCTATATGGTTATGATGCTGATGCAGTTTGGAACACGAATCCGAGACGTTCTACACCGGAGCCGCGTCGTGACCGCCGCCCCCGCTGGTGGTGGGCTGGCCGAAGTGCTGGGGTTGCTTGCTGCTGCCCGCAATACGCCGCACCCCATGTCTGTCGCTGCGGAAATTCAATTCGACTTCGCCGCCGGCGACTACCTCCGCGAGCGTGGGGAGGCGATTGGCGAACTGATCGAGGCGGACAAGGAATACGACGCGGCGCGAGAGGGGTACAGCGACCGCACCGCCACGCCCGAGCAGATCGACCGACTGGCCCGCGCTGAACTGCGCCGCCGCGCCGCTCTCGCAAAGGTCGCCAGCAACGGAGACACGAAATGAACACCAAGGACACTGGCGGGAGTGCGTTTCCGCGAATCGAAGTCGAGGTGCGTCTGACGCCCGAGCAGCTCGCAGCCGCCTATTGGGAAATGGGGAACATCGAGCAGGCGGACTTCTTCGCCGAACTGTACCGCATCGCCGAACACCGGCTCTGCCTGCAAACCGCATTCCTGTTTTCGGAGATTGTGGATCGCGCAAGTCGTGGCGACCGCGATGCAGAGGCAGGATTCCGCACGATGTTCAACCACGCCGAGGACTACCCCGAGGCCGCTGCCGAATGGCGCGCATCCCGCGCAAAGCACGACCTTGCACGCCTCGCAGCCCGCAAGGAGGAATCCTGATGCCCAGCTTCAACCGCCAACTGTCCGCAGCCGCGCGGCAGCACGAATCCGAATCCGCCTACGACGAGGCCGAGGAAGCCCGCGAGGAATGGATACACGACTACGCCGAGGACATTGCCGACGACCTGATGAAGGACGAGGACTTCGTGATGGAGGCGCTGGGCGATGTTTCCGAGGGCGGGCAGGAACACCTGCTGCAAGAACTCGGAAGGTTCTTCGCCCGCTTCGAGTCGGCCCCCGACGATCCCTCCAGGTTGGCGAGCATTGCCGTCGCGTTCTACCGCGAGGTGAAGAACTACGTCGAGCCTGCCGCGAAGGAACGGGCGGAGGAAAAGGCCGCGAAGGAATACGACTCCATGCAGGACGCCGCATGAACCGCACCAAGTCCGAGGAAACCTCCATGCGCTGCATCGCGGTGTGTGTGATCGCGCTGGTCGTTTCGATTCTCTACTGCATCGGCATGGCGATTGTCGTGCCGGAATCCATGATCTAGGAGGCTCGCTATGTCCGCAGTGATCGACTTCAACGCCCCGCTGGAAGCGGCCAACCTCGCAGCGCAACGGGCCAAGTCCTACGGCTACACCGGTCTGGCAACGGCGCAATTCGTCCGCAAGGCCGCCAGGTTCGCGCTGCGCGGCCATACCCCGTGGCAGGCCGCGACGATGGCCGTCCCGCGCAAGAGTGCGCGCAATGGCGAACCGTTGGGGGTGGCGTGATGGCTGGCGTCGAGGTTGTGGTGCGCCGCCTGCCGTTTGAGGCGGCGGGGTTCCCGGACGCGAGCGCCTTCCAGCCGCGATCCTACACCGGGTTCGACGTTGGGCCGTTCTTTGTCCATAGCGACCTGTCCGACGACGAGAGAGGCACTTCGGACGAAGGCTTCGGGAACTGGCAGGTGACACACATGCAATCCGGATTCGCGGCGCAAAAGAGAATCCCGTCCCACGTCCGCGCCCTCTGGCTTGCTCGCAAGCTTGCCGAGTTCGATGTGTGGCATGGCGAAACCAAGGAACAAGTTTTCGACAGCATTCCCGATGGCATCCTGACGCAGATCAATGTGCTGCGTGCCGACGCCATGGGTGGCGATTGCCAAGGGGAGCTTGCATGAACCTCCCGAACCCCAGCAGCCGCGAGTGGAACGAATACATGGAGCAGGCGTTCATGGCGCAGTTCATGGCCCTGCCCAAGCCCCTTCGCCCGGACGACGAGCTGATCCCGGGGCGGGATGACTTGGAGGGCGAGGCGTAATGCGCGCCGCCTCCGCGTTGTCGAGCCAGCACCGCCGCCGGTACGCAAAGCCGGTGCCTGGGGTCCGCTTTCGGCTCCCGTGGATGCTGGCGACAACTTCACCCGTGCCCGCGCGCAGTCGTTGCTGACCGGATTCCACTTCCGCGACGGCAGCAGCGTGGCGCCGTTCCTTCCCATCGAGCAAGCGCGCGACGTGATCGCGTGGTCTAACAACTAGGAGATTCACCATGTCCGCATTAGTCGTCATCCTCGCTGCAATCGTCGTCGCCGCCATCGTTACTGCCGCGCTGCTTATCTACAGCGATTCCGGCTACGGAGTCCGTCACCTTGCGGCAGGGGTCTGTGGCGTGATTCTCGCCATCGCAACCGGGATCTCGGTGGTCGGATACGCCTTCATGGCGTGGGGCTGGATCAGCGCTGACAGCAAGGCGCAGATCATCAACCGCGAGTACGGCACGGCCTACACCCGCGAGGAAGTGTTCTTCGCCAGCGATGTGATCGACACCATCCGTGAAATCGACCGCAAGCGCGTCGAGGTCAACGGCGACCTGTTGCGCGACAAGAAGGACTGAATCCCCCGAGCGCGTTACCCCCTAGCGCGCTCAACACCCGCGACCCAAGCGCGGGCAAAGCCGCCACCGCAAGAGTGGCCCCGGAGGCAACCGGGACTTATTCCAACTGACGAGGCAGACATGAGCGTACTACAGAAGATCGAACCGACCGACCAACTCCCGGCCAACCCGCAGCCGACAAGCCTGCTGGCGGTCATCTCTCGCGCCGCCTCGGACCCGTCCTGCGACGTGGACAAGATGGAACGACTGATGGCGATGCACGAACGGATGCTCGCGCAGCAGGCCGTAGTCGCGTTCAACGAATCTCTGGCCGAAATGCAGGACAAGCTGCCGAGCATCGGCGAGCGCGGCAACGCGGCTGGTCGCTACACCTACGCCCTGTGGGAAGACATCAACGCCGCGATCAAGCCGATCCTGAAAGCCCACGGGTTCGCCCTGTCCTTCCGCACGGACTTCACCGATGGAATTGCCGTGACCGGCGTCCTGTCCCACCGGGAAGGCCACAGCGAGGCGACCACGATCAAGCTGCCCGCCGACCCCAGCGGCAACAAGAATGCCGTCCAGGCGGTCGCGTCGAGCGTGTCCTACGGCAAGCGGTACACGGCGGGCGCTCTGCTGAACCTGACCAGCCACGGGGAGGACGACGACGCATTCGCCGCATCCACTGACTACGACCTGACGGCGTGGCGTGACGCCATCACCGGCGCCGCCGACCTGACCGAGCTCGAGCGCATCGGCGCCGAACTCAAGGCAGCCCCGGGCATCCCTGCCCCGGCGTTGAAGCAGATCCGCGCCATGTGGGCGCAGCGGGCTAAGGACTTGAAGCCGAAGGCGGGTGCCAAGTGAAGGCCAACGCCGCCCAAGAATCCGCCGATTGGATGGCTCAACGTGCGGGTGCGTTCACCGCATCCCGTTCCGCCGACCTCATGGCCCGCACGAAGTCAGGCCCGAGCGCTTCACGCGGAAACCTGCTGACACTGCTGGCCGTCGAGCGCCTGACAGGCCAGTGCGTCGAGACGTACACGAACGGAGCCATGCAGCGCGGCATCGAATTGGAGGCCGAGGCGCGGGACGCCTACAGCTTCGCGCATGGCGTGGCCGTGGAGGAAGCCGGGTTCGTGCCGTGCGAATCCATCATCCGCTGCGGCTGCTCCCCGGATGGCCTTGTGGGCGATGACGGCCTGGTTGAAATCAAGTGCCCCGCCAGCATGGCGAAGCACTTGGACGCCCTGCGGACAGGCTCCCATGCCGTGGAATACCGCTGGCAGTTGCAACACCAGTTGATGGTCACGGGCCGCGCATGGGTTGACGCCGTGTCCTATGACCCCCGGTTCCCCGATGGCCTGCAACTGGCCGTGACGCGGGTCGAGCGGGACAACGAAGCCATCGCGCAACTGGTCGCCGAAATCGTGAAGGCTGATGCCGAGGTCGAAGCGATGGTGGCCGAGATGCAAACCCTAAAGGAGGCAGCATGACCGACAAGAAGTTCATCGAAGGCCTGATCGTCAAGGCCCCGCACGAGCGAGCGCCGGAGTACGTCAAGGCGAAGCTGTCCATCAAGCGCGAGGAATTGATCGGCTGGCTGCAACAGCAGTCCGGCGACTGGATCAACGCCGACGTGAAGGTGTCGCAGAACGGCAAGTGGTACGCGGCGATCGACGACTGGAAGCCGGAGCGCGGCGGCGGGTCGGGTGGATCGCGTGGCGGTGCTCCTGCCCGTGAGCGGCCAGCGAAGGCGACGGATGCGCCTGCGGACGATTTCTCGGATGACTATATCCCATTCGCCCGCAACGATTCCGGGTTCTGAGACTTCCCACGCGAGCTGCACGCGAGGCTACGGCCGTCTCCTTCGCCGCGTCCTGCGGTGTAGATGCAGCACGGGACTGACAGCCCGGAAAGACGGGCAACACACACACCGCGCCGCTGGCGCTTGGGATTGGAGGGGAAGATGAAGTGGTCAATGATGGTGACCGAGTCCGCGCTACAGGTGAATCTCGAACCCGAGAACGACCATGAGCGCGAGGCCATGAAGATTCTGCGGGCGCACGGCGGGGAGGCAACCATTCACGCCGGCGTATCCGTAGCCGACAGCCAAGGCGGCTATCTCCGCAACTACGGCGATCATAGAGTCCGTCAGGGGACTTGTGGCTTAGCAGGGTGCCGCCCGAGGGGCGTCAAAGTGTATCCCCGACATGAAACAGTGTCAACGTCGGGGTAGTAGGGGTGCATTAGGCACAGTTATGTTGGGGTAGTTGGCGTCACCACGATAGAAGTGACCGAATAACGTAGGTGCCACTTGTCACTGGAGTGGTCGGGTGCCATTGCAACTTGAGTGGTTGAATGGCGTGAGCATTGCCATGATTGGAGCGACCAAAAGTCGCTGAGCTCAGGATTGTTGGGTGCCATGGGCCCCGGTGGGACTGGAGTTGTTGAGCGATCGGGCGTTGTAGATCCCGATGTGATTGGTGTAGTTGGTAGTCGGGTGCTGGGGGCATCGTTGTGACTGAAGTTGTTGATAGTTGGGTGCCGGGGACACCGTTGTGGCGGGGGTGCTTGACAGTCGGGTGCCGGGGGCACCGTTGTGACTGAAGTGGTTGATAGTTGGGTGCTGGGGGCACCGTTGTGGCTAGGGTGTTTGACAGTCGGGTGTCGGGGGCACCGTTGTGGCTGAAGTGGCTGGCAGTCGGGTGCCAGGGGGCACCGTTATGACTGTAGTTGATGACATTCGGGTGCCGGGGACACCGTTGTGACTGGAGTGACTGGCAGTCGGGTGTCGGGGGCACCGTTGTGACTGGAGTGCTTGACAGTCAGGTGCAGGGGGCACCGTTGTGACTGAAGTGGCTGGCAGTCAGGTGTCGGGGGCATCGTTGTGACTGGAATGCTTGATAGTCGGGTGCCGGGGGCACCATTGTGACTGTAGTTAATGACAGTCGGGTGTCGGGGGCACCGTTGTGACTGTAGTGGCTGGCGATCGGGTGCTGGGAGCACCGTTGTGACCGAGCTGTTGAGTGATCGGGTGTTGGGGGGCCCGATGTGACCATAGTGGCTGGCGGTCGGGTGCCGGGGGCACCGTTGTGACCAAGCTGTTGAGTGATCGGGTGTTGCGGGCCTCGATGTGACCAGAGTGGCTGGCGGTCGGGTGCCGGGGGCACCATTGTGACCGAGGTATTGAGTGATCGGGTGCCGCGTGCCCCAATGTGACCAGAGTGGCTGGCAGTCGGGTGCTGGGGGCACCGTTGTGACTAAGTAGATGGGCGCCGCTGGACCTTGATGGTCGTGCTCGGGGCCCGTTGATAGAGGCCGGGGCCTAGCGCTAGATCTTACGCTGGGACTTGTGAAGTATGCCCATTATCCGGATGATGGTGTTGAGGGCACGCTTATCGAGATAGAGAACCAGGCTAGGCGCTTCGATTGAGCCGTGTACGACGGCACACGATCATTGAGATAGAGACTGGGTAGGGGCTCTCATCAAGCAATGACTGTGTCAGGCATGAGCGTCGAGGTAGAGACAAGATAGGGTGGCTCGATCGAGCAATGTTGGATAGTGCGTGCTCATTGAGGTAGGGACTGGGTAGGGCACTCTCATGAAGTGGCATCTGGGTCATGCACGAATGCAAACGCAAGGCCGAGCCGGGTGTTCCCGTAGAGCGGCATCTGGGGGCGCATGACTATCGAGGCAGGGCTCCGACAGAGTGCTTTCGCCAAGCAAGATCTGGGGTCGTGCATGATTATCGAGACGACATACGTTCATTACGACAAGGGGCCAGAGGTGGGTGTTTGGGCTAGACGCCATATGAGGGATGCACATGCGGCATGCCCTTGGCGTCAGCCTAGCAAACACATACACCAATCTCCTGGAGATGGGTATTTGGGCTAGACGTCGCATGAGGGATGCTTATGCGACATGCCCTTGGCGTGAGCCTAGCAAACACACACAATTCTCCTTAGTGCGCCTTTGTTGTCCGGGCTTGATGCTTGATCATTCATTGATCATGCCTCTTGGGCTCCCAAAGGGGTAGTTTTATAGTGGAAGGTGAAGGGTCACAAGGTGTTTACGCGGACTGGCCTGAGGGGTGAAGTTGGTCCGCATAAACCTAGTGAATAGTGGGGGTTTACGTGGATTGGCCAAAGGGTTAAAGCTGGTGTCTTTCCTTGGTGGCGATCACGGTATTCTTCTACATCTTTTATCGCCTTTGCCTTGCTATATGATCATGCTACCATGTTTACATAGTCACATGTTCATGATGTTCACTTGATTGGCACATTATGTCATCACTTATACACATATGCTTGTTTATGTGACTTATGACGCCACGTTCCACATTTCTACACCCACAATAGAGAGACTGGTTCTAGCGAGACGGGAGATCCGCTCCCTGACTGGATTACATGACTTATGTGCTGTGAAAGGTATTTATGTGGGGGCATGAGAGCCCGACTACAAGTGCTTGCAAGCCACAGGACAATTCCGTCATTTGTGACGGTTCTCGGGTCATTGCGTTATTGTGTGGATAGTTTCGTATCCGTACACAGTGTCCGTTAGAGGACCTGTGACTCAATAGGATACCGCCCGAGGGGCGTCACAATGTCTTCCCGTCATGAGACGGTGTCGAGGTCGGGACAGTAGGGGTGCCGTAGACACCGTTGTGTTGGAGTAGTTGGGCATCACTAAGGCCGAGGCGACCTAATGACATAGGCACCACTTGTCACTGGAGTGGCTGGGCGCTGTTGAGACTGGAGCGGTTGGACGGCGTGAGCATTGCTATGACTGGAACTACCAAAAGTCATTGAGCTCAGAATTGTCGGGTGCCGTGGGCACCGGTGGGACTAGAGTTGTTGGCCGTCGGATGCCAGGGGGCCTCGATGTGACTGGAGTGGTTGGCAGTTAGGTGCCGGGGGCACCGTTGTGACTGAGTTGTTGAGCGATCGGGTGCCGCGGGTCTCGATATGACTGGAGTGGTTGGCAGTCAGGTGTCGGGGACACCATTGTGACTGAGTTGTTGAGCGATCGGGTGTCGCGGGCCCCGATGTGACTGGAGTGGCTGGCAGTCGGGTGTCGGGGGCACCACTATGACTAAGTTGTTAAGTGATCGGGTGCCGCGGGACCCAATGTGACTGGAGTGGGTGACAGTCGAGTGCCAGGGGCACCGTTGTGACTGAGTTGTTGAGCGATCGGGTGCCACGGGCCCCGATGTGACTGGAGTGGCTGGCAGTCGGGTGCCGGGGGCACCACTGTGACTAAGTTGTTGAGCGATCGGGTGCCGCAGGCCCCGATGTGACTGGAGTGGCTGGTAGTTGGGTGCGGGGGGCACCACTGTGACTAAGGGAGATGGGCGCTGTGAGACCTCGATGGTGGTGCTTGGGGCCCGCTGACAGAGGCAGGGGCCTAACACTTCATCTTGCACCGAGACTTGTGAAGTATGCCCATTGTCTGGGTAACAACACCGTGGGCATGCTTATCAAGGTGACACTAAGGTGGCGTATGATCATCGAGGCAGGGAGCCAGACCGGGCGCTTCGATTGAGCCGTGTCTGATGGTGCACGACCTTTGAAATAGAGACTGGGCAGGGTGCTCTCATCGAGTAATGTTAGTGTTGTGCATGAACGTCGAGGCAGGGGCCAGGCAGGGTGCCTCAATCGAGCAACGTCATTGAGGCAGGGACTGGGCAGGGTGTTCTCATGAAGAGGCATCTGGGTCATGTGCGAACACTAAGGCATGGCCGAGTAGGGTGCTCTTGTCAAATGGCATCAAGGTCATGCACGACTACCGAGGTAGGACCCGGGGTCGAGTGCTTTTCACCGAGCGATGTAAGGGTCGTGCACGAATATCGAGGTCAAACCTGACAGAGTGCTTTCACCGAGCAAGATCTATGGGCATGCACAAATATCGAGGTAGGACTTGGCAGAGTGTTTTCACCAAGCAAGATGTGATGACCCAGGATCTGAGTACCGGAAAAGAACCGGTGCGACTCGAATCCCGGCCCTCCTCCCACAAGCTCGAAGACTCGGAAGGGATAAAGGATGGTGTGAGGGTACGTAAGAAGCTAAAATAACCGCAGAGATAGCACAATGATCAACTAAATAACAATGCAGAAATTAAATAAATAACTAAACTGCTACAAGGTCCAGTACATCTCATGTCCAAATATAAGTACAGTCAACTGTTTCATGGTGGATTACTCTGCTTTACCCACTCATGCTAAGTTTTCATTGGGGGTTGGTTGCAGGGACCTCTTCTCCCTTAGAGGAGGGAGAGATTCCCCGGGATACGGCCCGGGTGGCCGGGGACGAGCTTGGTGTCGTTGCATCTATTGGGTGCGACGAGGAGTTCGTCGATATCGAGGGGGTCTCCTAGGGGGACGCCCTAGCTGGTGAGCTTCTTCCCTAACACCTTTGGCTAGGGAGTTATCTTTGTGCCTGACTGGACTCGGTAGTAGCCTGACTCAACTCATGGGTGTGCAGGTGCCTCCGATTTGCCCGTGATTGAGGGTTCACCGAGGGCTTCCTCTGCTTCTTCGGGCAGCGATAGTATGGCTATGGAGACCGACGAGAGCTCGAGCCTGAGCTCTTCCTCCTCCGAGGCTTCTTCCACTGGAGATGCTAAGATGAAGGTAGCATTGGAAGGTACATGTAGCTCCTTCGCTCCGTTCTATTGCCTTTGACTTAGGGTTTATGGCAAGGCTGACATTTTATGTTATGTCCAGGGCTGGAGTCCGAGGAGGAGCGTGTGCCGACTCCCATCGAGGTGGATCTGGGGGAGCCTCCCATTGCTCCGATGATTACTGGGGGCACTCGGATGTCCGAGGAGCCTCTTCCCTCTCTGACTCTGGCAAGAGACACTACTGAGGTGGGGTATGGACTACCCTCACCGACCCCGAGGGGGGGTGTTACAGGCACGGCGGGGGCCGTAGCAGGTGAGAGCCACAACATTTCTCAGATTTTTCACCTTGTCCTGCCATAGGGAAGACCTGAGCGTTGCTGACCCTCTTTGTGTTTGGTGGTGTTGCACAGGTCCTTCTAGTGTGCTGGCTGAAGTAGGCCACTCCTGCCTGGGGCTAAGGATCGAGTGGCGTTCATCTGTCTCGCCACCGGAGCCACTGCTAGACGTCGGCATGGGTGCGGCTTTGCTCCAGCATGCTCGAGGTTATGCAGGAGTCGACCCCCTACCTTCTCCAGAGGAGCTCCGACAGTGATTGAGGGAATGCAGCCATGGCTATCAAGGGCCTTGGGTTCCCACACGAGCTTTGGATGCCCGAGTTAGCCGACATCTGGGCAGAGTACCTGCGTCTTTTGGAGGTGTAGGAGTAGAGGGCTCGGTGGCTAGCGACCATCCGAGAGCTGGAGAGGTAGCGGGCTCGGCTTGCACTGGCGATCGTCGAGCAAGATAGGTGCGTTGACGTGGCTGTGTCGCTTGCCCAAGACCGTGCTACTCGGCTGAGAGACGCAGAGAGCAGAGCTGAGGACCTGGCGAAGGCCTTGGAGGAGCAGTGCCGAGACGTGGAACTCGCTAGGGTTGAGTGGCAGACTGTCGAGATGGGGGCCGAGGTGAGCGTGCAGCTTGCGTCGACCCTGAGGGCAGAGCTGGCTACCATGGAGTCCCGCTTAGCGGAACTAGAGGGGAGCGAGGCTGGGCTGTGATTGTATCATTTCCCCCTCCCCTTTTTTTTGTTATCTAGATTGTACATTTTTGTTACCCCAAGGGCATGTCTTAGGCCCCCCTTTTATAGAGCACTAATGACAATTTCTAGATTTTGATATGGTTACTTGCTGAGTTGTCCCACTTCTTGTTTCATGGAACATTATTGAATGCAGAGAATGGCGATCACTTACTGTTGGTCTGCTTGATTCTTCCCTACCACGTACTGGAATAGGGTGTAACAGGCTAGGTTCACCCAGTTTGAGGGGCATTGATGTAGGGAACTGGGCTTGAGGGACGGTGTGACTGCACTTTGGATACTGGGAACTGGAGACTGGGTACTGGAAAAAGACCAAGTGTTGGGGGCTAGTCTCTAGGAGAGAAAAGCTCATGTTGTATGGGGTTGGCGTAGGTTTGCCGGGATGTGGTGACCTACAAGGTGAAGACTGAGGGCTGGTTCTGGGATGTGTCAGTCATAGGCCGACGCGTGGGGTGTTGGTTGTCTTCATGTTGTTAGCCGAAAATGTGGTTTACATTAGGCTGAGGAGCATGCTAAATGCATATAGTGAGTCCGTGCATGTCTTTGGCTTTGTTGAAATCTCAAGTCCGTGCATGTTTTGGTATAATCATCAAGTCCGTGCATGTGTTAGTGTAAACACCAAGTCCGTGCATCTAAGGACCGTGCACTTTTCTCTACGAATGGCTAACGAAGTCCATGCACGTTTCTCATTCATGCTTATTGAGTCCGAGCATATGTTAGCATAAACCCTTACTTAACATGAAGTCCGTGCATGTTATGGTTTGACCACTAAGTCTGTGCATGTTTCGTCCTGAACAACAAAGTCTATGCATGCTTGATCATCTGCATGGTTGGTTTGTGGCAAACAAGTCTTTCTGTTAGACATTCATAGTCTGTGCACCATACCAACGCTACGCTCTGGATTCGCAATTAATACGTTTCATGGTAGGTACTAGATTGCAATTGTGCCATTCAAAGAAACATGTAACCAGAACAGGACTAACGTATCGAAAATTACCTCTGTGTCCTGCCGGTGTCGGCAGCGAGGCAGATGTTGGCGGACATGGGCATCTGCTCGAAGGTGAACTGCGCGTAGCCGGCGAGATCCGCCAGCACCGACCGGAGGGTGCTCCGGGGTTCCACGTACAGGAACTCGTCGACGTCGAAGAAGAAGATCCACCGCGCGGCGAAGCGGTGGCGGTGGAGGCAATCGTTCACCACCAGGAATTGGTTGTGGTAGTATCCGTCGAAGCGCTCCTGCTCCCGCACGTCCTGGAGGGTCACCACCCCCTTCTCCATCCACGGCCGCAGCACCTCCATCACTCCCGGATGCACCCCGCCGGCGTCGTGCAGGACGAAGTGGGACTTGCCCGCGTCGCCGAACAGCTTCGCGTGGTAAGCCACCCACTCCCTCACCCGCTGCGGACTCAGGTTCCCGTACAGCGGCGAGCCGCAGTAGAGGTACTCGTACTTGGGCGGGGTCGCCCACGGCGCCGAGTCGGCGTCCACGCTGCCGGGGGCCTCTACCAGCGCCTCGATCAGCTCCTTCGCGTCCTCCGCCGCCCGGTCGAACCCCCCCGCCGCGGACGCCGTGAGCACCAGGCGCCCCCCGGAGCCGTCGGCGCCGACGTCTTCCTCAAAGGTGCAGTTCACCACCACGACGGTGTACACCCGGCCGTAGCCCCAGTCGGGGAGGATCTTGCGGCCCGGCGAGACGGCGGCGGCGCTGCCGTTGCCGTGGGGGATCCACTCGCACTGGAAAGTGGGCTTGGCGAAGACGTGCAGGGGCTTGGAGGCGAGCCCCACAACGGCAAACGTGTTGGGGCCGCCACGGTAGGCGCCCATCTGGATAAACAGGTAGGCAGCGGCGCCAACGGGGTTGAAGGACCGCCTCACCACCGCCGCGGAAGCCCCATTCGGCCCCGCCGCCACCACCTCCACCGCATCCTCCTTCACGGGGTGGTAGTTCTCCGTCGTCGGCGGCGGAGATCTGGCGGACGAGGGAGAATACTCCGAAGACAGGTCACCGGCGGCGGCGAGGAGGGGCGAAGAGGACACCCGGGAGAGGCAGGCGCGGAGGTCGGAGGTGGGGAAGAACCCGGAGAGGGGCGGCAGCACGGGGGCGAGGGAGAAGACGGCGAACAGGAGGAGGAGGGAGCAGAGCAGAAGTTTCATGTCGGCGCAGCTCCAGACGAACCCCACAAGCATCCTCTTGCCGCCGACCCCGATTCCGGCGGCGCCCAGGGGTGCGGGCGCGGGTTTCCTCTTCTCCTTGCTCTCGTCCCCGCTTCCTCTGGCCATGGCCGGCGGCTGAAGAAGGGTACCCAGTCGGGTGGGAGAGCGGCCCCTTGGGAGATGGAGGAATCGTGTGAACTGTGCAGAGATTAGCCGGGAGGGCGGGGGGGCGAAGAGCGGCGAACAATTGGACCACATGTGCTACACCGTGGCGTATTGCACCAACACTATCCTTTTGTCGACACGTGTTGTGGCGCGTTCCAATTGGTGGAATCTGATGGACCAAAATGGCATTTCCTGGCCCTTTTTTGGTTTCACTGGCCTCAAAGTGGACGGTGAGGCAGTGACTGGGGTCACCTACCCAGATCTACGGGGCAGATCTTGGTAGATGAATTTTCTCACCCAAAAAATGTTTTTAGAACCCTACAAAAGACCTATGTGCATGTTACTCTCCCTCCCCTCTATCCACCATAAAATTCCCAGGTCCTAATTCATTCATTTGATTCCCAGTCAAAGCTCATAACCAGGAAGGTTCTAGTCTGCCCTGTGGGTTCTGAGTTTCGGGATAGAACCATCACCTAGTTTGCAGAGCCTTTCATCTCTGTTCAGACCGTTGGATGGTTCTGGAATTCCAATATGTCGAAGATATTTGAGTTCTCTTCGATACGGCGCTAATCTCGTCTCGATCTGACATCGTGGCTGGGCGTACCGGCCATTCCCGTCAGAGTGCGCAGACCCAACCTGAAGCAGAGCTGCGGGACAGCCTTGGGAATTAATTCACAAGACATCGCCCGCCTCCTCTCCGATGATCGCTGCTCCCTAGGATCGACCCGGGGCACTCCAGGAATGCTCCCGCCCATCGCTGCAACCAGGACCCACCCCGAACATCACCGTACCAATAGTGGGTCCCATGTGCTATCCTGCGAGCCCGAGTGAACAGTGCTGAACCAGTTGACCGCGTCCACCTGAGTGCCACCGACTGATACCCGCCAACCCGAGATTAGTGCTTTCGGACCCCACATGTCACCTATTACCTCCCTGCGTGGAGTGGGCTATAGAATGACTGCTGTAATTTAATGATAACTGCTGTACCGGGAGTCACAGATCTAGGCCGGGAAGTCTTCCCCACGCCCCGAGCGTGGAGGTGCACCCGCCCCCTCTGTTTGTCGCTTTGCTAGCTAGTAAATACTCTAGAAGCTGTTGCATGTGAGTAGGTTACTTTTCGAGCCTTATCTTATTGCGTCACCGCTGTGAGTTGAGAGAGCGTGACCCGTCCCATGACTCGTTTTAAGCATGAGAGTAAACTGACCACCCGAGACTCAAAGCCGATTTCTCAACTGTGCCGATCGACACGTTTCCCTCACTGGGGACGAATGTGAGCGAGTACTTCTATTTGGGGCACGTTCGCCTCTTCAGGAACCCAATTAGGTGTCAAGTCTTGTGTGTCATTGCTGGTCGCATCATTCGCAAAGTCGCGTCGTCACTTAGAGTCTCAGTTTCAAGTCGAGTCTCGTAGTCGTCCTGCATCAAATTGGTATCAGAGCCGATTTGAGTCTAGGGTGGTCATTTTGAAACAAAAAAAAGGTGTTTTAAAATTACATTGGTCCATCCATATAGGTCTAGAGAGTCACCCCTTAGCTTCCTTAGGCCCATTATATGCCCACCCATGGAGGTGCCCATTACCATCACCGTGACACTATGGGCGAACCCAGGAGTGCTAACCTAGGAGGCCGTTCACTAGAGGATCTAGTTGTTGAACTCTTAGAACACATGGGCAGGTCCGAGCAAGCCCTTAGGGAGCATACCAAACGTATGGAGAGCCAGTTCAAGGCCATGGAGGACAGCGCCGAGGCCTCTGACTGATCTTTTCAAGGTCTGGTTGGAAGGCTAGATAGTGTGGAAAGGACCCCTCGCTGGGACCTACCCGGCATCCTTCCAGCCCCTCAGGCGCCTACTGCCCAGCCCGCGCTTGTTGCCCAGCCTGCACCCGGGGCCCAGCCTGCACCCCATACGGCTGAGGAACAACGGCCACGTGCCCTCCATTTTGAGGACTACGAGTCTGACAACGAGTACGAGGGAAATGGCCGACGCCAGCGTGGTCACCGACCACAAAGGGATGATGAGGACGAGCGGATCCTCAAGACTGTTCGTGTGGAACCTCCCACATTTGATGGGTCCAAGTCTTTGGAGCCCAAGGTCTACCTTGATTGGGAGGCCAACATGGATCGATATTTTGAGTGGTTCGAGATGACGGACCACTGGAGGGTTAGGTACGCCAAAATGAAGTTGATGGGGCAAGCTCAAACGTACTGGAGCAATGTGGAGAGTTTGGTCTTCAGCCCGAATAAATCGTCACCTCGGTGACTGGCACGCCCACGCACTCAACAAACCGGGAAAACACCATTCCCAACAACGAGTAAATTTTAAAAAAATTCTTCTTCCCCCGTCGAAAAGTGCGTCCACACTACCCTAGGGTGCCAGGCTTCCCAACATCCCACTCAGGCGCTCAGTCTCGAGTTCCAGTCGAGCCAGCCTCCTGCACGGGTCCCTTGACCCGGGGCCAAGGCTCCTTAGTGCTCCGTTCGGGCCCCTCTACCCGAACCCCTGAAGAGTCTTTGCCTGACCTGGGTTTCCAGCACCTGGCTCGAGGCCCTCCAGTACCTAGACTGGGCACACTACCCTGGGATCTCTCAAGGTTAGTCCCCATCCCGGACTCTCTGCGTCGGGCCTCGTGCCACTCAGCCTCATTGCGAGACTCTGTCCCCTACCACTCAGTGGCGTCGACTCTCAACACAGGCCTTCCTATATGGGATGCGATGACCCCGACGGTGGGTGTGGAGCTTCTACCCCACTCTCCTTTCTCCCCAGCATTGGGTATGGGCTCGCAGCCTTAGGTCACCGGCACTCCGGCACCCCCAGCTATACCGCTTCCCGATGCAAGGGCGCCGTCTCGAGTGTCGGCAACACTTTTATCGGCCCAGGTGAAAGCTTACACCCAAGCCACCCAGCCACCGGCTTTCACCATAGACTTCATGTCTTCGGGGTCGATCCCAGTATTTTCGGTTGACGATCTTATGCCACCGGCTGCTATAGGCTGGGTCTTCTCGGTCTACCACCTCAGAGTGGGGTCTTCTTCAGCTTCCCAGAAGAAGCGTTGCCATAGCCGCAAAGGCGGATGATTCGTTGCCGCGACCAGTAATTTCGACAAGACTATTCTTATCGGTGATCTACGGATTCACCTCATCGGGGACAAACCAATCATATCACAGGATTGGATCGTCCCTATAGTCCCCACCGCTAGCCACTTTAGCCTCCTACGACAAACGTGAGAGGACAAAGCAGAACCCAGGAAGGCAGGCACCCAGACAGCAGCTCGAAGGCACCCGAGCCAGCCTGATGTATGAACTCCCAAGTCTCATTGGAAAGGCAGCGACAAGGAAGACCAGCAACCCGACTTGAGAAGGATCTGGGTGACCCTAGAGGAAGCTCAAGCCATTAGGAGGGCGCATCTCAGGAACCCCCTTCGGGCACTCAGATGTGATGTCGAGCAAGACACGCTCGATGCCACAGTGACATCGCCTGATGACGCTCAATCAGCCAACACCTCTCGCTCCCGTAGGCGGAGGCAAAGACAGGCCTGGTCCGGGCCTCACCAGCATCCAGTCCCGAGTTCTCCTCAGGTTGATTCTACGATGGAGACTCCTCTACAACATACCTCAGCCTTTGACAGGCTGGGGGTACCCGTCTGCCCTAAGAAGCAATCTCAGAAGAAGTGGACGGTCCAGCTCCTTAATAATGCAGTTCGGGTGTTTACGTGTTACGCCACCGGACACCAGCCCAAGACTCAGTCTGACAATCTAGACCATCCCATAGCTCAGCTCAGGAGGCCTAATCACCCGACCCAGCCGCCGACTTCGGTCGGTCATGTCGGCACTTCTGCCAGACCTTAGACATCAACGTGAGTGGAGGAAGCTCCCATTGAGGACCATATCATCCCTAGCAATGCATAGCCGATCAATAATGCTCCCCCAGCCAGTGAGGTCCAAGAGGTGACTCTCGAGACTCTTATGAAGGAGAACTAGCACTTGAAGTGATGGAATCGTCGGTTCAAGGTTCAAGGTTCGAGATTAGATTTGACGAGATCGGCAAGCGGCTTCAACAAAACGTTCAAATAGATATTTATGTTTTAGTTGTCTCATGTTGATTGGGCCACATGTATGGGCCTAATGGGTCATGTTTTATGTTTTTAGTAATTATGTGCACAATAAATATGTAAGAGTCTTTTTTTATTTTGTGTCTTTTAGTCTTCCCAAGGGAGTTATGATGAGTAGAAAGTAGGTGTTAGGTATTAATAAGTTCTCACTCTCCCTCACCCTCTCTCTCACGTTCTCTCTCCTCCGCCCCCTTCTCTCTCGGTTCGGGCCGTGTCGACCCCGGATCGTGACGCAGGAGGTATCGTTGGACTCGGCTCATCGCGAGGATCGCGCCGGTGCTTTCCATTCCGCGGTTCGTGGGGCGTGGGAACGGGACGGGTCGGGAGAGGTCGCGGAGCTCCGTCGTCCGCATGTGCATTTTTCAAGATTATTGTCGCGATCAAGGTAGGGAGATGGACTCCTTACTTCGCTAGGATCACTTTGGTACCACATGCACGTCCATGCATAGGCGTTTTCACTATTTTTTGTGCAAGTTACATTTTTGGAGTTTTTAGGCTAAAATACTTGTAAAATTCATTATGGCCATCGTATCTACGTTTTGATGCATGTTCTAGTTGTGAAAGTTCGTAGTTTAGCTTCTCCTACCCTTTTTCCTTTGTTCCGGATCGATCCGGCTCGACCCGAGGGGAGTTCGCCTCCGAACTCATCCCTCTCGTTTTCCAGCTGGCATAACAGCCCTTCCAGAGGCCATTATGCCCATAACGGACCCTTGGGGGTGCGTTATGTTCAACATAACGAACCACCTTAGGACCGTTATGTGGCCGTCGTCCCTGTAGGTTCGTAGGTTGTTTGGCATGACGGACCAGGTCCTGTCCGTCATGGCCAACAGAACGCCCTTCTTCAGGTGTGTTATGGTGTGTAATAAAACTGTAAATTTTCTGGGTTTCATGCGTTCAGGTGACTTTAACGGACCGAGCCAGGCACGTTATAGTCACATAGCACACCAGAATTAGCGCGCTATGTTCCCTGTGGTTTTGATGGTGGTTCGGTTGAGTATACCGAGCCAAGGGAGGCACGTTATACTCAGCATAATGCCCCAGTGGTGGCGCGTTATGGTCTGCAGGTCTATGTTCATTTTATTACTTGGGTGAGCATAACGGCCTGGGGGAGGCGCGTTATGTTCACATAATGCCCCAACCAGGGTCCGTTATGCTTTGTTGTTTTGGGAATGTTGGAAAAGCATGTCTAATTCCCATTTAATGCATTCCATGCTATGTCTAGGCTATATTCATGTTATTTTATGATCAATGGCTCGCTCCTAGAATCTCAATGGAATGCTTGGACTTTCCATGTGATGGAACCACTAGACGTAGCCCTAGACTTCACGGATCGTCGACCCACCTGGGAGAGGTGGAGGGGCAGTCCCATCAAACGGTTTAAGCTAGTACCGTGGGCCCTCGGCTTTACCGTAGAGCTCTACGCGGAGGGAAATCTAGCTGGAGGCACACGTGGTCAGAGGCGAGAGCTGACACTGACGAGTGTCACTTTGACTAGTTCTCGGATGGTGTGGTTCAATTATGCCTCTCGCTTGTCGTGGCCCCGACTCACGAGTTGCCTGAGATGCAGTGTAAGCTGTCAGGGGGCGCATCTGGTCTCTCTCTTCTGATGGAATTTTCCCTGTTCTTTCTCCTGTCACTGGAATGATTGAGTATTGGTAGATTTAGTTTTTACCACTAGTTCCTGTTGCTAGCTATTGCTCTCGTTATTTATTTATTTATTTATGTTGGCATCTTGTTAGCCATTTTACTTGCCTAGATAGACCTTTCTGTTCTAGTCTAGGAGCATGTTGAATTAGTGCATCTGCCTATTTAATTGTCTAAATGCATGCTCTAATTACATTTTAATTGCATGCTTGCTTGTTTAGTGTGAGGTAGGGATTCGTGTGACCCCTACTGAGTCTGGCTGTGACTCACCCTTCCTTCTTGCAGGTGAGTCATCCCAGTCGTCCGCCAGTGGTTCTCGTGGTTTCGGAGACTGTGCGTAGAGTGCCAGCCATCAATCTGTCTTTTTATGTTTTTGTCCGGGGTATGTCCCGTGTAGTTGTAGTCTTGTCTTTTCTTTCTGCTGTCGGACTTGTACATTCTTGGATACTGTTGTAAATCTGGACTAGTGTATATAAATACCACTCTGATATTTTAATTACTTCTGTATTATTCTATTAATTGTCTCGCTGCAGAGTGGGCCACCAGTACCCTTGGCGGATCAATGTCCTCGCGAGTGCTCACCCCCCTACGTGGCTTCCACAAAATCCTTCGTGGACCTCCTGGCTGGCCTGGCTGGCCTCCTTGGGGAACAAACATTTCAGTAGTGGCATTGACAGGGAATGGCGGTACAGTCTTATGCTTATTATTGTGAAATGAGCTGGTCTTACTCAGGTTCGTCGCGCTTTGGTGTGGTCGCCTGGGAGTTGCTGCTAGAGAAGGAAGAGGGGATCCATCCAAGAGGGCTCATAGTCGATGGCGTTTACCTGGAGCACTGGTTCGTCTATGCTCGGCACCGACACTTCCTCTATCAGGATGGATCTTGAGTTAGAGACCACGGTGGCCGATGCTAGGTGAGACAAAGCATCTACTCGGGTGTTTTCCTCTCGCAGGATGTAAACTACTTCGACTTGCGAGAACTCTTTTGCCACGGCCCTGGCTTATTCCAGGTATTTGGTCATGGTGGGCTCGCGTTCTTCGAACTCCCCTTTCACTTGATTGGCGATGAGCATGGAGTCGATATACGCTCGCACACTGGTCGCCCCCAGGTGCCTTGCCATACGTAGCCCCGAGAGGAGTGCTTCGTACTCAGCTACTTTATTCATGGTCGGGAAGTTGAACCGTAGGGCATACTGCAGCTCGAGCCCCTCTGGATAAAGGAGGACCAGTCTGACCCTACTCCCCGCGGTGTAAGATGATCCATCGATGTACAGCTCCCAGATGGGCCCGGAGAGCTGCTCTGGTGAGTCTTCGGTAGGCAGAGTGCACTCGGTGACAAAATCGGCATGGGCTTGAGCCTTGATGGCTGTCATCGGACAGTACTTGACATCGAACTCTCTCAGCTCGATAGCCCATTTGACTAGCCTGCCCGAGCTGTCTGGGTTCTGGAGAACTTGCCATAGTGGTTGGTCGGTGAGGACGATGATGGGGTGAGCCAGGAAGTCGTAGCTTGCGGGCAGCTGTAACGAGTGCGAGGGGGAACTTCTCGGCCCGCGAGTATCAGAACTCCAGGCCCTGTAGTGCTCAGCTGACGTAGTAGATAGGCTTCATTATTTCGACTTCCTCTCGTGTGAGTACGGCACTTATCGTGCTCGGTGACACCGACAGGTACAGGAATAACTCTTCCCCCTTCTGGGGCTTGCCGAGGACTGGAGGTGATGCCAAGTAGTGCTTCAATTCCTCGAATGCCTACTCACACTCCTGGTCCTAGGTGATCTGCCCTTTCTTCTCTGATGCCTGGTTGGCTTGCTTGATCAGCCGGAAGAAGGGGAGGCATCGCTCGGCCACCCGGGATAGGAAACGGGTCAGTGTCGCGACGCGTCCTGTGAGGCACTGCACGTCCCTGAAGCGTCTTGGTCGCTGCATCTCCAACACCACTCGAATTTTGTCAGGGTTGGCTTCGATCCCCCGGTGGGTAACGAGGAAGCTGAGGAACTTTCCCGACCATACCACGAATACACATTTGGCTGGGTTGAGCTTCATGTGGTACCTTCTGAGCGTGGCGAAGGTCTCTGCCAGATCGGGCAAGTGCTCGATGGCCTGGAGGCTCTTGTCGAGCATGTCGTTGATGTACACCTCCATGTTGCAGCGGATCTATGAGTCGAACATGTGGTTGACGAGTCGCTGGTAAGTCGCTCCGGCATTCTTTAGCCCAAATGGCATCTACGTGTAGCGGTATAAGCCGTGATCGGTGACGAATGCCATTTTATCCTATTCGGGCTTGTGCATGCTGATCTGGTGATACCCAGAGTAGGCATCTAAAAAGCTCAGCATCTCGTGTCTGGCCATTGCATCCACCAATTGGTCGATCCGTGGCATGGGGAAGCTGTCCTTGGTTGTGGCTTTGTTGAGATCGGTATAGTCGGCACACATCTGCCACTTCCCGTTGCTCTTGGGAACCAGGACGACGTTGGCCACCCAGTCTGGGTATTGGGTGGGCCTGAGTAGTCCTGACCGTAGCTTCTCGCTTACTTGCTCTTTTATGACCGTCCGGCGTGAGGCCGAGCTGCGCGAGGTAGCAACGTTATCCAGTTCCGTTCGAGCCGCGGAGTTGCCGTCGATCTACTTCCACGTTGCCGCCGCGTCATTTAGTTGTCTCATGTTAATTGGGCCACATGTATGGGCCAAATGAGTCATGTTTTATGGAATTATGTCCACAATCATCATGTAATAGTCCTTTTTATTTTGTGTCTTTTAGTCTTCCTAAGAGAGTTATGATGAGTAGAAAGTAGGTATTAGGTGTTAATGAGTTGTCTTCTCATCTTCTTTATGAAGTCTATAAAAGGGCATGTAATCTTTACTTAGAAAATGGAATGGAGTTGAATAGAAATTTTTGGAAATTATCAACGTGAGGTTTGAAGCCTTCTTGTGCTCTTCTCTCAGAAGGAGATGGGGTGAGATGCCCCTTCCTCTCCCACGTCCATACCCTCTATCTCTCTCTCCCCCCCATCTCCTACCTCCTAGGGGTGCGACGCCCCTCTCTCTCCCTCTCCCCTCTGTTGGGTGTGGCACCTAGATCTTCCCCATCTCCTCTTCGTCTTCTTCCTCGGCTATTCTCCCTGAACCCCAGTTGCTTCTCCCTTAACCCCACCACCCTTCCTATTCCCATACATGCCATGCAAAACCACCCCCACTACTTCTTAGGTTGCCATTTTATTCCCCCTGCTCACACACCGCCGGACCACCTTCCTTCTTGCCATCCGCCTCCTTCTTGCCATCACCACCACCAGGATATCACCAGGCCAACCCCCACCGTTCCCACCGTTCCCAAGCCTACCGTGTGGAACCACCCCACCACGCGCGGCACTCCCACCGCTCTCCCTACTCCCCTCCCCTTGCCACAACCCCACTCCTCCCACCCATCCTGTTAACGCCAAAACAGGGCCTCCGGCCGTGCACTGAATGGCCCTTGCACGTGAAACCCCCGCTCTCTCTATCTCTCTCTCCCCCTCCTCTTCCACCTTCCCACAGCCTCTTCAACAGTTCAGCATACTCCCTGCACCATGCCCCTCCCCGTCGGTGAAGCCAGCCCCTCACTGCCATTTGCAGCGAGCCCGCCACCACCCCGCCCATCATGGCACCACCTGCCCAGCTCCCCTACAAGCCACCATGCTGGCGACGACCACTGCCCACGTCCATGGCGCCACCATGCTAAGCCCGACGCCCATCACTGGCAAACTAGCTGCCGCCGCCTTCATCGTCAATGGCAACCACAGCCGCCGTCAGCACCGCGAACACCTCACAAGCATTGTCCTGTTATTGCACTGTCGCCTTCGAACCAGGCCACCCTTCACCAGTGGCCAGTGTGGGAGTGGAACAGGGGCACCGTAGGCTCTCACGGCTGCCCATGCCAGGCATCGGCCCATCCCCTCCAGCACGCCACCATTTTCTCCAGCCACTTCGAGCAGAGCCGCCGCCATGGACGCTACCCGCTTGCTCACCGTTGCGTCTTCCCCTACTCGCCACCATTGCAACCAAAGCTTCTTGGCATCGCCTGTGTACATCACCCCACTATTGTCATCCTCTGGGCTCCTTTCCTCTGCCAGAAGCTCCACCCCATGCCCCATATGTAGCAGGTGTCAGTTGACGTCCCTAGACGTGTACGCGAGTAGCTCTCGCCTCCACACCCGTCTGGCATGCCTCCTCCGAGCAGGCTGAGCACGACAACCCCACCACCTCCGAGCACAAGTGTGGCTCACCTAGAGCATGCCGGCAAGCCTTCTAGCACGTCGGACTAGTTCCCAGGCTGTTGTTGTCGTTCCCCGCCACCTCTCACGTCTCTCTCTCTTCATCGTGCTCTCTCTCTAACCCATTCTCTCTCTTCATTCTATCGTGAAGCTTGTATAACAGGGAAAACAAACAAACAACCCCTCCCCCGTGGTCTCTCTCTTTCCCACTCGACCATTCTCTCTCTCTCTCCCCTCTCTCTTACTTTCCCTCTCACGTAATCTCTCTCTCTCCCTAATCTACATACCCTTTGTTATCTCTCTTCTCTCTCTCTCTCTCTCTGGAGAGCGCCCTCCCCACAGCACCATTCTTCTTCCCTGGGTGACCGAGACCCGGCCTCCTTCACTCCGGCAACGACGTGGCGGCGGCGACGGCGGCTAGGCGATCCCGGGAGTGTTCTTTTTGCGGTGGGAGGCGGGGCGTACGGTGTTCTTAAAGTTTCTTCTTTGATTTTGGCGACGATTCGACGGAACATTCACTCCATTGAGCTAGGAGAACGAATCCCTATGCTCATCCCGTCATCCCCCATGATTTGTAGGCCGAATGGGAGCCGAGAGGGGTGTTTTTAAGCGGGTTTAGGGCAAAATCATGTTTTGGGGAGAGTTCGCCTGATCTATGAAATGGAGCTGCGATTCGGCGTTTTAATGGCCTAGAATCATGCTAGGGGTCCCTGGGGGACTTCCCCATTGATTTCCCCCTCTCCCGTGGAGGTATGGGGCATGGTTGTAATTTTTGTGTTGAGTTCACCGTTTCGCCGCCAGGACGCTGTGGCGGTCATTCCAGTGACCGTCACAGTGTGTAACGCGCCTAGGCAGGTGCGTTACACTCTCTTTGTTTTAGACTTTGGCATTTGTGGGCCTGACAGTCTCACGATAGACCGCCACGTGACTGTGACGCCCCTGGGTTGGTACGTCATAGTGATTCGACCGTTGATTTTTGACCGTTGGGGTCACATGTGCTGTGACGCGCCCAAGGTGGCACGTTACAACATTGTGACGCCCCTCTAAGGGTGTGTCAGAGTTGACGTATCCCATCACCTAACGCACCAGGATTGGTCCGTTACGCACTGTGACGCGCTAAGGTTAGTGCGTCAGAGCCTGTTTCACCATTGGCTTGTGACGCCCCAGGGTGGGTGCGTCAGAGCCTTGTGAGGCGCCTGTGAGGGAGCGTTAGAGCTCCCCAGCTTCTAACGCGCATGGGTAGGGCCGTTAGAGACTGTGATGCCCCGAGGGGTGTGCGTCACAGCCAGTTTCATACCGCCTTCTGACGCACCAGAGATGGTCCGTCAGAGACTGTGACGCACCTGGATTGGCGCGTCACAACCAATTTTACACCGGGTGTTTGACGCACCTGAGTTGGGCCGCCAGACCGCTGTGACGGCCCAGGGATAGACCGCCAGAGACTGTGATGGCCCAAGGCTGGACCATCAGGCTCTGTGCTGCACCAAGTGTGTGCCGTCCCGTTTCTTCGACAATGGTTTTCATGAGTCAGTTCTTCCTTCCGGTGACACGTCCACTTGTCGTAGCCTTCTTACGGCACGCGCGTGCTGACCCACTCGGGAGTGGTGGAGCGACTGACCCGAGAGAGGCGGTGAGTAGGCTGGTTACCGTAGGGCTCTCACGTACAGTCTAGTCTGGGCTTAGGGGGAAATATCAGCTAGAGGACAGGCCTAGGGCGTATAGTCTGAGTGTGCACACGGGGCTGAGGGTTCGAACCCGCGCTGACGAGTGCGACCTCAGCTAGTCCTTGTTCGTGGCACTTCTAGTTACTGAGTGTGTCTTGTCTCCGCTTGGGGCGTTGTAGTTAGACACTTGTGACGCGGTGTAAGACGTCAGGTGACGCATCCGGTTGTTCTTCTAGTGGGTGGTGCTTCTGTCTATCGGCAGGTGTGGACTCGAGTTTTGACGGACCGAGGTTCAGTAGTACGGTACTGTTAGAATAGATGATTTTTTCATTTATTTATTCCCGCTTGTTGGTTCTACCATACTTCTGTTAGGTAGGGTACTTTCCTGCTTTCTTGCTTCCTACCTTATTTTTCGTGCGAGGTAGGGTTCGAGGGATCCCTATTGAGCCTGTGAAATGAGGCTCATCCCTTGCGTGTTTTCACCGTGTTTCAGGCGAGATCGGTACTTCAGGTGGTGCAGCAAGTGTTCAGCGTGGTTCCAGTAGCTGATATTAGTGCCAGTTGCCAGAGCCGGGGTATGCAATGTGTACTTGTACCTTTCTTTCAGTTGACTGTACTTTTATTTGGACATGAGATGTACTGGACCTTGTAGTAGTTTAATTATTTATTTAATTTCTGTGAAGGGTTGAAGGGATGACCCAATTTTCATGCAACCAGGGTCTCCCAAGTAGAGCTTTGTAAGATGTATTTGCATTAATAATGTAGAACGTGGCTTTAGTGACAAAGTTGTCCATGGTTACTTCCACCTCTACCTTACCCAATGCAGCTTCTGAATCTTGGTTAAATCCTGAAATTTTGACGTCATCAACCCTTTGCAAATAGAGTATGAGAAATAAAGACCGGAAAGTCTTCAATGACATTATGTTGGCAAACGCCCCAGGATCTACCAGATGTCGCTTTAGTTCATGGCCATTTATCTTCCCTTGCATGTATAGAGGATGACTGTTGCAAGGGGAAGACAACAACATGTCTTTATCTGTGAAGGTGACAGTTGCTGCAAGGGCTTCATATGCTTGAATCTGGAGCTCGGTTACAGCAGCTTCGTATACTTCCAGTTCTTGAAGTACCTTTATCAAGGCTTCTCTGAGCTCTTTATTCCAAGCAATGGCCTCCCATATGGTGACGTATGTGGGCATATGTTTCATATGCTAGATGATTTTACGATCGGCCCCTACTCGGGCTTGATCCAGTGGAGGAATTATTTCAGAAAGAGGTTTGGGCTGATAGCTGGGCTTCTTACTTGGCTCAACCTTCCCCTGACTATTTGGCTCTTCCTGGAACAACGGAGCCAAGGAATCTTCCTCTGGGAGAGGCAACCCATCGTTATCTTTCCTAGAGGGGCCTGCTTGGGCCGAATCAACTGACGCTTCTTGCGACGCCCGGTTTGCTACCTCGTCTTCTCTATCTGATAGTTCAAAGAGGAAGGTAGAGACCACACCTTGGGCTTTGGATGGAGCAACAAGTTTTTGCGGGGTTGGCGCTATTGGCTCATCATCCTCATCTGACGGATCAAAGAAAAAGGTATCTGCTCGGATCTGAACTTCGAGGATAGGACCTAGGTTTTCGCCTCGAAAAACGATGACATTTTGAGGATGTGTTGAACTAGCATTTGCGCCACCAGAAGATGTTAGATGCCTTCCTCGCCCGCGGCCACGACCTCTACCGCGACCACGGTTTCGGAGTTCTGCATTGCGACGGCGGTAGGTGGCCATAATGATCCTATCCCCACCGGGAGAGGCCGTGATATTGTTTCCACTTGGTCCCTATAGACTTTTTGGTGGAGGGATTGACACCATATTGCATGAGAAGTTCTTTAACATTGCCTCTAACTTCTCTATGGTAAGTTCTTCATCTTTGTAAAAGATGGAAAGTTCCTCTGGGATATGAAGTTCCTCACCCTCCTGTGCTTGTTTGTACATTTGTTGGAGCCAACTTTTGAGCAGAGCTTTTCACTCCAGTTCTTCCCATAGAATGTATTTGTCGAGAGGAACAGTAGTGGGTATGGAGGGGACATACTCATCAAGCTCATCGATTAATTTTTATAGCTTTTGCAGAGGAGTTGGCTCCCTGAGAGCTTCCATAGCGGCAGCCTGCTCGGCCCGTCGCTTTAGTTTTCTGTTCAAAATCATTTTTCTATTCTTCTCTTGCTTCTTCGCCTGTGCTATTTCAGCAAGGGAAGGAATGTCCATTTTTGCGGACGGTTGGGGAATGCCCCCAACATTAGAGCTATGGGATCTACCCTTCCTCCTTAAGGATTTAGGGTAACTGTGCCTTTTTGATATCACATCGACCCAGCCGCCCTCTTCTTCGTGCACCTGGAATGTGGCATCGATTGCTTGACTGACTACTTCAAGTGGCAATTCTTGGAATTCGGCCATATAAAGGCCAGAGCTTTGAGCTAACGATGCCATAGAAAGCTTTTCGGCTACCGATTTTTGCTTTGTTTCGGATCTCCGCTCAAGAGGCTCCTGCTTGGCTTTATCTTTTTTACTTAGACCCAAGATGGACTTGTGACTTCTTTACTGAGGTTCGCTCTTCAGACTTTGCTCAGCAGATGACTTGCAACCCTTTAAAGGGGTCTGGCCTTCTCGACTTAATTGTGTAGTAGGCTTAGGGCCTTCCTCTCGACGCTTGACACTTGAGATTTGCTTGACACTCGTTCCAAGTTCTTCTTGCCGAGACTCCCCCTTTTGGATGAAGGAAGTCTCTCTTCAAAGTTGGAGAGATTCTCGGGCTGCTTTTCGGGATGCTTGCTCCTCGTTGTTAGGAAGTGAGGCGGGCGGACCCTGATGTCGACTCCGAGAATTTGCTCTAGAGTGGCATTGTGGTAGGTCACGTACCAAGATTTCTTTCTCCCCCAAGAGGATCTCGAGTAGCCTTTGGGTTTCTTTCTTTGGAAAGGGAAGGGATTCTAAGTCCTGCCATGGCCGCCATTCGGGGTTCCCCGTGGTGGATTGCCCCGAACTAGAACCAACCTCCTGCATTTTCGGCATGGCTGGTGTACGGGAGGTTGATGCGTGTATAACATTTACTGAGAAAATTGGTCGGCCCTGTTGAGAAGGCCTTGAGGGTCCTTGGAGGGAGTCATCTATGTTTATTATCCAGCGAAAAATTAGGTCCTCCGCAATGTTTTTGAAAGCAGGGCAGTCGTAAATGACATGGCCCATGGCGCGGTGGTATAAGCAGTAGTTGTGTCGATGCCTCATAACAGTGCCAGGCTCATTGTCGGGTGTGGGGAGCTGTATCAACCCCTCCTTACAGCACATATGGAATATCTCCAAAGTTTTATATCGAGGAAAAGCGTACAACTTCGGTGGGACCTCATTGGCAGGTGAGTCTGCTACGTCATCAGACAACCACCCTCCAGATCTCAGCAACCTTCGAGGCTTTATCGTGTTTTCTAAATTACGGGTAGAGGCTGGGACGGAGGGCCCCGTTGAAGGAGCCGGGGTCAGTGCTGACAGGCAGTCATCAATTCGCTCCACAAGCTGAAGCAGATTCTGCTGATTGCGTCGTAGTTGTCGGACTTCCTTTTTGATTTTTCGGACCGTCTTCCGAATGGCTAAGCATTCAGACATCAGGAGGGGTATATCCCTTTGTGATGCTTCTTGTGGCCCAACAGGGAGGGTCAGTTGAAGCTCATTTGCCATAAACCTCACCTGGCACTTTCCTGGGACTTTATGAATAACATTTATGGAGAAATTTGATTTTTCCCGGGTGTGAGGTTGAGGCGGGCTTCCCATGTTGTAGTCTCGACTTAGGGTTTGTTGAGCAGCTTCCCGAAGATTTTTCCCCACTATGTTGCGTCCTTGGATATCAATTTCACCCCTCTGAATGAGGATTTCAATACAATCTTGTACCTCCTTACATTTCTTAGTTGGGTGAGATATTATGGCATGGTATTGACAATATTGAGGATGTCTTTTCTCAACCTCCGTGTATTTTGTCGGCGGGTCATGCACCATGATTCGACCCTCTTCTAGTAAGTGATCAAATATCTCCTCAGTATTTTCTTCAGAAAGGCACACTGATGTGAAGGTCTCCAACTTGGATACCACATGGTGGGTTTAGCCCGGCTGGGACCGGCTTCCTCTATTTCTGGCTCGGGGAATGTAAAAGCTGTGGCCCTATGACCCCCATTGGTTGAATGGTGGATTACATTGGCCGAACGTGCCAGCCGATCCCATGCATGGGGTTGCGGAGGATCCACCAAGTTGCCTTTGATTGTGATGAGTTGGTTTCGGATCATCTTCTCCGCCTCATCCTTGAAGACATAACAGTTTTCAGTGGTGTGGCCCAATATGTGATGATATACGTAATAACTGGGGTCATCGGACTTGTTAACGTCCTCCGGCTTTTTTGGGTCGGGAAGGGATATCAACTTATTTTTGAGACAAAGATTGAAGAGTCTCTTGGTATGCTCCTTCTTAAAGGAATAAGGCGTCTTCATACACTCAGACAATCTTGTCGGCGTCTTCCCTTCGGCCTTTTTACTGGAGGGGCTTGGGGTCGTAACTTCATCGGACCCATTGGTGGGGGAGTCAATGGCGTTGGCCTCCTTAGTCTCCTTCCTGACAACACTCCACTCCTTGGTATGTTTCCCTTTCGAGGGTGTGAATGTTGGATTATCCACAAAAAACATTTCTATTTTTGCGACGATCGAGTTTAACTGGTCGAATCCTTTGATATTTGCCCCAAGGAGCTTCTCGCTGACTTCCGCCGAGAGACCCCTTCGTCATATGGTTATTGCGTCATCTTGAGAGGGAGGATTGTCACGCCTCATACTGAAATCCTTCCAGCGTTTGATAAAATCAAGCGCAGTTTCTCCCCGCTTCTCCTTAAGTGAGCACAGCTCCGCGAGGGAAACTTTTCTCTCTGCTGCTTGGAATCGATCAATGAACTTCTTTTGCAGATCGGCCCAGTCAGCGACATAATTGGGCTTCAGCCTTGAGTACCATTGGAAGGCACTGCCCGTGAGAGATGTTGTAAAGTAGCGGAGGAGATATGACTCCTCTAGTGCAAGATCACACATGGCTGTTATATAGTAGGCCAAATGTTCGTGGGGAGATCCCAACCCATTGAACTTTTGTAATTTGGGCGCCTTCGGGTAATCCGACGGTAACTTCTTGAATTGATGATGGAGGGGATAAGACTTATGTAATTTGGGCGCCTTCGGGCAATCTGGCGGTAACTTCTTGAATTGATGATGGAGGGGATAAGGCACACTATACAAATCGACAGTAGATAGCTGTTGGCGTGGGAGCCAATAATTGTATAGCTGTCGGCTTAATACCAATAGTTAAAAGCTGTCAACTCAGGTGTTAATAATTAGAAAGCTGTCGGCTCAAATGTCGATGATTAGGGAGTCATCAAGTCAAATACCGATGATTAGGAAATTTGAACATTCTTGAACATTTTCAAACAGCTGTCGGTTTGGCCACCAAGGGCTAAGATGTTGGTTGAGGAGTCGTGGACCCCAAAGGCTTCGACACACCGCGATCAGCCTTGTTTATATCTGCTTCAGCTTCTGCCCCCAGAATAGGGTGCTGCATGTAGTCTAATTCATTTTTCTTCTCTTTTTTTTGCCATAATTCTGGAAGTTTGTGATATCCCTCAAGATGTGACATTCTTCGGCTGGCGTGGTGGGGCGGTGCTGACCGTCCTTTTAAGGATGGGCATCTAGTGAGGATGCAGCGGGTCCACTCTGTGCTCGCCTATATGCAGTTCGCCCTTCCGAATCAGGCTTTCAATGATATCTTTGGAGACATAACAATCCTCGATCGGGTGCCCCTTGCATTGGTGATAAGGGCAAGACTGAGGGTCATCTTTCCATCTAGCATCGCTCAACTTCTTGGGCTCCGGGAGGACAACCCTGCCACATGCACGGGCCCATTCGAATAGCATTTGAGTCTTCTCCTTAGGAAAGGAATAAGGCTTCATCATTTTGCCCCTCAACGAGGGCGCTTGTTCTGCAGGTTGAATGGGAGGAGCCCCAGCTGCTTCTTTTATTTTCTTTAGTTGTGGCTCGAAAGCTCCAGAGCTTGAGGTGCATGGTCCCTTTCGTGCTAGATACTTGCTGGCTGGTTTGTTCTCCCGGCCTGGGGTAGTAGTGGCTGGGTGATACTTTTCCAGGAAGACCTCGGCATCAGCTTCCAGCTCACTTAGCTATTCGAAGGTTTCGACTTTGATGTCCATCACCCTCTGCAGGATTTCATCTTTCAGATTTCTCTCACATCTCCGAATGATGTCTTCATAGTCTGGAGAGCCCCCATACCTTTCATGGGGGTCTCCCACTCTTCCTATGTAACCTAGGGACACCCCTCACCCTTTTTGCCTGGTCTCATATAATTTTGCCTCGGTGAATTCCCCCTTGGCCAGCTTTGTTTCAACTGTTTGCTTCTCACTTGGCTTATTTGTTGTCGCCGGGGTGGCCGGATCCAGGTGTGGGCTGGATAAGTTCAAGCCCATTTCCCCCATCTTCCTCTTCATTATTTCGAGCTCCTAGCGTAGCTCCATTACGAGAGTGGGCTCAAATTGGTGAGAGCTAGGGATACTGCACCCCGTCTCGAACTGAGGCAGGGCCGCCACTCCCTTGGATCCGCGATCGGACACGCTCGATCTTTGAGAACTTGATATTCTCGCCCCCACGGCCGCGTGCTAGGGAGTATGTCGGCATACTTCTTCATTGGGCAGCAAAGAATGCCCCCACTCCTCCCGGGGCCGATCGGCACGGTGGGAGGTGGAAGCCTCGGGTTGATTTAGCTGCGATGGCGCGAGATATATCTCTTCATTTTCTGCTTCTTCAGTCGTCCGACCTGGGTCGATTGACAACGTGTTGCAAGAGAAAGCGATGCTTCCCTTTTTGTCATTTGACTTTTTTCTTCTTCTTCCCCAGGCGGCTGATGCATTCCTCCACACCGGGTTGTCATGCAGCTGCCGATGTATGGATACCATGTTGATAGCCTTTTTAAAGTCAGGGAGCTCATGAGGGCATGGAGGATCCCTTCTGGATTCGCCCACCTGGAGCTCTCCTCCTTTAATTATACTCTCGACAATGTCTTTAAATACATAGCAGTCTTCAACGAAGTGCCCCAGCATTTGGTGATACGAGCAGAAGCGGGGGTCGTCTCTTCTTCTAAGATCACCCAGCCTCCTCGGCTCTAGCGGGCTGACCTTATTGTATTTAGTAGCCCATTCAAACAAAAGTCGGGTCTTTTCCTTAGGAAAGGAGTAAGGCTTCATCATTTTGGCCCGCAGGGGGGGGTAAAATTAAAATTTCATATTTAAATCTCAATTAGTCAATTATTATTGAAGTGTTTGGAGATATAATAGTAATAAGATTCTCTTAATAAATAGATCTTAACCCTAAATATTTAGTATCCTAAATGTATTACCAAATGATCACCTGATTCATAACCTTGGTGCCTCTTGAGTAGTACCCAAACTAGCACAGAATGAAAAATAAAATCCATTTTTTTTTCTTTATCTAGGATGAACTATAAATACCTATATATTCTCACTGTGGCTGCGCTATCCCCTCCCCAAATAAATACGTCCTCACCTTGATCATATCATACTTTGGAACAACCGTGCTAGAGGAAAGGAAAGGATCTCACCGCTAAGCCTAAGGCCATTTACTTTGGGAGTGTTGGATCAGATTACAACATGAGGCTCGTTGGAGAAGCATCATGATCATATATTGTGAAATTTTAAATTAATTTTGAAAAAAAAAAGTCTTCCTAGCTGCGGGTCTTCCACGGCCAGGCATGCATCGCCGTCACACTTTGGATACATATATTGGTTGCGTGTGGCTGGTCCAAACGCGTGCGTAGACTTGGAGACCTGTGGACAGCAGTGTGTTCCACAAATATGTGATATTACGATCCACAGGCTGTCTGCTAGCTACTTGGGGGTGGTCTTAATTTGGACGTACACATTAATTTGATGAAGGATGGCAACATGTTTTAAGTCTGCTAATTTAATAACTAATGTGATGCTCCAACGAATATTACTCGGACTTGGAAGGCGGTGTACATAATTAGTGATGGTCTCTAGATCAGTATAGTTACCTCCACTCATCGGGTGGTCCTCCGCGGCTAGAGATATGCATCTGTTTTGTCTTGATCTTGACACGGGAAGGAGAGATGGGATGGCATGTCGTCGATCCAACGTCACATCGACGTTCTTTCGTGTCCCAACTTTTAGTATAACATTTAATATTTTTTTTGAAAAAATCTCCACGTATAATTAGATTTATATGTCGTTGTCATATGATGTGACTTGGAGACTAATTAAATATGAAATCGAGTCAATTTTATTATTCATAGAGCGATAAATTTATATTTAATTGATCTTCACGTCACTGGATGACACACCAACTTAATTAGATATAAAGATTAAATAAATCTAAAAATATTAAATATTATATTAATTATACCGATAAATATAATTAGTGGAATGGGTGCACACAACGTTACCCTTAATTTGATAGTAGAGTTTGGATCGATCGGGTTCTTGGCCTCTCTAGCAGTAATCAGGAAACAACGGTTGGTGGGTGAGGGACAAAAAAAAAACCCATGCCAAACTTTTAAATAAAATTACAAGTCTCCTCGTCGGGTCTTCCACGGCAAGACCCCACTTTGTATAGATATCTCTCTCTCTCGACATATAGGATGGCCCCGTTGGGTTGTGACTCATCCAAAGGCGTCAGATTTAATTGACGTGTGAAATTGACTGCTATATATGGATTATTGGTTCCACATTGTGACAAGATATATTCACGTTATTTTCTTTGAATGTTGTCCATCATTTATTTGGGGACGTTGGAATATATTTTGATGAAGGATGGATGGTGACACCTCTTCTTCTTCTTTTTTTTTTGTTGGAAATCTTACTCTACGGGTCTCATTTTTCCATGTGGTCCACTGTTTACATGTAGGTCGTTGGAATTTTGACGAAGGATGGACGGTAACATGTTTTAGTTTGTCAATACGTGAGGCTTCTAATTTAAGTCCTTCTTAAGGCTCCACTATTGCTTGACTAGCACTATTAATGATGCATAATGATTTGCTATAATGATGCATAATGAGGTTCTTCTTAGATTCGACTCTCAAGAAAAATAGAGTCGGGACGGGTGAATTTATTTAGCTCACATTTAATTCTCAATAGATGCAATTTAAGATTTGTTAGTTTTGTGAGATAAAAAAGATGCCTGTGAGTTTGGCACCACTCGATTTAAACCGATCGAGATGTTTTACATTTTGTGTGAACGCGAGTACCACCACTGGGGCACCACAGCCATTGATCTTTACTACCAGACAGGGATAAAACATAATCAAGGCAACCAACTGGGCAGTAGTTCTGAACAATATCAATATGAGAGTGCAACGAATCAGAAAATGCCTGTTGGACAGAGCATCATTTATCAGCCATGGAGGACCAAACATGAGGGGGAAGAAAGCTGTAAAGAGGTGCAGCACCAGCCCATATATCCATCCAGAACCTGACATGGGGTGAGGAAGCCATGACCAATACCCGGTGATTCACAAAGACCAGTTGAGCGGCTTGCTACCATAGCCGGTGGTCTATAGCATTCATGAAGGGAAAACCAGCCTCAGAGTAATGCACATTGAACAAATGCTTGGCCCTCAAGAATCTGGCCCAGAGGGATAGAGTAGTGACAACAGCCCACAGCATCTTGGTTCTTAATGCAACCTGCATAAGCTGAAGATTAAGCACCCCCAAACCTCCATAATCAGTGGGCCGAGAGATAGTATCCCAGGAGATCCAATGCTTCTTCGACGACCCCTGATACGAGCCCCAAAAAAAGTTGGCAAGGAGTCTGTGGAATGATTTCATAACAGGGGCAGGTATAGTGAGAGCAGACATAGTGTTGATAGGAAGTGCCAAGAGGACATGTCGGATGAGAACAAGGCAGCCACCCATGGAGAGGAAGCTAGACTTCCATACTTGCAATTTCACAGCTGTCTTGGACATAATGTGGCAAAAGTAGGAAGACCTCTGCCATCCCGACTAAAGGGACATCCCAAGGTAAGTGATGGGCCACCTGCTGTTGGTGAATCTGGTGGTGATGAGGGACGGGTGCGTGCATGGAAAAGTCGACGGCGGCGTCTGGTGCGACCTTGTGAGTACAGCCTTATGGCACTACACTCCACGCAGGGAGGGGATCATGGGACTGGGAATTATTAATACAAAACTATCCTCACATAGGATGGGGGAACACGGGGAAGGGGAGATGGGCCTACTGCCCTATATCTGTCCTGCTGGACAGAACCGAGTTGATATGAGCGGTACGCAGGACACGAGGATCAGAACTAGACGCTGCTTACGCTCAGATGAGGATTGAGAAGTATAGAGGTGCTCCTGAAAGTCCAGTGTCATTCTGAGGTCGCAGGAGGGTAGGGCAGGCCGTGGAAGATGACCTATGCAAATCATCCTCACAGGGATAGTCTGTGCAGTCGGCGTGCAGAGGGCGGTGCGCTCTCCACCGGGCTCCGAAAGAGGCAAGACCAGTGGGGTCGGATGGCTGACAGGTAGATATATTTACTCTCAAAAAATGAACACCAACAGAGCACAAAGATGGGCGTGGTTGGCACTTTGGTGAGGCTCTAGTTTCTGGGTGAACATCTAGACACAGTCGGGTTATGCAAGGCAGCACGGGCAGCACCGAATGCAGAATGTGACGAAACCACCTGGAGTGGTTTAAGGACGTCGAGAGGTTCGACTCTGATGAAGAAGGCTTGGCCCAAAAACCAGAAGAGGAAGGTGTGGTGTGATCGTCAAGCCTGCTGCACACTCTGGGCGGACTGGTTCACACCAGCTTTGTGCAGTTGCAGGAGAATGGATGCCACGGGCTGTGCCAATGTCGGAATGGGGAAAGACCACCTCTGGAACGTCGAGAGCTTGGAGAAAAACAAACTCTCATAAGAGAGTTCAGGCTGAATCACTCTGTAGAAGTCGATGCAGTCTCTGCCAAATGGTTCTCAGATTCTGGCTTGAATCTGGTGCAGCCGCACAAGAATGGGAGACGCAATCAGTGTCGAGGTCAGAACAGGGCAGGACCACTTCTGGAGCGAAGACGACTCGAGGCAGTATGACTTCTCTAAAGAGTTTTTGCACCGGTTAATGCCGTATGGGGTCATGGTGGGCTCTGTAAACCGGCCTCAGGATCTTTCCTGAATCCACGGGTAGCCGAGCCGAGGAAGCTTCAACGCGTGGCCGATGATGACGATGTGGTGGCCTCCGGGTGGCTGTGGATGAACCTGAGAGATGGGGGATGTGGGGGATCAAATCTTTTTCTCTTTTTCTTATTCTTCTTCTTCCTTCTTCTTCTTCCTCCCACCGTGAGCGCCCCCTTCCTCTCTCCCTTCGACCAGCGATGACTGCGGTGAGCTCCCTCCGGCTGCAGACGACACGAGATGACGGCGCGGCGGCGGCGGGGACGGCGTGGTGATCGAGGCGGCATAAAGATCGTGGGGTTTCGTGGAAGGAACGAGGGTTTTCAAAGCGTTCTTCGTGATTTCGGCATCGATTCAGCGGAGCATTCGCTCCATTGAGGTAGGGTGACGCTCCCTAGCTCCCCGCGTTTCATTTCCGTGGTTCTAGCCCATCGTGAGGCTGAGAGGGGTGTTTTTGAGCGGGTTAGGGTAAAACCATGATTTGGGGAGTGATCGCCCGATCTAGCGATTCACCGCATTTTGGGCTGATCCGAGGCCGTAGAATCATGCCTAGGGCTATTGGGGAGCTTCCCCCTTGATTTTTCCCTCTCCCGTGGAGGTATTGGGGCGTGGTCGACGTTTTTAGGCTTAGTTCGTCGTTTCGCCATCGGGACGATATAGCGGTCGTCCTAGTGGCCGTTATGTGCATAACGCGCCCAGGTAGGGGCATTATGTTTCATGTGATTTGAGTCTGGTCTTCGTGGGTTTAATGGTCCCACGACTGACTGCTATTTCAGACATAATGCCCCGGTGTTGGTGCGTTATGGGTTTCCGACCGTTGATTTCCGACCGTTGGGGGTCCTGGTCACATAACGCACCTAGGGAGGTCCGTTATGTTCAATGACATCCCAGGGAAGGTGCGTTATGCTTAACGCCCTTGCCTTCCACTTAACGCACCGGAGATGGTCCGTTAAGGTCTATAACGCGCCTAGAGGACTGCGTTATAGTCTGTTTTCACCCCGTGACATAACGCACCATGACTGGTCCGTTATGTACATAACGCCCCTAGAGGAGTGCGTTATGTTCCCTTCCGTGACTTGGGGCTTGACGCACCTGTATTGGTCCGTTAAGCACTATATCGCCCCTGGGTTGGCGTGTTATAGTCTGGTTTCCACTGGCAGTGACGGACGGCTAGGTTGGACCGTCTATTCTCCCATGCGCAGCTGCGGTTCGGCCGTGCATCCTTGAGTGGCCAATGATGGACCGTTCATCGTCTGAGGCCTAGCCAGTGGTTTCTTCCTTGCCGATTCGAGTCCCGGGTGAGTAGACCTCGATCCACGTGTTGACCTGTAGTTTGACTGATGCTAGGCATCGTGTGGGGACCAGGTGTAGGGGGTCGTGGGGGTCCTAGGATGTGGCATCTTCGGCTTACGTCATCATGAATCGGTGTTGCATGAAGAGCGATTCTTGTACTCGTTTACTTTCGGAGTTGATTTCCGTGACTTGAGAGTCTACCTTCCAGTGACCTGTCCACTAGTCGTAGCTTCCTGCACACGTGGGTGCAGACCCACCCAGGAGTGGTGGAGAGCTTGACCTGAGTTAGATGATTTTTAGGCTGGTCTCTGTGGGCCCTTTGCCTTTGCCACCAGAGTCCGGTGGGGGGGAAAATCAGCTAGAGGACCAGACCTAGAGCAGATGGCATGTGTGTGCACACGTAGTTGGGGGCTTTGGACACGCGCTGACGAGCGTGACCCTAGCTAGTCCTTGTTGTGATACTTGTGCATGTCTGAGTCTCACGCCCAAGGCACTGTAGCTAGACACTTGTGACGCGGTGTAAGACGTTAGGGGACACATCCGGTCATTCTTCTAGTGCGTAGTGCTCCTATCTCCTTGTAATTTCAGACTCGAGTTTGCTCGACCGAGGTTCAGTAGTACGGTTCTGTCAGAGTAGGCAGTCTTCTCGCTTACTCCTGGCATATCGTTGCTCCTACCGTGCTTCCGTTAGCTAGAGTAGCTTTACTGCTTTGTAGGGTTAGTTTTACTCCTGTAGCACTGGGTTTTCCCATGTGAGGTAGGGGTTCGCGGGATCTCTACTGAGCCTTTATTTTGGAGGCTCATCCCCTGCGCGTTTTCACCGTGTTTTAGGTGAGGCTCCCCTCTCTCTTTGTCAGTCTAGTCATTAGTCCAAAAGTCAGAGACTTATTGTAAATTGTGAGTTCCCTATAAATAGGACCACATTTCTTCCATTTGAAGCTAATGAAAAACTTGAGAGAAAATTTAAATTCCAATTTTAATTCCCAAGGGTGAGAAACCCATTTCCCCCCCTCTCTCTCTCTCTCGGGGGCGACCCCCATTCTCTCTCTTAGGCAAAATTCCCTCTCTCTCCTCTCTCCTTTGTCCACCTCAGCTCTACCTCATCCACCCTTTAACCTCCCAATGCCTCATTAACTCTTCCACTTAATTCCTCCCTCTCCCAAGGCACATCTTGACACTCCCCATACACCTCCTCCTTCTCCCAAGGCAGAACACCTCTCCCCAAGCACCCCTTCCCTTCCCCAACACACCCTTTCCCCTCCCCTAGGCTAGCAATAATCACTCTCCATTAAACCAAATTCAAACGATCTCCTTCCACCCCCCTTTGCCAACCTGCGCCCCACCCTCTCCTCCCCTCCACCTCTGGCCACAGCCCTCTCTCTCCCACCCCCAGCTTCTACTCCAGTAGCTTCCACACACCTCCCTCACTCTGGTTCATCCTCCCCTGACCCCTCTCTCAGCCAGGCAGCACCCCAGCTCTATCTCCCCCCATTTTACCCTCTATCTTTCCCCATTAGCACCTCCACCCACCTCCACATCTAGAATAGGTTTGTAGTAGTAGAGTACCATGAAGTTGTAGAGGCTGCCACGTCTTCATCCCACATCTTCTGGTGGTGTGTCATACACTTCTGGAAAGTTCTTCAAAGCGGCTTCGCAGGCGAGGTGGTCTCGCATCCATCCGAGCTTTGAGCAACCCGGGAGAGCCATTCTTCCTCGACTGCGTAAAATTACTTTGGCAGGGAACCTGAGACCAAGAGAAGAAGCTACCATGGCTTGATTTTTAGTTGAGATCTTCTCCTCCAAGTCCTCAACCAGCACTAACAAGAAGGGTGCCATTCAAACTCCAGAGCAGTGTGTCCCAGAATTTCTCCCTAGAGTGCGTAGGTTAGTCCAGCAGAGCCAGCTTTGGACCACCCTCCACCTCTCTCTACCTCATCCTCTGCTCCGATCTCCTCTGGGGGCATTGTCAGATTTTGCTTGAAGAGGACTCGCCCACAAATGCAACGACACCAACCTCGCTTCCATCGGACCTCTGGAGAGTTTGTGGTAGCATTTTTCTCAGACCCCTGTGGTTCTGAGTACTGCGCACCTAGTCTCTAGCTGCAGACCAGAGCCCAAGTGCGGGAGCTCCCACATCCAGTCGGTTGGGTCCCGTAGGGGAGGAACACGGTTCTAGAGGGGGGGTGAATAGAACCTAGTACTAAAAATATGTCCAATTAAAAACTCAAACAACCTCACAGCGGAAATTACGAGATTGATAAGGACGAGAAATTTAAGCTAAACAGGTTAACTAAATTCTCTCAAACTCACACACGATCACACACGATTACACAAATAGATATATCAAGTAGACCACACAATCCTACAGAGCAAACCACAAGACACAGGATTTTTAAGGTGGTTTGGGACCACGACAGGCTCCCTACGTCCACCCCTCACCAAACCCAATGAGGCTTCACTCGGGAATAAATTCCCAAACGGCGACGACGCTCCAAACACACACGGGACGATGCCCACACACGCACACGGGGATAAATCCCCAACAAAGAGACGACGCTCCAAACACACATGGGACGACGCCCACACACATACACAAGGATAAATCCCCAACACGGAGACGACACTCCCACACGATCCGACCACGGATCAAACACAAACACACAAATCGCAACAACCGCGGCACACTAAACTACATGACCGTATACAAACGGTCACACACACGAATATCTCTAATGTTCAAAAGATAAACATAAATGATCAAATCATGCCCAACCCAAGATAGAGAACATGAAGCACATCCCAAAGAAGATGGAAAGCATATAGAAATTATCCCCCTTGAACTCCAATAGCCGGATGCCTCTTCAGCAAGGGTGGTTCGCCGTCCAGGCTTCCTTGTATAATCGGTGCCGAGATCTAGTGCCTTCGTCTGTTCGGGAGGAATTTCGGCGATGTTCCCCTTCCATGCTCCTTGAAAGGGTCATGGAGGGAGGCATCTTCCTGACCCAGCTGGGAGCTGAGATCACTGACTTTGTGGCGCGGTTGGTGAATGAGGGGAGAGCTCAGTCCCAAGTTCGCGCTGAGTCCGACCGTAGGATCAGTCGGTTGACGTCTAATCTCGAGGTGCTTCGGCAGGAGGTGGCTTCACTCCGGGCGCATGATTGGGCGAGCCGGGAGGATGCTCGATTACAGGCCGAGCAATTGTCCCAAGCTCGGTACATGGCCGAGCTTAAAGGCAAACTGCTGGAGGAGGAGCGTCGGGCTTACATAGAGCGCTCGGAACCGTGGGCGGCCGAGCGAGAGGAGCTCGAGGGCAGGGTCCGAGAGACCGAGCGGGCCAAGGAGGAGGCCGAGGCGGCGCGGGCCGAAGCCGAGGCAAGGCTGACCGAGGCCAGGGCAGGGTTGGCCGAGGTTGAAGCGAAGCTGGTCGTGGCCGGCACGAGGGTGGCCGAGCTTGAGGAGAAGGTAGCAGGAGCCGGGGCAGAGGCGGTCGAGCAATATCGGAGCTCGGAGGATTACCAGGAAGCCCTGAAGCAGGCCGCCTTCGCGTGTTATGAGCCGGGCTACCTACGAGGGCTGTGGAAGGGTTTTGCCCAAGGCTTCAGGCGGGCAGCTAGTTTGGCTCTGGAACAAGTCCTCAACGAGCTCATCTTCTCTCCCAGGCAGTGCTACGATTCTGATGAGGATGGTTCGGACTCTCCCTCGTCAACGTCAAGCGATGGACAGCGGAGCGAAGGTGCTTCTGTCTCAGTGGAGGAGAGATCGCCAACTCAGGGTGCCTCGGGAGGGCGCGTGGACGGGGCAGTTCCCATACAAATGGGGTCAGTGCTCGGGACGGCCGTCACCGAAGGTACTGGGGGCAAATCCCTGAGCACTGAGGGTCCTCTGCCTGCTGAGCTTCAAGAGAGGCCACGAACTTCCAGAGTTCCCCCATTTTCATAGATTAGGAAATTTGTACTTGTCGTGTTATTTCCTCTTTCTTTTTTGTAATTTCTCTCTGGACTTAGCAATGTAATGATTTTCTTTCCATATAATGGGAGTAGTATTCAACATGCAATTGACTGCACGTTATGGCCTTTGATCGAATAGGATTTACCGTATCCGCAGTTGCCAGAGAATCGGAGATCTTGTACGATTCGTAGCCGAAAAATTAGGCTTGCGTGTCAATTGGGTGCAGAGTTGACATCTTTTCATCCTTCTGCGCTTTAAATGACTTGCCGTTTTCACATATTTCCACGGGGGTTTGTGAGGGAGGTAGTGTGATTGCTTCTGGGGAAGTATGTCTGCTTCTTGCGTCTTTTCGAGGGGAGATTCAATTAAGGCAAGGGTCTCTCCCTTCGGCCTATAAAAGGTCCCGAAGGGCGTCTCCTCCTCTTCACGCTGCTTGAGGCTTCCTTTACAATCTCTTGCTTCATCCTCGTTCCTGCGAAGCGGCCGTCTCCTTCCTCTGCAATCGTCTTCCGGGGAAGCATGGAGGATGACTCTGAAGATGAAGACTTTGGCAGTTGCTGGGGCGTTCATGCTACTTCGGCGTAGAAGAACGGTTGGCGATGGGGCGGTCGGTGTGTAAGGACAGAGGGCGCGTGGCGACTGGCTCCCTCCCATCTTCAGGACCGCCGCCATGCTCGGAGGATGGCTAGCCGCTGCTGCACAGGGACACGGTGCGGAAGGTACTATTCGACGGAATCCAAACCCACCTGTTCGGATGGTGTCGGGCACCGAGAAGTGCTTTGTTCTCCCTCGAGCATCTCCCCACTACCATCCTCAAGGGAGTGTTTCTTTCTTTCTCTCTCTTCTTTTACTATCCACTTTTTTATTCTCGCTCGCACCACTTAGAGGGTGCTTGCTTTCTGTTCGAACTTTCGGAGTAGACAAAGTCAAAAAATCTCTGTAAAAATCGATTTCTGTTCTGTCCTATGCAGTCTAGATCCGATCTCCCTCCACCATAAAATCCATTCCACCTCATAAACCACATCAGAAAAATCTCAAAATGTTTGTGTGTCATCCTCACATCCCCCTCTCTCACCCATAAAATTCTCAGCTCCCAGATCCATCGTCTTCCCCCAGTCAAACTAAGTTCTCAGGTAGATCCCAATCTGCCTAGTCTGTTCTAAGCCAGAGAAGTCCGCCTGTTCTAGATTCAGCCACGGTAAATACAGAGGCAAAAAAATTCCTGTAATTATAGGTGTTCGTATATCTTTGAAGGAGATTCGCAACGGCACCAGTCTTGCGTCGATCCGACATCGGGTCTGATCGCAGCAATTATTTTTGTCGAGTCGCGCAGTTCTGAAACTGCAGAACAGGTCCGTGGATAGCAAGCAACATCGTCCAATAGTCTGGACGCCTTGCCTTCCACAAGGCAAACCAGCACGTCTCCCTCCTAGGGATTGTCCCTCCAGGAGTCCCCTTCGTAGCGGTACCACTCTCAGCCCGATCGGCCCTCCGACCAGAACGTGGACCCCAAGTTTGTCGGCATGCACTACCACCGGAGCTGCCCAAAACGCTACCCGTCAACCCGAGCCCGCTACTCCTGGGTCCCACGTGTAGCCCTTTGCCTCCCTACGTGGAGTGGGCAATAAAATCATTTCTATAACTATTGGTTATTTGCTGTACTGGGAGTACGAGTCTCGACCGGGGTCGTCTTCCCCACGCCCGGAGCGTGGAGATATCGTGTCCGCTCCCCACTTTGGCATTTACTTTCCTCGTATACATTCATATGCCGCTACATGAGAGAGTGATAGGATAATCTAGCTCGTTATATTTTTTATCATCGCTATGAGAGAGTGCATATGACCCATTCCGTGACCCGATCCGGGCATGAAGGAGAGTAGACCACCCCAGACTCATTGCCGGTTTCTCAACCGCGCACATCCGCACGCTTCTCTCGCTAGGGAAGAGTCACGAGCTAGAGTCCTAGGTTCGCATCCAAATTGGTCTCGAGTTCATATCGTCATCCCGCATCAAATTGGTATCAGAGACAGGTTGAGTCTAGGGTAGTCGTTGTTAAAAAAAAAGTCTTAAGTCTAAGGTCGTCTTGTCTTAGTTTGCATTTCATCCCAATACATAGTATATCAAAAGGCGTTACTAGAACGATAGGTTACGCCTATTGGGAAGGTAGCCCACTTGCGTGAGAGGATCTTCGGATCCCCATCTCCGCCACCTACCGGACATTGGTTAAGTCTAGGTTTCTCAATTTGCATTAGTTAGTGCATTCCAACTTTTTGTGTCATTCTATGCCCACCCGGTGAGGTACCTAATACTATCGCCTCACGTCTATGGCAAACCCACGGGATGCCACCTCGGGAGACTTTCACTCCTTGCATGAGGCGATTGTTATCCCTAGGTTTTCGTATGGACAAGAAGGGGGGGTTGAATTGTCCCCTTAAACGAGTTGACAGATTTTAAACTAATATGTAAAATTAAAGAGATTGATGAAAATAAGCTAAATGGAAATAACTCTAGTTCACTCAATCTCTCCGATCACACTCGATTATGTTGGAAAAGATAATTCGCAAGCAAGCAACCACAGGACACAGGAATTTAAGATGGTTCGGGACCACGACGGGCTCCCTACGCCCACCCCTCACCAAACCGGTGAGGCTTCACTTGCTTCACAATGAAGCACATGTAGAAGATCTCAAACACACACGGAGACATGATCTCCAACACGATCTGACCACAGATCAAAACACACACACACACGCTGCTACAATCGCAGCACAATAGACCACAACCGTGCGTAGACGGTTCAACACACACAGAGTTCAAGTTCTGAAAATAAGGATATGATCAATACAAGCTCATAGACCAGAAGTGAATAACTGAAATAGATGTAAACAAAGTGTAGAAATAAATCCCCATATGTAGAGAGAGCTGTAGATGGTATTCTTCGATCCTCGGGGAGATAGGCTTCAGCAGCGACTAAATCTCCCATGACATTCACATAGTAGGCAATGTGCTCCCTAGGAGACCCTTGCCTGTTGAATTTCTCAAATTTCGGTGGCTTGGTGATGCCAACCGACAGCTTCTTCGCGGCATAATGAACCGGGTAGGGTATTCGGTAGATATCAAAGGGGGTTTGATCACCATCGCCCCTCTCTGTCAGCTTCATATCAATCATTTGTTCCAGCATCAATCGGCTAACCGCCGCCGGGTCGACCGGGCTCGGATAAAAGTGAGCAGGCTGTGCCCTTGGCGTAGTTAGCACCGCCGCCTGTGGGGCCATAGGAGACCCTTGGGGAGGCAAAATCGACAGCGGGGCCAGTGCTGTATACTATGCTTGTTGTAGGGGCAAGCCCCCGGTATAGCCGGGTATCGGCGAAGGTGTTGCTCCTTGCAGAGGTGCTTCTGAAGATTACCCGTTGCCCCCTAGCGCTTCGAGCAAAACCTCGGTCTGCCCAGATGTCGAGGGTTGTGCATTCCTCTCGTTCAGTTGCCTCTTCAATAGCTCAATCTCCCGCTGTAATTGTTGTATCATGTGTAGCATTGTGGGGTCGTTCGTGGGGAGGTTAGGAGTGCCCCCTGCTTCTTCGGGCTGCGCGTCCTCCGATGATGTGGAGGGCCCGCCGCTAGTGCCTCCAGTGGTAATAACATTGGCCACCAGGGCCATAGAAGGCTCTTCATGGGAAGTCTCTTCAGTGCCTATCCGGGCTATCTCGCCCGCCGCTCTTCCTCTTCTGGTGAGAGGACCGGGTCTGGCGGCGAGTCTGGCCACCTCCTCGGGGTCGGTGGGTAAGGCCCCATACTGACCAAAGACTCCTGCCATGTTGCAGGTGAAAACTCTCCAATTCCTGTTTCTTCTCGCCATCCTTCTTGACGGCTTGTTCGGGAACACCAATCTGTCGAAGATCGACCGTCGGGGCTCCGCTTCCTCCCGCGAAGGGGACTGACTAGCTCCTCAGAGTGGTTCCTCGATTCTGCGTCGGGCACAGGTCGAGTCTCTTCTTCTTCTTGGAATGCGGAGGCCACTGTCCCCAGTAGTCTCTGAAGACTCAAAGGAGTGCTCCCCGGGCCTCGGAGGTAGTTCCTTATGGCTTGCTCAATCCCTTCCCACTCCTGGTCTGGGAGAGAAACCGGCGGCCGCGCGCTGACAGCAGCGGGGATGTCAACTGTGGGCCCTGGGCGGGCGGTTTGGTGTCGGCGCCTGCGGTGCTAGCGGCGGGAATATTCTGGCAGTGCCGGGGTAGAAAATGCTGACTGGTAGACTGGGGTCGCCACTTCGACCCTTTCATCTCATTGGGCCCTTCTTGGGCGGATGCAGCTGGGCCCTGCTTGGGCGGGTGTAGTGGTCTGGGCTTCCTTGGGAATCCAGACTTGTTTGAGCTTAGCCGGCTTGTGAATCGGCGTGTTCTTCGGTGCTGCAGCCAGGACGGTGGGCATCACCTTATCTTTCATCTTCTCTAGCCCCTGGAAGGCGTTGCGGACTGGAACAGTCGGTACAATGCGGTCTGGGATTACTTCAGACCTCTGCCCATCAAGGTGGACTCGGACACTCCCGATGGTCATGGATTTCCTGGAGCTGGAGATTCGGCGCCCCGGCGTAGCGCCAGCATTATTCCTTTGGAGCCTCCTCCGGTGAGATGTCGATCCCTGGTGAGGTGGACTGGCAGCCTGGTGCATGTGATGCACGTTGCAGCTCAACGTCTTGGCTGGGATGCCGTTGTTGTTCTTGGCTGGAGCTCGGCCAGCAACAGCTTCAGTGGCTCCCTGGATGGGAGCGTTCGGACGCTTCCACGTCCAATATGTTGACGAAGGCTATCCCAAGGAAGTTGGGGAAGCTGACCACGGGAGGGAAGCTCCTGAAGCTGAGGGGGACAGCGAGGTAGCCACCCTTGACGTGGCTCTCGACGGGCTGGGAACCGAAGGTGGTCACCATCCTCGGTGTCAAAGTGTGATTTTCCTGTAGTTGCAAAAAAAATAGTGTTGTACCTTGCATGAAGAGTCTTTGCACTTCTTCGTAGGTGAGTCGGTGCAATTCTTGCACATTGCATATACACTCTCAGTGCATTTCATGCATCTCGCACACGCATAATTGGTGTACTTCCACTGTGAAAGTAAATCAAGTCTGTGCATCTGTTAAGTGTGTGGAACTTGAATCTGTGCAATCATGACCGTATGTCTCAGATAACTACGTGCACATCTGTTTACACGATACATTGAGTCTGTGCACTTGTTATTCAAAGCTATATTAACTCTGTGCACCTTTTTATAGCAGTCCTGAAATGATAATAAGGCTGACATTGTGATAGGTGATTTTTTGTGAAGCTTAATAATGGCACGTGATCTAAGGTTGTAGGAGGTGTCAAGATCGTGACATGTGGAAAGCAGTTTAGTTAGGATGCTACCACGTGGCTAAGGTATTTGGGCAGAAATCGTGTAGAGCACATGCCCTAATATCTACTTCTACATATAAATAAGAAGATTCTCCTTCAAGAAGGAAAGGATCGTGAAAAAGAGATTTCAAGCATAGAGAAAGAAAAAGCCTGCACAATCCAGTAGCAAGAAGAGAGTGAGAGCAAATCTAAAAGAAGAATTTCAAGAGAGCTCGAAGAGAAGTTGTTATTGTGCTAATTGTAGATCTGATATCTTTAGTGTCCTTCAGATCAGATCCGAGACACTCTGCTCCTGCGTGAGCAGTTCAAGTTAGTTTTATTGACAGCTTTTTGTTGCTGAATTTCGTTTGTTGTTTTTTTCTTTTCATCGTCTTTCAAGTTGTTTGTCAGCAGTGGTTTGATTTTTACCACGCATACGAGAGACAATGTCCGAGCTTCCCATTTTCCATCCCCTACACTAGATATCTGGACTACCTTCCCATCACCCGGCTCCTAATCCTCTTGCACTTTCGTGCCCGAGGGCAAGTCTTCTCCAATTGGAGACGGTTGATGAGGGTGGAGACTTATGGCATCAAGTTGTGGGTCAATCTATCATTACACTTAGTATATGCAGACGGTGTCTGACATTCTTACCGAGTCTCCCTTAGTCGGTCTAGGGTCATGTGTATCTTTGTCTTGATTCTTTTTGTCGGTCTTTGTCGAGTGTTGTCGATTTCATAGTAAGTCAATATGTGTCGAGTCGAGTCATTTCATGCAAGCTCAAGTACCCTTCTCTTTCTAGTATGAGGCCAATTGGATCATATGCATATGTTGTATGCCTGCTAGCAGACTATGGGTTTAGCTCCTCCTCAGCATACCAGGTCTAATCACCTACGGGACCCAGCAGTGAGCCCTAGTGAGTTTTGAGCCGCCTCTATCCCTTGCGAGTGACACCACCCCCGAGCGTCCACTTCTAGCCTGGTTACCGCAGCAGCATGAGAAGATAGAGCATATACTGGGCGAGTAGGTACTGATTACCTGGGGTAGGGTGTACCGACGTTCTCTGGTTTGATGGAGGGATGACCCATGTCCAGTGGCATCGGGTTCTATTGGAGCGATAGCACGCCCCTCTTACTCGATGGGGTCGAGTACTTCCCACTCGGGGAGAATTGATGGGAATCGACTCTAGACATTATTATTATTATTTACCTTTATGTCCTTTAGGTTTGCATTTATGTCCTTGCATAAGTATGTGTACAATTATAAGGCTTTGTAAGCCAAGTTGTCAATCCCTAGAAGTCCTTGAATTTTTATGCAAAAAGCCAGTAGGTCCAGTAGGGGCCCTCCACCCTCTTCCCCATTAGACCACCTATGTCCTATGGCCCATGTGGGACCAGTCAACATCTTAGGTGGACATCTTTTCCTTCATGGAGAAGGCAAGGAGACAAGTGTATAAAAATGTCTACATTTCTTTCCCCATCTCAAGGGGATGTCCCCCATTAAATAATACCTTATTAATTTTTATTTTGTGGGTCAAAAAACACATGGGGAGAATGTAGTCCCTTCCCCACCCCAGCCCTAGATCCAATGGTGGAGATGTATTTGGACATGGGCCTATTTAAGCTTGTATTTTGGCCTCACGGCGGTCCGAACCCATGTGTGAGTGTGGAGCGCTCGAGGGCTAGCCTTCAAGAGCGACCACGACTCACAGGCGATGAATCTTCTAAGAGGAACAAGTGTTTGCCACAAAGGGCCATGAATGTTCATCTGTCGGCGGACTCCTTCGAAGGCCGTGCTATGGAGAAGCAAGCTTCGAAGGGTCTTGGATGAGGAGGAGGAGAGAAGAAGAAGGAACAAGGATCAAAATCGAGAGCATTGAATTTGCAAAATGACCCTTCTTTTTATTCATCCACACAAATGGGGGAAGGAGATACATGGGGATTTTATCCCAAAGGAAAGGGAAAATACATTGAGGGGGGGAAGAGGAAGGAGATACGCCGGTGGGGGAGAGGGAATGGAGCACTAGCTCCTCCCCCCTCCGAACTCACCTTCCGTCTCTCTCACACACACTCTCTTTTTCTTTCTTCTTCACCTTGCCGGTGTGGGGACGGGGCCTCTTCTCTCTTTTCCTTCTTCCCTTCTCTGCACACAGCCTAGAGGGAGCCAGCCTCGGAGCTCCATCCAAGGGGCTTGCTCTGTCAAACATGCAGAGTATATATAACATGGGTTGCCTTTTCCTTCTCGAACAGAAGAAAACTCCCGCCACTCATCTCGTTTGCCGGATGCCACGATGTCGTCCGTTGATTTGCATAGTACAGTGGCATTCGTCCGAGGACGGGATGTTTGTGAATTTGCTAGGATATCTTCTACTGCTTCCACTGTCGATGCACGCCTTTGTCGTTGATGGCACTGCGCTGTCGAATGAAGGAGGAGACACGTCTTCAGAGCATTGAATGCTCTCTGTGAAAATAGGGTGTCGGAGTATGGAGGGGATGGCATGGGGTTGAATCGGCGCGGTCACTATTCCCCCACACTGGTTTAAACCCATATGAAATTAGCGCGCCAGATTGAGTTATCAAAATGTGCACGCCATATTAACTATGCAAATGGAGCGCGCCATATTAAGACAACCAAGGTAGTGCGCCAGTTTGGTATTTCTTGCAAAAGGTGGCACCAGTTTAAGGCAACAGCAAGGGGGCGCGCCGTATAAACAAAAGAAAGGGGAGGCACGCCGGTTTAAGGCATGCCATTTTAAGGCCTTGCCACGTCGTTTTAAGCATCGATGGATTCCTTTCGAAGTCACGACCATTTATTCTGCTTGAGGGGCTTCCTTATCGGGTGGCAGGCTACCAAGTGAGCTCTCGTCCTAGTCGGGCGAGGTATGAGGTTAATTCATCATTTTCATCTTTGGCTTCCTCTCGAGTCTCGAGACGTGCATGCCGTATGATCATCATCATCATTTTTTGACGTCTACAATCCTTCATCCTCCCACCTTCCTCACCGAGCTTGTGACCCTGGCCCTACGTCATGTCGAGTGCGAAGAAGTCCTCACTGCCTACCGCAACACACTGGGCCCAGGTCGGGAGGGGGGCAAGAAGCGACAGTCCGAGCAAGGCTCAGGACAAGGGAAGAGGCGGAACCAAGATGGGGACCACAAAGAGCCCTCTCAGAGGTATGAGTGGTACACCCCCCTTACCGCCCCGATCTATGAGATTTATGAAGATATCAAGGACTCGGGCCTTCTTCGCCAAACTGAGCCCATGAAGGCAAAGCACCGCAACTGCCAAAAGCACTGTCTGTTCCACAATGACCATGGACACCAAACATGCGATTGTCATCAACTACAAGATGAGATCGAGCGCCTCGTCTGCCAAGGGCATTTATCCTGGTATGTGTCCGAGCACAAGAAAGACGTTGTCACCCCCGAGGAGATCGATAATATCCCCCATGAGGTCCACATCAATGTGATTGCTGGTGGTGCAACATCAGGAGGAGACAGCAGTCGAGGAAGGAAGCATCACATCGAGCGGGCGAGCTGGGCCTCCGAGCCCCCCAAGGCCCCGCAGGCGAGCAAACAACAGGCCTTGGTGTTCTCTGACCAAGACCTGGAAGGGTTAACAACCCCGCACGATGACACCCTAGTTGTATCAGCCCCCCCATTGCTGTCCACGGTCGGGGCCGCAGTGCTGCCTTCAAAGCCGAGGGCGAACTGAATGTCCTGCGTCTTGGCGGTGTAAAGCTCATGCAACCGGATATGGCTGGCGTCCTGCGGATCGAAGTTGATCCCGAAGGTCATCGCGCCGGGAGTGGCAAGACCGGGGATGTAAGTCCGGGCAGATGCTTCCAGGCAGGTCGTTTCAACTTGGTCGATAGGAGCGGTGAGACCGCCAACGGAGGTGACGCAGATAACGCGGACAACAGTGTCCGTATCCGGGTCGATGTAGAACAGGTGAGTGCCTTGGGTCTTGCGTGCCATTGTGTTTTGTTCCATCTAGAGGGATGCGTCGCCTCGCGGCGATGCGGAACGGCCGTCACCACGACGGTCGGCTTCCGGTCTGTACAAACCGAAATTGGTTAACGCGGAGTCCAGAACTCCACGTCGAAACTTGATCGAGATAGCCCTGTCGGCTCGTCTATTTCCTCGCCCCTGAATCCGGTGACGTGACCGGCCAACTCAAAGGCGTGCTGCAACTTGTCGGCGATCTCGCGTGCGGCCTTGTCCGTGGCTGCGTAGGCGTCCACCTGGACCCCTTGAAAATCCGTATCCGGACGATCGCCCAAATAGTTCTCAGGCGACCCGTAGGCGAACTGCCATACGGCGTAGGGAACCTTGTAGAACGCCGTCCCCGGCTGCGGCGCTAGGCCGAACTGGTAAACGCGCAACGGGCCGCTTCCGGTCTTGAGCGCAGCCACGACAGCGGAGTCAGCGGCAGCGAGTGCAAAGACGGGAGGGTTCATTTTATTTCGTCCAATAAAAAAGCCCCGTTAGGGGCTTTGGTTTAAGCGGCGAGCTGGTCGGGCATCTTGGCGGACTTCTTGAGGTTGTCCGCTGCCCATAAGGGTTGTAGGTTGGTGTAATGGCATAAGGCCATTAGTTCATCTATCGTCGTGGCAGATGCGAGCGGTATTTTGTGATCCATGTGCCACTCGCCGCGATTGTGCCAACCCATCCCCTCAGTGAATCCTGACTCTATGTGCTGCGCGAGGGTATTGAAATCGCACCCAATCATTTCAAAGGCTTTAGACGTTTTCCTGTATCCCTGATTCCGAAACGCCAGAGACACTCGGCTTCTTGCCATCTCTCGGAGCCAGAACAGATGATCGGATTTAAGCCTCTCTCTTTTCCACCCTCTCCGGTACGATTGGCGCTCTTCCCTGTTGGCTGCCTGATAGATGCGCTGCTTTTCGTTCAGGGACTTCCTGTTTGCAGCCTTATATTCAATATTCCTTTCCCGAATCTTTTCCCTGTTGGCATCCCTGTATTCCTTGAAGTATTTTTTCTTTTCTTCAAGGTTGTTCCAATACGCCGCTCTCGCCTTGGCGTTGTATTCGTCGAGCTTCTTCAGCCTAGCCTTTTTCTTGGCTTCGGATACAAGCTCAGGATTCTTCTTTCTGTACTCAGCCATTCTGGCTAGCGCAGCGGGCCTGTTCCTTAAATAGGACTCCCTTTTTCTCACCGCCTTGCAAGGCTTGCACCAATCGGAGAATCCATCGGCACGGCTTGATTGCTTATGGAAATCCAAATGCGGCTTCTCTTCTCCGCAAATACTGCATCGTTTCATAACGTCGCCTCACGTTAGCGCCTATATAGGTGTGCGGCAGGGAGTAGGCGATACTCCTTTTCGGCTGGCCGGCCTAGCCGCACGATTGGATTCTACTACTTTTGAGACTTCTTAATCTGCTTGTCGATTTGGGGAATTAGCTCCCTTACGACAGCCGCTGTGGACCTATCTATGTTCGATGCCATCGCTGGGCGGAGGAATGGCTGCGCCGCCATTTCACTGGTCCCAAACTCCAAAAAACGGAAGTGCCCCGTATTCTTCGGATCATGGTTATCCGGCCTGGCCCCACCCTTCACGCCCACCCGCATGACGATGGCGTTCAACTTCTTGCCTTCCTTGCCGGACTCGCGGATGACGATGTTCTTGGCGATATCGGCGGCGCTGGTCGGGTCGTCAATTCGCTTGGCGCCCACCTTGGCCGCGTCGGCGAATACCTTTGCGCCGCGCCGGGCTGCGGCCCGAATACCTTTCTTCACCAACCCCGGGGCGAGGCCGCGCATCTTCGCCAGTGCAGCGTCCATTCCATCCCATGCGTTAGCGGCCATGAGTTACAAATGCTCGCTTACGGGCCGCATTCCATAGGTCGGCCCCCGGAGCCTCCGCGTAATGCGGAAACCCCGGCATCCCTGCAGTCCAGTGCAGTACGCCCGCGCCATCGACCGGATGGCCTTCGTCAACAAGACGGTTCCACTTGTCCGGCAGTTCCCCGATGTCCTCGTCATTGAGGAATCCGAATTGCAGAAGGACAATAGGCGCCATGTCGTATAGCGCCCCCTCGATTTCCTGCCAGCGCGGGTGCGCGCAGTTGGCAATGAACACGGAGGCCCAATTCTTTCTCTGATAGTCCATGTTCGGGCACTCCATGTCAGTGCCTCGGTACTTTGTCTTGTGCTTGGTGTTGTAGCGTGGGTGCTTGACTACCTGCACCGCGTAACGGTCATCGAATAGGGCGTCCAGTTCTGCCACGTCCCCCGGCATCAGCATGTCGCTGGCGTCGCAGAAAATGGCGTGGCCTTGGTAGCCCATCAGATACGGCACCATGAAGCGGCTCAGCGTGAATGCGTTGCTGCCCGGACGCATCCCCATGCCAGCGAGCGGAACAATGCTCACTTCCTTGCTGGCGTTCTCAATTACGGATTGCGTGAATACGTGGAACCCATCGGCTTCGCGCTTGTCGTAACCGCAGAACAGATTTATCACTTCCAGACAACCGCCAGATGAGACACGCCGCTGCACTTACACTTGTCCGCGACGGGAAGGATCTCGACAGTCCGGCCAGCCTCCCGCGCCTCCTCAACAATCTGGTTCGCGCCGTACAGGGATAGGTCTGGCATCTTCCCATCGCTATCCGGACGGTAGTAGTCATCGAACACAACGCAGCGCGTTCCGGCGAGCGCCAGATAGTCGCCCCGGATCGCGTCCACCCGGTGATCGCCGTCGATGAAGGCGAAGTCTGCCTCCACTTCCTGACCATGCAGCGTGTCGCGGGTGTCGCCGATCACGAAGGAATAAGTGAAGTCCCCGCGCACCTGATCCAGGCGGCGGCGCGCTTCCCGCTCGGTCGGCTCGCCTTTTCCGTTCAGCGCAGCCTCTTGGAAGTCCTCGCCCATCGTGTCAAACACGTCATAGCCGACATAGGTCACCGGACCGTACTGCAGCGCGGCCTGGCACAGCTTGGAAGCCCGCATTGCCCGGTGAACCCCCACCTCGACAATTCGCCGTGGTTTCAGTTTCTCCACCAATGGAATCATCTGGTCGTATCGCTTAGCCATTCCAGTACGCCTCTCGCCGTTGAATTTTCAGGTCGGACGGTTTCGACCGACCTAGTTGTTTCCGCTTGCCTTTCAGGTGATCCAGCCGGGAACCCAGCGGACCATTCACGAGCGGGTGCGCGGTGTTCTCCGCATCACCGGACAGCGACGCGGCACGAACGCCAGTCAGTTTGACCAGCTCACCGATCACCCATGCGTCGTGCCATTCCTTCATATGGAACAGGTCGTCCGTCCGGTACAGACTCACCAGCGCGGACACGAAGTCAGCGCCATCCTGATTTCTGCGAATCAGCATGAATCCCGTTTCCGGCTCACGTTTGGCCCGTTTGAGGTAGGCGAAGTCCGCATCCCCTAGCAGGCTTGCCAGCCATTCAGAATCGACCGGCGCGTGCGTTACACAGTCCGCGTCAATCCAGACCAGAACGTCCGATTGCCCGATACGGAACGCCAGCTCTAGCGCGGCCACCTTGTGCGCGAACCGGACCGCATCGAACTTGTAGTTATCCGTGGATCGGTGGCGGTGGCGCTGCTTGAACTCATAAAGCCAGTCCGACCATTCCTCCAATTCCTCATCCGTGAACTGTCGGAGCGACGTATCGCCCCAAAACTCCCGGAAGGTTTCTACGCATCGCCTCGCGTGCAGATTCCAATGCCGGGCTGCATACGTGGTCACTGCATCAAAGGTCAGACCAACCCTCGTTCCTTCATGTGTGCCCAAAACTCACCTCGCCTTATTTCGTCAACACTCCATTGCAGCCACGCCACGTCTGCCAGAAATTGCTCCCGACCTTCGCGTCGCGTCTCTAAAGATTCAATCGGCACACTCAGCGCTGCCGCCGCCCCGGTGACGCAATGCACCGGCAAGCCCGCCGCCAGCGCTTCCACGCACACATTGGAGTGATGCGCCACCACTGCCTTAGCCTTGGCGAACGCTGCGGATAGCGATCCAGTGTCGTAACTCGTTCCCGGCATGGGGCGCCGCAGCGGGTCGGATGGCTTTGGCCGGTAAAGGACCGAATGGCCCAGCCCGCGCAACCGTTCCGCCATTTCCCGTTCCCACTCCATGTAGCCGAACCCATGCTCACGGACGGCTTTATCACTCGCCCCGATCAGCAGGACTTGCTCGCCCGACTTCCACGGCTTGACCCGAACGCCCAGCGACCGCAGCCGACTATCCGGCAGGCCAGCCTTGACGTACTTCTCTGGACTCCACGCCCCGACTGTCGCTTCTCTATAATTTTTCTTGGGTGTTGTAGTCTCAGGGTGTAATTGTGGTCCTTGAGATGTGTTTCCCAAGATTATCATTATCATTATTGTGTGTGTGCTCAGCCGTTATTGTGCCCTGATATGACCCAGCTTGCAGTTGAGTTCCGTGGTTCTGTGTTTGGTAACAGAGCCAGGATTCTGTGAGTGCTACTATTACTGTTGTCGTTGTTATCGTTTTGCTATTACCTTTTCGTGAATCTGTCTTGGCACTGTGTGGACCGTGATCTTGTCGGTTAGCTTTGTTGTACTCCCTTTTCCTGGGAGAGTTGGCTTGCAACTCGATCAGATGTAATATCTGACTGAGGACTGACGTGATTGATCTTGTGGTCTAGTGCTGTTGTTGGTTTCTTGGGCATCGTATGTTTCGTCCATATCTGGATCAGTTTGGACTGGTCCTTGTGGATTTTCAATCATAAGTGTTGGGCCTCCGAAATTGGGAGAAATCTTGATTTCTTGTCTTATATGTCTGTTTCTTTCTCCTTTCTCCTCACTCGTGTCTCTCACTCTCTTCCTCTCATTCTCTTTCCTCTTTCCTTCTCGACCGGGGCGCGCGATTGTGCCGAGATGACTGAGAGAAAGATGAGGTGGGATTGATGTAGGAGCATGTTGACGTGTAAAATGGAGCGTGTCATTGGCATGATCCGTCGGTGGATTCTAAGCCGACGTATTCAAGTTGTCAGATTCTGGCGATGATTTTCCACTAGAATATTTCTTGTAAGTCTTGCTACATGGACATTCCTTCTGATCTGATGACTGCTGTGTGTGCTAGTCTTGTTATGACTTCAGCCATTTCTCAGCAGATCAGGGTAGTTCAGTGGGTAGATTCTGGTTTGTCCCGCATTGTGTTTAGGTAGGTCATTGTATCTGTTATGAGTTGGTCGTCAGCTTCTGTGATAGGTTGTTGTGTAGTTGTTGTCGAGTGTTCCTGTGTGAAGCCCGTGGCTCCTGTCTTGCCATTTCATTTTCGGACTTCTCGGGCTTCAGTGGAGTCTGGCTGTTGGTCGGTTGGTTGTCTGACTAAGACAGCTAAATTATTACGACCTAAGGTTGCTTGGAATGTGCAGTTGGCCGAGCTTTGTCTTAAAAAGTTTATGCCATTGCATGGAATTCCAGTTTCACTTGTGTCATATCGTGACCCACGATTTACTTCTGGCCTCTAGCGTAGTTTCCAAAGCGTTGAGCTCAGAGTTATCTTCTAGTTCAACGTGTCATCCGGAGTTTGATAATTAGTTTGGGGAGAACTATTCAGACTTTAGGAGAGATGCTGCGATCAGTTTGCCTTGGTTGGCAAGGTTCGTGGTGTCAGTATTACCACTTGTGGAATGTGTCCTTCTCATCGGTGTTTTGATTTTTGTGTGTCTTGGCTCGACATTATGGTCTGCCGTTATCCTGTGGATGTCTTCTGACGTCCTATGAGGGCTATGACTACGTTATAAGATAGCCAAGCATGCTTGTTCTTGTGTTGTTTCAGAGTCATTTTTGGGTTCTGGTCAACCCGGTAGGATCTAATGGTCGAGTCATTCAGGATGCTTGGAGGTGTTGTCTTACCTCAGCTTTTGTGTCCAGTTGTACTAAGGCTCTTGGTGTTCCCTCAGGGTTTTCATGAGTCATTTCCTTCGGCTGTGTCATTTTCTCTGACTCTGAGTTTTTACCTCCGAGTCGTGAGACTCAATTCAGCAGTGTGCTGTTGTGGCTCACTTGATTTGGTAGCTAATGTTGACCACTTTGAGTCGGTAGAGAAGCTATGCAGATCAGTATAGGTGACCACTGTAATTTGAGTCGGGAGATGGGATGTATATCCTCGAGGAATGGTGTTTCGAGTTTTGGGAATGCGTTAATGGTTCCTTTCGTTTTCGAGTGTGATTTAATTTTTTTTCGTTCATTCCTTATCCTTCCTTTTAAATTTCGAGGATGAAATTTTTGTTAGGAGGGAGAGACTGTAAGACTCATGGATTAACAGATCTTTACTGGCTTGGATTTTCCTGTTCTAGATTTTAATCTGGTAGTTGGATCTATTCACCCCCCTCTAGATCCACGTTCTACAAGGAAGACCGCATCCATCTAACTCTAACAACGGTGCTGGGACTGGAGGCTAGTACTGGAACTGGGTGGTTGGCCCGTGAAGGCGTTGAAGCCACGTTGCTGGAACTGGCAATCGGTACTGGAGCTAGGTGGCTGGCCTGGGAAGGCGTTGAAGCCACGGGGTTGGAACTGAGGACTGGACTTGGAGCTGGGTGACTGACCTATGGAGGCGTTGAAGCCACATCACTGGGATTGACAATTGATACTGAAGTTGGGTGGCTGGCCTGGAAAGGCGTTGAAGCCACAGGGCTGGAACTGAGGACTGGAACTGGTGCTGGGTGTCTGGCCTGTGGAGGCGTTGAGGCCATGAGGCTGGGACTGGAGGACTGGGGCTGGAGCTGGGTGGCTGGCCTGTGAAGGCGTTGAGGTCACGAGGCTGGGACTGAGGATTGGAACTGGGCCTTATCCGGCCATTGAGGGAGTAGTGGTCGCCCTCACTGTGGAGTGATCTAGAGATAGTCGTCGACAGAATGTTAAAATCGATGGCCCCTGTTGGCGAGGAGTAGAGAAAGAGAAGTATTTTATTTTTTCTCTTTACCAGCCCCACCGCCCTTTCAGGTTTTTGCCAGAGCTGGCCCCCTTTAGCTTTTTTCGGTATGTTGTTACAGATTTTCATATCGAGGGGTTACCCGATTTTGCCTGGGGCACCCTTGCAGATTTTCACCCGAGCTGGGTTGATGGCAATTTTTGCCCCTAGTGGTCCCATGACGGGAGCCGACTGAGGCTACCGGCGTATCTCTATTTTTTTTTCTGAACCCCATTTTGATATTTTTTTTGAGGATGTTTGTCCGTAGAGGGATGCTGTTGAGGGGCGCATTTGAAAACTGGAGCGTGTAGGTAATTAGGCATGGTTTTACCCTTACCCCTAAGTTTTTACGAGTTTTGGGGCCTGCGAGGCCAAGGGATGTGTTGCCTCGGCCAAGTGTGGTAGGGAATACTGGATCAGATGTAGAGTACAGGATTATGTGATGGCAGAGATTTGGAGTTGGCTGGAACTGGCTTCTGCTGGCATAGCGGTTGGCATGCCGCATGCCGGCTGGTATCGACAGGAGACTAGAGCGGGTGTTGCAGAGGAAGGCTGGGAGGTGTCGAGCCACCGGCTTGGAACCATGAGTTGACTATAGATTAATGCGGGAAGATTCTGCAGCCTATTGGAGAGTAGGTAAATACCACCCAAACTGGTGGGGAAGAGATGCTTTCCCGTTATCGGCCCCAGCCCCCTTTCGGGTTTTCATCGGAGCCGACCCCCTTTAGCTTTTTTCGATGCACCCTTGTGGGTTTTCACGTCGAGGGGTTTCCCAATTTTACCTGAGACGTCCTTTCGGGATTTCACCTCAGTCAGGTTATTGGCCTTTTTGCCCCAGTCGCCTCCTCGTGGAGGGTGACGACTGGGTCAGCCGGGGCACCTCTATTTTTAGCCCTATTTTGTTGTTATTTTTTTCTTACCTGGGAGCCTGATGGCTGAGTTGTGGTTGGCGTGGCTGTGCCCTCGCTCTTGTCATCGCGAGGATGAAGGCAGGAGACTAGCTCCCGCGAACGCCTGATGGTAATTCCAGGGGGCTCGACTGGCCCTGCTGCTGGACTGAAGAAAAGACCCGGGGGAGGTGACAGGTTTGGTCTTCTACGAGGCAAAGGCCAGTTCGACTGGCTAGGACTGGGAGCGTATGCCTTAGTCAACATGGCATGTGAACTCATGTTCTGGTGCGTAATATAGCTTTTATGTGCTTGCCATTGAGAGGCGGGAAGGGTTTGTAGCCCTTATGGTCTACGACCGTGTAGGCCCCACCTTCATAGACATCACAAATGATATACGGGCCTCGCCAATTTGGCTGAAGCTTGCCACTGGAACGCCCTGCCATGACTTCTCTTTCCTTAATCATGACTAGGTCGCCTTGCTTGAAGGCTCGTTGCTTGACGTCGACCCTTGTCATCATCGGTAAGATCGGTCGCTACCTTTTCGACCCTTGTCATCATCGGCAAGATCGGTCGCTACCCCTTTTCGACCCCCTTCTCGATAATTTTAATGTCAAAGTGGCCCTTAGTCTTTTACTAATCTGGAGTTAATTTAATTCGATTTAAGTTTCACTCTAGTTATTGAATATGGGAACTAATAACGATAACAACGAATATTTGAAAGATTTTAAACATAATAATTGCATTTGAGAGAATAATGGAGAAATACAAATATCTGTAAGGATTACATCTATATAAATATTTACGCGGATTGGAGAGTAACCCTCGATTATTGAGCCCAGGACTTCCCCTTCGAGAGGGGGAGGGTGTCCACTCCTATACATATAGTTCCCCTTCTTCATTTCACTCTCCAACGAGAGAGAGAGAGAGAGAGAGATGGGTGCAACCATCGTAGCGTCCGGCGTTCCCTCACGTTGCTCACCAGCGCTGCTGGTGGCCGCGGCTGCCCTGTTGATCCTCTGGTGTGCGCCGCCATCAGCGGACGCCCTCTGCGACGAAAGCGACAAGGTGGCCCTCCTCGCCCTGAAGACTTCCCTAGGGAACCCCGAAGACCTCGTGACCTGGAATAGCTCCACTGACTGCTGCGACGAGTGGGCCGCCATGGAGTGCGACAACGGCGGCCGCGTCACCGTCGTCGACATACAGTGGTCCCCCGACGCCACCGGCAGCATCCCCGACTTCATCGCCAACCTCACCTACCTGGAGCGCCTCGTCATCCGCCAGTGCTACGGCGTCACCGGCCCCATACCCGCCTCCCTCTCCAAGCTCAGCCACCTCCAGGAGCTCGACCTGGAGCAGAACAGCCTCAACGGCAGCATCCCGGCCTCCCTCGGCCTGCTGCAAAACCTCGTCTACCTCAGCCTCTCCCAGAACATCCTGACGGGCACCATCCCCTCCTCCCTCGGCTCCCTCGACAACCTCGCCGACCTGTACCTCGACTCCAACCAGCTCACCGGCCCCATCCCGGCCTCCTTCGAGGCCCTCGACCTAAACCGCGTCAACGTCTCCTTCAACCGGCTCTCCGGGGACGCCACCCCGCTGTTCGGCAAGTTGAAGGGGTCCAAGGCCTTGGACATCTCCGGCAACCAGTTCGACTTCAACCTCTCCTACGTCGAGTTCCCGGTGGGGCTCAACATCATCAACATGAGCGACAACAGGATCACGGGGTACATCCCCGACAACGCCGACGCCATGGAGCACCTGCAGCAGTTCAACGTCAGCCACAACCAGCTGTGCGGCGAGATCCCGCAGGGGGGCCACATCAACAAGTTCCCCGCCTCCGCCTTCGCCTACAACAAGTTCCTCTGCGGGTCTCCGCTGCCGCCGTGCCCGACGCAATGGAATTGCGCGGACTCGGCGTCCCGCCTGGCCGGGCTCCCCTCGCCCATGGCGGTGAGCCGTTGAGGAGGATCGCTGGTGCGTACCCAACGTGGGGCTAGCATGCCATGGGGGGAGTTGGCTCCATATATAATAAGGGATGCTTAAATAATTAATAATAATAATAATAATATGGGCATGTTAACGCAGGGATGTTGATCTACTCATGTTATGTAATGATGAAAACTTTCTATTACTTTTTTTTTCTAGTCGTTTATTACATATATAACTTCGGCACTCTAAGTTTATGAAAGTATATGAAAAGGTTGACACATAAGAGATGTTATATATATCAAGAAAACCAATAAACAAAGGATGTTGTCCTGGGCATACATGTGGTGGTACATGATCACACTGCAGCTAGCTAGCGGCCCATGATTCACAGACAAAAGTGTGGGGCCCGAACGACCTTAGAGGTTACACGTTTAGAACGTTCGTGGCTCCACAGATGTCGTCGCCAGTGACAGCCAACCAGGTACAATTATGTGCGTGAGCGAGTAATGCTTTGTACACCAACCTGGCCAACTACAGACATGGTCATGGTGATTCATTAATTTTTTTTATATAAGACCTATGTCATTCTATTTTGAGTCGGCCGCCGATCTCGGCCCGTTCGGTTGCGCATGTGCTTGTTTGCTAGTAGGTCCGAGGTCGTGTCACATCAATTAGCCTCTTGGATCTATATATATAGATATAGTACATAAGTGTATAATAGAAGGTGGCAACACCATACAAATCCCATTTTGGCATGTGACCTACAGCTGCGTGAACACACAATAGTGAGATTCACCAGTAATCGATAGAACATGGAGCACAAATAACCATTCAGGTGGAGTGGATGATAAGAACAACAAAGTTGATACATCCTTGACCATGCACAAGGCCTAACAGGTTCAAATCAATCTTGCGGGATTAATCAGAATGAGATCATGAGTACGGTTTCAAAAGTGATCATCCCGATGGTGGGAGAATCCTGAGCTGACGTAATCTCCTACATACATCAGTTTTACTAGGAATGTCTGGTTAGGGAAAGGAGGGAAAAATGGATTGTATTTCACAGCCGATGACCATGTTGGACCCACTGACATAGCTAGGACGTTTGTCTAACTAGGGGGATATGAAGTGACAAAGAAAAAATGTGCACCAGAGTCGACGTCTATCGTGGACCCACTAATATAGCTTGGACGTTTGTTTAATTAGGGGGAATACATGTCAATAGTTTAATTGAAAAAGAAAATATTGAGATTTGTAACCAAACAATTGTCATAAAAGATGATGGGAATGAATGATTCCATTAGCTTTCAACTCTAATTGAGGCACTGGACTAGCATAACTCACTCTTGCCAGAAGGATTCGTGTTAGGATCAAGGAATGAATGATGGATGGCCAAAATGAACAATCACTAAAACAGAGGAAGGCGGCTAGAGAACTGACCATTCTTAGGTAATAGGCAGCCAATGATCTAGCCATTCACAAAACACTTGGTGGTCAACGATCTGGTTGTCCAGCTGTTCTGGCTTCTGCATTCGCAGAAGAGTCCAACCTTGCCAGGATTCTATTGTTCCTTATTAGAATGGATGGAAACAATGAGGGAACGATCGGTGTGTTTTGTAGAAACAAAGGGCAAGATGACTTCCTCATCCTCTCGACCCACGGAGACCCTGTCTGTGGACCCAGAGTGCTCTCCAACTTGGAGGGACATTTGAGGAAGCTTGTGAAGGAGAACAGGGTGCATTCTAGATGCCGAACATGTTTTTATTTATGTTTAGGGAATTCATACTGATCTTTCCTATCTTCTTCTCTCAGACCACCTCGGCCTTCCCAGGAGTTGGACATACGCAGTGATGTGCGTGGTTGTCAGATTTGATGGGAGCCATCACATTTGACACGAGAGTCCTTATGCATCAGTGGTACCTGACACGCCTAGTCATTCTAGTGAAGCGATTCAACAACATGAGGTGGAATTGGGAAACCCTAGATGCACTCCTGGAGTTGTGGGATCCAGTGAGCCACACCTTTGTGTTCTCGAAGTTCGAGGCTTTAGTGTTGCTAGAGGAGTTTGACTTCCTTTTTATGTGGGGTGACTTGGACGAGGAAGACCTATTGGGCCTTCCACCATGGGAGGAGATTCTGGCTAACATCGTACATGACAAACACGAAGTTTGTCAGATGACAAATCAGTGAGGGATTCTAGTTGATCATTTAGCCCAGTGGACACTTGACCAGATCAAAAATAAATTAGCTAGCGCTAGGAGATTGATGCAAGGATTGACTACGTGCCTCGGTGGGGCATTGCCCTTCTTGACATCAGGGGACGTGTTGACGCGAGAGAACATGGACTGCTATCCCTTTTGAGGCAAGGATACTCTATCTCTTAGACTGTACTTGCTCATCTGTGTTGTGGATTGACTCAAATGAGCATGGGGCGTAACACAATAGGGAACCTCTACTTGGTGCAGGTGTGGATGGAGGTACATTTGTGTTTTGATTTTGATGACATAGTGACCATAGTCTCCCGTATCTTCAAGTGGAGTGCCCTGTATCCAGCTAGGGCAATCTTTGGTCCTAAAAATCAAGTGAGATGTTTGATAGTGCATCTAAAGACTAGTCTGCTTGGTGGTCCGGGAGTGACCGCTTGGGGTTGGTTTGTCTTCGACCCTTGCGGTCCTGGCTGGACCGCTAGGTCGGGCCTTGCGGTCCGGAGGAGACCGCTAGGATCCCTTAAGGTCCAGAGAGGACCGCTAGGTGATTTATTGTGCCAGTCGTGACCATTCGTGTTGTGCTGGTCTCCGGTCGGTCCGGTTGAGACCCAATGACCGACCTATGATCCCGTGAGTGTCTCGGACACCCCGTGGGGACCGTGACCATGTTACCTCAATTAACGTGTTGTGGGTCTTAGGAGTCCGGGTGACCCCGTGTGTGTTCTAAACTTTCGTGTTTGCATTAGATCGAGTCACCGTGAGTCGGTACGAGTGCGGTGGGCCATCCCCGCACGTCGTGGGTTTCTCCGAAAGGTGATTTCCGAGTGGGCTATGTGTATGACCTTGGACTGTGTGTCCAGTTGACCAGCCTGGGGTTGGAAGTTTTTCATTTGTCCCGTAGATGAGAGATCCACTCGACAGCTTGTGAGCTGCCTTGAGAATCATGTCACCGTGGTTCCAGATCTAGGGATTAGGCCAGATTGACGGCGTTGTGTCGTCATGTACAAAAATCTTGACCCGAGTCTCGTGATTGAAGGGCCGTTGGGTTATTAGGTCTAGTGGGTTGTCCAGAGTCTGGTGGCCACGAGCCACCTATTTTCTCACGTTAGTCGAGATATGTGCGTGCGTGATTTTCAATGTTCACGTTTTGTGAGCCCCCACTAGTCGTAGCTTTCCTTGGCACGCGGGTGCAGACCCACTTCGGAGTGGTTGAAAGCGTGACCCGAGTGAGACGATTTTACGCTAGTTACTGTAGGGCCCCTTGCCTTTGCAGCCTGAGTCTGGCTGGGGAAAAAACCAGCTAGAGGACCCGACCTAGAGTTGATGGTCTATGTATGCACGCGTAGCTGGGGGCGGAGGACACGCGTTGACGAGCGCGACCCCAGCTAGTCCTTGTTCTGTGTCACTAGTACGGTGTCTCAGTTCTCGCTGGACCGGAGGGAGACACCTGAGGCGCGGACTATGACGTCAGTGGACACATCCGGCCTTGCTTCTGGTGGGCGGTACTCCCATCACGTGACGTGAGTTATCTTATCGCGGGTTTTCGTTTCCCGTCTGTGAGACGAGATTTCGTGTATAGTTCCAGGTGTTCTCCCAGAATTGAGGTCTAGGGTTTTCGATGAGCGTCACCGAGGGCTTCTCCCTAGAGGGCATAGAGTTCACGACAGCGAGATCATGATTGTGTTTCCAGACCACGTGGTTTTGGTGGGCCCTTGTCTGTGAGGATAGTGCTCCACGACAGTGGCGTCGTGTCATTTTCCTGGTAGCGTAACTAGGGCGGTTGTAGTCTGGTGGTTTGTGTTCTGGTGGTCCCCCGACTGTGGGATCGGGGTGTTGGGTTCCGTTCTGATAGGAGTAGTGTCGAGCCATGATTTCTTAGGCTGTCATGTTTTCGATATCCGTGCACGGCCGTGTTTTTCACCGTCGTCGTTGTAGTTACTTGTGCTTTTGTTGTTGTTCTAGCTGTAGTTGCTACTTTTCGCTACTGCCATTATTTTCATTTGGGGTTCCGCGGGACCCCTACTAAGCTAGTGACAGGAAGCTCACCCCTGATTTTTAGGTGTTATGATCTTCCTCGAGGTTCGAGGGCATAGCGTGGAGGTTCTTAGTTGCCAGCTCGTCGAGTCGAGTGTTCACTTGGCATGTGGTACGTTTTAGTACTTTAGACTGTGCTTTTGTTGGACTGGACTCTGTTGTAGTTGTTGTTTATTTCTGTTGTTATATCTATTGTCCTGCTTTATTTCTCATTTCTATGTACACCACACCTATCCTTTAACCCTTCCGAGTCTTCGGGCTCGTGGGTGACGGGCCGAGATTCGAGTCGCGCCGGTTCCTTTCCGATACTCGGATCTCGGGTCATTACAGTTGGTATCTGAGCTATGGTTGTGGAAGTACATGAGAATTCAAGATATTACAGTGATCATAGTCCGAAGAGACACACACCCCGCCATGGGGGCATAGAAGCCGTGAAGAATACATCCCGGCTTAGGCATATCTGCAGAAGCTTCTGAGTGTAGTGAAGGTCTCCGCCAGGTCATCCAAGTGCTCGGCGGCTTGGAGACTTTTGACGAGCATGTCATCGATGTAGACCTCCATATTGCGACCGATCTGTGAGTCGAACATGTGGTTGACAAGGAGCTGGTAGGTTGCCCCCGCGTTCTTCAGCCCGAGCGACATTTGAGTGTAGCAATAGAGGCCATGATCGGTGATGAACGCGGTCTTGTCCTGGTCGAGTTTGTGCATGCTGATCTGGTGATACCCAGAGTAGGCATCTAAGAAGCTCATCATCTCGTGTCCGACCGTCGCGTCGACTAGCTGGTCGATCCGTGGCATAGGAAAGCTGTCTGTGGGGGTAGCTTTATTGAGGTCAGTGTAGTCGACGCACATCCACCACTTCCCATTGTTCTTGGGAACCAGGACTACGTTGGCTACCCAATCGGGATACTAGGTAGGCCTTAGTAGTCTGGAGCGTAATTTCTCGCATGGCTTGTCGCTCGGGGTTGCAACGCCTTCGACACTATTGGACCGGGCGACAACTGGAGTCCAACCAAAGTTGGTGTGTGATAACCTCCGGTGGGATTTCGGGGAGCTCGTCCTCAGACCAGGCGAACACATCCTGATTAGCGGTGAGGAACCTTGCATACGCTTGTCTATTGTGCTCCAGTAGATTCGCACCGACCCTTAGTGTTCTGCCTGGATTTGCCCCCACCTGAATGAGGTATAAGTCTTCCGCTGGGGCACTTGTGCTCGAGCCCGGATCTTGGGTCTTGGCCTTCTTCTCGGGCGGCGCGTCTTCGGGGTGTTGATCATGCGTGGAGATGAGATAGCATCTCCGAGACTCCCTCTGATCTCCCCAGACTTCCCCCACCCCCCGAGGAGCGGAGAACTTAAGCTTTTGGTGGTAAGAGGAGGGGACACCCCGGAGCGTGCCGAGGATCCCTCGGCCTATGATGGCATTATATCCTATCATCGCACGAACTACAGTGAAGTTGGTGAGGAAGGTTACCTCTTTCGACGCGGTCCCGAATGTGATTGGGAGTGAGATGCATCCCTCCGGGTGGACGGTCGTTCCTGAGAATCCGTACAACGGTGTGTTTAATGGCGCTAGTTGAGACATATCCATATCCATAAGAGCAAGGTAATCGTAGGCAATAACGTTGGGTCCGCTTCCATTGTCCACTAAGATACGACGCACAATACATTGGTTAATGGTGGCCGAAACCACCAAAGAGTCAGTGTGGGGTGTAGTTACACCCTCTAGGTCGTCATCGGAGAAAACGATGGGGTCCCCTAGATGGCTTGGGGTGGAGTTCCCAAGCGGAGTATCGTCACCTTGGTCAGTCATGCGGACCGCCGTCGCGTACTGTTGTCGCCTACTCGTGCTATCTCCCCCTGCAGCCAATCCTCTGGAGATCATCATGATCTCCTTCCCGTTGGGCCGATTGTCGATTAGTGGGGGCGTGTTCTGTCGCCGTTCTGCCGCCTTGGCGAGGAACTTGTCGAGGAGCCCCCTTCGGACGAGGTCCTCGATGGCGTTCCTCAAGTTGAAGTAGTCGGTGGTGTCGTGACCATGGTCGCGATGGTAGAGGTAGTACTTCTTCTTGCTCCTCGTGCTCGGATCGGACTTCATCAAAGGAGGTCACTTGAGGAATGGCTCCTCGCGGATCTCCATTAGTATCTGATCCTGTGATGTCCCGGATCCTTCCGGATCCTTATTTTCGAATCTCGGACCTATTTTTTCGGAGCATCCAGTTCTATCGTGTTCAAAATTTTATTTTGGACATCTTTCGTGTTCGGATCGACGCGATCCGGAGTCGTTTCGGGGGCCCGGAGGCGTTCCGCGACTTTTTCCGCGTGATTTTTTGATTTTCGACCCGATTTTCGGCGAAACCATCGGCACGCTGTTGCGGGCGAACGTGGTCGTTCACCCTGGTGTGAGTGGTACCGTTGTCTCTCTCTCTCTTACTCTCTTCTTTGGTGGTCGTCGGAGGGGGACCTCCTTCTTCTTCTCTTCTGTTGGTCTGCTCTGAGAGGTTGCAGGGGTGGACCTCTGCTCTATCTCTCTGTCTCTCTTCCTTATGTTCTCTTCTCTCTAGTCTGGTTATCGGTGTGTTTTTTTATTCGCATGGAGAAGAGGGGTTTTTATACCCTGGCAACGAGAACGGTGATGGCGGGGTAGCATTGATGGGCATTGAATGGGAGTGACTCCCTTATCCTTGGTGGCAGGGGGATAGGCAGCATGCCTTCACCCCTGGGTGACACCTCAGCTAGCCCTGAGGTGTCCTTGTTGCGGGCCAGAAGTCATAGGGCATGGCCCTAAATCTATTTTGCCAGTCGTGTCGCTGAAGGGGACGGCCGTTGTGCTGTTGGAAGAAGTCTGGGAGCGCGTGCTGAAGGCTCTGGAGAACGTACCGTTGGGGAACCGAGAAGGTCTGGGCGATGCTGAGTGCTTGCCGTGGACCGACGTTGGGAGCATGCCGTGAAGAGCCTATAAGGGGCATTCCGCTGGGTGCATGGCAGTGTGCCGCTGAAGGGCTTGTCGTAGGCGTGTCGCTGAACGGGCACGGGAGAGTGTGCCATTGAAGAGCCAGGTAGGGCATGCCGCTGGAGGACACTTAGAGTGTGTCGTTGAAGGGCCACTACAGGTGTGCCGGTGAAGGCACCATGGGTGTGCCAGGGAAGGCACGCCAGCGGGTGTGCCGTGAAGCTCGGGTCAGCAGGTATGCCAGCAAAGAGGGTACAAGGCGTGCCGCTGAAGGCTGAGAAAGGTATGCCACCAAAGAGTCTTGAAAGCGTACCGTTAGAGGGCTTGAAAATGTGTGTTGGTGAGGGAGGCGCGCCACTAGCAGTTCAGCAAGGTGTGCTGGGTAGGGCCTCGCAGGGGTGTGCCGCCCAAAGTGAGCAGCAAGTGTGCCGGTGGAGACGTCCAGAGGTGTGCCGGTGAAGGGCGTTGGACGAGTGCGCCGTTGGGACGCCAGGGGGTGTGCCGCCGAAGGCTTGCCAGGTGGGGTGTGCCAACAAAGCCACACCACAGGGGCATGTGCCATTGAGAGGGGTTGCAAGGCGCACTGGGTAGAACCCGTAGGGAGTGTGCCGACTGGAGCTACCCTGGAGCGTGCCGCTGAAGGAGGGCATTGGGTGCACCGGCCAATGGCCTTTCTAGGTGTGCCATTGAGAGGCCACCCTAGGTGTACCGCTGAAGGGCTTTACGGGGTGTGCCATTGAAGGGCACTTCGGGGGCTTCCTTTTCTTCTCTTCTTCTCTTTGTTTTCTCCTCTTTTCTTCTCTTCTTTATCCCCTTGCACCTGCACATGGGGTGGGAAATTTTTAGTGTCCACAAATGCCCCCCACCCATGGGTAGCGCGGGCGAGGGATGAGGCAAGTGGTGCACGTGGGTGCACTTGCCCTCACATGCAAGTAATTGGATAGCTGTCGGCTGGGACGTTGATAATTAGAAAGTTGTCGGCTCAAGGGCTGATGGTTGGAAAGCTGTTGGCATGGGAGCCAATAATTGGATAGCGAGAAACTGGGCCACATGGGTCGGGGCTCGGGAAGTAAGCTAGAGGAGTCGAAGGATGTTGGGAGGCGGGCCGTAGAAGCCAAATTTGTCGGAAGGCGAGCCACGAGGATGGAGAGAAGAGTTTATTTAGTCAATGATCTGGACAGGAGGTCCAAATCAAAGGGGTATTCGTCGACCGGAGGGACGGAGAGAAAGGTTTGTCTAGTCAATGAGCTAGACAGGAGGTCCAAATCAAGGGGGATAGTTACGATCCCGAGGGACGGAGAAAGGAGTTTGTTTAGTCGATGACCCGGATGGGAGGTCCAAGTCAAGGGGAGTAGTCACCATCCCGAGGGATGGAGGGAATAGTTTGTTTAGTCGATGACCCGGACGGGAGGTCCAAATCAAAGAGAATAGTCACCATCAAAGGGGATGGAGGAAGGAGTTTGTTTAGTCGGTGACCCAGACGAGATGTATGTGTTGAATGCACTACGCTCTGATTGACATGATCGTTATAGACATCATCACGCCACTTCCGAGTAATCTTCCACGCTCGGGGCGTGGCACATATAGTCAATAAAAAGTCAACACTCTGCACATAAAGTCAATGCATCTCCATAAAGCCAGCTCTGTGACCATTGAATCATTGCATCTGCATAAATCCTGTGTGTAAGTCATTTCATTGAACATGTTATGTGGATCATATAGAAGTCAGTGCACATTGTGATTTGTTCATTATAAGGTCCGTGCATGTTATGTCTCAGCCATATAGAGGTCCGTGCATATCTCCATTTAGTGTCTTATAAGTCTATGTATCTCATCATATGGTCTATGTGTACTCATAGCATCGTTTGCATGACGGTCCGTGCATGTTGCACAAGGTCCATGCAATATTCAAGTCTATGCACATCTCAGTTAACTTCATAGTAGGTCTGTACACATTCATGTGAAAACCACATGTATAGTCCATGCATGTTTTGCCGTATGGTCTGTGCACGTTTTCAAGCCTTAGCATATAGCAAGTCTGAGCACATCTCAAGTCTGTGTAAAGTCTTGTTTATGCACACATAAAGTCTGTGCAATCCTTGTAAAGGTCCGTGCACATCTTGTTGTTCAGCGCAACATGGTCTGTGCAGTTTTCTGCCTCATTGTATGAAGTCTGTGCACATTCTTTTTGGTCTATGCATATAAGGTCCGTGCACTTCATTAAGAGTCTGTGCACATTCACCACTAAAGTCCGTGCTAGTAACACTAAGGTCTGTGCACGTCTACCTATTGTATAAACAAGGTCCATGCAGAAGTCAAGGTCCATGCATACTTAGTAGTTTTGCATGTAACGACAGTGAACGTCCCTGTTCAAGTAGCATGTAGGTCTGTGCACATCTTAGTTTAATGCTCATTAGGTCCATGTACTTCATTATTTAGGTCATTGCATCTTTTGTGTGTCTAAAGCAAGTATGTGCACATTTCTGTTGAGGTCCATGCATATGTTCATTCAACATATTATGAGTATGTGCATATATTAGTCTTTGTTGATACCAAGGTTTGTGCAAGTTCCTATGGAACTGCACATTTAGTCAGTGCATATCAGGTTCACTCTGGCACTTAAGGTTCGTGCATATTTTTGAATCAGTTTAGTGCACATCTTAGTTAATATGCATTTTAATGTCCATGCACTCATTGTTCAAACACTTTTCAGCTCTTATGCTTGCCAGGGTCTAAGGTCCATGCATATAGGCCGTCTAGCACATAGTTGGTCTCTGCATTATTTTCCTTATGCATGTTAACTCGGTGTAGGTTCTCATTTAACTACATAAGTCAGTGCAAATTTCTATCTTGCACACTTAAGGTTTGTGCACTTTTTACCTTGTGCCAAGGTTGGTGCATGTTTCATACATTGTCTGTGCATCTTTCATACTTAACTGAAACTCATTTATGCACAATGATTTTCATATCAATAGGTCAATACAGATTAGTTATTCATTCATGGATACAATGTGTTTGACGAAATGCCTTCTACTCTTTTAATAGGAACTTAAGTGTGCAGAGTGTCAAGTCATGTGGCTCAAGTCTCGACTTAAACAGTCATGAGATCCAAGGCAATTATAGGTACATGATCCAAGGAGGAGTCACGTCTGGAGAGTCTGCCACGTCGATGCCAGTGGTACTTCAGCGAGATACCTTTCCAGAAAAGAATTTGGTGGGAGTGTTCCCTCCACTCGCCTCCTGGGCAAATTTTGTACGGTCTACAAGACCAATACTAGAATCCTACCATGTGGAGCCATCTGACTGAGGTAGCATGATCATCTTCATCAATTTACCTCCGATGCCCCTGTTCTACATAAAGATCACCCCATCCATCGATGAGAGCTGCTGATGCTGAGAGTTGCTGAAGCCCGAGTGCCACCAGAAAGAAGAAGAGAAGCAGTGAGAAAAAGAGAGCAGGAGAGATGGATAGATATGAGTTGAGATTAGAGCAGCAGAAAAGGGCACCATGGCTGTAACGCGCCTATGGTGGTGCGTTACATTCTAGGTATGACAGACCAGCATAAGACTATCACAAGGCTGTACCGTGCCTGGCTTGGTGCGTTACGTGTTCGTGGTTTCCAAGGACTACCGCTATTAGTTCCCCGAAGATCGTGTCTGTCTCAAAGATCGTGTCGATCGGTTCACCCTGACGGACCTCCCCTTGTGCGTCACGATGTGTAACGCCCCTATCCTGGTGCGTTACATGGTTCGTGTTAGGCTTTTAGGCCCGTTGGCCCTGACGCCCCTGTCTTGGTGCATTAGGTGGTGTAGCGCACCAAGATTGGTGCGTTACATAGTCTGAGTTGTAGTTTTAGGCCTGGTTGCCCTGACGCCCCTGCCTTGGTGCGTCAGAGTAGGTAACGCCCCTATGGAGGTATGTTACAGTCCTGTTGTGGCCGTGATAGCCGTTGTTCTATTCTGTGTCTATTCGTGTGTTGGTCTATCTTAGGTTTATGTTTTAGGGCAGTGTCTGTGTGTCGGTAGTTTCTGGATCGGTCGATTTAGGTGACTAGATGCGGTCTTTTCCTTGACTGTGACAGTTCCCTAATGACTCAATCTAGAACTACCAGTGTCTTTGTCTCTGGTCTTGCAGCGACTTTCCTTGACTATCGGGTTCACCTAGTGGTTGAGTGATATTTCACTGTGCCCAGAGTGTAGTCATTGTCCACCACTCTGATTTCTGCTTGTCTTGGCTTCATCTTGTGATTTGCCCGTGACCCGTGGGTGTCTGTTGATGCCCTATGAGGGTAGTGACCATGATGGGTCGGCCAGGAGTGCTTGTACATGCTGTATGTGTGTCTGTGGGTGTCTGTGCATATGTGTCGTGTCAGGTTTCGGTCAACCCGGTGAGACTAGGGGTTGACATGTGACATTGTGTATGTCTCAACGGCTTTGTCCAATTCGAGACCATGTTTCTGGATGTCTCGAGGTATCGTTCTGCCTCGATTTGCATATCCAGATGTGTTGAGGGTTCTCGATGCCCCCTTAGGTCTCCGCGTGTCATTTTCTTCACCAGTTTCATTTTCTTTGACTTAGGTTTAGACCGATTGGTGGCTTGTTCCGCTATTAGTGACGATCTTGCTTCTGAGTCGTCTGACTCAAGGATCGTTATATGAGTAGGTCTAGTTGCCTTGTCCTAAGTTGTCGGTAGTGGCTATGCTACCATTGATGCTTTGAAGTACGTGCGATAGTGTTCTCTTGCCTATCTGTACTTTTACACCCGTGTTTTGAGTCTCCGTGTCTTGTGAGCCTTCACTAGTCGTAGCCTTACATCACGTTACGGCGTGACGGCTCTTGTAGCGGGGCACTTTCCTAATTTACGGTTCTTATGCTACTTCCCTGGGCCCCCGGTCCAACCGTAGCATCCTTCGGAGGGGGAATACTAGCTAGAGGCCTGTCTTAGACAGTCGGCCAGTGTGTGCACATGTGGTCAGGGGCTTTGGACTTACGTCGACAAACGTGACCCTGACTAGTCACTCGTTACTGTAGTTTCATTTTGGTTCAGCGCATACCTCAGTCTCCGCCGTCCTGAGGCATCCGTAGGGAGGTACTTGTGGCGCAGTATAAGACCTCAATGGACGCATCTGGCCGTTCTTCTAGTGAGAGGTACTCCAGTCACGTGGCATGTGACTCTCAGTGTTTCTTGTGCGTCACGACCTTCTGGGTTGGCCCTCTCGTGGCTGTGCTCAAGGTCAGTGTCTTGTCGTATGCATGATATTCTACTCATGTGAGGGACAGTGTGCACGACGTTCTAGTCACATCATCTGGGTCTGCGTCTGTCTAGGTTTTTCCTAGATTTTTATCTATTTTGTAGGTCCCTTGCAGTGTCGACAGATCGGCAACTCCTGACTTCGTCAACTTAGAGTCGCCTTCATGTTGCTGCCTGGAGTAGTTTGGGGTGCCGAGGTTAGTTTGGCAGCTGCTTGTCTGGCACGGCTTCTTCCCCTCTTCCTAGACTGTTCCCTACTCCTTCTCCCTGTCTCTTCATCGGTTGTCATTTGGGGCCGGTAGGAGTCCGGGAACCCTGGTGACTCATTTAGGGTCGATTCGTCGGAATCACCCCGATCTCGCGTTTTAATGTGTGCCTACGCCATCTTTTGACCCCATGTGTGTTGTATGGTCGTGTGCGTCTGTTTCCCCTGCGCTTCGGCGTGAATGGGACATAGAACGGGCCGATTCGGCCATTCCCCTATTTGCTCACCGATTTGTGTAACGGTCATTCTAGTGGCCGTCACACGTGTAACGGTCCCACGATAGACCGTTACGTCCGTTAGTCGTTTCACATTCTTCGAGGTTGAGTTGGTGTGACGGACCAGCATAGGACTGTCACATGACTGTAACGCGCCTATGGTGGTGCGTTACGTTTTGGGTGTGACGGACCAGCATAGGACCATCACATGGCTGTAACGCCCCTATGGTGGTGCGTTACGTTCTGGTGGTTTCCAAGGACTGTGGCTGTCAATCCCTCGACGACCGTGTCTGCCTCGAAGATCGGGTTAGTCGGTTAGCCATGATGAACCTCCCCTTGTGCGTCACATTGTGTAACATCCCTGGCCTGGTGCATTACATGGTTCGTATTATACTTTTAGGCCCGTTGGCCCTGACGCACCTGTCTTGGTGCGTTACATGGTTTGAGTTTTAGTTTTAGACCTGTATGCCCTAACGCCCCTACCCTGGTGCGTCAGAGTAGGTAATGCGCCTATGGTGGTGCGTTACAATCTTGTTGATTGGCCGTGATGGCCGTTGTTCAGTTCTGTGCCTATTCGTGAGTCGGTCTCTCTTAGGTTTGTGTTTTAGGCTGGTGTCTGTATGTCGGTGGTTTCTGGATCAGTCGGTTCAGATGATTGGGTGTGGTCTTTTCCTTGACTGCGATAGTTCCCTGACGACTTGATCTAGATCTGCTAGTGTCCTTGACTCTGGTCTTGCAGCGGCTTTCCTTGACTGCCGGGTTCGCCTAGCGGTTGAGTGATAGTTCACTCTGCCCATAGTGTAGTCATTATCCACCGCTCTGGTTTCTACTTGTCTTGGCTTGATCTTGTGGTTTGCCGGTGACCCGTGGGTGTCTGTTGACATCCTATGAGGGCAGTGGCCATGATGGGATGGCCAAGAGTGGTTGTGCATGCAGTGTGTGTGTCTGTGAGTGTCTGTGTGTATGTGTCGTGTTGGGTTTCAGTCAACCCGGTGAGACCAGGGGTTGACATCTGACCTTGTGTGTGTCTCGGCAGCTTTGCCCAATTCGAGACCGTGTTTTTGGATGCCTCGAGGTATCGTTCTACCTCGGTTTGCATATCCAGGTGTGCTGAGAGTTCTTGGTGTCACCTCGGGTATCCGTGAGTCATTTTCTGCGGAGCGTTGTTTCCTCTGGCTTAGGTTTAGACTGATTCGACGGCTTGTTTTGCTGTTAGTGACAATCTTGCCTTCGAGTCATCTGACTCAAGGATCGTTACGTGAGTAGGTCTAGCTGCCTTATCCTGAGTCTGTAGGCAGTGGTCGTACTGTAGCATCCTTCGGAGGGGGGAATGCTAGCTAGAGGCCTGGCTCAGGTAGTGGGCTAGTATGTACACACGTGGTCAGGGGCTTTAGACTTACGTCGTTAGACGTGACCCTAACTAGTCACTCGCGTTATGGTACTATTCTGGTTCTAGCAGTGTCTTTATCTCGGCCTAGTCCTTGCGGTAAGGTACATGGACAAGACGCTAGTAGGTGCAGCATAAGACGTCAGTGGACGCAGCTGGTTGTTCTTCTGGTGGTGAGGCACTCTAGTCACGTGGCACGCGACTCTCGGTGTTTCTTGTGCGTCGTGACCTTTCCGGGTTAACCTTCTCTTGACTTTTCCAGAGGTCGATGTTCTGTCGCATGCACGATGCTCTAGTCATGCATGGGGCAGTGTGCACGACGTTCTAGTCGTGGCACGTCTGTGTCTGTCTAGATCTTTTCTAGACTTTTGGTCTGGTCTCGTAGGCCTTGTCTTTGGCCTCGTGGTTGTCGACAGATCGGTGACTCCTGAAATTAAGCGGCTTATTGATATTCATCCTTCCAGAAGATCCCCTGAGATTCGTGCTATAAAGAAGCAAGCCCCTGAGGTCTCAGAGCGATTAGAAAACCTAAGCGGAACTAAACCAAAGATATTATAGAATGGTTGAATGGGGAACGTCCCCCTCCCCAGTAACAGGTCAGCATTTGTAAAGAAAGAAAGAAGAAACGGCGATGATGTCGGAGAAATCACGAGGTTACCCCAGATATCAGAGACCACGAGTCATGATGACGAGGCTAGCAAACCCATGTCCCTAGATGGGGATAAAAGATCATAAAATTCACCAAGCGTGTTGATAAAGTAGATGCTAATAAGCCACTTCGCAGGAAGAGGGACATAGCTCATGGACTAATCCATGGAGCATGTGGGTTATCTACTAATTATTAGGCTAAGTGTATATCCTTGGCTCACGCAAAAGGGAAATACAGCGAGCTCATTTACAGGGGACCCTTCGGGGATACAGTCCCTATGGGCATTTCAACAAGCATGAAAGTGCTCGTGTGTGGCTGGCCTAAGGGTCAGAGTGGTGACTCGTTGAGAACGCACGTCGTTAATACGCCCGCTTATCAAATTTACAATATGCCGAACTCACGCACTTGAAAAGATTGAAATTCCAGTAAAGTGGTGAAGATGGGTTGATCCACAGGGAAACAAAACTTTTAAAATTGGATGGATGAAAATTCTTATGTTTGGGAAGTGCAATTTGACATGAATTTAAACTAAGTATATGATCTTAAACTAAGTGATAAGAAAAATTGACTGAAAACAACAGCGAGTTTGGAAAATGATTATCTTTGAAACTAGAGGGATTCAAAAAAAGTGGAAGAAAGTAAAGTTGTAGAGGATGAAGAGAGTAAGAAGATTGATGAAGAACTCTGAGATAGAAAATGAGAGGAAAGAGGTGAAAATCACGAAACACTGAGATCTATGTGGACGGATGAACAGTCACTAATAGAAAAACTGAAGTGTAGAAAATTAATTCTATCTTGAAAATGGTTGAGAATTAGAAGAAGAGGTAGAAGAAGAAGTTGAAGAAGACTTGAAAACACACAACTTTGATGAAGAACTCAGGAAAAAAATAAGATCATAAGAGGGTGAAAACTGAGGTAGAAGATCTGTGAAAATTAATGATGAACATAGATAATCACAAACTAAACCATACAAACCAGACCCTTAGAAAATGATTAATAACTTTAAAACGGGGGTGATTTAGAAGAAGTGGAAGAAAGATAAAATCTAGATCTAAGGAAGAGGAAGAACTTTTGTGAAGAAATCAGAAAGAAAAGAGATTAAGAAGGGCTTCAAAATGGAAGAACGGTGAAGGTTATCCCTGCGAGTGAACAGTAAACACCCAAAACAGAACTAAGAAGATCATGCCATATCTTGAAAACGAATTAGACCCTACAAGTAACAGAATTAAGGCATCACAAGACATAAATCAGTTAAGCTCCATTCTGAACAGTTTTACAAAATTGATACGCGAATGTGTAGACCTTCAAACCTGCAAGACAACACCAAATATAGATTAGATCAACAAAAGATGTGATATGATGAACTTATGAGAAGATTTTCAAACAAATTTCATATGCACACATACCTCCTTGATTCAACCACATAGCAAGATGAGGGGAGAAAGTGAGAGATAATTAACCGAGCTGAACCATTCACTGAGTTTATTAAGACACTTGGCATTATTTCATCATTCAAAAATCGTTACTCCACACATCATGAATTGGGAGTTCAACAATCTCCCCCTTTTTGATGATGACAAAAATACTAAGTGTAATAACCATAAGCACCTTATAACATAGTTGAGAATGACAATCACACCACATAAAGGTTTGTACAGCCATACTAACAAGCCTTGATAAGTTTGGAGATTAAGGGTACAAAAATAATATGCCATGCTATGAGAGAGATACAATGAACAACACAACCTAAAATGTTCATGCAAACCCACACAATGCAAAGCCCCACACAAACATGACACAAACCACACATGCATGCCACAAACATATCATGCCACAAACGATATAGATAATAACTCTCCCCCTTTGGCATCAACAAAAAGAGGGAGAAACAAGGTGGACTAGAAGCTAGTTGCCAGCAGAGAGAATAGGAATCACTGAGACTCGGGACCAGGCGACCGCGGAGGTTGGCGGATGAAGGCAAACATTTCATTGAACGCCCGAGAGTGAGCATCGATGGCGTGCTTAATGTGGTCAAGGGAGTCGTTAACTGTTTGGAATTGCTGGAGATAAGTGGCATGATGAAGTTTCAACTCTGCAACATCCTTGGTAAGAGAATCTACTGTCTCCCGAAGCTCACCGACATCACCACTCAAAGTTTCCATATACAGTTGCATCCCTTGAGCATCATGAGAGGCTGCATGGCTGCTAGAAGACTCACCATGGATACGATGAGCACCTGTTTCAACGTCCTCGTCAGAATCATCACCAATATCCTTATTTTTCAATGATTTCAAGGTACGAACAAGGTGACCATCACGATGCCGTTCGTAGCCCATATTTTTGCAAACAGAATGCACAGTGTATATATCTCCACCTCGTAGACTGGTATATGATTCCTTCTTTAAGGGAATGTCAGCCAAACGAAAGACGGCTACTAGGGAAGCAGCATATGGAAGAGTCCTGTTCCGGTGGTGGTGACATCCAGTAATATGACTGAATAAAATTACTGGAAAATTAATTTGCCTTTTCTGCAGTATGCTAGATAGTATAAAGATTTGGAGATCTGTAAGCTTGTCCCGGCCTCCTGCTTTAGGAACCAAAATAGTGGTGACCATATGATGAAGAATCCGCTGTAGCGGAGGTAAATAATTGGCATTGAGGCCACCAACAGATCGGTCATTCATTTGTTCTCCTGTGAGGAGCGTGTATATCACCTCCTCATCACAATCAATTTCTTCGTATACGTCTCCGACATCAGGCAAATTAAAAGCCGCAGCTAAACGAGATCTAGAGATTTGAAACGACTGGCCATTCATCACAGTCATATATTTGTTGGCTTGGATTATCATATTTCCATAAAACTGATGAACAAGAGAGTGATAAATCTTCCGATGATCAGCCATGAATGAAATAAGATTGGGCTGGACGTGCAACAAAGGAATTAATTCAGGAAGAGCCTGCTGAAAATCATCAAAATCCACTGCCCGTGGGCGAAGAAGTTTCCTGTCCATTATCTTGAATTGCGCAGGTGTGGGAGCCTGTGAGAGTGCTTGTTGTTCTCGGGTCTTGGCCCTAGTTTCCTTTTGTCTACGTGATTCTTCAGTGGGCTTCTTACCAAGTGCAGCTCGTTTTGGTGCCATGAGAGCAATTTCAATGGAGACAGGGAGTGAATAGAAATTGATGCGCTCGGTTGAACGGAGAAATCTTACCACGAATGAGCAAATTTTCCACTTATCAGCCTTGGTTGAAGAATCCAAAATACGCCTTGATGCTGGAACAGGGAAGGGCGCGTGAAGTACTTACCGCCGTGAGAACAAGAAAGCTCCGGGGTACAGGGGAAGGAGAGATGTTGCCCCACGAACCAAATGGAAAGGTGGAGGAGATGGAGCTCCGGCGGCGGGAAGTCCGCCTGTACACGAACTCGGCGGCGGCGATGGCCCCGGGAGGACGCCGGCTTTTCTTACAGGGGAGATGTGGAATCCGCCGCGGAGAAGAAATGTTCCCCTCAGACCGGAACGCAGCAACCGCACGAACGAACAAGATGAAGGTGTCGACACCTTCACCAAAACCGCCGGCGGCAGCCTCCGCGAGAAGTGAGATCGGCGTGGGAGGCCAAGAACAGTGAAGAGAAGATGGTGGTGGAGATGGAATGGGGTTTTAGGGCAGATCGACCACTTCAATGATAAAAGGATTGGAAGACTGTAAAAAGGGCACATGGAATGTCGACATTTGCATTGTTGACAAGGGGTTAAAAGAAATGTCGACACCTCCTTTAACCAAAGAAGCGTAAATCCGAAAACGCATATAAAACCCCAATTCAAGTGAAAGATTATGAGGGAAAGTAAAAAGGGCAAAGAATGTCGCCAAAAATCCAAAACCGACTACCTGGGCAAGTCCAATCTGTGTCTCCTTATGGCATTTGCCTTATAAAAAGAATGTGGCCATAGAAAATTAAATGGGAAATTTTTAGAATTTTTAATATTCAAACACACATCATGCAGGGATGTTTCACACACAGGCAAACGTAATGCAATGCACATAGACATCATGATGAAAATGCATGAGCAACAAAAAAATATACATATGCAAGAATTATATGGACAGATGCAAGACAATTATATGCCCTCTAGACGACATACGCCTAACTCCCTTCTAACGGATGTGAATTTATCTTCATTAAGAGGTTTAGTGAAGATATCAGCAATTTGATTATTTGTGTCAACAAATTTTATTTCAACATCCCCTCTACTAACATGATCACGCAAAAAATGATGCCTAATTTCAATATGCTTTGTGCGAGAATGATGCACTGGATTTTTAGACAGATTAATTGCGGAAGTGTTATCACATAGTATGGCCGTGTTACCTAGTGTGATGCCAAAATCAATTAGTTGTTGTTGTATCCACCCTCATCCCACCCTGCACACTCCATTACCTAATCCTTCCCCTAGCCATGTGCCATTGCCTACGCAACCCCCACAACAACCTCCATTATCCTCTCACACCCCTCGGCATCCGCTTTGCCCGAAGCAGGCTCCTCGTTCTCTATTTTCGGAGTCATTTACTGATATTTTAAGGCTTTGACGGCCACTCACGCATTGCAACTCACGCCGGTTATGCCTTGCCGACCCACGGTCGAAGATTTGCTCCAATTTTACGATTTTCATCGCTAGCAGGGGCATTTGGTTGAGGATTGTCCCGAGTTCTGGGAACTTGTTTATAGTTTGGAAGACAAGAAGATGATTGATTGGGCTAACATACATGAAGTCACTTTACATCTCAGTAGTAAGCAGTAGTAATCACCGCCTAGGTAGCCATCTTCGTTACAAGACCAGGGGCACCCCTGTGATCCCTCATCTAGCGCTGCACCCGCTCTGTTATCTACCTCATCCTCGCCATCTCTTACACCGTCTCCATCACCCCCGCCTACCCAATCCCTTACTCAGGCTAGTGCCTCCACTTCCACCACTTCCACCGCCACTACTCCTACTCCCAACACCGCTCAACGTGTCGTGCCGATACATCGAAGGTGGGCGCCATGACCCGCCAATTCCTCCGCCTCACCACTACTTTCACCTTCTTCACCTCCATTGCCTTCATTACCCGCATCATCATCTCCACTGCCCCTACTGCCATTACCACCGCCTTCACCGCCTCCTCTCCCAGTGACCCCTCTTCCATTACTTCCACCATCATCTCCGCCTTTGCCATCTCCTTCGCCATCGTCACCCAAACCTAAGCAGGCTACACCTCCACCTTCGCATTTACCCCCTCCTACGCCTCCACCTTTGCCTTTGCCTCCACCTGAGCCTATCATTATCGCCATCCCTCCACTGCCTAAGCCCTCTACACCTTCTAAACTTTCACCCACACTTTCCAAGCCTTCTCCACCCCTTTCTCCACCTATTTCCACCGCATGGAGCGGGTGCACACTACCTCTGGTGCCCCTCGGGTTTAGTCCCCAGGAAGATGATGAGCTGGATCAGGATAATTTAGTGTCGGTTATGCATTTCAAAGCTTAAGATGTCATTTGCCGTATACCAGTCCGAGTCCTAGTCTCTGGCTATTTTGGGGATGATGAGCCTACACTTTCAAAGATGGTTGCTAAGAAGAGTTTCCTTGCACTAGCGCCAGTTTCTTCACAAGCGAGGCCGGTGGCAATCTCATTGCTCGTCGGGGGATTCACTATTGATGTTGTTATTTCTCGTCGCTTGATTGTTGTTCAATTCACTGGCCAAGAAGGGTTCTCTATTTAGATCGTGCTAACCCATACGGTTGCCAGGGGTCTGATGGATTCCCTACTCAAGGGACAATTGGTCGTATCTTTAGCACCTTCCAAGGACATTCTGCACTTGTTATGCAATCTCCCTCGGTTTATTAGTGAATCGGCCACATCAATGCCGCGCATTACTCTCCCTCAGTTTTATCCTACTCTTCTGGCAAGAGAGTTATGCTTCATGCCCGATTTCCGAATGGAGATGCTGAATCTCATGTTGCTAGTGCCAAGTGACAAGACTCTGTGATTTTCTGATGTTCATCCTAAGGAGTTACCTGTTCAAAGATGTCTGCCTATGGTTAGCACCGGGTGTCTAGGGGCAATTATCCTAATAAAACTACATATTCACGACCAGGCTAGGCCATCTGCTAGGTGGGCCCGTTATATGAAAAGATGTTTCAAGGTAAGGAGGTTGAAGATCCATGTCCGTGCTAGGCGGGTCCATTACAAGATAGTTTCTGCCAAGAAGAGACAGCAACGTAAGTTTAAGGGTCACGTAGTGCGCACTCAGGGGCCCAGTTCTTCCTCTTCCTCTTCCTCTTCCTTTCATTCCTCATTTCTATTGCTCAGCTCGCACCCTTGGGTGGTGTATTTTTCTTCGTCCAATCCTACTTCGATCATCTTCTCCTCTCCTCCCGAGTCCGTGAACCCAGCAAGAGGGGGCTGGCTTCGGCGAAAAACCGAAAGGGCGCTTAAGCCAGTAAAGTGGGAATTTACAAAAAAAAAAGGAAAAACTTTTGTTATTCCTCTCTCTCTTGTTAGTGAACCTCCCTTGGGAACAATCATCAAAGGTCCCGCCAGGGATTCTCTAACAAAACCATGTTCAACCCTCGTCGTCATCGGTGAGATCGGTCGATCTCTACCTTTAACTTGGACCTTCCGTCTTTGTTAATGAATATACCCTTTTGCTTCGGCATGTAACCCATGTTGATGAACAAACCATGCTCGACCCTCACCATCATCAGCGAGATCGGTCAATCTCTACCTTTAACTTGGACCTTTCATCCTGGTTAATGAAACTACCTTTGCTTCGGCATGTAACTCATGTCGATGAACAAACCATGCTCGACCCTCGTCATCATCGGCGAGATCGGTCGATCTCTACCTTTAACTTGGACCTTTCGTCCTGGTTAATGAAACTACCTTTACTTCGGTGTGTAACCCACGTCGATGAACAAACCTATGTTTGACCCCCGTCATCATCGACGAGATCGGTCGACCTCTACCTTTAACTTGGACCTTCCATCCTTGTTAATGAATATATCCCTTTTGCTTCGACATGTAACCCATGCCGATGAATAAACCTATGTTCGACCCTTATCATCATCGGTGAGATCGGTTGACCTCTATTCCTCAACTTGGACCTTTCGTCCCTGTTGAGAACCGTATCCTTTGCTTCGACATTTAACCTATGTCGACGAATTAAACCAAGATCCGACCCTTGTCATCATCGACAAGGCCATTCGGCATTCTGGTAGGCAAGCTCTCCTGAGTCCCGGCTCCTTCCCACAAATGCATATAAAATACCCAAAAAAATGAGGTTAAAAATAGAGATACCCCACTGGCTTTGTTCATGTACTAGAACAAGGGCAAAAAGGGCTGTAACCTGGCAGTGGTGAAAACCTGCGAAGGCGCTACAGGCAAAATCGAATACCTCGCCACGTGAAAACCCAAAAGGGCACGTGGACAAAAGTAAGAGGGGGCTGGCTTCGGCGAAAACCCGAAAGGGCGCTTAAGTCATTATTATGATAAAAAAAATTGATGATGTAGTAGCGAGGTTACCCTCGCTCACCATTCTACTTCTCCTACCCTTTCGGCCCTTGTCACCATCGGTAAGATTGGTCGCTATCTTTTCGGCCCTTGTCACCATCGGCAAGACCGACCACTACTCTTTTGGCCCTTATCACCATCGGCATGACAGGCCATCCTTTCCACCCTTGTCACCATCGGAAAGATCGGTCGCTACCCTTTCGACCTTTGTCACCATCAGCAAGACCGGCCATCCTTTCGACCCTTATCACCATCGGCAAGATTGGTCGCAACCCTTTTGGCCATTGTCACCATCGACAAGACCAGCCATCCTTTCGACCCTTGTCACCATCGGCAAGATCGGTCGCTACCCTTTCGGCCCTTGTCACCATTGGCAAGACCAGCCATCCTTTCGACCCTTGTCACCATCGACAAGATTGGTCGCTACCCTTTCGACCCTTGTCACCATCGACAAGACCGGCCATCCTTTCGACCCTTGTCACCATTGACAAGATCGATCGCTACCCTTTCAGCCCTTATCACCATCGGCAAGACCGGCCATCTTTTCGACCCTTGTCACCATCGGCAAGATCGATCGCTACCCTTTCGGCCCTTGCCACCATCGACAAGATCTGTCGCCACTCCTTTCGACCCTTGTCACCATCGGCAAGATCGGTCGCTATCATTTCGACCCTTATCATCATCGGTAGGATCGGTCACTACCTTTTTTTGACCCTTACCACCTTCGGCAAGCCCGGTCAGCCACCCCTCAACTTGGACCTTCCATCCTCATTAGTAGACAAACTATCAGTACTTCGACATATAACCCATGTTGATGGATGAACTGCACTCTCAGCTTTTCGTCACCATTGGCGAAATGAATAGGGTGCATGCACCTACTTTATCTATGTCCCACCTTGGCCGTCACTCTAAAGAAACATGGTATACCGGCCCTCATGGTACGCTATCTAGGTACCATGAGAATATTTCTTGAGTTAATAGAATGAGAAACCATACCATTGCTTTCTCTTTAAGGATTATGTGCCTCTATGTAGACACAAATTCTTTCTACCTTATCATGTACAAAGAGCAAGCAACCATATATATATGAGTGCTTATTCTTGATATCATGGCACCCGCTAGGGCGCCATGTCTACCAAGTTTTCGATGTACATCGAGATTGTACCATGGTAATCGTAATATGTCCTTACATGAAAGTTCTATCCTTGAGATTCTATTCCATAAAGATCTTCCTCAAATTCCTACAAAGAGCATTTCTTTAGAATTCTATATTGGCTATAACTATAGTGGATGTTGAAAATACATGACCCAATGCTTGCGCATATAGGGCGCGATCTGATCCTGGGAGGCGCACCCGAAAGTACTTGTGCCCATGGAGCCATTATTGATCACGGTGTAACATTGCACCTAAGTACTCGTCGTTCTAGATAAATGACATTCCATAATCTTGAACTTGTATTTGACATGACATGACTTGTATGGCCCGGAAAGGGTATTTACTTGCTTGCTGGATAACATGGTGGCTAATTCTTAACATGACTTGATAAACGTACATGCTTGTTCATCATGATATATATTGACATGAATTCTTGAAAGACTTGCTAGTTCATTCAATTATCACTTGTTATACTCTTTCTAGTGTCATTTCATACGTTCATGCATAGCTATATTGCATTCATGTAACTTGTAATCTAATTAAAACAAGATAGCTCTTGAGATATAATTCCTACTGAGCGTTCGCTCATCTAGTATTTTCTCCTATTTTTCAGGTAATTCTGATGACGAGACTCAATCGGATGGGGATGGACATGAGTGAAGAGTTAGAGCCATTCCAACCGTCAAAGTGCTATCTAGTCGTGTCTTTTCTATTTCTTGAGTCAATCCATTGTACTTTGAGTCCAAGTTCTTTATTTAAAGAGATTGTAATAGAAGTTTCAAAGTTATGATGAATAAAGGATTGGGTTATCATTACTTTTGCGCACTCTGTCTACGTGTGTCGAATACAGTTATGTTCTGATTGACATGATCGAATATAACTTGTCACACACTCTAGGTTCCTTCCACGCTCGAGGTGTGACAGTTTTTGTGGTATCAGTGCCTAGGATATTCAATTCCTAGGAACCCAAGTCCAAGGATAGGTTTAAAGCCTTACCTAGTGAGATTGGGTAGAACCAAGGGTTGAGTTAACTTAGGAACTTAAATTTTGAATAATGGCATATTAATAAGTTATTAAAAATCTTGTAGTTACATGGCCGCGAAACGTGCTCAGTGGCGTGACATGCAAAGGACCGTACAAGGTCTTACACAAGCGCTACAACAACTAGCACAAGGATGAGCTCATCATGGAGTAGGAAATCTCTGCCAGAGTTTCCGCAATATGAGCCCTCCCAAGTTCATAGGCTCGACCGACCCTGATGACGTCGAGCATTGGATAAGAGAGTTTGAACAGATTTTTTGTGTCATGTAGTGTACGGACTGGGAGAAGGTTCTACATGTAACATTCCAGTTAGAAAGGGACGCCCGTCTCTGATGGGAATCCGTAGAAGCTACTAGAGACCAAGATCAGGTTACTTGGGTAGAATTCAAGGAATATTTTCATAACAAGTATTTTTCTTACCGTATACAAGAGAAGAAGGTCACCGAATTCACCACACTCAAATAACGTTCATTATCGGTGGCTGAGTACCAGGCACAATTCTCTAGGCTATCATGGTATGCTAAACACTTAGTAAGTACCGAAAAGATGAAAGCCAAGAGGTTCCTTAATGGGTTCAGGCCCCAATATATTACACAACTAGCACCGATGGAAATACAAGTATACTCAGAGATAGTACGATGAGCCTAGCTGTTGGAAGATGCCATGGAACTGTCAGATCGTATCCGTGGGAGAGATAAGAAGGAGCAAGTCACTAGCTCCGGTGCTATCCTCAGAACGCACCGATCGCAGTGGTACCACTCACGCCCGGGTGAACAACCACGTTCGCCCGTAGCGGCGTGCCGAAGGATTTACCGGAAACTGGGTTGAAAATCAGAAAAACGTGCGGAAAAAATCACGGAACGCCTCCGGGCCTCCGAAATAACCTCAGATCGCGCCATCCGAACACGAAAGATGTCCAAAATGAAATTTCAGACACGACAGAGCCGGACGATCCGAGAAAGTAGATCCGAGACCCGAAAATAAGGATCCGAAAGGGTCCGGGACATCACACCATCTGCTCTAGGTCGAGTCCTCTGGCGGGTTTTCTCCCCCACCAGACTCTGGTGGCAAAGGCAAGAGGTCCATAGAGACCAGTCTAAAAATCGTCTAACTCAGGTCAAGCTCTCCACCACTCCCGGGTGGGTCCGCACACACGTGCATAAGAAGTTATGACTAGTGGACAGGTCACTGGAAGGTAGACTCTCAAGTCAACGAAAAATAACGTCTGAGCCAGACGGAGTATAGGGGACTGTCCCTCGTACCAACACCGACTCACGGTGACGTAAGCCGAAGATGCCACATCCCGTGACCCCCATGGCGTCCCACACCTGGTCCCCACATGATGTCTAGCATCAGTCAGACCACGGGTCAACACGTGGATTGAGGTCTGCTCACCCGGGACTCGAATCGGCACGGAAGAAACCACTGGCTCAGCCTCAGACGATGAACGGTCCATCACTGGCCGCTCAAGGATGCATGGCTAAGTCTCAGCCGCGCGTGGGAGAAAAGTGATCCAACTTTGCCGTCCATCAATCCCAACGGTAAGAAACATGAATGGTCAGACACTAGCCACTATGGGGGAAGGGCGGTTAGGACCCCGCCGTTCAAAGGCATGGGCGGTCCCACTTGGGCCACTCATGCACGAGGATGAACGGCCAGCCAATGGCCGCTCAGGGGACATGCGGCTAGACCCCAGTCGCTCACCCCAAACCCTGCGTAACGGTAACAACCAATGGTCAGAAACTCACGGGATGCGCGGTTGGTCTCGGGCCGCTCAAGGGATGAACGGTCAACCACTGGCCGCACCTCCTCCAATGGTAAGAACAAAAGTGCGGTTGGGACCTAGCCGTACAAGGGAAGGGCAGCTAGGACCTAGCCACACAAGGCATGTGTGGTCCAACCCTAGCCGCACAACCTACCAACGGCACCAGGTGGCGTATGGTGACGTACGGCCAGACCCTGGCCGCACATAGGCATATACGGCTAGACCCTAGCCGCACACCCCAAGTACTGCATAACGGTCACAAGCAATGGTCAAAACCCTGGGAGATGGGTGGCCACCTTGGGGCCGCATGAAGGGACATGTGGTCCCACGATAGACCGCTCAACCCCGCTGCGCGCTGGGACTGACTCGCAGCGTGCCGAGCCGATGGGCGGCCAGGACAGGACCACACAAGGGATGTGCGGGCCCTGGTTCGACCGCACATGGCTCACCGGCACGAAAATGGCAAACCTCGCCAGAATCGCCCGTTTCGGCCCCAAATCGAGCCCCACAAAGGGGAAAATGATGGAAAAAGAACCCCCAAGCCCCCTAGCATGCTTTTATACCCTTGAAACATGGAATCGCGGCGTGAAACGACGGATCGAGTGAACTCACCCCACGACATGATTTCCTTTCCCGACACAAAAATGACCCCACTCGACATCGCCTTGGCCTACAAATCACGGGAATGGAACGACACTGAGCTAGGGATTGTCACCCTACCTTCGGTTCATGATGAGATGTCAATCCGAGCTCGATCCCATAAAGAACGTCGTTGACAACCCCACTTTTCGGCGCTTCCCACTCTCGCCGCACGTCCGCATGACCGCCCCACCGTCACCCACGTCCTCCGGCCGTCGCCCCGCCACCGTCTGCAGCTGGTAAGGAGGCCGTCGCGATCGAATGGGCGAGAGAGAGGGAGAGGGACGCACGTAGGAGGAAGAAGATGACAGAGAAGAAGAATAAGAAAAAGAAAGGAAATGAAAGATGAGGTTTTAATAATAATAATAATATATATATATTAACATGCACAGAGAGAGAGAGAGAGAGAGAGAGAACGATGGAGATAGAGAGAGAGGTCGTGCGGGTGGGGAGAGAGAGAAGGAGAGAGAGAGGGAGAAAGAGAGAGATAGAGAGAGATAGAGAGAAGGAGGGAGGGGTCGCGCGGGTTGCCGGAGAGGAAGGAAGAGAGAGGGAGGGAGAGAAGAGACGCGGGTGAGAGAGGGGTGAGTAGAGGGATGGCTGTCGGCGTCTGTAGACGGAGAGAGGGGATGAGGGAGGCAGAGATGGGGACGGTCGGTCGCGGCGTGGCTGTGGGCTGGGTTGGAGAGGGGAGGAAGAGTGAGAGAGGGAGTAGAGCGGGAGTCACCGACGGCGGCGTGGGGAGGTGGTAGCTGTGACGACCCGGGATCCGAGTATCGGAAAGGAAGCGGCGTAACCCAAACCTCGACCCGCCTCCTACGAGCCCGAAGACTCAAAAGTGAAAAAGGGATGGTGTGAGGGTGTGTAAGAAACTAAAGTAACTACAGGGATAGCACGATATAACAAAATAATAATACAGAAATTAAATAAACTGTTACAAGGTCCAGTACATCTCATGTCCAAAATAAAGTACAGTCAACTGAAAGGAAAATACAATTACAAAGGAAAAGTACAAGTACACGGGACATACCCCGGCTCTGGCAACTGGCGTTAACCTCGGCTACTGGAACCACGCTGGACGCCTGCCGCACCACCTGAAGTGCCAGCCTAGCCCGAAACACGGTGAAAACACGCAGGGGATGAGCCTCCAAAACGAAGGCTCAGTAGGGATCCCTCGAATCCTACCTCGCACGAAAAAACCCGGTGCTACAGTGGTAAAACTAACCCTACAAAGTAGTAAAGCTACGCTAGCTAATAGGAGTACGGTGGAACCGACAAGCTGGAATAAATAAACGGAAAAACCATCTATCTAATAGTACCGTACTACTGAACCTCGATCTAGCAACCTCGAGTCTGAAACTACCATGAGATAGGAGCACTACCCACTAGAAGAACGACCGGATGCGTCCACTGACGTCTTACACCATGTCACAAGTGTCTAGCTACGGCGCCCCGCGCGAGACTCAGACACGCACAAGTACCACAACAAGGACTAGCTGGGGTCACACTCGTCAACGTGTGTCCTAAGCCCCCAACTACGTGTGCACACACAGACCATCTGCTCTAGGTTAGGTCCTCTAGCTAGTTTTTCCCCCCACTGGACTCTGGTGGCAAAGGCAAGGGGCCCATGGAGACCAGCCTAAAAATCGTCTAACTTAGGTCACGCTCTCCACCACTCCCGGGTGGGTCCGCACTCGCGTGTACAGGAAGCTACGACTAGTGGACAGGTCACTGGAAGGCAGACTCTCTAGTCAACGAAAAATAACGTCTGAACTAGACGGAGTACAGGGGGCTGCCCCTTGTACCAACACCGACTCACGGTGACGTAAGCTGAAGACGTCACGTCCCGGGACCCCACACGGCGCCCACACCTGGTCCCCACATGATGCCCAGTATCAGTCAGACCACGGGTCAGCACGTGGATCGAGGTCCACTCACCCGGGACTCGACTCGGCATGAAAAACTATCGGCTAGGCCTCAGATAATGAACGGTCCATCATTGGCCACTCACGGATGCACGTCTGACTCACAGTTGTGCGGGGGAGAATGGACGGTCCCACTTGGCCGTCCGCCACTCCCGATAAAAAACGGACCATAACGCACCTGCTCAGGTGCGTTATAGTGCTTAAAAGACCAACAGGGGTGCGTTAAGCCTCAAGTCACGAAAATGGACATAACGCACTCCTCTAGGGGCATTATGCACATAACGGACCAGCCATGGTGCGTTATGTCACCGAGCAACACACGCCATAACGTACTCCTCAAGGGGCGTTATGGACCTTAACGAACCAACTCTGGCGCGTTAAGTGGAGGGCAAGGGCGTTGAGCATAACGCACCTTCCCTGGGGCGTTAAAGTACATAACGGTGGAGGAGGCTTCCTACTCTGGGGAAGGGGCGTGTGATGGTCCTCCTGACCAGTTGCGGATGAGCCGCCGCCCCCAGAGGGTGAAACGTCCCCTGGCAGTTTGCAGGGAGGCATCTCCACCGGGGGGGGGCTTTCAGGACAGAGTAGTGGCTTCTCTTCCGTGGCCACCTGGGCCCTAATTAGATCAATGAGGCTGTCCAGTTTGGCGTTGCGGGTTTGAAGAGCGTCCGCACTCCCGGTGGGGGGTTGCCCCTCCGCCGCGGGTGGGGGCAGTCCGCCAGCTAGGTCACTGGCCTGAGAGGGGATATTCCCCGTAGGATGGGAAAGTGCGCCTTCTTCCATTGCCACGGCCTTTCCCTTGTCGTCGGTGGTCCTCCTACTAGAGCTTCTTCACACCATGCTGGCTCTTTGCTCATTTCCCACAGACGGCGCCAGATGAAGAGGGGGCGATCTCGCACTGTTCCTGAGCTGAGGTTGACGACCACAATTGTGAGAACTGCAAGAAAGGAAACAGATCAGAGGTGCCCAGGGACAGTTCCCTGGGGAAAATCCTTCGATGCTTAAGTCAGCAAATCAGATAGAGCTCTGGTGCGATGGAGAGATGTAGGAGGAGGTAGGGGCGCGAGATCCCTCTCCACCCAGTGGTGAAGTGGCTCTTGCTCAGGATTAGTGTGGCTTAGTTGCGCTTACCTTTCGTAGGAGAGCTTCTCAAGTTTATATAGCGACTCATGGAATGTAGGAGCCCTGTGAGCCGAGGAGTTTCAGGGGGGTTACGTCCTCTTTGTGGGCTCTTTATAGCACGGGGACTCTTGATCTCCCTTATCCTTTTGATCCCCCTGCTCTTAAAGGGCACGTAACGGTCGCACGGATAAGCTTTTATCAGTCGGTCCGAGCATGGGGCACTAGCTCAAGGGGGGCTCCCGAGCGATGGGTGCACGGCCGGGACGGGGTATGTTAGGTTTCCGAAGAGACCTCCCCGATCGATCTAACGCTCGGACTTCCGAACCCGAAGGTCACCTAGGAAACGCTTGATCCGAGTGAGTTATTGGGCCACGGGGGGCTGTCACTCTAAGGAGCTGGGTCTCGTTTGGTCTGGTGAGACCTCATTTGGCCGCTCTCTCAGGACGGTAAAATTCCCCCTCTCCACATTTAAATCTTTCAAATTGTTCATGACATGTATATGATAATCAGGGAGTAAATGGAGCCTTACAACACATCAAATTCGACGGTGTGCCCATCAGTAGCAAGTATTCAAACAGCAGAAGACCAAGTGATATTTCATATTTGTGCAGCAAATCTTTTAATTACTACTATCATGACTGCTTCTAGTTTTGTTGCATTTGTCCTACTACCAGCAGCTCCAGTTATTTTTGTTTTCATTGCTTCTTATATTTAACCCATCAAATACATGTTAGGGTTTGGACCAGTTATTAAAGAAGGGTCAACTTATAATAATATTGACACCATGCTGGAAGATAGGCTTTGGGACCATGTTGAAGTTATTAGGAAATCCAACTTGACAGTCCCTGAGGTGGTGAGTGGAGCACGAACACAGATTAACATTCATATTTTGTCGGGTTTCTAACTGCTGTGGGCTATCCTAACAATATAAATTATGACATTGTCAGGTTATGTGTGCTCTTATTTCTCACATCTTTGCGGTCATTAGGTATTGATCTGGCGGAAGTCTGCTTGGAAGAGATTTTGAGGCTTAATTACCAGGTGCTTATCCAAAATGAACACATCCCTGGAATGACATGAGATGAGATGCCTTTTCTTTTTCCCCTCTAAGTGGGGGGTTAAAGAGAAAATAATAAGGTCGGCAGATAATGTTTTTACCTGGAACAGAAGGGGTTTTAAGCTGTCGAGTGTTGAAAATGCCCCATTTAGAACCTCTGGAGATGCGAGGCAGGGCCAGTGACAACTGAGAACAAGCTCATTGAGTCAGTCTATATATAGGGGGGATTACATTTTGAGCAATTGCAGGAGTGTGTCCTCCCTTGCATTGTTTCTGAACTTTTTTTTAAAAATCTAGATTTTCTATAAATAGGGACATTCTTTAATCCTTTTTCACCTTTCTCTTCTTCTTCCTCTTCCTTTTCCCCCCACCATGAGTGCCCATCTCCCCCTCTCTCTCTCATTCGATCGCACGGCGAGTCCCCTCTAGCTGCAGACGGCGTGGGGCGACGGTGTGGTGACGACGGCGACGGCGAGGCCATCGTGGCGGCATGGAACTCATGGGATTTCGTGAGAGGACGAGAGATTTTAAAAGCATTCTTCATTATTTGGGCATCGATTCGGCGAAGTATTCGCTCCATTGAGGTAGGGTGACGATACTTACGCTCTATTGTTTCATTCTCGTGATTTCTAGCCCATCGTGAGGTCGAGAGAGCCATTTTTGAGCAGGTTAGGGTAAAATCATGCTTCGGGGGAGTGATCGCCCGATCTAGCGATCCACCGTGTTTTTGGCTGATCTGAGGCCGTAGAATCATGCTAGGGGTATTGGGGAGCCTTCCCCTTGATTTCCCCCTCTCCTATGGAGGTATGGGGCCGTGGTCGATATTTTTTGGTTGAATTCATCGTTTCATCGTCGGAATGCTGTGGCGATCGTACCAGAGACCACCAAAGGGCGTAACGCGCCCAGGGAGGTGCGTTATGCTTCGTTGGTTTTGAGCTTGGTCTTTCGTGGGCGTGACGGTCCCATGATAGACCACTACGTGATTGTGACGCCCTTGGGCTGGTTCGTCACAGTGTTTCTGACGGTTGGAATTTGACCGTTGGGGGTCATTGTAGCCTGACACATGTTGGTCCGTCAGGGAATGTGACGCTCCTGGGAAGGCGCATTATGCCTTCAACCTAATGCACCTGTGCTGGTCCGTTATGGACTGTAACGCCCCAAGCGGAGTGCGTTACAGCTAGTTTGGTCCCGTGACCTAACGCACCTGAGCTGGTCCGTTAGGTGACGTAACGCCCCTGGAGGAGTGCGTTACATTCTCTATTTTGGCTCGTGCACGGACGCGCCTGTCCCGATCCGTCAGGTACTGTGACGCCCATGGGTAGGAGCATCACAGTGGTTTTTACACCGAGTGCCCTGACCCACCCTTGTCAGTCGGTCATGTTCTATAACGCACCTGTGCAGGCGCGTTGTGGTCCGTTTTACACTGGGTTCCTGAAGCACCTGAGGTGGTCCATCAGATGACCGTGGCGCACCTGTGCTGGTCCGTCACCGCCTGTAGCGCACTAGTGTTGGTTTGCCAGGCTCTGCGCTATTCCGCGTGGTGCGCAGTCCTATTTATTTTTTGACTATAGTCACCGTGCGACGGTGCTGGTACGTAGGACGGTCCCCGTACTCCGTCGGGTTTGGACATTATTTTCGGCGGCTTGAGAGTCTACTCCTTCAGAGACACTCCACTAGTCGTAGCCCACCATTACACGTATGCTGGTATCCACCTGGGAGTGGTGGGATGGATACCCTCAAGATGATTTTTAGACTAGTTTCTGTCGGGCCCCACGTCGTTGGCTAGAGTCCGGCTGAGGGGAAAATCAGTTAGAGGCCAGACCTAGGATGCATAGTCTATGTGTGCACACATGGTTGGGGGCAGTTGGACACGCGACGACGGGGGTGACCCCAGCTAGTCACTCGCTTTATGGTTACTTGTGTGTGTCTGAGTCTCGCACCCGGGGCGTGGTAGCTAGACACTCGTGATGCGGTATAAAACGTCAGTGGACGCATTCAGTCGTTCGTCTAGTGCGAGGTACTTCTGTTCTGGATAGGGAGTGATAGACTGTCAGTCTCAGTTGCTTCGACCTTCAGATTTTGGTCGTGTTGATCGGTGGGTTCTGGTCATTTCGCCGTGGCGTGTGTGTGTGGGTTTCCACGCCGTGAGATCGATACTTGTAGTGCGGGTCTTCTACTTCTGAGGTACTCACTTAGCTGCTAGCGTAGTGATTTTTCTGTTTTGCGAGGTAGGGTTCAGGTGACCCCTACTGAGTCTTGTTTTAGGACTCATTCCCTGTATATTTTTATCGTGTTTTAGGTGATCTCCGATTTACTGGCAACCATGGATACGATAAATCATATTCAGTCAAAGGAGGTAACAAGCAATCAATTACATTTTAAACACTATTACCATTATATAGAAAGAAAAACATTACACAGCCAAGTCTAAGTAGAACTTGCAAAAAAAAAAAGAGGAAGAGAGCCAACAAGGCAAGCACGGTCTTTCCTAATCTATGGGAATAGGGGAACTTTGAGAAGCTCAGGACCCCTCTTGAAGCTTGGGAAGCGGAGGACCCTCGACGCTCAGCGATTTGCCCCTGGTACCCTCGGCGATGGCCAATTTAGGCACTGACCACACTTGTGTGGGAACTGCCTTGACCGCATGCTCTCCCGAAGCTGCCAGAGTTGCTGATTCCCCATCCGCAGAAGTAGAACCATCTTCACTTCCCCCTCCACTACTCGATATTAATGAAGGAGAATCCGAGTCATCCTCATCCGAGTCATAGCGCTGCCCAGAGATGAAGAAAAGTTCATCAAGGATCTGCGCCTGAGCAAGACTAGCTGGTCGCCTGAAGCCTTGGGTGAAACCCTTCCGCAGCCCCCACCAGTAGCCCGGCTCATAATAGGTGAAGGCGGTTTGCTTTAGAGCTTCATGGTACTCTTTCGAGTTCTGATAGCGCTCAACCACCTCCACCCCGACTCCTACTGCCTTCTCCTCGAGCTCCCCCACCCTTACTTCGACCTCAGTCAGCTTCACCTCGGTCTTGGCTAGCACCACTTCGGCCTCCCTCTTGGCCTGCTCGGACTCCTAGAGCTGGCCTTCGAGCTCCTCTGGCTCGGCTGCCCATTCCCCCAAGCATTTCGCGTGGGCTTGGCGCTCCTCCTCCAAGAGCTTACTCTTAAGCTCGGCCGTGTACCGAGCTTGGGACAATTGCTTGGTCTGTAACTGAGCCTCCTCTTGGCTCACCTGATCCCATGCCCAGAGCAAGGTCACTTCCCGCCGAAGAACTCCAATCTCGGAGATCAGCTACCTGATCTTCTAGTCAGACTCAGCACTGGCCCGGGACTGAGATCTCTCCTGACTCCCTAGCCGAGCCACGAAGTCTGTTATCTTGGCCGCTAACTGGGCCATGAGTAAACCTCCCTCGATGACCCTCTCGAGAAGCATGGGAGGGGAGCAACGCCAGAATTCCTCCCGAATGGACGGGTGTACCAGAGCTCGGCACTGATTATATAGAGAAGCGAAGATGGTGAACTACCCCAACTATGGGGGAGAAGCCATCTCTGGCATAGTCGGGGGCGGGGAATCCTCCCCTGACGTCCCCAAGCTTGGGACGGTGACGCTTAGCCCGTCTTGGACCCGTGCCTCGACATCCTCCTCACAGCGTGCCCTGGCCACCTAGACCGAAATTTTGGAGCCAGCCTCCTCCCCTTGCGCCCTTGCGGGCTCAGCAGAGGTCCACTCAACCACTGTAGGCGCCTCTGGCTCGATCGCTGGGAGGCTCGAGTGACAGACATCCTCAACTGGGAGCTCCTCGGGTGGGTAGCTGATCTTCACCTTCTTCAGTTGCCTCTTCTTGGCAGTCAAAGCCTTTAGTGAGGACAACATCAATCGCTCCCCGAACTCCTTGCATTTGGCTCCCCTTCACTCTCGGTTGTCTTCCTGAGCAATTTGCTTGCCCTTATCTCAGGCAGAAGAAGGACCCTCGAAAGCTCGAGGTGCACTCGGAGCAGTAGCCTCCTCTAGCGTGACGACCTCCTGCTCTGACGGTCGCTCCTCATCCTCACCACTCCTCGTTTCTACCCATCAGAAAGCAAGTCATCAGTAAAAGCTCAAGATGTATGGATGAGAGAATACAAAAGCTGAGCTTTCAAAACCCTTACCGCTGGGAGGCAGTGCGAGGCGAGGAAAGTCATCAATGTTGGCTGGGGTCATCATCTCAATGGTCGGCTGATGATTCTCCTAAAGAATTTTAATCTTCTCCACTAGCTCTAAAGAGATCATTGGTTGCTTCAGAGGGAACACTTGCTGAAAGTTTGGCTTATCAGGGAAGCCCCAGCTATCCAACTCTACCAAGCTCGCATGGCCCGTGCTTTCGATAAGCTAGCCAAGGGACAAGAATTTAAGAAATGAGACCTGGTAATGGTCAAAAGAAAAGAAGTGATGGCCTCCAACCCCAAAGGGAAGTTGGTTGAAAATTGGGTCGGACCATATGTCATCCACCGAGTATATGAAGGGGGTGCCTACGTCCTTGTAGATCACAAAGGAGTCATCCATTTCTCTCCCTTTAATGGAAAGCATATGAAGCTGTACCATACTATTCAACCGGCGTTCCCAGAATGACCGAAATACACCTTGGTTTAGTGGAGCTCCGCCCTAGCCGAGCTCTTAAAATGTAAAATCCTCGACGGGCCTTACGTCCGAATCAGCGAAAATTCATCCTTTACATTAGCATTACCTCCTTGCTAACAAATAAACCCCTTTTTGGCACAAGACTTTGTGTCCTAGCCGACTATCATGCAATATCACCATTACGGGTCTTACGCTCGAATCGGCGTAAAATCTCTTCCTTTACGTTAGCATTACCGTCTTACTAACGAATAAACCTTTCTCCGGTGAAAGACTTCGTGTCCTAGCAAATTTTTCTGCACATTGTCGTTACGGGCCTTACGTCCGAATCGACAGAAATTCTTCTTTTGCGTTGGCATTACCCCCTTTGCCAATGAATAAACTGATTTTATTGGCGCAAGGCCTTGGGCCTCAGCCAATAGCTATCAACCATCACCAAGAGTCGGACACTACGTCTTGACCTGCCAACATTCCTTCGTCGTATATTAATAAAAAAAGAAAAAAATGGGGCTTAAAATAGAGGTGCCCCACCAGCCTTGTTCCTATACTAGGACGAGGGCAAAAACGGCTATAACCCGGCTGTGGTAAAAACCCGAAAGGGCGCTACAGGTAAAATCGGATGCCTGGCCACGTGAAAACCCAAAAGGGCATGTGGGCAAAAGTAAGAGGGGGGTCAACTTCGGTGAAAACCCAAAAGGGCGCTTGAGTCAGTAATGTGGTAATTTAAAGTTCCTCTTCACCCTCATCATAATGAAACTCTGAAAAGGACGATTATCACAAGTCCTGCCGGAGATCCTTTTTCTACAAACCAACATTGACCCTTGTCATCATCCGCAACATCGGCCAACATATCCCTTAACATGGACCTTTCGTCATTGTTAATGCCAAATTACCTTTGCCTCGACATTTAACCAATGTCGATGAACAAACTCAGGTTTAACCCTTGTCATCATCAACAAGATCGGTCAACATATCCCTAAACTTGGACCTTTCACCCTCGTTAATGAACAAACCTCCTTTGCCTCGGTATTTAACCAATGTCGATGAACAAACTCAGGATTGACCCTTGTCATCATCGACAAGATTGGTCAACATGTCCCTTAACTTGGACCTTTTGTCCTCGTTAATGAAGAAACCTCCTTTGTCTCGACATTTAACCAATGTCGATGAACAAACTCAGGTTTGACCCTTTCCATCATCGGTAAGATCGGTCAACATTTCCCTTAACTTGGACCTTTCGTCCTCATTAATGAACAAACCTCCTTTGCCTTGACATTTGACCAATGTCGATGAACAAACTCATGTCTGACCCTTGTCATCATCAGCAAGATCAGTCAACATTTCCCTTAACATGGACCTTTCATCCTCTTTAATGAACAAACCTCCTTTGCCTCGACATTTAACCAATGTCGATGAACAAACTTAGGTTTGACCCTTGTCATCATCGACAAGATCGGTCAACATTTTCCTTAACTTGGACCTTTCATCCTCGTTAATGAACAAACCTCCTTTGCCTCGACATTTAACTAGTGTCGATGAACAAACTCAGGTTTAACCCTTGTAATCATCGACAAGATCGGTTGACATTTCCCTTAACTTGGACCTTTCGTCCTCGTTAATGAACAAACCTCCTTTGCCTCGGCATTTAACCAATGTTGATGAACAAACTCAGCTTTGACCCTTATTATCATCGACAAGATCGGTAACCATTTTTCTTAACTTGGACCTTTTGTCGTCGTTAATGAACAAACCTTCTTTTCCTCAGCATTTAACTAGTGTCGATGAACAAACTCAGATTTGACCGTTGTCATCATCGGCAAGATTGGTCAACATTTCCCTTAACTTGGACGTTTCGTCCTCGTTAATGAACAAACCTCCTTTGCCTCGGCATTTAACTAGGGTCGATGAACAAACTCAGGCTTGACCCTTGTCATCATCGGCAAGATCGGTCAACATTTCCCTTAACTTGGACCTTTCGTCCTCGTTAATGAATAAACCTCCTTTGCCTCGGCATTTAACCAATGTCGATGAACAAACTCAGGTTTGACCCTTGTCATCATCGGCAAGATCGGTCAACATTTCTCTTAACTTGGACCTTTCGTCCTCGTTAATGAACAAACCTCCTTTGCCTCGACATTTAGCTAGTGTCGATGAACAAACTCAGGTTTGACCATTGTCATCATCGGCAAGATCGGTCAACATTTTTCTTAACTTGGATCTTTCATCCTCGTTGATGAACAAACCTCTTTTGTCTCGACATTTAACCAATGTCGATGAACAAACTCAGGTTTGACCGTTGCCATCATCGACAAGATCGGTCAGCATGCTCTTAACTTGGACCTTTCATCCTCGTTAATAAATAAACTCCCTTTGCCTCGACATTTAACCAATGTCAATGAACAAACCTACATTGACTCTTGTCACCATCGACAAGACCAGTCAACATCCCTTAGCCCAGACTTCCTGTCCGCTCCTAACGAACAAGCTTTCGTCTATCCCCGCTTTGTCCCGCGAATTAAGCAAAAAAAAATGAAATAAAAATGAGGCTTAAAATAGAGGTGCCTCGCCAGACTTACTCAAATATCCCTGGGTAAGGGCAAAAATGGCTGCAACCCAACTGCGGTGAAAGCCCGAAAGGGCGCTACAAGTAAAATCGGGTACCCCGCCACGTGAAAACCCAAAAGGGCACATGGACAAAAGCAAGAGGGGGCTGGCTTCCACGAAAACCCGAAAGGACGCTTAAGTTAGTAATGTAACTGAAAAAAAAGAAGGGATAAATGAAAGAATAAAATCAATGGAATGATGATGGAAGTAATATGGCTTTCTTAGTCACCATTTGGGTCCCACGAAAATCCCGTGTGCCTTTGAAAAGTTAAATGCCACCGTCATAAGCCCTACGCCTATGCGGTAGTACAGCCTTTGCTTCGACATTTAACCTATGTCGATGAATAATCCCTACCCTCAGTTTTCGTCACTATCGGTGAAATCAACCCTTGGCATGGACCTTCTGTCTGCGTCAACCAGCAAACCTACCCTTGACTTTCTTCATGGTTCATGGAAGACAATGAATCTATCCCTCGCTCGGGTCCTCCACCCCTGTCGAGGATCGAACACACTTTCGGTCTCCTGGCAACTTCGTCACCATCGGCGAAGCCTGTTAATAGGCCTTCTGACCTTACTCTTTGGCCCTAGGTGGCCACAATACCTTCACCCTCAGGCAGTCGACCTACACTAGCAAAGGCTTAGCCCCGAGAATAGTTACGCCACGGTGGAGGGAACCCCCCACCCCTTTGCTGAAGGCGTGAGCGCTCTCCTGCCCTAGTAACTATTATATCCGGGCCAAGTAACTGGCTAAAAGAAAATAAAGGGGGTAGAGAGAATGAAGTCACGACTTAGTGACAAATGAAGACATTTCATTGCTATGAAGTGGCAAGATACATGATTGCTCGAGGCATCCCTCGAGATACACAAATGTTCACTACCAAAAAAAAAGGGAAAGAGAAGTCAACAAGAGGGGCTACTGCAATGGACGTCGGAAGATGTCCTCCAGCTCCAAAATTCCCAAGAAGGGGTAATGGGTCAGCTCCCGCAATCGAGACTCGACGGCTTCCAGCCGTAATAGTTTCTTTTCAAGAGAGGCGACTTGTCCTTCGACCAATTCAGCCTCCTCCACACTCTGGAGTTCCTGACGCTCGGTCTCCTGAAGCTTGGCCTCGGCCCTGGAAAGTTCAGCATGCAGCTCAGCTATCCTAGCTGTCAAAGAGATCTGGCATTGTGAAGATGTGCTGGCTGTATCCCTCATCTACTCCACGGTCCCTCTCAAAGAGGCAAGAGCGGTTTGGCATTCGACTCGTGCAAGTTTCATGGCCGTTAGCTAATCAGCCACTTCTCGACCGAGGAATTCCCTTCGGTTCACATATTTTCACAACAATATCACCCGAGGCGTCCAGTTATCCATGGGGCAGCCAAAAGCCAATAACGAGTAGGAAAGGTGTTCCACCAAGCCCCTCAGCTGCATGTAAGTAAAATCCTGACTGGCCGTTATGGTTTGCTGAAGGGTTCCCATGAACTACCACACCAGGTCGCTCGATGACTGCAGAATAAGTGGTGATGTCTCGGGAAGCTGGAAATCTACCCTGCTACCAACGACAGCCCGTATGTCATTGCTCGGTTCAGAAGACGATGACGGCATAACTTGTAGGGCACCCGCACTGGAGCCAACCTATGCAGCTAATGTAGTGGAGGAAGTCTCGACAACGGCAACCTCCCTGCCAACCTCTTGCGGTGGAGCTCCACCAAGAATCTCGATAGCTGAGGACGTTTGCTCTTCACGCCACGCAGGCAACTTGTTCATGGCGCCGGGCAATGCGCTGCAAGGCAAGTACGATACCGTCCAGATCGACCCGAGCACAGGGCAACCGGAACCCTTCAACCGCGATATGGTGGCAGACGCTGCGGGCTTGGCCGGGATGGTATCCCCAGCCTCTCCGGTGGGCGGGATCATGAGTCTGGCTGTACCGGGCGCAAAAGCGTCGCTACCTAGGCCCGCCCGGAGCATTCTCGCGCGAGCCCTAAAAGATGATCGTATCCCCGTTTCGGAAATTGGAACGCGACTAGGCGAACTCGGTGAGGGCTCGGTGTTTGCTGATCTGGGGCCACGTGTCTCGAAGTTGGCGCAGGCGGTCGCAACGATGCCGGGACCTGGGCAGAAGGTCATTCTGGATAAGCTCCGCGCCCGCGCCTTCGAACGCGACGGCCGCATCATGGGGGACGTCGAAGATACTCTTGGTCCCGCTACGACTCCGACTGCGTTCAATGCAGCGGTAAAGACCGAGCAATCCGCTCTGGCGCCCTTCTACCAGAAGGCGTTTGGAGAGGCGTCGCGCGTCGACACATCCCCCATCGCACTCAACCTGGACAGCATCGCCGTCAACGCCCGAGGTGAGGCGCAGCGGGTAGCGAAGGACGTCAGGTCGATGCTCAATGTCGTAGGCACTGACCAGCTTGACCCGAACCCGCAGACACTGTTCGAGGTGCGTAAGGCCATCGACGGCATGTTCGATACCGTTAAGGACGGCAATGCCCGGCGGGTCCTCGGGGAGACACGCAAACAGGTCGACGAGATGCTGAAGGAGGCGGTTCCCGGTATCAAGGAAATCGACAACGCCTTCGCTCAACTCGCCAAGCGCAAAGAGGCATTCGAAACCGGGCAAACTCTGCTCGACAGTGGCCGGACCGCCCTGCGCCCGCCTGAGGTGGAGTCGATGATCGCCACGGCAACGCCGGATGTCCTGACCGGGCTGTCAGCCGGCGCCCGCGCTGAGATCGACCGCATCATCGGAACGACCGCCAACGACCTTTCGGCTCTCAAGCGGGCGTTGGGCGGGGAAGGGGACTGGAACCGGGCTCGCCTGGCTGCCGTGTTCGGCCCCGATAAGGCGGATCGGTTGCTCAAGGTCGTGACGCGCGAGATGCGGTGGAAAGCGCTCGAGGACGACGCGCTCTCCGGCTCCCGCACTCAGGTGCTTAAGGCGGCTCAGGAAGAGGTGGCGGGGAAGGAACCCAAGGAGGGTTTCCTGCGCAGCCTGCTCAACCTCAAGGCCGGTGATGCCGCATCGGCCGGCGCGGATAAGACGCTTGGTTGGATTTCTCGCGCCAACCGAGAGCGCGTAAACGCGGCGCTTGCGGACGCATTGATGGGCACCGATGCTGACGCATTGAAGTCGCAACTCGCTCGCTCGGTTGGCGGCGTGGCCGCACCGACCATCAACGCCTCAGCTCGGGCTGCACTCGTTCGCATGTTGCAGGAAGAATAGAAGTTCAGGCTTTCTCTGTAGCAAGCACATACATCAGCAGGGCCGCGCCGGGAGCAAAAATGACCGCCGCGGCCACCCACGGCGCATCCCCGTCAATGAAATGACGGAACGCGTAGAGCCAACTTGCCGCCCATACTCCGCATAGCACGGCAGCCAACCGCATCTGTCTGGCGCTAATCCGACGCACCGGACGCCGCCCCTTTTCGCGATATTCGGCCCTCTTAAGGTCGATCTGCCTGGGCATCAATCGCATCCCGTCGATCGACAACTGACCGTGTAGGTCTTCTCGTGATCTGGGGATTGATAGGTGCAGGACATGATGTACCCGTTCTCGTCCTTGTAAGCCGAAATCAGCTTCCAGCCGTTATAGTCGGTTCCGTCGCAAAGAACATAGTAGTGCGCCGGCTTACTGTTGCAGGCCCCCAAGGCCGTCAGAAGCAGCGCCGATAAGGCAATCTTCTTCAAATCGCCCCCCCATCCCCGCGCAATAAATGCACGGGGCACGCCCGGAGTCTATCCATGCCTCGTTCCGGCCCTCCCTAGAATCCTGGTTGATCCTGGTGCAGCAGTCAACATTCTGCCATACAGAATATACGAGAGGCACCACTTCAACGTGCACCTTGAGAAACTCAGAGATATGCGTATCGTCGGCTTTAATCAGAAATGTGAAGTGTCGATGGGGGTGGCAGAGTTCACACTCACCCTGGTGGATTTCACTACGAAGGTGTAATTCCATGTCATCGACTCCCGCACCTCATACAAGGCGCTGCTCGGTCGCCCATGGCTGCATGAAAATATGGTGGTGCCCTCTACGCTCGACCAATGTAACAAGTGTAGCCTCGAGGGGAAGGAGGAGAGGGTATTTTCTAACCTCCACCCGTTCGAAGTATTTGAATGTCATTTGGCAGACGCCAACCTATATGCAGAGTGGTGCCAGAAGACCTCTGAAGCCAAGACCCCTGTGGGGGCATCAAAGGGCACATCCGGCGACAACTGGTACCCACCACTGCCACGCGGATATGTCAAGCCCAAGGCGGTCTCTCACATCACCGTCTCTGGGGACGTGGGCAGAATAGCCCCTCTGGCTATATACTCCGAAGCAAACGAAGCTAAGGTCGATCGGCAGCACAACCACATTGGGGTCCCAGAAGGCCTCACCAAGCCAATTCCTGGCCTCGATAGCCCTACCGTCGAGCCTTTCAAAGCTTGGGAGGTGGCGCAGATAGACAGGCCCAGTAGCTTGTTTTACACGGCTGAAGAGCACCCTATCCGGGAAGACACAGACTGTTGTCTGCTCGAAGACATGGAAAATCCGTCAGTTCCCGTTCAGGGCCTGGCATTCACAATGGATCGGATGGCTAAAATGTTCCAAAAGTAACACATCCCCTCCGATCCGTCTCATAAAGACAAAGAAGCTTTCCAGAAGATGTGGTATCCCGCAAGTCTGGACAAAGAACTGAGACATGTTTCTCAGCACCCGGGGTTGGGCTTCAACCTGGAAGAATATTACTACAGTGGGCGATATGAGGTGGACACCATCTCCGCCTTTTATCCTGCTGAAGACAGCCCACTGGGGGCAACTTTTGATGAATACCCAGCGGAAGCTGAATATGTTGAACCGACTCAGCCGGAGGACCAAGAAGCAGAGCCCGTGATTCTTTGCCGGTGCTAGGAGCAAGTCTGTCCTGAAGAGGCGGCCCTCTAAGCCAGATTTGATATGGCTAGTAGTAGCGAAGCCAAAGATGTTGAAGAGACAAGGGTGTCTGCTCCCAACAGTTCTCTAATGTTGATGATCTCAGCACCTCTCATGCCGATCGGGGAAGTTTCAGTCGACTTCGATCAAGAGATGCATGCTGCCAAGAAAGAAAAGGCCACTTCTACTAAAGATATGGCTATTTCAAAAGGCGAGACCTCCTCACCTCCTGCTACAAGACTGGAATGCTGCTTCGGCCAAGTAATAAACAACCGCCGGTCTATCACGGCTGTAACCTTATCTACAGAGGGTGAACCTACTCACTCACCCTTGGAAGCTGCAACGGTGGCAAATTTGCTGATAGAATAATCCGCACGACCACTATTGAAGGAAGTAGAGAGTCCTCCGAAAGCTCTGATGATGTCAAATGAAGGAATTGAGGTCCTGGACCTCGAAGATGATATCCCAGATTTCATCGACCTTCAGCCAGCACCCCCGGAAATAGAAGATGAAGGCCAAGCTACAGTTGATGAGCTGTTAAAAGTCAATCTAGTAAGTAAGGAGGACCCTAGGCCTACCTTCCTCAGTGCCCAGCTATCTCCAGAAGAGCGGGAGCAGTACATCCAGCTGCTACAAGAGTATCGGGACTACTTTGCCTGGACTTACAGGGAAATGCCAGGACTAAGCCCCGCGGTTTCACAACACGAACTGGCGATAAGCCCAGAAGCTGACCCGGTGAAGCAACCACCGCAATGCATGAGGCCAGAGCTCATTACTCAAATCTACACGAAAGTGGACAAGCTCATCGACGTGGGATTAGTTGAAGAAAACCAATATACCACGTAGTTGGCAAATATTGTGCCCGTGATTGTCGAATAAAGTTCAGCCATCGTGACCTCCCTCTCAGTGACGTGAAATCACTCTCTAAATTTCTTCTGCATATCCATCCAGTCACTGATTGACCCAATCGAAAGACTGGAGTACCATTCAAATGCGAGTCCCGTTAGTGAGGACCCAAAGAACTTTAGCAAGTATGACTCGTCTGTGGCTAGATCACCCATGATGGTCATATAATAGGCAACATGATCCTTTGGGGATCCCTTCCCGTTTAACTTGTCAAACTTGGGCGTCTTGCTGATCCCTGGAGGGAGTCGCTTAGCAGCATGATGAGGCGGGTACGGCACCCGATAGGCATCAAACGTGACATAGTCACCTTCACCATGCTCAGCAAGCTTTAGCTCGATCATCCTTTCCACCATCAGTTTGTTCATGGTAGTTGGATCGACCGATTATAGATAGAAATGCACCGGCTACAAATAAGGGGTGACCAAGGTGGTCACCTGTGGAGGAGGGCGCACCAATGGAGGTGGCTAGTGCACTTGCGACAGAATTGGTGGCATCAACGTCTGTGGAGAGCACTGCTGAGTGGTCACCATGCTGGGCTCTACTGGCTGGGGCAGAGTATATAGCGGTGGGAAGTAGCTTGGGTTGGTGCCTCCCCGTGACGATGCGGCTTGCATCTCAGGCTGCTTAGAGGCTAAGGCTTGCTCCATCTTTTCCATCAGCTGCCTCTTCAAGAGTTCTATCTCCTGCTGGTACTTCTGGAGCAGCATCAGCAACGACAGATCTGTGGTCATCGTGTTTGGGGATGGCTTCTACCATTTCCCCTGAAGCTCCTTCAGACGAGATGCTCAGCAACACCTCCTCCTCTTTAGCCGTCACCACGTTTGCAGTGAGGGTGGTGACTTCTTCAGGCAATATCTGCTTTCCTTTCTCCATTCTCAGCATCTCCCTTACAGCTTCCGTCGTTCTAGTGTTTGGCCCTGGCCTTTCGGCTAATTGAGCCAACTCCCGAGAGTCATCAGGCAAACCTCCATATTTATCGGCCACTCCGGCCATGTTGCAGGTCAAAACCTACATGCATTTCCTTTGTCTTTGAACCTTCCTCTATGGATGACCAGGGAAGGCTAGCCTCTCAAATACAGAGACTCTTCCTATCTCCCTTTGCCGAGGAGTAGCTTCTTCGGCTTTGAATTCCAAGCTGTCTTCATGTCCATTGTCGTCAACTGATGACATCATTCTTCTTTCTTCTTTTTCTTCAACTGCCATTGGTGGACAGTCATCTTCTTCAGCCATGGCTGCTTGCAACAGCCATTGTCAGCCCAGTGAGGGGTTGCCCATACCCTTGAAATAGTTTCTGACCATACTGGTCATTTCTTCTTTCCCTAGTCCATGATGCAGGACTGAGGAGAGTTGTCGACCACCCATAGGAGTGATGTAAGATAGCTGGGATCTTCCGGTGGGTTGCTCAAATCTTCTCCCCACTGTGGGGACATCAGTTTGTCTGGTACATGCCCTAAAACATGCGTAGCGTGGAGGATCTGCGACAATCTCTTCTTTTCTCGAGGCCAGCCCCCTCTCATTTTTCTTCCCTACCTCAGCGGGCTTGGGGTGGTAGTAGACAGGTGCCTCTCGATGGACAGGTTAGATCTTTTTAGGGACCCAAACTTGTTTAAAGTGCTTTGGCCTTGGGGCCAGGTCTTTTCGGCCATGACGGCCTTCTTCTTCTTTCTCAGCTCTCCTCCCTAAAAGAGCCTAGAAGGAGTTGCGGGTTGGCACAGCAGCGACCACTCGGTCTAGAATTGCCTGAGCATCACATCTGTCTAGGAAGATACAGACACCCCCAACCAACACAGACTTCCCAGACATCATAGTCATTCGGCAGTAGGGGCAGCAGCTCTTTAGCGGGAATTCCCTTGACAGTGACCCTTGGTGATGGGGGCATCATTTACCCCCTCCACATTTTTCAAAACTCAGATGGATCGTCATCATGTACCATCGTGTTCTTCACATTTCTTTGAGTCATGGCATGTAGTTTTTATATTTTATTGCACGCGAATACACCTGCGATCGCCACGGCCTGGCCGTTTGCGACAATCCGGAAGATGCCCAATACGGCCTGGTGGGCCTCTCTCACCTTGGTTTGCCCACTCCTAGACCCCCTCACAGCCAGGGGTCGCCCCCACACCCATCCACCCCATTTCCCTTCCCATCTACCCCATTTCCCATCACCTATCACCACCCTACTCATGCCAGTTCGCAGACAGTAGTAAAGGTCCAGGTTGTAGAGGCTTCCACATCATCATCACGAACCTCCTGATGGCATATCCTATACCGGCGGAAAGCTCATCGAAGCAGCTTCGCAGGTGAGTGGTCCCGCCTCCATCTGACATCTGTGCTGTTCAGAGGAGCAGTTCTCGCCAGCCTGTGCATCCTGACTTTGGCAGACAACTTGAGGCCGGGTCCAGAAGCTCCCACGACCAGCCCTATGTGATTCCTGGAGCGGCTCTTGGCTGAGGCGATCTTCCACCAGCCCTCTTTTAGTTCTAAGAATAAGGGCAGCATTTGGACTCCGGAGCTCCCCACTCTAGCCTCTCTCCCCAGAGCGCACAGGTCAGTCTAGCAGAGTCCATTCAAACCACCCTCCACTTCTCTCTACCTCGTCCTCTGCTCTGGACTCCACTGGGGTCCTCGTTAGATTCTGCTCGAAGAGGACTTGCCCACGGTCGTAACGACACCAACCTCTCCTTCATCAGACCTCTGGAGAGTTCATGGCAGTAGTTTTCTCAGGCCCTTGTGGTTCAGGGCACTGCACACCCAGTCTCCGGCTACAAACCTGAGCCCACTTGCAGACACGACCTTGGCTGCTCCTGTGAATATTTTGGCTCACCCTTCTGAGGAGGTCACCTTCATCCAGTCCCCTTCACATCCCAGGAAGCGGGAAGTCATTCACACACCGGAGCATCCTGTACCGGTCGTCTTCCCCAGCCTACGCAGGCAGTCTCGCCAGAACCAGATTGGACCCACTCCTGCTATTCGCTTCGCCATCCTCTACTCTGACCTCTTCTGGGTTCCCCGTCAGTTTCTACTTGAAGAGTACTTCTCCACGGTCACATTGGCACTAGCCTTGCTATCATCAAATCTTGGGGCTCGTTACAGCAATTATCTCAGGCCCCTATGGTTCTGGGTCAGACAGGGCCGAATCGGACCTGCCTTGATCTCGGGCTGGCCACGACCACAGCCAGACTCCGATCGGTCCGCAACTCGGCTAGCGCATCCCTGGACCATTCCCAGACGTTTCTGCGTCAGTCTCACCTTCAGCAGCAATCGGAGGTGATCATGGCGACTCTACAACCGGCTCATTGTCCCTACAGGCCCGACATCAGGACAGAATTTGGTCCCCGGGTGATCAGTCTTCGCCGTCCAATTTCCCACCCCCTCGCCTAGTCAGCCGACTCCCCCTTCCTGCGTGGAGGTAGTTTTGATAGTAATCTTTTAACCTCCATCCCTTGTCCATCCCTCCTGCGTGAGGTGTAGTTGTGTACCCTTGTCATTTTCAGGTCGAAGCTACACCGTCGCGACGTGCGGGTTTGTACCCACGCCTCCCCGCTCGTCTTCATCTTTGGCCAGGATCTGCGTCTTCATGCCGGTCAGGTGAGCTCTTGGTCACCCCTCTTTGCTGGTTTACCATTGCTTAGCTTAGTATTGTTTCTAAGTTGCCCGTCAGCGGTGAGCGAGTGCCGACTCAAATCAATCAAATTGAGGGTCCACCACGGAGCGAGTTGTGAGAAAGACCCTACAACCCACTGTAGGTAGGAAAATGACAAACAAGATCAGAAGAAGAAAACTGACCATGATCGCCAGCCAGGGGCCGGGATGTAAAAGGACATGCCCACGCCTGAGAAAAAGAAAGAGATACTCGCCAAATGAGCACAGGAAATGGGGCGGCTGGACGATGACCGCTCTATCTTTACACGGTCTGTCGAGGGGCCATTCCACCGTGCTGGAGTGAACGCGGGAGAGAAGGCTTCGGCTTCGAAACGGTCCTCGAAGAGCCGCCTGGTACACCGCCATAAAATAAGTCCAAAGATGTGCCTGGAAATAGCCCAATGAGTAATGGACAACTCGAGGCATCAATAAATGGTGGTAAGAGGAATGACTCAACTTATTGGTAAAAAACGGGTGTCAACACATAGGTCTGGACTGAAGGTACGGAGTGCCAACATGAGTGGCCATGGATTGTTTGTGGCGGGATGGTCTGACCTGGGTGTTGTGGCCAATTGGATGACCAATATCCCAGTACGAGATAGCACTATGGGTGGACATGGGGTCAGTGGGATGGGGGAAATTGACTGGTTGGTCTAACTGGACAAATAATGCAGTTTAAGACACTAGACCACATGCTACTGATGCGAGGGACTATGCAAGGGAATGGAAGTTGGCCTAAGACTTGGCATGCTAGAGCAAGCCAAGAACTTGCTCTGATACCAAATCTGACGTGGGACAAATCCAGACAGGAGATAGCGACCTAAAGCCAGCAAACTCATGAGCAAGTACGCCTAGATGAAAAGATTATCCCACACGCGAAGAGCGAACTCCTCGAGGGTACGGAGTGGTGGGTAGGCGAGCAGCGGCTCGTGGGGCATCGGACACGATTTGAACTGCAAAGAGGGTGGTGGAAGCCACCCGGGGAGAATGGGATGGGCACCGGATACTACCGTGTAGACCAATACCGAGGGGACCAGATCAAGTGTACGCACTTCTCATCGGCAGCAAGTTCACTCATTTAGGTGGATCATTTGGGAATGAGCACCCACCTCACCAACGTGACATAGGAGCTAATACTAGAAAAGTAGGAAAGGAGTTGCAACCGAACATACCTAGCCATCCAAAGGATCAGCTCCGGTCGGAGACGTGGGCACGTCGGAGAGCATGCACACCCAACAAGCACGCTACCTCGATGGAGCATCAGGTCAAACCTGCTAGTACAACCCAATGTCATAACCTCCACACAGGGAGGGGGATCTCGGGGATGGGCACATAATAAAACACTACTCTCACGTAGGAGGGGGGAGCACGGCGGTGGGAATACTCAAGCAAAATGCCACACACTGTCCTATAGGACAGAACCAAGATGAATCTCCGGGTACGCCACGCACAAGACTCCAAACGTGGTGCCACTTGCGCCCAATCGTTGTTGTGGAAGTGCAGTATCTCTCTGTGAAGTTTGGCATTGATCCGAGTTCTCTGGAGGGTGGGACGGACCAGAGAAGTCGACCTGTATAGTTCTGCCTTGCAGGATAGGTTGGCGCAGTTGTAGGACTGGCAGTGGAACACTCACTGTAGACCTCCAAACAGAGCAGGACCAGTGTGGTTGGATAGAGGACTGGGAGTTCTACTTACCCTCAAAATTTGAGGTCCATCGGAGCATGGAGCAATTCACAGTCACTTCTGTGGTGTGCCTCTGTTTTCTAGGCAAGCAGACAGACAAGGGCAGGATGCTCAGAGTGGTACGCCAAGCACAGATATTGGAACGTGATGAAACCACCTGGGTTGGTTTCAGGACATCGTGGGGTATGCCTCCGAAGAATGGCTCAACCAGAATATCAACAGAGAAGGCATGGAGTTCTCTATTAGTCTGCTGCTCATCCTGGGTGGACTGGTTCACGCAGGCTCTGCGCAGTCGCACGAGAACGGGCGCCATGAACTGTGCCGAATTAGAAATGACACGAGACCACCTCTGGGGCAAAGAAGACTCGTATAAGAACAAACCCACAGAATCAGGATTGCACTGATTCTCATCGTGGAAGTCAGTGTAGTCTCTGCAAACTGAGCCTCAGAATCTGACTCAAATCTACAGAGAGCAGAAGGATGAGTCCGCTAACACCGAGGACGGGGGTGACGGCGTGGGACTCCAGGGGCACCGCGGATGACCTTGGGTGCTGGGGAGTTGGGAGATGCAATGGGAAGGGTGCTGGAAGAGGCTGGCCATGGTTTGCTGGGGTAGGGCGAGTTAGGGTTAGGGTTTGGGTAGGGTGCACTGGGTTTTTGGGAGAGGAAGGGGGCGCTGCTGGTTTTTTTGTGTGGAGGGGTGTCAGGGGGAGTCAGTGTGTGGTATTGCATGCATATCTAATCATTCTTATTGATTGCATTGATATCGATTGACTCATAGTGTTGTCATCATCAAAAAGGGGGAGATTGTTGTATCCCTCTGGATTTGATGATGTCAAATACCATAAGTCAAACACCATATGTCCTCATGAGAATGTGCATTGGAGTTTGTGCACTTGCGTGAAAATCATCTAGTTGTTATTTTGATAATTGCTAGACTGTTGTTATTATGTTGGTGCATATAATGGTCATTCCAGTTATAAGGTTGATGCATGTTCTGGTCTATGCAAGACCAAGGTCGATGCACATTTAGCCTGTGCAAGACCAACGGTCGATGCACATCCAGTCTGTGCAGGACCAACGTCGGTGCACATCTACACTAGTCTCTTATAAGGTCGACGCTAGTTATGTTCATGCATTTAGAAGGTCAGTGCACATTACTGTTCATGCATATTCAAGGTCGGAGCACATCCGCCTTGATCATACTATAAAGTCGATGCACATTTTGTTTAAATGCACATAAGGTCTGTGCACATCTTCTTGACTTTCATTCAAGTCAGTGTACATCACGTTACTCAGCTTATACAAGTCGGTGCACATTTTAGGTTACTGGATATAAGGTCGATGCTAGTCCAGTCTGCACAAGTACTAAGGGTCGATGCACATTTGCAAAGTCTGGGCATATGTGACTTCAAGGTCGGTGCAGTTCTGATTCAACAAACAAGGTCAGTGCACATGAGTACCAAACAGGAACAAAGGTCAGTGCACTTTTTGCTTAATAGCATATGAGGTCGATGCACCTGGCCAAGCTCAGTTCGATGCACATATAGTTCAAGCTAAGTCAGAGCACCTGGAGGACATTGCAATAAACACGTGGGAAGCACGTTGAAGATCAAGTGACCATATGCCACTCATCACATAATCCAACTCACGTGACAAGACGTGTGCTACCTGGGACTTCATTTGGCACGAAAAGATATGTCCACGTGACATTCTTTCTGAGGATAATGATTGGAGAATATTTCACTCCACGTGGAAGAATCTGGTTCGCTGGGGTCGTTAAACCTACGGTACTCTGTTATATAAATAGAGAGTGATCCCGATCGCAGGAGGATAGTGACTACGAAAAAGCTTAGAGCCTCCGTTGAGTAGAATCCATCTAAAAAGAGGGCAGCTCTGGGAAGAGAAGAGAGAGAGTGAGAAGCTCAGTTCAAGAAAGAGAGAGAGAAAAGAAAATCTGAGTACAGTCAGTCATCTAGTTTCTGAAAGTGCTTCATCGAAGCTACAACTTGTTTTGTTTTAATTTTCATCTTCAGTTTTCATTTTTCCTCGATTTGAGTATCTATTTTGTTCCCTCCAAGCGTTCATGGAGGAAGGGAGATAGAATCTCCAGTTGCGAGTGACTTGGGGTCACTCATGCATTTCCCTCTATTCAGAGGAAGGGAGGAAAGTCCTCTGATTCTGGTCTTACGGTTTGCAAGCTCAGGGTGCAGGTTCTATGGGGTACAGGACTTGGGTCGACGGATTTGTCTCCCTCTGGGCAAGCTGTCAGGCAGCGTTGTGTTGCAGACTGAGTCTGCTTCTTCTTTAGCATATGCTAGTGGAATCCTCGTTCGGTGTGAGCAAGGGGTGGACGTAGATCTCGGGGTGAGATCAAACGACCTAAAAACTCTCCTGTCTTCTGGTGTGATTGCATTATCGTTCTCCTTCATTGGTATAAATTCTAAATATTCAGTTGGTATATTAAAAGACCCAATCTGAACGATAGGTCAAGCCTATCTGGAAGATTCGCTTCTTTCGTGAGGAGACCCTCAAGTCCAACCTCCGCTAGGTACTGCTAGTTATACGTAGAATTTACATTTGTCTCTCTGGCTCTGTCTGGGTGCTTTATATTGCTTCGTTTACTTTGTCTCTCCATGCCTACCTACTTTTCGATCAAAAGTCTGACTATGTCTCTTAGTATATTCGTGTTAGCTTATCATCTATTAGATTGTGAAGGTTGCCATCAAGCTACCGCCTGAGGGTGAAGTCGACATCACAGTCAAACACAGAAGGCTGATGCCTAGCTCACTCGAAGGCAACTCCAGCCTTACGCTTTACGAAGTCCAAGGCTTTGACCAGGACACTCCTCCAAAAGAAGAAGATTGGTGTAAGCCTATGATCAAATTCAATAGGGGATTACTCCCCCCTGACCTGGCTCAGAGGGTCTGACTACTCTGCTAGGCAACATTATATGAGTTGATTGGCGACTCCTTGTACCAACTCATCCACGAGAAGGACAAGTCCATCCTCTTGAGATGCGTCTCCCCAGTCGAACTCGAGCTATTATGTGTGAAGTTCATTGTGGACTGTGCGGCGCACATCAAGTCGAAAATAGAATGAAGCACAACATCAAGATCAAAGGCTTCTATGGGCCTACCATGTACGCGGACTGCATCCAGTACGCTCGCACATGCCATCAATGCCAAGCCTTCGGCTTGGTACCGAGAAAGCCTCCTAACCTACGCCGTCCCACGACCCCTACCTGGCCATTCGCCAAATAGGGTATGGACATCGCGGGGCCTTTCCTGCCGTCCTCCAAAAAACACAAGTACATCCTAGCTGTCACCGACTATTTTTCTCTTTAGGCGGAGGCCCTTCCTCTGCGGGAAGTCATCGGCGAGCTGGTCACTCAGTTTGTCCGGCATAACATCATCTACCGATTTGGCACTCCCAGTTGCATAGTCTCCGACAATGGGACACCATTCAAGAACAAGATTGTATACCAGTTGGCAGCCAAGTTTCACATCTACTGTAGGACTTCTTCAGTCTGCAACCCACAGGCCAATGGTTTGGCTAAGGCCTTCAATAAGACTCTCTGCAAGCTCTTGGCTAAAATTGTTAGCCACTGAAAATGTGACTGGGGTGAAAAGGTCTCCGAGGTGTTATGGGCCTACCGGACTGTCTACAAAACCCCCACGAGATGCTCACCATTCTCCCTCGTCTACGGAGCAGAAGCTATCATCCCTGTCAAAATCTAGTTAGCATCCTACCACGTGGCGGTATACACCAGCTTGGGCAGCCCTAATGAAAATGAATACCAAAGAAGGCTAGAAGAGCTTGCTGATTTGGAAGGCAAACGGCTTGAAGCCTACAAGCACCTGCAGATGTACCAGGCCCGCATGGCGCGAGCCTACGACAAGCTTGTCAAGCAATGAGCCTTCAAGCAAGGCGACCTTGTCATGATCAAGGAAAGAGAAGTCTTGGCAGGGTGTTCTAGTGGCAAGCTTCAGCCAAATTGGTGAGGCCCGTACATTCTATGTGACACCTATGAGGGTGAGGCCTACACGGTCAAGGACCATAAGGGCCATAAACCTTTCCCGCCTCTCAATGGCAAGCACATAAAGTTGTACCACATGCCAGAACATGAGTTTGGATGCCATACTGACTAAGGCGTACGCTCCAAGTCCCAGCCAATGGAACTGATCTTCCCTCCCAGAAGACTGACTCAGTCACCCTTTCCGGTCCATCTCTCCAGTCAAGCCCTGGGGCTAGCTAAGCCCCTCCCAGGGTCATCGTCAAACATTCTTGGAAGCCAGTCTCCTGCCTTCATCCTTGCAACGACAAGAGCAGGGGGGCACCACTGCACCGACCACAGCCTAGCCGTTAGGTTCCCAAGTAAGTAAGAAAAATAAAAAAAATGGGGCTAAAAATAGAGATGTCCCGGTGGACCCAGTCGTCCCCCACCGTGAGGGGGTGGCTAGGGGCAAAACGGCCAATAACCCAACTGAGGTGAAACCCCGAAAGGGACGTCTCAGGCAAAATTGGGAAACCACTCAACGTGAAAACCTGTAAGGGTGCGTCGAAAAAAGTTAGAGGGGGTCGACTCCAGTGAATACCCGAAAGGGCGCTAGAGTCGATAACGGGAACACTTCTCTTCCCCCACCAGCCAAGGTTGATGGGGATATCTCCTACCACTCCTCATTTTCCGAGGGACCCGTTGCTCGTCAGCTATGTTCCATGATGCTCGCCACATTTTTCTGGGTCACCTGCAATGTTCCACTTCCATCAGTTGCATAACTCAACTCAGTATCATAAGTTGAACTTTAAAAAAAATCATTTAAAACTTTCCCACTCGGCGAGGTCGCACTCCGCTGCCTCGGCTCGTGCTATGGCTCCCGCTAGCCTCTGCTCCAGCACGGCAACCTCGATCGTCAGCCCTTGTGAGCTGGATGCACCTTCGGCACCTCCTGCTACCGCTCCCTACTGGGCACGCTGCATTCATCGAGACTATCAGTGGCTGAACATCAAAATAATCAAAGAAGAAAAGAGCATATAGATAGGGCATACTTACCAGAACCTCTAGATTAACATGGGTGGTCACCCACTAGGCCTCCAAGCTATGGAGGTGAGCATGCAAGTCCACTGCTGCCCTATCCCTCTCATCATGCATAAAACATTCATTAGTAACATATCTCAGGTGCATAAGGAAAGCTAGAGAGTATTCATACATACCCTGATCGGCCTCATCTGGTCCCGCCTACCATATGTCTCCCAAAAGCATCGTAGGTAGGCTAAGCTATCCGGGGCATAGGAGATGACTAGAACCCCGAGCCATTGCCAGTCCGCGTACTGCTATAGAAACTATAATCTCTAGTCAATCACCTTGGTCCGCCCGCAGGTCTTCCTCCCGATCCCACGGGGCTCCTGTACATCGATCCACTCCTGGTGGAAGCCAAGAGTCCTCATGACCAGTCGAAACTGTAGCGGCTCGATCTCGTTCAGGTAGTGAACCCAGATGTCACGCCCAAAATGAGGTCGGCCCACTACAACCCACAGCTAGCCCTCATCCGGCATCCCCTCGTAGGGCCTCCAGACGACCTGCATGTTACATATCATAAGCATCATATATAGCAGGAAATTAATGACAAGAATTAAAAGTAATGCGTCAAACTCATTTACATACCAGTGAGGGAGGGAAGTCCCACAGCTCTCGCCTCGTGACCAGCAACTCGTAGTCGTGAGGCTCTCCAGTCAGGAATGACACCCACCATCGGGCTAGAGGGTAGGTAGCCTCTTCTCTAGGTCGAGCCTCGACCCGATCCATCGGGAAGTAAAGGTAGGCCCACACCTGTAAACATCAACATTCATCAGTCACATTTAATCATAAGCATAATTGCAAATCATAATTGAATTAAACATAATTAAAAGGAAATGCATACTTGTAGAAAGGGTGAGAAGCCACTGACGGTTGTCTCACGACCGATCCCTATAGAAAGATCTGCTATCAGGTGCGCCAATAGGGTGGCTCCCCAAGTGAACCTCCCTACTCCCTCCAGGTCCTCCAGAACAACTTGCAGTTGATATCATCTCCCTTCGTCCCCAAAAGTAACCTCTCGAGCATCAAAAATAGAAACCTCCTCAGATCTATGTCAGCCCTCACCCTGTCAGTAGGATCCTAGCAATAGGCAGCTCGAGCACTCGCAGACAAACGGGCTTAGTAGGCTACTATGGACTCCCCTGACCTCTGTCTAGCATTCCCTAACCCCATGGCCCTCGTCAGGTCAGTGCGGGATATCATCCTACAGGGGGGCTCATAGACTGTGTCCATCCCTAAGAGTCTCACAGCTAGCTCACCATAGTCGGGTAAGGTGATCCCACTAATTGTCTCTCCATCTACCCTCAGCCTAGTGATCCTTGTAATATCCTCTAGGGTCGGCACCATGTGCCCCCCGGGCATTAAAAATGCTCCACTCGCTTTGTTCCATCTCTCCCTCAAAACCTGAATAAGAATAAGGTCAGGGCGTACCGGCTCAATGCTCAGGAAGGGCCCGAACCCCATCGCCTAGAACCTCGCCATCTGAAAGTCAGGCAGCCTGTCGTATGCCGCTATTACCTACATCCAGGAGATATGGGTCCGAATCAGTCCCTGTAATACACAAAAAGGAATAATTATCAGCCATGGAATATCAATTTATAACAAAGAAAAAGGAAATTACATTCAATTTTAATACATGACTGCCCTCTGGTCGCTTTTTCTTAAGACACACCCTGACCCAGGGTGTCAATAAGGCCGTGGTGCTGATCAACCTTGGCTTCATTAGCTTCGGGATAGGTGGCGGGAGGTGCTGCTCTTCCCACATCTCCTGTGCTTGCAATGTACGAGACTGTCTTGGGGTTGACATATCCTGGTGGCGGTGGTGGGAACCAATCATCGCCAGAGGTGCTTTTTGACGCCCTGGCAGGGCCCTTGGCTTTGGAGGTCTTCGGTGACAGCTCCACATATAAAGAAGCGTCAAGCAGATGACACTCGAACACTTCAAATGGGTGAAGGTCAGTAAATATCCTTTCTTCCTTCCCCTCTTGATTGTATTTGATGCATTGGTAGAGCGTAGAAGGTACCACCATATTTTTGTGTAGCCAAGGATGGCCGAGCAGTGCCTTGTACGAGGTACTGGATTGCACCTTGGTAGTAAAATCCGCCATGGTGAGGGTGAATTCTGCCACTTCTAGTGGCACTTCAAATTTCTGATTGAAGCCGACGATACGCATATCTCTGACTTTGTCGAGGCACACATTAAAGTAGTACCTCTAATATATTCTGTATGGCAGGATATTGACAGCTGCTCTGGGATCCACCAAAATTATATTCAACTCCCAACCATTCAACTGTCCCTTCATGTACAGCGATCTATTGTGACTGATAGTGGGGAGCAACATATCCTCCTGAGTGAAGGTCACATTGACCTCCGGCAGTGCTTCAGCCAGACATGTCTCATATTGGGCAGGCGTCTGCGAGGCAGTAATGATTGCCTGTCGGGTCTCTTCACTCAAGGAGAGGATTTTCAAGATAGTGAACCTCGCTGGGAGCTTCTTAAGTAGCTTCATTATTCTACTTCCAGATCGGACATTAGACAGCTTCATTTCCTCTACCCACTTGGGCTTGGAAAAGTCTTGAACCACGGCCTCTGACGGGCCTGCTTCATCAGACTTTGAGTCTGCACCTTTCTACTTGGTGTCATCCTCTTGTTGTCCCTTGTCACCTGCTGTCGGGCGAGCTTCGTCTTCATCTGGGGCACAAAAGGCTACTGAGGCTGTGGGTGAATACCCCCGACTACAGGGTTGGCATCTTGGCATAGCTGCTTGCCCTTTGTCATTTTTAGGAATTCCAAGAAGGAAGGGGCGGCAGAGTTGCCCCCACTCTGATTGTATAAACCAGAGGGAGGAGGAATTTGGACTCCCTTGACCTCTGGAGGAGGTATTTTATAGGGCTGCTCTCCCTTGAAGATAATATTGTGATTGGCGAGCGGCTGGCACCCCCATCTTTGGCCTAACCGTGTTGCATGTGTAGTAGTTGCGGCTTTAGCCTGGCTCGCCCCAACGACGGGTGAAGCATATTTCCTCTTCATCTTCCTCACTGGGCAGATTGAAGAGGGTGGAGAGGGTATTGTAGGAGAGCACTGTCCCCGTCTTTGCCTTGCCGGCCCTTCTTTTCTTCTTTTGCTTTTTCTTCTTGCCTTTGGCTGGCACCTGCCCCCAGAACAAGCTGTCATCCTTTTCTGATGTTTTGTCAGCTTCCCCTTGTCATTCCAACGAGAGCTACTCTAATTCTTGCCATGGGACATGGTCCCGTATTAGTAGGGCTTCAATTTGGGCTATTCATATTCATCTGGCCCATTTATGTAGTCCTGCAGTCGCCAAGCTTCTGGACTAATTTCTTTAACAACTGGCAGTGGAGTCTGTCTTCTCCGATTGTGTGTAGGTATTCTGATGACTGTAGGTGGGCTGCTCCACGTGGCTACTGTCACTAGAGGAATAGGTCGTGGTATGGTGCCACGAACATGCGCCCCCACCTTCGGGTGAGGTGTGACTTTCTTCTTAGTTTTTGTAGGGACTTGCTGCCATCCCTGTTGCTCTTTTATTGGTGCCAGAAAGTAGGCTTCATTGGTGTGCTAAGTGCTGGCTTCTATTTCCTCAGGCAATGTCTGATATAAAGAGACCATATTGGCCGCAGCTCTTCTCAGAGGCGCTTCATGAGGTTGTGGAGGGTCAACCTTGTACTCTCCCAACTCTATTTCTTCTTTCAACTAAATGGGTATTTAGGAATAAGGTACATGAAATAGGAGTAGTAGTAAGAAACAAGGCTAAATTAGTTACTCAAGGCTATTCCCAAGAAGAGAGAATAGACTATGAGGAGGCATTTGCTTCTGTGATAAGATTAGAAGCCAGTAGGCTCCTACTTGCAATTTGCAGCCAATCATTCCATCAAACTATATCAGATCGATGTAAAGAGTGCTTTTCTTAATGGACACATTAAGGGAGAGGTCCATGTAGAGCAGCCTCTTGGGTTTGAAGACCTTAAGGCCCATGACCATGTTTATAAACTTTCTAAAGCTCTATATGGACTGAAACAAATTTCAAGACCCTAGTACGAATGATTGAGTGAATTTTTACTTGACCACGGCTTCATAAGAGGACAGGTAGGTACAACCATGTTCATCTTAACAAGGAAAGACAACATGATGATTGCACATATTTATGTAGACGACATTTTCAGTGCCACTAACTCCTCCATATGCAAGGAATTTGAAAAACTAATGAGCGAGTTCGAAATGAGCATGATGAGGGAGCTCAACTTCTTTCTCGAACTATAAATCAAGCAAAGTAATGAAGACATCTTCATCAATCAGTCAAAGTACACTAAGGAAATGCTAAAGAAGTTCATGTTGGCTAAGAGTAAAGTTGCATCTACGCCTATGTAGCCATCAACAAAAATGGATGCAGATGAGTCAGATAAAATGGTGTGTGAAAAGCTCCACAGAGGTATGATCAGATCTCTTCTTTACCTTACAAGTGGTCAGCCTGATGTATTGTTTAGTGTACGCATGTGTGCCAAATATCAGGCAAATCCTAAGGAATCTCACTTAACTATTATAAAATGAATCTTTAAATATTTAAGTGGAACTATAGAGCTTGGTTTGTGGTATCCATGTGGAATGAGTTCAGCATAATTGGATACTCAGAGCATGGTATAAACTTAATCGAAAAGTACAAGTGAAATATGTCAGTTCCTTGGGGGTGCCTAATATCTCGGTCTTGAAGGAAATAAAATTTTGTGGAATTGTTAACTGTAGAGGTAGAATACATAGCAGTTGATAGTTGTTGTGCCCAAGTACTTTGGATCAAACACCAACTACATGATTATGGATTTAAGTTCAATAGGATTCTAATGCATTTTGATAACAATAGTGCTACAAACCTGACCAAGAACCCTATCCAACATTCTAGAACCAAACATATAGAAGTAAAGCATCATTCTATTAGAGATCATGTTGTTAAGGGAGACATAGATCTTAGGTACATAAATACAGACTATCAATTGACAAATATCTTTACCAAACCCTTGGTTGAGGATAGTGAGGAGGGTAAATCCGGTTGGACTCGAGACCGGCCCGATAATGATGGGCCCAAACCGAGACCACTTCTACAACGCGCCCAAGAGGCACTCAACAGTTACGACCCATCAAGGTGGGGCCCAATCCGGCTTGGCATCGGATTCTACAACGCATAAAAGTTACAGCCCAAGCGCAGTGATGGCCGGAAGACCCTTCGACGATCAACCGTTACCCCCCACGACGTCGGCCTTAATCCCATAACGGGCGAGCACGCCCTACGAGCGCCGTGAGACTCGCTCCGAGACCAGTCGACGCCAGGATGATCGCCATCCAATGAGAAATTCCCGCCACTATAGCGGAAAAGCGTTACTCCGCTACTAACGCCTTTCCCTATCAAGGGATAAGGCTCCCCGCTCCAGGACAACCCCTATAAGAAGGACATCTATAGAGAAGAGACACACAGTGGATCATTCTGCCAAACCGCTACACAAGAGAATAGAGCTACTGGCCCTGCTATACCGAGAGGAAGGAGTGACGACACTCTACACGCAAGGGAAGGCCCCCTCCGGCTATCTTACCACCAAACGAGCACTCGCCGAGTGAGCACTAGGAGTGGCGAGCACCCGTCAGGAGTATCTACACGGCTCCTCGGCCCCCTACTACGAACTCCCTCTCTCTCGCTTGCTCTTCTCTACTCTTTATTAATCCGTTTAGACCCGATATCACTTGGAATCTGTGAAGCCTCCCAAGAGCGCTAAAAGCTCCGAAGGGATAAAAAAGAGTGTGTGGAGTACATTAAAGTCCCAGATATAATAGTAAACAATTAAATTTCATTGATCAGGTTTGCTAAAATAGCAGAAATAAAATTACTTTTTAATTAACAATTTAGATTAACAGTAAAGTCCAGTCCAAAATAAAGACAAGTACAGTCTAACAGAAAAGAGAAAGTACACTGAACTCGGGGGAAGCCCGACACAGGTAACGCTGGCAACGCTGGCAATTACGAACCGACACCACCCACGGACCACGAGGAAGAAGCACAATGACCACACCTGAAAAGCAGGGATGAGTCTCGTGTCACTAGCTCAGTAGGGGTCATGCGGATCCCCACTGAAAATAATGTAGTAACACAGAATGACAAAACAGTAGGTAGTAGTAAAGCAGGAAAAGAAGTACTAAACTACACTAGGAAGCTGTAAAAGAAAACAGTAGCTAAAGGAAAAGGGGAAAGAAGCTATACCGGAAAAAACACGGCTACCGAAGGAAGTATGGCTCCCTAAGCTACTCCGAACAGCAACAGAAAGGTGAACCCTGATCTCACAGAGTCAGGAGTTACCAATCCATCAACCAAGCACCAAGTCTTAGGCTAGGGCCTACGAAGACAGGCAAAGCCCTACAACGACCTACACAAACAAGAGCCACTAACACATACACTTGACTAGAGTGTCGTGCACGATATCCTAAGCTGACCTCGGGTTTGGTCAAGAGAAGACTAACTCGGGAAGGTTACGATACGAAGTACGAGAAACACGGTAGTCACGCGTCATGTGACTGAAGCACCTCATAACTAGAAGAACAGCCAGACGCATCCACTGACGTCTTACACTGCGTCACTAGTATCTCGCTGCAGACGCCAAGGACGGCAGAGATTGAGATACTCACTAAACGAAACCAGGAACTACAGTAACGAGGACTAGTCAGGGTCACGCTCATCAGTGTTGGTCCAAACCCCCTTGACCACATGTGCACACACAAGCTCAATGCCTTGAGCCAGGCCTCTAGCTAGTTTTCTCTCCCAATAGGACGCTACTGCCAAGTAAGGGAGCCCACGGAAACTAGCCTAAAAATCGTCTGAGTCGGGAACTGCCCCGCCACCACTCCCAGGTGGGCTGACACTCGAGGTCGTCAGGTTATGACTAGTGGAGGCTCACTAGGCACAGAGACTCCGAAACACGAGTGCTAGAGTACAGACAAGCTAGCACGCACTGTCCCACGTACTACTAAGCACCAGACAGAAAACACAAGGCAGCACACCAAACTATCGCCAGACTCAGGACAAGGCAACTAGACCTGCCGATACAATGATCCTTGAGTCTCATGACTCGGGGTCAAGATCGTCGTAAAAAGCGGTAACAAGCCGCCAATCGACCTAATCCTAAGTCAGAGAAAATGACACATCCATAGAAGATGAATCACGGAGACCTGAGGGAACACCAAGACCGTCAAAGCACTTGGACATGCAAATCGAGGTAAGATAGCACCTCAAGACGTCCAGAACCATGTCTCGATCTAACCAGAATAGTCGAGACACTCACAAGGTCACATATCAACCACTGGATCTCACCGGGTTGACCAGAACCCAAAGTAGTACGAAAGACCGCTCAATAGAAAGACACTCCTAGCTACCTTCTAACATGGTCATAGCCCCCATAGGATATCAAGAGACATCCGTGGGACAACGGGCAAACCACAAGGTCAAGCCAAGACCATCGGAAGCTAAAACATCGATGAAACAGCACTACGGGGATAAGCAGTCGATCGCTTCCCTGCTAGGTAAGCCAAGTAGTCAGCAAAAGAGCCGCTCCTCCACACAGAAACTCAGACTCTAAAGGTCATTGGTAGGGCCGAGAGGAGACTGTAGCGGTCATAGAATGGACCGCTAGATTACTGCAGTGGTCGCATAATAGGCCACTAGAGTTAGTCAACCCTCGAACCGACATACCCAATCAAACCACCTAGCAGTCTATAACAGAACCGTTACACGGAATACGAGGTCTAAGATTGGACCGCTACTCTAACCGCCTTAACCTATTGACCTAAGCCAAATGGACTATAGCGGTCATGACCTGGGCCGCTACAATAAAGAGGCGGTCGAAGGTTGGTCCACCAAGGCCAGCTGACTTAAAACGTTGACTCGGTTAAACACACCGTAGCGGTCTAAGGAAGAGCCACCAAGGAGTAGAAGCGGTCGGAGCTAAGGCCGCCAGCTCTAACCGACTTACACTAAAATCGAGAAATGACAGAGCTTGGCAGTCCACCATAGGGCCGCCAGAGACAAGAGGCGGTCTAAATTTAAGCCACTAGACTAAATCGACATAGAACTGACTGACACACTATAGAGTGTAGCGATCTATCGTAGGGCCGCCAGAGACAAGAAAAGGTCTCTGGAACGACCGCTAGCATGACACGGCGAGAAAACCATGGGAATGGCCAGCTCCGGCCATTCCACACCCCAATCGCGTCTAAACGATAGGGAAACAACCCTAATCGATGAAAAATGCCTTCCACAGCCCGGAAGGGATCCATGCAACAACTAAATCGCAAGAAATGGGCGATTCCACCGAATCGACCCTAATTGGGTCACCGGGGTCCCCGGGTTCGTACCGGCCCCAAATGATGACCAATCACAATGAAATCAGCGGATCTGGAACGCTAACATGCTGGGGGTCACAATGATACTAACTAGATGAAAAATCGTCACCATTTTTTACTGAACCCGATGCACATCCCCCGAGCATGCTTTTCCCGAAACTGAGTGAAACCCACTCGTTCGCGCACCGTTCGGCTCCAAACCGCGAGGAAACGCAGAGGAGAAGTAGGCGATCCATCGTCCTACCTCCACCGAAGGTTTCGAGCACCTAAGCAACTAAACCATGCCAAAAATCACCAAACCAACGAACCGCGTCGACTTTGAATCCACTGAGGGATCACGCCGCGCTATGCTCCATCCGCCCCTCCATCACACTCCAGGTTCACTCCATCGCATCCCCGCCTCAACCAGCTCGCCACGGTCATGCGCCCTGCATCGAGAGGAGCAGAGGGGAGAGAGAACGAGAGAGAGAAAGAGAGGGTGAGAAATGTTGGAGGAGAGAGGGTGAAAATGAATAAAAAGAAAGGAATTAAGAATTTTTCTAATTTCTAAAAATTTGATTTTTCCTCCAAAAATTTACTAATTTAAAAAAATACATAAAAATAGTCAAAACGATCCTCGAGAAGAGTACATCACAACTGTAGCATCCTCGAGTCGATAAACTGAGAAATAAACTCACCACAGGATTCCGTAACTTATACGAGAGAAAAATCCATGCGGATCGTAAAACTCAACTCAAGACCCATAAAAGCGATCCGAAAGCTCTCCAATAAGGATCCAAAAGATCTAGTAAGAATCCAGGGTATTACAGCCTCCTCTCCTTTAAGAAATTTCATCTTCGAAATTTAAGGAGCTAACAAGAAGGAGTAGGGAAGAACAAACCCAAAACATTAATACATAACAACACAAATCTCAAAAAATATAGTTCAGAGGAACACTGTCAGACCACAATCACAAGCACACACTCTGGATTTCAAGGCAATTCGATCCTCAGAATGAGCATGGCATACTAGTGGACACAAGTCTGACACCTCCGAAACAAGGGCAATGTCGCTTACGTCTTACAGGGAAGGAGACACGACCCATGCCACAAAAATAGCTATCGAAAAAGCAAAACGACAGACACGACAAGTATCAGCTTAAATAAGGAAGCATAGTCCTCTCAGCTGACACTCCACCACATCGGCTCCAGTGCCGAAGGCAACAACGAAAGCCTGGCACACAGGACGCCAACGACAGCACTGGACCACGAGCACAATCAAGTCAGTCCTCATTCAGATATTACATCTTGTTTGAGTAGCATGCTAACCCTATCAGGAGAGAAGAGTACCGTAAAACCAACTGACAAGACCTCGGTCCACACAGTGCCAAGACAAATTCACAGGAAACTCCTCCCAAGCTGAACACAGCACCACAACAATGACAACAACACCTGCAGAAATCCCGACTCCATTCTGGATACAGGACCACAGAACACAACTACAAGCTGGGTCACATCAAGGTACAACAACAGTTGAACACACTGCTACAACATACGAGCCATGCTACAAGCCGCTCACCAAGAAAGTCCCACGACAACAAGGACAACAATCTTGGGAAATGTATCTCAAGGACCACGATCACGTCCTGAGAACACAACACCCAAGAGAAAGTTATAGAGAAGCAGAGGGTACTCAACTAGCAGATATGCCGACAGATTCCCCAACACTCTCAAATGCCAGTGCCAACACTAGAATGCCTCCAACAACAATAGCACGGCAAGACACAACATTAAGGCATAGGAAGCCAAGATGAAGTCACATCGAGGAAAATAATTCTCTCGATCGGTCAGAATCTTCCAACTTCAAGATCCTGAACCCGTGGGTTACTAGCCTATACGCTTCCGCTGCGCACTCATGCAACGCACACAGGCATCAGAAATACCTTGATATTCGCATATCAGCACACACCTGGCGCCATCGCAATCTCTCATGACAATCCTCTTTCCCTTTAGGGGCTTTACCGCCCTTGGGAGGCCTTGCGTGTTCCAAGTGGTAACAGGTATATTTGATAGTCCTATCGGGTATATCTGGTATTCGGGATCCGGGTCGTTATAGTTGGTATCAAAGCTTTTGTCATGTGTGGTACATGGAAATCTCAGATATGCAGTTACCAGAGTCGTAAAAGTCCTATACAGTCGCCCAGCTTGTAGCTCGTGGATTCTACTGGCATTAGGTTTCATGATTTGTTTCCTGTATATTGGTGATCCTGCCATGTCAGGATTGTTCGGTTTGTTTCTTTTTCGTCATAATGTCTGTCTCGATCATGTTGTACTTGGCAGTGTTCACCGAAAGGCTTGAATCTGCAGTACCTTGTTCGAGAGTCCTCTTGTAAGTTGTTCAGGTTGCTGTTGACTCCTAGCGTTGGTGTGTTGACCGTACACATTCCCACGTTGTTTTGGTCACTCCAGCTTGAGTTTGTTTCAGCTCTTGATGTGTCTTGCTTTGGTTGAAGTGCTCAACTAGATTCCGCAATTGAGAAGTTGCTCGAGCGAGCTAGGATTTTCCCTTCCTGGTGAGCTTTTGTCGTTGAGCTTATTGCTTCTCGTCCCTTCTGGTGGAATCTTTTTCGAGGTTTGCCTTGGAATTGCTATCTTAGTAATGCTTCTGTCCTGTGTCTGCTCAAGTGTGGATAGCTTTATTTGAGTCTGCTCTGCTTCTCATTTATTGGTTGCTTAACTTTGGACTCCGTTATGGTGTTAAGAGCTGTAGCGTACCATGTTCGTCGTGCCGTGTCCAGTGGCCGATGTGTTGAGAAGACTCATTTATTATTTCAGGACGTGAAAGTGAGCTAAGATTGGCTTTTTCCTTGTGCCTTATGCTGAAGCTGGTGCTCCTCTTCCATTGCACTTAGGTTCCTTGGGATCGGTTGCTCGCTGGATCAGTATCTGTGGTGTGTTAATTGCAATTCTGATGAGTTACAGTGCCATCGTATGTGTGCTGAGATGCGATTGCCGAAGTCTTTTCTGATACCTATGTGCGTTGTAAAGAGTGCGCAGTGGAAGTGTGTGGGTTGGCTACCCTTGGTCGAGGATCATCATGGTAAGATTCTCATTGGTCGAGAGGTTATGCTTCTTCTCGTTGTGACTTCGTCTTGGCTTCCTATGACTTGATGTCATCAGTTGCCATGCTGTTGCTGGTAATTCTCTGGTATTAGCATTGGCATTTGCGAGTGTTGGGGAATTTGTCAGCTTGTCTACTAATTGAGTACCCTTTTACTCTGCATCTTTTCTCGTGAGAATTGTGGTCTCTAGACATTGTTGTGGTCCTTGAGAAGCATTCCCCTGAGATTGTCGTTTGTGTCACTTCCTTGCGTCGTGGGTCTTCCTTGGTGAGTAGTCTGACACATTAATCGTTCCTTGTAGTCGGGTGATCAGCTGCTGCTACGCCTTGTTGTGACCCTGCTTGCAGATGTGTTCCATGGTTCTGTGTGCTATCCAGAGCCAGAATCCTACAAGTGCTATCGTGTCATTTCTGTATGATTTTGTGTTTCTGTCATGGACCATTGTCTTGTCAGTTAGCATTGCTGTCCTCTCCTTTTCGGGTGAGTTTAGCTTGTGGCTCGGTCAGACATGTTATCCGACTGAGGATTGACTCGATTCTGTTCATGGTCCAGTGCTGTTGTTTTGCCGCTATTCCTTCCGGGTATTTGTCATTGGTGTCCTATGTGCCAGGTGTTCCCTGTCACCTTTGGCACCGGAACCAATGATGTTGTCAGGCTGTCAGCTGGGAGGACTATGTTTCCTTGTGTAAGCCGATGCCTCGTGTGCCTGTCATCTCTGTCAATTCGTTCCTTGATATTTGTTGTTCTGGCAGTCGTGTCTCTTTTCCTGTGAGACATAAACGACGTTGGCTTGCTTCGGAGGTGTCTGACTTGTGTTCACTTGTGTCGTGCTCACTCCCGAGCGTGTCCTCATGACAGTGATCTGACATTGTTCCTCTGAGCTCTAAATATGCCTCCTATCTAACATCTCTGATGAGTCAGCCCTCCACGAGTCAACCTTTTACCAAATATCCTCCCATGAATCAACCCTCCACATATCAGCCCTCCGCCTCCACATACCCACATGTGTCTCCGCACGCGTCTCCACCTCTGGTCAAGGAAACATCACACCCCGAGCAGGTGGATGCCATCTACATACTTCCTTATCCCGCTCCACATGTGCCTCCACCTAGTCCCTCCACCAGTCACCATGCGCCTTTGCCTTCGCAACCCCCACTTCCTTCTTCACTTCCCTCTCTACCATCTCATACCCCTCGGCATTCACATTGCCCAAAGCGGGCTCCTCATTCTCCGTTGTCGGAGTCATTTACTGATATTTTCAGGGCTTTGATGGCTACTCACGCGTTGCAGTTCCCTCCGGCTATGCCTTGCCGACCCGCGGTCGAGAATAAGCTTCAATATTGTGAATTTCATCGCCAGCAGGGGCATTTGGTTGAGGATTGCCCCGTGTTCCGGGAGTATGTTTATGGCCTGGAAGATGATAAGAGGATTGATTGGGCCATCATTCACAAAGTCATTTTATATCTCCACAGTAAGCAGCAGCAGCAAGCACCGCCCAGCCAGCCATCTCTGTTACAAAACTAGGGGCACCCCTGTGATTCTTTGATTAATGTAGCATCCACTCCATCACCTATTCCATCGCCTACCCCATCTTCATTTCCACCTACCTCATCATCATCTTCACTTATTCCTACTCCATCCCCAACATCTCCACAAACCAGGGCCTCTGCTCAGGCTAGTGCTACTGCTCCTTCCTCCTCCATTTCCACCACTGCTTCTACTCCCAATGCCACTCGACGCGTCGTGTCGATACGTCGAAGGTGGGTGTCATGACCCTCCACTTCCTCCACCTCACCAGCACTTTCGCCATCTTCACCTCCACTACCTCCATTGACCACATCACCTTCTCCACCATCCTCACCGTCCCCTAACCCATCACCATCACCTTCACTGCCTCCTCTCCCAAAGGCCCCTATTCCATCACTCCCACCATCTCCACCGCCTTTGCCATCCCCTTTGCCATCGTTGCCCAAGCCGGAGCAGGCTATACCTACACCTCCACCTTCGCCTTTACCCCCACCTACGCCTCCAACTTTGCCCGTGCCTCCACCCGAGCCTATCATCGCCATTATCCCTCCACCGCCCAAGGCCTCTACACCTTCTAAACCTTCACCCATGCCTTCCAAGTCTTCTCCACCCCTTACTCCACCTACTTTCATCCCACGGAGTGGGTGTGCGCTACCTTTGGTGCCCCTGGGGTCTAGACCCCAGGGAGATGACTAGCCAAGTCAGGACAATTTAGTGTCAGTTCTGCATTACAAGATTCATGATTTCATTTGTCGTATGCCTATTCGTGTCCTGGTCTCTGGCTATTTTGGGGATGAGCCTCCCCTTTCAAAGATGGTTGTTAAGAAGGGTTCCCTTGCATTAGTGCCAGTTTCTTCTCGAGTGAGACCGGTGGCAATCTCTTTGCTCACCGGAGGATTCACTATTGATGCTATTATCACATCTCGCTTGATTGCTATTCAGTTCACTGGCCAAGAAGGGCTCTCTACTCGAGTTGTGCTAACTCATAAGGCCGCCAAGGGTCAGCTAGCTTCCATGTTCAAGGGGCAATTGGCCATACCTTCTGCACTTTTTAAGGACATTTTGCACATCCTATGCAACCTCCCTCGGTTTGTTGGTGAGTTGGCCATGTCAACGTCGTGCATTACTCTCCCTTAGTATCGTCCTACTCTTCTGAGAAGGGAGTCATACTTCGTGCCCAGTTGCCGAGTGGAGATGCAAAGTCTCATGCTGCTAGTGCCAAGTGACAAAACTCTGTGGTTTTCTGATATTCATTCATTTGCGGAGTTATCTATTCAAGAATGTCTGCCTATGGTTAGCACTGGGTGTCTAGGGGCAACTGCCTCGATGAAGCTACATGTTCAAGATTGGGCTAGGCCATCCGTCAGATGGGCCCGTTATGACATTCATCATAAGTCGTAAAAGCGATTGCATTGGTTGCACGGGGTGTACCTCCAAAACGTCGAGCACGAAGTTGGGGAGCGTGGGCAAGGCTCTCCCGCCAATGTGAACATCAGCACTCACATTCAGGTTCTGGAATCTGACCTCAACTTTTGGAACTTCCAGCCCAACTCTGCCGAAGCATTCATTTACATACAACAAGAATGGCCGAGAATTGAAACATCACATTTAGGAACAGATCCAAACTTATCCTTAACCAGACCAATCAATTTTCTGAATTCCCAAAAAGCGAAATGTAACCCCTTCTCTGCTACGCTTAAAAAGCTGTAGATGGATAAAGATTGAATTCATTCTAAAAGGAAAGGAAGACGAAAACTAGACGGAACCCGCCAGTACCAAGAACATGCTACGGGAAAAGGCAAACGTAATTCCAACCGTTATTATAAGAAGTTCGAACGGAAAGGTACTGAACAACCAGAAGAAAAGAAAGGAAAACAGGGTACGCGATTAGATCCAGACATGAACGGCAAGAAATCATCTCGAGTAAATTGATGCAACGCTTCTATACGCTAATAAATGCAGGTAGCACGAATCCGGTGCCTCCAAGAAACACAGAGAATCCCGGTCCAGGCGCCGCCTCCGCCGCATGCATACCTCCCGAGGCGCTTCCGGATGCCGGCAACGATGTTGTAGTTGTCCTGTTCGTTGGTGGCGAGGGCCTGGCTCACCACGAGCTGCCGGTGCTCGCGGTCGAGCTTCCTCACGTCCACCGTCTCCGCGCCCCCGCTTCCGGAGGAGCCCCCCCGCCTGAGGATCGCGTAGTTGGGGCGCTTGTGCGACGGCAGCCGCTCGATGGCGGCCCACACCAGCTCGTCCTCGTCCTCGACGGCGGCCGCGTTGGAGGGGCGGGCAAAGGGGTCCATGATGGGGCCGACCACCTCGCCGGCCTCCATCTCGAAGAAGTCGCTCCCGCTGAGCCGCGCCGCCATCCCCACGGCGACTTCCACAAGCCAGGGCTCCTCCTCCGGCCTCCTTCCCCTCGTTCTGGTCTGACCTGATATGTGTGCAAAGAGAGGGAGAGTGTGTGTGTGTGTGAGAGAGAGAGAGATTAATAGGGAGGGGAGGAAGGGTAGAGAGAGAGAGAGGAAAATGGCTGCGGACACCCGCGAGTGTAGGAGAGAGCGAGAGAGAGAGAGATTAATAGGGAGGGGAGGAAGGGGAGAGAGAGAGAGAGAGGAAAAATGGCTGCGGACACCCGCGAGCGTAGGAGAGAGCGAGTGCCGGGAAGTTTTGAAGGCATGAAATTACGAGATTCTCCTCACGACATCACGTTCCCCCAGCAGAACGTTAGCGGAACATCAGCCCTTTGTGCATTTGGTTCGCCTGGAGCTGCGGCCTCGGGCCACTCAACTGCCTCCCTCTCGCAAGGCGAGCGGTTGGGAGGGCTGATGCCATGACACGTGGCATCTTGGGGTAAAAAAAACCACATAAGACGCACGAATTGTTGGGGTGCTTCCAACTCAGTTTGTCATTAAAAGGTTGTTTAGTTTGACTTTAAATGTCATTAAATATCATGCTTAAATGTCGCATGGATAAAATATCTTACAATATTATTTCATATTGTTGAACCAAAAGTTGATTTCTTGACGTTTCATATGATTTCTTCTTTTTTTTTTTACAAACAAACCATATATTTCATGCAGCAAGGGGCCATGGCTACCCTCTAAACTTGCAGATTCTAGTGTATTTCTCCAAACATTTTTGTAGACAAGGTTATTAAACACATTCATACATGGAATCTAATAATTAGAACCGCTTCTAACGATATGATCCAAGAATTGAAATCTGTTGGAAATAATTTGAGTTTTTGGATTGATACTCTTATTAACAGTGAAATTGCATGAGAACTTGTCTTACATTTACATGTGTATATTCACCCTTCATAGATAAATTTAACATCATATATGCCTTAATGGGTAAACTTCAGTCAAAATATCCATGAAATATTCTTTCTTCATAACCTTGTGATGCTTAAGTCAGAGACGTGTAGAGCAGAGAAAAAGAGAGATGGAGAAAGAAGAGAATTAGAGAGAGTAAATCGGAGGAGCCCAAGTGGGGGAGAGAGTGCACGGAAAGTGGTCAAAAAGTTTGGAGTGTGCTCAAAGAGAGAGAAAATAAGAACTACAGATGGACCTATACATGACCCTACTTCTCGAATAGAGATTCCTTCCGCCGCTATGTGGATAAGTCTCTACCCTCCTTGGCGAGGAGCTTTGCTAGCACGAGGATACCTATCTCTCTCTCTCTCTAACTATCTGTCTCACTAGAGCGAAGTGTCTCTGAGTGAGTTTTGTCTGTAGGAGTATATCCCTGTGTGTGTCTCCCCAGGGTCTGCCTGGGGACCTATTTATATGGGCTACTATAGTCTGAATGGGAAATAACGTTGATCGTGGAGTAATGTCTCCTTAATCGTGGGGGTTACCCGTTGCATACTGGTCTATCCTTGGAAGGCAGGCTTCGTGGCGGGGATCTCAATGGTGCGGGTCTGACTCGATCCTTGTCGGAGGAAGCCCTATGATGGCGGGGGCAACATTCGTCCGTTGGCGAGTTCGGCTGCGTCCGGATCCTATGCCTGTGGGCTTGCAGAATTTTCTTATGCCTCAGCTAGGCCGCATTGAATGGGTCAGAGACTGGTGGGTGGTCTATCACGGGCTCAGTCGTATCAGGCCGTAACAGGCCTGGCATTATTGGACCGCACTAGGATTAGCAAACATTCCCATCCTCACTAGCCCCCCACTCGGGATTGCCGAGTGTGCTCAGAGCTCGGGAGGAGTCATACGAGACCAATTGACGGGAAATGTCTGGCAAAATCTTCTCGAGTCCTCATTCTCTCGACACTGGTAGCCCTGCCACCTACCGCCCTCCTTGGTGCACGAGGTAGCCTGCCTTGGCGTGTCAAGTGACATCACCATCATCATGATGCAGCTGCTTTGTGTCTAGAGAAATGGGTACAACAGGCATTTGGCGTGTCAAGTGACGTCCTGGCAGTGGCGGTTGCGTCTCTTCATCTGGCTGGCCGAAGAGGACTCGTCACCTCGTGGAGGTTTTTAAAAGAGTGGTGAGGGATGCTCGAAGATGCACCACACCCCTATAATCTTTGTTCTCCGGCGCTAAGGCTCGTTGCTTCTTTGCTGTTTGCTCAACGTCATGGTGAGGCCTTTCTCCTGAACAGGAGGGATGCTTGGGCGCCGTCATCTAGGAAGTGTCGCGAAGGGTACACCTACTAGGTGATCAGTGGATCACCCCGATGCTCCTGATGAGGAGCCAAGTAGCACCATGAGACGACCGTTCCCCAGTTTCTAAAAGGGGTATCTGGCTCTTTCGTGAAGAGGGAGAATGCTTGGGTGCCATCATCTAGGAAGTACCGCGAAGGGTACACCTACGGGGTGGTCAGTGGATCACCACAATGCTCTTGGAGGGGAGTCAAGTGGTGCCATGAGATGATCGTTCTCTGATTTCTAAGGGCCGCATCTGGCTCTCTCCTGAAGCGGAGAAATGCTCGGGCGTCATCCTCTAGGAAGTATCCCAAAAGACACACATGTGGGGTGGTCAGTGGATCACCGCGGTGCTCTTAGAGAGGAGTCAAGTGGCACCATGAGATGATCGTTCCCTGGTTTCAAAGGGGAGCATCTGACTCTCTCCTGAATAGGAGGAATGCTCGGGTGCCATCCTCTAGGAAGTACCCCGAAAGGCACACCTGTGGGGTGGTCGGTGGATCACCACGGTACTCCTGGAGAGGAGTCAAGTGGCATCATGAGACGATCATTCCCCAATTTCTAAGGGGCGTATCTGGCTCTCTCCTGAAGAGGAAGAATACTCGAGCGCCATCCTCTAGGAAGTACCCCGAAAGGCACACCTGTGGAGGGGTTGGTAGTCTGCTGTTATACTTATGACCAGTGGAATCATGAAATGATCGGCTCCATTTTAGAAGGGAGTTAGTCTCTCCTTAAGAGGAGGAGACGTCTCAGTCTCTCCTTAAGCTGATCTTCCAAACCATAACAAATTCCCAGAACTCAAGGCAATCCTTGACTAAATGCCCCTGCTGATAATGAAAATCGTAAAATTAGAGCAAATCTCTGACCATGGGTCGACAAGGCATAACCGGAGGGAGCTACAATGCGTGAGTAGCCATCAAAGCCCTAAAAATGTCAATAAAATACTCTGGCAATGGAGGACGATGAGGAGCCTACTTCGGGCAAGGTGGATGTCGAGGGGTATGGGAGGATAATGGAGATGGTTGTGGAGATTGCGTAGGCAATGGCTCATGGCTAAGGGAAGGATTAGGTAATAGAGTATGTGGAGTGGGATGAGGAGATATGTAGTGGATAGCATCCACCTACTCAGGGTGTGATGTTTCATTGACTGGAGGTGGAGACGCATGCGGATATGAAACGGCGGAGGGCTGACTGTGGATGGTGGTAGGTTGACTCATGGAGGGTTGATATGTGGAGGTATATGGGTATGAGGAAGCGGAAGGCCGACTCGTGGAAGGATATGTGGTGGAGGGCTGACTAATGAGAGATGACGAATAGGAGGCATATGTGGGCGTAGAAGGTGAAGGAGACTCAGGGTCAAGGGAACTTAGAAGTTGTTGACGGATGAAGCGGGCTCAGCTATAAAGGTGTTGCCATGAGGTGATGTCATTCAGGGCCAAAACGAACTGATACTCGGGCGTTACATTAAAGATGAGCATCTTGATTTGCTCTCCCTCAGAAATGCCCTGGGACTTGAGCGGCCTAGTGATGCCAGTAGTCGGCGAAGGTAGATAATTCCTCATCGGGCTTCATCTTCTCATGGGCTAGATCAACCATAGAATACTTGGGCCCAACCTGGTCTTGATACTACTAAATAAACTTCTCTTGGACAGCTTGAAAATTCACCAGTTGATCTTGCGACAATGCAAAGAACCAATCCCGAGCTGGGCCTTCTAAAGACAGACCAAACAAATAGGCCATCAAGCGTTGGTCATGTTGAAATTGGGCCGACTCATAAATGAACTCCTTTAAGTGCACATAGGGGTCACCGACTCCACCATAACGGTGATAAGTAGGAATTCGTGAACACAGTGGAAGCCGAAGATCTTGGAATGCAAACAGGACACTCAAAGAAGATTTAGGATCAATTCGGTGTTGAAGTTCATCAAGCCGGCGTTGGGTTCGAGCAATCATCTCCTCAATGTGGAGAGATTGAGAAGAATGCAAGCCAGTCTGAGCTAGAGAGTGTGAATTTAGACTAGAATTATAGTATTGGGCCAGATGAGGGGATCCGGACTGAGAAGAAGAGAAGCCCATCCCAGGAGTGGAAGGATATGTGAGCCTAGAAGAATCATGAACATGAGAATAAGGATCCATTGGGCCGGCAGCAATGAGGGTAGAAGGAGCGGGCCCATTAAGAGAATAAGAAGGCCCGTTAAAGGAAGGGGGCCCATTAAGAGTACAAAATCGAGGCCCGTTAGAAGGACGAGGCCCATTAAAAGAGCGAGGCCCATTGAAGGAATAAGGCCCACTAAGAGAATGAGACCCATTAAAGGAATAAGGCCCATTAGATGAATGAGGCCCGTTATGAGAATGAGGCCCATTACTATGATTAGCAATGAATTTTTGGGCCCAGACCGGGTCCATTTGGCAAACAAGAGGTGATAAGTGGGCCATGAGATTTGCTTATGGGTCAGAAGGGCCACGAGGAGATGAGCCCGTGTGGGAAGAGGAATCTACGTGAGAATAGGAAGACGGGGAAGAAGAAGGATAATATACAGGAGAAAAATGACACTCCATGAGGGCAACTGGAGACTTTACATAGGAAAATCAGGGAAATACAATGGGGGAAGCAAGGGCTCGAGGATCAAGGAGGGGGGCTGACTCAATAATATAAAGGGAAAAAGGAAAAGAAACCTAGGACAATGAGACTAGACAAACAGACACATAAAATAGACTAGTCTAAATGGGCCTAACAATAAAACCTATATGGATGATGCGGGATGCAACACAAAATAACACAAATAATGCCTTACAATTTGTAAACCCAATTAGCCAAGGGTATAAATACAAATAAAAGGACATAAATACAAAAATAAAATGTACATGTTCAGAGTTGATTCCCATCAATTCTCCCCGGGTGGGAAGAACTCGACCTAATCGAGTAAGGGGTGCGGCTGCTCGTGGGACTCCTGCGGATCCATCACTGAACCAGGAAGTGCGGAGTGCGCTCCACTCCAAGTATTCATCACCTGCTCATCCCGTATATATTCGATATGCACATACTGCTGTGGGAATGAGGCTACTGGTGGACACTCCGGGGTGAGGGTCACTCTCAAAGGGAAGGAGGCAGCTCGAAGAGTCACTAGGATTCACCGTTGGGTCCCTTTATGTGACTAGATCTGAGACATAGAATGGTAGAGCTGATCCTAAATTCTGGCAAGTCTACAACATACGCAATAGACTCGACTTGCCTCGCACTCAAACGGGACTGACAGGCGAGCATACAAAAGACTGACTCAACTCGACGTATGCATATGCACTCGATAGATAAACTATATGAAACAAAGACTCATACATGACCCCTACACAAACTTACTGTTAGTCTGGCCCATACACATGCAATGGTGGACCAGGACAGCCGAATGTGTGCCATGCATACACTAGATACAACTGGTGGTTAGTGGAATAGGGAACTCCTAGACATCCGAATATGTCCTTAGTATGTGGCTGCCTATTGGATTTGGAAGACTTGGGAGGGCTAGGAGAGCCGAATGCTCCTTCCTCATCACCCTTATATGATGACCGTGGAACGGTCCCCTGGTTGAGTGTGGGTGGACTAGCCCGAGGGGAAGGGGTGTTGTAGTGGACTTCTGGGAAGAAGGGGAGTAGATATGGTGGGTTAAGGGGTTCACTAGGAAAGGGATCAAATGGATCAAAGAAAGTGTAATCCCTCGAACTGGGCTCCCATATGTCACGGTCCCACATTTGGAAATCTTGAAGGTGTAAGTGGTCACCTTCATGCACTAGGGTATAGGGGATGGTGATCTCATATAGGAGATATGGGTCCTCCCTCGGGATATGTGGTTTAAAACTAGTCTCGACCGGCATGGGGAGGAACAAAAGGACCTCCATGGTGGCATGGCCCATGGTGCACGCGGAGGTTATGCACCCTAAGGCGGGGTGGGTGAAGCTACGACTGGTGGGTTGGTCGAAGCTTTGGGCCAATAAACATGTCAACCTCATTTGCGAGTCTAGTCCCATAATAAGGTCTTCCAACGTATCAATATGGTGACTAGACCGGAATGTGGTGTGGTAGGAGTTAACGAGCACTATTGATAGCATGGGGTCCATAGGTGGATAGGAAGGTGGGACCAAGCCTATATTGAGCTAACTAAGTAGTGGCTCGGCGATAAAAAGTGCTCCCATTAGAATCACCAGTGGCTCAGGCTGAGGCAGTTCCGAATAAAGATGAAAAGGTGAGGGTGATGGCAATGAGACCCTCATGGGTGGGGAAGGACTGTCCTTCTTGAGGAGAAGGGGTCCTTGGGGTGGCACCGGAATGTGAGGCTCGCGCAAGCCTAGGCCATCCACTTGTGTACTCAACCCTTCCATCTGATCTACCACAGTAGTAAACACATCCAGGGATGTACTCAACCCCTTCATTGCTCCCATGAGGGCTTGAACATCGCGGCCACTTCATTGGGACTATAGGTTCGGGTTTTAGCCATGGGTGCAAAGATGGGGTTGGATCCCCTAGGAATGGGCATGCAATGGCATTTTTTTCCTTTTTCTTTTATGAAAAACTAATGCAAACACCTAGACATTCTAGACTTTAGACCCTTACACTTAACCAAACTCCAGTACGTGGCGGAGGCTTTAACCTGAAGGTTCGACTCGACACAAGAGGTTAACTTCCGGATCAGCGTAACCGAACCTTCCGAGTAACGTCTTTTGATATACCAGAATATTAGGATGCAATGCAATTTTAAACACTTTTTTTGTTTTAAAAATAATGATGATCCTAGACTCGACTTAGACCATGATTGCGGGTTAAATAGATTGGGTTATTCATTCATTTGGGTGAGTTAGATTAGTAGAGGGGGGAATTTAAATATTTTAATCATTTGTTAAGGTGGATTAGCATGAAGATCTAAGGTCTGAGTGTTTTATTCAAAGGTCCATTATACAGGAACTCAAAGGTTAAGTTTTTGTCCCCAGGGAATCCTATTTGTTCATCCATTCACCCTTGTGTGTATTTATATTCTTTGTTCTTGTTGCTTATGCTCCTGATGCAAATTGGGCAGCATCTCCCCTAGACTGAGACTTGCCAGTGGAAATGGAGGATGGTCAAACGGAATGCTCCGGGACAACCCTCAAAGTTCGAAGTAGCCATACGGCGATCCGATGACCCACAGGTGAGTGTAGAGACCCGAGGACTAGCCTTCATGGGTTCTAACAACTCACGGGGAGTAGCTTTGTGGGAGTTCTAACAGGATAGCTATTTGCCATGGAAAGGCTATGATTCTTCACCCTTCAAAAGGGTTCCCTCAAGGGTTATGCCACGGAGAGACAAACCCTTGAGAGCCCCAAGTGACTAGGAGATAGGGAAAAAGAGAGGAAGACCCAAAATAGAAGAACCCAACATATACTTGCAAAAAAGGAGGATTACCCCGTAAAGGGAGGGAGGGGGGAAACCAAAATACAAGAAAGGAGGATTACCCCGTAATACAGGAGAGTAGGAACGAAAGGGAAGGGATACAGTAGTGGGAGGAGAGCAAAGCCCAAACCCCTTCCCAAGCTCACCTCTCCTCGCTCACACACTCTCTCTTTCCCTTCACCTCCCTGGCACAAGGGGGACGAAGCTTCTTCCTTCGGGTGGCCTCTCTGGAGATGCATAAGTCAGAGGGGACCTCTCTTCTTGTTGCCAACCTCACTTTCTCTTCTCAGTCACTTTCTCAATCGCCAGCCTTTTCGTCCATCCTCCTCTCTCTTTCCTTCGTGGAGTATGCCTCAATTTTATACCAGCGTGGATGAGGAAGCCAACTCTTCCTCCTTCTTTATGCTTTCCCACACGGAGGCTCTGAGTGGCCTGCAGATAGAAAGAGTATAGTAGGGGCAGTGCTTCCATGGGATTTGTCGATGGCGACTGGTGGAGATGCATGGCTCGGTGCGATGCTCAAAGCCTTCCATTCCAGGTAGCTTGAGGAGCACAGTCGGTTGCCCACCGGTCAGGTGCGAGCATCCACTCTATTTTAGGTGAAGAGTGACTTTGTTCACAGAGGAAAATAGGGTATCGGACCGAAGATGGGATGCCTTTGGTTAAATCGACATAGGGTTGTGCATCGGATTAGCAGCACAAAGGGGGCACGTCGGTGTACACCATGAGAGGGGCATGCCGATTTAAGGCCCCCTTAAGGGGCCCGCCGATTTAGCAAGGTAAGAGGGGCACGCCGATTTAAGGCCTATTAGAGGGCACACCAGTTTAACTGTAGGTCGCGCCAGTTTAAGTGTCAAGAGACTTCATCCCAGCTTCGCGAAAATTCAGACGAATGCTTGCACTCTTGGAATGCTCCAGTTGCAATGCACAGCCTCTGGGGTGTTTGGTTCGAAGCATCCGAGTCCCGGTTTAGGACTCTTAAGTGATTTTCGGTGCATGCCAAACCCGTGTTCAAATTCCTGGGTTTTTCCCTAATTCAGCCTTCGGCACAGCCAGTTGGGGAGCTGTGGCCATATCTCTGCTGGAGGGGCTTTCGTATCAAGTAGCAGACCCTCGGGTGTATTCTCGTCCTGATCGGGTAAGGCATGGGATTTGTTCGGCCTTTCCATCTTTGACTTGCTCTCGGATGCGGAGACGTACGTACTGCATCATCATCAATTTTTTTGACGTCCACATTGTCTCCTCCTCTTGATCAAGTGTATGTTGTCTCGAGACAAAAAGTTGCTTGAAACTTTTTACCGTGCAAAAAAGATGGTCAATGAGTTAGGGCTTGGATATGTGAAAATAGATGCATTCCCAAATCACTGTATGTTATATTACAAAGAGGATGTAGGTAAGATATAATGTTCAATTCACATGTTTGAAAAAGGAAAGAATGTCTTTGCTGATAACTCTGAAAATCTTCACATTTTGGAACAAGAGATAGCAAGCTTTAAAACCATCAACTCTCTGTTGAATGATAAGCTTGTATTGTGTGAAGATGAAATGGCTAAGTCTGAACTGCATGTTTTGTTATTGGAGAATGAGATTCAAAGTTTAAAAGAGTCTTTGTGTTTGCATGACAAAGAAAAACAAAATTCAAAAATTGTTGATGATTGTTCTTGTATGCATGCAAAACCGTCAACTGTCAAACATAATCATGCATCAAGAAAAAGATGAAATGTATCATGCTTTTAATGTGGTAACTATAGTCATGATATGTATGGATGTTACATGATGAAATCTGATGATAAACATGCATTAAAATTAAGAATGGAAATACATGACAATTCTAAAAATCATGAGAAACCCACTAAGAAAACTCAGAACACACACAACTTTTATTGTGGGATGCATGGTCATACTTTTGAAAATTATTTAACAAAGAAAAATGATGATGAGTGGTCTGTTAGGAATAGTATTTCCCCATAATCGGGGGATGATCAGGGTGTGGATTGAGTTTTTTGGACGTTTCCACTGATTTCATGCTTGGGTTGGCCTTGCGGCCCTTCCAGGGACCGCTAGGCATCTCTGGCGGCCCCCTGAGGGCCGCCAGGCAAGTTTGAATGTCGATTGGGCTTAGCGGTCCACCCAGTAACGCTAGGTCGGGGATGCGGCCTGGCGATAGACCACTATCCTTTGGCTAACGATCTACTACTGACCGTTTGGCCCACCTCGTTTGAGCGCCCTCGAGGTGCGTGTTTTCGACCATTGGGAGTCACGTGCAGTCTTGCAGTCGGGGCACGACCGTTTCTGTGCGCCTTGTAATCCGCTGAGGACCGTTTGGCTGGGCTAGCGGCCTGGAAATAGACCACTTCGCTCCCTATGGCTCATTCCCTTGTAGTCACAGGTTGACCGCATGGCTGGTCCTAGCAATTCCAGGGAGACTGCTAGGCCTATTTTGCCGTCGTAGGGTGACTGCTAGGCTGGTGGTAGTCCCAGGTGGACCGCCACTCCATTTTCCTTTCAATTGGTGATTTTCGTGAGTTGAGTCTTACCTCCAGTGACTTGTTCACTAGTCATAGCTTTCATGCGCACGCAGGTGCGGACCCACTTGGGAGTGGTGGAGAGCGCGACCCGGAGAGACAGCTGTTAGGCTAGTTATCGTAGGGCCCCCATGTGCAACCTGAGTTCTGGCTTCGAAGGAAGAACCAGCTAGAGGACCTGACCTAGGATGCATGGTCTGTGTGTGCACACGTGGTTGGGGACATCGGACCCGCGCTGACGAGTGCAACCCCAACTAGTCCTTGTTCGTGGTACTTGTTGTGTGTCTCAGTTTCCACCTGGGGCGAGTAGGGAGACACTTGGGCACGGTGTAAGATGTCAGGGGACACATCCGGTCTTGCTTCTAGTGGGTAGAGCTCATGTCTTCTGGCAGGTACGGACTCGTGTTTTGTCAGACCTGGGTTGGTTTGTATGGTGTGGCTAGTTGTAGAGAGCTTTTCTATTTATTTATTAATGCTTATTGATTCCATCGTACTTTCGTTAGGTAGTGTTACCTTCCGTGCTTGCGCGCCCCTTGTCGTCTTATTTTCTTGTACGATGTGGGGGTCCGCGGGATCCCTACTGAGCCTATGAAATGAGGCTCACCCCTGTGTTTTTAGGTGAGGCGGGTTTGTCGAGGGATGCGTCCGAGGTTCCTCGTGGTTTGTTCGGCCAGAGTTAGTTGTCAGAGCCAGGGTATGCCCCATGTACTTATACTTTTCTTTCTGTTGACTGTACTTATTTTGGACATGAGACACACTAGACCTTGTAGTTTTTAGTGAGTAGTTATTTATTTATTTCAAGCTTTATTATTTAGATCATTACGTTATTTCTGTAGTCATTTTAGCTTGTTGTGTACCCTCACACCATCCTTTAACCCTTCCGAGTCTTCGAGCTCGTGGGTGGCTTTTCTGCCCAGCAATTAGGGAAATCTGCTTATGAAAAAGAAATGGAAGCAATTATTTTTACTGTGAAGAAATGTATGGGCAGACCCTTTGTGATTAGGACAAACCATCAGAGTCTTTGTTACCTTTTGAACTGGTAGGTGCATACCCTGGTTCAATAGAGGTGGTTAGTAAAATTATTGGGGATTAGGGCATCACAACAAAGCTGCTGACGCCTTGTCCCTTGTTTTGCTATTTCAATATTAGTACCATTGTGGTTCTAGGAAATCCAGACCTCATACCAGTTTGTTTGACACATTCAAATCCTTGATGGAAAAATGGAATTCAGGAGCACTTAGTCCCACAAGATACTCAATGAAGGGAGGAGTTATATATTACAAAGGTAGGATTTTTCTGTATAAATCACAGCCACTGATTCACATCCTATTACAAGAACATCATTCATCTCTAGAGGGTGGACATTCCGGCTACCATAAGACTCTCCATAGGCTGAGGAGGTCCTATATTGGCCAGGCATGCATGACATTGGTAGGGACTTTGTCAAAGAGTATGACATAAGGCAAATAAATAAACATGTTCGCAACATCTAGTTGGCCTCCTATAACCCTTACCAATCCCTGACAGGATTTTGACACACATTCATATGGATTTCATAGATGGTCTTCCCCCTTCACAGCACAAATCAACAGTTTTGGAAGTTATTGATTGGCTTTCAAAATATGCTCCCTTTGTTGCTCTTCGGCATCCATATACTACATTTTCTGTTGCGCATGACTTTGTGCAGAATGTTGTTCATTTACATAGCTTGCCAAGTCATCATTTCAAACAGGGATGCCTTGTTCACCATTCGCTTCTATTCAAGCTGCAAGGGGTGAAATTGCATATGAGCAGCCCACATTGCCTACAAACTGATGGGTAGGCCAAATCCTTGAATAAGTGTTTAGGAACTTACATCTGCTGCTTTTGTTTCCAGCAACAAAACCAATGGGTCCAATGGCTTCCATGGGCAGAGTATTGGTATAACACTTTAACTGCATTCATCCATAGGAACCAGACCCTTCGAGACTATCTATGGAGTCCCCCCTCCAACACTATTGTCCTATGTTCTGTGCAAAACCCGAGTTCATGAAGTGGGGGATACATTACTCAAACGGGATGACATCCTCAAGGAGCTTAAGCAACAACTTGTCAGGGCCCAGCAGCAGATGAAGCGCATGGCAGATAAGCATCGCACTAACAAAGAATATGGAGTAGGCGACTGACTGGGTGTAAGCCGCATAGACAGCAATCTGTGGTCACCCAATCTAATATTAAGTTTGAGTCCGCAGTATTTTGGGCCACATCATATTGCACAGGGTATGGGTCACCTGATCTTACCAATTAGCTCCAAATCCATCTTGTCTTCCATGTCTCTTAAGCCTAAGCTTGGGCGCAATGCATCATAGTCCATTACCGCTCCCTGAATAGCTACCGTTGCAAGACGAGCAGCTTCAACAACTCCTCGGCCGACAACTTGTCAAGCGAGATAACAAAGCTAGCAATGCAACTCTTAATACAATAATGGCAAGGGCAAACTTCCTCTGAAGCAACTTAATCAGGAAGACTACGAAATCTTCAAGGCTTCTTATCCTCCCTTCGACCTTAGGGACAAGGTTCTTTTGCAAGGGGGGAGGAGTTTGTAACGTCCAAACAGACGGAACCGCCGGGTGGGGGGAGCATTGCACTGGGCCAACGGCTGCCAACCCCAGCAGTTTGGGGGAGTTTTTAAGTCTATTTTGTAACCATTCAAGAGTCTCAACCACTCTCAACAGAAAAGAATAAAATACAACAAAACTATCTTCACAGGGAGGAGTCCTATTCAAATTAGCCATTGTCTATTACATCGGGTGAGTCCTCCATCAATGTTGCACAGATAAGCTGCCAGTGCGAGACCCCTGTACACGTGAGCCAAGCGTGCCATCAATTCCGATAACACACAGAGAGAGAGAGAGAGAGAGAGAGAGAGAGAGAGCGAGAGAGAGAGAAAGAAGGAAAAGAAGATGCTGGTTGGTAAGGGAGGCGGCCCACAAAGACAAAGAACCATCTTTGGCGTATTGGCCCCTATCCCCCCTCTACACTGGCCCTCCAGGTATGACGCCCCTTTGCCCCTATTCCCTCGAGGGCAGCATCTTCTTTTCCTTCTTTCATATCGACTAATGTCAATTCTTGTGCAGAGCACCCCTCTGGCTATAAGATGAATGCTTATAGGCAGCTCCTCCCGCACGTGCCGATGCCGCTCCAATTCATTAAACTGGCACCGGCCCCGATTACCACACCATTGCCCTGGGGCAGTGAGCGTGCCCGGGTAAAGTCGCTAGTAAAGGAGGTGCTCGCCAAGGGGAAGGCAAGCGAGAAAAAGAGAACCATGAAGTGACAGATCGAGGTTGAAGCTCCTACGACTGCAGCCCCTTCTGTCCCCAGAGTCCCTTCTTGTGCAGAGTTTGCCACCTCTATGGCCGTGTCGAGCCTGCCCGAGGGTACGGCTTCTTCACTCCTATGGATCTTCATGTTCAGGCCACCTGTTGAGGGTGTAGCCTCGTAATTCGTCACTTCCTATTATTTCAGGGAGCACAGAGATATCTGCCCTTAACGTCATCCCCGGGGTAGGTGTGGCGGATGCTCCCGTGTCTACACCGGGCGAGGAGACGGCTACTATGCATTCTCCTGCAAGGGAGGCTGAGAAAGGTAACCCCTGCACTATATTAGCTTGATTTCCATCCTTCTTGGGCTGCCCGTGCCTTGATGACGTGGATCTCTTTTCTGTTTGACAGAGGTCGGGATGATGGCAGAGGAGCCAGAGACTACTCTAGCATTTTTGCCAGCTTCGAAGACATATTCGAGGAGGGGCACGAGATCGGGGACATCTTAAACACCCAGCCCAGTTTTGACACCCCAAGCTGCGGAGGTTAGGAAAGATCCCCTCTCCCTGGCCAAAGTTGTGCTTGCGGTGACCGAGTCTGCATCGGGCGAGCAAGTGGATTATGGCTATTCCTTGGATGAGGTGCTCTCGACTGAGGGCCCCTTTGTAGAGTTGATGGAGTTTGTGCCTGCTATAATGCCCTCAATCTTGTCAACCTTCTTAAGCTTGGTTGCGGCCGATGTGAGCATAAGTTTACATTATACTCGTCAATTCGTAGGTCTCTTCTTGACGTCCTTACTGATTTTGGGTCTGGCTTGTACAGGTCCCAAGGGATTTAGTAGAAGCGCCTACCCCGGAGGCCCCCGTAGCTGAGGCTAAGACCCCAACGTCAGTGGACGCAACACCTGGAGTGTCGAAGAGGGAAGCAACTCCTCGAATTCATCGGTGAGCGATCAGCAAGTCGTGGATGTCCTTTACCCCGATGCGCGAGCTGCGGTTGGTGTCGACTTTAAGGATGGGTGGAGCTGTACCCCCATCTATTTTGGGTTTCCTAGCGGGCAAACTACCCCCAACGTCGCCCCTTCCGCCCTGATGCCTCGGCACTCCTGTGGATCTATGGACGCTAAGGGACGTGTTGCGGCACTTCTGCTCAGTCCCGCCAGGGTCCAGAGCAATCATGGAGCCGATCCCGCCTGATGTAGCTTCGAGCTCAGCTCTCGTGCTCGCTTCTCCTTCGACGGAAACCGTGGCCCCAGCCTTACCAGTGCCTGAAGTGGCTTCCACACCAAGCCCCACAGAGACAAAAGAGCCCGGAGTTGCCCCTTGTTGAAGAGACGCTCGGCGCCCTAACAGAGGTTCCACCTCCAACGGAGATGGTGCAGGAACTTGGTGTTGCGGCTGTGAGGCGCCGAGCAGCCCGATTCCGACACTCCCATCTTCTTCAGCCATGGTGGACGCCGAGCTTTGGGCAACGGTGGACAGCATTCTGGAGTTTAGCCTTCCAGCGGTATCCCCAGTAGGCCACATGAAGGGGGCATCATTTACCCCCTCCACACTTTTCAGAGCTCAGATGGATCGTCATCATGTACCATCGTGTCCTTCACATTTCTTTGAGTCATAGCATGTAGTTTTTATATTTTATTTGAGTTCATATAATATGTTGGCACAGACTACGAAGAGTAAAATGCAAATTTGCACAGACATCAGGTAGTGAAAAGCAAAACTTGCACAGACCATGAGTAGCGTATAGCAGGATATGCACAGACCTTAAATCAAAGACAAAGCAACATGCACAGAACTCCATCCGCCTAAAGCGAGTGTGCACAGACTTTGTAACAAGACATGCACGGACGTTAGGTATGCACATACCTTGTGTGTATGCGTGATGTAAACCATGCACGGACCTTTATAACCTTTATATGCTCTCAGCAAGAACAGCACCGAGTATGCATGTGTTTCTACAAAACATGCATAGACTATGAAATGCACAGTCCTTGTATGCACGAACCTTTATGTGCTTCAAGCAAGAGTATGCACTGACTTTATTATGCATGTATCAAAAATCTGCACGTACCTATATATGCAAGGTGCAGACAATGCACGGACTTTAGTGTTCAGTCCAAAACATGCATGAACCTAACCTCTCAAAGACTTAGATATGTACGGACTCTAAATTGAGAAAAGTACGGACATCTTAGTGCACACGAGAGATGTGCACAGACTCTAACTAATGCAGATGTGCACTCTTCGAAGAGAAATGCACATACCTAGCCTCTCAAAGGCTTAGATATGAACGGACTCTAATTCATGCACAGGGCAAACAATGCACCTACTCAAAAACATGCAGACTCGTATGCCACCAAATATGCACCGACTTCTTCTCCTGTATGCATGCTGCAGATAGTTACACGGACCTTTGCGTCTCGCAAGGCAAAAACTGCACAGACATTGTATCGCACAAGGGCAAAAAATCTGCACAGACCTTAACACAACTCAGTGTAAACCTGCACTATATATGCATTGACTACAACATTGTACGCACAGACCCTATAGCGCGACATGCATGAACATGCACAGACTTCATGTGGTCCAATGAAAACATGCACTGACTTTTAGACAGTTAAAACAAAAACACACACAAACACACACAAACGTTGTGTGCTAAACAACGAACTATGCATAGACCTAATGGATGCATCGACCAAGTGCTTGACAAAATGTCAGACACAAGGAAATGACATGCACACAGTGTGTTTGATGAAATCTCATACACATACACACAGGCAGACTCTGCAAATGTAAACTTCATCATCATTCACTCTTATTCATACATATGAATTATCATAATCTTTCATGCACATATATGAATCATCATAATGTTTCATGCACATATGTGAGTCATCATAATCTTTTCATGCACACATATGAATCATCATGATGTTAGCTATCATCAAAACCACGGAGATACAACATCCTACAGAAGAAGAAGAACCTGAAGAATGTATAGGAAAAGACCCCTCAGTGAGGGGTAAAGAAGGTCACTCAGAGGACCTTGGAGGAGTGGCCCGTAAGTCGAGGCACACTCATGGGAGATATAGGAGGTCTCCTAAAAGGAAATGCACTATTGAGGAGTTTAAAAAATGACATTTTTTTTCATTTTCATTCTCAATGACAAAAAAATTAAAAGCAGTTGGAGTATGAGAAAAGGGGATTATAGCTAAGGGGTTTAGTGGCTCATAGAGTAAATCATGATTGAACATTTTATGCGGGTTGAATAACCCATGAAGGAATGTGAGTAAAGAATGGGACCTGGGAAGATCATCAGACAACCGTCTGGCCCAGGAAGGAGTCAACAACAAAGGCTGAAGAGAATGAATGGAGAAAATGATAAAAAGTGATCTGTCAATGGCAACGTCCTCTTGGCGAGGATGGATTGGAGTTTTGGAGATAAGCATAGCATCTCCTGGCATATTGGAGCTCAAAGGCAGCCCTTCTAGGTTTGGAGACATGAACATTCTCTGTAGTGCGATGGAAACATTGTGAATGTCAAACCATTTGTACCACTCGCACTCCGGGTCATGAACCTTCCCTCTTTTAAGAGCCCTTGAGCACCCCTCAGCTAAATAAGCAAATTGCGACCCCCCATGTGTCTCCTGTGAATAGTCCCTCCCCATCTTGTTCATTTGCTGTCCTTCCTTTTCTCACGTTTTAATAGCATAGGCAAGTGGGTCGAGGAAGGAGAGATAAAAAAAGAGAGTTAAAAGGTCGAAGGAGGCATTTTCCTGCCTACAGATGGGTTCCTATTCAAGGGGCCAAAGCTTTGCATACCACGGACCTCACTCCATGACGGAACAGCCGCACATCACCTCTTACAAATATTATTACAGGCCCCTCTCACGTCTTTCTCAACCCCCACCTCAAAGGAGATACCCACTTGATCGATCATCGCCCTCAGCTGCTCCTCAATCACTTTATGAGCCTTCACCATCATCTCCCGCACCCCCTCTAGACACGTGGTATTTCCTCTTCTGCTCTTCCCCATCAGTGATGAGTGCCACCGGACCCTATAGACAGGCCGATGGGGTCAAGGCTATGTCTGCGAAAGCGTCGGCTTCCGTGAGCTACGCCTCGTCCAAGAAGCTCTGCGATACAGTCTCTAACCTGACGCCTTGAGACTGTTGCCCTCAGAAGCCTGGAACTCAAGCAACAGGAGCCCCCTCCAGCGTGCTACCCTAAATCTACAGCCCTGAGTGGCACAGGAAGGCAACATCTTGAGCCGTGGCTGACGCCGCTACCCCAGCAGACATAGTCGATTGGAGGGCCTTAGAGGGATGATGGAACAAGAAGCCCTACTGATGTAGGAGGGGGGTGAGGCAGAAACAGAAGCTAATAGTCCCCAGCACTAGCAGGCCCACCATCCGATGTCACCACCACGACCGCTGCAGGCTAGCTCCGTTGACCATTCAGCACAGCCCGCACTAGAGAGCCTGTCGCCGAAGCTACTGAAGCTAGGCCAATCATCGATGAGGAAGGGGCAATGGTGAGCTGCGCTGGGACGTCCGGCAGACCCTGGCTGGACTGTTGTTGAAGGGCGAACGACGAAATCGGGCAGGGGAGACGATAGATGTCGGGTCTCAGCAACCCGATACGAATCGGACACGGCGGTAAGTTAGAAGACGGTTCACCCAGCCCACCAACCCGATCGGGCAATCCTGGATCGACACAGTCACCAACCGATTTGGGCGGTCGATTCAAGCGATCGATTCAAATTCAAATCGACCGCCAGAATTGGGGGTGAGCCATCGTCTCCTACCTCCGGCCCCTGTGCCTAACGCCCTAGGAACGCCGCCGACCCTGCCACCTCCTCAAGTAACCAGACCCAGATGACCACCGGGACAGCATGAAGGTGCACCGAGATGACCGCCGGCACCTCTGAAGTGCTCACCACCTTCACCACGACGATGGCCGACAACGGGAGCTCCTTGGGAAGAATCCCAAGCTGTCGGCCTCCATCTCGACAAAGGATCTCGCCAGAAATGCTAACCCTCTGTAGTTACAAAGAAATAAAGGGACCCCGCAAAGGCCAGCCTGAACCTACTCACAGGCGGGTTGGGAAACGTACCTCTAGCCTCCGACCACTGCAACAGGCAGATGAGTGAGATGCCACCTCTGCCATCCAACCAACCACTTCTTTGTTCACCCCCACCGCCAGAAACGTGTTGGAGGTAATCCTCAAGACCTGCCAACCACTCCCAGACACTTCCACCAAACGCTACCAGACTGCCTCAACCACAGCCTGTCCTTCAAGTATGGCCACGCACAAGCACCTCCTCAGCCAAGTCCTTCTGCCCTGTAAAACTACAACCTGGAGCTCTCCTGCGTCGCACCAATGCCTACTAGCCCGATTCACTGCTGGAGGGGGGGACAAGAGAGCATCACAGTAGGAGTGGAGGCTACTCGACCTACCAAATGAAGCAACGAACCTCGTTCCATACTGCTGACAGAAGCGCTAGATGTGTCCTTGACGGCCAAACCGGAAGCATGTAATAGCACCCCGACCCTCCTGCCGGCGAGCACCCCCACCGGAGACGACCCCAGTCAGCGAAGGCGAGCCATGGAGCCGCCCCAACCACAAAGCTTCTCTCACTAGAAAATTCTATAGAGAGAGACCCTCCCATGGTCATTACCGAAGTGAAGTTTAGAACACTTGCTCAAGGGTTCTTTGAGGAACATACATGAACATTCCAAAAACTAATCTCACCTAACATATCAAGAGATTAACATGGCTCAATACATGAAACCCAAAGTATCAATTTTTGAATGAGTAGGTTAAACACATTTCAAGCCAAAAGCCTCATTTGAAAAATGCATGAAACATAGAGGGAGTAGACATAATGCAATGAGTGAGGTAACACCCTTTTTGAAGAAGAACTTCATTGATGGACTCCTTTGAGTTCCAAGCATAAAGCATTGATTTTGATCCTGCAAGTCAAGATAACCAAAGCATGAGTTTCTTAAATAACAAGCATTCATATGACTTCCAAGTTAGATCCTTGAAGTCATTCTTCAACTCATCAAAGTAAGATGCAAACATGTTGCTCAATGAAATACACGCACAAGCACAATCGTTTTGTTATCATTAAAAATAAACACTAAACATCAACTAGGGGATGCAACACTCTTGGCCTGGAAGTGCGGGTTCCGCTTGCCTCTCCATTTCTTTGTTGATGAGCTGCTTCGATTCTACCAATTGGCTCCAGTCCAGTTGGTCTCCAACTCCTATACCCTCATCTTCTCCTTTATTTTTCTCTGCCGCTCGTGAGGGTTGGATGCCTCGTTGGACCTCTTTCACTATTTCTTCGAGCTGAAGGAGAATCTTCATGTGGGCAAGGGTTTCTTCTATCTCCAGGCGAAGTGAGGAAGAAGTTGTGTGTCCCTCTCTATCAAAGATTCCTCTCACAAAGGGTGGAAGACCCAGTACTTGTCGGTGGGCTCGGCCATGGAGGGTGAGCCTTGGGCCTTTCTGACGGTGCCTAACTTCCATCCGAACCTTCCTCCAAAGTAGGCGGTGGCTTCCCCGGAGGTGGAGAAGAGAGCTGCCATTCTTTAGAAGAATCGTCGATTAACCATCGAGTTGATGACCGCGGCCAATATTAAGGAGTATCCTTCCCTGAATGTGGTGCTTCCAAGTAAGGACTTCATGGTCTTGTTTCATTTCTGGGTCAGATAAGTAAGCTCCCTTCTCATGATTTTCTTTTCTCTGTCTAGACTCGAGGCGATTAGTTGATGAGGCGGCATCGTCGCTTGAGCTGGAAATCATCAACTTGGAGGAGACGCCTGCTCCCAGCGCACCTTAAACTTCTGGGAGCTCTTCTTGTGCCTGAGATAAGGGCAAGCAGATGACCCGGGACGATGCTTCCGAGCGCCGCGGGGCCAAGCACAAGGATCCCATAGAACGGCTACTATGGTACTCGATGAAGGCCGCGGCCGTTCAGAGGAAGTGGGTGAAGAGGGCGGATGTCACCCGTTTGGTCGAGGAGGGTGCGCAGTTGGTTCTCCCGATCGTTGAGTCAGAGGGGGTTTTGCCACCGAAGAAGTTGTGGCCGAGGCTGCTAGGTCCCAAGTAGAGGCAGCCGGTACTAGGGCACCGAACGAGGCAGAGGGGGTGCAGGGCGAAGGGATCCGATCCGAGCCGATCGAGGCGGAGGGGTCACAGGGTGAGGCGAGCCAATCCCAGCTGACCGGTGGGACCCCAGAGATGAGGGAACTCGGGGGGGGGGTGCCCCAATCCTGGGTGTTCCAGAGAGGGCTTTCCCTCACACGACTGGCACCATTACTGTCTGAGCTCCCCTGTACCAGAGGTGCCGCTCCGTGGCATCAGGGGTAGTTCGACGAGACCTTGGGCGTAGTCCTCCCTCAGTGCTTTTCGAGGGGGTTATGGAGGGCAATCTGATCCTGGCTCAGCTGGGGGCTAAGATGCTGGACTGGTTTGCAGGGGTGGAATCGGAGAGGGAATCTCTTTCTTGGGCCCGTGGCGCGTCTGATCGAAAGGTCGAACGATTGACTCTCGACCTTGGAGACCTTCAGCGGGAGGTGACCTTGGTTCAGAGGCCTGATGTATTAGCTTTTCTTCTTTTTCATTTAAGGTGGCCGTGTAAATTTTTCCTTGTATATATGACGGTGGAAATATTAAATGTCGAATTGACTGCAGTAACCAGAAGTACCACAAAATAAGGACTAGCTGAGGTCGCGCTCGTCAGCGCGGGTCCGAACCCTCAGCCTCGTGAGCGCACTCAGACCATACGCCCTAGGTCTATCCTCTAGCTGGTAATTCCTCCACTAGCCCAGACTCGGTGGTACGTGGGGGTCCTAAGGTAACCAACCTACTCACTGTCTAACTCGGGTACGCCGCACCAGTGCTCCCAGTGGGCCGACACACGCGTGCCGTGGAAGCTAGGACTAGTGGATGGGTCACGGAACATGGACTTAGAAAATCATGCACGCACCTATTGCGAGTAACACGGAGTAATAGGTGGCTCAAAGCCACCAGACTCTGGATAGCCCACTAGGCCTGCTGAACTCAATGGTCCTTGAGTCACGAGACTCGGGGTCAAGACTGTTGCACGTGACGGCACAGTGCCGTCAATCTGGCCTAATCCCTAGGTCTGAAATCACGGTGACATGATTATCAAGGCAACTCACAAATCGCCAAGTTAATCCCTCATCCAAGGGAGACTCAAAAAACCTCTAGCCCCAGGCTGGTTGATTGAACTCACAGTTCAAGGCCACACACATGGCCAACACAAAAACGCTTCTCGGAGAGACCCACGACGTGCAGGGAGGGCCCACCACACTCATACCGATTCATGGTGACTCGGTCTAATGCAACCACGAAAACTCAGAACACTCGCAGGGTCACTCGGATCGTCGAGACCCACAACACGCTAATCGAGGTAGCACGGTACCTTCGTACACCCAAAAACATGGCCACGGTACCCACGGGGTGTCCGGGACATACACACAGGCCAAGGAAGGCACGCCGGGCTGCCTTCCCACCCTCTGGCCTGCGAGACTGATCACCCACATGAATGCGCTCCCCACTTTGGGAACGTTCATGAACGTGACCCCCACCCTGAGCGCAATAATGGAAGAATGCGCCCGCCACGAGGGGCGTGATCCCAATCAACGTGGTGGGTCCCCCGGTTGCGACAACGGTGAAACACGATGGGGCTAACGACCGCGACCTGGTCGTGGTTGGTCTCACCACCATGACCCTAACTGCCCTATTGTTTATCTTCCTCGATGAACGTGGCACCCCGATACGGTGCCTTCTATGAAGAACGCGGCCACCGTGATGGTCGCGTTCTCAGTCCGCGGCTGAAAAATGGTAAAATTGTGAGAAAATTCATTCCACGCCCCAATCACCCCCAGGTGAAGGGGAAACAAAAGGGGAAACCTCCCCCACCCCCTAGGCATGCATCTAAACCCCTGGATCGACCAAAAATATGGTAAAACGGGAGATTCGGCTCACACCCCAAAACATGGATTTTTCACAAAATCTCTAAATACGCCCGCTCACCTCACCACGGCCTACAAAACGCGTGGGAAATGAAGTACGCGGGTTAAGGATCTGTCCCCCTACCTTCACCGAAGATTTCACATATCGTGGACGTCGGTCCACGAAGAAAATGCCGTAAAACCCTCGCTGGCTCACGAGATTCAGAGAACGCAACGGTTCACCCTACACAGTGTTCCAAAGGTCCGACCTGTAAAAACACGAGAAAATCGCTAAACTCAATCCGGGATGCCCGAACGAGATCCGAAACCCATGGATCCTGATCCGAAGAATATCCAAAAAACCTGGGGCATTACACAATTGCACACACTCTCTGCTCACTCTCTCTTTCCACTCTCTCCCTACCGATGAGAGCCTGTCAGAGCTTGCCTTCGCCGCCGTCGCTGTCCTAATAATCACCGTCGTGCCCACCGCCATTCGTGGTAGCTCGCCGTCCTCGCAAGAGTCATGGTAGCTTGTCATCTCCGCCGGAGTCGTGGTAGCTTGCCATCCCCATCGGAGTCGTGCCCGCCATCCTCGCCATCCCCGTCGGAGCCTTCGTCATCGGAGCTCATACGATCGCCGCTGGTAGGTCCCCCCTCACCCTCTATCTTTTTTTTTAACCTTTGTTTGTTGTCGCTGGGCGGTGGGAGGGGTGTCAATGGGGGGGAGAGGATTGTTTGTGTTGTTTGGGCTTGTCTAAGCCCATTTGTGGTGTTTTGTGTTGCATCCCCCATCATCCATATAGGTTTTGTTGTTAGTCCCATTTAATCTAGTCTATTTTGTCTGTCTATTGTCTAGTCTCATTGTCCTAGGTCTTTTTTTTCCTTTGCATTATTGAGTCAGTCCCCCTCCTTGATCTTCAAGCCCTTACTTCCCTCATTATATTTTCCTAATTTTCCTTGTATTAAGTCCCCATTTGCCATCATAGAGCACCACACTAATCCCTTGTACCCTCCTTCTTCATCTTCCTAGTCCCGTGTAGATTCCTTTTCCCACACGGGCCCATCTCCTCATGGTCCCTCCAATCCATCCGAGGAATAGACCAATCTCATGGCCCATTTATCAGGCCTCGTTCGTCAAATGGACCCGGCCCAGGCCCAAAGGCTCATTGCAAACCACCTTCATGGGTGCTCCTCTCTCAATGGGACTCATTCTCTTAATGGGCCACATCCTCTTAGTGGGACCCATTCTCCTAATGGGCCTTCTTATCATTTTAATAGGCCCCCTTTTACCTTTAATGGGCCTTCTTCTACTCTTAGTGGACCTTCTCCCTTTAGTGGGCCCTCTTCTTCGCTTAATGGGCCTACCCTTCTTAATGGGCTTACTCCTTCTATCTGTGTTGTTGTAGCCCAATGGGTCCTAGTGTTCAAGATCCTTCCAAGCCTGCACATCCTTCCACTTCTGGAATGGGCTTTCCCTCTTCCTCTAAGTCTGGACCCCTTCATCTGGCCCATTATCCTCATTCTGGTCTAAATTCACACTCTCTTGCTCAAGCTGGCTTGCATCCTTCTCGATCTCTCCCTACCCCGGAGATGATTGCTCAAACCCAACGCTAGCTTGATGAGCTTTAACGTCGGATCGATCCTAGATCCTCCTTGAGTGTCCCACTTGCATTTCAAGATCATCGGCTTCCACCTCCCTCTCAAATTCCCACATATCGTTGTTATGGTGGAGTCGGTGACCCATATGTGCACTTGAAGGAGTTCCTCTATGAGTCGGCCCAATTTCGACATGACCCATGCTTGATAGCTTATCTATTTGGTCTGTCACTAGAAGGCCCAACTCGGGATTGGTTCATTTCATTACTACAAGAGCAGATGTTGAATTTTCAAGTTGTGCAAGAATGATTTATTCACCAGTTTCAAGACCAGGTTGGGCCCAAGTATTCTATAGTACATCTGGCCCATGAGAAGATGAAGCCTGACGAGGAGTTCTCTACTTTCGCCGACCACTGGCGTCGCTTGGCTGCCCAAGTCCCAGGGCATATTCCGGAGGGAGAGCAGATCAAAATGCTCATTTCCAATGCAACGCCCGAGTATCGGTTTGTCTTGGTCTTGAATGATATTACCTCTTAGCAACAACTCTATAGTCGAGCCCATTTCATCCACCAACAACTCTAAGGTTCCCTCGACCCTGAGTCTCCTTCACCTTCCACACCCACATATGCCTCCTATCCATCATCCCCTATGAGTCCTCCCTCCACGAGTCAGCCCTCCACCACATATCCTTTTGTGAGTTTGCCTTCCGCTCCTACATACCCATATACCTCCACATATCAACCCTTCATGAGTCAACCTACCACCATCCACAGTCAGCCCTCCGCTGTTTCATACCCTCATGCACCTCCGCCTCCAGTCAAGGGAACTCTACACCCCGAGCAAGTGGATGCAATCCATTATATACCTCCTATTGTAAACCCTGTTTTGATGTTTTGATGATGGCCAACAGTCTTGGTTTGTTGATGGCCAAATCTTATGTCTTGTTCAGAGTTCTTTTGTCTTAGCCCTGTAGAGTCAGAGTTTCCCTTCAGCAAGTTCATGCATGTATTAAGTTCGTGCATGTACAGTGTCTTCATATAAGTCCATGCATGTATAAAGTCTGTGCATGTACAGTGACTCCACATAAGTCCATGCATGTATAGGCCCGTGCATGTTTTAGACTTAGACATCTTGCTGACTGTGTTTCACAACAACGCTTGAGAGCAAGAATGTAGTAGGCAACTGAGGAGATGCAGGTGTAGCTATGATAGCAAGGCGTGTCAAGATAAAGCACTTAGTGCAGATCAGAAAAGTGTGGAACAAACAAAGTCAGGATTGCATTTACGAAAGCTAGCACACCAACCTGTGAATGGAGATAGAAGATATGGAGCAACCCACAAGATGTTCAACCTACAACACAGGGATTTTTAAGGTGACTTGGTTGCAAACCCGCAACCTACGTCCACCCCTCACCAAACCAGTGAGACTTCCCTACTGACACACAGCTTGACCGGGGACATGCCCCAAAATCACAGAACGGAGAATCCTCCGTCTGTCTTCCTACACACAAAATTGGTAGGGACAGTTCTCCACAGATCAGAGCACACCTCCGTCTATCTTCCTACACACAAACTGGTAGGGACAGTTCAAGAAGTAGCGAAAAACATAAAAGGAAAATATTGCAAGTGCAGTGGGAAAAATCACAAGGATAGTGGAATGTAAATGAACACCAGCTGAGTCTATAGATCAATATTTGGAAGCCGGTGACTACAGCTACAAATTGTACACCTAAAGATCTGATTCTTCAAGCTCAGGTGGACTGCGGGGTTGCTCTCTCTCTCTCTCAAGGCTTCTCTTTTCCTCTTCTTCTACAGTACTGGACTGAGTCGAACTGGTGCTGGGCTACTCTCACTCGATTCTCTAGGATGTTCTTTGTTGATGCTCAAGGGCGTGGCTCTCTCTGCTTCTTCTCTTGTAGAAGCTTGATATTTATAGTCGAGCCTTAAGCAAACGTGTTGAAGAACTTTCCCTCCAAAATCTTTTCTTATCTTTGAGGAAGATACTCTGCCAGAAGTACGACTTGAGCTAGTTGGCATCAAGTCCAAGGATAGGACAGTGGCGGCAGAGAAGAAAAGAAATAGACCAAATCTTCCATTAGTCAATTTTAGGTCTTCACATTAAATGCCCTTTAGACATGTGGTTTTCTTCTATTTTAGCTTGGATTGCTACAGTAGCTCGGACTGCTACAGTAGCTCAGACAGCTACAGTGCTTGGACTGCTATAGTACTCAAACTTCTTTAGAAGCTCAGACTGCTATAGTACAGTAGCTCAGCCTTCTTCAATTTTAGCTCAGATTGCTACAGTTGATCGGACTGCTATAGTGCTCGGCCTTCTTCAGATGCTCGGGCTGCTACAGTGCTAGGACTTTTTCAGAAGCTCAGACTGCTACAGTAGCTCGGCCTGCTATAATGCTTGGCCTTCTTCAGATGCTCGGATAGTGCTCAGACTTCTTCAGAAGCTCAGACTGCTACAGTAGCTCAGACTTGTCCAACTTAAGCTCAGACAGCTACAGTAGCTCGGCCTTCCCCAACTTTAGCTCAGACTTCGTTGTGTGCCCAGACCTTATTATACGCACAGACCTTTCTTAGTTACATGAGTGCATGTGCATCGACCCTCTTTTGTTGAATGGCTAAAGGTGCACCGACCTTAGTATTCTTGAAACCAAACGTGCATTGACCTTCATCAACATGCATAGACCTTGTTTTCAAATGTGCACTAACTTTGACTGATGTGCACTGACCTTAGTGTGTGTTAGCCAAAAGTTGCATCGACCATGGTCTGTGCTAGTCTTAGATGTGCACCGACCTTACTTCTTCTTGAATAGAGATATGCATTGACCTTACTTCTTCACTGACAGAATGTGCATCGACCTTTGTTCTTTGAAGTGCTGATGTGCATCGATCTTAGTTCTTTGAAGTGCTGATGTGCATCGACCTTAGCTTTTTGAAGTGCTGATGTGCACGACCTTAGCATTTTGAAGTGCTGATGTGCATCGACCTTAGTAGCTGCATTGACCTAACTGCATGGACTTCTGTGAAACCTGTTGCCTTGAATTCTGTGTTGCCAATTGCCTAGATTTTTATGCCATTCTTGATTTCATATTCTTTGCTTACAATGACCTGAAATGTATGAATGTGTTTATCAAATGCAAGTGAGACCTCACAATGAGTCATAGTATTTTAGGCTGGGAATGGGCCAACCTCATTAACGTATACTTTTTTTATATTTTTTTATGCGAGGAAAGGAACAGCCAGAAGCCCATTAACAAAGCCCATCAACATGGCTCGGTTGTTTCATTTATGTGGAAATAATCTGATTTTATGTGAGACGAGACTATCAGATAAAAATTGGAGATCAATCAACTAACTTGATTATGCGGGCTACTTTGGGGCGTCGTAATATAACACGGGATTTACTCACGGTAATGTCAGAATTTGCGTGTCTACAGCGGTCACCGGTCCTACTACGTTAACGCATTGACAGGCTTGAGGGACCAGTCACATTAATCAGGATCATGCCCCTCGTAATGGGCACATTCTCCCAGATCGCGACACAGGCCTTGGGCATGTTCTTCCCGTGTCACACTCAGGGTGAGGGTCACGTTCATGAATGTGCCCAGGGCGGGGTGCACGTTCATGCGGGCGACCAATCTTGTGGGCCTGAAGGCAGGAAGGCAGCCTGGCGTGCCTCCCTTGGCCCGTGTGCGTCCCTCACACCCTTTGGGGACCGTGACCATATTTTTAGGTGTTTGGAGATACCACGTTATCTCGATTAGCGTGCTCGTGAGTCTTGGGGTCCGAGTTACCCCGTGTGTGTTTCGAGTTTTCGTGCGCACTCGACAAGTTGCCGCGAGTCGGTAGGGGTGCGGAGGGTCTTTGTAATGCCCCGGATCTTTATTAGATCTTTATTGGGCCTTTCGGATCCTTTTTGGAGAGTTTCGAATCACTTTTGTAGCTCCAGAGTTTAGTTTTACTTTCCATGTGACTCGTACTAGATACGAAAGCCTGCAGTGAGTTTATTCCTCACTTCATCGACTCGTGGACGATACAGTTGCGGTGTACTCTTAGCGAGGATCGTTTCGACTATTTTTGCATATTTTTCTAAATTTGTGCATTTCGATGCAAAAATTGAGATTTTCAAAATTTAGGGAAAATCCCTAATTTCCCTTTATAAACCCTCAACCCCCTCTCTCCCCTCTCATTTTCACCGTCCCTTTCTCTCTCTCATTTCTCCTCCGTCTGTGGTCCGTTCAGTGCGGGGTGCACACCGTAACGGAGCTGGCCAAGCCAGGGACGCGTCTGGGAGATCGGTTCGCGGGGAAGAGCGGCGGTTGGTGCGTGGCAGACGTGATCCCTCGATGGATTTGAAGGAGGCGCCGTTCGCATTCCGGGTGATTTTCGACGTGGTTTAGTCGCTTCGGCATGCTGTTTCTTTGGTGGAGGTAGGGAGATGGATCACCACTTTGTCCTCTACATTTTCCCTGCTTCTGTGCGTGGTTTGGCACTAGAATGGGCTAGATCGGGCTGGTTTGAGAAAAATCATTATTTTTTGGGTTTTCAGGGTTTGCCAAAAAATGACAACCATTCGCGGCGTAGTTAGTGTCAAAATGACCGATGGGATGTCTGGATCCCATTCATGTAAGTTTCGTGTCGATTGGTCGTCATTTGGGGCCGGTAGGAGTCTAGGAACCCCGGTGACTCGTTTTGGGCTGATTTGAGGAAATCACCCCGATCTCATGATCCGACGCGTGCATGTTGTGTTTTTAGCCTCCAGGGGTTGTGTTTCGTCGCGTGCGTCTGTTTCCCCTGCGCTACAGTGTGAATGGGGAGTAGAATAGGCCGATTTGGCCATTCCACAGTTTTGCTCACCGGTTTGCTATAACGGTCGTTCCAGAGACCGCCACATGCTGTGACGGTCCCTCGATAGATCGTTACATTCCTTAGGCATTTTGGGTTCTTCGAGGTATGGCCGGTGTGACGGACCATGGTTGACCGTTACCTGGCTGTGACGCACTAGTGCTGGTGCATTACGCCAGGGTGGTTTTCGAGGACTATGGTTGTCAGCCCGCATTGACCGTGCCTTCCTCAAAGACTGTGTCGATCGGTTCAATGTAACAGATCTCCCCTTGTGCGTTACGATTAGGTAACGCGCCTGTTAGGTGTGCTACATTGCGCTTGACTGGTGTTTGCCTGGCCATACGTAGTGTAATGATTTTGGGCTGTGCAGCGCGAGTTTTGTTTGATTCTGGTGCATCCCATTTGTTTATTTCGGAAGATTTCGGGGGGAGTGTTAAGGACCCGGTCTCCCAGATGTCTTGTGATTTGATGGTGGAGTTGCCGTCTGGTGACTTCATGGTCACTCCGTTTTACTTCGAGAAGGTTCTGATCTGGATCGAAGGGCGGAGTTTGCCAGGCAGGCTGTACGCGTTGCAGCTTCGAGACTATGATGTGATTTTGAGCATGGATTGGCTCGAGGCCCATGGAGCGGTGGTGGATTGTGGAACGAAGAGGATCTACTTTTAGCACCCTCGTAGGTTGACCTTCTACTTCCAAGGTATCCGTTCTACCTCTCCTCGTTTCCTCATTTCTGCTATTTGAGCCCGTCGTTTACTTGATTCTAGTTGTCAGGGTTTTCTCGCTTCTGTGGTCTTGGTAGACCAGCCGCGTCAGGATGTGGAGGACATTCCGGTGGTGTGCGAATTTCCTGATGTGTTTTTCGAGGATTTGCCTGGGTTGCCTCCCCAACGGGAGATCGATTTCGTGATCGAGATGATGTGACACACCCTTAGACCTAAACAAACATGCACGATTTGCAAGTAGAACGGGCCGATATTGGCGGCCAACTCACCCGACACTCACCCCAAACCCGGGGGTAACTCAGCGATGTCGAGTTGAGGTTGTGAGGGCTAGACCCTTGCTGGTAGAGGGCTAGCAAGACTAAGGAACTTCCCAAGGGTATGGAGGCCCAATTCAAAGGGGCCAGCCAGGTGCTAATGGGCATGGGTCACACTCTCTCCCATGGCGGCCACTTAAAGCAATGGAGCTTGTGGGCCGAGCGCTCACTCTCACAGACCAGCGTAGCATATGAACTAATATTGAAGGAGCATGGCATCCAATGAGAGCAAGGGTAGGGCACTTACTCGATCGGTTGAAGAAATCGGTCCCATTCGGAGACGAGGGCGAGCGGGGAAGCGTGGGTTCCCCACATGTCGTGCCGGCGTAACTTTGACCTGTTCAAGCTTTTACATCACTACATCCCAAGCAAGGGGGTTGAACTTGGGGAAGAGAAGCCAAAATTACATTCAACACTACCTCCCATAAGGAGGGACGATAAGCCGGCCAGGCGGGGAAGGGAAAAGCTGAAATAGAAACCGAACGGATGGAAGACGCCGGTTCTATCTGCTCTCTGGAATAGGGGACAGATAGTTGAAGTTGACACTGCTGAGGATACTCCCGAATTTTATTGTCAATAAGACCAGTGGGAGAATCTTCGGGGTTGGATCAGGATGGCATCCAATTTCTGGGGAATTTTTTGGTCGATGATGTTGGTTGGGGAAGGGCCGCGAATAGGGTCCCTGAGTTCTAGGTTTTGACTGCTACAGTACCTTAGCAGCCTGAAGATGAGGCCGCCACGAGCGCTCCTGACCTCTGAACCAAGCGTGGCCAGAGTCGTTGGAACCGTTGTCAAGTCCTCTTCGAAACGATACCCACGGGGACACCAGAAGATGTCGGAGCAGATTGGGAGATCCCCAAACAGTGGACAGGGGTCGGTTCAGTCCCAGAGGGGACAAAACTGCGCACTCTGGGGAGAAAATTAGGAACTCCCTTGTCCGGGGTCCAATCTGGATGCCGCTTCTTGGTACTGGAAGAAGACTCGTTGTAGTAGGTCTCAGACAAGCCCCGCCTCCAAATCTTTAGGTGGCTGGTCGTGGGAGCCTCTGCAAGTAGCCTCAAGTTGGCAGTCTTAAGGGAGACACGCAGTCTAGGGAGATCGGCTCCCCCGGGCAGCCACGAGCTCAGGTTGGGACGAAACCACTGCCGTTGCGAAGAAGACACAGAGACGCTTCTACGGTACCACTTGAGCCTTCAGAAACATTGGTATGAAGTCTTTGTCAACTCTGCAAGTCATTAGTGATCTACTACTAGCGAACTGAGAATTGCAGGCTGAAGATGGGAGGTAGGAAATGAGGTAAATGGGAGGGAAAATTGGGGTGGATGGGTCCCCCCTCCCATCCCCCATCCATCCCATAAGCTCCAGTCCCCATCCCAACCACCACACCTATCGTCTTCAACCTACGATTCCAAGTTCACAGGTAGTAGATCTGGTGCCTAATTGCAGTGTCGCCATCGAACAATTTGTGGGCTTCCTGGTGAAAAGCCATATATTTCTGGATAGCTTGTCCAAGGATCTTCGCAGGCGAGGTGGTCCCGCCCCAATCTGACATTGGGTCTGCTCGTGAAAATCCTTCTCGTCTGACTGTGTAAGAAAGCCCCATCCAGCGACCTGTTCAGCTTCTAAAAGTGCCCTCGGCCACCTCCTGTAGTTGCTGAACAAGCCCTTTGTAGATGATCCACTAGGCTCACCCAGTTTTTAGTCAAAACTGGTCCCACCGCATTTGGAGCCCCCAGTCGAGAGTACCACTAATAACAAGCAGAGCTTGTCCTGTAGTCCGAACCGCAGGTGCCCAAACCCAACTGTCCACCACATGGAGTGCCACGCCTACTGCGTCCATCCTCTATCTCAACCCTTTTTGGTGGTTCAGCACAGTTCAGTCCTATTTGCCAGCCAGGAGTTACGCCACCAGCAAGGTCTCCCTATCGGATTGACGTCCTCGATTGCACAACCTCACAAGTACAGTTAGCACCAGCGCCTCCCACTTCAGATTGTGGCCATTCCTATGCTGGAATCTTTCTGGGATGCCCCTCTTAGCGATGACTCTAGCCCTGCCTCGATCCGACCTCGGGCCTGGCAGCTACACCCCCAGGAAGTGGAGTCAAGATTTCAGTCTCAATAGCAAGTTTGACCCAGTTGGCATCCGGAAGCTACCACTATGTGGTTTGGACAATTCTGTCAGAGATTTTTGGTATAGAAGCAATAGAGTGGGACCCCTTTCAATCAGAGGTGGTCCCGCCTCAATCCAGCACCCCAGTTGGGAGTACGACCTTGTCCAAGATCCCTCTGGCCTCCAGAGATTGTCCATAGTGCAGTTCTACGAAAGTTGGTGGTCCCGGCTTATCCGAGCTCTGATCGTGACGATTCTACTTCCTGCGTCACCTCAAGGCATCCCTCTTCCCAGCGGCACTGTCCCCGTCCCCATCGGACGTTCTAGCAAGGAGTTCTGTCCCCAACAAGTCACTGGTGGTAGATAGCAAGGACAGTAGGCCAGCTTGCACTGTGTGAGATCAGTCAGCTTCCAACCACCGTCGTTCCCCACCCCGCCTGGCCGGCTTACAGCCCCTCCCTGCATGGAGATAATTGTGGTTGTAAAATTAATTCCCCATCCCATGATCATCCTCCTGCGTGAGGTGTAGTGAATGTAATTCATAGTATTTTCAGGTTGAAGCTTCATCGGAGTAGCGTACGGGCAAGCCCACGCTTCCCCGCTCACTCTCATCTCCTGCTGGGATCGGCGTCTTCATGCTGATCAGGTGAGCTCCTGGTCAATTCCTCTATTGGTTTACTTTGCTAGTTTAGTATAGCCTTTAGCTCCGTCAGACGGTGAGTGAGTGTCTGATCTAAATTTTCCACCAATTATGTGGCCATCGCGGAGTGAGACGAGAGCGACCCTACAACCCATGCCCTTGGCGTCCTGGCCGCCCGCAAATTTGGGCATCCAAGGTCCTTTGGGGTTCAGCCCAAGCTAGCCTAGCCTCTCGGAGTGTCAAGGTCCTATCCCGAACCCTCTCCACCATCGTCGATTTGCCTACAGGTAATAGTGAGCGCTACGCGAGTGAGTTCGCTAGTGTGAGTCTGTCATTCAAAGTTGCTTGCTTGCGCGTCTAGGTCTTAGGACCATCGAGTCATCCCCGTGGCACACTTGCCTATGTCACATCAAGTGGTATCAGAGCAAGTCATCAAGTCCATGGGCATGCTTGCATTAGAGTCCTCGTCGGACCACTCCATGCATTGTCCACCTCCCATTGCCATTGAGTCTACAGACCAAATGGCCCCTCTCCCCATCACATTCCAAGCATACCTACCTAATGGGAACCCCACAGAGATTGACTTCATTGACATGAGAGGCTATACCTATTTGGAAGGCAGCCTCGTTGTGTGAGTTGGGTCTTCGGATCAATACCTCTGTCACGTACTAGATATTGGTTGGAGTCTCGGGTACTATTTGAGTCTACTTTTTGTATTTGCACGACTATTTAGGGCCATTTTCGTCCATGTCAGTCCAAGTTCAGACCCCATTTCTCATTTTGCACTAGTCACTCAGTTGTCTGCATGTCCATCCCGTAAGCCCCATGGCAGTTCCCCGAGACCATATGTCAGATTGGTCATCCCTGGTGGCCCAATTCGAGGCTCTTATGGCCCGACCACTAGGTCTCGCCCCTACCATTCAACCACCAGTTGAACCGACCCCTATGCTGATGACCGAGTCATTCCAGCGCCCTATCATGTCCACTGCCATTCTACCTAATGGGTCGCATATGGAGATCGACTTCATCAGTAGGGTGTCGTCTAATTGTGTCTCACAGGACATTGTTGAGTCTCTCTCTAAGACTGGAGAGATTGTTCTCAACGGTGGCTTAACTTTTTTAGAGTTCCAATGGAGGTTCGGCCACGTACTATATCACAATGGAGCATGGTCCAAGATCGACACACTTGTTGGTCTATGCATCATTTTAGGGTAAACTTGGTTGGAAGAGAGGAGAGCAACCATTGACCTAGACAGGAGGACCGGCACCTTACACCCACCTCACCTGCCCGGCGAGTTCGTCTTCCATGATGACATTCAGCCGACCACCTCAGTGTCTCCAGCCACCCGCCCCCAGTGGTCCGCTGTGCCTCTGGGCTCACGCCCGCCACCACTCCTGAAGCCCACCCATGTGGCCCGCTATAGTGGGATTAGCTATTTCCCTGACTAGTGTCCTTCACATTCCCCTATCTTAGAGGACACACATTTGGAGGATACCCCACCCTGTCTTATTCTAGTGAGTTATGAGGCTGACCAGGAGTTGGCTAAGGAGTACGTCACTGAGGTTGAGGGGTTACAGAGCGATCCCAAAGAGTGCCTAGTGGGCTAGGGTGAGGCGCCAGCCAGCAACTCCGTTATGTTAGTCATCCCAACCCCACCGGTCATCCCGGAGCTATCTGTCCCACTCACCATGTCCACAGTGGATGTGCCCTCTACTGCCCCTATGCAACCAGCCACTATGCAGTTAGCCCCCATACAGTCAGCCATCCCTATTTTTTCAGCCTCCCCCTGAGCCTTCCGATGAGCAGTCACTCATCATTGTCTTACCGCCATCAATGCCCTATGTTGACGCAGTATGGTTTGACTTTTTTCATGTCCATGAGAGGTGGCAACCTGATTTCACCTTCCTCATGATCCATGCCAAGTATTTTGATGACTCTCTCATAGTCCAGCTCCTCATCCTCAAACACTTCAAAACCCGAGGACGAGTCTTTTTGAACCAGTGGAGATTGACGTGGACCGAGACTCAAGATGTCGGATTATGGGTCAAGTTGATTCTATTCATGATGTACACGGGTGAGGTTTGGGAGTCGTACTGAGTCATGCTATTTTGATTCCATTCGAGTCAGTCCCTAGTTGTAGATCTAGGAAGTCAGTCAAGTCATTTTCTGCACATATTAGGAGTCTACATATGTTGAGTCGAGTCGATCTAATGTAAGCTCACTGTGCTAGCCCCTTTCGAGTGTGAGGCAAGTCAGATATCATGCATACATTGTGGACTTGTCTGATGAAAATGGGATCAGCTCTACTTCCAACATCTCGGATCTAGTCACCTACAGGGACCCAGTGGTGATTCCGAGTGAGCTATTGAGCTGTCTCCTTCTCTTGAGAGTGACCCCACCCCAGAGTGTTCACCACCAACCTCATTTCAACAGCATCGTGAGCAAATAGGACATATACTGGATGAGCAGGTGACGCTTAGGAGTGGAACGTACCCGCACTATGAAGTGCGATGGAGAGGACGGCCCGTGTTCGTTGACACTTGGCTCATCTGAGTAGAGCTACAGAGGACAGATCCTAATCTACTGGAGTAGTACCCAAGCGACGGTACCCCCTTACAAATAAAAGAACATGAGCCACCGACGTGTGAACAAACAACAGAGTTTAACAATTAGAACAATGATAATAAAAAAATGCTATAACCGTGCATACCTTGGAACCCTCGCTTCCCCAGACTTTGTGCAAAGAGAAAAGCAACGATGCCCCACGACATCGGACGTGGACCTAGGGAGCCCCCCGACGTGGCCATGATCCAAATTAATCTTGGGCCAATAGTTCGTTAACTTGACCCGCTTCTACTGGGATCTAATCTTGCATCCTCATCAAACTTGGCATGCCTGCGACAGACAGTCGCACGATTTTATCACCGTCTTCGATGCTATAAATGCGGACTACCGTCAGAACAAGAAATGGTCCGTAGGTGACTGACATATATGTATCCATGAATGTTCACACCCTAATGCGGGGTTTATTTGAACACAATTTGAGATTTAGCTCTCACTTTCATTGTTATGAATTTCAGGCCATGAGGCCCCTTTTCCTGGCAATCAATCAAGGGTTTTCCTCTCTCCGAGGGGATGTAATTAACGTCATAACCTTTACGGTACAACGGGTTCTCAGTCCTGACACAATACATACAATCATATGACTAGTCAGATCAAGCGCACTATGGGCTTCCTCGAACCCTAAATAAATCATCACCTAGGTGACTGGCATGCCCCCGCACTAATAAATCGAATGAATGAATGAATGGACAAATAAACAAACAAACTAAAGAAGTGTTCTAAAAGTGCATCCACAAGTCTGGCACGCCCGGTGGGACTAGACTTCCCTTAATCTTTTCACCGGGATTAGGGGCCCTGTGGCCTCTTCTTGAAATTCTAGACTATTTTACTTGCAACTATAGGGTTGTACTTTGACAACTACAATGGTTGTTTCATTTGGGCCACTAGCTATCGCAAGCCACGTCAAGGAGGGCTATTTGGCCATCCAGTTGTAGTTAGGGAGCTTCCCTCCCGTCGTGGGCTTCCCTAACTTCTTGGGAGTAGCCTTCGTCAACTTGTTGAAGATCGAGGTGCCCAAGCCCGTCGCAGTCCACATTTCCGTCACGGGAACCCCCCTGTCAAACCTGTCACTGTCAGATCATCGATAACTGTTGTTGGCTGCCCGACGGTGAAGACCCTGGGCTATTTTGTCCACCATGTCCGCTTCAACGTGGACCCTTCCAACCAGGAAGTAGCGTCCTGTCGAAGAAGAAACCATAGGAAGGCTATTGGGGCTACCCCCGAGGCTGGATCTCCAACACCGGCAAGTCGGTCCTGATCGGAGGCATCCCGGTCCACCTTAATGGCTGGAGAGTCGATGTGATTCTCTATCAAATTGTGCCGAATGTAACGGTGTGTAACTTTTTCCAAGTGTTGGGGATGATGGAAAATAAGAATGATGGAGTGGCCCATCGGCTAAAGAATAAGTCGGCCCCCTGGCCATTCAAGACTAAGCAAATTTGGGTACCCAAGTACACCCGGGTCTCGATGTCAACTCGGCCAAGACTTGTTGAGACCAACAAGCCCAAGAAGGAAAGAATGAAGAAAAATGAGATGCCGACAGAGGCGACTCGCAAGCCACCCATCCAAGTCTACAAATGGTAGGAGAGTCCTTCTTTACATGTTGAGAATCATGGCAGGATTGCCAAAAGGGATTGGCTCGCCTATGGGCCCCCAGTACAAGTAAGGGTGCCGCCACCCGTGGATTACCCTAACTATGAAGAGGAAGATATCACCCAGGCCATGTACGGGTATCTCCGTGGCCTCGGGAACACCTCCCTAGGTAGGCAGCAGTTGCTACAAGCCATCACCACCATTGAAGAGGATCGAGAATGTCTAATCAACTCGGTTAAAATAGAAGATGTAAAATCTGGATGTTATGAGCATCCCTGCCATGAAGAAGATCCATCGAGAGTCTCGGTGTTTGAAAGATTGACTTTCCCTTGTCATCCGACCAGATGTGCAAGGAGAAGAAGTGAAAATATACAAGTTTATACTTGCAATGTGGTCGGAATGACCAGTCATTATGGGGCCCTACGCTCTTCCGATCTATAGAAATCCCCCCCCCCCTCTCTCTCTCTTTTAGATGGGAAGCGTCTAGGCGTGAAGGCGCGTTCTATTCTTTGAATTCAAATTTAAACTATCGAGAGCCACGGAGTGACCCTTCTTCTTCCTCCTTCCATCTGCAACCAACCCCTCTTCTTGCCCAAAATTTGATCATCCTCACTTTTCTTTATAGAATGCGGTAGCCTGCGTCGTGGTGGGGGGAGAATGGGGTGAGCAATTCCTCGCTTGAGGAGGATCGTGCAAGAGATGAAGAGATGTCCGTGGAGGAGGTAGCCACACCTCCATCAGGCATTAAGGGGATTGAGAGGCCCGACAATGATGAGGAGAGTGGGTACAACCTGGTAGGACCCTCGATCTTCCATTCTTCTCTATTTTGCTCGATCGGGGTGAGAGAGGGAGCGGGTTTCGGTGAGTGTGGTATTTGGATGATAAATGCGTCTTTAACAGGCGACACATTTTTCTTTTCTTTTCTTTTTAAATTGATGTGTGTCCCTGCCTTTTATGACGTGCAAGGTGTGATGAGGCCTCTTGGCTTGGTCGACGAGTGGGCGAGTGCGGACGAGCCGGGCCGCATCGGGCAAGAGGCCCGAGGCAAGATGAAGCTCCTAGACTAGGGCACGTACTTCCCTACCCACTGGCAGCAGGGTGGCGTATCTGATGTGCCTTACGCGTCGGACAGTGCAGGGTGTCTCCAGCTTGGGAGATCGACAAAGGTAATTATAAAATGGGCATTTTTTTATTTTAACATTATGTACACATATCCTTGTGCAATGCAGGATGCCCGTGACGCCATCATTACCGACCGGCAAGGTCAGTTGGCAGACACAAGGCAGCAACTGGCTACTACCCGTCAAGAGGTGGACATCCTTGTGAGTTCTCTCCTCCTTTTTTTTGATCCTGAGATTTAGTCATTGACTATTGTTTGTTCTAGCGCGCCTAGCAAGCAGCGACAACAAGGATGGCTGGTGGAGCATCTTCTAGCTCCAAGATGCCTCATTTGGAGGTCACCCTGCTTCGAGAGCAACTTGCTAGTGCTGTGGCCCACATCGGGGAGGCAGAGTGAAAGCTTTCCGCTCGGGTGAGTACTTTCCTTGCTTGGAAGTTAGCTATTTGCCGCTCTCTTACTAACCTTCTAAAATTTTTTAGCTTTGGTAGGCATTGGAGATCTAGGAGTGCTGGCCCATGCAGTTCAGGCTGAGGAGGAGCGTGACACCTGGGCAACCGTAATAGGGGAGCTACGACATCATGATGAAGAGGAGGTGCCTCGAGGCATTGTGAAATTGAGGGTCTTCCTCAAGATGGCGAGGAGAGAGGCAAATAGAGAGAGAGCGAAAAGGGAAAGGGAGAGAGAAGAAAGGGGGATAGAGCAGCAATGTGATCGGGACGAGAAAAAGGGTCTCGAGGCCCAAGTAATGGAGCTCTAGCGAGGCCTTCAAGTTGTGGAGTGGAGGCTAAAGGACATGGGGAGCGCTACGAGAGGGCACGAGAGTTCAGAGTGTACCTTCATCAATCTGGATACCTCTTGGTTAGTAGCCTCTTTACCATCCCAAGAGAGCAGCAACGAGCTGTTGTGGCCGAGTGGGCATTACGGGGTGAAGTGAGCATTGCCTCGCAGAACTCCAGTAGGCCCATTAGGGACCCTCGCCATAGGAGAGGGGAGAGGGATGACCAAGAGGGCGATGGCGAAATGGTGCGGACACTCGAGCACAAGAGCGGTCCGGGTCAGCGGGCCATCGGTACCGTACACGGAGCACCACACGAGTCATGATAGCTTCCATTTGGCTTTGAGACAGCCTGGAGACTCCCCCTTGAGTCTTCACATTTATTATATTTATTGAGATTTTATTTGTGTGCAATGTGTGCTTATTTGATTTTATTTGGATTGTAATTTAGATTGTATTAGAGGATTATTTACAAAATGTCCATTGGGGGCCCCAAGAGCCACCTCACCTCTTCCCCATTGGTCCACATATGCTTTGGGCCCATGTGGGGATCCGCCGGCGCATTCGAGCAGTAGCACCCCTTACTCGACAGGGTCGAGTTCCTCCCACCCGGGGAGAATTGATGGATGAGACCTACTGGTGTTACGATGATGGGTCGATACTCCAATCACCCACACCGCCGCATCAAGACCCTTCTCCTACCCTTCAAACCTCTCGCACTACCACTAAAATATGACGTTTCCAACGCGTCAAACCCTCCGCTATTACACCCTCAATTCCTAAACCATCAACCTCCACAACACTGGCCTTCGCCGAACCTCTCGCTACATCTCCAATTATACCTTCATCGACCTACATGCCCTCAGTCGTCGAACCCCCCATCACACCTTCTCCAATTAACCCTCCTTCGTCGCCACCTCGGCCTTCCACTATACCTAGAACCCCAAACCTGGTTTTGCCTATCCATCCATTTACCCCTTTACCCAAATCTGTGGCAGATTCTGAGCAGGGTCCATCTCTTTTTGCACTCAAGCCAACCCCGTCTGCTTCCGAGTAAGGGGAGAAGCTAGACGTGTTTAAACCTCCACTTCCACTTGCCCTTTTCTTAACATCTATTGAGCCTTCCGCCTCTGCTTCACCTTCCTCTACCACTCGGAATAGGTGTCCTTCCACAAGTATTTGTGCCAAGGATGATATGCAAGAGCCGGGCAAGAAGGAGTTGGCCATGGCTATGTTGTTCAAGATGCAAGACTTTATTTGTCGGATGTCAATCTACATTCTTGTGCCGGGTGTGGTTGAAGAGGCCAAATCCCCGTCGATGCTCACTAGAAGAGAATATCAAGTTTCCATGCCATGTAAGTCTACGCCCAAGAGCCGGGTAGGGAACCCCTTGTCTCAACCCTCCAATATCAAGTCCATTCTTCTGTGCAAGGGGCGAATGCCCATTTTTTTCAATATTTTTCATACACCACAATCCTTGGGCAAGATGAAACTTCCTATTCCAACACTTCAACTCCCTCGCATTATTGCCCTTCGCCCTCCAAGGGAGTTATCACTTGTTGTTGAAGCTTCTGCATGGGCATTAATTTTATCCACTGGGTCGTTTGACCCCACACTTTCACTGCTATGGAGGGGCAGTTATTCTTTTGCTAAGGGGCCTTCCACTATCCTATCCACTTGCTATCCTACCTCATCCACATCTTTGTCTATCACCAATTTCTCCTCATGGGTTGCCCGTTGGGTGAGGAGGAGGTTCTCATCACCTCACCCTTTGTGTTCATTGCATTCCATACATTCATTGCATCGCATTCGCATGCATTCTTTCTTCTCCGAGTTTCCGAATCCATATCTTCCCCATCTTCCGGCACCTCCGGATCCTCTACATCCTCCTTCTTATTCACCTTTGTCTTCAGGATCTCTGAGTCCCCTTACACTTGCCAGGCATCGCGCCCCCCTCCAGTTTGCTCTCAGGGTATCACGTCCATTCCCAATTCTTGTATCCAGATCCTCTGAATTTTTCTATGCTTGCCGGGGATCACGCCCTCCTTCTCTATATCCTTCCGGAACCTCCGGACCTTCCAGGGCATCACACCCTTCTCTATTTCTTTCCTCTGAAACTTTTGGACCTCCCTTTTTGGGCATCGTGCCCCTCTACACCCTCATATCTGGGTCCTCCGGATTTCTATCTTCCCCGGGGCATCGCGCCCATTCCTACTTCATTCCTCTGGAACCTTCGGATCTCCCTTTTCGGGCATCGCGTCCCTCCACACCTCCACATCCGGATCCTCTGGATTTTTCTCTCCTTCTAGGGCATCACGCCCTTTTACACCTTCCTCCTCTAGAACCTCCATATTTTTCACTCCTTCCAGGGCATCGCTCCCTTTTACACCTTCTTCCTCTGGAGCCTCCGGATTCCCTATCTCATTCCTTATCCCTTCTCCTAGGGCATCGCACCCCCTCCGATTCCATTCCTTCGGAACCTCCGGATTCTCCATCTTATCTTTCCTCCAATCTCCTTGGGCATTACGCCCCTTTCTATCTTCATCCTCTGAAACCTCTAGATTTTTTATGACAAACTCCCACTCTCCCTCTCTCTCTCTTCTCCTACTCTCTAACGCTCACTGGTGGTCACCGGAGGGCCTCCCTCTTCCTCTCTTCTTCTTCTTCTCTTCTTCTTGGCAGTGTGGTGGCTCTCCGAGTGCACTCTTCTGCATGGAGTCTCCCCCGTCTGTGTTGCTCTCTATCTATCTGTGTTTGCGGGGAAAGGGGTTCTTATACTCCTGATGGTAGGAGTCCTCGAACGCGAGCAGTGGAGGCGGGAAACAACCTGCATTTAATGGGATTTGACTTCCCGTCCTCAGTGGCAGGGGAATAGCCTGCGTGCCTCAATCTCTAGCCGACACCTCAGCAAACCCATTGCGCGCCAAGGATCTGTAGGGGATGGCGTTAGATTTGATTTGCCGGAGGTGCTGGTAGAGAACACGGCCAGGTGAGCCATTTAGGGGCCAGAATGCTGTGCCGCTGGTAGGCACAGCAAGCGTGCCGCTGAGAGGCCGCCAGGGTGTGCCGTTGAGGAGCCGTGAGGGCGTGCCGCTAGAGGAGCTTGCAGGTGTGCCGTTGGAGGCCTCTGCATGGCGTGCCATTGGAGGCCTCTACATGGCGTGCCATTGAAGGGGTGTGCAAGGGTGTGTACCGCTGAAGACGCCCAAGCTGGGTGTGCCGGTGGAGCGCCCTGGCTGGGTGTCCCGGTGGAGCGCCTAGCCAGGGGAGCGTACCGCTGAAGCTCCCAAGGGCGTGCCGGTGAGGACCGCCAGAGTGTGCCGTGGAGGGTAGTAGGGGTGTGCCAGGTAGCGAGTGTACCAGCCAGGCACACCAACGGGTGTGCCACTGAAAGGGCACAAGAGTGTGCCACTGGAGTTTGCAATGTGTGCCGTTGGGAGGCATGTTCAAGCCCATTACGTGCACAAGTTGTGGCTCGTTTAATTTTCTTCAGGGCCTATGGATTGTGGGCTTGCTGGGGGTTAGTTTCGCTTCGCTGTCGTGAGTCCCGAGACGACTTCACGGCAGTGTGTGTTTGTTTGGAGAGTTCGGATGGCCCGTCTTCTCCACAGTTTCTTCAGTTGGAGTTGTTGTTGATACTGGACTGGTCGGGACATATGGACGTGCGATTTTACACGTTCACAAGCCCTTTAAAAAAAGAGAGAGAAAAAGAAAGGGAGATAAAAAAAGAAAAGAAGAAGGGAAAAGAGGGGGAAAAAGAAAATAAGAAGAAAAAGAGGAAGAAAAAAAGAGAAGAAGGAAAAAGGAAAAAAAGAGTGAAAAAGGAAAAAAAGAGAAGAAGAAAAAAGATAGAAAAAGAAAAGAAAGAAAAAGAAAAGGAAAAATGGTAATCATGACGTGATTTGTATGCTTGTTTGCCTCACGTGCATGTCTGCCTGAAATCTAGTATTAATACACTTCCTTCAAATTTCTAAGATAGCGTACTCCCTCGCTAAATAACGCTATCCTAATTCAGGATATGTGTGCATCACGACACACACTAAGGAATAAAAAGTCAATTCTTGACGAGTGCATACCTTTAGGGGAAGAGTCGTAGCCATGATGCTAGCATAACTTGCAGGATACACCTTAGATGAAACTCCCACACTTCGCACATGATTTGAGTAATGGTCCTTAGCCATAAGGACGTCATAAATTTTTCATAACACTTCATAGATGCTCAAATCTCTACACTCGTGTAAAGGGTGACCGTGAGGAAAAAAGTTGCATGCCCCCTTCAAAAAAAGAGAAGAAAAAAAATGATGATAATGATAGGTGGAATGTGAATCTAAGTAGTCGGGAATCCCCATTGAGACACATGAGGAAACTCGCGCGAAGACAGTGCAGCAAACTCCACAATTAAAATAAGGATGAATTCTAGTAGCCGGGAATCCCCATTGAGACACATGAGGAGACTCACGTCAAACGATAAAATTCATCATAAAATTATAATATAGGATGAATCCTAGTAGCCGGGAATCCCCATTGAGACATATGAGGAGACTCGCGTCGAACAGTGAAATTCACAATGATATCATAATAAAGGACGAAGAGATGGTCTATGAATTATTTGAAACCCAAAACCTTATTTAATAAGTTATTAATGAATTATGGAACTATGGAAATGTACCATTATGCTGTCGGATTCCTCCCGTAGCATAACCTTGTCACTAATTCAACCTTGAACTCTCATGAATTCTTATTTGGTGCGTTCTTGCCTTGATATTTGCTATCATGAAACTTACTATTTGAACTTGTTATCATTGGCCAAACTTTATATTACTCGTGGAAGTAGCTTGATTTATAACTTGAAGATGCAAGAGTGGGCACGGACAATGTCCAAGGGCTTGACGCTAACCCCCTCAGCGGATGGTCGGAAATATACTATAAACCATAGGGTATGATGAACACTGGCGTTGCATTGCGTCTAGAGTACTTTTTTTATAAACAAGTGAAAACCACGAGGCTCATCATGAAATTATACATTCTTGTTACATGACTTTCTAATGCATAGTTTTTATGGTTATGAAAAATACATTCTCGATAGATGCTAGTATATTCTCGCTCATGAAAGGTCACATTATATTCTTACTTGATCATGCTCTCATTCTACATGAATACTCATACCTCTATGGTCTAAATCTTGCCACTTGTGTTATTACTTTGATTTTATGGCATGTTTTATCATATTTTTCATCATCTTACCTTCTAGAGCTAAAATGTTAATTACTTAAATGTTGACTTCATGTTGATACCAAGATACCTACCGGGCAAGTGTGCTCATTCCCTACTTTTCCAATCTTTTCAAGAAACTCTAGTGCATTGGATTCGGATTACTTGAATGACAGATCCGAGAGCAAATGAAGAAAGAGCGAAGCCTTAGATTGTCATTAGTTGATAGTCATGTCAATGTAATTTTCTTTTATTTGAGTCTAGTGGTCAAATAGAGCCAAAAATGTAATAAAGAAAGTCAAGTCAAGGGTCTTGTAAACTTTGAATATTTTGATGGAATAAAGTTAGATTTTTGAGTATGTGATATTGTGTTCACTCTTATGTGTGTGAATGTTTAGCGGTCTGATTATCATTCCAACGTGAAGCTTATCTTGCCGGCTGTTCACGTTCCTGACTTAATTTCGCTCCATATCTCGGGACGTGACATAAACTACACGGTGTCCCTATCACTAAAATTTCTGACCGAGACCCTCGTTTCACATCACAATTCTGGTAGGACCTACAACATTCTTTGGGGACCCGGTTAAATTTCAGCACTACTTTTCATCCACAAACTGGTGGCCAGATTGAAAGAACCAATCAAGTAGTTGAAGATATGCTCACGGCATGTGCAATTGATTTTGGTGGAAGTTGGCACAGCCGCTTACCTCTAGTCGAGTTTGCCTACAAAAATAGCTATCAGGATAGCATTCAAATGGCACTGTTTGAGGCCTTATATGGAAGGAGTTGTTGATCACCAATCTACTGGAATGAAGTTGGAGAGAAACAACTTCTAGGCTCGGAACTTGTCAGGACTACAATTGAGAAGGTACAAGTTATCAAAGAGAGACTCCAGATGGCTCAAGACAAACAAAAGGCATATGCTGACAATAGAAGAAGAGACATGGAATTCCAAGTGGGAAACCATGTGTTTCTCAAGATTTCCCTAGATCATGGGATTTAAAGATTTATCAAAGGTAAGCTTACTCCAAGATTTATTTACACTTTTGAAATCCTTGAAAGGGTTGGAGAGGTCATGTATCGGATAGCTTTGCCCCCTCAATTATCTAGAGTTCATGATGTGTTCCATGTCACGATGCTTAAAAGGTACGTTCATGACCTATTTCATATTATAAGTCATGACGATCTGGTGGTACAGAAGGATCTGACATACGAGCAAAGGTCACTCAAAATACTTGATCGAAAGGTACATCAGCTTCGAAACAAAACTATTCTCATGGTAAAGATCTAGTGGAACAAATGCCTAGAGCAAGAAGCAACATGGGAGACAGAAGAAGCTATGCGCAAGAGATTTTTAGAGCTATTTAACTGTAAGTGAAATGCACTCTCCATAATCCCATGCGCTGCCAAGTTCACCACAATCCCCCGAGTCACCAACCCCAGAAAAAGCAGGTCGGCCCACACACTAAGGTAATGGGTCGACAGAAGCAAACTCCTCTCTCGCGACGTCGGATGCACCGCCAATACCCCCAGCCCCTGGTACACATCGGCTAGTGCAGCAGGAGCCAGTGCCAGTCGTCATCCCTTTGCCAGCAAGCACGCCTGCCACAGCCGCTCGGCCCTCAGCAGGGCATCCTCCCCGTGCAGGACCACGAACATCGCTAACCAGTAAGCCAAAGAAGCTGCCAAGTGTGTCATGTCCGGTAACCTATGGGGGTTCCACCCCTCTTGTGGTGCATAAATGTACCTAGAGTATGTCCTGAACCATAGCTCCACCTCCATGTACTCCTCCCACGGAGTCTGGTCTCTCGTAAACTCCTAGTAAAAGCAGAAGGGCCCGTTGTAGAAGTGGCGGACCCACCCATGCAGCGATACCCTAGGAGTCTGAGCGACTCTATCTCTCCCGGCCAGGGCTAAATCCCTCCAGGTCTTCAGAAGGTACCGATAGTTGTAAGGAACTCAGTATCGCCCCTGCCCATCAGTGTGGCTACGATGAAGGTCATCCAGCACAATCTCCTCATATCCCTTTCCGTTGATTGGTAGCCCAGAGATCCGAAACAAAGACCATAGGTCAAGAGAGGTCTCCCCCTCAGCCATCGCTACAGTGTTCCACTGGTGGTTGAACCACTCCAACAGTCCCCTCAACAGCCCTGTGTAACATAGGTACGTGTATAATGCCATAGTCACGGTGTATCTGATGTCCTCTCTGTCTAGCAGCACCCGATAGTGGTACCTAGAAGCCACTCAGTGGCTCCCTAACGGTACCGGTGCAAAGGAATCATCACCCAGCGGCCATACCAGCTGACGACGATCTACCGCAGGATCCCATCCAAGAGGCTGTGGTCATCGTACCCCTCTCCAGTGTACTATAGTCCAAATGGCTCTAGCACCAGCCCAGTCATTCCCTCTATCACTGTCTGGTGGTGATCGTGCAAGTCCCAAGAAGCGGGACCTATCAGTCTGACCCAGACTCCAAACTGATCTGCCCCACTGAAGAAGCCCAGACACTCAGCAGTAGGAAATTGACACTGCCTCCAATAGTCTCTAGAGAAACTCGGGAAGCTATAAAAGGCAACTCCATGCAGGTTGTCCCTGCCAACTAGAATCGCCCGCTCAAGTCGGCGACGGGCTCCAGCAACCTGTGAGTCTCCCTCCTCCATACCGGGAGGGACATAGCTCCTGATGAACTCAAACAAGTAGCGGTCCAAGGGCTGGGTAGCCTCCGCTGTGAGCATAGGTGTATAATCCACCTGCTCCTAAAATCCAGGCCAACTCCACGGCCCCAACTCCGCTCCCTCTCTTGCCGATGGGCCCCTCAGCTATCGTCGTACATCCCAGGTCAAGCTGATCTGCACCCGCCACAGTAACAACTGGTGGGCCCAAGGGAGGCATGGGCCGCTCAGTCCTCCATACCCAGTGATCCTCTTCCTGAGACACACGCCTCGGGACGCGCTCATCTCTGCCAAATCGTGCCATAGCTGTAAGATGAAGCACAGAAAAATAGTTAGCACACCAAAAAGTTAACATATACAATGCAACAAGCAAAAGGCACATGAAGTGTCAGAATACAACTACAGCAACCCAGAATGAGGGGCTCACAGGCCGTACGCCCTCATCTCCGCCTTTGACGCATGCCCCGTGGGGGGCATTTGTTGTACCCAGATAATTTCCTAGCAAAATGCTCAGGAATAGGGGTTTGAGAATTTCCTCGAACGCCTTCAAGGCATGGGCTACTCGGCCCTTCCTATAACCCAATGGACTTGACCCAAGGCCCTAACCAGTTAGCCATGGCATATAGCTACGCCAGCAATCAATCGGGACCACTCCTGATCGCTCAGTTACATGCTTTGCCCGCACTTTACATGGCCACCCGGGCCAACTCGGGGGTGCCCCGACTACAAGACACGCCACGTGGCACCAAACAACGAGACTGGGGCTTACCCCAAGATGCCTTCTTTTAACCCTCCAAGGTCAAAGGAAGACTTAATTAAGTCAACCACAGACTTTGGGAGACTATAGCGCACATGTACGTCTCACACGTGTGTGTCGAGCATTTTCCCGAACACCTTGTGGGCGCATATATTTTGACCTCTCTACAGCAAACCACAGGCTGACTCATGACTCCAGCATACCAACCGGGTTCTACGATGACCCCTCAGCGAGTCAGGGCCACCCCCGACCCTCAGACACGCGGCAACGAGCCACTTATCCTTAGCTCTCAGGCCAACCCGAAGCTACTCTGTCAACTAGCCATGTAATGTGGCACACACCTTGAGGTCAAGCTCACGACCTCGAGGTGTGTGCCTCTTCTCAGCTCCCACTAGCTCATATCCTCAGCCCAAGGCCCATTTCGAGGCCCCTCAGCCAGTTATCCAGGTCATTTGACAACCAGGGGTGTGTCGGGCATTTACCCAAACACCTTGCGAGTGGCGACCACGACTCAATAACAACAGCCCCCATGGGCTAATCCCAGCATCCCAAAGCCTCGTGTCCTTTAGAGGACACCCCCAGACAACAAAAGAAGACCCCTGAGGGCCATCCCTCGGGACAGTGGCTCACCCGGGGGGAGTTCACCCCGGGCGTGATCGCGACCCGAAGGAGGGTGAACCCCCTTGGGGAGCGCACCCTCCTCCCAGCCTAGTGGCCTCCCGGCCATTCCCTGGTCCAGTCTCTTCCAGTTCGTGCTCTTAGTTCGTGTAAGGATGGTGCAAAGTCAACCAGCATAGCTTTAGCGGAGGGATTCGACAACAACGATGGCACAGGGTCACACGTCGGGTCCACACGTGCAGTCAATGTCAATCCTGATAAACTATGCAAAAGGTGAGCTAGAAGGGGAGGGGTTGAATAGATCACCCCAATAAAAAATTCTTAATAGAAACAACCACTGAAAGTACTGAGAGTAGAAGAGAAATAACTAGGCAATGATCTAAGCCGCAAGAGATCGAGCGATGGATGTGCACAGATAGCAATAGATGAACGGAAATAGCAAACCACCAAATAGAGACAGAAGATTTTTAAGGTGGTTCGATTGCAACCCGCAATCTACGTCCACCCCTTACTCCGCGGAGTGAGGCCTCCTTGCACTAAGCAATGAGTAAAAACAGCAGACTCAGTCTGCCAACAACCACTGCCGAACAGCTTGCCCCGAGGAACACCTTCCTTGAACTTCTGACAACCAGACGTACCAACTGGAGGACCAACCTCCCTTCCTTTGCAACCCGCAAGGGGAACCCTGTAAGCTACTCCCAGCAACTTGCAACCCAGAGGAACGTTCCTCTCTTCCTCCTAGCACACTGGAGGGAAACTGGCGAACTTCTCCCTTCCTCTAACATACCTCAGAGGGTAACAGGACGTATAAACGAAATGAACAGAAATATCCAAAGATGAAAAAAAAAACACACGAGCGATCTCTCAGACTCGAGAGAAAATGTAGCTTCTGTAGAAGTAGAGTATTTCAATCAAACTCTCTCCTCTCCTTACAGGACTATTCTTCCTTTCAGATGTGGAGGCTTCAGACGAGACGGAGGACTGAAATCTTCTTTCTCTTTTCTCCCTTTTCACTCAGCTCAGTTCTTCTCCGGTTCAGTCCTTTTTTTTTTCGTACGAGCAGCATCCTTTACATAGGAGCTCACTGAGGAATGGGAGTGTGGAGATCACACTTCCCGCCTAGGGAATCGTCCAAATATTCACCCTTTTTGCCACGTGTCAGAGTCTTCGCATCTCTGATCACGTCCCCTTCCGCTGCTCCAACAACTCAGGAAGTCCCTGTCATTTGATCGAACACCTAGTCAGCATCTAGACTGTATTTATGACTATTATGTATGAGGTTCATGTGTGGAAGAGACAACATGTATGGACTTGCAACACTATTCTGTTGTGGTCAGGATGGACTTCCTTATACACTAGATAAAAATGTGCACGGACTCAAGGTGTACATACGAGCAATGTGCACGAGGTTGAATTGAAGAAACTGTGCTTGCATAGAACAACGTGCATGGACTTAGTTCTGTTCAAGATAAAAGATGCAGGGACTTCATTCGATGAAGTGAGTGTCCCAAGGCAGGAAACCTGCTTGGACTTTATGTGCCTGAAACATGCAGGGACTTACAACCTGCACAGACTTAACTAGAAAGCGTGCAATATGCACGGACTTTGTGTAAGAGATGCAGGACGCGTGCAAGGACTTTGTTTCAACAGGAGTAAGAAATGTGCACAGACTTTGTATGAGAAAAGTGCACAGACTTCTGTATGCATGGACTTTAAATGCAATGAAGCAAACGAAGTGAATAGACATTATTTGCATGGACTTGAAATGCAGTGAAGCAAAGAAAATGCACGAACTATGTGTGCGTTGACTTAAAATGTAGTGAAGCAAAGAAAATGCACGACTATGTGTACTTGGACTTAAAATGCAGTGAAGCAGATAAAATGCATGGACTTGAGTTGGACAACGTGCATGGACTTAAAGTGATACAAAGTGCACGGACTTGGATAGCACAATGTGCTTGGACTTTGAAGGAACATTTGACGAGGTCGTGTCAACCACTAGGTCACAACCGGGTTCACCAGAACCCATAATGACCCTCTAAATGCACAAAACACTACTCGGTACATGGCACTTTCGAACAACCTATAACACGGTCACCGCCCTCATAGGACGTCCACGACATCCACGTACAATGGGCTAACCAAGGGGTCAAAGCCTAGCCAACTAACACGAAAGAAACACCACACATAGCTCGGGATAAAGCCACTCTTTCGGGATCCCTTGACACATATATGACTCTCACAGAATACCCAAGGCATCCATCAAGTCAAAGGCCAATAAGGCACTAAATCTTGGGTTCACCGGAGCCCGAGACAACTCGAATAAGAGACAGAAAATGACAACATTAACGTGCCTATAGCTTACATCGCGATGATTAACACGCCCCTAGAGAGGGTCGCGATGTCATTAGAACGCGTCCAACACTTGGGTCGTGATCACGCACGGACGCGACGCCTACCTAGGTCGCATTAACAAATGCGACCAGAACCTCACATGTAATAACGCACAGTTGCGGTCTTAGCCTGGGTCACGTTAACATAGGATCGCGCCCATCACATGGGTCGTGTTCCCAACCGCCCAACTGTTCATCTTCTTAGATGAACGCGAGTATACGACACAATACGTCTCTTTCAAGAACGCGCCCCCTGAGAGTACCGCGTTAAAACACCGAACCTGGAAAATACTAAATTTGGCAAAAATCACCATTCCACGCCCCAATCGTCTCCAGAACGATGGGGAAGCATCCCTAACATTGATGTCCTCCTTCCACAAGCCAGAAGGGATCCAGAAATCCACAAAACAACACAAAATGGGTGATTTCCACAAATTCACCTAAAATGACTCACGAGGGTAATCGACCTCCTACCGGCCCCAAATCATGACCAAACGCAATAAAACTGGTGGGAATGGCATCCTAACATGCTAGGGGTTCAAATGAAACCATTTAAACTACAAACTGTCGCCTAGAACGGCTTACACGGCTCACACCTCCCGAACATGCATTTCACCCAAACAAGGCAAAACCCGCTCAAACTCGCACCGCTTAGCTCCAAACCGCGAGAAAACGTAGGAAAAGAGTAGGGCATCTATCCCCGACCTCCACCGAAGATCTTGCGAGTCGAAATGGCCAAACCTCTCCGAAAACTATCACATGAACAACCCACGCTGGCTTTGAATCCACAAATGGGATTGCGCCAAGGCCACGCGCCAGTTCTCGCGCCATCACGTCCCAGGTCAACTCTACGCCGTCGCCACCTCACTCGGCTCAACACCGGTCGCATGCTGGGGGCAGAGGAGAAGAGAGGAGAGAGAACAGAGGGAGAGAAAGTGAGAGAATGTGAGGAGAGAGAGAGGGTGGAAAGGGTTAAAAGAAAAAGGGAAATGGGGAATTAGCAAAATTTTCTCAAATCTGATTTTTTAGCCCAAAATTCTATAAAATTAAAAAAATATGAAAAAATAGCCTACGTAATCCTCAGAAAGAGCACAACGCATTTGTAGCGTCCCAGAGTCTCAAAACTCAACGGTTCACTCTCTACGGGATTTCACAACTTATACATGGGAAAAAACCCATGTGGATCATAAAACACAACTCGGGACCCACGAAAGCGTTCTGAAAGCTCTCTAATTTTGATCCGAAGGATCCAAGACATTACACCCTATAACATGGTCACAGTTCTCACTGGACGTCCACGACATGCACGGAATAATGGGCTAACCAAGGGGTCGAAGCCAAGCCAACCAGAAGCCAAATGAACGAAAGAAACACACTGGGCAAATGATGGTCTTACCCTTGGCCGCTGCTACTCTTTGGCGGTCTAATCAGGGTCGGTATTCACACAGTTGAATAGACAAGAAAATAGTCTTCCTCAAGGCCGCTAACATCAAATGGCAGTCCTCATCAGGCCATCTCTCAGATTTGGCGGTCAAGACCAGACTGTAAATTCTAAACCGTCTCAAAATCTTCTCGAAAAAGCCATCCTGGTGGCGATCATTTGCCTGGGGTGGCGCCGTTTCAAATGTAATAAGGAAAGGGGGCGCGCCGGTTAAGGGCGCGCCGGTTAAGGCCTTTCCCACGCCGTTTCAAGGCCTTTTTATGCCATTTCGAGTGGCGAACGGATTCTTTTCGAAGTCGCGACCCTTTATATGAATGCCGGCACTCCCGGGGTGTTTTAGTTGCAACGCGTGGCCTCCGAAATATTTCATTTGCCACTTCTGGCCTTCGATCCGAGACTTTGCGTGACTATTGACATGTGCCGATAGTGTGCCGAAAGCTCGACTCTTCTTTGATTCACCTCTCGGCGTGGCTGATCATGGATATCTTCTGCCCGGAGGCCCCTTTAGTGGATAGCAAGCTGCTGAGTGAGTTCTCATCCTGGTCGGACGAAGTATGAGTTTATTCGGCCTTCCCGCCTTCGACTCGCATGTAGACGCGAATGCCGTGGATGCCGTGGGAGCCTTGTCGTCTTTTTTGACGTCCACAATCGGTCGGCCAGTCCGCCTCACCTAGTGATCCTCATTGCGCTCTGTGCGTCGCTGTGCCGATCATCTCTACCAAACCTTGCCATAACTACAAGATAGTTGCCCAAGAAGGTTAGCACAAGATGTTAGCAATATACATAAAATGCTAGCATGGAAGAAAAAATATGTAAAGTCTCAACTCGCTACAACACCCTAAAGACAAGGCGCACGGGCCGTTTGCCCTCGTCTTCGCCTCGGACACACGCCCCGTGGGGGTGCATTTGTTGTACCCAGACTTTTCCCTAGGAAAAAGGCAAGAAATAAAGGTCTGGGAATTTTCCTAAATACTATCCGGGCATTATGTGTTCGACATTTCTACAACATGTTGGGTCCAATCAAAGGCCTTAGTCGACTTGTCGTGACTCTTGGCATCACTTACAACCAACGGGGACCACCGTCGACCACTCAGTATGCAGCATTGCCCGCCTTCAACTCGGCTACCTGGGCCAACCCGGGGACGCTCTAGTAACAAGCCACACCACGCGGCACCCAGCAACGAGACCGTGAATTGCTCCCAAATGCCTCCCTCCAGCATGTTAGAGCTAAAGGATTACCTCCCTTAGTCAATCGTTGGCTCTAGGAGCCATTAGCTCGCTTGTACGGTTCGTGGTTACGTGTCGGGAATTTTTCCGATCACCTAATAGGCGTACATTTTTCAGCAATTCTACAACAATCTGGGGCCAACCTATGGCTTGGACACACTTGTCACATCATGTAGCGACCCTCAGCAAGTTGGGGTCATCTCCGACCCTCAGACACATGGCAACAAGCCGCTTACTTTCAGCCACCGGGCCAACCCGGGGCCGTACACCAACCTGCCGAGCAACGTGACATATCTTTTTAAGGTAGGCCCTTCCACCCAAAACGCCTTCACTTAACACCTACAGGCCACTACCTCAACCCTGGGTTAGACACAAGCCAAAGAAGCCAACTAATCGAGCTGTTCGGCAACACATGGTGTGTTGGGAATCTCCCCGAACACCTGGCAGATGACAACAGCAATACTGTGTAATTGACCCCCACAGACCAACACCAGCATCCCGGGGACGCGACCCCGGCAAAGGACACCGAAAAATGACAAATGACAACCCTCGGGAGGGGCCACTTCAGCGGCAACCCGACCCCTGAGGGAGTTGCCCTAGGCGTGGCCGCGCCCTAGTGGGGGCGAACTCCCTCGGGCTCCCTTCGCCCAGCTGCGTCCCGTCCCCGTCCCAGTTCGTTCAAGCCCCAATCCCGCCTCAGTTCCAACCTACGTATCAGCCTGAGGAATGTGCGTGAAGGACGGAGTTAAAAGCTTGGAGCGCGAGGAACAAAGCCAATCAACCTCTTCGTTCTACGTGCAACCCCAATTAGCCACAAGTCCGTATCAGCCAATCGGTACCCCGTATCCTCCTCGCGTTCACACTAGGTCAAAGTGGGGCCTAAAATCACAAAAAACCAGATTTTATAGAATTTTTCCACCCCGCTCTTGGACCCCCAAGTGGGTCTGCGTAAACTCCCTGGCTGCGAAAGCCAGTGCAAGGTAGACTTTTTCAATTGGTGTGTATTTTGTTTCAACCCCGACCAATCTTCGACTGAGGTAGTACAAAGCTTGTTTTTTTCCCTCTTCATTGCTTTGGAATAGCATTGCCCCGAGAGAATATTCAGTGGTAGCTATGTAGAAGATCAGCGGCCGCCCTTTAATAGGTGCCCCCAAGACTGGGGCAGGGGGTTTCAAGTATTCTTTCAGCTGGTCGAGAGCCCTTTGACATTCTTTGCTCCACTGGAATGAGGTATCTTTCATCATCAACTTGTGGAACGACTGGCACCACCTAGACAAGTTAGAAATGAACCTACAGACGTAGGCTAGCCAGCCTTGCAATGACCATAACCCCGTCAGGTTTCCTGGAGGAGGCAGCTCTTGAATAGTCTTGATTTTTACGGGGTCTATCTCAATCCCCCGGTATCTAATGACGAAGCCCAAGAACTTTCCACTAGATCATTTTCAATTTACGCAGTTGCAGCCTTTCAAATATAGTTTTAAGGTCAGCCAGATGGTCCTTCCTCTCTCTTGTCTTGATGATCAAATCGTCGATATAGCATTCAACCTTTCTGTAGAGCAACTCGTCGAATATTTTTTTCATCGCCCTTTGGTAGGTGGCGACAACATTCTTGAGGCCGAAGGGCATCCGTTTGTAATGGAAAATCCCTTTAGGTGACCAGAAAGCTATGTGGATTTTGTCATGCTCTGCTACCCAGATTTGATTATAGCCAGACGACCCATCCATGAATGACAATGCCTCATGGCTGATAGTATCGTCGATCATCACTTCGGTGATTGGCACCGGGAAATCATCCTTCGGACAGACTTTATTCAGGTCCCGAAAATCCACACAAATCTAGATCTGGCCATTTTTCTTCTTGACAGGCACAACGTTGGCTAGCCATGTAGTATATTGATTTTCAGCCACGAATTCAACATCTATTAGCTTGGCGACCTCCTTGCAGATTTGACTCATCAGCTCGGGCCTCATTTGCCGGGGTGATTACTTCACCGACTCGGCTTTAGGGTCAATGGCCAGGATATGCTGGGCAACTGCAGGGCTAAGGCCTGGCATCACTTTGTAATTCCAAGCAAAGTAGTCTTAAAATTTTTGGAGTAGCTTCACATACTGCCCCCTCTCTTCAAGTGATAGGAGGGCACTGAGGAAGGTCGGCCTGGGATCATCCTTGGTGCCGAGATTTATTTCGGCCAATTCGTCGATAGTGGCTTGATCGCCATCTTCAATTTTCGGAGGGGCCGGTTGTAGGTCTATAAAGCCTTCATCATCTTCCTCAGGTTTGAGGGCCTTATAGATGTATTCATGTCTCATTTCACCTATCGGCGGGACTTTGGCTCTGCCTTGTTCTGAGCCAGCTGACTGCTGGTCGGGCTGGATGAGTAGCCCTGGTGCTGACCATGCATGCCCTGTGTAGCTTGGACGCTGGCTTATGGATGGGGCGTCCTCAGGGACAAGACGACTTTCTTCAGCTTTTGACTCTTGCGAGCTATTGCTGGGGGTTGTGGTTGGTTCCATGGAGATAGACTCCTAACATTTGCATGGGGTGACAACTCCACATTCATTGTGCACCAGTGGCCGAGAGGAGCCCGAGCCTCTTAATTCAGCCGATGGTTCGGCTATCTCATAGTCTCCTATGTATTCATCATAAATTGCCCCTGGGAGGTCTTCACTTGTTACAGTGTAGGTAGAAATCATATCAATTTCTTGATAATCTTGAATGGAGAAACCCAGCCCTGGGTGCTGAGTGAGTTGTAGCAGTCTTCTGTCCATGTTCGGTGGATCCCACGTGATGAGGACATCCCTCGCCCTTCACAATTTCTTCGAGGCTCGGATCGTTCATCGGCATGAATCATTGAGTCCATCACATTTTTCTGAGTCATGGCATGTAATTTTTGTGTTTTATCTGAGTCATAATTGTGTAATTTCTCTTTTATTTGAGTCAAGTACCTAGGTTAAGGAGTCATTTACATAAGTCATGTGTAGGGTTGTCCTTAATGAGCGAGAAGGGAATGCCAAACTCCCAGCGTAGGGTTCTCATAACCAAAAGATGCTGCAAAAGTAAGCCTAAAGACTCTTTTTATTTAAATTAAGATAAAGACCTAGGACTAGGCCTAGACTATCATTCTTAATCAAATTAAGAAGCACTTCACTTTGAAAACTGTGCATACAAATGAATGGGTTAATAAAAATGCATACTTACGCAGATATGTTACCTTGTATCCATTTGTAAGAGAAAGCAGCTGTCAGAGGCGATGTTGATAAACATGGGATTTACAGTCCTCATTTGGTAGATAAGAAAGGAGGCAAAGATTAGAAAGTGGCTTAACAAGAGGGGGTGGTGCCTAGATCAGACTCAGACGAATAAGGAGAAAAGGAAAAGAGGTGAGGGCTAGAATTCCCTCACTAAGGCATAGAGACCTTGATCACATGAATGGTCTACAGAAGGAGGGAGAAATTAAGAGAAGGAGTGGCTAAAGTCTCAAAAGTAATGGGAGAAAGGACAGATGCCCAAAGCAGTTGACGCGGACCCGAGATCGTGAGGAATTAGAAGAAAGAATTGATAAATCAAGAGAGGCGGAATCGGAGGGTCTGAAGGTAATGGAGGAGAATCATGGCAGGAGGAGTCCAGAGGTTCCAAAGGAAGAAAATGTTGAGGGACGTGATGCCCTGGGAAAAAAAATGAGAAGAGACAATTTAAAAGGAGGAAAAGAATAGAGGACGTGATGTCCTGGAAGAGTAGGAGGATAAATCAGAGGAGAGAAAGGAGGTCCGGAGATTCCAGAGGAATGGAGTGGGAAGGGATGCGCTGCCCTAGGAAGACAGAAGCATCCGAATGTTTCAGAAGGAAGGTATAAGAAGGGGTGTGATGCCCGAAAAGGATAAGGAAATGAAAAAAGGAGTCTGGAGGTTCCAAAAAAATAAAGTGATGAGGGGTGCGATGCCCTGGGAGGAGAGATAAAGGATGAGATAAAGAATCCAGAGGTTCCAGAGGAAGAAAATGTCGAGGGTCGCGATGCCTTGGGACAAGGTACGGAAAGAGATAATTCAAAAGGAGGAAAAGCACAAAGGACGTGATGTCCTGGCAGAGTAGAAGGATGAATCAGATGAAAGGAAGGAGGTCTGGAGGTTTCGACAAAATAGAGTGAGAAGGGACGCGATGCTCTAGAAAGATTGACAGAAGGAGGGAGAAATTTGAAGGTTCCAGAGGAAAAGAATAGGAAGTGTCGCAATGCCCAAAGAAGCTAGGAGGAAGAGACAAGGAATCCAGAGACTCCAAAGGAATAAGGTGAGAAGGGCCATGATGCCTTGGAGAATCTAGAGGGTCTGAAGAAAGCAAGTTGGGAGGAGGGATAAGTTCGGAGGTTCCAAAGAAAGAAAATGAAAAGGGGCGTGATGTCCCAGGAGAAATGGAGAATGAAATAAGGAATCCGGAGGTTCCGGAGGGTGAAAATAGTGAGGGTCGTGATACCCTAGGTGGATTGGAGAATGAAATAAGGAATCCAGGGGTTCCGGAAGAATGTGAGAAGGGAGGGCGTGATGCCCTATAGGGAGATCCGAAAAAAGTGATTTAGAAGAAGTGAAATTAGGAGGATCCAGAGGTTCTAAAAATTGGGGGAGATAAGGGTCAAGGGACTTGGGAGAGAAAAGCAAATTAATATGCAAATGCGTGAAATGCAATGAATGTAAGGAATGCAAAGGTGAAAGCCTCCTTTTCGCCCAATGGGTGGCCCATAAGGACAGGTTAATGGTGAGTGGGAGGCTGGATGGAATAGAATTGAAGGTAAATGGGTTAGTGGAAGGCCCCTTAGCATGAGGATTTGATGTGACACCACTCCTTGGACTTATCAAGCAAGCACCAATCGAATGATGGACTCACTCAAGCGGATTCACCCGCGTCGCACATACCCAGGTTTGTAGGTGGACCGGCGATGATGGTGAGGGTCTGAGGTTGGACCTTAAGGTTCCAAGGGCTTGGCAAGTTTGGGAAGGACCCAATGGGCCGTAGCTTCACAATTTCTTTGAGTTGCTGGCGAGCTGGATCTCCATGGGGTCGATGCAGCTTCACAGGTGTGTCGAAGAATCCTCTGTGAAGGCCATTTACAACTGCTTCTAGAAACCCTTTGCATTGATGCACTGAGTAGGTGAGGTCGAAGCATCAACATGGTGAGGTTGAAGCAGTATGCCCATGAGGTTGACGCGGCCTGAAGCCCGTTTGGGCATTTCTCCCTTGTAATCTATTTTTCACCCTTAAAGCCTCATTTGTCACCTTTGTATGGCTATTTGTCACATGTGTATGGCTATTTGTCAGCCTTAGTCATCTATTTGTCACCCTCAGGAGCCGTTGCCTTAGCTTGTTTGCCTCTACCTGAAAGCCGTCGCCTTTGATCTATTTGTCACCCTTAGGTGCATACTATACACCATAAATACATCATTTTTCACCCTTAAGGCTTCATGATTTCTTCAGCTAGAGAAATACTTCTGGCTTCCCTATGTTGACTCCGAGGTCAGAATATGTTGACTTCAGGTTCTGACTGTGTTGACCCAAGTTGTTAACTATATTGACTTTGACTTTGACTTGAGTCCTCATGACTTGGGTCAACTAGGAGTTAAACTTTGTTGGGTCTCTTTGACTGACATTGACTTTGACTAAAGTTAGCATTGACTTTGCTTCTTACTTCAGTTGGCATGTTAACTGATGGCCTTGACCCTTGACTGACTGCCACGTGACGCTGCTTCTTCGCGCTTCAAAGCTTTTAGCCTGGCGATCTATTATTCACCCTTAGAGATGCATTTTTCACCCTTAGGTACCTATTTGTCACCCTTAAGGGTGCATTTTTCATCCTTATCTTGGCCTTTGTCAGCGATAACAAACAACTTCATTCACTTAGCTGCTTCGACTCCATGAGCTGATGGAGTTGACTCCCCTTCATAAAATCTTTTAAACTGGAGTCTTTGCTGCTGTTGCTGCTCTACTTAGCATGAGATCTGCTGAAGTTGCATCAACTGCAGAGTGGCTTTGGATCAAGCTGCTGGAGATGCTAGCCTTAAGAGATTATTGTGGAGTCGACTCCAGTTGACCTTGGAGTTGACTCCTCTTCATCATTCTCTTCTTTTCTTCAGTGGGCACACGGCTTCTATCAATAGCCTGAGTCTTTCCATGAAAGCCATTGCGTGTACTCATCAAAGTCATTGTTATGTATATTAAGACATAGTTGAATCATTTTAATAGACTTATAATGAGTCATACTCAGACATCATCAAAACCAAAGAATCATGTGCTACCATACATGCACAACACTATTAACCTTACTAAGGTTACATCTGTTGTTTTCCAAGGCCAACTTCTCAACTGATCTTAAGGTCTCAGCGAATCTGTCCCTTGATTTTTCAAGAACCAGTATCCAGCTGATTTACAAGGTATCAGTAGACCGTTCTAGCACACCCAGTGCTAGTTCTCCCGAGCAACAAATACTCTAATAACTAATATGTAAAGAGTTTTATAGAACGAACCACCACATAATGTTCCTAAGTGAGCAATGAAAATAATACAGAAAATAAAGAATATGTAATGGGAATCAAGAAGAAGAAGAACATAGTGACCGTTGTGGACACAAGGCCTTCTTTTTCTTCTCAATGACTTCCCAAAGTGAGAGACTTCAAGGATGATGCAGGAAACTCGGTGAAGCCTCTCTTGAGCGTGAATATGTAGGAAGCTAGGTGAAGATTGCTTGTGAGCAAGAGGAAAAAGATTATTGAGTGCTCTCAATGATTGGCTGCCTAGTTTTATTTTTTCGATGACTCCTTGGGGTATCTATAGACCCCAGGGCTCCCTTATATCCGTTGGATACAAGACCCTACGATGGTGCAATTTTCTTAGACTTTCGGTGGCTAGGATTTCATCTCCATCTCCTCTTAAGCGTACACGTCGTTATCTAGGTAGTAGGGGAACTGAAGTTCATGCCAGCCAAAGATATTGTCTTGTCTGGTATTTTTCCTTTTATGACCAGACTCTGCCTATCTACTTTTGACACCCGTTTTCAGCTCAAAAGTCAATTCTTTCTCTTATTTATCTTTTATGATGTCTCGAATTACCTATTATTTTGGAGTCTTCCTTTATCATATTTTGAGCCCATTTTTGTTCATTTTTCCTAGCCCATTAAGCCATGGAGGCTATTTTCCATGATTTTCACATTTTTGACCTATTTTCATGTTCGTGGTTAGTCTGCCCATTGCGTCAATCTGGTCGTGGTCATCCACCAGACCGTGTATACCTCTGGTCAGTCCACTGGATGGGGCTCAAGTGTGTCGACCTATTGCCATTATGTGTCAACTCAATTTTGGTTTTCTCCTCTTGGCATGGTCACAGTCAGTCACAAACTACGTTGATCCGTTAGCAATCACCCGACTGACCACATTCTCAATGCAGAGTCCTGCTCAACCTGAACTCTATCTTCTCCGGTCGAGGATGCCCTAGAGTCCAACTCCTAGCTTTCTACTCTGAGAATTCCATGCCAGATCGGTTCCTAACCCTTCTAGGGGCTTTATCTAATCATTATCCCACTGATTTATCATTAAAAATCTTATCTTTCTGGGATTTATCCTCCAATTCTGATCTAGGGCTTCTAAGGTCTATAAATAGCTTCCCATGGCCATGAGCTCGAGGGGAGGGCATATTTCGATGTAGGGCGAAGCCATGCTACACTGCCAACCTATTTCTTCGACCCTCAATCACTATGGAAGTCTCAGGCCCTCGTTCCTCTTCTTCTAGGGTTTCCCTTCTGCATTGTTTTTTTTAATGTTCTATTACACTTCTTTCATCTCATGCTTGCATGCATATTGCACGTTTCTCTACAACTTTTGTCTACATGTTCACTTCAATCATACAGACAAACACACACACCTATCTTTTGTTCAATTCTACAGAGGTTAAAAAATCTCCCTTGTGTGTTCCTCCCTCTTTTATTTCATGTTTATTTCTATATGGGATTGATGCTACACTCTTCCTTGTTCTAATGGGTTTTTCTTTCTCATGTTGCTTTGTTTCGTAGGATAAGTAGGTGTGGATGTGAGGCCCTTACTTTCTAGTAGGTTGGAAGGCAAGGAGGAGCTGAATCACAAGTTCCCACATCTCCATGTTGAATGTGGTGTCTAAGCGGTCCGCGTTCTCACTGTAGTGGTTTGATTGTGACTGCATCCTGGCCAGTGGGCTGCAGGCTGTTGTCTGGCTATTCCTTCATCTTTCTAAGGTATGCAGCAGATCTGTCGATTCCTACAACGTCTATTTTGTTGTTATTCCTTGATGGCGATCACGGTATGTTCTTTTCCCTTTCTTTATCGCCCCTCCCCTTTTTCTTATTACTACGCTTATTGCACATATCATTGCTTAGGGGATGCTTTTCTTGCCTACACCTAATTTTCTGGTGATCACGGTGGGACTTCAGTGCCCATCATGCCACTCTCACTTTCCTACATCCTTGTGTGTGTGTAGTTCTGTTTATAGTGCATATCATCAGGTTTTCCTTTTAATTTTCGTTGATCTTGGTTCTGCCATTGATCGCGGTGTCCCCAAAGATCGCTTTCACCAGAAAGTGGCCCCTTGGCGACCGTGCTCAGGCTCTAGAAGCCTAGGGGCAGCCCCTCAGGTATGTCATTCTTTTGATTGTGTATCTGCTTCGCGACTTCTGATTGTGTTTTTTTCATAATCCTACATTTCTGTTCATCATAATCTTAGTTCTCTTATCTTATTTGCATCATTCTTATCATGTTGTCATATGATTACTTGATATTGAGTTGCTAGTTTCTAGACTAGATTTGCATGCATTCCGGTGCACATAGGTTCATGCATAGCATATCATAGTTGCATTCCTACCCTGATAGGTGATCCTCTCGGCCACACATTCCTCGTGATTGACTAGGTGATCTTAATTGGGGACGTCCGTAAGTCTCCGCGAGCCATGGATTCCCACACGGATGCTAACCCGGAGTTCAGGCCCCTTTCCCTTTTAGGATTCCTATCTTGAGAGAATTATGCTTAAATTAAGACGAATGGTTTTAAAAGTATATTTTCTACACCTTAAAGAGGGATTAGGGGCATGTGGGGACCACCACCATATTCATTTTGGTTTGTCTTGTTTCATTAAGTTTCGGGCTTTCATAAGTTTCCTCTGAGTCTCTAAGGATAGAATAGTCCCTGGTATAGTCAACACACCGATGGTACAGTCCTTGGTTTGGTCAACACACAAATGGTACAGTCCTTGGTATGGTCAATGCACATATGGTACAGTCCCTGGTATGGTCAGCACACATTTGAAATTATTCATAGTAAGGTTAGTGCACACTTAGTATTGTTCATAGTAAGGTCGGTGCATGTTGGCCCTGGCCATAAGCAAGGCCGATGCATGTTGGCCCTAGCCATAAGCAAGGTCGGTGCATGTTTGGCCCTGGCCATAAGTGAGGTCAGTGCATGTTTAGCCCAAGCCATAAGTGAGGTCGGTGCATGTTGGCCTTGGCCATAAGCAAGGTCGGTGCATGTTTGGCCCTGGCCATAAGTGAGGTCAGTGCATGTTGGCCCTAGCCATAAGTGAGGTCGGTGCATGTTTAGCCCAGGCCATAAGTGAGGTCGGTGCATGTTGGCCCTAGCCAAAATCAAGGTCGGTGCATGTTTGGCCCTGGCCATAAGTGAGGTCCGTCCATGTTTGGTCCAAGCCATAAGTGAGGTCGGTGCATGTTGGCCTTGGCCATAAGCATGGTCAGTGCATGTTTGGCCTTGGCCATAAGTGAGGTCGGTGCATGTTGGCCCTGGCTATAAGTGAGGTCGGTGCATGTTTAGCCCAAGCCATAACTGAGGTCAATGCATGTTTGGCCTTGGCCATAAGTCAGGTCAGTGCATGTTTAGTCCAAGCCATAAGTGAGGTCGGTGCATGTTGGCCCTGGCCATAAGCAAGGTCGGTGAATGTTTGGCCCTTGCCATAAGTAGGTCAGTGCACATTTTGAACAAGGTCTGTGCACATCCTGTCTAGACTCTAAGCAAGGTTGGTGTACATCACTGTACAAGCATAAGTAAGGTCGGTGCATATTTTGGCCCAGGCCGTAGTAAGGTCGGTGCATAGGCATGGTCGATGCACAATTTTCCCCAGGCTGAACAAGGTCAGTGCACATTCTATTTTAGGCTTAAGTAAGGTCAGTGCACATTTTGAACAAGGTCAGTGCACATCCCATCTAGACTCTAAGCATGGTCGGTGCACATCACTGTATAAGCCTAAGTAAGGTCGGTGCATAAGTAAGGTCGGTGCACATGCTGCACAGACCTAATTTCCAGAAACCAAGAAGAAGGGGATTTTGAAAGGGCATTTTAATTCGTAAAAATCTGAAAAAAATAGGAAGTGATGGGAAACCAAGGCAGAACCCTCCTGTAAAAGTTTCATGCACCCATAAATTCTATTCTCTCATATATAAATCATTTTCTGTGCATGTGTAGCCTAGAAGGATAAACTTGTACTAACCTGAACATGACTGTAAGAATGTTTAGTCCTCTTAAACTATTAGAAGCACATCTATGAGCTTGATAGAATGTTAGAAGCACGACTGTGAGTTTGTTTAGCCCACTTAAATCATTGAAAGCATGCTTGTTATGATAAAGTATCATACTAATATGTGTAAAATCGGTGTGTATGTGCATGAAAAAAAAGATGTGAATGTTATGAATGGAAAACAGCTGCATTCTGTGAGGTAGGACTTCGGTCCCTTCTGTGGAACAACGAGACATAATGCTGCGGAAGTAAAAGATCTCAGGGGACAGTGTGACGTAATGCCCTGGTTTAAAAACCTATCGATTCGGCTGGTTTGTTCTGTGGGATGGCGAGATGTAACGCCACAGAACTCGGGGGACAACGTGACGTAACGCCCCGTGCAGCAAGAGTCTAGGTGGGAGTTCACTCCTGGGTCTGCGCTGTACTCCTTTTGTTTATTCATTTGTGTGTGGGCCTCCTATGTTTGCGATAGCTGTTTGTTTCCATGGCTAACAAAAAGGCGATAATGTGTAATTGCTTATTCCCTAAGGTGTTGAGTCATTTCCGAAATCAAAAGGTCTACAAATTAGCCGCAAAGTACAAACCCCGCGATCATGGGGAATTTTTCGTTGTGCGTTCGTTCCTCAGGAGTCGGGCGGCCTTTAGATGAGTCTTACGGCACCTTTGGGGCATGCTCGCCTTTTCTGAAGTCGAGACCGATGATGGTAAGAGTAACGTTCGATCATCGGAGGGTCATCCGACGTCCGATATGCCTGGGCCGATGCCCATCGTTGGCTAGCGAATCTGATGGCTGGCCTTATTAGGCCGCTTGGCATGGGTCGTGGGTGTCGAGGGTCTGCTATACGCTTTGCAGACCTTGGGCCGATACAGGCCTGACACTAACGGGCCGTGTTTGGGCCGTACGCATTTTACCCTCCTCACTAGCTCCCCACTCTCAGATGCCAAGCACTTTCGAGGTCTGAGAGGTAGTTTCGGTGGGCCCGTTGAGGGTGAGTTTTTAGGAGGATCTCCTCGTATCAACAGGGCAGGTGGGCCCTGCCACCTACTCGGCTTCTTGGCTCGCAAGGCACCATCGATCGATGTGTCAGGCAACATCATTGTCATTATGACGCAGTCATTTTCGTCTGGGGGCGCGGGCGTGAACAGTCACCTGAGTTCGGCGATCGTACTTTGGTGGTGATGGGCGCCCTTTTCTCCTCGTGTCACCTCGAAGTGGTCGCTCCACCTTTGAAGCTTATAAATATCGACACGAGGATATCCGAAAAACCCTACTCGCCCCTTTTGTATTCGTTGTGGTGTCAGGTGCTTTCTCATCGTCTTCCTCCTACCCTGGTGAGGCTTCTTCCGTCCTTCTCTGTTCCCAGACCAATGGCACCTCGCAGGAGGATCCTTCGTGTTGGCCCGACATCTTCTGCCGAAGAGGAGGAAGTCACTTGTGCCAGTGTCCCAATGTTCTTTAATGTGATGTTATTTAATTGTATAGGGTGTTCCGTGTGAGCTGGGATGCGTGGTGTGGATATCAAAAGTCACAACATCGACAATCAAATAGAGCGATAAAAAATGAAAACTAGTGATCCGTGATCGTCATCGAGGTAACTGTAGAGAAGTGAAGTATCGAGAAAAAGCTAGTTACCTCAAAATAAGGGAAGATTACCTAGACAGATCTAGCTGAGAACGCGGTCTTCAAACAAGGTGGCATTTAGTATGTGGCTTCTGTGGAGTGTGTTCTATCAAACAGTTCGGGGATGTGGATTTCATTCTTTCTTGCTCATTGGCCGGCCAGAGATCGAGGAGCTAGTGCCCAGGTTCCCGTGTGAAGCACCATCTACGTTGAGCTTCAGGGAATCAGTGGGGGGTCTGTGCCATTGGACACTACTCAGAGCTGCATGATGATGATGGGGAATTGGGATGTTGTGCTGGGATAGAAAAAATGAGAATGTCCCTGGAGCCTAAGCTCTTCTTAACAAGGTATGTGATGCAGCGAGCCGTAGTTCACATTCTATAAAATATTGCAGCAGCCGAACGGCTAACACCTTCCTGCCTGCGTTTGTTTTTCTTTCACATCAGATTTCCCAAAGCCAGATGGCCATGAAAAGGGTGCTGATCATGCCAAATACTGAGCTTTTAGAGGTTGAGTTAAATGTAGAAATCATAAATAAATTGCTTGATAGAGCTGTAAGAGGTAGGGGATATTGGATAGCAGCAACCCTTATCCCCCCCAAATCTCCTTCGAGAGATCACTCTTAATAAAAAGATGGCCTGTAGAATCACTCTGATGCAGTGGAGAACAATTGCATATTGAGATAATTTGCACCCCACATTTGCTAGTCAGATCATCCGTTGGGATGACATTCATGAGGAGCCTCCAAAGGAAGATGGAGACTTTAGGGGGCGGTGTTATCAGAATCGGACCGGATCGGTCGGTCGAACCAGTCCGACCATAAATTGGTCCAAGAATCGATCCGATTAAGGCCGGTCCGGTCTAACGTTAAAGAATCGGGCGAACCGGACGATCCGCGATTCGACCGGTGAACCGGTCCGACCCGATTCAATCTTTCACGCCCCTCCCCCTCATACTAGCCTTGAACCACCCTCAGATGCATTCCCCGGTACGCCTAACCCTTCCTTGGCCGGTACACTCCTAGCCCGGCACAACCTCGCTACCGGGTACATTAACCCCCACGCCCCTCCAACGGCACAGTCCTTGGCCGACACGCCCATAGCCAGCCCTGGAGAGGCCTCCCCTCCGTCAGTTTCCTCGCGTCTTTCGATGTTTTGCTAAGGGTGTTGTCATCTTCGGACGCCCACCTCTACTTGTCGGGTTCCGCCACTCCATGTGGGCGTGTTCCCCGTGTCTCCCTTACGCCCGGGTCAATGGGAGATGCTGCCAAATTTTTATCAGAAATAATAATGTGTCAAAAGACCAAGGGGAGCAACAACCAAATGGAATAATAAATGATAAAATACTCTAACTAAGATAAGGGACCACGGAACAACACGAAAGGAATTGGACCAAGTAACGACTAAGCGCCTCGAACGCTTATGACTGTAGGAGGAGGGGGGGACAATTTATATAAAACTGTACAAAAATTAAGAAAAGAAGAAAATAAAGGCCTTAAAAAGAATGAAGGGGGAGTGGGCCCTTCACCGGTACACGCCGCTCTGAAATCCCCTTCGCCGGCACACTCTGGAACCCCTTTCACCGGCATGCTCCTAGACTCTTCCACGGCATGCCCATGGGTACCTTCACTGGTACACCCTTTATTCATCCCTTGCTAGCACACTCCTTGAATAGTGCCCCCTCCTTTTGGCTGTTCATAAGCCTTTCACCGACAAGCCTGCCTGCTCGCCCCTCTCTAGCACACCTTTTCATCCGCACGCTCTTCCCCGTCAGTCACCGACACATCCATGGCCTTCCCTGGTGCACTCATCCTATCATGGCTGCAACCCCATGCAGCTTCAACCCCGTGCAGCCCATGCACGGCCTTCGTTCCCCTTGTAACCCCAACCCCATGCAAACATGCATGGACTTTGGCCCCCACATGCACTGACTTTAGCCCATGTGCACTGACTTCCCCCTGCATGTGCACTGACCTTAGTTTGCACGTACACGGACTTCGTTAGCATGAACTCTGACCTTAGTCTGCATGTGCACTGACTTTAGCCCATGTGCACTAACTTCCCTCTGCATGTGCACTGACCTTGGTTTGCACGTGCACTGACTTCATCAGCATGTACACTGACCTTAGTCTACATGTGCACTGACTTTAGCTCATGTGCATTGACCTTAGTCTACATGTGCACTGACTTTAGCCCATGTGCGCTGACTTCTCCTACATGTGCACTGACTTTAGCCCATGTGTACTGACCTTAGTTTGCACGTTCACTGACTTCGTCAGCACGGGTTTACTTCTCTTTCAGACAGTAAATCAGGTAAATCTGAAGGGAATACATCTAAAAATTTGTTTACAATAGGGATGTCTGCTAAGATAATTTCTTTGGACTCCGTAACAATCATAGAAGCAAGAAAAGCTTCACATCCTTGCGAAATGAGTTTAGAAGCGTGAAGAGAAGAAATAATAGCAAGATGTTTCCTATACTTGATACCAAGGAAGGAAAATCTTGGAAGACCTAGTTTGCAAAAGGATATTATCCTATTTCGGTAATTGATATCGGCATCATGGTCAACTAACCAATCTACCCGAAGAATGGCATCATAACCTTTCATGTCAAGGCATACTAAATTTGCAGGGAGGTTATGACTTTCCACTATTACCTCACTGTTAGGATAGTAATCGGTAAGCTTTGTTCCAGAACCTGAGGGTGTAGTAATGGAAAGATCTGAAGGTAATGGAACTGATAAAATTGGTAATATTTTTACAAAAGTAGTGGATATAAAAGAATGAGAAGCACCAATATCAAATAGTACGAATGTAGGACGGGAACAAATTTGAATAGTACCTTCCATGAGTCCACCATCCCTAGGTGCTTCGTCATCTTCTAGAATAGCATTGAGGCAAGCCTGCCTCTTATGTCCACCACCGGACGATTGATCCTTCATAAGGGGACAATCTGGCAGAGAATGTTTTGGGGTGTGAGCCTGATCTAGTGTTTTGATTACATTTTTAGGGTTTAACTGGGTCCTATCGGTGCTAGAGAGGTAGGGGATTAGTTTCCCATTATTTTCCCCTTCACGTGGGCGTGAACGGGGCATGGAATGGAGTTTTTGGTGTGATTTATGATTTTCGGGTTCGGGACGACCTAGCGGTCCTTCCAGTGACCACTAGGGCTCTAGTGGTCTAGTGTGCGACCGCTAGCGTCCCCGTATGTTGGTTTGAACTTTACAGTAGCACGATGGACCGCCAGGGTCCTTAGCGGTCCAGGGGTAGACCGCTAGGCTCTGCCTTGCTGTCCAAGGGGTGACCATTTGACCGTGTTTTGGTTCGGTTTGAGGTCGGTGGGGTAGCGGTCTTACGACTAACCGCTAGGAATCGCCTAGCGGTCAGGCAAAAGATTGCCACTATTCCTAGTGGTCTGAGAAGCGACTGCTAGGCATTTGTGATTTCTTGGAGCTTAGCGGTCCAAGGGTAGACCGCTAGGCTGGCCTTAGCAGTCCAAGGGTGGACCGCTAACCTGGCCTTAGCGGTCTTGAGGTAGACTGCTAGTCTCCCTAACATTCCAGGGGTAGACCGCTAGGAGGTTTTCATGCTTACTGTGTCCATTTCACGTTGTGTAGGTCTCCGATCGGTCCGGTTGTGACCCAATGACTGTCCTATGACCCCGTGAGTGTCCTGGACACCGTGGGTTTTATGTTCGTATTTTATGGGTGTCCGGAGGTGCCGCATTATCTCGGTTAGCATGCTTGTGAGTCTTGGAGTCCGAGTGACCCCATGTGTGTTCTGAGTTTCGAGGGGGCCATGTGTATAGCCTTGGACTGTGAGTCCAATTGACCAGCCTGGGGCTGGTGATTTTTCGTGTGTCACCGTGGTTTCAGACCTAGGGATTAGGCCAGATTGACGGTGCTGTGCCATCACGTGCGACGATCTTGAATCGAGTCGTGCGACTCAAGGATCGTTAAATTTAATAGGTCTAGTGGGCTGTCTAGAGTCTAGTGGCTGCGAGTTACTTGTTCCTTCGCGTTACTAGAGATGGGTGTGTGTGTGATTTTTTATGTCCACGTTCTGTGAGTCCCCACTAGTCGTAGCCTTCTTACGGCATGCGTGTGCTGACCCACCCGGGAGTGGTGGAGCGGCTTACCCGAGAGAGACGATTTTTATGCTAGTTACCGTAGGGCCCCCACACGCAGTCTGAGTCCAGGCTTCGGGGGAAGAACCAGCTAGAGGATATGACCTAGGGCATATGGTCAGTGTGTGCACACTTGGCTGACGGTGGTAGACCCGCGCTGACGAGCGCGACCTCAGCTAGTCCTTGTTTTATGTTCTTGGTTACTGTACGGTGTCTCAGTCTCCACCGGGGGCATCGTAGCAAGACACCTGAGGCGCAGACTAAGTCATCAGTGGATGCATCCGGCCTTACTTCTGGTGGGTGGTACTCCCGTCACGTGACGTGAGTTGTCGTGTCGTGGGTTTCTGTTTCTCATCTGCGAGATGGAGATTCATGTGTAGTTCGGGTGTTTTTTTTAAGCCGAGGTCTAGGGTTTTCGGTGAGCATCACCGAGGGCTTTTCCCTAAATGGCGTAGAGTTCATGACGACGAGGTCGTGGCTATGTTTCTAGACCATGTGATTTCGGTGTGGGCTTTTATCTGTGAGGATAGGCCTCCACGACGGTGGCGTCATGTCATTTTTCTGGTAGCGTGACTAGGGCGGTCGTAGTCTGGTGGTCCATGTTCTGGTGCTCCCCCGATTGTAAGATCGGGGTGTATTTTTCGGTACAGTAGGAGTAGTCATAGAGCCGAGGTTTTACCGGCCACCATGTTTACTGTTCCTACTGCTGTTGTTGTTCTTGCTATAGTTGCTGCTTTCCGTGCCGCCGTTATTTTCGGTTGGGGTTTTGTGGGACCCCTACTGAGCCAGTGATAGGAGGCTCACCCCTGGTTTTCAGGTGCGGAGGTTCTTCCTCGAGGTTCGAGGGCGTTGCAGATTTTATCATGTAAACGTTTTGTTGCTTCATCTAAAATCCAAGTAAAAGGGGTATGGATTGAATGCAAGCCCTTCATGCGCTTCTATATTAACCAAAAAAACTCATCTCCCACAGTAAAATGTAACAGACGTTTCTCTAGTAGTGATTTTCACACTAGTGAATGCTCTATATTAACCAGAAAACTCATCTCCCACAGTAAAACGTAACAGATGTTTCTCCAGTAGGGATTTTCACACTAGTGAATGCTCTATCATACATATCCTTAACCTTACCAATCAATGGGTTGGAGATTACTTTCTTCTCTAAGTCAATGTTTGCACGCGTCGGGTCGCAGGTCCGGAGCCCTAGGGGTAGTGCCTGTGGGTGTAGAAATGTGGAACGTGGCGTCACAAGTCACATGAATAAGCATATGGGTATAAGTGATGACATAATGTCCCAATTAAGTGAACATCTTCAACATGTGACTATGTAAATATGGTAGCATGACCATACAGTAAGGCAAAGGCAATAAAAGATATAGAAGAATACCGGGATCGCCTCCAAGAAAAGACAACACCAAAAAATGTGAAAGAAGATTATGTGCGTTGTGTACCTTGGAAAAAGAAGATGATTGCGCTCAATGTAAGTAATGCAGGGCAATGTGGATTACTTCTCCTCGCCTTCCAATCGGCTAGAAGGTAAGGGCCTCACTTTTCATGCTTTCCTGCGAAACAAAGACAACACAAGAGATAAAACCCATTAGAAAATGCTAAGTGTAGATATCTGCCCAAGTGCATAAACTAGCATGAGGGCAAACTTACTGGGGGAGGGATTTTAACCCCTGTGGAAGGGTGAAAATAAGGTGTGTATATTGTGATGAGATTAAAATGCAGAGATTGATTTAACATGCCATGATTAACATAGATAAATAATGTGCAAAAGTGTGAGTCATGCAAGAACAGTGCAAGAAATTGTGTAAATTGTGCAAACAGGGTGCAAAGACGGATGCAAACAGTAGGGCAAACGAAGTCCCAATGGGGAGAAAATTGGAATGACAGACGACTTGAGTGTTGTGAAGAAGTAGGAACAAGAATCACTCTAAAAGGAGGTCGGGACAGAAAGTTATGATGCTGGAGATTTGGCAAAAAATACAGATAGTGCAGAAAATGCAGAACAGAGCACAAATGGACCCAACGAATGATGAATATCTTGCAGAAGAAGACACCAAAAAGGGAAATAGAGGATGATATGGAAAGGTGAAAATATTGTGGTGAAAATTGGGCAAAAAGAAGGGTTTAAAACGGGGAAGACATCAGTGAAAAATGGGGTAGAAAACACAAGAAAATAAAGGGGTGCAGAACATGATAGATCAGACTGTGAAAACAGAATGAAAGTGCAAAAATAATAGAGAAAAATATGCATGCAGATGACAACATAACGAGCACATAATGGAGAGAAACAAAGATTATACTTCCCTTCAGAGCCTGGAGTTGGAAGGATGGATCAGAAGTGCACCATGGCCTCACTCCGGTGACGCAAACGTGCCCCCGTCTCAAGAAATCTGGGTTTCAGAAAAGTACAGAATAGAGTGGTGAAACCTCAAAAGTTGGGACTTGGAAGAGGGGGGAAAGATGTGAGAAATAAGATAAATATATGATCAACATGAATTTAATACTCTCCTCTTCAAGATGGAGTAGAAGGATGATGAATAGGATGAAGCATGACTCCACCAAGGCTTGATGAACATGCCCTCGTTGCAAAGTTGTCACAGAAAACTAGCAAACTGTGTTGATTTGTCAAAAATTGGGGTGAAGAAAAGAGGATAAACGATAATGAAATGAATTCAAAATAGAACCAAAATGACGTTAATACTTACCTTTTCAGTCTAGGATCGAAGGAGGATGAAGGCAATTCGGCATGGCTTCGCCGTCACCTCTGAAACGCGCCCCTGTCGCAAGGTCTGCACAGGGCTCTATTTAGAAACTGCAGAAAACCTAGAACGTTTCCCCACGTTTTTAAGAGATAGAGTCCACCAAAATGTGGCTGGCGAGTTTTGCTCGTGGTTAGGTGGCCATGAATGTGCCCCAGTGGTGTTATTATTGCTTGGGCCACCCCAGTCCGAGTTTATCCAGCCCCTGAGATGTCAAGATCATGGGTTGAGGTGGCAGATCAGATGCTTTAATCGAGAATTATGCTCGGACAAGCGGAGGATCTTCCTGGTGAGTTGCTGATTGTCGAGCCTGGCGTTCTCATCATGCTTTGTGGCGTCAGAAATGACGTGCTAGTCCCAATTATTTTTACGGATCTCGAGGCACGGTTGGGCAGAGATGTCCCAGTGAGATCTAAGTCCTGTGTCTCTACACATGAATGGACTGTGTTAGTCCTAAATTTGATTTGAGACTGGTGTTACGGGGGCTTGGCTTGTGGCCCAGATTGTGGAGTTTGGGGCCATTGTGCACCACCATGGATGGGCCGTGTGAGGCGGTCGATGAGATGTAAAGGTTTTGCGACAGATTCAGGACTTAAGGATGAGCATTGGCAGGTGCCGATCACGGTTCGTGTTATGGCTCGTGGCGTAGTGGTCCGTGCGGCAGCAGCTCTGGAGAATGGATTAGTGTTAACATGGGTAGATTTGAGGGAATATTGTCTGGTGGTTAGGGGTGTAGCAGCCTTCGAGCCTAGTGTCCTTTGTGATTTGCTCTGCTCCTCGGTAAGTGTTTTGGTGTGTTGGTGGTTCCAGGATCAGAGGTAGGTGAAGGTAAGGAGCGTGTGCAGCTACTAGCTCAACCGTTGCAGTAGAATGTGGCTGGCGATCAACAGGGCCAGTGCTCGAGACGTGGTGAGTTGCAGTTCGAGGAATTACAATGGTGGTGCATTGAGAGATGCCGTGAGTGTGGTCCGACGAGACACTTGGCAGGTGTTGTCAGAGGGGCTGACCTGACGAAAGTGATGGTTTTTCTTGATGCTGGAAGGTGTGGTTCCCGGATTGCGTGAGGTTTAAGGTTAGGTCGAGCGTGGAGACCTCCTACATTCGTCGGAGGTATGCTAGTTTCTCCCTTGGTTGGAGAGAATCACGTTTTTGCTAAGCTTCTTCATCTTGCATCGCGTGCGTTGGATTGGTTGGCCTCCTTTGGTGCGCCATGGAGTCTGTGCGAGACATGTTTTGTGTTTGGCAATGTGGGTACCTGTGAGAAGTGACGCCTATTTCCCTGGTATGTAAGAGTGCGTTGATGCTGTTCCGGAAGGATGAGTGCCAGTTGGGCGGTGCTTGTAAAGACTCATGCTGGTGCTGTGATTCCCGATGCATTGGGGATCGGAGCCTGCGGAGTTGCAAAGGATTGCCAGATTAAGAGAGAATCTATGCTCTGGGTATGAGGTAATGGAGCTTTTCTCACCCTATTTTTTGGAGTTAACCAGTCAAGTTGAGGATCGTCGAGATGGTGGATCCCAAATCGTTGCTATGATGATTGTACACGTGGATCAGAGTGTGTAGCGGAAGTCTAGTGGGCCCATAACCTATAGGTCCAGGATTGTAGCGTTGGTTGCTACGGGCGATTTCCTGAGGATATGTAGAGCATCGAAGGATTGGTTCCTTGGTATGAGTTGTCATTGGCTGTGTAAGCCATGTCGATTGCCATGTAGTTGCTTGAGGCATCGTGGTTGTGGCACTGGTAGGATGGAGAGTTGGGGAAATATGATGGCAAGTTGTCACATGAGTAGCCTATTCATTGTTGGAAGCCATGTCAGGCATTGGAGTTAGACCCAGTTGAGGGTTGTGAAGGCATAGCTTGACAAAGAACGAGGACGTGGTGATTAGAGTCGATAAGCTATATATGTACTTGACTCGTGCTAGAAGTTGTTTCCTCGGTTGAAATCGTGGTTCCCGAGATGTGGCCCCCATAGGGCCCCCATTCCACCACTCCCAATGATTCCAATCCCAAACATGACCATCAACTCTCCCCAAATCCTAGGGGGACCCACTTCCACCCCTCCCCAACCCAAAGTCACTCACCCAACCCTTCCCATTCAAACCCAAGTGGATCCCGTATCCACCCCTCCATACCCGTTGAATTTGTTAAATTTTGGTAGTTTGTTGACACTGAGCGACAGTCTCTTGGCGGCATGGTAGGCTGGATATGGCACTTCATGTGTCAAAGGGGGCATAATCATCACCACCTCTCTTTTCCAGTCTCGCCTCGGTCATTTGCTCCACCATCAGCTCGTTCACCATAACTGGCTCCACTGGTCGAGGGTAGAGGTGGGCGGATCGTGTTAGTGGTGTGGCCAGAGCTACAGCATGGGGTAGCAAAGGCCCTGAAAATGTAGCCTATTATTGCATTTGGAGAGGCATTGGGCGTAATGGTAGGAGTTGCTGAGAATGATACAGGGGAATAGCCCGACTGTGGTCTGTAAATCATGGAACAACCGGTGAAAGAGCGCCTACAGGGTTGGAACCTCCCTGCAATGACTTATCTTATGTGGCCAGTTGCTCAGGTGCCAGAGTATGTTTAGCATTTTGATTTAATCTTTCCTTCAGCAATTCTATCTCCTACTGGTATCTTTGTAGCATCATCAAGACGACAGGGTCCAAGATTGTTTTGTTGACATACTCAAATGGAGGAGATGGGAGGACTCCTTCTTCAGACGCTATCATATCACCAGTAGCAGTGGCGATGTCTTCATCAATAATCTGTTTGCCCTTAGTGGCTTGCATCAACTCAGCAGTGGCTTTGCCCCATCTTATCACCGGGCTTTTTCTTCTAGCAATCTTGGCTGGTTCTTCTTGTTTATTTGGCAGGGTGTTGGATACGCCCAATACCCCTGTCATGTTGTAGGTGAGGATTTACATTCTCCTTTGTGCTTTCTAACTCTCCTTCAGGCCTGAGCAGGAGAAGTCAGCCCTCCAAATATTGGAATTCCTTTAATTCTTTTATGCTGCGGAGGCGTTTCAAAGTTTCTGGCCCTAGCTCATTTCTCATCTTCATCTGCACCTATGGGTGATGATTCATCTTTTTCTTCTTCTTTGGTCCTGATGACACAAAGCGATCTTTGCTAGCCTAGGGAGGGGTTCCTGAAGTTACAAAAATATTCTTGGACCATCCCTGTCATATCTTTGTGGCTGTGCTCTAGAGAGATGGTAGGAGGCAGCATCTAGCCTTGGGCTGACGACATGTAGGTCAGTCACGTCAAATTGGCAGCTTGATTAAAGTTTCCTGAATATTTGAGGATGTCGGCCTATCTTGCATAGGTCATGGAGGTGGATGGAGGGGCTGTAGTCACAGCTTCCTTTGCAGTTATATTCTTCTTGCCCCCTATCCTGGGAGGTTTGGCAGAATTAGTGGATCTTTGTGAAGCTGGTGCAAGGCCCCGAGTCCTCTTGGGAACCCAAATTTGCTTGAACTTTGGCAGTTTTGGGGATGGCCTCCCTTGCTTGTTATCATCAGAATTCACCCTCCCACTGGATAGTACTAGGAAGGTGTTGCGGGTGGGAACTGTTGGAACAATGCGATCCAGTAGAACTCCAGCAGCATGACTATTTAGACACACCCGAACATCGCCAATCAGAATGGACTTTTCGAAAATTGAAAGCTAGCCCTGGGGAACAACCACTATTCACCTTTCTGTGGTTCTTCTTCTTCCCTCCAGCCATTCTATTGCCAGTGGGCGCAGCTCGGTAGTCCACGTGGTGGATGAAGCAGGTAGCAGTGCAGCGGAGCGAGGAAGCCTTTTGGGGAGCATCAATCTTCAAGGGAGCCACGGCCTTTAAGGGGGTCATGGCCTTGGCCACGACGGCTTCTTCATCTTCTTTCTTGACCCGCAATAAGCTGACAAAAGTGACACCGACACAGTTTGGGAACCCTACACAGGTGGCAGAGTCCCAAATATGGTGGGCACCGCTAGGTACCCATGCTCTGCATGAGATGCGACCAATTGAGGGCCGAAGGTCAATCCAGCAAATCCGCAGGCCATTGTAATTCCTGCAAAATAGAATGAATAAATAATCCCCCGAAGTGGCACCGGCCAGCCCCATATTGTGGGCAACATAATCCCCGGGAGGGCAACCGTAGCTTTGCTGGTCCTACCCGTGACGGATATACCCGTATCCATACCCGCAAAAATAATAGGGTACTATCCGAGTATGGTATTTGTAAAATTTTTACGGATAAGATATGGTATTGGTCCATCCGAGTCGAACCCGATCCATTTGCATCTCTAGACTTGGATTGATAACATCTAAACCAAGTGAGGATTAATCTTTTTAAGTCTTGAGACATCTTTACTTATGCATATGATTTTTAGTTGTCTGACAATCACTAATTAAATTTAAATTAAAAATAATAAGGTGACGTTGGATATTTTTCACTCCATTGTTATATTTTTAGTTGTCTCTTGTCCTAAAATTAACTAGCTGACTTTGGATTTGACTAAAAGCGAATCCATCGGCTTATCGTTTTGTGTTAACTAGTTCTGACCATTTAATGGAAAATAATGGCCATTTGCTATTAGTTAAGAATTGCAATTAGCCATTGGGATAGACTTCTATTGCCAACGAGTGGCTTCAACTTTCGAAGTGGGCTTCAAAACTGGACTCGTTAACTTCATCATCCATAGTGCAAACACACCGGTTTGTACGTCTACGTCTATTATTTTAAGAAAATAAATGGGTGCAACACCAGCGTATTGGCATTGCCCATTAGTTAACATGTAGGGAAGGCCTACCTTAGAAAGAACTCACGTGAGTTGTTGCTAACCAAAATGCATCCTTAGAAGGCTCAAAAATTTTCTTCTGCAATCTTTCCCAGTTTAGTTAGGCTACTTAAACTTGAATTGATAGGCTTACCTGCTGTTGCTGCTTGACCTACACAAGCCATTGTTTCAGGTGTGGTAATTTTCTAGCCAAGGTCTTCTGGGTCAGCCAATCCCAAGGTGGCCTGGTTGATCTTGGACTATCTCAGTCAACCTAAGTGACTTGGATCTGGCCACTGGGGAAACTCAAGAACTTTGAAAAGTTGAAAATAATTACTGGAGAAGGGATTGGTTGATCATGTTGGTGGGAGGATCATGGATCTTATAATAATCTTATTTTGGTTATATACATTTCGAAGCAGGTTCCTCTTGGATAGTTGTTGACACTTAAGATTCTTGCTTTGAGATAATCATGTTTCTGAGAATGATGGGGAAGCCCCTGCCAGATGTTAAAAGGTGACATAAACTGGCCACTGCGATTCCTATAAGCAATATATCTTAGAATGACCAGTTGGTACCCCAGAACCGGGAGGTCTTGTAAACAAACTCCCAATGTTCTTGAATTTTGTTGTTGGCCATTTTTTCTTTAGAAGTGAAAAACTGCGGAAAGCCTTTGATTATAAACTTATGAGAGAATCTCCTTAGAAAAGCATTAATGCCATCAGAAATGAAAGTTTGTTAGTGGACAGATCTCATGTCTTTGTCGTTAACATTTTTTTTTGGATAGGGAATTTGTATGCTGGGTTATGAATGAGCAAGAGTCAAACTCATTTCTTAAGTACCATTTCTGCTCTTAGATTCCTAAGATCTGGCTGGAATGATCTGCTTTTGGCGGAAGAGAAACTTCTCCTTTTGCACTGTGATTGTATCATCTCTGTTTATCTTAATAAAATTGGTTGTGCAGTTCACTTTCCTTTCAACCAAAAATAATATAAAAAAAGAGGTTAATGATCTGACTTGGACCAGCTCCAGATATGTTGGTTCGCATGAATGAAGAGCTTAGATAGATTCAGTGTCCACTTGCTACATCAACTAGTCTCAACAGTTCTTTTTCTTCCAGAAAACAGTGGAATTACTGCCAAATTTATTGGACAGTCAGAGACAGAGGTAGTACAGTGCAAGCGGTGAGAAGAAGTTTCTTACCTTGAGAAAACATCAAAAGAAAAGGAGGCTTGTCTGTCATGCAGATTTAATAGACTGCTTTCGACTGTCTAAAAACACCACAAGTGTATACCTATGTTGCTGAAAAATGGACATAAACCTGAAAGAAATGTTTTCAATGTAAATCAAGGAAGGTAATCTCGGTTTCGGTATCGGTTTCGGCCGGGACCGAAACCGATACGGATCGGTATCGGCAACAGAGGGGCCGTTCCACCGTGCTGGAGTGAACGCGGGAGGAAAGTCTTTGGCTTGGAAACGGTCCCTTATACGCCACCTATGTCCACTGAACGGTCGATCTGTAGCCACCCAACGAACCAAACAGACAGATTTTGACCATCTTGATCCACCACCTTCCAAGTCAGGGTTCTCAACCTCCACCCTTTCCGGCCGGCCAGAAAGGATGGGCCTCGTGCTGAATGGTTACTGACCTGCAAAACAGAGATGTAAACAGTAAAACAGACCCGAATTAGACCTTTAGAGTGTAGTAAATGCAAAGAATGACAAAGTTAAAACTAAATAGCATGGTCCGGGATTCACCTGAGAGTTTTTAAACCCCTAGGGGCACCAAAAACGTGGGTGGGGTGTGTCAATGATAATGTAAACGGAAGTGAGCAGGTGATAATGAAGAGAACGATGAGCATGCAACAAAATGAGGACAATGACTAGACCAATGAAAGGAATGACTAAATCAAAAACTACTCCCTGGACCAGTGGCCTGTGTGGACGTAGAAGGTCTCCCTCCTTGGCTACAGGTCGCTCTGCAATCCAGCAGGGCTTCGCCGTCGACCAAAGAATCTCCCCCCTTTTTCCAGTCAGACTCGGGGTCCTATTTATAGGGTCCCGGAGGTCTAACTCAAAATTGAGGTTTTCTCTCATTTTCAGGTCGAGATAACATCATAAAAAACGTAGATAATCTCCCTATCTTCCGACCATTTCAAACAGCATCGCATTTGGTTGAGAAACCGTGGAGAAACAAGGGGAGGAAGCTAGGGGATCTAATGAGCTCGGAGAGAGAAAATCTGCTTAAAATCTCAGGGATCGGGCTATAGGGTGCTTTGACGATAGACCGCTACATTAATTGAACGACTTTTCATAGACCGCCCAATTAGTCGGTGGAAAATAAAAAAAATAATTAATATCCTCCTATATTCCATCGAACTGCCTGCAATTCCCTGCGTGGGAATCTGAAGGATCAAACTGTTTATAATGAGCCGCTCCATTAATTGGAACGGTCATTATCAAGCCGTTCACCTCAAGTCGGTGGAAAATCAAAACGCAGATAAATGCCATATTTATAAGTCTGAGCATGTACACGGTCTGAAATGGGCCGTTTACATTGTAAGGACGGTTAGAATATGACCGTTCTAACCATGGAACGGTCTAATACTGACCGTGTACATACCAACCTAAAATCCTTAAACCTCGACGAAAGCTATCATTTAAATCATAGCCAGGGAGGGAGACGTCTATCACGACCAGTCCGGCGACGCAGGATGTGCCTCCGGGCGGATCATCGACTCCTTTTCCGATCCATAGCCAGATCCAGAGTGTTTTTGGCGAGCTGGATCTGAAATACAAGGAATGGCTTTATATCAATGGTACGGGGCGAAACGACTGGTCTTCGAACCTGAGCTTTACACCCAATGAATCGTTCTTCTATCCCAGTGCCGGGTTATCGCTGGTGCTGAGTGAGTTGTTGAAGCTGCCGCAGGCGATCGATTTTGCCAAAGTACGGGGATCATTTGCACAGGTAGGCAACACGGTACCGCCGTATCTGACGTATATCCAGAATACGCAAAACTCCGCCGGTCAGCTTGTCTTCAATACGGCTGATGCGTTCCGCACGTTGAAACCGGAGAAGACGAACTCCTGGGAGGTAGGGACGGAATGGCGGTTCCTGAACAACAGACTGGACTTCACTGCCACCTTGTATAAATCCAACACGCGCAACCAGTACTTCCCTATCGCGCCGGTGACGGCTTCGCTGTTCAGCACCGGTTATGTCAATGCGGGGAATATCCAAAATAAGGGTATAGAAGTGGTGGTGAGCTACGATGTGATCCGCGACCGGCATTTCACCTGGAATACTTCGCTGAATGGGGCGTTGAACCGCAACAAGATCATCGACGTCGATTCGAAAGACAGCATCAACACGTTTGTGCTGACAGCCAATGGCAACAATGCGTATGAATCGCATATCACCAAGGGTGGGCAGTCTAGTGTGAACCCACAACTGCGAAGTGCCCCCTGCTCTCTACCTAGGACTCCAGGCCTGTACAGACCTCTCCTCAGCAGTGGAACGAAGGTGTTCAGATTCAATCCGATGTAAATAAACACTGACTGCTTGTGATCGGTGGGGAAAGACGTCTTGTACACGATTCCCCACAATCGCATGCGCACTTGCACCTATGGAACCGACCTTCCCTCCACATGTCCCTCACCGCTCGAGTCCACGTGCTGCGCCCTGGCGGCGCTCTCCCCGGTCAACTTTCGGTTCCACGGGTGATTGTCGAGAAATCGACTGGAACGCCTGCATCCCAGCTACGTTTCCCTCAAAACCCAAAAACCCCCCATGCCATTCGATCTCCCCTCGACTTTTCATAAAAGGCAAGTGCACGATGGCGCTTTGAGAAAGATATGGCCATGAGATGGGGTGCCCGAAGCACACTATATTTCGGCACCTCTCCTGTAGTTATATCCTACCCCTCACTCCGGTCACCGTACACACCGCGTCGATGACAACCTCGCCGCGCATGAACAAAATGATGACACACCCGGTGGGACGTCTCCCACCTTCCTTCTTTCTGCTAAATCGAAGGCCTATGCCAGCCCTGAAGTCATGGTGCCCTTTTTCTATCCTTGCAGGAGAGGTAGAAGAAGAGCACCCGCTCGCACTTCCCAGCAGCTTCCAGTTCGCCTTCTAATTGTCAGACCGTGTTTGACGACCGTCAGCGGCCATCACCTCTGCTCGTCCGGTGCATCAGCAACTATGGCGACCGTCACCTATGGTCCCATCATCATCGCCACCCATGCGCGGGTGGGATACTTGGCGGTGCCGATTGCTTTCGACAGTTTCACCCCGGTCGTTAGATCGCCCTACTTCTTGGGTGTGGTCCTTGTGGCAACTCCACTGCCACCCTCAGCTCCCATCTCTTCTGGCGCCGTCAACGCGCCACACCTGCCACCAGTCTCAGTGGCCAGACCGAGCGTCAGACTCGGGTCACTTGTTGTCCGCCTTAGTAGGGGTTCCAGACCAACTCCCGCTCGGGCTAACACTAGCCCCCGAGCCTAGTTCCGATCGACTCCCGACGCGAGCTTTGCGCCCCGAGTCCTCATCCCTACCACTGCAGTTCGCTCGGGCTTCCAGCCCTGGGCCTCATCAGAGTCGTCATCTGGTGTGGGTCTTCACTCTAAGGTGCCCGGAACCTTAGCACCTTGATCGGGCCATCATCCCTGAGCCTCAGCCAAGCCAGCTCCTCACACGGGTCTCCTGACCCGGGGGCAAGGCTCCCCAGCATCTCATTCGGGCCTTTCGACCCAAATTTCTGATGTGCAACCACCTCACCTAGTGCATCAATCCCTGGTTCGAGGCTGCTCAACATACAGACTGAGCATGCAACCCAGGGGTTTCCCGCAGACGACGCCTGGCGTGAGTGATCCACGTCAGGTTCCGCATCCCTCGGCTACGTCGTGGGGGCACGTTTCCTACAACTCGACAACGCCGACTCCCAGTACGGGTCTGCATCTATGGGACGTGGTGGCCCCGGTATGGACTGAAGGCCCCATGTTCCACCATCCGGTCCCGCCAGTCCCCGGTCTAGGCTCAAGGCCTCGGGTTGTCGGCACCCCGCCACCCTCTGCAGTGCCAACTCCGAGTACAAGCACGTCATTGCGGGCAGCCGCAACACTATTGTCGGCTCGGGTGAGGGCTTACACTCGATCCATCCAGCCGTCGGCTTTCACTGTGGACTTCGGGTCTTGGGGACCGATTCCAGTGTTGTCGGTCGGTGGCCTTGTGCCACCAACAGTCACAGGCCGAGTTTTCTCGATCTACCACCTTGGAGAGGAATCATCTTCGGCTCCCCAGAAGAAGCATCGTCGTGGCCGTAAAGGCAAGCAACCTGCCGCTGCCACCAGTAAATCCATCAAGACCATCCTTGTCGGCAATCTACAGATTTGCCTGGATGGGGGCGAACCCATCATACCCCCAGAGCGGATCATCTCTACGATCCCTACGCTCACTAAACAACAAATAACATCCGCCACTGAAAAATAGAAATGGGACAGAAGATTACCAAAACTTTAGCTTAATATGACTGATAGAGTAATCTCCTATCCACTGTAAAACAGAAAAATAGTCCTTTACAAAAAAAATCGTAGCTAAATAGAAAAATAATAAATCAAATATGACATTTATACCACACAAGCAACATAGTAATGATATTTGCTTAAAAAATCACATCAAAAAAATCTAAATGTCTTTCCAGAGTAGCTCGAAGATGACCACACTGGATGGGGAGCTGTGGCTAGGTATGAGTAGGCAGTGTGGACTACACAATCACAGTAGAGCTGCGTGGGAAGCACATGAGCGGTGGATGGGGTCGTGGTGGCAGGAGGCTGATGGGGTCGACGCTATAGGAAGGGGGCAGCAGGCTGAAGGAGAATGGCCGAGGGTGAGGGGGGTTGGGGTTGACGATAGCTAGTTGCAGGGTCTCGGAGCAAATATGTGCGGAAGAAGAAGAGGAAGGGGGTAACAAGCGGTGGAAGAAAAAGAGGAAGGTGTGGCAGGGATCTCGGCGGTCGGCGATGGGGCTGGCGGGTGGTGCGCGTTTGCAGGAAAAAGAAAGGGAGAATAGAGCGAGCACATTGGAGGTGGTGCAGATGTAGCCTGTAGTGGTGTCGACAGGGCTGCTATTGTCAACGTTTGGGGTGGAGGGTAGGCAGAAGGCGAGAGGCGATGGCAGCTCTAGGGAGTCACTACGGCTGTGGTCCTGTTCACGTGCTGAAGTAGAGGGGAGGCTACTGTAGTGGGGAAGAGAATGATAGGAGAGGTGGTCTGGCAGCGACCAGGTAGCGGTGGCGGGTGAGGCCGACGGAGAGAATGACTAGGGTTTGAGTGGGGAAGAGAATGAAGAAGGAGAGGGTGAAGATCCAAGGAGAAGATCGGGGGACGGGGTGGCGGAGGAAGAGGAGGGGGAAGAAAGCATCGAAGCTCGGGCTCATAAAAGCTCGGGTGGGATTTTTGCCGCCATCGAGGTCAAGCCTACTGCGATATTTGTTATTTTTTTTTATTTTTTTCAATCGACTTATTGTTACGTTTGAAAAATGCGAAACCATTAATAGGCTCTATTCTCACGTTTATAAAAAAAACGTCATTATATATTACCTTTTTCCTACATTTATTTTAAAACCGTTAGAATAATATGAGCATATAACTATGCTATAATAAAACGTAGGAAATTTATCAACGTTAATTTAAAAATGTCAAAATATGTCTCTTATACCTACGTGTTTTGAAAGCGTTGGTAAAATTCGTGGCTATAGGCCAGTTTTCTTGTAGTGGCCGTTGTTTTACGGTTGGGGGTCTGTGAGACCCCTACTGAGCTAATGAGATGAGGCTCGCCCCCTGCTTTTCAAGTGTAGCGGTTCTTTCTCGAGGGTCAAAGGTGCAGCGTGGAAGTTCTTAGTTGCCAGCTCACTGAGCCGAGTGTTCACTAGACATTAGGTACGTTTCCTTACTGTAAACTGTATTTTATTTGGAATGGACTGTATAGTTAGTTTGTTTATTTAAATGTTGCTACATATATTGTTCTGCTTACTTTATCTCTTATTTCGATGTACCTCCACACACCTTTTAGCCCTTCCGAGCCCTCTAGCTCGTGGGCGACGGATCAGGATTTTAATGGTATCGGGTTATTCTCAGTATCCGGATCTTGGGTTGTTACAGGGCATCTGTCGTCATCGCGATACGGTCGTCAAACTCAAGCGACCATTCACGCCCGCGCTCCCAGACAAAGGCGGCCTGCATCATGATTACGATGACATCGTCTGTCACCACCAGGGGTGCCTTGCACGCCAAGAAGCCAAGTAGGAGGTTGGGCCCACCCGCCCAATTGATACGAGAAAGCCCTCCTAGGAACTCTCCCTCGACAGACCCTCTCAAAATTATCTCTCAAGTCCCGAAAAGCACTCGACATTTCAGAGTGGGGGGCGTTCTGAGTTGAGTTAACATTGTTGAACCCCTTGGTTTCTTGGTTATTAACAATGTGAGGGAGTTGAAAAGTTGGAATGGGAAGCATCATCTTGCCTAGGGATTGTAGCGTATAAAAAGCATTGAATAAAATGGGCATTCGCCCCTTGTACGAAAGAATGGATTTGACATTGGAAGCTTGGAACAAGGGGTGCCATGCCCGGTCCTTGGGCATGGACTTACACAGCATCAAAGCTTGACTTTTCCTTTTGGTGAGTAGCGGCGGGGACTCGATTTCTTCAACCATGCTTGGCACAAAAACACAGATTGGCATCCGGCACATAAAGTCTTGCATCTTGAATGGCTTTGCCATGGCCAAATCCTTCTTGTCTGGCTCTTGCATAACATCCTTGGCGCAAACACTTGTAGAAGGACACCCATTTTGAGTGGTAGAGGAGGGTGAAGTGGAGGCGGAAGGCTACATAGATGGTGGATATTCAATGGAAGGTGTTGGAAAAATGGCAAGTTGAAGCGGAGGTTCAAACACGTCGAGCTTCTCCCCTTGCTCAGAAGCGGACGGGGTCAACTCAAGTGCAAAAAGGAGTGGACCCTGCTCTGGATTAGCCATGGGTTTGGGTAAAGGGATAGATGGAGGAATAGGCAAAGTTAGTTTTGGAGTTAAAGGGATAGCGGAGGGCCGAGGTAGCGACAAAGGGAAGTTAATTGGAGAAGGTTTAGTGGTGGGCTTAGTGGAAGGTTCGGCGGAGGCCGGTGGCGTGGAGGTTAATGAGGGTATAATGGGTGGAGCTTTAGTGGAAGGTTCAGCGGAGGCTGGTGTTGTGGAGATTGATGAAGGTATAATGGGTGGAGGTTTAGTGCGTAGGAAACTCTAGACGGGGCGAGAGGTGTTAGGGGTAGGAGAAGACTCACGATGCACTGACGTAGGTGACTGGAGTATTGACCCATCATCGTAACACCAATAAGTCTCAAAAATGGGGGTTCGATCGGGGAAGGTGACATCGTCCTGAGTAGGGGGTTCATCTGATGGTAGTGGAGGTAGAGGAAAATGAAGGAAACTTGGAATGGGTGCCTTCGGAACTTCATTTTCATGTGCCATCTTCAATTCTTCATAACTAGACTCAAGTGGACGCCGTGGTGGAGGCATATTAATGGGTGGTGAAATGCAATGGTGTTGTGGAGGATCTTGTGTATATGGATGCGGAGGCAGAGGCGGAGGGCCATATGAATGAGTGGAGTGAATAGGTTGAGGGCAGACGATCTCCACTTGATCATTAAAATCTGTCGGCTCTTGCTCACTTGAACTGTTGATGCCATTATAGTATCTCCTCTCCTTCCAATCTTTTTCCATCTTCGTAATGTTGTTCAGGAATGCGTGAAGAGGATTGACTTGAGAAGGAAGAGGAGGAGCGGGCTGTGGGCTTGTGACCCTCTTTAGTTGTTCCTCCCATGAAGCGACTTTATCAACAAGAACCTGTTGGAGGGGTGTAACTTGAGAAACGGAGGGTTGGCATGATGGCCTTGAAGGAGGGGCTACATATGACGGCCGTGGAGGGGGATTAATGGGTTGACCCCGAAAAGGACCCAGTCGGGCCGGGTTGTAAGGAATAAAAGGGCCTTGGGGCCATGAAAGAGGAGGAATAGAAGGAGGCGGGTGATGAATCACCCGAGGAGAAGTATGTGTTGAAGGTGGGTGATGGGCCACCTGAAGAGGTGTATGAATAGGAGTGGGAGGCGGGCGATGGGATAGCCGAGGAGGATGAATCGAAAGAGGAGGCAGGTGATGGGCCACCCGAATGGGAGTGGAAGGAGGACGAGAAGAATGAGATGCGCCCTCAACAACGGCCTTAAGGGCTTGGATTTGTTGAGGGGTGACGTGATCTATGGCATGCAGGATTTGGGAAACCTTCTCATCGTGGGTAGGAGACGGTCCTGAAGGAATAGTGGCTCACGATTGAGGCGAGGGACCATGAGATTAGGAATTGCCCATGGGTCAGGCAAGTCCATAAGAATGAGGGCGTGGTCCCTTAAAAGAGTTGTGGTGAGAATTATAATGAACATGTTAAAATTTGCCGGGTCGCCTCCAGAGAGAGGTGAACTGCAAAAGACATCTGGGTGAGAAAGACATATGACAGATATAAAAGAAAGTGGCGTAATGCTAAGTCGGGAAATGAATGTACCTAGCGGTCCCATGTACAAGGGAGAAAGCGGCCAATGCAACAGCGGGGGCACCTTGTCTCGGGAGGTCGCCTCCCGAATAAGCCAGCAAAGGTCCCCTATCTTCTCACTCTTCTCGGCTAGCGATGCCAGGTCTTCATAGCCACACGAAGATAGGTGGCATGCCAAGCTCAAATGATCCAGGCCCCATCCGTCGGCATATTTGAAGGATACCGACAGCGGATGGTCCCGGATGGCATCCAAAGAGCCAACCATAGAAAGCCCATGAGATTGAAGCAGGGCGAATATCCAGGGGTTGTTGGCATACATGCCCTCTCGCCTATCCGTCCTGCTAATGAAGGTCCGATACGGATGAAGACGATCAGACTCCGGACGCCAATCTGCCACAGTCGGGAGAGGTTCCTCCGCCGGGATAGGAATTGCTTGGAGAACCACCCGCTAGCCGCTGACCTGACATAGCCCCTGAAGGGTCTTGACATAGTCATCCTTCTGGACCGGTGGCATCTTCGGGTTGGCCTTCGAGGAGCCACGCTTGGCGATCTTCTGCGCCTCCAGATAGGCCGTGACTTCAGAGCTAGACCACCCCTTCAATTTCTTCAGGTAGGTGGGGTCGACGTCTAACACTGGCTCCGACTGGGTGTCTAGGAAGCGACGCTCAGCAGCACGCCAGCAGTCTTTACGGGAAGCGCGGTAGAAGCCGGTCCACGCATTCCACCATTTAATGAATTTCGACGTCACCCGGGGCAGATGAGCAGGGGACGGCACCCTGAAAGATACATCCTTACGACGGTGGAACTAGACCCACCACAACCGGGCTTCCTCTGCGGTCGTCTGGCCAGCCCGATGTCAACTGGGGATGCTGAAGCGGGCCGAGGAAGGCGGCATAAGTACTTTCGGACGCTCCCCCTAGGATCAGACCGGGCTCCATTAATGCCAGACATTGAGGTTATGGATCATAGATACCACGTATATTTAGACTTCTACTTAATGTGTAGGGGCAAAGAATTTCAAAGTAAAGCTTACGTAATAAAGTACAGATTTGGAAAAAATTCAAGTAGTTGTAAGAGAAGTTCCAAGAGAATTTAAGGCATCATATTTAATGACATTTAGTCGATTAGAAGACATTATGTTTAAGATATTATGTCGACAAAAGGTATCATATTTAACGATATTAAGTCGATAAGAAGACATCATATTTAAGGCATCATGAATCGATCCCGAGGGGGGGGGCTTACCTGGCTCACATTTAATCCTCGAGGGATGTGAGCCCAGGGTTTTATGGCGATGGTACAAAAAAGGGGTGGCAAGATGCTTAGGGTAAGACTCGAACTCGGGTAGCCCAGTAATCGCTCAGCTCTCCGTAGCACTCTGCTAGATTCCCTGTTACAAAAAAAAAAAGATATACACCATGTAATTTGATTCTCTTAAACAAGATGATCAAGATATGAACTCTTTGGTTAGCATTCTTCAATGAACTTTCTTAAGGACACATACACACAAGATTTGTCATCACTGAAACTTAACTATCTAAAATCAACTAGGGGATCTAACAATCTCCCTCTTTTTGATGATGACAAAATGACGTGTGTATGATGTGTGTACGAATTCCAAATGACAATTTTATTAACAAATAGTGTGTCTAAACTGTGAACTATGAACATGTATGAAGAACATGTTTGAGCACTATGAACATGTATAAACACTATGAAGTATCTAGAGCCAAAATGCACTTTGTTCTCCCCCTTTTTGTCATCAACAAAAAATGACTGACAATAGACTTTTGAGCGTCGGGCCCAAACTAGGTATCCGATTTAGATTCCGTCAGTTCTCACAAGTCACTTTTACCTCTTAGGTTGTGTTGAAATGATCAGTACATTAATCAGACAGGTATTTTAGATTTTGGACCCCCAACCTTCAGGTGGCTGGTGACTTTTAGCGTTGGTGTGATGGCCGTACACGTTCTTACGTTGTTTTGGTCGTCCCAGCTTGACTCTGTTCAGCTCCTAATGCATTTCGCTTCTATTGAAGTGCTCGATTAGATTCCTTAGTCGAGAAGATGCTCAAGCGACCTAGGATTTTTCCTTCCTGGTGAGCTTCTGTTGGTGAGCTTGATGCTTCTCGTCCCATTTGGTGGAGTCTTTTCGAGGTAAGCTTTGGAATTGTTGTCTTAGTGGTGCCTTTATCCTGTGTCTACTTAAGTGTGGATAGTGTTTATTCTGAGCCTGATCTTTTCCTTGTTTTACGGTTGCTTAGCTTTGGACTTCATTATGGTGTTAAAAGCTGTAGTGTACCGTGTTTGTCGTGCCGTGTCCAGCAACCGATGTATTGTGAAAGCTCATTTATTATCTCAAGGACGTGAAGGTAAGGTGAGGTTAGCATTTTCCTTTGGGCTTTGTGCTGAAGCTGGTGCTCTCTTTCTTTGCACTTGGGCTACTTGTGATCGATTGGTCACAGAATCAGTACTCGTGGCATGCTATTTGCGATTTTTATAAGTTGCGATGGCGCTGGGTGTGTGCTGAGATGTGAATACCAAGATATTTTCTGATGCCTGTGTGAGTCGTTGGAGTGCGCAACGGAAGCGTGTGGGTTGATAACCCACGGGTTGAGAGAATTACCTTTCTCGATGTGACTTTATCTTGGCTTCCTGTGCCTTGACGTTATCTTTTACTGTGCTGTTGCTAGAGTCCTTCTAGTGTTGGCATTGGCATTTGTGAGTATTGGGGAATCTGTCGGCATTCCTACTGATTGAGTACCCTTTTGCTCTAGATTTTCTTTCTTAGGTGTTGTGTTCTCGAGACGTTATCATGGTCCTTGAGCTGCATTTCCCCCAGATTGTCATTTTCTCGTTGTCGTGGGTCTTTTCTTGGTGAGCTACACGATACATGACTTATCCCCTGTAGTCGGGTGTTCAGCTGTTATTGTGTCTTGATGTGACCCACCTTGCAGTTACGTTCCTTGGTTTTGTATTCTGTACGGAGCTAGGGTCCTGCAAGTGCTGCCATTGTTGTTGTTTTAGCACTGTTTCTCTTTTATCTCTAAGAGATTTTGAAAAAATCCCTCCACCCTCAATTTATTTCAAACGCACTTGTAGAGGTGAACAAGTAGTTTCTAGGCCTCTCATCACACTTTTAAATTTATTTGTTTGAGAAAGATCGTCCGACACTCGTAGAAATCTATAAACACTAGAAAAGAAGGGTGTCAGAAGGAGTTCCGGGTGATATCCCGAGGGATAATCCTCCGATGCTTAAGTCATCACTTGGGAGACAGAGAAACAGAAAGGAGGATGGGAGAGAGGGAGAGTCAGAGGATGGTAATGCAAGCCTGGCAGAACAGACAGCCTTCCGGGAGGGTGCTCACCGTGACCAACGGGTGGTCAAAGAGCGCTCCCTGGGCGGTAAGAGTGCTTAGAAGATAGCCGGTACTTTGCAGGAACTTCTCTCGTTGCAGCAAGTCGGCTTCTCTTTTCCCTGGTTCGGAGTTGAGCGTGTTTCTCTTGGTGAATCCCCATGCCCCTGCCTGTCTAGCGAAGTCCCATTTATAGGGTGTTACTCTGGTGGCGAGGGCCAGTCCCTTAGTAGGGAAGTACGCAAGTCATGGAGTAACGTCTCCCCGTGATCGTGGAGAGTTTTCCATTGAGGGTTCGTTCCTCCGAAGTCGGGTGGTTCTCTTGCGACTCTTACGGTGCCTGGGAGGCGTGCTCGCCTTTAGTGGGGGTGAGGCCGACGTCGTGAGAGGTAACATTCAGTTGCTAGAGGGTAATCCGACAGCCATTGTGCCTGGGTCGATACCCTTCATGCGCTGGCGAATCCGAGGACGATCTATCCTGAGCTGTCGGTTGTGGGCTGCAGCTATCGGGACCCGTTACAAGTGTTGTAGAGGCCTAACCGAAGCGGGCCTATCGTAATGTGCTCTATATGGGCCAAGCCGGTTTCACCCCCCCCCCCCCCCCCCCCCCCCCCCCCCCCCCCCCCCCCGGGCGCAGGAGTCTATGTAGAAGAAGGGCCAACTGCTTCTTTTGATTTCTTCAGTTGACGCTCGAAGGCTTCAAAGTCAGTAGTGTTTACCTCTTCTTGTGCTTATCGTTCTTTGACTAGTTTATTCCTCTGAATTGGGATAGCGGAAGCCGAGCAATATTTAGCCAAAAGGGCTTCAATGTCAATTGCCATATCTTCTAATTGGTCAAAAGACTTAACTTCGAGGCCAATTACCCTTTGCAGGATCTCTTTCCTTAGATTATGCTTGCATAGCTAGACAGCATCCTTGTAGCTTAGTGGATGTTTGCATCTTGTACCTAGGTTCTTCCAGCATTGAATGTAGTACGAAGCAGATTCATCAGGTTTTTGTTTGATCATGTATAATTTCACTTCGGTGACATCTTCCTTAGCGGATTCTATCTCAATTGCTTCTTCCATTGCTGGCTTGTTTATTACTGCCAGAGTCATCAGACTTGGGTACGAGCTAGTTGGCTATAAAGGCGGGTTTATTAGCGGTATCGCCTAAGGTGTAGAAGCTGCCCCCTAATGCGCCTGGAGAGTTGAGGGGTACGTGGAAGCCGCATGGTATAGCTGCCAAAAGAGGGTGCTCCCTTCATGACCTTGTGTTAAATGGGGCATAGCCGGCTATAGTGAGGCTCTAAATCATTTGGCATCACCTTGTAAAGTCTCGGATGAGGGTCTTGCTTGCCTGGGTGCGGCTGGGAGTAAACCCATCTCACTCATTCTTTTCCTCAGCATCTCCACTTCTTGTATTTTCTGATAGAGATCCATCATCAAGGCAGGGTTAGCTTGGTAGGAGCTGAGAATGTTGTTTCCCATGCTGATTCTATGTGGGATTTGTAGCATCTTGTTGTTGGTGAGGGACGCATTCGGTCTCGTATGGGTTGATGTTCTTGTCCCCATGTCCTCATGTGGAGAAGGGGTATAACAACATACTTCTTCAGTAGGTGGTAGAGGATGTCCCCACTTTTCTAGGGACTTATGGCGAGAGTTAGATGTTGCATCTTGTCCTGTCCTCACCGGTGTGTAGCAAAACTCTTCGTCTTCTTCTTCAACAGCTCGGCTCGCACTGCGCAAGGCCGATAAGGTATTACAGGAGAGGACAACGCTCTCCCTTTTGTTCTTTAGCTTATTCTTCTCCTTTCCTTCTGTGGTGCTCGATGTGCCATGCAAGCTTCCACAACCTCTTTAGATGATTGCTGGTATAGAGATACCATATTGAGTGCTCTTTCCATAGTAGGCAGTTCATGCAAGCGAGGAGGATTAACCTTGTAATCGCCCATTTGTAGCTTCCATCTCCTGATTAGTTTTTTAATAGCATCTTTAAAGACATAGCAATCTTCAATAGGGTGCCCAACCATTTGGTGATATGGGCAGAAGTGAGGATGGCCTTTCTTTCTAGCATCCTCTGGCCTCTTCGGCTCCAGTAGGGTAACCTTGTTGTATCTGACTACCCATTTGAAGAGGACCCGAGTCCTGTCTTTAGGGAAAGAGTAAGGTTTTTTTATTTTGGCCCGCAAGGATGGGACTTCTTGCCGCTCAGCTGGCTTAGCGGGTGGAGGGTTGGCCATTCATTTCTCCTTTTCTTCTTGTTGGTTGAATGCTTTGAAATCAACTGTGTGGACTTCCTTGGGTGCTGGTCACTTGTCGGCAAACTTGCCCTTTTGACTTGTAGCAATTGAAGCAGAGGGGAAGCAATCAATGCAAAGCTTGCTCTCCTAATTTTGGCTTCTGCAGCCTGCTCCCCCATCATCTTTTGGCTTGGCAAAGACCACTCTGTAATATCTTGGATCCTTCGGATCGAAATCAGAGAGCTGGAGCACTTTCATGGGTCCCTGATTATGTTTTACGATCCACTCAGGTTTTTTCCCTGTATAACTTGCGAAACCCCGTGGAGAGTGAACCGTTAAGTTCTGAGACTCTGAGATGCTGCAGGTGCATTGTGCTCTTTTCGAGGATCCTTTGGTCTTAAGGTTGAGACATGCTGCTCAGGTTCTTAAATCTGGGGGGGTTGAAAAAACTCTCTCGGGGAGTGCAGCCAAGGACAAGATACTACAGTAGATTGAGGGGCTAAATTGCTTGGAGGAGGTAGGGCTTGTGGATGCTGATGACAGGAGTCTTAGGGCTCTCATGTGCCAATTTGATGAGATCCTTGCGAGGGAGGAAATCTATTGAAAGTAGAGGTCCAGATACATGGATCAAAGAGGGGGACATGAATATTGCCTACTTTCAACACATTGCCTCAGGGTGGAGGGAGTTAACACTGTCACTTCCATTAGGGTGGGAGAGTTTTCTATTCTTCAGATGAGCAGATCATGCACTTGGTGAGGGACTTTTACTCTAGGCTGTTTTTGAGGAGAATCATTTCAGACTGAGGATTGTGGATGACCTACTACCCTGACTTTCCCTAGAGGATAGGGTCGCATTTTCTCAGGTTTTTACTAAGGAGGAGGTGCGCCAGACAATCTTCTCTCTTGTTGGGGATGGAGCTCTAGAGCTGGATGGTTTCCCTTTGGCTTTCTACCAGAAGTGTTGGGATGCCATAAAGGGTGAGCTTTTGGCTTTTGTGAGGGAGTTCCAGGAGGGGAGGGCATACCTAGGAGGCATCAACAGAACCCTTCTTATGCTTATTCTCAAGAAGCAAGGAACACGGGACTTCAAGGACTTCAGACCCCTTAGCCTGTTGAATGGTTTATACAAGATCTTCGCCAAGATGTTGGCAGGTAGACTGGTCAGTGTTATGGACAGGATGGTCAGTTACTTTCAAAGAGCCTTCATCAGGGGTAGACATATCCAGGATAATTTTTTGGTGCACATGAGTGTTTATTTGTTATAAAGACTTAAAGGAGGAAAGGTCTAGTGTTCAAGTTGGATTTTGAGAAGGCCTATGATAGAGTAAACTGGCAATGTTTACTTAATGTGATGGAACAGATGGGCTTTGGAGATAAGTGGATTTCTTAGATTTGTGCTTGCATATCTTCTGCTTCTTTTGCTGTCATTATCAATGGAAAGCCAACTTCTTCCATAGTGGTGGGGGTTGTGGCAGGGGAACCCCATGTCCCCCCTTTCTCTTTGTGCTGATGGCTCACGTGTTGAGTGGAGTGTGGTAGAGAGCTGAGGAGGCTGATTGGATCAGGGGTTTTCATGTTGGGAGAGGTGGGCCCTCTATTTTGCAGCTATAGTATGCTGATGATACTATCATTTTCTTAGCTGAGGTTGAGCAATAGCTGTATGACGCTAGACTTCTATTAGAACTGCTAGAGGAGGCCACTGGGATGAAGTTTAACTTCAATAAAAGCCTTATTGTTGGGGTTACTATGGAGGAAAGGGGTCTTCTTAGGGCTGCTTGTATTTTGGGCTGCAATGTATGTGCTTTTCCTATCTCATACCTGGGGCTCCCTCTATCCCCAGGCGCTCTACGACGTGCAGATTGGCTCCCTATTATTCAGAGATTTGAGTCTAGACCGGTTGGTTGGAAGGCGAGACTACTGTCCTTTGGCGGGTTAGTGTTGTGCACATCTATCTTGGACAGTTTACGTATCTACTTCCTCTTTGTGTTTTGGATTCCAAAGTTTGTGACAAAGAAGCTAGAGTCTATTCAGGGGAGATTCTTCTGACATGAGAGTGGAGGGAGATGTAGGGGTTGACACGATATCAACTGAGTAGGGTGGCTTCTAGTAAGAAGGAGGGAGGCTTGAGGATCAAAGATGTTAGAGATTTTAGCTTGGCCCTCTTGTCCAAGTGGTTGTGGAGGTTGGGAGGAGGTGATGATGGTTTGTGGGCACAAGGTATCAGGCAGAGGTACTTTGGTAGGAGTCATCTTTGGGATTTGGACTCACCAGTGCAGCATCGTTCCTCATCGATTTGGCGTGGCATTTGGAGTTGCAGGGACTTTATCACTTCTGGCGTGCGAGTCTGTCTAGGGAAAGACGATCAATGCCTTTTTTGGAAGGACAGATGGTGCGGTGACTTCAAATTGGAATCCTCTTCCCCCTAATTCTCTCTCCCTTTCTCTGGGGCATCCCACCCCTTCTTATTTTCTCCACCCTCAATCTACGGGGCATTGTGTCCCCTCCTATTTTCCCCCTCCGAAACCCTCAGACCCTTTCTTAAATCTCTCTGATTCACCTGTCTCCGGAGATTCTGGATCTTTTATCTTCGATCTTAGGGCATCGTGCTGCCTCCCATCTTCTCTCTTTGAAACCTCTGGATTCCCTCTCTTATTCTCTCACCTTTTCTGAGCATCATGTCACTGGGCATTCTATCCATCTAGAACCTCTGGATGTCCCATATCCTGTTCTTTTCAATCACCTTTTATCTCAAGAACATCTGGAAACCCTATCTCTCCTCCCGGGGCATCGTGCCCCTTCTTATCCTTCCCTTCCTAAACCCCCAGATTTTTCCACTTTCCCAGGGCATCACGCCCCCTCCAATCTCCTTTTTGGTCATCGCGCCCACTCCTATTGTCTTCCTTTAGAACCTCTGGATTACCTACCTCACTTCCCTGAACACCAAACCCCTTCCTATCTTCTCCTCCCGGAACCTCCAGATTCTCCCCATTCTATTTCACTTTCATCTCCAAAACTTCCAGATCCCCCACCTCTTCTCTCAAGGCACCGTGTCCCTTCCTATCTTCTCCTTCTGGAGCCTCCAGACCCTTCTTTTTCTTCCCCTATCCTTTCTGGGCATCGTGCCCATCCCTATTCTTTCCTCCTGAAATTTTTAGATTCTCCTCTTCTCCCAGGGTATTGCGTCCTCCCTTTTCATATTCCTCTGGGACCTTTGGATTCTTGTCATTCCATAATCCTTTCCAAGCATCGTGACCCTTCTTATTCCTTCCTTTCAGAATCTCTAGATTCTTCTCTCTTCCTAGGACAGTGCGTCCCTTCTCACTCCACTCCTCTGGAGCCTCTGGACCTCCTTTCTCTCCTCCAATCCATCCTTCTACTATTCTAGGACATCATGTCCTTTGCCCTTTTTCTCCTTTTAAATTACCTTTTCCTGAGCATCGCGTCCCTCGCCATTTTCTTCCTCCGGAACCTCTGGATTCCACCTCTTACCATGATTCTTGTTCCCCTCCTCCAGACCCTCCGGATCGACCTCTCTCGATTTGTTAATTCCTTCTTCTAATTCGTCTAAATCCTGGGTCTAACCTGACTTCTTCCGCATCTACTACTATGGGCATCTGCTTGTTCTCTCACTACTTTCGAGACTTTAGTCCTTAGTCCTCCCATTAACTTCTCTTTTTTTTTGTAGACCATTCATGTGATCAGGGTCTCTGCACCTTTGTGAGGGAGTTCTAGCCCTCACCTCATTCCTTTTCTCATTATTCGTCTGTGTCTGGTCTGGGCACCGCTCCGTCTTGTTAAGCCATTTCTAAACCTTGCCTCCTTCTCTCTTCTATCTGCCAAAAGGACAACAAATCCCATGCTTATCAACATCACCTCCGGCCACAGCTTTCTATAAGGTCGCAAGGTAACATATCTGCGTAAATAAGCAATTTTATTAACCCATTCATTTCTACGCATTATTTTTAAAATGAAGTGCTTCTTAAAATGATCAAGAGTGGTAGTCTAGGCCTAGTCCCAGGTCTTTATCTTAATTCAAATAAAAAAAATCTTTAGGCTTACTTTTGCAGTACCATTAGTGATGAGAATCCTACAGTAGGAGTTTGGCATTCCCTCCCCGCTCATTAAGGGCAACCCTTAGCTAGGCACCACGCACACTTCACGACATCCTTAGCCATCTCCCTTGGTAAACAACGTTGCTACTTGGGTCATACTCGAGGGCATGAGATCTTTTCTCTTCTCTACTTGGCCAAAATATGAGGGCAGAGGTATTCTGGGCAAGACAACTAACCTAAGCACACCCTGACAAGAGGAAGTCTCAAATAGGGGAAGTCTGTTAAGACCTTATTCTAAAATCCACAGTCACGGTCCTCATGGGGTGTCCGGGACATTCACGGGGTCATAGGTCAGTCATTAGGTCTCAACCGGACCGACTTGCCTCAAGCCCTTGTTACTAATATATCTACATTTGTGTAGCGAGTTCAAGGAGAGGTAAAAATTGACCATTTGCACCAGCGTATCTGCAATAGGTACAGGACATTCAGAGAAATTGAGAGTGCCAAATTTGCTTTGTCATCCCCTTTTTTCATGGAGCCGAGCTACTATAACTATCTATCCCTGTTTCTGTCTTTTTGAGTAAGAAGACCGGGAGTTTTACAGAAACTTTAATCCAAGTGGCATTTCTGTTTTCTCTCATCCTTTATCGTCGAATACTTTCAACCGATTGCTATACATGGTTTCATTTACTTTTCTTGGAATGATGATAAGATTCAATTTTATATGTGCCATTCAATTTCGTATAAGCCATTCCACAGCAGGTTGTCAGATTTTAGAGTCAACGCCCTAAACAAACACGGTTGAAAAAACTTGGGGGAGGGGAGGTTCATGCAACTTTGTTGGGACTGGCTAGACTCTGAGCGCCTTTACATGACTGGGAATGTCACATCTACTCTGTCTACCGAAGAAATGCTTCCAGGAATTGGTCCAGGCGCTATTGGGATGGCTTGCAGAAGTGATGCCGACACGATCACCCTCTTCCCCCTCTCTTGGTGGCACAGCCAAACCAGGTCACGGATGGACGTGTGGGTGGCATCAATGGGAAGCTCGTCAGGCGAGGAGCACGGTGACGTCAATCTCGAGACGGGCCACGGAGTGTGGAGATGGGATCGGGCAAGGAGAACCGCGACGACCCTCAGCTTGCACAACGCCGTAATGTGATTTTCGTCGCGATTGAGGCAGGGGGATGGATACTCGACCTCGTTAGGAGCATTTTCTCCATCATGCCCATCGTCTTTATGTCTTCCACGAGCCTGAACATCATCATTTGGGTTTTCGTGCCATGAACATTGATTTATGTTTTAATCCACACATGGCCATCGTCGTTGTGTTCTTAAGCTTTTAAATGTTGTGGAATGATGGTGGTGTGGCAGGGAACATGTTAGAATTTCATTTCCCATCGATTCGGATCGATTGGGAGAGGTTTTCGATGAGAAACTGGCATTTTCGGTTCTCTGGTAGTTGAACGACCCTACCAGAGACCGTTCAATGTCCACGGTCCACTCCAGACCGTGTTAATGCTTTGGACAGTCCATCGATCGACCGTGTGAATTCTAGCGCGGTCTAAATCTAGACCGTGTGTTGACTTTGAACAGTAAGGCGGTAGGTGTAGCACGGCCCAATATGGGACCGTTTAGGTTCTTTGGATAGCCAATCGTGGGACCGTCCACCATTGCACAGTTGGATCCAGACCGTGTACCGGTGTTATGGGGTGTGCTGAGTGGCCCATTGTGGACAGTTCAGACCCTTTGAACGGCCAGTCATCTAACCGTGTAAATAGCAGAGCGGTCCGTTTGCCACCGTTTCATTCCCGTAGAAATCAAATGTTAGCATGTTCATTTCTTTATGCATTTCAAGTTGCATATTCGCCATGTTTAAATTATTTTATAAACTGTGACTTATTTTTAGATCCCAATAGAGTTACTTTCTCTTTCCTTGTGATGGAACCACTAGTCGTAGCCCGACGACCTCGAGAGTCAGCCCACCTAGGAGTGATGGCGGTGTAGTTCCTGGTTTACTATTTTTAAGCTAGTTCCCGTGGGCTCCCTTGCTTGGCAGTAGCGTCCTACTGGGAGAGAAAACTAGCTAGAGACCTGGCTCAAGACATTGAGCCTGTGTGTGCACACGTGGTCAGGGGCTTGGACTGGCACTGACGAGTGCTACCCTAACTAGTTCTTATTTTCTGGCACTGTTACATGTCTCACTTACCGCGTTCCAAGTTTGTGTAGATACTTGAGATGCAGTGTAAGCCTTTAGTGGATGCATCTGGTTTCTCTTTCTGGTAGTCTTCCTTCTCTCTCCTGTCACTTGAAAATGTTGAGATTTATTCTATTGGTAGATTTAGTTACTCTCGTGTTTAAATTAATTGGCATCATAGTTAGTTGTTCTTAAACTGTTTCGTGCCAGACTTGTGGACCCACTTCTAATTAAATTAGGCCAATTTATTCGTTTGTTGGTTTATTGAGTGCGTGGGCATGCCAATCACCAAGGTGACGATTTGTTCGGGCTCGTAGAAGCCCACGGTGCGCTCGATTTGACTTCGTCAGACGATTGTGTGGTTCAGGTCGGGACCCAATCCTATCATGCCATAAAGGTCATGACGTCATTTACATCTCCCATATGAGGGAACACATTTGATTAATTACCAAAATTAGGGGCTCCGTGGCCAAAGGAGGTAATACTGATTGCAAATGAAAGGAGCAGGGATAAATCACACGTGAGCCTATGTCGAGACACGGGCAGCCAGGCGTGTCAGTCACTCACGGACCCTTTCATATTCGGACAAGAGTCCAGGGCAAGAGTATGGTGGAAACGGAAATAAACATGCTCGAATGTCTGCCGAATAGACGGTAATTTCAATGATGATTCGGATAAGACCCGGTTCGAAAAATGAGTCTGGTTAAACCAAAATATCGGCCCAGAGCAAGGCCAGGTCGTGACCATTTCGGGGTAACTCCCAAGACCCAAACCCAGCCTGCGAGGGCGGCCTTGATATTCCTTCAGCACCGGGTCACAAGGAGGACAGAGCTGCAGTGTGGAAATTTTCATTATTAAGATTGATGGGGTTTGGTTTATTCCTCTTTGCCGGCCATCTCTCTCTTCCCTTTTTATGTATTCTAGAGCAATTACAAATTTCATTATTTAATTGGATGGATTGCCTCTGTCGTTCTGTTGTTCACTTGCTTGCATGAGTCCCCAAGCTCATTTGTTGTATTTATTTATTTATATATCTTTCCCCCCTTTTTTATATTTTCCTTTTTTTATCCCAATTCCCTGTGTTTTTTTATTATGTAGATATATATATATTTTTAATGTTATTATTATTATTATATGCGTATTTATTGCTCTTCTTTTTTATTAAGGGGGAGTGGACCGTTGAAAGGCCTGAAAATAGGCATACCGGCGAAGAAATAGGGTGTACCGACGAAGGGGATGCTAAGGGGCTGTACCACTGAAGGGTGGTTGTATGTGTGAGTGTGTGTGCTAGGGAGCGAGTGTACCAGTGAAGCCCTGAAGGGGGCGTACCGGCGAAGGGGGTGTCCTTCGTGTAGATTTTTTAAAGAAGGGGATAAACCCCGTGCAATTCTTCTGGGGAGGAGCACACCTCGTGCAGTTTGAGAAATCGTGGTGTGTGCATGAGTTGTTTCAAACAGAGGAGGAGGAGGCTGAATGTGCCAATGAAGGATGCAAGACCTACTTCTCCCAATGATTTTTAGGGCCTTTCTTTCCTTCCTCCTTTAATTTTGGTCCAACCTTGTACAGATTGCTCTCCTTTAATTCGAGATGTTTAATTGTTGCCCAGTTCAAATTTCCCCGTGATGCCCATGGCTCATTTATCTTAGTTAAGATAGTTGGTTATTGTCCCATTTGTCCGTTAATTCCCCTCAGTCCATGTCACATCGTTATCATTATTTTCCCCTCTTTCTGACAAAAAAAATTTGACAGCATCTCCCCTTGACCCGGGCGTAAGGGAGAAACGGGGAACACGCCCACATGGAGTGGCGGAACCCAACGGTTGGAGGTGAGTGTCCGAAGATGGCAACACCCTGGACAAACCTCGGAAAATGTGAAGGGAGTAGTGAAAGGAGGGCTGGAGGACAAGCTATGGGCACAAGGATCAAGGGGCAAGGATTAGTGTGCTGGTCAAGAAGCCCAAGGGGTGTACCGCTAAAAGGCTAACTAGGAGGTTGGGTTGCACCGACGAGGGACTGTGCCGGTGAAGGGTGTCAAGGCGTAAGGGGTGTGTCGGCCAAGGGCCGTGCCGGCGAAAGGATTGAAGAGCCATAAAGTGTACCGGGGAAGGGAATGGCATGAGTGTGCCGGGTAGGGAGGTTAGGCCAATGAAGGTGTTGATGAGCTGGAAGTGTGTCTGTAATACCCCAAAATTTTTATTTAAATTTTACTAGTGAATTAAAATTTTGAGCCATGTGTATGTAAGAAATCAAATGGCAGCGCAATCATCTTTTTGGTACTGTATGTGGATGACATACTACTGATTGAGAATGATGTAGGTATGTTGTCGTTAGTCAAAGCCTAGCTGTCAAAGAATTTTTTCATGAAATATTTGGGAGAAGCATCCTATGTATTGGGGATTAGGATCTATAGAGATAGATCAAATAGGATGCTAGGCTTATCCCAATCAATGTACATAGACACCATTGTCAAAAGGTTTGACATGAAAAACTCCAAAAGAGGTCTAATACCAATTAGACATGGACTTTATCTCTCTAAGGAGATGTCCCCTAAAACTCTAGAAGAGAGGGAGTACATGAGTCGGGCTCCCTATGCCTCTGCCATAGGTTGTATCATGTACGCGATGTTATGTACTAGGCCTAATATAGCTTATGCTCTAAGCATTACGAGCAAGTATCAGGCAGATTCAGGTGAACAACATTGGATAGCTGTGAAATGTATCCTTAAGTACTTGAGAAAGACTAAGGATCTATTTCTAGTTTATGGAGGAGAGGACTTGAAACTGAGAGGGTACAGTGACTAGAGTTTCCAGGCCAAAAAAGATGACAGCAAGTCAACCTCTGAGTTCATTTTTACTCTCAATGGTGGGGTAGTGAGTTGGAAGAGTTCCAAACAAGAAACTGCTACTGATTCAACAACCGGGGCCGAGTATATAGTTGCTGCCAAGGCATCAAAGGAGGCAGTCTGGATGAAGAAGTTCATCGAAGGATTGGGAGTTATCCCAAGCATCTCTGATCTCATCCCCATGCTTTGTGACAACACATGGCAATTGCACAAGCAAAAGAGTCGAGGTCTCATCAAAAGTCTAAGCACATTCTGCGGCATTATCACTTGATCAGAGAGATTATAGCTAGAGGAGATGTGGTAGTAGATAGAGTATCTTCTGCTGATAATATTACAGATCCACTAATTAAGCCATTATCTCAAAATGTGTTTGAGCGTTACCTTGGGCTGATGGGGATCAAGCATGTGGGTGATTGACTTTAGTGCAAGTGGGAGATTATTAGAGATGTATACCCTTCAAGCCAATCACAAGTGTTGTAATGGCATCATTTCTTGTACGATTTCATTCAATTATAATAGTAATGACATTTCTTCATTACATTCCTAGCATGTTATGGTGTATGTGTTGTAATGTGATGAAGTCCTTGAATACGAGCAATGATGACTGGATCATGATGAGATTGTGATAATGAGATCAGTCATCTAGAGGCTTGTATTCTAAATGTTCTTGATCGTGGGATCTTCAAGAAGGGACATTGAAGATCCAGATAGACCAGTGCACGTGGTACTCACTCATATGATGAGGGTGGTCGATCTCATAACCACCAGTATATTGACATCAAGGTACACGTGTAAGTGCTCATTAGTGGAATGAGTTCACTGAACTGACCCGATCTAGAATTCCTAAATGGTAACCATGCTGACTGTCAATTAGGAGATTCTAATGTCACAGTAGCACAGTTAGATCATAGACCTGAGTCACCAAAGAGGTCTTGCATGGACTCCATTGAGCGTTTGATTACTGACTTATGATCTTCATCCTTGTGGTTCTTTATAGTTGGTTATTCAGACTCAGTGGGATTCTTGTGAAGACAATTGAGTGGACAACAAGGGATCATTCACTTTCTGCATAGATTAAGAGAGAGAATAGTCTATGGACATGTACTTAGAAATCCCTGGCTAGGGTATGGGAGTTCTCTTAGACAGTGAACCATACTTAAGAGTACAAGGGTCCATAAGATCAGGATGCATTGGGGTTTGACAACATGACCATACCCTAATTCTGATTAGAGCATTGTTTGAATGAGGATCTATAACAGTGTGAAATCTGATGACGGAAAGGTTCAATGTGGGTTTCATCCTTCCCAAATTCATTTGGGATCATGAGGTGTTGCTTGGTGTCATTCGTGGTCGAAAAGTTCATTAATTCCATTAAGAGTTAATAGATTGTAATTAATTAAGTTAAAGGTTCAGAATTTACTCGAAGTTTTTGTTATCACAAGATTAAATTACCATAAGTGAATAATATGATTTCTGTTTACCACTCATTGTTTTAGGTCGAGTATTAAGTCAACCATCTTCCCCTGTGCTTCAGTTTGAATATTAAGTGTTAATCCATCACCCGTTCTCTCCTTCCACCTCTTCTTGCGTTAATTAGAGAGAGGGAGCGAGAGACCCTTCGAGAGGAAGGTCCGGCGAGAGGCCATGTTATCCCGTTTACCCCGTCCTCCCTTCGCTACCGCCACCCTCACTGTGTCGTCGCCACGCCGCTGAAGGTCCCCCCTCCCCCCTTTTGCATCACCTTCTCCCCTTCAATCAATACGTGAAGCAAGAGAAGAGGGGTCAATGTGGAGTATCTGGACCCTCCTAAAGAATGATGAGAATGTAGACCCAAGTGGGAGGCCTGGATGGGTATACTGGCAAAATGGGTGCCAAATGGGAGGACCCTTGTCTAACTTAAACATTCTGGATGGGCGGGATTCTGGGTGCTCTGCCCCATTTTGCTCTGGTACTTGGAGACTGCCAACCATGCAGATTAGGGTATCAGAACCTCAAAATCTGGGTGCCATGAGTTGGTCTCAAAGCAAATCTCGGTTCAACTTTCTTCAATTTGATTGTTTACCAGAGCAGCATTACAGTAGATAGTACTGTAGTCCCTGATGAGAAAAATGGATAACAATTAACAAAGACACAGCGGGAGGGCTCCCCTCCCATTAAAAGAGCCCACTGAACGATCTTCGTAACTGGCATAATGGTGAACCTGCTGAAGAGACCACATCACAAGTTAACCCCCTCCTCTCACAGGTAGCTTTAGCATAAAAGATGTTTACCCATGTAGCCCGAAAGAATCCTGAAGAAGACTCCTCCAATCCTTTTTCTCATAAATCTGAGACTATCCTTGCTCGAATCTATAATCAGTCCTTTGTCTTTTTCTTCAGCTTGATCCACACGTGAGCTCCCCCATATATGGCAAACTATGCCCTTGAGAATTATTGATCATTAAAAGGATAACTAATGCATTCATCCCCATCATCACAAATATAACCAGTTGCCTGCATATATCTCAATGAAGCCTGATTCTGTTAAACATAGTGCCATATCATTTGATGTGCCTTAATTTTTAACATCACATGTTTCCTCGTCATGTATTCTTGTCCAAAACAAAGCTGGTTTTTTGGATACTGTCGTTTTGTTTTATATGCGTACAATTTTTTTCCATTTTGTACCCTAAAGGAGTACCGATTGCTCAAATGGGATCTCTGACAAACCTGTGCCCTTCTGTTCAACTGCAGGTTTTGAGGTAAATTTGCACCCCTTGAGAGAAGAGATGATGAATAGTGGAAGCTGGTTCTGGAAGTACAATTTAGATGGGGCACATATTCACTTGGAAATGGTAGAGCTGTAATACGTTGCACCTTTCAATGGAGAATCACAGGTTGCACCTTCAACTACTAGTTGAATGGAGAATCACAGATCAACGAGCTTGTTGTCTTCCCTTGACGATGCTACATTCTTGAGTGGCTGAACAGAAGTTCAGCATCTTTGATGTAGCTTTTGCATAAGATAAAATGAGTTTTGAGTGGCAACTTTTTTGGTTGATCATCCACTTCAATGTATTTTACATGTAAATCTTAGATGAGGAGCACAGTTGATTCTTTGAATTATGTATTTCTACTCATTATTAACAGATGTACATTTTTTCTTAAAATTTTAGTAGCTTTTTTCCTTCAATGAAAAGCCTACTGAATGCATCAGCCTCTGTATCTTTGAAATTTTACTGCTTTTTTTTCATCTCTGAAATATCGATCATGAACTTCCTAGGCACCGTTTCCTCGATACAATAAATATCAGGCTTCCCTTCCTCGTTAATGCTAAAGCTAAAATTGTTGTGCAGTCAATACTTATTTCTTATAATTTGTTTCATTCTTCTATCGACTGTGCCTATTTTAAGCGACCATCTCCGGCAGCGGCTGTGATCATTAATGCCTCAACACAATGATACTCATGGGGCTTAATAGGATCAGATAGATTGGCTAATTGTAGAATGCCTACAACAAGATTAGATTCACCGAAATCATGAAGAGCTAAAAGATCTATACCCTCCCCTTGATCAAAAGATGCCCAATTGAGATGAAAATCATGAAGGGTACCCGACTCCTCCTTTACCCAAGATAGATTATTTATGACCTCACTCAATTCATTCTCCACCCATACATCCTCTTCGTCATTCTCTTGGAATGAAGTCTCTTTAAATTCAAAAAGGGAAATTAATGAAATTTGATCATTAAGTAACACATCGTCTTCCTCTTCTTCTCCCCCCAACTCGAAATCAACAACTTTTTTAGAACTCTCCTCACAAGTGCAGTTAAACTCAAGCTCCTCGAGATCACATTTTTGATCATTATCATAACTACAACTATCTCTCTCTGAAATTTCCAGATAAGACTCCTCCATAACTCCCCCATTATCTAAATTAAAAGTGATCTGAGTATCGTGTTCCTGGGGAGTCATAGGTTATCATAAAAGCTTTCATTATGGTCAAATCTCGGAAGTTGATTTTCAAGACTATAATTGGAGTAGCTAGGTAGTTGATCCACTTCCATGCCCTTGATATTTTCAGCAAGTTGATCTAGTTGGGCCTGAATGGATTGATTTTAAGCCATGATAAATTGATGAAATTGATTAAAGCTCTCCTCCTAATTGAGAGCTGAGTGTGGAGGAGATAGATATGTAGAGAGAGAAGCAGTGTTCAAAGGATAAGAAGTTGAATGATGATCAGCTTGATAGTGAGATAGTGAAGAGAATGTGGGTTGTCCTCCATAGTGGGTTTGATTATGAAAGTTATTTGAAGATGAAGCCTAATTTTTAAAGAGTTGATCCGAAGGACTTTGGGACTGGCCTTGATAAGAATCCCAAGAAATATTATATTGTCCTCTCCAATACGAATCATAGGAAGGTGTGGAGAGTCTTTCAGCAATTTGGGCTTGTCCTTGGGTGCAAGATAAATCATAGGGCCCATGAAAGAATTGAGTGGATTGAGAATGCTCATGAGTAAGGGATTGAAGTTGGGCCCCCATGGATGACGGGCTTTCATTGTAAGCCAACCAAGAGTATGGGCTCTCATAGCGGGTCAGGCCAGGTTAGGTGAAGGGTGAAGCTTGAGTTGGACAAGTGTCAACACAATGGGCCAATGTGGCCCACATGTGATTATGCACTTGATAATAAGGTTGAATAAAGAAGTTTGGATTCATTGTCCAAAGAATGGATCAAAAAAAATGGGCCAACAAGTCCACCTTATTGAATTTACGAGCCCACTCAAAGATAGGAATTTTTTTCACCCCTTTTTCATTTTTTTTTGTTTCATGCACTATTCCTATTGCGGGACCTCTTGTTGTGATGGGACTAGTCATTATTCATTTCTCTTTCTTCTCGCCTATCATGCTTCTGGCTCGACTCCTCTTTCCTATCTCTAAGTTTCTCGGCCTTCTCCAAGGTCCCTTCATATAGATGTGCCCATTGGACCATCTCCACATACGTACGGATATTTTGAGACCCAAGTTGTTGAATAAAGTTGGACCTTAAACCGTCCATAAATCGGTTAGCTGTTAAGATATCCGTGCTCACCAGATGTGGGGTATAAGAGGCTAGACGAGAGAATTGAAGTTCATATTCTGCCACTGACATCATGCCCTAACTTAGTGAAGTGAATTTCATAGCCTTTCACTCCTTGACGTGCTCGGAGAAGTATTTGGCTTGGAAGAGAGTAAGAAAATCATTCCAAGTATGTGGTGAGTTTGCAGGCAGTGCCGGAATAGACTTCCACTAGGTATGGGCATCTTTGTTTAGCTGGAATGTGGTGAGATAGACTTTCTCCTGATTGGTGCATTGCATGACGTCAAATATATGGTTCATCTCATCAATCTTATTTTTCGCTTCGTCTGGGTTAGAAGATCTAGAGAACCGAGGGGGATTTAAACTCTGAAAATTACCGTGTAAGCTACCCGCGAGATTAGAGAACGTGTGATTTAAACACGAGATAGACGGTTCGATCTCAAGGGAGTTTCTCTCTCACTCTCTCTCTCTCTCTCTCGCGAGTGTGTGATGAACAGCGACGGCTCTGCCTGACAGTGTTACTTTGACTCTGGAGATTCCGGATCCTACATTGATTTCACCATCTTAACAACTCGAAAGGCGTAGTGTATACGGTGCAGTCTTGCGGAGCGGAATTATGAGGGGTACGGTCTCCCCTCCATGGGTGGCACAGTATGCTCCTGAGGGTGACGCGGGGAAGGTCTTCCCCCTTCCCCATCCTTTCCCCAAACCCTTGTGCGACCTCACCCACCGCCCTCGCACGGCACTGTCCTGGCTCCTTAAATACCCAACACCTTCCCACATCAACCGACCACTCACAATCCCCGCAACACCTCCCCCTCCTTCCTCTGTCTTGCCTTCCTTCCCGTCTACTTCCCCAGGGGTGGGGTAGCATTGTCTGTACCGCCTCTTATTGTTCCTCTCTCTCTCTCTCTCTCTCTCTCTCTCGCTCGCTCTCTCTCACAAAGGGTCGGGGCAGCATTTCTGGAGGAAGATGACCAACTCGAACCCGTTCGAGGCCTACGTTTCTCCCCACTTGATGCCTTCTGTTGGGTTGGCGAGCCGCGGCGACGGCGGCCAAAGGCAGCAGCTTTGGGACTCGGATGCCACCAGCTCGCAGGCCTCTAACTTTTTCTCTCCCCACCCTTCCCTCTTCACCTCCGTCAGTGCCAGCAACAGTACTTTCTACGCGGACATCCCCTTCGCGCCCACGGCGGCCGGCCGCGGCGGAGACGGCGGCGGGTACCAGCTCTACCCGACTATGGGGGCCGAGTGCACAGCGGCTCAGGGCCTCATCAAGAGCGAGGACGGCGTTTACGGGCAGAGTATTGGGCTCAACCTCGGCCACCGGACCTACTTCCCCATGGTGCGCCAGAACACCCCGCGGTGCCAGGCGGAGGGGTGCACGGCCGACCTGTCCGCGGCGAAGCACTACCACAGGCGGCACAAGGTGTGCGAGTACCACTCCAAGGCCACCGTGGTGGTGGCCGTCGGTTTGCAGCAGCGGTTCTGCCAGCAGTGTAGCAGGTGAGGGGCGCAGTGTTGCTATGGTGGTATTAGTTCAGGTTTGGGGTTACTTCTGGGTTGATTTAGTATATGCGGTGGAATGGTTCCTAGAGATCTCAGCTCAACTACACACCGGTCTCTTTTTTTACTCTCATACTCCTCTTCCATCTCTTTTGATGCAATTCTCATCCGTAAGAGACTTTCTTAATTTCTCCTCTTTTTCTATGCTATAATCTATTATAATCTGATCTGTTTAATCATGAATATCGCAGTTCCTTTGTAACACTGTGATGGGTGGTATCGCTTGTAATTAGATTAGAACTATACTTATCCCCAACATTTATCTGCTCATTTCTCTTGTTTGGTAGTCTCTTGTTTGGTAGATACCCCTAAACCTATCTCACGAAGGTCAGCTAGCTTCTTCGTTTAGGACAACCCATTCTTTCCCTCGTCGGCCCTTTGTTGTCATAATCTCTTTAAAGTTTGCTTGCACAAGTTCACATATCATGGTACCTATAGTCTTTAAAATCTCTTCGTTTGAGTAAGTTGGCTCGAAGCTTAATTAGTTCCTTGCGCGGTTGAGCGTATATACCCACATTTCGACTGCAACGGAGTCGGTGGGCTTGGTCTTGTAACCTCTCCAACCTTTTCAACGCCGACCGCCAATGGTGGTCGGTGCCCTTCCATGCTGTCAGGACTGTTTTCCTCTGGGCTCTCCGGTTCCTAATGGAGATCAGGCGAATGTCTGCAGCTTTTACACAGGCCTTCCAGAAATTAATGTCTTCTCTCTGTCAGTCACTGTTTTACTCCTCCTATCATCTTACAAGAACCATATTTCCTCGTTTCTTTTAGGCGTAGTCGCCGCCCTCGACCACCGCGACCGCGCCCGGGGCCGCGTCGAACACGGCGTGCAGCGCGGCCGAGGCGCCGCAGAACTATGAGGACGGAATGATTGCTGAAATATTCCGCCGGATTGGCACGACCAGCCGGACGTTTCTGGAAATCGGTGTTGGCGACGGTTCCGAAAATAATACGACAGCTTTATTATCCGCCGGCTGGAGCGGCTGGTGGACGAGTTCGAGGCGCTGGTCTGACGGGCGTCAGCTCTTCGACCAGGCTTCCCAGAGGAGCTGGCCGCCGACCCGTCCCGCCCGGCCGATGAACTGGAACCGCCAACCCTGCGAGTCCTTTCACGACCGTCGGTCGAGGATGACGACGAGTAGTGCTGCAAGGCCGCGGAATCGGCAAGGGCCGATGTGGTCGAGCGGCGTGTGTTGGGACGTTCGCGCCCCTGCAACGATTTCGAGGTCGAGAGCGAAGGGCGGGCGCCGGATTTCGAAGCTGCCTGAAAGTCAGTCATGCCCTATTGCGACCATAACGCCACGTCTCCGCTTCGCCCGTCCAGCCGCGATGCGATACTGCGCGCCCTGGCGGTGACGGGGAACCCGTCCTCGGTGCACGCCAATGGCCGGGCCGCGCGCCGGATCGACAACCGGAGCGAACGCACCGCCCAACGCATCGATCGCCGCACCGACAACCGCGCCCGCCGGTCCATTCAGCAGGATGCGAACCAAAAGATCAACGCCCTCCTCACCGATGACCAAAAGACCCTCTACCAGCAGTGGAAAGAAGAACAAAGACAAAAGAGGGAAGAGACGACCGGAGGCCGAAGGAGAAGAAGAAGAAGAAGAACAAGAAAAGAGGAGGGTCTGCTGCTCTCCCGGGCCGTCACCTCGTCATCACCGCCTGAGGGAGAAGAGAGAGTAAGGGAGAGAGAGAGAGAGAGATTCTGTAGTGGGGAGGGGTGCTTGGGGGAGCAGGAAGGAGTCGTCCCGGCTCAACCTTAACCTCCTCCATTCCTGTCTTTCTTCTTTTCTTTTCTCTTATTCTCATCGCTTGTATCTTCCCCCCGGTGTTTTGAGATATACATGGCCAGTTATGGCCCTCGTTCTTCATAAGCAAAAATTCCTTTCTTGAGGTTTTCTTCACCGTCTGTCTGTTTGGGTTCTCCTATGTGTTTGATGGTTTCCCCCACCTTTCCTCGGTGATCTCTCCCTTTTCCGTGATCCCTTGATCATGAGCGGTGTCCCTTCCATCCTTGTCCCCCTTGTGCCCATGATGATGCCCCTTCGTGCCTCCATGGACACCCAGAGCCATCTCCTTGTCCTTTGTCTGAAGCCTCCCCCTTCTGGACCAGCCAGGCCAGGGCCCCTTGAGGCCGTCTTCCCCCTTTTTTTTTGGTTCCAATGATGCACACACCAACCATCTCCGTATCACCTTCACCGGCACAGTCCTTGGCCGGTGCACCCTCAACCTCTCTGGCTGGTACACCCCTGAATGACCCTCCCGCGGCACACCGAACCTTACCCTCAGCGGTACACCCCTAGCCCTTTTCCCAGCGACACACTCAGCCTTGTCCTTCAATGGTATGCCCCTAGCCCCTTTCCCAGTGGTACACCTAGTCTTACCCTCCAGCGGTACACCCCCTGGCCAAGTCTCCAGCGACACACCTAGCCACCCCTTTCCGCGGTACGCTTAGTCCTTCCCAGCCCTTCAGCGGTACACACTTAACATACCCTTTCCCTTTGCCCGGTACACACTTGAAATCCTTGGCCGGTACACTTCCTCCTGCCCTTTACCCCAGCTATCCATAGCCAGCCCGAGGGTTCTCTCTCTCTCAACATTCCCTCCATCAGTTTCTTCAGATTTTCCGATGTTTCGTTAAAGGTGTTGCCATCCTCGGATGTCCACCTCCACTTGTTGGGTTCCACCACTCCATGTGGGCGCGTTCCCTGTATGATGCGGGACAACTAGGTGGCCTAGGACTCTAAATGAAAATGTTGCCAACTGGACTAATGAGACTAGTGAACTTGTGATCAAGGTGACTAGCGGGACTCAACACCAAAGTTCCCCGGTGGGGATTACGCCAACGAACAAGTAACTACACGCTCGGCATCAAAGCAAAGCACTTGAAAAACACAGTGATTTATGCAGTGTCATCATCATCAAAACAATAGGAAGCACAACATGCATCTCTGTCTATAAGGTCGAATTCTTTATGCTCTGATTGACATGAACGATAATAACTCGCCATGCGTACCGGGTTCCTTCCGCGCTCGGGGTGTGATAGTTTTTGTGGTATCAGAGCCTAGGACATTCAATTCCTAAGAAACCATGTCTAAGATAGGTTTATACCCTTGCCAGTGAGATTGGGTAGAACCATGGGTTAAGTCAACTTAAGGACATACACTCTTAGTTAAATCATATACTAATATAGCTATTAAAATGTTGTAGGATCATGGCCGCCGAACGTGCCCAATGGCGTGACATGCAACGTACCGTTCAAGGTCTTACCCAGGCGTTACAACAAGTAGTGCAGGGAGGAGGAGCCAATCGTGGAGTAGGAGATCTCCACCGAACCTTCCGTAACATGAACCCTCCCAAGTTCATTGGCTCAACTGATCCTGACGATGTCGAGCACTGGATTAGGGAAATTAAATAGATTTTTCATGTCATGCAATTCGAATGAAGAGAAGGTCTGATTGGCAACTTTCCAATTAGAGTGGGATGCCCGATTCTGGTGAGAATTAGTAGAGGCTACATTGGCCGAAGAAAAAGTCACGTGGGATGAATTCGTTGACCGCTTTAACAATAAATATTTTTCAGACCATGTCCAAGAGAAGAAGGCCGCAAAATTTGCCACTTTGAAGCAAAGGACATTATCCATGGCCGAATATGAGACCCAGTTCTCCCGTCTGTCTAGGTATGCACTGCATTTAGTGGGAACCGAAAAGGTGAAGGCTAGAAGATTTCTAAATGGGCTCAGGCCGCAATATATAACCCGACTGCAGCCGATGGACGTTCAAGTTTATTCGGAGATGGTGCGAAGATCCCAATTACAGGTGGATGCCATGGAGCTGTCAGATCGGATCCGTGGGAGAGACAAGAAGGAGCAGGTTATAAGTGCCAGCACTTTTAAGCCAACCTTTAACAAGAAGAGGGCAAGTAACGGAGGGGAATCCTCCCAAGAGAAGAAACCCAAGAAGAATAGCAAACCCTTTTCCATTACTGCCGCACCTTCCAAAGAGGTGTGCAAACACTATGACAAGGCCAGTCATAGGGCCGAAGAATGCTGGAGGAGACTAGGAGCTTATCTCGGTTGCAGGAGTCGTGATCACCGAATTCTCGACTGCCCTCTACTTAATGATCAAGCCAGAGACGAGAAGCGCCTGGTAAAGAAGCAAGCACGTCTCCAAGCTCTTCAGGAGGTGGAACCAGATGTAGGCAGACTGGTGGAAGGTATATTAAAAATCTGTTCCAAGTCTGCACATGTCTTGTTTGATGCCGGCGCATCACATTCTTTTGTTTCCAAGAAGTTTGCTGACCCATTACCTATTGAACCAGAATAGATAAATCTAGTAATCTCAACTCTCGAAAATGAATCCGAGATCTCACAACATTATTTGAATTGTGAAGTCATGGTGAAAGGGAAAAATCTACCAGTAGATATAATATGCCTAGACTTGAAAGGGTATGATGTTATACTAGGAGCAGATTGGCTATCCACACACAAGGCAGTTGTTGATTGCCGTGACAGCAAGGTAACATTTAAGGAATTTCCAGAACTTGTCTACATTAGCCCTAAGGGTTGGAACAAGTCACCTCTTATTTCGGCTCTCCATGCTAGTAAGCTCTTAAGAAAGGGATGCGTGGCTTTCATAGCATTTGTGACTGCCATAAAAGTTAAAGAGTCCAAGATAGAAGATATCCAAGTGGTTCAGGAGTTTCTTGACGTGTTCCCGGAAGATTTACCTAGATTACCCCCACAAAGAGAAGTGTCCTTCACCATCGACCTTGTCCCTGGTGCTGGTCCAGTTTCTAAGGCACCTTATAGGATGTCTCCCGTCGAGCTCAAGGACTTAAAGGAGCAGTTAATAGAGCTTTTAAAGAAAGGGTTTATCAGGCCGAGCACCTTCAGTGACGATAAAACAAAGAAAATGGATCATTCGAGCCCAAATCTCGACCATTTGAGCCCAAACTAGGCCCATTCGATCGGCCTTGGCAACTAGCCCATTTTTCCCTCTCTATCCCCGCTGAGACCCTAACCCTAGGAGTCTAATTTTGGGAGAGAAGGTGGCGCGACATGGTCAATGCGTAATTCTCGCGCACGTGGAGTTGATGGACTCTATCCGGCCCTATCCTTTGCTCCCAGATCGACTTACCCCTATAAAACTAACCCTAATCTAATCTAGAAACCCCATTTGCTGCGGCGGCCGACGAGGAATGCGATCAGGGGAGGAATCACCGAGGTTGTGGGGCGCGAGTTCGTGCGGTCCCCTTTGTGCTTCAATTAAGGTAGGTGATAGTGCACTAAACCCTAAGAGTACTATATCATTGGAAGCGTCTCCGAGTCCCCTTTCTTTTGATACTAAAAGCACCAATTATGATGCAGTATAGCACGTGTATTATCTATTTTAGTCGAAGCATGTTAATTAGGGCACCAATATTGTTACCCCTTTTTACATCGATGGAATGCTAGGATTAGTAGGCTTAAACATTAAATTGATCATGCCATATTGTGTGCCTTTTTGTCCTCTCTCTAGTAGTATAATTTTACCCAATTCTTATGCACTGTAGCGCTCATATTCCTTGTCGCAACCGAGGTCTATCGGTGATCGTCGGAGACCGAAAGAGGCGAACGGGTTACGGTCCTAACAGGAACCGCCTCGGACACTGGCGGTCTTGCGACTGACCATTTTTCCCGTTTAGTATTTCAAAACTCATTGCATGTTAGTAGCCCTGCGATAGACCGCAAGGTCTAGGGTTGCGGCCAGTTACTGATCGCTTGAGACACTAGCGGCCATTCGACAAACCACCTAATTCATGTTGGATTTGAAAACTTGAGACCCTACTCGGCCTCACGATGGACCACCTAACCCTGTCTGGCGGCTCTGGGCAGACCATTTTTGGCACGCAATCATACTTAGTTCCATGCTATAATAATTATGTTAATCTTGTTAGATTTTGTGTGTAGGGTAGAAACACACTAAAATAAATGGATTATATTGAATAGTGTAATGTCTGATTAACTAGGATCATTTCCAAATCATATCTCTTTGATTGTTCCTCTTGTCACATTTGATACGATTCCATTATGAAATAATTACTCTAATACTAAATAAGATTGTAAGAAAATGTACTAGGATTGTTTGACAGTCACGCCACTCCGGTGGTGCTAGATGACCGCTATACTATCATTTTCCGATGTCTCATTATCCCATAAATCTTGTAATAGTTGGGAATCTCCGTCGGATATTCATTCTGTTAGACTAGGACCTCTGTTATGAGACTTTTGTCAGTCCCTACACGCCTAGGATTCCCACCAGGATGCCAGGCAAGTTGTACCCCCAAATCCTGCACCTATTGACTCGATTGGATCGTGTGATTTTTGCAGCCTGGAATCGGGACTGCCTTTGTTCTAAATTGCAGCCCTTATGGGACCGTTTCAATCTATATACGGCATAGGTCTGACCGCTTGACCCTTTAAGCGGCCTTTTTTGTGACTGCCTCTAACGGGCTAAGTGCCAAGTCTTGCTAATCGAATTTATTTGAATTCTCGTCGACCTAGCCATGTTTGAGTCGACCTTTAGCCTCTAAACCCCACCGGAGGGGTGTGGACTGAACCTTGGTTCGATTTCACCTTGTCTCAGGCGGGCAGGTAGCCCCTTAAGGTATGTGCCTTAGTCCTCCTGGCCCTATTTTAATTACAATTGTTATTGGACTATTTTTACCCCTTTAACGGGCTTCTGAGGACCGTTTGGTGGTGAAGCGGCCCAGTAGAGACCGTTTACCTTCTGTTGTGGCCCAGGAACATTTCGATGCTTGGCGGCCCACTGTGGACCATTTTCCTTTGGTAAATGGCCGATATAGGACCGTTTTAATCCTTGACTCTGGGTTGTTCCTCTGGCCCAGTATCAGCTGGAGTGGTCCATGTTCTTTTATTTATATAAGGGATTGGGCCTCAAACCCACTAGAAGCCCAAGTGGGCCACCACTTCACCATTAAGCCCACTTGAACCTTCTTAACAAAGTGGCCCATTCCAAAGCCCATGAAGGCTAGCTCAAGGGCGCCCCCCCATTCAAACCACCACATGTCCACATCCTCCCCATTCAAATCACCACATGTCCACATCCCCCCATTCAAGCCTCTTATGTTGACATTTTATTTACATGTGTCCGCATCCTCCTTTTTCAAGCCACACTTGTAGATTTTGTCTACTCATAGCCACATCCTCCTCTTCCAAAGGAAGAATACCACCCACATAGCATGTGCCCATGCCCTTCCTTGGCTGTCCCATTCCACTCATGTGGTCAATTATGGAAGCACAGTTTGACCAAGCCCCATGACAAGGGCGCACCCCCTTTTGCTCCATGTGGGCTTGACCCATTTGTCCTCCCAATATTACCCTCCCCTTACCCATTGACCTAAGGGCATTTGTTGTCTTTTGTCTAGGTCTAGGGTTTGATATATACGTCTTGGAAACAATTTATTTGATAGAATGAATACAAGTAGATTTCAGAAATTGTGTGAGATTGGCCATGGGCTCCCTCTCCCTCTCTCCTTCTTCCTCTTTGTAGCTGTGACAGCTATAGATCTAGGGGGCAATGCCCTATTCGTGGGAGCAATTCTCACCTCTATCACCTCTGCTGGGTGTGTCTCTCAGCCACTGCCACTGCCACTGCCACCGCCATTCGTGCCACCGTAGAGCCGCCACAACCCCATCTTCACCCTGCTATCCTGAATTTTGAGATCCAAGACAGAACCTCAACAAAAAGGTTGGTACGCCAAATCCAGGCATCTGATGATATCAAAGTCAGCTAGATCATTCCCCACATTGTCCCCTCTTCCCAATTCAAATTTCACGTCGATCCGCCACCGTTTGCCCCTCCTCCGACCTGTTCCTTTCCACCACTCGTAATCTGCTTGTCTGCAGATCTACGAGACAACAACCTGATACACCAATTTTCCCACCCCCTAAACCATTTCAGATGACCACCAAAATTCTTGTGCATGATCTTCTCGTTCCCCTCTTTCACCCATATTAATCCCTTTACCCAGATCCATCATTTTCCCATCGGTCAATCCCGTTCTTCAGGTAGATCACTGTCTGCCCTGCACCCCTGCCAGATCGAGATCCCTTGTTTCAGAGTTTTTCATGGAGAATCAAGCCATTGGATGGTTGTGAATTTCATGTATGTTGAAGCCCTCCCAGTTCCCTTCGCAACGGCGTTATTTTCATCCAGATCCGACATCGGATCTGGGCGTGGTGATTATTTTCATCAGATCGCGCAGATCTATACTGTGACAAGACTGTAAGAGCAGTCCCCGTTTAAACCTTCTAGAAATACGCCGGCTCAGATCCAGCAATCGCCGCTTTCAGATTTCGACCAGGGATGCCCCGCCATCATCCCCGCCGATCGCCGCCATTAGAAGATCTCCTGGGAACCCCAATCCATTGGTTGCCAATGCTTGTTGTCCTGCCGACCTGATTCGTGCTGAGCCGGACCAGCAGCCCGCATCGGCCCTGGGAATCACTCCGACGTGTGGCCCGTCAACCCAAGATCAGTGCTCCAGGGCCCATCGTGTATCCTATTACCTTGCGTAGAGTGGGCCGTAGATTTGATTCTGTAATTATTGATTATTTACTGTGCCGGGAGTTATGGGTCTTGGCCAGGATGTCTTCCCTACGCCCAGATCACCTCTAACTTATTCCACATCTCCTTCGCCGTAGAGCAGGATGATATCTTGGAGAACTCAGTGAGATGAAGGGCACATTGAATCACGTTGATGGCTCCCCAATTCAATGTGAATTTCTGAATCTACTCCTTAGTCCACAGTTCTTCATCTCCAGGGAGCTCAAATGGTCCCTTGCTAACTACTCTCCAGATCTCATAATCTTTTGCCCTCAAAAACACTTGCACATGATTCTTCCAATATGCATAGTTTGAGCCGTCCGATAGGCCTTAGAAGCCCATGGATAGATTGCCAAATTACCTTCCATCTCCTAGTGGGGCGTTGGAGATAGCAGATCTCCCTCCGCAGGGGCTACAGGAGCTTCCTCCGCTCTCTCTCTGGCAACAGCACCCGCTACTACCTCCAGTCTGACAACTACAGCAACAGTGCCGACAACTGCAAAGAAGAATTAGCCAAAGCAGCAAGAATGAGCAAATAAACCACAGAAGGATGAAGAGTTTACCTCCAGCTTCAGGCTCCTGCACATGAGAAGCCTCAAATTCTTCAAAGGGCACAACCGGAGGAGGGACAATCGCTGGTTCCTGTTCCACAGTCTTCCTCCAGCGTGCCCGTGTCGCCCGGGTCACTGGTTGCTTGGCCTTGCCAATGGCCTCTTTCATTTGGGACCTGGTCCGCTTCCACGAATTACTAGGTGGCAATGGTGTGGTGGTCAGAGCCGACTCTAGGATCCCAAAATACATTGGCTTTTGGGCCATTATTATTAACTCCCTGGAGTGCTGAGTCTCCTCCGAAGTCAGTCAAACTGCACAAACACATGGGTAAGGATGATACATGTTGAAACGTGAAGGCAACAGTTCGAAGCTGTAGTGAAGAGGTGAAGCATACCTGCTGGCCCTGTATACAAGGGGGTGAGCGGCCAATAAAACAGTGAGGGCGTCTTGTCCCTAGAAACTGCCTCACGAATAAGCCAACAAATATCTCCACTCTTCTCGCTTTTCTCGGCCAGCAATGCTAAGACCACATGGCCGCGATAATACAAATGATAATACAAGCCCAAATGGTCCAATCCCCATCCATCAACATATTTGAAGGAAATCAGAAGGGGATGGTCCAGAATAGCTTCAAGCGAGCCGCCGACCAAGAGCCCGTGGGAGCGGAGCAAGGCAAACAACCAGGGGGTGTTGCTGTATAGTGCTTCTCTCCTATCCTCCCTCCTGAAAAAAGTCCGGTACGGATGCAAATTGTCAGTTTTCGGCCGCCAATCGGCCGCCGATGGGATGGACTCTTCTACCGGTAGAGGGAGCTGCTGAAGAGTTATCCGCTCAGTGCTTACCCGACATAATCCTCGAAGCGTCTTAACATAGTCATCCTTCTATATCTCGGGCATCTTCGGATCAACTTTGGATGACCGACGCTTTGCAATTTTTCTGGCTTCCAGATACGCCATCACCTCAGTATTGGTCCAGGACTTCAGCTTCTTTAGATAAGTAGGATCAATGTCCAAGATGGGCTCTGGCTGAGAATCCAGGAATCGACGTTCGACGACGGACCAACAATCATGATGAAAGTTTCTATGGAAGCCCGTTCACGCATTCCACCATTTAATGTATTCCAGAGTTACTCTAGGGAAGCGAGCAGGGTGTGGAACCCTGAAGGACACATCTTATCGGCGATGGAAGTAGTCCCACCATACACGAGCTTCATCATTGGCCGTCTGGCTGGCTCTGTGTCTGTTTGGCAGCCCGAATCGTGCTGCGGAAGAAGGAATGTGCTGGTCATAGCCAAAGTTTCAGCTGAACCGGAAGGGATAATATGGCTCCAGCCACAATAGACCGCTCTTTCTGAAGATAAGGATGTTGGGTCTAATAGCCAACGCCCAATCAATCAGCTCTGACTCCAAGATGGGCCTTGTGCACTTGGTGCCAGCGATCGGATGAATGTACTCTTCAGTTTCAAATAAATGGCACTGCCGCATTTTGTTCACTAGTGGACTTGAATGAGCTGCCAGGCTCCAAAAGTACAGGACTCCAGGTGAATCCATTGGAACCTTGGTCAACTTGCCTCGAATGGTGAATAGCTGCTCCGCTGTTGAAGACGGTTCAGCGCTGGCAAATTCTATCATTCTCGAGATGGGGCGGTCTGATTGCAACGCCCGAGGAGCAGCTTCCGGGAATAGGGTGCAAACCTAAGCATTGAAAAAGTGCAGCGGACCGACAGTCCGCAGATTCTGGGGGGTACGTGATCGATGCAAGTCCCCCAACATCTTATAAATCAGGCACAAAGCCATCGTTTGTGCAACAGCAATCGGGAGACGGGAGCCTTCAGCCAGAGCCAAGTGGCCACCGCCCCTTGCCCGGCCACCGCCATTACCGCCAGCGGGCGCGCTCCGCCGTCGCCTCGTCAGCGGCTTCTCGAGTTCAATATAACCGGCACGAGGAGGAAGAAGGGGAGGAAGAAGAACACGCTGCTGCTGACATCCGGCTACCAGGCGGTCGATGTCACCGTGACGGTGTCGAAGGTTGGATACAACGGCGAGGCTGACAACGTGCTGCCGATCGCGGTCAACCCCGCGAACACGATAGTGCTCACATCAGCGCCCCGCATTTCTGGCACGACTTCCGGCATTGCACACGTCGGGGTGAAGCTGACGGCACTGCCGAGCGCGGTGTTGACGACAGGAACCGCGAGCACAATCGAATGGCAGACGCAGAACTGTGTGCCGTCGGCCTGTGACCCTGACTCGGGCTCCTGGACCACCGTGGCCACCGGATCGACGTTCACGCCGACCGCAGCGATCTACACGGGCGGGGACGTGTCTATCCGTGTTCTGCAAACTGCGCGCCGCTCGCTGTACTACAACGGCGTCGCGAACTCGCCCACGTACGCGTTGGGCCTGGGAACGCTCAAGCTCGTCAAAGCGAGTTCGCTGACAACGACTACCAGCCTGTTCACAATCAATCCCGCCGTGTATTCGCCGTCGGCAGGCACGCCAACCGTCCAGTGGTACTGGGATGGCAATGCCGGTACCACCGATCCGAGTTGGACGCGGGTTTCCGCCGATGCGCTCCACGCGATCTATGTCGACGTCACCTACTCTGTGCCCGGTTACAACCCGATCACGACCCGCACTCTGGCTAACCGAGGGAGTACGACGGCGCTGCCCGAGACCGTGATCAATGGCAACTATGGCCAAACGCTGTCGCTGTCTTATCCGACCACGGCCTTCGACGACCCGCTGCATTCCCCGCGGCAGACGACTTATCAGTGGTACTCGAACGGAGTCGCGATCGCGCACGCGACGGGCCCAACCTTCACGCCGTCTTCGGCCTACATCGGGCATCACATTTACGCCCGGGTGACCGGCACGAGCGCGCTATACGCCACTGGTTCAGAGCTCAGTAACACGATCACTCTCCTTGCGGGAGTATGGGCCGGACCGTCGATTCCGACGATCACGAACAGCGGCACGTTGCAGCCTGGTGTTGTCGCGACCGCGGTGCCAGACACCGCGAATTACGGAACAACCGGCATCACGTTCCACTACCAGTGGCAGCGCAGCTCCAACGCGGGCGCGAGCTTCGCGTCGATCACCGGGGCGACTCTTTCGCACTACACGCCGATCGCCACGGACGCGACCGAGGAGCTACATGTCATCGTCACCGCGTCTAAGACGGGCTACTCATCGCTGACGCTGATCAGTGCCCCAGTCACGGTGCAGTATTCCCCGACGCTCGCGACGCTGGTCGCCCGGCTGGTAGCACTCTTCTTGCCGGCACTCAGATGATTAGGACGTTCCATGTTCTCACTCACGTAGACAAGAAAAAACCCGGCACACGAAACGGCGCCTGGGCCGGACAAATCACTGCAGACCGATATTCTTTCAGCCCGGCACCATCGCCTGACGCCACGCCGGTCGTTCTTAAAGCAACCGCCCTCACACTTGGCAAGAGGGGAGTGGGCTTCTTCCATGCGACAACCGCATCATCCCACCTTGTGCTCGCATCGCAAAGCATTTCCGTGTCGGATTTTGCGACGCTTTGAGACTGGCCACTTCGCATGTGCAGCATAAATCGCACTTTTGTTAAGTGCCCGCACGCATGGGAAAAATCGTTCCGGGCACGGCGCAATCGCGATTTCTGGCGGTTTCAGCGATAAAAAACTGTGCGTGCATCGATAGAGGTTCCCATGCGGCAATATCTCTGGATTGTCACCGGCTGGAATCACCGCGGTTGACCGCTACCATTGCGCGCGCACGCGTTCGGGCGCGCACAACATCAGGGAAAAGTCGCATGCGCTATCTGCCTGAAGGGTCAATTGTACCTTTGGGAGGTACTTTCCTTATTCTTGCAGCATTAAAATTGTCAAATTTCAAAATGTAATAGTCATCCATGACATGTCCTACTTTCCCATAATAATGACAGTAAATGAAGGCATTCAGATTTTTCTTTACAAGATAAGCATGAAGTGTTTGTGGGTGAGTAGGAATTTTACTATTTCTACCAAGAGAGTTATGATTTCCTTGCAAATACCAGCAGTCCTGGACTGTGTGGCCGGACTTCTTGCAGTGATGACAACAAGGCCATTTGATAGAGAACTTCTTTAGCCTTCTTGGGACATTGCCCTTTCCAGAAGCCTTCAATTTATCATTCATCAAAATATAACAATCATGTACGTTGTGACCAGCCTTTCCACAATGAAAACATTCAGTTTTCTTTCTCTGCACAACTTGATTTTGACCATGATTTCTTCTATCATGCACATGTGGATTTTGAGCTAATCTCTTTTTGTTTGATTTTATTTTGGTATTATTGAATCCATTTAATTTCATGCATGCATTGAGATCATCAGCTTTCATGATACTACATTCATGCATCATGTGACCTATTCTACGACAATAGTGACAAATGATTTTCCTTTTGTGTGCATGTGTGTGTGTGGGTAACTTGTGTTTGACATGCACAACAGGAACATGGTTGTTTGTGGCCTTTTTCTTCAGATTATTTTTCTCTTTTGATCCTACAGTTTGATTGATAGATTTTTTAGCAGTAATCTGAAATACTTGAGGAGTGGAGGTGGTATTCGATTCAGTACAATAGACAAAAGAAGTATAAAGTTTACTTTCAATTTTTTTTATTCACATGGTTATAGCCCAACCCTTCTCTCTGAAAATTGATTTTAGTTCCAAGGATTTTATCCAAATTTTCTTTTCCTTCAACAAATCTAGACAAAGAGTCATTAAGATCATCAATTTCTTGTTGAAGGGATGTGATGGTAAGCTCATAGCTAGCAATTTCTGCTTCATATTCATCAAGCCTGATTTTTAAACCTTGATTCACAGATTTGTAATCTTCATTTACTTTTTGCATCAATTTCAATTTTTCAGATTCATCACAGATCACAGATTTTCCTTTTTCCAAGGTTAACAACCTATCAGATATGACAGTGTTCAATTCTTTCAATTTTTCATTTTTAGATCTTAATTCTTTGATCTGTTCACCAAGATTCTCATCATTAGATGTGGAACTTTGTTGTTCAATTAATTCTTCCTCTCTCTGTACTGTTTCCAAATTTTTATCCAACAAATGTTTGTTCTCTTCCCTGAAGGATGCGATTAAGTCTTTATGCCATTGGACATCAAAATGGAGAGTTTCATTTATTTCTCTTAGAAACAAACACTTATTACAAGCAGCCATATCAGAACATGCTTTTTCAGATTTGATTTTTTCAATTTGTTTCTAAAGACAATCATTCGCAAATTATCTACTTCTGCTTTGACAGTGTCTAGATCTTTTACATATTTTCCCAGTCTGTTATTTTCAGATTTTAATTGTTCTAGTTCTGAATCAATTGAATCAAGATTGTTCAGTTATTTTCTGAAAATTTCATTCTCAGTTTTCAACGTCTCAATATCGATATTTTCAGAACTAGAATTGACAACATTGTTTAATTTCTTTGTCAGTGCTTTATTTTTCTTACCCAATCTTTTATACCTTTCTAACAAATCACTATAGGCATCCTCCTAATCCTCTATAGTAAAGTTCTCAAAAGGATTTACCTGATCATCGTCCCCCTCTTCATTTTGATTACTGTTACGATCACTACCATTAGCCATCATGCATCGGTCTTCATTTTCATGGCTGGTAGTCTTCAGTTCGTTTAAGATGTCCTTGGCAGACCTACAATCACGAAAGCATGAATGGAAGGCCATGTCAATAACTGCTTTCATTATCTCCAAAGCTTTCTGATTTTCACCACTCATCGATTTATGACTGTCAGTCCATTTTGACTTATTCTTTGGTAGTCTGTGTGGACTGTGTGAAATTTCTATAAGGATTCACACACTATCTTGTAAGAGATTACAAGGTCAGAACACACCCAAACACTAGTGTGGAGTTCAAAACTCTGACAATGATGCAAAAGCACCAACACACACACACAGATCTAAATAGATCCACACACAATTAATGTTCAAGAATTAAAGGGAATTACACACTTGTGGCATAAGGGAATTTAGAGGGAGAAAAGGAAATGAAAACTCAGATTTAGGTTCCACCTGAATAAATGATGCAAATCCTAGACTTGATGTTTGCTTCTCCAGTCGATCATCACCTCGTTGGCTTCAGAATGATCTTGTGATGCTTGAATTTTTATCTAGAAAGGTTGGATAGAGTACTGTTCACGCAGTGCTTCTCTTGTTCTTGCTGTAGCTCTTCCCTTCTCTTGATAGCCTCCCTTGATTCCTCTTGCTTTCTTAGGGCTTCTTGACCTAAAAGATTGTTCTTATATCACCTAGGGTGGTCAAGGGATGTTTAGAAATATCCTCCCACATTTTGTGCCTCAGATGGAGGCTCAAGGACTCCAAAGTCCAAGATGAAGATTCTCCACGTGGTTGAGGATAGTTGGTCAACAATTGGGGTTGAGCAGGCATCAGTCAACCGGTGGTAGGTGATCAGTCGACCGAACTTAGTAAAATTTTTGGCTTTTGGTTGCTGGGAAATTCAGTTGACCAAATTGGTTATTTCGGTCAACCAAACTCTGTAAAAGTTTAGTCTGCTCGATTCTGGGAAAATTGGAAGACTGAATTGTGATAATTGGCTGACTGAAGCTTGTAAGTTTTACATAAACATTTTTTGTTAGCCCACAAATCACATCCACATTGAATGGCCTTACCTTGAGCATAAAGTAGCATGCATTTGACATTCATTTAGCCTATTTGAAGCATTTGTCAAACTTAAACATGTGAGTATTGTAACCTTACTTAAAATGACCTTAGTCACCCTCTAGTACTCACTTTCGTATACAAAGCACAAGACTGTTAACAACTTCTGGATTTTGTTATCATCAAAATCAACTGGAGAAACACAACACTATACTAGAGGCATCCCTCCCCTACAGCAACAACATGCTGCTACGCCACAATCCCCAACATTGCAATTTCAGGGGTCCACTGCTATGCCCCATGTGGTAGTATTGACGACCCCGCATATGCACCAAGCTCACTTCTACCCAAGTCCAGTTGACTCGACAGTGATGAATAAGCTAATGGTAGAACAAATGATAGAAATGAAGCTGATGGAGAGGGGCAATGGTGACTATGCCTCCTATTATGTATACAGGGTTACATACCTGCCCCATCATGCTGCAAAGAGGCTACCTGCTAGCATTAACAAGCCTCCAAAACTTGAAAAGTTTAATGGGCAAGGGTCTCCGAGGTTGCATATTGCCTACTACATTAATGTCATGGGTGACTTAGCCACTAATGAGTCGTACCTGCTAAAATTCTTCGAGTCCACACTAATGGGGTTTGCCTTTGAATGGTACTCAAGCATGCAGCTAGGGTCTATTATTGATTAGCCCGATATGAAGAGGAAGTTCAAAGAGAGGTTCCACATCACCGAGAGGGCAGTGACAGTGGCCAAGTTGTATGCGACCATGCAAAGGAACAATGAATCTGCCTTGGAATACATCAAAAGATGGAAGAACCTCTATATGAGATGTAGGTGTCTGCTGCACCATGTGGATGTCGTTCAAATATGCAAGCAAAATCTGAGAAGAGAAGAGCTAGAAAGAATGATAGGCACTAAAATCAAGTCATGTGATCGACTGAACAACATCACTGCAGAAATCGAGACATTTATCTTAAATATTCCTCTGCTCCCGCCACCTCAGGCCAGATGGCCAAGCTAGTTGACCAACGACTGGTGCCTAAGAAGGTGCACACGGTTGACTTCAACGCCTTCAAGCTATAGAAAGAAAAAGACAAAGGGGTAGCTATGATCTTCCCCCGGTCAAGCCCGTTGAAGGTGAGAAGGCCCTTCCCTATGGGAGAAAATGAAAATGTTGTATAAAATGGGCTTTGGTGATGGATTGGTTGGATTCGAGGTTGCATCTCTTCCTCCACTTTTGCAGTCTTGGTTGATGAGAAGCGGACTGACTCCTTTCATAGTGGTAGAGGTATCTGTCAAGGAGGCCCTATGTCTCTTTTACTGTTTGTGCTTGTTGTTTACATACTTAGTCGGATGTGGTCAAGAGCAGAGGCCTCGGGATTGATTAAAGGCTTTCAAGCTAGAAGAGGTGGCCCTACCATCTCTCATCTATAGTATGTAGATGACACTATTCTATTTCTAGCAAAGGATGAGCCCTAGTGCTATGTAGTTAGGCTGATGCTTGAGATACTAGAGGTGGTCAGTGAGGTGAAAGTTAATTTTGATGAGAGTTTTTTGATGGGTGTGAACCTGGACAACAAAGCTCTTGCCAGGGCAGCCTTCATCTTAGGTTACATAATTGGGACCTTTCCCCTCTCTCACCTAGGGCTCCCACTCTCCCCAGGGGGCTTACGTTGTAGGGATTGGCAGCCAGTGGTGCAGAGGAATGAGTCTAGATTGGCAGATTACAAGACGATGCTACTCTCTTATGGGGGGAGATTGGTGCTGTGTAAATCTGTGCTTGATAGTCTGCTTGTCTACTTCCTTTCCATTTACCACATCCTAAGGACAGTGGTCAAGAAGGTTGAGTTTGTTTAAGTGAGATTCTTTGGGCATGACAGTGGTGGGAGGACTAGGGGGTGGCATGACATAGTTTGGAGCAGAGTGGCTAAGAGCAAGGAAATGGGAGGATTGGACATCAAGAATATCATTTACTTCAACTTGGCACTTCTGTGCAAATAGCTCTGGAAGTTAGGAGCAGGTGAGGAGGGTCTGTGGACACAAGTCCTCATGAAGAGATACTATGATAGTGGTAGGGTATGGGATATAGACCCAGTGTCATGATACCATATCTCACCCATCTGGAGGGGTGTTCTGTTGTGCAGGGTGGTCATGCTAGCCAGTGTTCGGGTCTGCTTGGATAGTGGTCCTCTTTCGAAAGGACAAATGGTGTGAGGATTTCACTTTGGAAGATTATTTTCCGAGTCTCTATACTTGCTTCAGCTCCTTTGGTGTCAATTGCTAAGTGCTTTCAGTATTACCCCTCAGGAGGTACTTGGATCCTAGTCTTCAGAAGGAACCTCAGAGAAGTGGAGATTGATCTGGTACAGGACTTACTAGGCTTCCTCCTAGACTTTGCACCTAAGGCAGATAGGGAGGATCAGCTTTGTTGGAGATGGGAAAAGGAAGCCTCCTTCACTGTGAGATCGGCATACAGCCTCATCTTAGATGGCGGTATCCGGCGCCAGCTCGCTCCTCAGATTTGGTCACCCAAGAGTCCCTTGAAGGTGAAGGTGTTGGTGTGGAGGATCTCTCATGGGCGACTGCCAACTTGTGATAGGCTTGCCTCTTTCATCCAGAGTATCCCTACCACCCGCTTTCTTTATGGACAAGAGGATGAGAGCTTGGATCATCTTGTTGTAGGGTGCACTTATTCGCAGTAGGTTTGGGGAGAGTTAGCTTGCAGGACTCTTGGTACTACCAGCTTGCATAGGACTGCGCATCAGCTGATTGGGCAATGGGGCAGGAGCTGGTGCCTCAAAGGAAACAGTCTCACCTGGTGGATCATCCTTTATGCTACTCTGTGGGCTCTTTGGGGTGAGAGGAACAATAGAATCTTCAGAAGGGAAGTCAGAGCGATGGAAGTCCTTGTGTCTTTTGTTTGTGAGAGAGTGAAAGAATGGGCAAGGACTTTATGTAATGTAAACCCTACCAGCTCCTCTATTTAGGCTTTGTTGGAGGGTTAGAAGGGGGGCACACCACCTTGGTGTGGGTTGTTTTTTGGCTGTATAGGAATTTTTGTGAACTCTGCGTCTACACTCGTACATCCCCTTTTTTTGGAATTTAATACAATAGTGGTATTACCCACTTTCAAAAAAAATGTTTTAGTCTTATAAAATAATTTGCTACTTATGTACTCATGGTAAAAATGCATAATGAGCCATCGTCTCCCCTCCGGTCAACCCTCATTCTTTGGCAGATCCCCTTTCTACCCTGCCTATTCTGGATCTAAGATCTAGCGTGTTCTAAATTTAGGCATGGCAATTACAAAGGCAGGGAAATTCCTACCCTAGCCTGAGGTCATAGATATCTGAGAGATCTTCGCAATGGCGCTAGTCTCACGTCGTTCCAACATCGGACCAGATCGTAGCAGCTAGTCCCGCTGGATCACGCAGGCCAATCCTGAAACGAGATAGCAAAAAAGGGAGTCAAAGTTAATTCCCCAATAAATACGCCGGTGCAGAATCAATGACCACTGCTCTTGGAGGTCGACCAAGGGCCCACTGTCGTCGTCTCGATTTTTCTCCGTCGTCAGAAGCCATTCGGAGGTCGGCATCCCTTTGGACGTCTCTATTTGCTGTCCGATCGACGAGCTATTCGCAGAACTAGAATCATTGTCCGCCGCCCGCCTGAGCATCATCGACTGTAGCCCGTCAACCCGAGATTGGTGCTTCCGGACCCCACGTGTTGCCTAGTACCTCCCTGCGTGGAGCGGGCTGT